>CM059432.1:100424497-102824497 GCA_030390025.1 Squalus acanthias
AAATAACTAGTATCAGTGCAGGCCTAGACAATGGGCCGGGCCTTGAACTTTTTGAATACGAATGCTAACAGAAACCAACAACTTTGCATATGCAGTCACTTTGGGAAGGTTGCATTGTCAGAAAGGTATCTCTAATCAATGGACAATACCAGGGACAATTCACACATTTTGAAACGGCCATCGTATGCTCAGGAGGGGGGCCAGGATATGTGTGTCAAGATACTGCAAGTTGGTTTTGGTTTCAAGTAAGATCACTTCGAAGACAGCGGTGTGGGAAGCCAACGGCAGAATAGCGAACAGAAAGATTCGGGCCTACAATCAACTCCAAGAGACAGCCGATCGGGAGTGGTGATTGTATGTTTCAGTCAAATCATAGAGGGGGCTTTTATGATTGAGTCTGAGTAAGTTTGTGAGTTTCAGTCAGATCACAGTAAGGGCTTTGTGATTGTGTCTGGGTAACTTTATATGTAACAGTCAAATTGCGGACGGGTTTAACTATGTCATACTGTGTCGATGCAAATGACCCTTGCGTAGGGGTTTGTATTTTGGGGTTGTTAGCCTGATATAAATCGTAGGGATTTATACTGGGGAAGTAATTGTGTGTGTGTGTTCAATAAACAAACAAATCAATGGTTGAGCCAAAACCTTGTACCGTGTGTATTTTGTTCTTATAAATCCTGACGTCCAAGAACTGTGTATAACGGGGGACCAGTATCGGAGAAAACCCCTTACACTTGCCTCTGGTTCTTTTGCCCATTACCTCAATCTGCGTCCTCTGGTTACCGATCCTTCTGACACTGGAGACAGTTTCTCCTTATTTACTCTATCAAAACCCTTCATGATTTAAAACACATCTATCAAATCTCCCCTTAACTGTCTCTACTCCAAGGAAAACAGCCCAAGTTTCTTGAGTCTCTCCACATAACTGAAGCCTTTCATCCCTGGTACCATTCTAGTAAATCTCTTCTGCACCCTCTCTAAGGAGTTGACATCCTTCCTAAAGTGTGGTGCTCAAAATTTGTCCACAATACTACAGCTGGGGCCGAACCAGTGATTTGTAAAGGTATAGCATAACTCCTTGTTTTTGTACTTTATGCCTCTATTTATGAAGCCAAGGATCCCATATGCCTTTTTAACAGCCTTTTCAACTTGTCCTGCCACTTTCAAAGACTTGCACTGTGGGTGTACCTTCACCACATGGACTGCAGCGGTTTAAGAAGGTGGCTCACCACCACCTTTTCAAGGGCAACTAGGGATGGGCAATAAATGCTGGCCTTGTCAGCGACGCTCACATCCTATGAACGAATAAAAAAAAATGTATACCCCCCAGATCGCTCTGTTCCTGCACCCCCTTTAAAATTGGACCATTTAGTTTTTATTGCACTCCTCATTCTTCCTACCAAAACGAATCACTTCACACTTCTCTGCGTTAAATTTCATCTGCCATGTGTCTGTCTATGTCCTCCTGGACTCTGTTACTGTTTACTACATTTCCAAGTTTCATGTCATCTGCAAACTTTGAAATTATGCCCTGTATACCCAAGTCTCAGTCATTACTTTATATCAAAAAGAGCAGTGGTCCCAACATTAACCCCTAGGGGACACCACTGCACACATTCCTCCAGTCTGAAAAACAACCGTTCACCACAACTTTCTGCTTTTTGTCCCTCAGCCAATTATGTATCTACGCAGTCAGTGCCCCTTTAATCGCATGGGCTTCAATTTTGCTAGCAATTCTATTATGTGGTACTTTATCAAACGCTTATGTGAATATATTCCTGTTGCTAATGAGACCGGAGACTAGAATATCTCCAAAGCCATCCATAAGGGAGATGGCCCCATAATTACCAAAGGCTGCATGTGGCTGATTGCTGTGGTGCTCCAGATAGTGTTAAAATATAATAGAATTACATGCAGCTTATAATTTTACTACCTCTGTGGCAGTGCTGTTGACCATCATGTAATACCTAACTGAATTCACTTTTTTGCATCTAGTTACTTAGATCACTTAAGAAGTTTGCATTAACATAAATATGAGTCAACACAGAACTATACTCAAATACCTTGAAATTCAAACATTTGGATAGTTGCATAAGAATACTTGATGAGTTTGTATGAAATTTCTTCATCTGGCATTTTAATACGAATATTTGTTTCAAGTGGACAAAGAAATTCCATATAAACATATTAAATATTCAGACCCTATTATCCAAACAGCTGAATTGTAGGGCAAAAGGTTTAATTTTATAATTTTACAATATCAAGAGACAATTTTCAACATACAGTATATTTTGAATTTTAGGTACAACATATTCATAAGTTTTCATTTCTATCCATATGCAGTTCATCTTTTAAACTAACAACACATCACATACGGAGAGCAGTTGCCAGACAGGTTGCTTAGGTTCCTTACCCATACACCGTGGTGGTTGGTTCCGATTGCTCCACGCGCCATCCTGTTGGCACACGGCAGTGGACTGCTCCTTTGATGAAAGTCGATAGCCATCATTGCAAAAGTAACTAACACGTGTGCTCACTGAGTAATCGGTTGCAAATACTCCTCCATTCACTGATGCTTTAGGGGCACCACAAGATATTGCTGGAACAAATGAAACATCTCATGAATGATACTCATTAACACTATCTTTTATGAGTCAGTATTAATGGAACTTATCCAAATAACCACTTGTTCAATATATAACCACTTGTTCAATATATATTAAGAGAGACGCAGTCCTCATGAAAAAGTGTGCAATGAGCTATTTACAGCTGAGGGACAAAGAGACAGTACAGTCACATGCTTTTTTCTTTGACAATGATGGAGCATGTAAGTAATGCGTGATGCGTTTGGTGGGATTTATATCATTTGTGTCATGTTTCCATAAAGAAACAAAATAAAATTTGGCAAACACTTTTTTGTGAAAACCTTTAATCAAAAAAAAGACAAAGTTGTTTACGTTTCTTTTAAACAAATGTAATACAGACAACCACTGATTCCAGTTTTCTGTAAATATTTTTGTGGTGATTACACATCTTTTCATGTTTACACTTCAATGGCAACAATTTTGGCCTTTGTGCTGTTGTGTTTTTCAGCAGGTCGACTTCCCACCCAAGGCCATTTTAGAGTGGGCCTCGATTTTGATGTCTGCCAGTCCTGCTGGAAACTGACAGAAGCCTCATTATACCGTGCAAATCAGGGTCCTATGATGTTGTGAGAACCCTGATGCCACTTTGGTGCAGGAAAGCGTAGCACCTGCTCAGCGTTGCATCCACCCACTGCATAGAATGGTAAACAGCCAGAACTAGTCTCTTTTTAAGGGATTGATGGAGACAACAATGAAAAGGTTGAAAATAGCTTCTCTAGGTTTTTTTTAAAAATGGCAGCAGGAGGATCATAATTGCAAATGGGCTGCCGGATTTCCTGTCCCCCTCCTCCCCCTCCACAATGGCGAGATGTCTGTCAGTACTCAGATTACACTCGCAGCTCGCCACTTAAATACAAATAAAGCTCAACCATCAAAATGGTTTGTGCCTCCCACTGGTGATACAGAGTGGGCCTTTTGATCACATCAGCCGCCTGATGCACACTATGCATCAAAATCACCTTCATGTATGTGTCTCACATGGAGGCTTCTTAAAGCGTTTGAAATGTTTTATACAATCAAGCACTGTAATACAATGCATACACTGATATTTTGATTTAAATTCTCGCATCACATTTCAATTTTGTGTGCATAAGTTCCTTTAATTTTTGCCCTTCCTTTTTGGATTCTGTCTGTACTACAAAGCATCCATGAACACCAATGGGCTCCCAAGACCTGGAGGGAATTAGCACTACGATTTTCCTTCCATTCGTGTGAAAAAGCACCCATCGTCCGATGTCCGCTTTTCCACAGTAACACAGCTGAAATTGCAAACTCATCCTGTGGGGGACTGTGAATACTCAGTCATTTTGTACCACTCCATAGCACAATTCATTGGAGCTCCAAGGCATATACACATGTTGGAAACTGAAGTATGATGAGATGTGTTCCTTTAAGACTGGGACAGCGATACATTTGTCAGAACAATACACAGTTGTTGACAATGCCAGACATGTCCTGGAGGTGTTCATATTGCTACTGGATATGAACAGAACAGATTTTTTTCCTGTCCAATCTTAATGAATACAGATACCCGTGCACCCACACCACAAACAGAACAGATGAATGTAGTTTGCTCACAGCTTTCAGCACAATTTTCTTTTTATATTTACTCAGTTCTAAAAATTACTTATATTCCACAGCAAACGCCACCAGTTAAAATGATATATTATTTATTGTACAAAGGCCCCAGCTGGAGTATTCTGACCAATTCTGGGCACCATACTTTAGGAAGGATGTCATGGCCTTAGAGAGGGTGCAGGGAGATTTACTAGAATAGTACCAGGGATGAAAAACTTCAGTTACATGGAGAGACTAGACAAACTGGGGCTGTTCTCCTCAGAGAAGAGAAGGTTAAGGGGACATTTGATACAGGTGCTCAAAATCTTGAAAGGTTTTGATAGAGCAAATAAGGCAAAACTGTTTCCAGTGGCAGATGGGTCAGTAACCAGAGGATACAGATTTAAGGTAATTGGTAAAAGAACCAGAAGTGAATGAGGAAAACATTTTTTATACAGCGAGTTATGATGATCTGGAATGCACTGCCTGAAAGGGTGGTGAAAGCAGATTCAATGAGAATTGGATAAATACTTGAAGGGGAAAAATTTGCAAGGCTGTGGGGATAGAGCAGGGGAGTGGGACTAATTGGATAGTGGATAGCTCTTTCAAAGAACTGGCACAGGCATGACGGGCTGCACTGCACTGCAGCAACTCGCCAAGGCTTCTTCGGCAGCACCTCCCAAACCCGCGACCTCTTCCACCTAGAAGGACAAGGGCAGCAGGTGCATGGGAACACCACCACCTCCAAGTTCCCCTCCAAGTCACACACCATCCTGACTTAGAAGTATATCGCCGATCCTTCATCGTCGCCGGGTCAAAATTCTGGAACTCCCTCCCTAACAGCACTGTGGGAGTACCTTCACCACACAGACTGCAGCGGTTAAAAAAGGCGGCTCACCACCACCTCCTCAAGGGCAACTAGGGATGGTCAATAAATGCTGGCATTGCCAGCGACGCCCTGATCCCATAAATGATTTTTTTTTTAAAGCCCTCCTTTATTTATTTTTTCTCTCTCCCACATGGCAGCTGTCGATCATTCTGCCAGTGCCATTTACACTTCATCTAGAGCCATCTTTTGTTTCTTAACTTGTCCCATTACCATCTCCTTTTGTCTTGCACCATCTCTTAATCTCTCCTGCCTTCCATCCTATCACAGACCTTCTCTTTTGTTCTTTCCTCCCCTCCCCCCTTTCCCTGCTCCTGCATTTGCTTAAAAACCTGTTCCATCTCCAGCTTTTTCCAGTTCTGACGAAGGGTCATCGACCTGAAACGTTAACTCTGTTTCTCTCTCCACAGATGCTGCCTGACCTGCTGAGTATTTCCAGCATTTTCTGTTTTTATTTCAGATTTCCAGCATCCGCAATATTTTGCTTTTGCCCTCCTTCTGTGTTGTATCATTTTATGATTCTATGAACTGGCAAAAAAAAGTCTGATTCAGCTCATGTTCGCCACTATAATCATTGCACATATTGACCATTTTGAAAAATAAAAAAAAACACCCACAGGCTTTATTATGAATTATTAGGTTCCAGGATCAATTGTGCAACAGCAATTAACAGAACTGCATTCTTTTTCCCAGGAATTTCAAGGGGACCTACTCTTCATGATGCTTCCCTTTACATGGCAGTGAACATGAATTTAAAAAGAATTCATATTTTTGAAAAAGGTGGAGACAAAAAATGACATGATATGATTTTCGTGTCGATTTCAGAATTATGCCAAGAAAGACTGCCAATAAACTAGGTCCTGCTAAAACTTTTTGAAAGCAAGCCCACAACAGAAGCAAGAGATATGGGAGGTAGGCAAAGGTCAGGAAACATGTCAGCATTCATCCTCTAGACTGAATGTTAAAAATGATGCCTGTAATTGAGAATTCTTGTACTTTCATCATTTTTAAATCTAATCAATGATCATTTTACTGCATATGAAGCTTATAATATTTGATTGTTTTCCCCCAATAGCTAACATTAAGAACTGCTACACTTGGAAAGCAGTTTTAAATATAATGGTGAGGAGTACTTTTAAGCCTGAAACATTTTCCAAACGCATATCTCTGCCAAGAAACCTCAATTAAAACTCAAGTTGGTTGTGACGGACCCAAAAAATCATATTTTCTGTCTCCACTTTTTCAAAAATAATAATCCTTTTAAAAGAAAAATTCAGGTTCAGCACCATGTAAAGGAAGTCTCATGATTAGTAGGACCACTTGAAAATCCAGGGAAAAAGATCGCATTTATTTCCAACACCTGATTTTTGGTTGGTCCCCTTGGAGGACAAGACACACCCAGCAGTTTCTCTGGAACATATAATTAGATCCTGCCTGCCTAAGTAATCAATTACTTTGCAATGTGTAATTCAAGCCAATCTGACTGCCAGACTCCAGACAGAACAGAGCTCACATAGAACAGACAGAGCTCACCCTCGTGGGTTAAGACCTTCTCCCACCCCCCCAAACAAGTTCCTGCCCCCCCCCACAAGTTCCTAAACTTTCTTCCACCTCCCCCGAGTTCCTGACCTTTTCCCTCCCCAACAAGTTCCTGACCCTGATCTTCCCCCCAATGAGTTCCTGACCTCCTCCCCCCCCACCCAAGTTCCTGACCTTCTCTGCGCTCCCCCCCACACCGAGTTCTTGACCACCTTCCCCCTGCCCAAGTTCTTCCTTCCCCCTCCCCGGTTCCTGACCTTCTCCCCCCAATAAGTTCCTGACCTTCCCTGCCCATCACCCCCCCCGCCCCCCACCCCCCACCCATAGATGGGGCATTGTGTGTAAGTCATGGATTGTTAACAGGATTATTGGGTATGAAGTGAATAGTGACAGTGACATGACTTCCAGGTTTCATCCAGTCCAATAATGTCACTTGCCACACATGCACCGAGCTTTCCGAGAAATCAACCAGGTCTAGGGGAAGGAGAGAAAGAACGTGGTGCGGGTGTAAAGGGGGTGGGGTTGGAAGAACGTGATCCGTCTTACCATCTGGATCACATTCTCGCTCTCATCTCCCCCCCTTTAGACCTGGATCACGTTCTTCCCCCATCCCCACTGTGCTCTCCGTGTTCTTTACCCCCCCCCCCACCCAAGTTCCTGACTTTCTCTCCCCCCTGAGTTCCTGACCTCCTCTCCCCTCCCCTCTGATCCTCTCTCTTTCCCCCCTCCCCTCCACTCTTCCCCTCCTCTCTCCCCCTCTCTCTCCCCTCTGATTCCGTCTCTCTCTCCCCTTGGCCACCAACCGATCCAGTGATCCTCCTCACGGGTCTGAGGAAAACATGGCCGCAACTGTTGGGTATTGCGCATGCACGGCTTCGGTAAACAGCGCGCATGCGGAGAAGGCCGCAAAAGTGTTTCTGTGAACAATCACTCCGGAAAAAGAATCAAGTTTGATGTTAATTGCTATTGCAGATTTGATTGTGGAGCCCATCAGTATCTTTTCTGGAAGAAGCTCCATGTTTCAATAATTCGTAATAAACCCTTGGGTGTGCTTTTTTTTACAAATTGTGTAAATATGCAATGATTCGGAGCTGAATCAGACATTTTTGATCTTGCAGGTTGGAGAACACAAGAGCATTCCAAGGTAACTTATTTCTCCACCATTCCCTCCCTCCATTTGAGAAAAGCAATTAGCCTAAATGCTCTAGATGGATTGTTCACAAATGCCCCACCGCTCTGTACATCTCCATAGCACTTTGGAGTCACTATGTGATGTCACTGGACCAGGTCAATACTTTGTATTAATAGTAGTAGTAAAACATCTATATGAGACACCATAAATTTGTGCAAAGCACATGGCTTTTATAACTGAACCCTGGCTGTTTGGTGGCATTTTCACTATTTATGGTCTTGTCTGACAGCGCAATATTTCTCAACAGCACTTGTTTCTAGTAGAGTACCTCTCTCTCTCTCTCTCGTGGAAAATATGCATTACTTGATGAAAGCGATAGGCCGTATTTTGCGTCCCCTACGGGTGCATATGAGGTGTGTACGCGCGCATAGGGACCGCGCAAGTTCTGGGTTTAGGCATTCATAGTGCCTTCGCTAAAACCCAGAACTTGCGATCTGTCAAGAAACTTTTGCCCACTGAATGCCCATGAAATTCTTACGCCTGGTAAAAGCAGGCATAAGGCCTGCTTTTACCAGCATAAGAGTTTTAAAAAAGAGAAAAATAAAATGTTATCACTCATTTATACATTAAAAACCCTGTCTAATAAGGTAAGTATATTTTTAGCCCCGTTAAAACATACATTTTCTCAAAAAATTAATTTTTTTTAAATTTCATGTGTTTGTGCATTTTTTAAGTGATCCCCATTCATACTTATGGGGATTCTGTACGTATGGAACTCCCATAAGTATGAATAGGGATTCCCTTCTTTTATTGGTTGGGCTGGCCCACATGATCCCAGGGGTGCTTGTGAACCACCTGCGCCCTGGGATACATGGGCCTCTGCCCGTGCGTACCCAGAGAGGCCCAGGATCGCAAGTCTCCGTAACTCCCTGGCCACCAGGTAAATTCATAGATTTTTTACAGGTCGGGAAGCCTCCGATCGCAAATTTTGGGCCAATAATTTTCACCTTTAGGGCCAATCTTTCCTCCAGTGTGTGTTCCAATATAACATCCTTTCTCTTTATTCGTTGGATTTTTGCATTTTGGCATAATGGTCATCAGAGTTAGTATCTACTTTTAACAAATCAGAGATGCAGGAGGCTTTGTGTCAGTTATATAAGGTTTCCTTGAAGGGCTACTGTCAATACAATAGCATGGCACTTAGAAAAGTGCTCTGCACTTCATTAACTGAAAAATGCAATGCATCGTAGAGAAGGTAACAACATAATTAAGCATTAATACAATAGCAAAATACTGCGGATGCTGGAAATCTGAAATAACAACAGAAAATGCTGGAAACGCTCAGCAGGTCAGGCAGCATCCGTGGAGAGAGAAACAGAGTTAACGTTTCAGGTCTGTGACCCTTCGTCAGAACTGGAAAAAGTTAGAGATGTGACAGGTTTTAAGCAGGTGCAGAGGCAGGGAAAGGGGGAGGGGAGGAAAGAACAAAAGGGGCGGTCTGTGATAGGGTGGAAGGCAGGAGGTTAAATGTTGCAAATGGGGATGGCAGAATCATCAACACCTGCCGCCTGAAAAAATAGGGGCAGAGGTTATCATGGAGTTATTATTAACTCCAACCTGAGCGGGTCCAATAAGGAAGGTTTAGGCCTCCCTGCCCAGGCTCCATTCCCTTCCCTACCAGGAGACGTCCCATTCTGGGCAGGAAATCGGCCGGCGGCATGTTAATGAGGCCCAGCAGTTAAAATTGGCATGGACTCATTCTTCCGCGGGCAGGTAGTTAAATAACTCGCCAGTGGGGATTTCCGCTGGAAACCTGCAGCGGGTTAAAATCCCCTCCCTCCCATAGTCTCAGTCATAGGCAGTGCTGTGATTCTGCCTCATGAGCTGCTGATTGAGTAGTAAGCACTTAGCCAAATAACTGACCATAGTCCAGAGCTTTAAACTAATGAGGATTCACTAGTAAATGCTAAATGCCATTAACTGCTGTTAAGTAACTATGTTAATTGTTCTGAAACAAAAGATGCACACATAGACCTGCTTTAAATTACCAATTGTACCAATCATATGTGCCTGCTATATTTTAAAGGAATATCTACCAAAGCTCATGAATTAGGATATGTTTACCTTGACAGGCAGGGACAGGTACATTCCAAGAGTAAAATCCATATGGTGATTTCCTGCACATAGCAGTGCTATTCCCGATAAGTCTGTAACCTTGCTCACACGCCCAGCGAACGACACTGTTGAGCTGCCCTCCTGTTTGGCTGAGTATTAGGCCATGGGGAGGAGACTCTGGAGTGCTGCAGTAAAAAGCTGGAAACAAAACAGAGTGATGTGCATTAGATTCATTTTATTCCAGTTCAGTTTGTTTTAGCTCTGATTTAGTGAAGTAAGGTAAGAGGATAGAATAAGATTAAATCGGCCACCTACCAACATATTGGATGCGGAAGCCTTTTTTGTTAGTACCATGATCAGCTGACCAGCGAAGAAAAAATTGGTGGCCGCTGCTAGTGACATTGAAAGGGGCTGAATAGTCTCCACTGAAGGAGTTCAGCAATGGGCTATGGCTGTTTGCACCTTGGGAGAAACAGACAATTAACATGCTAAATCAAATCTACAATTAAAGTGAACAATAAACTTTAATGATGAATAAATGAGATTCACAGTGCAATCTGAAATCAAAGAGACACTTTTAAATACTGATGAAAGTAGGATGCAAGTAAATTACAAAGTGAGATGGCAGATCAAATGTTTAATAACACACTGTGATCAATAGCTTTGCACATCAAGCATCTACTGTAGATCATACAGCTTGTAACAAGTATTGTGCTATTCATAATTGAAGAACTGCACTATTACTTATCACTCAAATTACACAATGGGCCAGAAATTCGGCTCCCTGGCTTCGCGCGGGTGCAAGGATCGCACGCGCACCTACCTACCGCGCCTGCCGTTGACCCCTGGGCCCACGAGAATTCGGGTCCTGAGCCTCCTCCAACTGCCGGCGCGCAGTGCTTGCGTAACCCAGGGGCGTAGTTAGTGCGATGCGTCCCCTGGGATCACGTGGGCCATGGAGAGCCAATGGCAGCAGACCATCTTTCATTCATAGATTTGACAGGACCTGTCAAATCTATGAATACAGATCGGCCCCAAAACATCCCTAAAACTACAAATATATATATTTTTTTAATCACATTTTTAAAATAACTATAAATTACATTCATTAACTATTTTAAACAAAAATTAAAATTTTTGAAAAATTTAATTACACTTTTTAACGGGGTTAAAACTAAACTTACCTTTCTTTAAAGTAATTAAAAAAGATGAATCTGTGAAAAAAATGTTTACATTTTAATAAAATCAACACTTACCTTGTTAAAAGAAGGCCTTGCGCCTCCTTTTTCAATGTGTATCTTCTCCGTGCTTACCCTCACGGAGGAACCTGTAAAAAAACCCGAAGTGCGAGGCGAACGCGCTGGCCCTCCGGCGTGCGCGTTCGACCTCTGAACCCCTTCCTTCAGGGGAACGGAAGTGCCGGTTTCCCACGCATGCGCAGTGCATGCAAGAAACCGGCACTTTCGTTCCGTCCACGGGTGAGTACATAGTGCGTACTCACCCGTGGCGAGCCTAATTTCTGCCCCAATGTATTTGCTTGAGCATTCAGAAACTTCTGATAACTTTCACACGGGAACATTTTATGAATGATAATGTACTAAGAATTTGAATTTTACAAGTTGCCCCAAATTAAATGCTGTGCCACAAAAAGCAGATATATGTAATTCATAACTGTGAGACATCTAATTTATTCAATTCACAAATCTTTTACAAGCCTAGCACTCAATATTTTAGCCACAGTAAGTGTGTGTACTGTCTCCTGTATAAATGTGTCTTTACTGAGGTGCTATCTAAGCAGAGTTCCTATATTGGCATTTTAAGCTCCATGCTCACAAATATTAATAACAATGGGGAAGGTGCGTAAATGAGAAAGAAAGATTGCATTTATATAGCGTCTTTCATGACCACCGGACGTCCCAAAGCGCTTTACAGCCAATTAAGTACTTTTTGAAGTGTAGTCACTGTTGTAATGTTGGAAACGCGGCAGCCAATTTGCACATAGCAAGGTCCCACAAACAGCAATGTGATAAAGACCAGATAATCTGTTTTACTGATGTTGGTTGAGGGATAAATATTGGACAAGACACCAGGGATAACTCCCCTGCTTATCTTCGAAATAGTGTCATGGGATCTTTTACATCTACCTGATAGAGCAGACGAGGCTTCGGTTTAGCGTCTCGTCTGAAATACGGCACCTCCGCCAGTGCAGCACTCCTTCAGTACTGCACTGAAGTGTCAGCCTAGATTTTTGTTTTGTGCTCAAGTCCCTGGAGTGGGACTTGAACCCACAACCTTCTGATTCAGAAGCGAGGGTGCTACCAACTGAGCCATTGGCTGACACCGTCAGTAAAAATTTACAATTTTTAATTGATTCAAAAAGTAGTGTGATTATTTTTTCCATATTTATAAATTTCTTGTTCCATTTAGTTTTCTGTAGAAATTAGGAGTAAGATTTTATTCTCTCCATTAGAGCCAGGGTATTAAATACCACAAATCTGAAATAAACCTAAATTATCGCTGCAAAGTGGATTTTCTTATTCCTGGTTTGCTTTTGTGCTGCCACCATGGCAACGGATGTTAAAGTTGGAATGTGAAGAAAATTTTGCATGAAAGTGACACAAAGGCAGAATAGATCCAAAATATATCTATTTTTAAACATATCATTGCATAAAAAATGAAAATGACAGTGTAGCACTACTGCTCAGGCTCTGAAATCTACCAAGCCAAGAACCATACAACAGCTGAAGCAGTTTAAAAATGCTGTTGGCTTTAGTTTTGCACGTGTTTCGTTTTAATAGTTTAATGCAAATATTAAAAAAAAAGAAATTCAGTCAAACAAAAACCAATGAAAATACCATTAACAGTCAAGGCAGTTTTCAAAATATATAAAGGCAGAGCTTCATATCCCCTGTGCTCTTGTCCAAGCCCAGGAGAGCCTGGATTTCCTATCCTGAGCCATTAAGGGGCACCGCTCGTCAGGTCGGCCTCCTGGCACCGACAGAATGGACAGGAGACTGAGGCACAACTGCAGGCTTCTCTAGCCTGCCTCTGGAAATCCTGTGCACCCTCCTTCAGTGGATGCTCAGGGGCAGGACACGGTGCAACGTTCCCCTGGGTGCCTTAGTACAGGGGTGTCCAGCAAACGATTCTCTCATAAAATGAGGTGAGAGACCAACTTCATGGCTCTAATGGGCCTGTATTTACTGTAGGTGTAGGCCCGACTGTTTTCTCTGGAAAGCAGCAGCAATTCCAGAGCAATGTAAAATAGGCAGAGCCCTGGAAAACTGGTTCTTTGCCCCATTTTCCTGACCTTTACACCCAGGGAAATTAACATTCCCTGAAATCAAGGATCAGGAAAATATACTCAATAAACATTACATTCTTCTTATATCCTTCCCTCTCCAGAAGACCACATTCTCATCACTTAAAAAGTTACTAAGGTCCTGGCAACCCATCATTATCTGGATCTCCCCAAAATTTTAGGGCCGAATATCTGCAACCCTACCAGTGCGCTCCCATTGCAAGTCCAGTGGGAGTGCGATGGAAGAGCCGGAAGTTAGGCCAGGATCTGGGTACATCTCCTCCCGGCTTTCCCTGCTAGTTTCTGCGGGCCTTTGTTTGAGGTGGGCCCTCTGCCATCCCAAAACAAGGGACGTGCATAAGAGGGGGGGATGTGGCCAGGGAAGGGGACTTCCAGCCTGTGTGTTTTTGTTGCTGGCCAGGCAGAAGATAGGAGGGCCCATACATCAACTCACAGTTGCCAAAATCTGCACCCACCTGGGGGTCCAGGCTTAGGTCGTGGCTTGTACCCCTGAAAATCTTCAAAATGTTAACAGTTTTTTTCAGCCCTCTTATTAAGGGGGATGTTGGACATACTGGCAGCTTTTTTCTGGGAGCAGCCAGATAGCATAATTCCTGGTCTCCTGTCAGGCAGGTGCCTGAGATGTGCCCCAGTGGTGTGGGAACCCACTAGCATTATTTAAATTACGTGACCTCCCCTGACCTTGTAACCAAACCTGGGTCTCAACATACACAAAATAGGACCCTTCAGGATCTGAATATGTATCCCCATTTTTCATGAATTTAAGACTTCTCTCCATAAGGAGAGAATGCAAGAGCAATCCCACAGCAAATAGAACAAAATAATTTTCATCAATTTCACACACGCTTACTTTCCAATATAGGTCAGGAGTGGTAATCAGGAAATGGGGCAGTCTGGCTGATTTTTCTTCTCTTCTCCCGAGCACTGAGGGAACTTGCAATGTCTGCACCTCTAACAGCACGGCACTGGGGATTGAACCTGGAACCTTCTTGGCCTGTATGGCGTACTACCACACTGTGCGGTGTGCTGTTAGCCACCAGGCCATTGGGGAAGCCCTTGCATTATGCTGCTCATGCCATTTATCTGTCGTACACCAATAATAAAATTCTTTGCCATGGGTTTTTTACGTACATTATAAAGAAAATTCTGTATTACAGATCAAATAGATGTTACAAAAATGAAGTAAAAGTTGAATCCTACACAGCAATATGTAGTTGGCACATAAAATGAAGAATACTTTAAATTCAAATCAGCATTGCCCCAAAACATCAAAAATTCAACGTGTTTACCATCAATATTCTTTTCCTTACCCTCCAAGCTCTTTCATGTGATAGATTTCACCTTCCTTCCCCCTGCCACCACTCTCCCCCTCCCCTCCTTGATACTCAACAGAAACCTTTGAAAGACATTTTAGAAACCTGTCATTGACTGAGAAGATCGACTTTATTTGGCAAAGCGGAAATAGTCAGTCATTCTTTTCTGATGCTTGCATATTGCTGCTTACACTTTGTGGCAACCATGGCACCCACATGTGCATCTTTTGCTAACTGATAATTGCTTACCAATGATAGAACTGGGTGCACTTAGGATCATTAAAGGTATGTCAGTGGAAAGAAACTGTAAACTCATTTACTCTCACTTCTAAAAGTCACATTTGTTACAATACTGTGTTTTTGGTTTGGTGAGAGGGAAGGCAGAGGCACAAGATAGGTAGCCAAGGGACAGTAGTCTGAGTTCCATATAAATTGCTTCTTACAAAAATACAAAATAATTCTGCTGGGAAATTACTTTTGAGAAATAAAATGTTACTTTTCTTAACAGGGGCACAGCCATCTAATGAGGTGCTCTGAGCTGTATTAATGGTGAGACCTGTGTCACTCAATCTGAAATCATTCACAATGGAGCTGCATGGCAGCATCATCTTATGTTTGAAGTGCTTCTTAAAATTAAATGCACAATGCAACTTGGACTTTCAATAGGACCAAAATTATTCACTGATCCGCAAAGTCTGCCTATTTGGTTATGTATTCTGTAAACAAAATGTCCTTGCCTACATGCACGTTTGTTTGCAATTAGCATTTAAATTGCATTATTTTTCTGCCTAAAGCTACTCTATCTATTTAAGTCCAAACTGCTTTGATGCAAGTAAAATTTGCTCAGTGCCATCTGGGAATTTTTTTTTAATGTCCGAGGTTATTCCACTCCCTAGACTAAAAGAATGAAGTCCGTTTTAAATAATTTGGCATTCAGTCAGGTTACAAAGCATTCTTCAGATATATAATTAAAAAAGGAAATATCTCTCAAATGGACAAGGGGGTGTCTATCCAGCCATCTCAAATGTCGGTGAAGGAAAATTTCTCTGATCTCTCAGATCTTAGTGCAAATTAGAATCTGAAGATTCCCTTGGGTTACAACAGCTTTCTCTGATATATAACTATACGGTCGAACTCTCCTTTGAAATGCAAGTACCTGCTTGGAGTTTTTAGTATTTGGCCTCCTGCTTACATACTTAGGATGCGTTACAGTTTACATGTGAGGATGTCAGCACAAACAACGAATGTCAGAGTTATTTGTCATTTGTGTTTGTACTTGGAGGGACCAAAATGTGAATCCTTCAAAGCCAAGGCTAAGTCTGTATGGTTGTCCAGAAAGTGAGGGGATGACATGTATAACTCATAGTAGTTTAATGGGTAACAAAGTAAGATTCATGGTAGCAATAGATTGTAAGTACCAGTGGTAGCTGAATGAGTAGTGTGATAATCATCCGAAAACACATCAGGTTCCATATGTACGCTGACGACATTCAGCTCTACTCTCGACCACCTCTCTCGACTCCTCCACTGCCTGTGTTGTCAAACTGTTTGTCCGACATCCAGTCCTGGATGAGCCACAATTCCTTTCAATTAAACATTGGGAAGACTGAAGCCAATGTCTTTGATCCCCACCACAAACTCCTTTCCCCAGGCAACGATTCCATCCTCCTCTCTGGCCACTATCTCAGGCTGAACCAGACTGTTTGCAATCTCGCCATCCTATTTGACACTGGCCTGAACTTCTGACCCCATACCCATTCCATCATAAATACCATCTACATCTACCTTCATAATATCGTCCCTCTCTGCCCCTGCCTCAGTCCATCTGCTGCTGAAACCCTCATCCATGCTTTTGTTACCTTTAGACTCGATTATTCCAATGCATCCTGGCCGGCCTCCCATCTTCTATCCTCCATAAACTTAAGCTCATCAAAAGCTCTGCTGCCCGTATCCTAACTCGCACAAAGTTCTATTCATCCATCAGCCCTGTGCTTGCTGACCTACACTGACTCTTGATCCACCAACATTTTGATTTTAAAATTCTCAACTTTGTGTTCAAATTCCTCCATGGCCTCGCTCCTCCCCATCTCTGTAACCTCCTCCAGCCCTACAACCCTTTGAAAGCTCTGTGTTCTTCCAACTCTGGCCTCTTGAGCAACCCTGACTTCCTTCGCCCCACTATTGGCGATCGTGTGTTCAGCTGTCTAGACTCTGGAATTCCCTCCCTAAACTTATCACCTCTCCAGCTCTTGCTGCTCCTTTAAATTAATGCTCTGTAAAACCTACCTCTTTGACCAAGGTCCCGATCCTAATGTTTCCTTTTTTGGCTCGGTGTTAATTTTTGTCTATATACACACCTGTGAAGCGCCTTGGGATGTCTTACTATGTTACAAGCAAGTTGGCGTTGTTGACAAGCAAACTTTTAGTCACAGTTTATCTGATAAATCCAAAGAAGCCAACACAATAGTAGCACCACAAATAAAATGAAAAACTGCAAATAATATAAATTTGAAATAAAAACAGAAAATTATGGAACTACACAACATTCCGTCAGCACCTGTAAAGGGAAAAGACAGATTAATGTGTTGGGCATAGACCATATCATCAGATGTGGAAACAAAAAGATGAGAGGACCTTAACTGAACAAAACAAGTGGAAAGGGAGGGAAGAGAGCAACAGGTAAAAATATCAGGAGTACTGACCCCTGCCACAGAGATGAGTTAGTGGGTTAAATGTCAAGCACAAAGTTGGAAAGAAATTAAACCTGATAGATACGTAAAGATCAGTTGAGTAAATGAAGAATCATTAAAAGAGCAAAGGGGTATGAAAAGGCATTATCATCTCACCATGGTAGAAGCCAATATTTCTGGTACTTTTACCCATTCTTCTCTTCTCCAATTGTTTTGTTCAGCCTTATTTAGGGTTCCCCTTATCTTTAAGTATCCTGATCAGATGAAAGTTCTCAATCTGAAATATTAACCTGACCTTTCTCTTTACAGAAGCTGATGATGATGATCTTGCTGTGCATTAGAAGCTTTTTCATTTTTATTTTAAAATTGGAAGTGGTTCTTACAAGGTTATGAAATGGATCAAAATGAGCTATGGAACAAAAGTAAAAATCGTTATTACTTTCCTAATCTGTTTACATTACAGTTCTGCTTTTAGATGCAATGCTGTAATAAAAACAAGGTAAGAACATAAGAACATAAGAAATAAGAGCAGGAGTAGGCCATGCGGCCCCTCGAGCCTGCTCCGCCATTCAATAAGATCATGGCTGATCCAGGTAGTACTAGTGCATCCAGAGTGGGTTTCCAAAAGAGCCTCTAGAGGCAAATGGATTGTTGACACTTAATATTGCTGGCTGCCAATTGTTGACCACAGAACGTCAGAAATAAAGTTTTTAACATCACTGTCCTTTCCATTACATTGGGGGAGGTCTGCAGTTAAAAATTTTAAAGTCACCGATGTGGCTTGTGAGCAACTGTGCATGGATAATAGTGTGTATGCTTGTGTCACCTCCAGTGTTACCTGGAAATGGTTCCACTATATAAATATCGTCTTAGTTATATTCTACAGTTTCATCATTTGGAAATCAAGTTCAATTTTACACATACTTGAAATGTGGATTTTTGAAGGCAAATTCAAACCCATATTTCAAGAATGATATTCTCGCTGACATGCAGTTCCCAATATTTAATAAGAGGAACAATTTCAGTTGAGGTTCATGGGCTTGTATTGCTTCAAACTCACCATTAAGTCCTAAAGATGTGTGCAAAATTAAGAACATTGTGAAATTATATAAACTCATACAGTTCAAAACCGAGCAGAGCTAAATTATCATGGTGTGCACTGCAAAGAAAATATGCATTTGAAATATGCTTTTAACACATATGGAAATCAGTTTCTGTAATGTGATTAAAATGTACTTAAACAGATAGCTTAATATAGGAAGTTGCTCATATTGTTTGTTTCCTTTTAATTGCAAATATGCAACTGTTTTCTCAGGTCCCATTGAAATCTAAACTCAGGATTACAGCAGTCTATTCAATTTATGCTATCCTTTTTCATCTGTACATAGAGCAAAGTTTCACATCATCCTACAAATCATAATGTGCTGTATTTTCATCTAACTACTCGCTATATAGTGCAGAATGCAATGTAACCTTTTTTGT
Organism: Squalus acanthias; assembly: GCA_030390025.1. NCBI lineage: Eukaryota > Metazoa > Chordata > Chondrichthyes > Squaliformes > Squalidae > Squalus > Squalus acanthias. Next base: position 100,443,179 of record CM059432.1, read on the forward strand.
ACCTGTGCAGGAAAGAATTACCTCTTCTAACCATTACCCAGCATTTTCAATTTATTTGAATTATGTGGCCATATAGAAACGACCAAGTTGAAATTGGTGTCAGACGAAAATTGGACATCAGGCATAAAGCAAAAGTAAAAATGAAACACTTCCTTGAAAAACACTTTCTATTCAAACAAGAAAAGTCTACTCGTACTCCTATTGTATCGTGGGGCAGATATCTCGCTGTTATATTTGTTCATTTGAAAAATTCTGACTTTTCATTTTGTTGACACTAGCTCTCAGCTTGCATCAAATGCTGAGGAGGAATCTGGTGGCCTCAGTACTAAGGGGGCTGACTACTCATTTCTTAAATGAACTATCCCTTCCCCACTAAAAAGGTGCCGATGCTAGCTCCCTAGAGTTGTGGCTATAGGACAAGCAAAAATATCAGCTTATTCTAACATGAGACCTAATGATGCATTAATACTAACAAGTATAGCTCTTGTATCTTGTTACAAATGTCGGCTGGTTATTGCCAAATAAGCTTGCAAATCTTACAGACATTTTTGTGATAATACATTAAAAAAAAGAAAGACTTGCATTTATATAGCGCCTTTCCCGATCTCAGGACGTCGCAAAGCGCTTTACAACCAATGAAGTACTTTTGAAGTGTAGTCACTGTTGTAATGTAGTTTTAACATAGGATTGCTTTTCAAAACGTGAGTTTTGTTGTGAGTAAATGCTCTTCAGATAATGAGTTAAATTTTATTTGATATCTGTTGCAGCAGGAATGTATGTTTAATTTCACAATTCAAATGTCTTGTGTAACCATGACCCAGAAATTAGCTGTGAAATACAAGCTTACAAGTGGTAACACATTCATCTATCAACCTTAGCTCAATGGTAGCGCTCAAGCCTCTGCGACAGAAGGTGTGGGAACAAGCCCCACTCCAGGACTAGAGCACATAATCTTGGCTGATACTGTAGTATAGCACTGAGATAGTACTCCACTGTCGGAGGTGAGTCTTTTGGGTAAAACTGAGGCCCCATCTGTCCTCTTAGGTAGATCTAAAAGCTCCTCGTCTGGAATTTCCATGGGGTTCTCATAGTGTTCCTGATACACAGGATATGATGGCCTGGGAAATTAGATTAAAAGGTATGACAGTCGATAAGCAGTGGAAAACATTTAAAGAATATTTCAAAATTCTCAACGAATATACATTCCATTGAGAAATAAAAACTCCACGGGAAAAGTTATTCATCCGTGGCTAACTAAAGAAGTTAAGCATAGTATCAGATTAAAAGAAGAGGCTTATAATGTTGCGAAGAATAGTAGTAAGCCTGAGGATTGGGAGAGCTTTAGAAACCAGCAAAGGATGACCAAAAAATTGATTAAAAAAAGGAGAAAGCAGAATAGGAGAGTAAACTAGCAAGAAATATAAAAACAGATTATAAGAGCTTCTACAAGTATATAAAAAGGAAGAGAATAGCAAAAGTTAGCATTGGTCCCTTAGAGGCTGAGACAGGAGAAATTACAATGGGGAATAAATTTGGTTGCTTTGTGCCTCCCTAAGGCGGCGCAAAGCAACTAGCACCCAGGTGCGGCGTTGCTAACGCCTCCCGCGAAATTCAGCGGGAGGTTAGTAGCGACGTTAACCGGTAGCGCCCCGTGGTGCTGCGCCTCCAGCGATGACCTCATCGCCGTGCACAGCACCCCGGCCGTGAACTTTGGTAGCGCCCCCTGACTTACTGCCGGACGCTATATCCGACAGGGTCAGGGGTTGTACGTGCGGCCGGGGTGGCGATATTTAAAGGGGAGGTGCTTGGCGGCCATTTTTGTTGCTGGTCACCTGCCAGCACCTGCCCCCTTTGCCATCTCCGGCCTCCTATGCAGCCCTCCCGCGGGGTGTCAGCCTGGCACTCCTCTTGAGTGCCGTGCTCTTTTGCCAGCACCCCGATTCCTGGTGGCCCAGCTGGGCCCCGGGTCACGCTGCAAGGCCTGCAGTACCACGGCGCTATGTGCCACAGTGCCACGTAGCACCGCGATATTCACTGGTAGTGCCCCAAGATGGAGGGGGAACGCGTCCAGTAGCGCCCCGCCTCCCTCTTGGGGTGCCACCAGTGAATTTCGGGCGTGGGGGAGCTAACTTTTTCAGGCGCTAAAAATAGTGCCCCAGTGAAGTTAGCGCCCCAAAGGGAGCGCAACCAATTTTTTCCCCCAAGGACTTTAAACAAATATTTTGTATCTGTCGTCACAGTAGAAGACTCAAAAAGCATACCCAAAATACTGGGTAACCAAGGGGCTAAAGAGAGTGAAGAGCTTAAAGTAATTAAGATCAGTAGAGAAAAAGTACTTGAGAAACAAATGGGACTAAAAAGCCAACAAATCTCCTGGAACTGATGGCTTACATCCTCGGGTTCTAAAAGAGGTGGCTGCAGAGATAGTGGATGCATTAGTTGCGATTTTGCAAAATTCCCTAGATTCTAGAACGGTCCCAGCGGATTGGAAGGTAGCACATGTAACACCGCTATTCAAGAAAGGAGGGAGAGAAAACAGGGAATGACAGTCCAGTTAACCTGACATCAGTTGTCGGAAAAATGCTGGAATCCATTATTAAGGAAGTGGTAACAGGGCATTTAGAAAATCATAATATGATTAGGCAGAGTCAACATGGTTTTATGAAAGGGAAATCATGTTTAACAAATTTATTGGAGATTTTTGAGGATGTAACCAGCAGGGTAGATAAAGGGGAACCAGTGGATGTAGTATATTTGGATTTCCAAAAGGCATTCGATAAGGTGCCACATAAAAGGTCGTTATGAAAGATAAGGGCTCATGGGATTGGGAGTAATATATTAGCATGGATAGATTATTGGTTAACAAACAGAAAACAGAGAGTAGGGATAAACGGGTCATTTTCTAGTCGGCAGGTGGTGACTAGTGGGGTACTGCAGGGATCAGTGCTTGGGCCCCAGCTATTCACAATATATATCAATGATTTGGATGAGGGAACCAAATGTAATATTTCCAAGTTTGCTGACGACATGAAACCAGGTGGGATTGTGAGTTGTGAGGCTTCAAGGCGATTTAGACAGGATGAGTGGGAAAATACATGGCAGATGCAGTATAACGTGGATAAATGTGAAGTTATCCACTTCGGTAGGAAAAACAGTAAGGTAGAGTATTATTTAAATGGTGATAGACTGGGAAATGTTGATTTACAAAGGGATCTGTGTGTCCTTGTACACCAGTCACTGAAAGCAAACATGCAGGTGCAGCAAGCAGTTAGGAAGGCAAATGGTATGTTGGCCTTCATTGCAAGAGGATTTGAGTACAGGAGCAAGGATGTCTTACTACAGTTATACAGGACCTTGGTGAGACCACACCTGGAGTACTGTGTGCAGTTTTGGTCTCCTTACCTAAGGAAGGATATACTTGCCATAGAGGGAGTGCAGCGAAGGTTCACCAGACTGATTCCTGGGATGGCAGGACTGTAGTATGAGGAGAGATTGGGTCGACTAGGCCTGTATTCACTAGAGTTTAGAAGAATGAGAGGGGATCTCATTGAAACGTATAAAATTCTGACAGGGTTAGACAGACTGGATGCAGGGAGGATGTTTCCCCTGGCTGGGGGCTCTAGAACGAGGGGTCACAGTCTCAGGATACGGGGTAGGACATTTAGGACTGAGATGAGGAAAAATTTCTTCACTCAGAGGGTGGTGAACCTATGGAATTCTCTACCACAGAAGGCTGTGGAGGTCAAATCACTGAATATATTTAAGAAGGAGATAGATAGATTTTTAGACACAAAAGGCATCAAGAGGTATGGGAAGAGAGCGAGAATATGGTATTGAGATAGAGGATCAGCCATGATCATATTGAATGGCGGAGCAGGCTTGAAGGGCCGAATGGCCTACTCTTGCTCTTATTTTTCTATGTTTTCAATGAGAGGGTTATCCTATGAGGAGAGATCGAGTAGATTGGGCCTATACTCTCTGGAGTTTAAGAATGAGAGGTGATCTCATTGAAGCATATATGATTCTGAGGGGGATTGTCAGGGTAGATGCTGAGAGGTCGTTTCCCCTGGATGGAGAGACTAGAACTTGGGGGCATAGTCTCAAGACAAGGAGTCGGCCATTTAAGATTGAGATGAGGAGAAATTTCTTCACTCAGAGGGTTGTGAATCTTTGGAATTCTCTACCCCAAAGGTGATGAATCGTTGAGTATATTCAAGGTTGAGAAAGATAGGGTTAGAAATTCCCCTGGTTTGCGCCTCCCGTTAGTGCCTCCGGGGGGCGATAACGGGGTGCTACCGGCTTTGCAACCGGGCGTGGCGAGAGTACCACCACCTGCGAACTTCCCCTGCGGGTTAGTGGCGGCGGTAAACCCCAATGCCGTGATCTCCTGCGCCCCGGAGATCGTGACATAATCCGGTGCACAGTGCCCCGGTACCGCCCCGGATGCGAACTTGGCTTCCGCCCGCTGCAACATCGCTGGGCATCAACACCGGCAGCTGCAGGAGGCGTTGTCACCACAGATGGCCGCTTGGGGTGTGGTAGTTAAAGGGATTACCGGTGAGGTAGGCGAAAATTGTTTTATCAAGACTCTGCATTTTCTTCTATTTTTCAGGTGCCGTGATTGATCAGCCCTGCACTGTTAGAGTGCTTGGGGCTGATCGGCGCCAATCAGAGGTGCCGTCGGCGATCAAAGGATTTGTTTTCTTGCAGAGCCTGCAGCAATGGCCCTTCTCTTTAAGGGAGGGAAGGAGCCTCTGATCCCGACAGCACCGCACTGGACATAGTGCAGCGCTCTGCCGCTACTGCCCCTCTTCCATGGTTTAACGCTCCAAGGGAAGTGGTAGCGCCTGATGTAGCGCTCCACTTCCCTCCTGGAGCGCTAAACTGGAAGTTTGCGTCCGTTAGAATTGGGTAGCGCCCAGCGATAGTTGATACCCAATTTCTTCCCCATAGACTTTGTAGGCTGGATTTTGAAGTTGGAGTCGTGTTGGGGTCGGGAATCACACATTCTGGCTTGTGAACCCGCCTCCATCGAGATGTGGCCAACCCACTGTATTTTCCCTTGATTGACCTTGTTGAGCCCGCCCAGTGGGCTCAGCAGGCCAATTAAGGGCCACCCGGCAACAGGTGACGTCACAGACTGACATTTCATCTGTCAAGAGCTTTTGACAGATGAAATATCAGCGTTTGACAGCTCTGTGAAGCTGTCAAACACTCACAATATGATTTCTAACTTCAGTCCTTCCTTTCAGGCTGAGTTAGAAATCATTCCAGCACAGAAAACAGAAGGCTGCAGGTTTTGACAGAACCACGGCTTTCCTGCTTTCTGTGCCAGTGAGATTTCTAACTCCCGAGAACTGAAGGGCTGACACCTGCAGGAGGAAGTTAAGGTAAGTAAAACTTTTTCCAACACTTAGCACTTACCTTACACACTTACCTCTGCACACATGCACCCATCACTCACCTGCCCACCGGACATATCGACCCCTCCAACCCCTGCAGACTCACGGCCCGACCCGATAACTTGGAGTGTTTGCCACCCGTCGGGAAGCCCACACTTCTGTTTTTAAAATAGGGATTATGCAAAAAACTGCCTGTTAACTACCTGTTAACAGGCAGTTAATTGTCACTAATTCCCTTCCCGCCTCGGGGAGTCGGGTCTCAGACCAGGTCGGGTACCCGCCGCCAGAGAAACTGGCATGGAGGCGGGTTGGAGTCGGGATGGGGTCGGGACCCCCGAATCTGCAACTTTAACCCCCCCCGGCCGACTCCAAACCCGACGCCACGGGTCATTCAAAATCCAGCCCTTAGACTCTAGGGGAATCAAGGGATATGGAGATCAGACAGGAAAGTGGAGTTAAGGTCGAAGATCAGCCATGATCTTATTGAATGGTGGAGCAGGCTTGAGAGGCCTTATGGCCCACACCTGCTCCTAATTCTTATGTTCTTATGATAGTGAATAATGTAAAAGAGCCTTTGAAAGAATGAGGTGAATGCACTATTTGTTACAAAAAGTCAATTTTACTCTGGCAAGACTTTTTCTCAATAGTTCAGAATATTGGTCCCAAAAATCGGCACGCTTGCAATCGCGGCCGCCAAGAGCTTCTGCCACGGATCCTGGCAGACCTCCTGGGGTTAGAAGTAGGTTTCCTAATTATATTGTTATTGGTGGGTGGGGTGCCACTAGAGATGCATCTAGAGCACTCTCCATTCGAAAAGGTCAGAAATTCCAGCCAAAGATTCCCCTCTCTCCCAAACCCGTGAACAAATTATACATATCCTTGCAGCCCCCATTGTAAATAATCTGCTTTAAAAAAAAGGAAATTCTTCCCACATTTTCAGGGGTCCAGACCACAATCTCAGCCTGGACTCCCCAGGTGGGTCGTATAACCAATGGTGTTCAGGGAGGCATATCTGGTCTGACCAGGCATATCTCTGCTGACACTACACTGGTTCCAGTGAAAGCGTATGGGAACTCCTTAAATAAGAAGTCCACCCCCACCAGACAACAATAACCATATTTGGGGCAGGCATAGGCTCCAACCCCGTGCAGGCTGTCAAGGGGACTTCTGCCCAAGACTGGGACACAGCAAATCCAGGTGTCGGCCATTCTGATGGACTGTTACGAAGTTATTGTTTTCGGTCCCCGCCACAAACTCCGTTCCCTAGCCACTGACTCCATCCCGCTCCCTAATATCTGTCTGAGGCTGAATCACACTGTTCGCAACCTTGGTGTCATATTTGACACTGAAATGAGCTTCTGACCACATATCCGCAGCATAACTAAGACATCCTATTTCCACCGCCATAACATCGCCCGCCTCTGCCCTTGCCTCAGCACATCCGCTGCTGAAACCTCATCCATGCCTACCTCTAGACTTGACTATTCCAATGCACTCCTGGCTGGCCTCCCACATTCTACCCTACGTAAACTTGAGGTTATCCAAAACTCGGCTGCCCGTGTCCTAACTCACACCAAGTCCCGTTCCCCCATCACCCCTGTGCTCGCTGACCTACATTGGCTCCCGGTTAAACAAAGCCTCGATTTCAAAATTCTTATCCTTGTTTTCAAATCCCTCCATGGCCTCGTCCCTCCCTATCTCTGTAATCTCCTTCAGCCCCACAAACCCCCCCCCGCCCCCCACCGAGATATCTGCACTCCTCTAATTCTGCCGTCTTGAGCATCCCTGATTATAATCGCTCAACTATTGGTGGCTGTGCCTTCTGTTGCCTAGGTCTAGGACCCTAAGCTCTGGAATTCCCTGCCTAAACCTCTCCGCCTCACTACCTCTCTTTCCTCCATTAAGATGCTCCTTAAAACCTACCTCTTTGACCAAGCTTTTGATCACCTGCCCTAACTTCTCCTTATGTGGCTCGGTGTCAAATGTTTTGTCTTTTAATACTCCTGTGAAGCGTCATGGGACGTTTTACTACTACGTTAAAGGCTGTATATATAAATACATGTTGTTGTTACTGCAGCAGCAGTACGTCAGATCTGCCATAGATTTTCAGAGCTATTTGGGTTGAGTTTCCGCTTGTTATATCAGCATAGTCCAGGCAGAATCGGCTGAACCAGCGCAAAAGATGGGGGAATTTTAAACGCAAGTGGGTTACAACCAAAACCACTTACGCTCATGTATTCTGTGATTTTTTTGCTAGTTTATGATTCAATTTGCTGAATCAGGCCCCGCTCATAAAACTGGCCACAGCAACAAGTTGAAATTGCGAGATTCTGCTAGTTAGGGAAGGCTCTTCAAATTGCGCTTAATTTTCATAGACACACAGGCACTAGTCGGCACATTTAAAAGTGTTTTCATATCAAATAGTATTTAAGAACATAAGAACATAAGAAATAGGAGCAGGTGCAGGCCATTCGGCCCTTCGAGCCTGCTCCGCCATTCCATGAGATCATGGCTGATCTTCTGCCTCAACTCCATTCACCGGCCCTATCGCCATATCCCTTGATGCCCTTACTAGTCAGAAATCTATTGACTTCTGTTTTGAATATACCCAATGACTGAGCCTCCACAGCCCTCTGGGGTAGAGAATTCCAAAGATTCACCACCCTCTGTGTGAAGAAATGTCTTCTCATCTCAGTCCTGAATGGCCTACCCTTTATCCTGAGGCTGTGGCCCCTGGTTCTAGACTCCCCAGCCAAGGGAAACATTCTCCCAGCATCCACCCTATCAGGTCCTGTAATGATTTTGTATGCTTCAATGAGATCCCCTCTCATTCTTTTGAATTCAAGAGAATACAGGCCTAGTTTACTCAATCTCTTCTCATACGACAGTCCCACCATCCCAGGAATCAATCTCGTGAACCTTTGTTGCACTCCCTCTATGGCAAGTATATCCTTCCTTAGGTAAGGAGACCAAAATTGGACACAGTACTCCAGGTGTGGTCTCACCAAGACCCTATATAATTGGAGTAAGACTTCTTTACTCCTGTACTCAAATCCTCTTGTAATGAAGGCCAGCATACCATTTGCCTTCCTAATGGCTTGCTGCACCTGCACATTCACTTTCGGTGACTCATGTACAAGGACACCCAGGTCCCTTTAAGCATCTGCATTCCCCAATCTTTCAGCATTTAGGAAATACTCTGCCTTTCTGTTTTTTCTACCAAAGTGGATAACTTCACATTTATCCACATTATATTCCATCTGCCATGCTCTCGCCCACTCACTGAGCCTGTCGCGATCCCCTTGAAGCCTCTTCACATCTGACACTGCCACCTAGCTTTGTATCATCAGCAAATTTGGAAATGTTACATTTAGTCCCCTCATCCAAATCACTGATATAGATTGTGAATAGCTGGGGCCCAAGCACCGCTCCTTGCGGTACCCCACTAGTCACAGCCTGCCATCCTGAAAAAGACCTGTTTATTCCTACTCTTTGTTTTCTGTCTGTTAACCAATTCTCAATCCATGCGAGTATATTACCCCCAATTCCATGTGCCCTAATTTTGTTCACCAACCTCTTGTGTGGGACCTTATCGAAGACCTTCTGAAAATCCAAATACGCCACATCTACTGGTTCCCCTTTGTCTACTCCACTAGTTACATCCTCAAAGAACTCCAATAGGTTTGTTAAACAGGAAATTTAATTTACTATGAAACTGACTAGTGTACACCAATGAAACTATTAAATGGTTCAGTATAGTTTTTTTTAAGTCATTTTCAGCGATTTTAAATCAGGTTACTCACAGGTGGAGGATTGGTCACACTTATTAAAAAAGCTTATTTTTGGTGATAAACCCATTTGCAGCTGTATTAATAAAACTGCACAAGGTTACGACTCTTAAAAACATCAAAGAATACCTTTTAATGGAAAGGGAAAAAAAGATTGCGTTCTATTATGCTGTCCAATTGCGCTGGTTCATGGAAGATTTTACGTTTGTGATTATGCAAATGAGTTTGAGAGGAAACTTGAAATGTAGCCTAACCAGCGCAGTTTCAAACGCATTTTGGGCACAATTTCTTGATTACGCCCAAAGCGGGAACTTTACCCCATTATGATTAGTACAAGCCCTCAAATGTGGACGCCATTAAAGATGCTCCTCTTTCCATTTTTTTCTGCTGGCACTAAAATATTTGGTGACCTACATCAGAACGTGTTGTGGTAGGATGGCAGTGGGGCGCCACAAGATATTCAAAGATGCAAATGAGATTATAGTTCTTTCAAATTCCGCTTCAGGCTACTCACTAACTGTACATCATGATTTGTGAGATTAGACCAATCTTGTGTAAACTGCAGTAAGTGACACCCGTTGAATTTCTTTCTACTCTCTTCTCCTTGTGATTAGATATTTTGCTCTCCAGGCCTGCCCTGTTGGGATTTGAATTTAAAAATTCAAACTAATCAAAATTGCAATGAATAGATCATCAAAATGGCCTCTCTGCAGGAGATGTGGCATAAGGCTAATAATTTGCGCTTATCTTCTCTGAACATTTTATGAAGTTCAAAAATTTTTGAACTACAAGGAGAATTTTTCAAGTACATGTGTCGCTTTCTCCAACTTTATCTGTCCTTTGGTGAACCAACTATTGATAAACTAACTATTCAGGGTTCCTGATCAGATTTTATTTCTTGACTTGACTGAGAAAACCATTTAATTAAGTTTCTGCACATGCCTTTAGGAAATTAAAGAAAGTAATAATTCCAGAGAGAATTTAATATTGACTAATTGGAGTGTGCCAAGTTCCTTACTAGAAACATTATAAAGTAATGGGCTCCTGACAAAACACCAGCGACCTGAAACGTTAACCCTCTCTCCATGGTGCTGCCTGCCCTGCTGAGTGTTTCCAGCATTTTCTGTTTTAATTATAAAGTAGAGCCACTTTGAGGATGATGTGCAATATGGATAAATTGGTAATATCCGAGTATTCTTTTATGGCCCAGGAACTTGCTCGCAGATAAATCTGGAGGGATGGGTGGGTGGCGGGGGGGTGACAATTCAGCATAGAATATCTAGCGCTTGAAGGTACTGGAAATCCTGGTTCTGGTTATTATTTTACCACAGACTCAACCAAAATATTACACTGATACATGGAAATGAATGTAAAGATAAATGAAACAATGAGGCTGTGGGTGAGTGCAGGTAAAGAAATCTTGAATGCCGTTTATGACAATTTTAAGTTACCGTCAAAAACCTCTAGCTCATCAAATTCTTTCTCCGTCTGGAAAAACTCAAAGAATAAGGTGATGTTGTAACCCTTTTCCACAATAATGCTCCAAGCACAGGTCTGGAAGTTGGGGTAGCTGTCCGGGTAGCCAGGGCTCAATATAACACCCGTCGAATCGGTTCGCACTTCATTGACTGGACACAGCACTGAAAATAAAACAAATAAACAACAATTACCTTTAAGCGCTACACGGACATCTCTTCAGCATACTTACTCTTGTGAATAAGCCAAATGAGATCCTGAACTATAGGATATGCCTAGAGGATAAAGTTATTGGATTTTCAATGCACTAAAATCCAAATAGTTATAAAGATTTACTCGAGTACCGTTTTTATTGATTTTGATTAAATATTTCTTTTATATGGCCTGCATGGACTGAAAAGTGTTGGCTTATTATTCTGTCGCGGTAACTTTTGAAGTTTCAAGAATTATCTTGTGCTTTCAGGCCCTTAGTCAATTCCTTATTGAGGAATTCATGACAGTGATGGAGAAGAGCACACGCAATTGGATTTACTTTCCCTCAGTCGCTAATGCCCGTGTGAGTGTAAAATGGCTTTCTGCGTTTTATACTCACGCCAACCTTTGCACTCACATTAGTGACTGGAGGAAAGTATTCTCAATGTATCTAAAACACTCTCATATTTCATCTTGACAACATAATGCATGACATTGAGGTTATATGCAATAACGCTCAGTAGCTTACTTAAAAAAGACGTATTGAGTCAGAGGTACCAAACCTTCATCCTTTTGCTTCTGTGGGCTACGTGCCCTGTGTCACTCTGTGGTTTATTTTTTTCTAGGAACTGTGAATCCTGATAAGTGGTCTCTAATTTATATAATAACATAATTGGGAGAAATGTCTGTAGAATCTATTCAGTCCAGTGAAAGTGAATTAATACAGTAGCCACAGTCATATAAGCAGGATGCTTCAGCAATCTTATCATTTCAAACATTAGTGTGACTTTTGCTCCCTTCAAGCTCAGTAACTATTCCAAGCCAGCTGCCCAAATAGGTCATCAGGGCTGACTGTTCATACAAAAATATTTAAATTAAATTTAATAAAGATATAGGCCGCGATTTTATCAATGGAAGGCGGGTTGGGTGCGGGGAAGGTGGTTTCCGGCTTCCAGTCCCGTCCCCAGCTGCATCCGGCCCACAGACGTGATTTTACGTTGATTGACCTTGTTAAGCCTGCCCTGCGGGCTTGCCGGCCAATTAAGAGGAAGCGGGTCAGATGACATCATTTGATGATGCGTCATCTGCCGGTTTTCTTAAAGGGACCACACACAATTTTTTTTGACAGTTGATTTCTCAGTGTTTGACAGCATTGAGGTGCTGCAAATACTGGCAATCACTGCACAAAGGTCACCTCTTGCACCCAGGCTCTCCAATGACTCCCTGCATAGGTTGGAATAGATGGCAGCTGCAGGTGAGGTGACAGAAGCGATCTGTCACTGGTGAGAGGTTCTCCCAATGAGGTGGCACTGGACATGGATTTCAAAACTTATAACCTAAAGAAATGTGTAAATGTATTAAAAATGCATTTCCCAAAGTTTTCTTACCTCTGAGACTCACCAGTGCAACATTGGATCCTTCATACCACTTCTGCAGCTGTCATCAATCCAAAAACATTACAGCAGACTCACAACACGCCACACTAACCTGGCGTGGTGTCCGGACGTCGGGAAACCCGAGGCAGAAGCAGCAAAATCAAAAATAGCCTGTCAACTACTGGCAACTACCTGTTAATAGGCAGGTAATAGTCTTTAATCCTCTTCCCGCCGCTAGGTGTTGGGTCCCTGTGCAAATCAGGGACCCAACACTTGGGAAAATTGTTTGGAGGCGGGTTGACGGCGGGATCGCAACCCGCCGTCAATCAAAACGATTTTACCCTTTGACCCGCCCTCTGAGCGCCGGCAAAATCGCGGCCATAGTATTTTATGTTAATATATAAAATCCTACCTGCAGGTCTCTGGCAATCATGTTGTGAATTGACCATTACGAGGTGAAGAGCCTTGACAACAAATGTCTGTCGAGGCAAATATTTGGCCACAACTAAGCCCAATTCTGCACTGCATATTACCAGCAAAGGTCACAGGATGGTGATCAGGGAGTGACATAACCCAGGGCTACTTTGAGGCCAATAGTAGAATCCTTACTGCTCTGGTTGAGATCAGCTAACTCAGCAGACCAGAGATTGAATTTAGTGTTTGCTTGTCTACGTGACTGGACCAATCATGAGATAAACTCACCGAGTCACTGGAGGAGCCCAAGGTCAAATTATAAACTGTGCAAAATTTTCAAGGCGGTGAGATTAATTGTCCAAAAGGTGGCTGGAATTGCGGTTGTCTTCCTTTGATTTAATAGACGGGGAGAGGGGCATCGTGTACTACTGTGATGTTAAGGGGAGAATCTCACCATAACTATAGCTTTTTTAAAAATCAGATGGCTATAAAGAATTCTGATTCCTGTTAGTTTCCTCATAATAATTACTAATTGCATCATCTACAAAAATGGGTTAGAGGGAGTCATTCAACCTGACAGTGTTAAGGAGCTGAAATACACAAGCTTCTGACACATGGGCCCCAATACGTATGGGGAGGCGGGGAGGCAGCGGGAGAGCCAGGGTGAAACCCGGAAATCCCGGGGACGCAAAGGTCTTGCTGAATTTAACGGCAGGACCTCATTATCATTTTTGTCTTCAGTTTCCTGTCCGGAAGTCGGACAAATTGTCAGTTGGGGATGGTCCCCGCAACCGGGAAAGATCAGGGCTTAGTGGAGGGCGGATCGGCCGATCGCAGGACAGGAGGCTAGAGATCGGGGTTGGAGGAGGGGGAAATTGGCTGATCGCGGGGCTAGAGGGTGGGTCAGCCGATTGTGGGGTAGGAGGCGAGAGATCGTTGGAGGGGGGGTGGGGGGGCTGGAGGATAGGGGTCGCCGGTCACGATAGCAATTGGCAGAAGGGAGGCCAAAGGTTTGTTTGCGGGGACGGGGGGAGCACTCTTTCTCCTCCTGACCCACAAGGAGTGCTCTAAAAAGCACTTACCTTCTGCAGTCGGCTGCTCCCATCTCTTTTTTGCTGCCGGGTTTCCCGAACCCTGGGATACCCAGCCGGCAGCTGTTAAATTTAAATCAGGCTCCAAACTGCGCGGTGGGAGCCTGATTTAAATATTATAATGAAATGTCTCCAACGCGGGACACACACGGCATGATAGCTGCCGCTGTAAAAATGGTGGCAGGCACATATGCAGCAGGTTGGGGACACCTTGACCTGTAATAAATTCTTATTTATTACAATAAATAAACTCCGCCCTAGTTCTGACGAAGGGTCATCGACCTGAAATATTAACTCTGTTTCTCTCTCCACAGATGCTGCCCGACCTGCTGAGTTTCTCCAGCATTTTCTGTTTTTATTATTGGGGACACGTTTCCTGATTTTTAAGTTTTAACCTCCCCTCACCGACCGTCTCCCACCCATTGTGGGGGGTTAATATCGCCTCCATGTTTTCTTGTGGCAAAGTTTATTTTAAAGCAAAGGTTTTGAACAAGTAATACGAGGAGAAATTAAAAGTTCTGAAGGAATTGGAAGGACACTGAAGAATTTATTACAGGTCATAGGCATCTTCAACACTATTCAGTGGTCTTTGCACTGGAAGTGCACATGTGGCCATTCTGTCGGGACATAATTGATTTTGGTCTCAGAATATATAAACAGTACTGGGAAACAAGCAGGAGAGTGGATTAAAATAGATGGCTCATGTGGAGAAAACCACTGGCATGGACTAGATGGACTAAATGCCTGTTTCAGTGCTGTAACATTCTATGATTCATTATTAGGTCCTTAATGAATGTATGATGAAGGCATTATGAAGTTATTTTAATAGCATGCCTATGATTTACAAATAGTTTTGTGCATATCATAGAGAGAGTAAAGGATGATAGGAGAAAATATAGACATCCAGGAAAGAAAGAACAAACTTTCATTTATATAGCACCATTTAAATTCTCGGGAAGTTCTAAAGCACTTCACAGTCAACAATTACTTTTGAAGTGTAGTCACTTGTTTTCTTAGAATATGTGGCAGTCAATTTGCAAACAGCATATGAGATAAATGACCTATGAATCTATTTTTGGTGTTGTTGATTAAGAGATGAATGTTGCCAAGACACAGAGAGCTTCTTGTCTTGTCCAAATAATGACATAGGATTTTTGACAGCTACTTGAACAGGTAGGCAGGACATTCCAAAGACTGGATCTCTGACAATACAGCACCCTCTTAGTACAGCACGAGAGTGTCAGTGTGCACAAGTCCTGGAGTAAGGCATTAATTCATAACGTTTTGACTCAGTGGTAAGGGTGTTACCACTGAGCCAAGCTGACACAGGAGTGTGTTATATCACAGTGAAATATTGAGGATTAGAATGGTATCAACGATGAGAAGGGAGAAGTGATTGTTGTTTATTAACATTGTCTCAAACCAGAGAAATGTTGATATCTTGAAATATGCCAAGATGTATTTTTTCTTTACAGTACATACACAATCAAATTCTTACAGGAGGAAAAATCTGTGAAGGTTTGGAGGTAACAGGTGATAATGAGGAATTAAAAGGCCCTGTATTGTATGTGACTGGAAATAATAGTCAATTGTTGACCATTGAGCCCATAAACTTTTACGTGACTGATAGCAGGAAATACTATGCCTTTATTGATTATCAAGTCTGCAACATAATTGTGATGTTCTGAAGGTTACAGAGACATTGAATAAAACACTCTCAGCTGCTGTTTGTTTTCTGCAATATGTACAATTTATTGTTTACATCTTGCCATTGATTTTGGAGTTTCTGTCTTCTACTCTTATTACTGTGCTTTGCTGGACAAGGTTCCAAATTCTGGTATCAAATCAAATTTAGCCGTGCAGTTTGAATTCTGGTAACAGTAAGGGCGGGGGCAACTTCATTAGACAGACAAACAGCATCACACACTTCAGATGATTCATTAGGACAGGAGTATGAGGACACAGAAAATTACTTTAAAAATAACCATGTAAACTGTCCAAAGTGCTGATTAATGCAGAAAGCTCTACTTACTGTCCTTTATAGGTAACTATACAGATTCTCTTCAATAAAAAGTTTAATTGTTCCAATTTTAAAGAAACTTTGAAGTCAGGGAAAACACTCACTTGATTTGTGTTTATGTTATATAATACGATTCTGTGAAATAAAAACCCTACAGGTATTACCGTCGATCGAATTTCTTTCATTTGATCTCACAGGACCATATGCCTGAAATCTGATCCAGGCCAAGGTGCAGCTAGGCAGGATTTCTGGTCAAGGGACCAATGGGACAAAACCAGGTTGCACCTGGAAGCTGCCTCCTTTCTTTTTTCTTTTTTAGCTCCAGCCATTTTCCGGTTGACAGGACCGTATGTGTATTTTTCGACCAAATAACCCCGCCTCCCTGCACCGCATCAAGGGAGCATGCCATGGACAAGGTCTTGGCCGGCCCTGGGAATTCCATCCTTTACAAACGAGTCCTGCTGAGGCCCCAGTAAAGCCCCCAGACTTTGCCAGGGGTATCAATAATATCACTGTCCCAGAGTTATGGCTCCCGTAGGAGTCAAAGATCCCTTGAAGCCAATTTGTTTTGTCCTGGAAAGACATCTAGGTGACCCTAGAGCAGGGGCTGTATGCAGTCACATTTCTGTTGGTGGATCAAGGGGGCCGCTGCTGATGTGCCATCCTGAACAAGCCAATGGCCCAGTTTCTCAGGATTTAAGACAAGGCCAGCATTTATGGCTTCACGCAGTGGAGTCGAAACCCTGAAATTTCAGCTCCTATATTTTTTTTTTTTAGAGCAGTACAATAAACACTTTTCAGAAATATGATAGGATGGAAATCAATCATTTATATTAACATGCAACAACGGATTTGGGATTGTATTAAAAGAAAGACAGCGATGAATGTATAAATGTGAAATACAAACCTTCACAAGATGGAGGAGCAGCATCCATTTGCAAACGCTCTCCAAGTCGACAAGTAAGAATCTCGTTACCAATCAGTGTGAATCCTGGTAAACAATGGAACCTTATAAGGTCTCCTGTGGGAGAATTAGAACAATAATTAAGTTTCAATTTTTAATCTAAACTTTGTGATTTCAAAGACTTCATAACAGAAATTTTAGCCATTGACCTGAATCTATGAGGGGAATTTTAACCTAAAAAAAGGATGGGTTCGGGGCATGTGGTTAGTTAAAGTGTTAAAAATCTGAATCCCGACCTGAACCCGCCAGCAACCTGCCCACTTCTGGTTTTAATATAGGCGGGATGGGGGGGTTGGGTCGGGGGGGGGGGGGGGGGCGGTGGGCAGCCAACCCAATGCCAGGAGGCGGGTCATCCAATTAAATATAATGAGGCTGGAAGCCTCTGCTTTAACCTCCATTTTGTATTTAACTTTAGCTGTTCGGGTTTTGCAGGCCTCGTGAAACCCGCCAGCTAATGCAAGCCGAGGAATACTGGATCCAGGAGGCAAGTACCTTTACACTTATCTCCTGAATCCAGGGTCTCTGCCTAACCCACCCCCGCGATCAGTGACCCCTTCCCCAAGCCACCAATCCCACCCCCCTCCAGGCCTCTGAGCCCCACCACGAGTTAATCCCCACCCTGTTCTTCCAGCTGATCCCTGGCCCCCACGCTATCCCTCCCTTCTCCCTGCGGCCTAGCGCCGCAGGCCCATGCGCCGGGAGCCAGCCAGCCTCTCAATCTGGCTGGCTGTGGGTGTGAAACAGAGGCTTCCCATGCAAATCAAGCCCTGCCATTAAATTCAACAGGGTCTGCAGGAAACCCGTTCTCCCGACCGCCTCGGAGGCCCCCGCCTTCTCCATTAAAATTCAGTTCTATTTACTTGTGCCTTTAATCAAATAGACTTCAAATAAAGGTACTTAGCAAGACTGAAGAAATCTGAATCCAAATCAATGTAAAATGAGGCATGGGTGTTTAGAGTGGCCAGATTTGGAGTTTCAAGTATTTCTGCTGGGATGGGCAAACTCTAAACTTAGTTAGAAAGGAAAAAGACTTGCATTTATATAGCGCCTTTCATGACCACCTGATGTCCCAAAGCGTTTTAAAGCCACTGAAGTACTTTTGAAGTGTAGTCACTGTTGTAATGTAGGAAATACGGCAGCCAATTTGCACACAGCAAGCTCCCACAAACAGCAATATGATAATAACCAGATAATCTGTTTTAGTGATGTTGGTTCATCCGAAAGGTGGAACCTCTGACAGTGCAGCACTCCCTCAGTACTGCACTGGAATGTCAGCCTAGATTTTTGTGCTCAAGTCTCTAGAGCGGGACTTGAACCCACAAACTTCTGATTCAGAGATGAGGGTGCTACCCACTTTTTTATATATATTATTGAACATTAAAAACATTTACAACTTCATCATTCCACTGAATCATACAAATCCATTCCGCCGCTCTGCACAGCCATTCCTCCACCACATATAAACATCAAAATATGAAGTTTAATTTATCTCCCATAACATATTGTACTTTAAAAATTGATCAGTAATCATGGCTCCAAATAAGGGAAGTGTGCCTGATAATCCCCCCATCATTTAATCTCCGGCCCTTCCCTCCTCTCATGCTCCTTCCAAACTTTTTGGACAGCTGTTGCTTTCTCCTGCAGCCTCCGGCTCTTTTTCACCTCCTGTTTGAACCTTCCCTGCAGTTTCAGCCTCTTCCTTACATTAGGTTTGGGCCGAGGAGCTGCCCCTTCTCCCTCCTTCTGCCCCTCACTAATCTTTTCCTTTCCACACGATGCCACCCCAGCCCCCACTTCCATGTCTCTGTCCCCCTCTGACTCCTCACTCTTGAGCTCTTCTGTAACCTGCCGTCCCTGCTCCCCGTCAGATACATAATCTCCCTTAGAGAGTCTTCGTGCTATCACGGATTCTCCAACAGTGCCACTCCCTTCGGCCTCATCTCCACCGCTGACCCTTGCTCCCTGTTTCTTCTCTCTCTGGGACAATGGCGCATCTGCACCTATCTTGCTCCCTTCTGGCGTCTTTGTCTCCCCACTCCCGTCCTGCTGCCCCTTTAAGGCTCCTACCTCTTTCACCCTCTCCTTGTCTTCCCCCCTCCTGCTGCCAGAGATGCCGACTCCCCGTCTTTCTTTGGAGTGCTTACACTTACCCCGCTCCCACCTCCTCTCCCCCCGAGAACAAAACCTCCTGGGGTCCTGGCCCAAATCTTTGGGCCTTTTTTTCTCCCTTCCCCCAACATTTTCTCCCCTGACTAAATTCATCCTGGGAACATTGTCCTCTAAGGGGCCTGGCACTCCTGGCCCCTCATCAGCCATCTGGTTGCTGTTTAAGGACCAACAAGACCCTAAAACCTGAAAAAAAACACCACCAACTTCTTACAAACTCACTCCAACTCCCTGCAGTAATCAAGCATCCAGCAGCATCTGCTCACTCCTAGCCCCTCCCACCTAGAGAGTGCTACCCACTGAGCCACAGCTGACACTAGTTAGGCTGAACTGAATTGAACCAACCAAACCATCCTAATCTGCTTCTCAACAAATGATTCTAGAGTGTTAGATTTTTAGTGATGTCGTGATTTGAAGAGGGAGAGTCTACATGCATTAAAAAGAAACTAAGCTGTAACTAAAGATGTCCTAATTTTACCAAAATGTATTGTTTACATCCCCCGTACCGATAGGGAAACATGCATTTTTCTTGTGCAGTATATGCAGGCTTGACATATGCCCTATGGAACTTAAGTAAAGGGTCAGCTGCTGTTAATGTTAGTTATGTCAGCTAAAGGAAATAACAATTACTGCATAGCTTATTTTCAGAGCTGGGAGAACAAGTTATAGCTTCTCTATCTGTAACATGTGATTCTCTTCACCAGTCAGTGCTGAAGTTGCCATGCTCCCTTCTCCTCTCCTCCCTTGTCCTATTCTGTATAAAATTATGTTTTATCTGCCAAACTGTCGAAATTATTGACATTGTTTTCAAAAAAGTTTCTCCTAATAAATACACTTTCATACTTTTCTAATGTTGCACCAACATAAATTAGTTCCCACTTTTCCATGTTTGGCCCTATAGTCCAACCAATCTCAAACATCAAGAACAATGATTCTAGAGTGTTAGATTTTTAGTGATGTTGTGATTTGAAGAGGGAGAGTCTACATGCACTAAAAAGAAACTAAACTGTAACCAAAGATGTCCTAATTTTACCAAAATGTATTGTTTACATCCTCCGTACCGATAGGGAAACAGTAGCGAAGTGAAGGCGTTCACAGTGCACAGCGCAGCCAGTTTTGGAGTTGTCATTGACAGATCGCAACTTCGGGATCTCCGCTTGTGCCTGCGCACTCGCAAAATCTCGAAGTTGCAGTCAGTTTCAAAGGCGGAATGACGGCGAGCACTGCCAGTTCGCCGTCATCCCAACCGCAAATTCCAGGCCAATATCTCATCTTCATAATGGGCATTATACAGGTCTCTGAATACTGACTGCAACAAGGTCTAATCACTTTTCCTGTTGGATTCTCCCAAAATGAATCCTTCAGATTCCATTGGTTTCCTATCCATTTTGGGCCCATATCTAACCCACACCTTTGTCTTTCCACTACCTTTTCTGATGCCTGACTAAGACAGTATACAGCATGTTACACCTCATACAGCATTGTAAAAATATGTTTACAGTCTATAAAAGCTCTTTTTGAAAACAATTACCAGGCCTTTACAATGAATTGAATGAAAATCAGGCTGGTTCTAAAAAGAGTGGGTGATCTGCTCCAACAGATTATTGAACACAGTGGGGGGGGGCGGGGGGGGGGTAATTTTTCGGGCCGTCAGTGGACGCGTTTCGTGGCGGGTCGGGTGGGAATAATTTTTTTTTGACAGCGGGTAGGGAACCGCTGTCAACCCACGCCATGCTAGTTTCCCAGATGTCGGGTCTGTCATCGCTGAACAGACCCGACGCCAAGCAGCAGGGGAGGGAATCTAGATGATTAAGAGCTTGTTAATAGGCACTTAAAAACTATTTTAAGCTCACGTTTAGATTTTAAGAGTTCACCCACGGCTTCCCCGCTGCTCGGGGATCACGTCAGGTAAACAGGTCGGGTGTTGTGTCAGCATGGGATGATTTCGTAACGTGACAGCTGCAAATGTTCGACAAAAGCTCCCATTTCATAGCTATTCATTTTCCAAGGTCAGAAGCTGTTGCTTACTGCATTTGGAAGACAGCTTGAGCTTTATGCAGGCTGCAAGTGTTTGGCGCAAACTCTCTATCCAGTGTCACCTCATTGGAACAACCTCCCCATTGACAGATCGCTCCTGTCATCTCAACTTCACCTACCATGGGCAACACGGTGGCATAGTGGTTAGCACTGGTGCCTCACAGCGCCAGGGACCTGGGTTCGAATCTGACCTCGGGTGACTGTCTGTGTGGAGTTTGCACATTCTCCCCGTGTCTGCGTGGGTTTCCTCCGGGTGCTCCGGTTTCCTCCCACAATCCAAAAATGTGCGGGTTAGGTTGAATTGGCTATGATAAATTGACCCTTAGTGTTAGGGGGGGATTAAATATGTGGGGTTATGGGGATAGGATGGGATATGTTAGGGGGAATTAAATACGTGGGGTTACGGGGGTAGGGTGGGATATGTGTACTGTGGGGATTAAAGCAGGGACAGGGTACTGGATTTGGATGATCAGCCATGATCGTATTGAATGGTGGAGCAGGCTCGACGGGCCGAATGGCCTACTCCTGCTCCTAGATTCTATGTTTCTATGTTTACCATCTATTCCATCAGCATCGGTGCCCTTGAAACTATCTCACCTTGGTCTTCAGAATCCCACCACGATCAGCCGCAATACCAGCAGCACCAGGCACACCAGCAGCACCAACAACAACACCAACCTTCTCTGCAATCAACTGATGCTGCACAGGACACAGGGCATCAGCACCCGACCACATTTCTGCCCGGGACGCCAGGGATGACCTCCCCATAACCAGATTTACTTCACTTGACGCTGTACACCCTGGCTGCCACATGATGCGCCAGGTTGGCACCACCCCACACCAACACCATAAAGCATCCCTACAATGCCCAAGCCATTCCTTTCACACTCATCGCCATTGCGGGGGGTACCATAATGTCTCACCATTCACTGCAACTCACTAAGCCACTTCCAAAGGTGCACACAAATCTGTCCAAGGACGCAAAGTGTTGAAAATAAAGATTTCAGGGGGAGAAATTCTGTATCACCCCGTTTGGGGCACAATTATTGGCCGGGCGCAAAGTTTAGCGCCTGGCGCTAATTATCGCCTCCGACTGCAAACTTGGCCTCTATAGCCCCTGGAGGTGATTTGAGCGCTAAATCAAGCGCTACACTCCTCTCTTAAGGCGCTAACGCCGAGGAGCGAGGCACTACCTCAGAGCACTGGCGAAGCTCAGGTGATGTCAGTTAGCAATGGAACACAGACAGACTGGCGCCGGCCAGTTCTTAAAGGGGAGGGTCGATCTTGCTCTCCAGCCACACCCTGCTCATTGCAGCCCTGAATCTCGGCCTGGAGAGACCTGTACATCAATTCTGCAGGAACCAACAATGGCGAGGCCCAGCGAAAGAGCTCAGCGCTTCAGCGACTGGGCCTTGGTGGCTCTGGTTGGCACTGTGGAGCGGTGAAGGGCTAAGTTCTACCCACAGAGTGGGAGGAGGCCATGGCCACGCGAATACAGAAGAGTCTGCAGGGAGGTGGCTCAGCACGCCTCCTCGAGGAGCATGGTGCCCAGGACCAACACCCAATGTCGGAAGAAGTTCAACGACTTCACTCGGGTGGTCAGGGTGAGTGGCTGCTTTTCAATACCTCTACATCCCTCCATCTCAACTTCACTCTGTGCCCAGAGGGTTTAAAAACCCCAAATGCCCAACACTCATCCAAGACCTATGGCCATCTCATAAAACACACATGCACATTCCACACCTTGCATACATTAAGGGCTATTCAACTATGGGATGCACATCAGGCAAGCACATGGCTGCATACATTAAGGGCTATTCAACTATGGGAGGCACATCAGGCAAGCACATGGCTGCACATTCACTCAGATGCCGTCCTTTTTCTTGCAGGCCAAGCTATCTCATAACAAGCACCAGCAGCAACGCATGGGAAGAGGACCGGCTGAGCTACACACCCTCAGCGATTTGCAGGCGCGCTCACACAGGATCGTTGTCAGCCAGGTGATAGGTGTCATGGCCGCTGGAGAGGTCGACCCCCTTGGGGACAGCAATGGTATGTTCATCAGCTTTCTCTCCTCTCTCATTCCACTTGCTCCTCACAACACCAGCCTTTTACACTTTCAATCCAACTTACTAAATGTCTCCAGTCCTTGCTCCCTTACTGCCCCCCTGCCCTGACGCTAAAGCCACTCTTGTATCTCCCTGCTTTCAGATAGTGAACCACCAGCTGACCAGCCTGTCCCTCTTCTTCTTCTTAGGCAGTCCCTCGGAACCGAGGATGACTTGCTTCCACGTTAAAAATGAGTTCTCGGGTGACTGATGAGCCCAATGCGGGACCTACAGTCTCTGTCACAGGTGGGGCAGACGGTGGTTGAAGGGCCGGGTGGGTGGGGTGCTTGGGTTGACGTGCGCTCCTTGCGCTGCCTGCGCTTGGCTTCCGCTTGATCCCGGCGAAGAGACTCGAGGTGTTCGACGCCTTCCCGGATGCTTCTCCTCCACTTTTTGCGGTCTTGGGCCAGGGATTCCCAGGTGTCGGTGGGGATGTTACACTTTTTCAAGGAGGCTTTGAGGGTGTCCTTGAAGCGTTTCTTCTGCCCACTTGGGGCTCTCTTGCCGTGCCGGAGCTCCGAGTAGAGCGCTTGTTTTGGGAGTCTCGTATCGGGCATGCCGACAATGTGACCTGTCCATTGGAGCTGATCGAGCGTGGTCAAAGCTTCGATGCCGGGGATGTTGGCCTGAGCAAGAACACTGACGTTAATGCGCCTATCCTGCTAATGGATTTGCAGGATCTTGCGGAGGCAGCATTGGTGGTACCTCACCAGTGCTTTGAGGTGCCTGCTGTACATGGTCCATGTCTCTGAGGCATACAGCATGGCGGGCATCACTGCTGCTCTGTAGACCATGAGCTTAGTGCCGGGTTTGAGGTCCTGGTCTTCAAACACTCTCTTCCTCAGGCGACCGAAGGCTGCACTGGCACACTGAAGGCGGTGTTGGACTTCGTCATCGACGTCTGCCCTTGTTGACAGTAGGCTCCCGAGGTATGGAAAGTGGTCCATGTTGTCCAAGGCCTTGTCGTGGATTTTGATAATCGGGGGGCAGTACTGTGTGGCGGGGGCAGGTTGGTAGAGGACCTTTGTCTTACGGATGTTTAGTGTAAGGCCCATGCTCTCGTACGCTTCGGTGAAGGTGCTGACGATGGTTTGGAGTTCGACCTCCGAGTGAGCGCAGACGCAAGCATCATCTGCATACTGTAATTCGACGACAGAGGATGGGACGACCTTGGATCTGGACTGGAGGTGACGGAGGTTGAACAGTTTCCTGATTGTTCTGTAAATCAGCTCCACTCCAGCGGGGAGCTTACTGAGGGTGAGATGGAGCAACCAATCAGTGACAGCGACGCCCCAGGCGAGGAGGAAGAGGAAGCCGGAGCCTCACCGCCTGCGTCTCCCGAGGGAGCCCATGCCCACACTGGGACCACGCTTTCCCTGGAGGGGAGCACGGGGGAAGGGTCTGATGAGGACGAAGCTCCGGGACCCAGCGGGCTACAGCAACGCCATGGGAGTAGAGAAGCTCGGGGCTATCTCCCCGGAGGGCGAGTAGGCGACTCCTGCTGCGCTGGACTCAGAGGAGGAGCACGTCATCGTGGAAATGAATAGCCAGGCCTTGAGCATGCACACTGAGCTCATGGGTGCAATGGCAAGGGTGCCCGAAAGCATTGATGGACTGGCAAAGAGCGTGGAGCACTCCGCTGCAGCACAGGCTGACACAACGCAACAGCTTAGTGCTGCAATTCAGTCACTGGCTGCTGCCATCCAGTCTCAGACTGCTCTCATGCAGTCTCAGATTGATGTAACGCAAGCACTAACTGCTGCCATCCTCGCTGGGTCAGCCACATTGCCCCGGGGCTCTCAGACCAGCAATCTGTGCTCACGCAGATTGCTCCAGATGCTGAGGTACTACCCCGTGGGAGTGCTAGTGTGTCGGTCGAGCAGGAAGGTGCTGTCCTCTCTCAGGATGACAACATTCCTGCTCCCACCACTGGCACTTCCCCATTGCACTTGCCACCGCTTGCAACACAGCCAGCCCAGGCTGCTGCCACCCAGGCAGAGTTGGTGCAGTCTGCAGCCGGGGCCTCCAGGCCCAGAGCTAGTCGAGGGCGTCCTTCAAGGGCATCTGTAGTCTGTGCATCTGACATTCAGCAGCCTTCCACCAGCCTTGCTGCAGCCACTGGGGCCCCATTACGGAGGAGCAGTAGGGTGGGAAGGGGGGGAAGTGCGCAGGGGATGGAGATCACCCTCGAAGGGCAAACAGTAGGAGGTCTAAATAAATGGTGGGAATGTTTGTAGTAAAGGTCAAGGTTCATATGATTATATTTGTTTACTGTTTTGCCGTTTATCTCCATCTTGTGAGAACCAGTTCTGTTAATTCATGATTTGTTGTGTTTGTTTCAAATTGTTTGTCGTGAATAAATGACACACATTTTTGGCCTTTGGAATGATTCCAGCTTTGGCTGGCAATAGGGGGTGCGGGTGCCATCTTCTGAGTAGTGGCCTAGAAGCGGCTTGTTATCAGCCGTTGACGGACGGCCCTTGCAGTGGCAACATTGTGCGCCTCCCTCCCACGTTGGTGCTGCTACTGATCCTCCTCCTCATCCTCCTCCTCCTCAGGTGGTGCACCAATCCCTGGTGGCATTGGCTGGGTCCTCAGGATTGCCAGGTTGTGAAGCATGCAGCACACAACTATGAAGAGGGAGACTCGCTCAGGAGAGTACTGCAGGGCTCCTCCTGACTGGTCCAGATATTTTGCGGCGGCGCTAAACACTACCGCCATGATCTCCTGCGCCCGCCGATCGTCTGCTCAATTAGGTTCCTGGTGGCGATATGGCTCTCATTATCCCGCAGCTTGGCAGGGGTGTTGGGGTTGGTTACGGAGCGGTGTCATCAGCCAGGTGCAGAGTGGATAACCCTTGTCCCCGAGGAGCTATCCACTTGTGTGATGCAGTGCCTGGAAAAGGTCAGGCACACCACTCTGGCGCAGGATGAAAGCATCGTGGCTGCTGCCAGGATAGCGGGAATTGATGGCGAGTATCAGCTGTCTGTGGTCACAGACCAACTGCACATTTAAGGAGTAGTAGCCCTTGCGGTTTCGGAATACCTCTGCATTTTCATGCGGTGCCCACAATGCTACATGCGTGCAGTCAATGGCGCCCTGCACCATGGAGAAGCCCGCTATCCTTGCAAAGCCCAATGCGCGTTCATGCTGTTGAGCCCGGGTCGTGGGGAAAGAGATGTACTGGCGTCACCTTTTATACAGGGCATTTGTCACCTCCCGGATACAACAATGGACAGCGAACTGGGAGATATTGGCAATGTCCCCAGTAGATGCTTGAAAGGAGCCGGTGGCATAAAAGTTCAGAGCCACCGTCACCTTCACTGCCACCGACAGAGACATCCTGGTCCTCAGTTGAGGCTGCAGATCTGGTTGCAGCAGGTGGCAGAACTCAGTGATCACCTCCTTGCTGAAGCGCAGCCTGCGTAAACACTGCTTCTCAGACAAATGAATGTAGGAGAATTGCTCCCGGAATACCCTGGGAGGGTAAGGTCTCCTGTGCAGAGGCCGTTGGCCCTCCACCCTCTGGCCATGTTTGCCACTCTCTCTCTGCATCTCTGCTGCCTCCGATTCTGCAGGTGCAGGGCGACGCCCCGATTCAGTGCAGCCCCCATGGTCTCTTCTAAATCGATGCAAGGATGGTCAAATCAAAATGAACCTGCAAAATGTTGCTCAGTATCCAAAACTCCTTCACACAGCTTTGAATCTCCCCAGAAGTCTCTCTCTTTCTCAGAATGCATGGTGCAAAAATGTCGCCGACAAAAAAAGGCAGGAAGTGGCCGCCTTTAAATAGTACTCCCCCAGCCCCTTCCCGCCTGCAAATGTTCCTCTCTACCTGTCGTTGCTAGTGGCAGGTGGAAAGGCAGGGAGCGCCACTCCGGGACGCTACCGGGGCGTTGCACACTTGACTGACGTCACGATCTGCGGGCGCAGGAGATCATGGCGGTAGTGTTTAGCGCCGCCGCAAAATGTCTGGTCAATTTCGCGAGCGGCGCAAACATCGTCGCGCTTGGGCGCTAGTTGCTTTGCGCCCCTCTTAGGGCACTAACGGGAGGCGCTAATGAACCGAATTTTTCCCCCTCAATGTTTGACAGCACATTAACAGAAACTTCACATGAACATTGGCTAAAACACCCAAGTGCCTACCCTTGTGTGTTGTTACTTGGTATGATTGAACTAGGATGAGGGTGAGTGTGAGGGGTGGCTAGTGAGATGGGGCAATGATAATGTAGATAGAGAGGGATAGGTGGAGCTGCAAGGTAAGTTGGTGTGAGTAAGGATGTGCAGGAGTAGGGTAGGGAAGGCAAAGTGATGTGGATGTGATGAGTGGCACAGCAGGATGAGGTTGAGTGTGGCTTTGCAGTAACGTTTCGTGATCTACTGAGATCATTGAAAGGTTTGCGCCACTGCAGCCAGGTCCTCCTAACGACATTCCTGCTTGTGTCCTCCTGTGCAATCAGGCTGCATTGATCTCATGGAGGTCTCTTCCGCCCATGGGAAAGGAAGAGAACCTCCCTGCGTGCTGTGACTCTCTCCAGAAGCATATGGAGGGAGTCATGGGAGAGCCTGGGTGCAGCCGTGCACCTCTATGCAGTGCTCGTCAGTGTTTGCAGCACCTCAATGCTGTAGAACACTGACAGCTCAACTGTCAAAAGCAATTTGCGCATGGTCCCTTGAAGGAAACCAGCTGATGACGCGTCATCAAGTGACGTCATCAGACCAGCTTCCTCCAATTGGCCGGGAAACGCGCTAGGCAGGCTTACCAAGCCAAATCAGTGTAAGATCACTTTGGACAGCGGGCTGGAGCCAGCAGCAGGTTCGCACCCCGGCCGCACCGGACCTGCTGAGGTAGGGGAAATCGCGGCCTGGGTGCAGACAAAATGCCGATGTATCTGTCACAACTGAGTTTCCTTATAAAGTGAATATTCTCCATAGGATCTCTGTCTTTGGTATTTATTGAAGGTTGATTGCCTCAGGATATTATGGATCTGCTATTTCAGATTCTCAATTGTACTGATACTCCTAACTTTGACTTCTTGTTCTCCTTTAGTTGATTTTCCAAGTCCTGCAAAGGAGCTTCTCCAGCCTGACTATGCCAGTCTGCTAAAGGAGCACTTTCAAAATATTAACGTATTTTTTTCTTTCAGATCTTAACTTATCTGCAATACATTGCTAGTACTTTCTGATTTATTTCAGATTTCCAGCATTCAGTTTTTGTTTTAATATGTGGTGTAAACCTCTTCGCCTTTCACTCCTCCTTTAAGATGCTCCTTAAAACCTACCTCTTTGACCAAGCTTTTGGTCACCTGTCCTAATATCTCCTTACGTGGCTTGCTGTCAAATTTTGTCTGATTATGTTCCTGTGAAGCGCCTTGGGACGTTTTACTACGTTAAAGACGCTATATAAATAAAAGTTGTTGTCTGAATATCAACACAGCTGAGAATCTGAGATAGCAGACCAAAATGTCCTGAGGATATCAACCTTCAATAAATACCAAAGACAGAGATCCCATTTCATGAGGAAACTCAGTTATGACAGATACATGGGGGTTTTAGTTTTCATCCCGTGTTCGATAATTTGTTAATCTGCTAAATTTGCTGGAAAAAAAAAATCAGACTTGTACAATGCTCTATGGTTTCATAAGTACATAAGAAAGTATGAAAAGAGAAATGGCACTTTGGCCCATCAACCCTGGTCCTTCAACAGACCATCTACAATCTGCTCTATCTAGGACTCTACCCAAACCATTTAATCTTTTGAGGAAAGCTTCTGGAAAGTAGGGACTCCTCCACCAAACATAAATCAAGCAAAATTTCAGAATATTTTTCTAAAATTACATCCTTGCTTATTTATCACTGATCGGTTGCACTCATTTGTGTGACACTTTGAAGTTCTCAAATGTTCATGAACTATCATATTCCACACAGCATTCAATCATCTTTATCTGTACCTATCCTTATAACCTTAAACCCATTTCTAACCAGATGTCAATCAATACAGAATCAACTAGTCTATCTGGGAATCAAGGTGAAAAAGTCAACCTGAACTTTATTCTCAATAGGTTTATATTGGATTCAATGTTCAAGATATTAGTAAAACACTCCAGGTCTTTTTGCTTCAAACACTAGGGGGATCATTTTAATCTCACCCGCCCAGTGGAAAACTGATGGGATGGGATCAGCCTCCTGTTTTATATCGCACCCGATTCTACTTTCTATTGAAGTCAGTTTCCCGCCAGGCAGGTTAAAATTATCCCCATGACATTTGGTAGAATGCAAAATTTGCTTCTTAAGAAGTAAACTCTTGTTTGAAAAATGAAGCTATATCTGAAGGATATCAACGTCAGCAATAAAGTCTTGTTTGAGAAACTGAACACAACTGCGAAGGTGAAACAGAAAGAATGAGATGTAAATTGTAGGATCCAAAATAAATGCATCTCTCCTGTTCTGTTTTCAAAAGCCAGTGGTGAGGTGAAAGGAGAAGGTGGACTGTAGACCAACAATGGGATGTTTTTTAAAAAGGAGATTTCAATGCTGCAGAGTAAATATGTATCATTAAAAAAGGAGACTACTTCAAGTTTCAGGATGCTATGGGTAAATAATGTGCTTAGAAACAAACTACAATTGAAAATGTGGGCATATGGGGAAGTCACCCAGTTCCTTGGCTGGAAATGTGGTGGTAACAGGAGCAAGGTGAGAGTTAATGACTTCTCACTTCTGCACATATTTCATGGCAGAAAACTAAGTTGGGAATTGCCGCACCCTCTGGAAGATGCCAGTTGAAGCATTGGGGACAACCACTGCCCTTTTGCGCACATGCTTTCTTTGTACTCAAACAGCATGCAGCACTGTGCCTTATGGTTGAGCTGACAGCCAAGGAACAACAAGCAGATGCTGAGGTGCTCCTCTGCGGTTAGGGGCTTTCTCAATGGGATCATTGTTGCAGTGGATAGAGACCTAAGAGGCATCTGCCCAGTGTTTCTTCTTCAAATAATGTGGGCACCAGGGTCTGTCATATAATGAAGGCATAATAGTTGTTTCCTGGATAACAGCTGTTGGACATACATAATTATGTTTCTGTGGTCATACCACCTGGACATTGATTGAGTATAAACCTTTACTCTTCATGAAGGTCATTGGGTTGAAATGAATAGCCACAATATCCAGATGTGTACCAGGTGTGACTCTGTACTCAAGGGAACCATGTCATATGCTGAAAATTGCATCTCCTATCTAGCTGATGCCTCCTTTCCAGAAGAAAAATGACAGAGTTGCAAATATATTGGTTTTCGCTCCCCTTATATATCTATGCATTGCAGATTGCCTGATATGGCAAATGTCTCCTGAGGTGGCTTAAAATGGCGTGGTAGCATTAAAGCTTCAAGGCGTGACAACTTTGACTTCTAAGGAAAGAGTCATTCCTGATATTATCTGCAGGTCATTGAGCTGCAGATTGTACAACTCTGTGGCAGACTGCCTTGTGAAGTGGAGGCGTTGAAGAAAGGTCTCTTGTGACATGTCCAGGAACAACTTACGGGGTCATGATAGCTGTGACTTGTATTTGCTGACCCCTCATTAACACCTCTTCTTCATCTCAATTATGCAACATTTTTTGAACCACTAAAGGATTCCCCGTTCTCACCTCTTTGCAAGGTGTGATACCAAAGCCAGCAGCAACCGAGAATAATGAAACAACGTATTGGGGGAGGAAGCAAAAATGCAAAACTAATGAATGCACGGAGCAAAATGCAGCCATGGGTACAGGAAAACACAAAAATAAAATAAAAATATATATCTTCTCCCTTAAAGAGGGCTATTTGTACAGGCCAGGTCCCAAGGACTCTGGTGCACCCAGTTTTTATGGACAACCCTCGCATTGTGGATGAAGCATGGCCCAAAATCATAAAGTTTGGATGGAACATTTAAAATGGTATTTAAATGGTGGTGTGGAGCTTCACAAAATTCATCACGTTGAATGTTAATGAAGTAACACTGTATAAATGCCACTTCCTTTACCTGCATTTGTGTTGCTGCAATGCAGTAAAACAGCATGTTATTAATCACAATCTATAGAATCACAGAATCAAAGTACTTATAGCTCAGGAGGCCATTTGACAGATCATGCCTGTGCCAATGCTAGCTCTTCAAGTACAAATATCTACTTGAATTGTATTTCCCTACTCTTTTCCATATCGTAAAAGAATGGTGTGGCATGTTCTATAAATGCTAAGGATATTCAGCTGCTCTCTGCGAATGTGGTTGCAATTATTTTGATGATTGAATTGTTTGCAGTTCTGACCAATTATTTTAAACTAAATTGTTGTATTGGTAATTTTGAACTTTTAACTTATTTTTGAACTTTTAACTTATTTGAAGCAGATATGAAAAGGCTTGCGGAGAATGCTATGATTACAGTTTATTTATTGTAAACTAGAATTGTAATGGCCATATGTATAATGAGCTATATGTTAAGCAGTAAAAGAATTTACTTTAACAATTATTACGGAGACTGTTTGCATTTTAATTGGCTGTGTCAAGTACTTAACCATGCACTTAACTTTCCTTCTTGCCATTTATTGATTAGTAAATATACCACTTGGATCATAAATCACTTTGGGGGAGAAATTCAGTATCGCCCCGTTTGGGGCGCAATTATTGGCCAGGCGCAAAGTTTAGCGCCTGGCGCTAATTATCGCCTCCGACTGCAAACTTGGCTTCTATCGCCCCTGGAAGTGATTGGAGCGCTAAATCAGGCGCTACACACCTCTCTTAAGGTGCTAACGCCGAGGAGCGAGGCGCTACCTCAGAGCGCTGGTGAAGCTCATGTGATGTCAGTCAGCAATGGAACACACACACTGGCGCCGGCCAGTTCTTAAAGGGGAGGGTCAATCTTGCTCTCCATCCACACCTTGCTCATTGCAGCCTTGAAACTCAGCCTGGAGAGACCTGTACATCAATTCTGCTGGAAAGAACAATGGAGAGGCCCAGGGAAAGAGCTCAGAGTGCAGCCCCCTAAGTCTCTTCTAAATCGATGCAAGGAAGTTCAAATCAAAATGAACCTGCAAAGTGCTGCTCAGTACCCAAAACTCCTTCACAGTGTTGAATCTCTCCAGAAGTCTCTCTCTCTCTCTCTCAAATGCGTGGTGCAAAAATGTCGCCGACAAAAAAAGGCAGGAAGCGATCACATTTAAATAGTGCTTCCCCCAGTCCCTTCCCAACTGCAAAACATTCCCCTCAACCTGTCGTTGCCAGCGGCAGGTGGAAAGGTAGGGGGTGCCACTCAATATCCAGTCCGGGGCGCTACCGGGGCATTGCACGCTCAACTGACGTCACGATCTGCGGGCGCAGGAGATCATGGCGGTAGTGTTTAGCGTCACCACAAAATATCTGGTCAATTTCGCGAGCGGCGCAAACATCGCCGCACCCGGGCGCTAGCTGCTTTGCACCCCATTAGCGCCTTCTTAGGGAGCTAACAGGAGGCGCAAAGCAACCAAATTTTTCCCCCCTTGTCTCCTTAGTCTCATGTGTATAAGTGTTCTCAAACCCCTGCTGGCTGATGTTATCTCAAGTAAGTTTCCTATGTCACCTACAATTCTGCTATTTGAGATTACCCTCAAGCTTGAGAACCTCGTTCACTAGAAATTAGTTCTAAGCAGTTGGCTTTACAACAGCAGGAGAGGGGTCTCTCACTGTTGGCTTCTAACATACCTTCAAAAATAATTGACCCTGGAAATAGTGGAGGTGCACTGCCAGAATGTGGTGGGGCGAGACTTCTTCCCAGCTGTCTGCCCAACTGATTAACCCATTTCAAACCTGGGGACAGGATCGTTGGCTTAAACAGTACCAGTGCCCATGCCATTTATTATAATACTGGGATATCTGCCCGGAAGTGCATTGGAATTTTGGAGTGGCACCTTGGCGCTATGTCTAGGCAGGGGAGCTCATACATGAGCTAACATTGCCGAAGTTTAAAATTCTTATCCTGATCTTCTGCAATAATATGCAGCACTCTTAGCAGCAATCAATCTCTCTGTGAATGATTGCTGTTGAGATATGACATTGTGGGGCCCAGTTATGGACGTTGTACAGTGCCTGTTTCATGGAGGTGGGAGGGCAGAACAAGCACTCATGTCCTGTCTAAATTGCAGTGCCTGGACATAAAGGAGTGGAAATATATTAGCACCACCCAACCCCCCGTCCCCCACCCCCAGGTGATGTCTATTTTGTGCCCAAAATGGGCCAGAGCTTCTTGCACATGATTTTTTCAATACTTTTCTAAAAATTTCCATAGATTCTTTGAAAATATTGTTCTTGTGGAAAGTAAAACTCTGCAGAAAATATGACTCTTTGAAAATAGGGTCCTTTATTCTTTGATTTCAAATTGTTTATTATTGCCAACAAATCTTACCTACACAAGTCATTTCAACTCTGCACTGGGGATGCAGATCAATGAACTGAAAATTATTAAATAGAAACTTGCTTATTATTAATTGAAACTGATGTGAGTATTCTCTGAGAGAATAAATAATAATAATAGTCTGCTAGAATTATACCTCATCAGTCTTCAAAATGATTCCCCATATCAGCGATGAATACATGCATCAGTAAAGCACTAATCTGCTAAAATGAACAGCTGCTAAGTGGATATTTCTGTTCCCCATCTTCTTGCTACATTAATGGTATTTTTTGCAGTCAACAGAATGCTCTTAGCTTGATTTAAGGAAACATGCTATATGAAATCTATTTACTTAGGTTACAGATTGCACAATAACTGCATGGCTTCTTGGTATCTTTAAATGTGAAGATTGAGCAAATAAAACTTAAGGTAAAATGAATAAATGTAATTAATTCAGTATTCTTGTTTTGTTTTGCTTTTCTCTTTCTTCAAATATTCCCAGGGCATGCAACATTTTCTATCAAGGATTCCAGACCATTATATGGCAATCAACTAGATGCATGCAAATGTGCCCTCTGACTCTTATTCCAACCACCTCCCTGCCCAGCACACACAAGTACAAATAATTTACCTCTTGCTTATCTTGGGAAATGTGTAATCGTAACTTGGGTTCCTACTGTGATAGTGTGGTTGAAATCAAGAAATTACCAACTAAGGAAGCAAAGGTTAGAACCTCTCTCCTTTACATAACACAAAGTGCATCCCCATCAAATGCCTACCACCTGAATTCCAGGCCCATTTTAAAATCTAAAATGATGTGCATCATGTGGAAAAGTAATAGTATCCTGTGATACAGTACCATGAAGCACCAATGTGCTATTCCAATATGCTGCATGAATAACATGGCATACAAAGAAAATGCTCCAAGTTTTAGCTGCAAAACATTTCATTTCATTCTGAATTTGTGTGTGAAGACACCTGAATAGCAAAAGTGAGGAACGGAATCATTCACACACCAGGAAATGTAAATCATACCAGAGTAGCAGATAAGTGAAGTTAGAAATTGGCTTTCATCGAGAAGCTCAGACAGGGCTTCTACTCCTAATTGCTTTCCAGCAGAGAGAGAGAGTGTGAGTGAGTGAGTGAGTGGATGTATGTGCTTTCCAGCAGAGAGAGAGAGAGAATGTGAGTGAGTGAGTGAGTATGGATGTGGGTGTATGTGTGTTTGTGTGGATGTGGGTGCATGTGTGTGGATGTCGGTGTTTGTGTGTGGATGTGTGTGCATATACGTACATATGGGAGTTGAAATTTTCTGCGCACTATTTTTATTTTAAGTGGGTTAGCATTTGTTAAAATAGCACATCCAAGACATTCATAGGAATACGCCAGCTAAAATTAATGCACACTGGAATTTGAACTCCGTGATGTGACCAAGATTAGTGACAATTATGATATCTTGCCTATCAGATTTGAACAGCCTGAGGAGTGTTTGGACAAAGTATACGTAAGGCAGCCAATATCTATAGAATTTCACCCTGACATGAAGCAGTACAATTGAGAGGAGGGAAAAAGATTTTCAGAACAAAAAAAAACACAAAAGGATTTAATGAAGGAAAGGATCCCAAAATGGTGCTTCACAGGAGCCTACTCACACAGAAATGGACATCAAGCCAAAGAAGCAGATATTGAAATGGTAAACTAAAAGCTTGGTCAAAGAGGTAGGTTTTAAGGAGGGTCTTAAAGGAGGAGAAAGAGGTGGAGAAGCAAAGAGGTTTAGAGAGGGAACTCCAGAGCTTAGGGCCAAGATGGCTGAAGGCACAGCCACCAATGGTGCAGCGAAGAGAGTGGAGGATGCACAAGTAGAGTTCTTTGGTGTGTTGTAGGGCTGGAGGAGGTTACAGAGATAGGGAGGGATGTCACCATGGAGGGATTTGAACACGTGGATGAGAATTTTAAAATCAAGGCATTGGTGCACCGGGAGCCAATGTAGGTCAGCGAATATAGGGGAGATGGATGAGCGGGACTTAGTGTGAGTTGGGACACGGGCAGCAGAGTTTTGGATGAGGGCAAGTTTAAGGAAGGTGGAAGATGGGAGGCCAAACCAGGAGAACATTGGAATAGTCAAATTTCGAGGTTACAAAAGCTTGGATGAAGGTATCAGCAGCAGATGGGCTGAAATAGGGGTGGAGATGGGCGATATCACAGAGGTGGAAGTAGGTGGTCTTCGTGAGGGTAATTCACTTTACTGAGCACCCCTTAGCCACTAAAGAGATAGCTGACATCACCAGGACAGGACTCTAGCCATACATTCCTTCAATTGTTTAAGAAAATAAATGGAAGTAGAAGACGGACAGATTTCCAATCATGCATTGCTGGTAGCAAAGGAATGTGGTCGTCACAAGATATATAAATGGCTGGGCATTTATACGTTGACATTTTTTTTTCACTATGACTTAGGGCAAGAATCGAGAATCACAGCAGCAGAAATTCTGCTGTTTCTGATGACAGTAAATCCAAAAGCATATGCTAAAAGAGAAAAAAAAGTGTCACTGCTGGGGTGATATCATGAGAGCTTTAAACTTCACTTAACCTATGATATACCTGTCCAGAAAACATTTGATATCATTTGCAAACAATAGGAATTGCCCCATTTCTCAAAACTTTCAATGGGCATAAAATTTACAAATAAACTTGAAAAATTAATGGTAGAGTCTGAGCTCAAAAGCAAATGACCATCTTGGTTCATTTGTTCTTCTTTGGTGGTTGCTATGATCTTGTTACATTGATAAATATATTTAAATATTTTCAAAATATTTTAAAATGTTATCCCTGAAACCTCACAAGGTAAGGTCCTCTTCAAACTCAATTACATGAAAAATTTGAATGTAGCTGTTGAAATAAAATACATAGGGCTAGAAATTCATCTCCTCTGCGCCTGCCATTATCGCCTCCGGGGGGGGCAAAGGGCTTATCGCCCGGGGGGTGAAAAAAGCACCTCCCGAGAAATTCGACAGGGCGTTGCTGAGGTGATACCCAATAGTGCCGCGCCACTGGCGATGATGTCATCGGCGTGCACCGCAACCCCTTACCGCCCCGTGGCAGAAATTCGGCTGCGCCCCACAAGGCTACCGCGGGCGATGTCAGGGCCAGCCTCGCGGGTCGCGAACAGGGACGACCTCCACTCGCGGGGTGGTATTTAAAGGGGAGGCGCAGCCGCGACCTGCACCACCATTTTCTTTTTTTGAGGTCGGCCCTCTGTGGTGGACCGTGGCATGGTCCTGTCCGCCATCGTGTAGCCCGGCACCGCGTCTCAGTGCTGGGCTGTGGCCGCAGCACCACGCTGCCCTGGTGGCCTAGTATGGGCCATTGGAGGCCCTGAAGTGTGCGCAACGGCCCTCCTCTTTAACAGAAGGGGAGGGGCGTTGAAATGCTATAATGCTCCACAGAGCCTCCGTGGAGTGCTGCCGATCGCGCCCCGACATCGCCTCGGTTATCGCCCCACCAGGAAGTGGAGAGCCCAAGATTGTGCTCCACTTCCTGTGTGGGGCGGTAAGCCGAATTTAGCGGCCGGGGCGGTACTTCCTCGCCGGGCGCTAAATGTCCGGCCTTAACTCAGTTACCGCCCCCAAACGGGGCGTAACCGAATTTCACGCCCATAGTCTACAACTGACATAGCACTTCTGGCAACTGACATCAAACAGTGCCTTGAATTGTCAGAAAATATGATTCTCAGAAGCTGCTTTGAAAATAATATTATTTGAGGCAAACATTTTAACATTCTTTTTAAAAATAGCTTCTGCTTGTATTAGAGTCAGTTATGGCTCTTTTAATAGCTAGTTTCAACACAATCGAATAACAGGTAATAAGGAACCTGTGTAGTTAATTGCTTCAAGGTTTACAGAAGTCATTTAAAAATAATCTCTTCAATTCATATTAGATATTTTAAATAGTTAAGCAGTTTATTGACATTATTATAAAATATGAAATACTTTAACCCCAAAAAGAATTTGGTTAGTGCAGTTGACCATTTCATAATGTCGGATTGCCGTCATTCGGATGAGACGTTAAACAAACTAGGGGTGCCTAAAAATACTGTGTTTAAATGATAAGTTTTGTT
This sequence comes from Squalus acanthias, assembly GCA_030390025.1. Taxonomy (NCBI): domain Eukaryota; kingdom Metazoa; phylum Chordata; class Chondrichthyes; order Squaliformes; family Squalidae; genus Squalus; species Squalus acanthias. The sequence goes on from CM059432.1 coordinate 100,480,726, forward strand.
TTCCTGGAAAGCTTGCATTAGAATTTGAGACAGTCTTTTTAATCAGTTAGATTAGGTGAAACATAAACATTCCACACTGGGGCCCATAGGATGGTCCTGCCAGGCTAGTTATCTGTTGTTTGTAAGTTAGGGTTTTGACTTTGTTAATGTATCTTTAATTTGGCCAGTGAAGGTCCAACCTATGTTTCTTCCATTATTACTAATAATCATATTATAATCTCCACAGATAGAATTTGGAGTTTTGTTTAGCAGAACTGCTTGTGAAGATTAAAAGTTAATTAGGAAAAGACATAGAATGAAAGGAATTTGAAGAGGCTAAGGTATCCATCTTAGAATGGGCCATTTGCTAGATGAAGGTGAGAGAGCCCAAGCAGCTGCAAATTGCTATGTATTTTGAAAGGGAAAAAAAGGTATAAAACAACAGCTATTGAACACTGAAAGCAGCGTAATTCATGGGAAGTCTGGCTATGTGAAAGTTCTGAGAGAAAAGATCACAGCAGAAAAGGGGAGGGAATCATGAGGGTCAGAATGGTGAGATAGCGACTGGTTAATGTGCGACAGCTCTGGCTGGGGCCAGAAGGACAGGGCCGGGCCTTGTACTTGCTGGGTTAAGGGGGGGAGAGTAAAAAGAGACAAGATGGATTCCAGTGGAGGAACCTTCAAAATGTAAAAACAAGCATGAAGTAATGAGACCCTCTTTTGGGGAGGGCTTTCATCCAAGCACCAACACAAAGAACTTGAGCTGTCATTGGTTGATGAAGTTTTGGAGGAACCTCTATAGGTTAAATGGTCTTGTCAATAACTTTGCCTCAGGCCCACCCCTAAAAAGAGATTAAAAAGTGACACCCCAAGGGCTTGCACACAGACGGTGGAAGGGAGAGCCAAACAGAAGTTAAAAAGAGAAGTTGGGCTGGTCGAACGCTCTTTTGAGAGTGATCCCATGCTCACCATCGAAGGCCCTATAGAGAGAGAGAGAGAGGCCAGAAGCCAGAGAACTGTTCACGCATGCCAGCCGTCTGTCTGATCGTATGTTTTTGCTGTATTACTAGTGTGTTATATTCCGTCCTAAACTCTGATTAAACACAATATACCCACCATATTGGTTTGCACTCGATCCTGTTTATCAGAGATACGTGAATCTCTACACAAGACTGCTCTCTCAGGTGGACGTAAAAGATCCCATGGCACTATTTCGAAGAAGAGCAGTGGGGTTATCCCCAGTGTCCTGGCCAATCTTTATCCCTCAATCAACATCACTAAAAACAGATTATCTGGTCATTATCACATTGCTGTTTGTGGGAGCTTGCTGTGCACAAATTGGCTGCCGCGTTTCCCACATTACAACAGTGACTACACTCCAAAAGTACTTCATTGGCTGTAAAGCGCTTTGAGACGTCCGGTGGTCAAGAAAGTCATGCAAGTCTTTCTTTCTTTTAATATCATTATTCTAATTTGCTTTAATCATATAAGGTTGGAACATACTTAGCTCATTTTTAAAGGCTCCAGCTATATGGATAGCAGTAGGCGAGAGTAGTTCATTTTCAAATATGAGAAGCCTACTAAATTTGTTACGATTCATAATAGGATATCCATTTTTACCTCGTTAATGAGACATGAGTGAAGCTGTGGAATACTAGTTTATGAACGCTTATCACTTTCATTTGAAATTCACTCTTCCACTATTTTAATGAAGGCATTAAGCTATTTAAAATAAAATGGGTTAATAGGAACATACAAAGTTTACGGGCAGGAAAAGACCAGCTGGTCCATCAAGCCTGCCCCACACCATGATGGCCGGAGCATCATGACTAAACACATCCTCCCCTTCTCAGCCATGTAATCCCTGGGAGAGGCAAAAAAAAAGATAAAAAACCCAGGGCCAATAAGGGAAAAAAAAGTACTCTTGAAAATTCCTCTCCGACCCCCTCAGGCAATCAAAACTAGTCCAGGAGATCACATGGAACAAGTGTTATCAATAAAGACACTTACCTTCTATATGATGCAATCTCAGCCCCAGTCAAGAACTGGTCCAGATCCCTCTTAAAGGCATACAGAGAGTTAACACCCACCAGACCAGCAGGCAATGTATTCCAGAGGCTCGCAATTCTCTGGCGAAAGAAGAACCGCCTAACGTCCAGTCTTTTCCTACACTTACAGTAGTTTAAACTTGTGTCCCCTGGTCATCCCCAATCTGTTATACTGGAATAATCTATCAATAGGCATGCTATCAAGCCCTTTATTTATTTTATAGAACTCTATCAGGTCATCTCTAATGCCTCTAGAGGAAGAAGGAATTTCATGAGAATGTCTTAAGTGTTCATACACTATATTATGCTTGTGAAGTATCATGGTATGGAACTGTTCCAAATTCACTCTTGTTTAGTAATCCTTAAAATGGATTTAAATTGAAATCAGAGGAACGTTACAGAATAGAGACAAAGTACAAAAGCATGGATCCAGAGGACTGTAAGATCTAAAAAGCATACCTATCTCAAATTCCTCATCCTCCGTCAAATTTTGCCCAGTGAGCATCGCTGGTGGAGGTTGGCAGATTCGTAGTTGATAGGCTGCAAAAATCAAAAGTTCATTATTCACAGACGCAGCTTATAAAAGATCCAGTTGTTATTTACTAAAATAGATCCTATGTTATATACCAAATAATGTTTTGAGGGAAAGAAATGGATTTTTGTTCAATGAAAAGACCACACATAAAACCAAGCTACTTGAATTAGAATTAACGCAACACATATTTTAGGTGAAAGCAGTAATTACCTGTGCAGTACTGACTTTCAGGTAACTTTTACACAGGTAGATTTTTATGAATACTTCCTTGACTATATTGCTAAATTCGGATTCTTGATCTGCAACATACCTTATTGGCTATAAATGTATATGAACAGGCAACTTAACAATTTGTTAAATGGCTCAAAACTTGGTAAACTACAAGAAGCCAGGCTGCAGATTAATTTTACACTTTAAATATTACTTTGAAGATTGCTATAGAAGTAGTCAGATTCTTAATCCTTAAGATATCTCTGACCAATGAAGGGTGATTCTGTGTGCCCGTGCTCACTAAGGGTAATTTTGTGATCCTGCACTCCCAGTGCTTGCTGGGAGTACAGGTCGGAGAAATACCCAATCTTTAGCCTGCATTCCCATTGAGCGCAACTGCCCCACTGAGAACACAAGATCAGGAAGCACCCCTGCTATGCCATCTCTGATAACCTCCATCATTCCCTTCTGCCACTTTATAACCAAATACCTGATAATAAATTACAAGGCACACTTTTTTTGCAATAATAGAGGAAGGATTTCCTCTTTTTGCTATATGCAGCAACACTAATTGCAAGGAGTGAGCCATTGCTTCCTTGTGGGGTCAGGTGGAGCATTTTCCCAGCGACATCATGACCACGTCGGCTCCTCCTGGAAGGAAACTAAAAACGCAGCTTGCTGTGCCTTCTCTGGCCCCGTCTGCTGTTCCCGGCAGGTTTTACATGGTGGGGAAGCTAATAATGCTCCACCACTCAGGCCTCAGGTTAAAATGGCAGGTCAGGCTCCAGTGTCATCATTGGAGCCTGACCTGCATATTTAAAGAGAACCCTACCGGCTTGGGACGGGTGTACTTCCCGTCTGTATTTTAAAATTTCGGTCGGGTAGGAAATGAGTGGATGTCCCCACTCCATTTTAACTGCCCCAACTCCTGTTTACCCCTAGGTGGGGAAGTAAAAAAAAAAAATCAAGGCCTTAGTTTCATTTAGTAAATGGAGTAGAACTACATATTATTCTGTGTCAATGCAGGTAGAAAACACGCAAACATTAGCTTATGTAACTTAAAGTTAAATAAAATATTACTTGATAACTTAATTCCACGTATACTGAAGAGATTGATGAATGCAGAGCAAAAACTAACCATGGTAACTGAGGATGAAGGAGCCACCTGTTGTGAAATCACTGTGGAATTTGATTAGGATCTGGTTTGATGTACTGTAGACAGACTCCAAAGCTGTATTGCCACTAAATTGTCCAATCTGAGGAGCAGTCTGCTCTGGCCCATCCCTAAATAAGACAGTGTCATTGTTAGGATTAATTCAGGCTGTTAACTGATCAGCAGGTTCCAGCACAACTGTGGTAAAATAATAGCACCATTTAACTGCAAGGAGTGCATTTCTGCTTCTGTACATTTGATAATTAATGCATTGTGTAAGGCTATGGGGTCGATTTTTTTATCCTACCTGCCTGGATGAGCAGTTAAATTGAGCAAGTTACTTACTTGCTCAGATACTGAACATTTCCGATATCGACCTGTAGCGTTTTTCAGGCAGAGGAGGCACCCGTCTATAATTTGCCTAATAAATTTATGAAAAGATCCCGAAGCAGTTTCAACCTGGGCCTGAGCAGGGAAGTTGCTGCAGCTTTCCCACTAGGCAAAAGCAGATCTTAAGATGGAAGAGTAATTCTAAAACTTTCCCTTGTGTGGCTAGGGGGACCAAGATTGTTTCTCTGGACCTCACAATGAAAGTTGCTGCCTCCCCTACCACAGACGCCCTCCCACCTTTGCTCCTGCGAGACCTCCTGAAACCCCCACCATGCCACTTACATGGAAGCTAGTGGGCAGCCAAGGGCCACCCGATCTTCACCTGCTAGCAGCTGCTCTGTGCCCTCTTCCTGCCCATTCTAGGTGGGAAGTGGGCCGGTGCATTTAAATGAGGCCCATCGATTAAAATTGCTATGGCCTCCTGTTGCCTTTGCCGGGTGGGAAATCAACTCACTGGAGCATTTCCTGCTGGTAACCCATTCTGAGTTAAAATCCGTCCCATGTCTCACCAGTTAAGTCATGAACACTACTCTGTATTATCTTTCACATCATTCTTGAAAGTGTATTCACTTTTTACAGATCTGTTGCACACACAAATTTGTAAATTGCTTGCACTTACAACTCTCTAGTGCAACAATATCCACATGTATATCTATCTGTGCATTCTGACATGTGCAATTGATAGAATTCCCCAGCATGCAGCTGGATTTGAAGGGTAGTATAGTGAATCTCCTCATCCTGAGGATTTGACAGTTTCTTCTTCTCTTGTCCCAACAGAGTTTGAAAGAAACTGGAGAGTGAAATTCAAAGCTTTATTTCAGGAAAATGATGACATTTATTAACATAGAAACATAGAACAGGAGTAGGCCATTCGGCCCGTCGAGTCTGCTCCACCATTCAATACGATCATGGCTGATCATCCAAATCCAGTACCCTGTCCCTGCTTTAATCCCCACAGTACACATATCCCACCCTACCCCCGTAACCCCACGTATTTAATTCCCCCTAACATATCCCATCCTATCCCCATAACCCCACATATTTAATCCCCCCCTAACACTAAGGGTCAATTTATCATAGCCAAATCAACCTAACCCGCACATTTTTGGACTGTGGGAGGAAACCGGAGCACCCGGAGGAAACCCACGCAGACACGGGGAGAATGTGCAAACTCCACACAGACAGTCACCCGAGGTCAGATTTGAACCCGGGTTCCTGGCGCTGTGAGACACCAGTGCTAACCACTATGCCACCGTGAAATGCTTTTTTTTGTGTCCAGCTACTCAGACTGGCACCACCTGTAAGAAGCAATGAGTGGTAACAGCAATGCCTGATATCATTGTTTTTTAACAAATTCAATTTACAATGGCCCAGAAATTGATCTCGCTCTGTTCCCGCGGGGGTAAGCCTTCCCCGCGATGTCTCACCTCGCTTATGCTTTTTCTGATCCAGCTCGCACGAACTTGATGTTCCAGACATCAGCTGTGCTGGGCTTGCGTATCCCAGCGGCGTAGTTAATTCGTGCGAGCTGTGGGATCACGTGACTCAGTTAGAGCCAATGGCAGCACACCATCTTCCATTCATAAGTCTCACAGCATGGCTGTGAGACTTATGAATCTTACACCCCCCCAAAATAACAGCTAAACCTCAATTAAATTAAAAAAAAAAACCATCACATTAATAAAATAAGTATAGTTAATTAAATTAACCATTTTAAATAAAAAATTAAATTTTTGAAAAAATTTAAAATCTTTTAAAAAGTTATAAAAATAAACTTACCTGTCTTTAAAGTCTATAAAAAAGATATACCTGCAAAAAAAAATTCAAAAAAATACTTAATTCACTACTTACCTTCTTAAAAGCGGGTCTTACTCCTCCTTTTTACATTTCCAAAATCTTCCCTACTTACCTGCGCGTCCAAAGCATGAAGTGCACAGCGTGCGCGCAGCCTGTAGCGCGCACGCGATGCACCCAGGCCCCGCCCCCTTTTCGGAAGAGCAATTGCCGGTTTTCAGCGCATGCGCAGGGCATGCAGAAAACCGGCAATTGGAGTGGGAATACGCGAGAGTATGCAGTGCGTACTCTCGCGTCCCAGGATCAATTTTTGGCCCAATAATTTACAAGCGAAAACATTGGGGCAATTTTAGTGGCTAAGATGGAGCCAGTAATTACTGATTATAAAAAGGAACACTATAGCCGCGATTTTATTGGAGGAGGCGGGTTGGAGTCGGGTCACCTGGTGGGTGGGTTCCAGTCCTGCTGCCGGTTTCAGCCACTCCCAAATAACAATTTTGCATTAAGTGGCCTCATTAATCCCGCCGTGTGCGCTACCCGGACCAATGAGTGGGAGCGGGTCTGATGCTCGCCTCTGCTGACGTCATTCATTCAGTAGTTTTTAAGGGGCCCATGTAGCCTTAGCTTCTCATTTCGTTTGTGCTGCTCGGGAAATTGGCCCAGGTCACCATGACTGCTGCAAGAGCAAAGACTGCTCCTCGTTTTGCTGAAGACTCCCTCCAAGCTCTTGTGGAGGGAGTAAGAGGGCGCAGGGAGATTCTCTTCCCTCTCGATGGCCAGGGGAAGCCTCCTCAGCAGACAAAGGCAGCCTGGCTGCGAATTGCTGAGGAGGTCAGCGCTAGGTAAGTTTGCTCACGCACATGGGTCCAGTGCTGAAAACGCTTAAATGATCTGCTGCGCTCAGCAAAAGTGAGTATCACATCACACTTACCTTCAATCTACTTCCCTTCTCTTCTCATCAGCAGCACTCTGCATTGTCAGTCTGTTCCTCCACATCCCACCTTACCCTTAATTCCCTTGCACCCTTACCTATCCATCTCTCTCTATGTACTGAATCACTTCACCATCCTACTCTGCACCCCTCACACTCGCTCTCACTGTTAAGCAATGACAACAACTAACAACGCACAGGGAGGCACCTTCCTCTTGGCACCTCACTCCATCTTGGTCTCCCTCTAAGCTTCTATGTTATGGATTCTTCACACTCACTCCATCAATCTCGCTGAAACTCCACTTGTTTCCCTCCTTGCAGGAAAAGATAGCCCACAATAAGAGGGAGAGAGGGAGGACAGGAGGAGGCCAACCATCCCTGACAACTTTGACAAGCTCTGAGGAGGCTGCTCACGACATCGCGGGAGGTGGCGAGGAGCTGGAAGTGGGGGACGGAGAGACGGGTGCAGTAGAGGAAGCTGGTGACAGAATAGATTTGTAACCCTCTCAGTTAGATTTCATGATTGACTGAAATGGCATCTGATGTGCATAGAGATTGACTTTTGATCATCTGCACAATAGGATGTGTCTGCTACCTAAATATCAGATGTCTAACTCATGCTTTTACTCTCCCACAGGACCATCGAGAGCCCCATCCCCACTGTCCAGGAGGAAGAGCCAGACGACTCCTCAGCGGAACCTGGAGCCTCTGAGGGAGCAGCGTCACCTGAAATCAGCGCACCCAAGCACCAGCGCAGAAACGCACACCTCGGTGGGTCCTTTGCCACATAGAGTAGTGTTGTCACCTGGTGTATCACAGCTCACAAGTGAGCATCAGCAGATGGTGGAGACAGCGACAGCAGTGGAGAGTCCTCGTCAGAGGTCACAAGACACTTCTAGCTCTGCTCAGCTGTATGTAGACGCTGTGGCTCGAGGAGGCTGTGCGCTGAGCCACTTGTTCCTCAGGCAGCGCTAAGCCACGCTGCTGTGCGATGTTGTGCAGTGCGATGTTGTGCAGTGCTCAGCAGACAACGATGATTCTGGAGACCCTGGCTGGGGCGTAGTGGAGGGCTCCACCTGATCTGTTGAAGCATCTGAATCGCATTTTGAGCAAGCCGATGGTTTGCTCAATGATGCATCTGGTGGAAATGTGGCTCACATTGTACCACTCCTCAGCTTCGTTTGATGGCCTCCTCATTGGTGTCATTAGCTACTTTTTCAGGGGATAGCCCTTGTCTCCAAGTAGCCATCCGGAAAGTTGGGTTGGCGGATTGAAGAGCTGAGGCACAGTAGACTGCCGCAGGATGAACGAGTCATGGCAGCTGCCAGGGTACTTGGCGCAAACATGCATAATGTCCTTCCTGTGGTTACACACCAGCTGGACGTTAAGGAAGTGGAAGCCCTTGCGGTTGACAAATACAGCTGGGTTGTGATGGGGTGCCCTAATGGCCACATGTGTGCAGTCTACAACGCCCTGCACCCTTGGCAAGCCTGCCATATATGCAAAGCCAACCGTGCGCGCAGTTACACTTGCTTCATCCGTGGAGAAGTGGATGTAATTGTGCGCATTTGCAAAGAGGGCATCGGTAACCTGCGTGACGCAGGTGTGTGCGGCCGACTGGGAGATGCCGCTGATGTCTGCTGCTGATTTCTGGAAGGAGCCCGAAGCAAAGAAGTTGAGTGCGGTGGTGACTTTGACAGCCACTGGTAAGGAGTGTCCACCCGCTCCTCTGGGCTCCAGGTGTTGGTGCAGCATTGTGCAGATGTCAGCGACTACGTCTTGCGAAAGTCTCAGCTTCCTTTGGCACTGCTGCTCACTCATGTTGAGGAACCTCATCCTCGGCCTGTAAACCCTAAGTTGGGGATATCTCCTGTGGCACGGTGTAGCCCTGCGCTGATGCCCTCTGCCCTGTGCAGTATCAGGTGGCTGAGGAGAAGGTTGGCGCTCCTGTTGTTGCTGCTGCTGTTGTGCCTGGTTGTGCTGCTGCCGCGGCTGCTCTTCCTCCGAATTGGACGACCAGGATGAGAGGATATAAACGGTTCCCATTTCGCTGGTATATATCTCGGTTGAGGAATAGAGGTTGCAAGCGCTCAGTCAAAGTGGCCAGAGGATATTCCAAGGAGATCATACTGCAGATGGATCTCAGCTTGAACACTCACAAGATCAGTAGAGTTGCAAAATATTTGCCAAAACTTCAAAGCACTAAGTTGTGGCATCTGAACTCAGCCATGTTGCAGGACTGCTTTTAAGCTGCTGTAGCAGCTGCCAACAATTGAGCTCCTCGCTAAACCCGGCACAATGCAGTTGGGGTGTTTGTCAGACGACGGGCAACACACAGAAAATGCTCCAAAATCGGAATAGGCTGTTAAAATAAGATTATCAAGGCAGTTAACAAGCTGTTAACTGCCTTAAGAGCATCTCCCGCCATTTGGTGTGGGGTCTGATCAGGACTCGCAGACCTGACAATTGGTAAAGTAGTGTGGAGGTGGGATGGCGGCGGGTTTGCAACCCGCCGTCAATCATTTAGATATTTACTCCCGACCCGCCTCCAAACCTGCCCTCTGAGCGCCGGCAAATTCACGGCCTATATTCCTAGGCTTACATTTATCAATCAAAGGAAAGCAAATGATAACCCTATCAACTAAGTATGGTTTCTCAACCTCATTGTTAGCTAGTTATTATTGATTACAAGTGCAACTACTAACTCCTTTTCATCATTTTCAATATTCCTTGCTCCTGATAAGTGTGCAGCTTTTGATTGCTTGCCCTTTCCCAGAAAACACTTGGCTTGAAATCATAATATGCAATTTTAGTACTGAATGTGTTCATTCATTTTGTATGAAATTCATTTATTTGAAAATTTAAATGCCTTTTTTAAAATAACAGAGCAATATCTTGCAAACAAGTTAATGCATTCAGTACTTGTATCACACATTTCACCCTAGCTAGCATTTCATTGCTTCAAGCCTGGATCGATGCTTTCCTTAGATGACCCTCATTTCTTTTATCTCATGTCTTCTAGTACCTTATTTGACAATTGAACACCACTTGTCGAACTCCATATATTGTAAGTACCCAAGCTTTGCCTTGGCACTCTTTCCTCTTTTAAGATCCAGTTTTCATAAACAGATCGACTTAACCTTAATTCAGTTCAAGACTCTTTATTGAGTTGCAGCAATTATTAAACAAGTATCAGCAAGTATTCTTCTAAAGAGCCACCATTATCTATTTTCTTCAAAGTCACATTCAGGTCCATACAAATAGAGAAAATGAACTAGCACCTTTACCAGTCTTCATGTAAGCATTACTCATATTTTGTCAGCTCAGCCATCTTACTCCTTATCAAACACCATTTATTTTCTTTACCTCTACACTATATTCATCATTTTCTATCTTGTTTGATCCAATTTAAGTAAATCAGCTCACTGGATCAATGTCCTTTTCTCTTACTGAGATTGCTACACTGCTGTGATGTCTGCACTTGTCTATTAATATTTTTTTCATGGTTTAGCAGTTAGTTTGTAGTTGCTATTTCTTCCCTTTTTGTTAACATTTGCCAGAAACCCAACTTAAACAATGGCCCATATTTTCCGATCCCTATGGGTGTGTATGCGCTGTGTACACACCCGTAGGGACTTCGCAAGTGCCGGTTTCAGGCATTCGAAGCGCATGCATTGAAAACCGGCATTTCCGATCTGTCAAGAATCCTCTTGACAGATTGCACGCCTGCCCTGGGGAAGGGCCTCTGCGGGTGGAGAGTTCCGCTTTTTGCAGAACCTCCGCCCGCTGAAATCCCTTAAAAATCTTACGCCTGGTAAAAGTAGGTGTAAGGCCTGCTTTTATCAGCATAAGAGTTTAAAAAAAAGTTAAAAAAATACATTTTTTCACTCATTTATAATTTAAAAACACTTTTAAAAAAGGTAAGTTTATTTTTAGCCCCGTAAAAACTTTAGTTTTTTTTCAATATATATTTTAATGTAATTTTAACTCATTTTAAAAAAGTGATTTAAAAAAAATATTTAATGTTTTGATGTGTTTTTCAAGTGATCTCCATTCATACTTTTGACAGGTCTAAGCTGTCAAAAGTATGAAGGGAGATTCCCTTCTCCCATTGGTTACCCATGGCCCATGTGATCCCAGGGACGCTTGCGAACCGCATGCGCCCCTGGGATACCTGGGCCCTGCGCATTTCGTCGTGGAGAGGCCCAGGAGCGGAAATGGCCGGACCTCTGGAGCCCTCAATAACGGCGTAGATTTTTTCCAGATCGGAGGCCTCCGCACGCAGGAAGCCTCTGATCGGAAAATACAGGCCAATACTTTTGAGGAGTTTCACGTCTCAAAGAATCGAATAGTTCCATGTAATGAATAAACACCAAGAACATTTCTCATTTATCTCTCGTCGTTTTAATCAGTACCCACAGACAATCATAGATTTCATTTCTCCTCCTTGTCTGGATGCTTCTTGCTCCTCAACAAGTTCTTAGAAACATAGAAAAATAGGAGCAGGAGTAGGCCATTCGGCCCGTCGAGCCTGCTCCGCCATTCAATATGATCAGGGCTGATCCTCTATCTCAATACCATATTCCCGCTCTCTCCCCATACCCCTTGATGCCTTTTGTGTCTAGAAATCTATCTATCTCCTTCTTAAATATATTCAGTGACTTGGCCTCCACAGCCTTCTGTGGTAGAGAATTCCACAGGTTCACCACCCTCTGAGTGAAGAAATTTCTCCTCACCTCAGTCTTAAATGTCCTACCCCGTATCCTGAGACTGTGACCCCTCGTTCTAGACCCCCCGCAGCAGGGGAAACATCCTCCCTGCATCCAGTCTGTCTAGCCCTGTCAGAATTTTATACATTTCTATGAAATCCCCTCTCATTTTTCTAAACTCCAGTGAATACAGGCCTAGTCGACCCAATCTCTCCTCATGCGACAGTCCTGCCATCCCAGGAATCAGTCTGGTGAATCTTTGCTGCACTCCTTCTATGGCAAGTATATCCTTTCTTAGGTAAGGAGACCAAAACTGCACACAGTACTCCAGGTGTGGTCTCACCAAGGCCCTGTATAACTGGAGTAAGACATCCTTGCTCCTGTTCTCAAATCCTCTTGCAATGAAGGCAAACATACCATTTGCCTTCCTAACTGCTTGCTGCACCTGCATGTTTGCTTTCAGTGACTGGTGTACAAGGACCCAAGTCCCTTTGTACATCAACATTTCCCAATCTATCACCATTTAAATAATACTCTGCCTTTCTGTTTTTTCTACCGAAGTGGATAACATCACATTTATCCATGTTATACTGCATCTGCCATGTATTTGCCCACTCATTCAACTTGTCTAAATCACCCTGAAGCCTCTTTGCATCCTCCTCACAACTCACAATCCCACCTAGTTTCATGTCGTCAGCAAACTTGAAAATAATACATTTGGTTCCCTCATCCAAATCATTGATATATATTGTGAATATCTGGGGCCCGAGCACTGATCCCTGCGGTACCCCACTAGTCACCGCCTGCCACCCCGAAAAAGACCCATTTATTCCTACTCTCTGTTTCCTGTCTGTTAACCAATTTTCAATCCATGCCAGTATATTACTCCAAATCTCTTGTGCTTTAATTTTGCACACTAACCTCTTATGTGGGACTTTATCAAAGGCCTTCTGAAAATCCAAATACACCACATCCACTGGTTCTCCCTTATCTATTCTACCAGTTACATCCTCAAAAAACTCCAGTAGGTTTGGTTTACTTCCACATCACATTCAATATTATTTTACTTGCATGACTAATCAAGATACTTGTTTAATAATTACTGCAACTGACAGATACATTTTTCAACAAGATTATATACATATTGATTTGGTCCTTTCTCCTGTTTTCTAGATCTTCATTCCTAACACATCAACAGAAATCCAGAAGCTTTTTTGATGCTCTTGCTTTCCTCCCAGTGACAGTGTCATAGAGTTATACAGCACAGAAAGAGGCCCTTCGGTCCATCGTGTCCGCGCCGGCCATCAAGCCCTGTCTATTCTAATCCCATTTTCCAGCACTTGGTCCGTAGCCTTGTATGCTATGGCGTTTCAAGTGCTCATCTAAATGCTTCTTGAATGTTGTGAGGGTTCCTGCCTCTACCACCCTTTCAGGCAGTGAGTTCCAGATTCCAACCACCCTCTGGGTGAAAAAGTTTTACCTCAAATCCCCTCTAAACCTCCTGCCCCTTACCTTGAAACTATGCCCCCTGGTTATTGACCCCTCCACTGAGGGGAAAAGTTCCTTTCTATCTACCCTATCTATGCCCCTCATAATTTTGTACACCTCAATCAGGTCCCCCCTCAGCCTTCTCTGCTCTAAGGAAAACAACCCCAGCCTGTCCAGTCTCTCTTCACAGCTGAAGTGCTCCAGCCCAGGTAACATCCTGGTGAATCTCCTCTGCACCCTCTCCAATGCAATCACATCCTTCCTATATTGTGGTGACCAGAACTGCACACAGTATTCCAGCTGTGGCCTAACTCGCGTTTTGTACAGCTCCATCATAACCTCACTGCTCTTATATTCTATGCCTCGGCTAATGAGGCAAGTATCCCATATGCCTTTTTAACCACCTTATCTACCTGTCCTGCTGCCTTATGGGATCTATGTACATGCACACCAAGGTCCCTCTGATCCTCTGTCCTTCCTAGGGTCCGACCATTCATTGTGTATTCCCTTGCCTTGTTAGTCCTCCCAAAATGCATCACCTCACACTTTTCAGGGTTAAATTCATTTGCCACTGTTCTGCCCATCTGACCAACCTGTCTATATCGTCCTGTAGCCTGAGGCTTCCCTCCTCGCTATTTACCACTCCGCCAATTTTCGTGTCATCTGCAAACTTACTGATCATGCCTCCTACATTCATATCTAAATCATTAATGTACACTACAAACAGCAAAGGACCCAGCACCGATCCCTGCGGTACGCCACTGGACACAGGCTTCCAGTCACAAAAACAACCTTCGACCATCACCCTCTGCCTTCTGCCACTAAGCCAATTTTGGATCCAATGTGCCAAGTTGCCCTGGATCTCATGGGCTCTGACCTTCTTGACCAGTCTCCCATGAAGTCCATGTAGACGACATCAACTGCACTACCCTCATCCACACACCTAGTCACCCCCTCGAAAAATTCAATCAAATTGGTTAGACATGATCTCCCCCTGATTAATCCTTGCCTCTCCAAGTGGAGACTAATTCTGTCCCTCAGATTTTTTTCCAATAATTTCCCTACCACTGATGTTAGGCTCACTGGCCTGTAATTCCCTGGGGTTTATCCCTACTACCCTTCTTAAATAATGGTACTACGTTAGCTGTCCTCCAGTCCTCTGGCACCTCCCCTGTGGCCAGAGAGGTTCTGAAAATTTGTGTCAGAGCCCCTGCAATCTCCTCCCTTGCCTCACACAGCAGCCTGGGATACATCTCGTCTGGGCCTGGGGACTTATCCACTTTTAAGCCCGCTAAAACCGCTAGTACCTCCTCCTTCTCAATACTAATTTATTCAATTATATCACAATCCCCCTGCCTGATTTCTATGCCATGCTTTTCAGGCTTCTGTACTTCCTATTGGCTCTTCGCTTTCATTTCATATTTAAATAACCAAATTTACCTAAGTTATAATGTGCAATCAATCTTTCTTTCATTTTTTTCTTCAATGTTATCCTTAATTTGATCATCATTGCGTAATTACTATCCACATTCATTCCAGATAATGTCTTGCCATTAATAAAACTTAACTTCCATCAGAGATGAAGATCACAAATGGCTAATTTGGTTACCAGATTGTTATTGTCAGCTGATATCTAAGTGTGGGATCGTGGTGAGTGATGGTTGAACAGAGTTTCAGCTGTCATCAATTCTGAAAAAATTCACGAACCTCTCGCTTTCATTGTTAACAACAGACTAAAATCTTCTTCCACTCCATCATCTTTGCCAGCTCTTACTTCTATATTTAATGGCTGATTTTGCTAATTTTATCCAAAACCATGTGTTTTTAGTCATAAAATTATCCTGCTACACCATCATGTTATACCGTGCTTGGAACATACAATTAAATATGTGGGCTCATCTGGGGGTGGACCCTGGAAGAGGAACAATTTAAACTCTTATATTGAGGGGCGGGGGTGGCACAAATGCCCCCTACCTGCGTGCAGATGACGTGACCTTCCTGTATATTCTGGCAGGGTCAACAGTGGAGGTCACCTGCGGGTACGATCCCAACGTAATTGTTGGGATTGCAGCACAAGAAATATCAAGACCATTGACATTTAACTTGTCTGTTCGGATCTTGATTACTTCAATAAGGTCAGTTTAACCCTCTCTTCTCCAGTGGAAACATTCTCCGTCTTTGTAGCATCTCCTCAAAAGTCAGGTGCCCAATAGGAGCTATTTGTCCAGTTGCCCTTCATGTCTTTTTTCAGATTCTTGTTATCTCCACCTCCTCTCCAGCTACCTCTTGACGGCAATGCCACTTTCCCCCATCTCCTTCAATGTTCAGATATTACAGGTGCCACATTTGCTCAATTTATTGAGAAGATTGAAGCCACAATGATTTGACAACACTGAAATCCATGACAACACTGAAATCCAGCCTTATTTCTTTGTCTAGACAGAGTTTGTTATTGCCTCATTATAACAATGAGCCACTCCGTGCTGTGGACAATTCCATCCCCAGCAACATGATTACCAGCTAGCCTGATGAACTCAACAAATTGTAATATCATTTTCCTATCATTATATGTATTCCATGTTGTAATTAACATATGGAGCAGTGACGTTGTGGGCTTCTCTGTTCTTCTACAATTGAAGTGTAAAAATACTTAAGAGCCTACAACCCACTTCCAGGTGTTCTTTTCAATGAAACCTTTGGCATGTCTTCGGTGAACTTCATCTGCCAAAGAACTGATACCACCATCCACTGACATCTTATCACTATGCAAAGACTTTGAAGGTGACGAGTGAAGAGTCTTAACATGTCCCTGCTTATAGGAACACTGAAGTACTGAGTGGTGCAGAATCTTCCTCAGTGTAGTAACATAAGGGGAGACCAGCTCATGCCAGTAGAACAGATAGTGAAATTGTGCATGTCCAGCCCATGAACTTCTGTCTTTAAAAAAAAAATCAATCAATAGGTAAAAAATTACAGGCTGGAGGCATGCAACTTCCCAATAGAATTTCTAGAATTACAACATAGAAACAAACCAGTCAGCCCAACCAATCCACGTTGTTTACCTTCCACAAGAGCAATAGTCCTCATCCTATATGCCTACTTTGTTCCCCAAAGCCTTTATTCCCCTTTCCTTCCACCTATCTAACCTATTCTTAAATGTTGACATGGTCTTTGTTTCAACCGTTATTCTGTTGGTGCATTCTGTAGCCTCACAACACTGTGTGAAACAACTTTCTCCTGAATAACAACAGAAAACGCTGGAAAAACTCAGCAGGCCAGGCAGCATCCGTGGAGAGAGAAAGAGAGTTAACGTTTCAGGTCGATGACCTTTCATCAGAACTTTCTCCTGATCTTTGTCTTAATTCTCTTACATTTAATCTTGTATCTACATCCCTTCATTCTAGACCCTTCGATCACAAGAAACAGTCTGTTTCTATCTAAACTATCCCATCACTACATAATTTTAAACACCTCTATCAAATCACCCCATAATCTTTTCTGTTGGAACAAACTGTCACAGTTTTTCAAGTCTTTCTTCATATTTGTATTTTCTCATGCCAGGCAGCATCTTAGTGAATCTGTGCTGTACCCTCTCTATTGCCTCAACTGGGCTTGGAAACCAAAACTGCACACAGCACTCCAGCCGTGATATATGCTGCTGGACATTCCCAGCCTACACTGGAAGTGTTGAAGTAGAAAATCTCCTGACAGTTCAACATAATTTCTAAGATATATTGGGGGTGAAATTGGGTTTGCGACTGGGCGTGGCACTGACTCCCGCCATATTCGGTGAGAGTTTTGCGGTGGCGCTACGACCTTGTGCCCCGATCTCCTTTGCCGGAGATCGTGATTCCCCGAGCGCTTTAGTGCTCCACTTCCCTCTTGGGGAGCTAAAACTCAATTTCGCGGTCGCCAGCGCTAATAAGCGCCCAGGCAATGTTAGCGCCCCAAAATGGCCAATAGCAAATTTTTCTCCCATTCTCCTTAACTATTTAAAAATTAAACAGATGAAATGAAAGAATGATCTACTTAGACTGGGAAGACATAGATAATGGGCCAAAAATTCGGCCCTTCCCGGGTGAGTACGCGCTCTGTACTCACCCGTAATGCTTCCCGAAGTGCCGGTTTCCTGCATGCACTGCGCATGCGCGGGAAACCGGAACTTCCGGTGTGGTGAAGGGGGCGGTTCCTAGGTGAACTGCGTGCGTGGTAGAGGCTGCGCGCACGCAGCAAACTTAGATTTTTTTTCAGGTTTCTACACGAGGGTAAGTATTGAAGAAGCTACGCTAATAAAAAGGAGGCGCAAGGCCCATTTTCAACAAGGTAAGTGGTTAATTAAGTATAATTTTAAATTTTTTTCAACAGGTTTATCTTTTTTAGATACTTTAAAGAAAGGTAAGTTTATTTTTATCACTTTTAAAAAGTATTTTAATTTTTTCAAAAATAAAAATTTTTGTTTAAAGTGGTTAATTTATTTAACTATAGTTATTTTATAAACGTGATGGTTTTTAAAAAAAATTTATTTTAAGTTTAGCTGTTCTTTTGGGGCCGATTTCAATTCACAGATTTGACAGGTCTCCTGTCAAATCTATGAATGAAAGATGGTCTGCTGCCATTGGCTCTCCATGGCCCATGTGATCCCAGGGGACGCATCGCACTAACTATGCCCCTGGGACATGCAAGCACTGCGCGCCGGCAGTTGGGAGAGGCCCAGGAGCTGAAGTTCCCGTGGGCCCAAAACACAACGGCAGGCGCGGTAGGTAAGAGCGCGCGCTGATCCTTACCCCCACGGCAAGCCGGAGAGGCGAATTTCTGGGCCATGTCAAACACTTGCACATGCCTGGAGTGATTCCCCGAGCAGCAATGTAAATGCTACAGACCTTACACCATTTTCGAACCGGTATGTAGGCACAGACGAAGGAAGGCAAGGCAGTAACACTAATTACAAGAGTGACATCTGATTTAATCTTATCACAGGCAGCATCAAACCTTACTCTAGTTTCAATCAGAATGTATTTACTTAGTTCCCCCAAAGGCTCAGCAAATTTATCCAGTGTGTGCTTCAGCCATACCGATCAGGAAGATCCAAAGTTTGATCCCTGGTTTGTACTGCTAGCTAATCTCAGCTGGCTGGGGCAGTAGGGCTGCTATAATAGCTCTCAGTCTCTGGAATGGGGAAGGGAACATTGGCCAGAGCTGTATGAATGTTGTATAGCAACAGCTACTGGAACTGTGCATTTGTGGCTACCAGTACAGAATTGGATTCAATTGGCTATGATGCTCCATGTCTCTGAATAGCTTTTTGACACTTACTGTTATGGTCTAAACATGAATAAAGGCTACTTGAGAGAGGTGACAAAGGCTGCTGGGCACATATGGAATTGATCCTCAGCAAAAAGACAATGGGCCCAAAAATATGCAGGCGGCATGCACCCACCTGAAGCTGACCCCTTTGAAGTTTGTGAGGTCAGGAGGGAGCGGGGGGGCAGCACCATGAAAAGCAGGCATTTGGAGCAACTGGGGCATGCCCACCACAAGAGGACGTATAGTGCGGCGTAACTGGCAAGCCGGAAGGGGTGCCAGCCTCCTCCACCGAAACAGAATCTGTAAGGGGGCTGCACTTACTTAAAATAAAACCTTCACCTTCAGGGGTCAACGTCCCAAACCTAGCCTGGACACTTACACCAGCACCGCCCCCACCCCCTCCCACCCCATACTCCCTTCCCGGTGGGGTCCTCTTGGTTCGGAATTGGAGGTAGGTACAGCTCCTCCCCTTTGGCATACCAGCCTCCAACATCACACTGGACCCTCTCTAGGCTGGGGGCATGGGATCGCCCAATGTCAGTAGTCCCCTCCTTTGGTCCTACCCCATGATGCAAGTGCCCAAGCAAGGAGCAGGTGGAGGTTCCTTCGCTTACTAGGCCCCGGGAACTCCTGGAAACAGAAGAAACTGATGTGCCCCCACACTGCCAAATATCTGCTTCTTCTGGTCACACTTCTTAACCTTGAGAACCTTTGGTGGTCAACGGCAATGGCTGTGGGTGGTTGTGTCCCAACACTTGCACCGGGAGGCAGGGCCCCACAGATTTTCAGGGCCATTCTTTTTGAACATGTTATCCATTTGTTTGAAATAGCAAACATAGGATATCTTTTTGCTATCTTTACAATGCCACTACAAATAGCAACCAGAGGAAATCTTCCCCACTAGTTTAAAGCTACAGGATAACATTGTACAATAGCAAAATACTGTGGATGTTGGAAATCTGAAATAACAACAGAAAATGCTGTAAGCACTCAGCAGGCCAGGCAGCATCCGTGGAGAGAGAAACAGAGTTAACGTTTCAGGTCTGTGACCCTTCATCAGAACTGGAAAAAGTTAGAGATGTAACAGATTTTAAGCAGGTGCAGAGGCAAGGAAAGGGGGAGGGGAGGAAAGAACAAAAGGGACGGTCTGTGATAGGGTGGAAGGTAGGAGTGGTTAAATGTTGCAAATGGGGATGGCAGAATCATCAACACCTGCCGCCTGAAAAATAGGGGCAGAGGTTATGGTCTGAAATTGTTGAACTCAATGTTGAGTCCAGAAGGCTGTGAAGTGCCTATTCGAAAGATGAGGTGCTGTTCCTCGAGCTTACGTTGAGCTTCATTTGAACAGTGTAAAAGACCGAGGACAGAGAGGTCAGAGTGGGAGTGGAGCGAGAATTAAAGTGACAGGCGACCGGAAGCTCTGCCGAGGACAGAGAGGTCAGATCTTTCCCTCACCTCCCCTTTCAGCATTCCGAAGGGACCGCTCCCTCCGCGATACCCTGGTCCACTCCTCAATCACCCCCAACAGCCCTTCCCCTTCGCCCGGCACCTTCCCGTGCAAGCACAGGAGATGCAACACCTGCCCTTTTACCTCTTCTCTTCCCACTGTCCAGGGCCCCAAACACCCCTTCCAGGTGAAACAGCGATTTACTTGTACTTCTTGCAATTTAGTATACTGTATTCGCTGCTCACGATGCGGTCTCCTCTACATTGGGGAGACCAAACGCAGATTGGGCGACCGCTTTGTGGAACACCTCCGTTCAGTCCGTAAGGGTGACCCCGAGCTTCCGGTCACCTGTCACTTTAATTCTCCGCTCCACTCCCACACTGACCTCTCTGTCCTTGGCCTCTTACACTGTTCCAATGAAGCTCGAGGAACAGCACCTCATCTTTCGATTAGGCACTTTGCAGCCTTCTGGACTCAACATCGAGTTCAACAATTTCAGACCATAACCTCTGCCCCTATCACTTTTTTTCTCTCTCTTACATGGCAGCTGCTGATCATCCTACCATTGCCATTTACACTTCATCTAGAGTCATCTTTTGTTTCTTAACTTGTCCCATTACCATCTCCTTTTGCCTTGCACCATCATCCCTTTTGTCTCTTAATCTCTCCTGCCTTCCATCCTATCACAGACCTTCCCTTTTGTTCTTTCCTCCCCTCCCCCTCTCCCTGCCCCTACACTTGCTTAAAAACCTGTTACATGTCCAACTTTTTCTAGTTCTGACGAAGAGTCATCGACCTGAAACGTTAACTCTATTTCTCTCTCTACAGATGCTGCCTGATCTGCTGAGTATTTCCAGCATTTTCTGTTTTTATTTCAGATTTTCCATTGGATGCTGCTAGAGTGCCATTACTCTGGTAGTTCTATCCCAATGTCTAATACAATAATTAATGGCTAAAATGAAATATATTTTAAAAATAGGAACGTAGACGATACTGACTTTGTGACAAAGAGCCCCTTTGTGTAGAGGCTATAATTATTCTTGTTTACAGCTAACTAGCTCAGGAATACAGTAACAAAGCAGCAGTGTTATAACTTATCAGAGCTCAGTTTAATTTCATGACTGCTCCAATAAATCAGTAAGAGAATATTTATGGCCTACCATACTGTAATGAAGTCATAGATAGGTTCCGTTTGTAAGACAGTGAAGTTGATGTAGATTCCATTGCCTGGAGGTACTTTGACAATCCACAGGCAGTCCTGAAAGTTAGGGTACTCATCAGGGTACCCAGGAGAGTAGATAGTGCCATTTAGTGCAGTTATATTACCTCCACAGAGAGCTAGACAAACAACAAAAATCAATCTGTTAGAAAATGCAATCTATTTATTCACACTCCTGCCTGTTTGTATTTCAGTCAATATACATTCAAACGGCAAAAATATTGACAGTTGCAAAAATATGTGGAAGATCGAATCTATTAAAATGTGTCATTTTTGCTTTTATTCTGTTTTCCCTTTGGCAATTTTCTGCAAGTACGTTTTGAAGACACTATCTACCATGACACAAAAACCTCAATGACTTGGGTGTTGTAATTACTTTGAGCACCATTTCACTGCACTGGTTAAGTCACCAGTTTAACATTCCTGTATGCACTATTTTTAATGTGGCTTTTTCCATTAGAGCAATGTAGATTATAGGGTGATATGATAGAAGTGTTTAAAATTACAAATGGATGGGACAAGATAGAAGGAAGCAGACTGTTTCCAACATTTTAGGGGTCTAGAATGAGGGGCTATAGATATAAGATTTAATGTAAGAGATTTAGAACAGAGAGTAAGAGAAACTTCTTTTCACATAAAGTTGTGAGGTTGTGGAATTTACTTCCAGGATTCGAAGTTGAAGCAGAAACTATGTCAATAGTCAAGATTAGTTTGGAAAAGTGGGTAAAGGGATATGGGAACAGGGCAGGTAAATGTGATTAGGACTATTTACTTGCATGGAAGGTAAATGCCGATGTGGATTAGTTGGGCCAAGTGGCCTGTTTCTGTGTTGTAACATCTATGAGTAATTAAAAATTGCCCAAAAATTCAATTTAGTTCAATTTTAGCTCTTTGATCCTGCCGGAATAATTTGTGTTAAAGCAGAAAAGTTCTTTCAATATCAAATACGCATTGCCTCATTTAAATTAATCCACCAAAATTTTCTTAATTTTCCTTTTAAACTAGTCTCTGCAACCTTCTGGACACCTAGGGGGAGAAATTCGGTATCGCCCCGTTTGGGGGCGCAATTATCGGCCGGGCGCAAAGTTTAGCGCCTGCCGCTAATTATCGCCTCCGACTGCAAACTTGGCTTCTATCGCCCCTGGAGGTGATTGGAGCGCTAAATCAGGCGCTATGCACTCTCTTAAGGCGCTAACGCCGAGGAGCGAGGCGCTACCTCAGAGCACTGGTGAAGCTCATGTGATGTCAGTCAGCAATGGAACACACACACACTGGCGCCGGCCAGTTCTTAAAGGGGAGGGTCGATCTTGCTCTCCATCCACACCCTGCCCATTGCAGCCTTGAATCTCAGCCTGGAGAGACCTGCACATCAATTCTGCAGGAAAGAACAATGGAGAGGCCCAGGGAAATAGCTCAGAGTGCAGCCCCCAAGTCTTCTAAATCGATGCAAGGAAGGTCAAATCAAAATGAACCTGCAAAGTGCTGTTTCAGTACCCAAAACTCCTTCACACAGCGTTGAAACTCTCCAGAAGTGTGTCTCTCTCTCTCTCAGAATGCGTGGTGCAAAAATGTCGCCGACAAAAAAAGGCAGTAAGTGACCGCCTTTAAATAACGCTCCCCCAGTCCCTTCTCGACTGCAAAACGTTCCTCTCTACCTGTCGTTGCTAGCGGCAGGCGGAAAGGCAGGGGGCGCCACTCAATATCTGGTCCAGGGCGCTGAACGCTTGACTGACGTCACGATCTGCGAGCGCAGGAGATCGTGGCAGTAGTTTTTAGCGCCGCCGCAAAATGTCTGGTCAATTTCGCGAGCGGCACAAACATCGCCGCGTCCGGGCGCTAGTAGCTTTGCACCCCGTTAGCACCCTCTTAGGGCGCTAATGGGAGGCGCAAAGCAACCGAATGTTTCCCCCCCTAGCATTTTAAATCTGAGGGACTATCTGAGAGCCAGTCAGCTAACATCAGCAATATGTTCCGTCAGTGAGCAACTCTGTTAATTTAATGGTGAATGATGCTTACAATACTCAGCTGGGGCAATCAGTGCCTTGAAATTTAGTGCTGCAGTATATGTTATCAGGACTAACAGTTCTCCAGACAGTAGGCCATCCTAGCTGCAGCAACATATATTTTCGATTTTAAAAAGTGATACTTGTGAAGCTAATTTTAAAAATGGACCCGACTGGAAAATACCAATGGTAAGCATTCTAGCAACTTCTTTTGGTAGAAAGGCTTTAGGTAAGATTTATGGCATAAAGCTTATTCAACACTTATTTTCTTATGAATTTCTTCTGAACATACACCTTAAAATAAAAGTGACAGGCTTTTGTTGGCACTTCATACCTCTGAGTTAGGACCATTGTACAGCCTATTTCACTGTTTTATTATGTAGGATAATATTTTAGATATCCCTTAGACTGAAATGCAATTAGGCTCTGAACACTGCATCATCGGTACTTATTTTGAAAATATATAAAGCATACTTTTTTCATTCAATTTCCCCCCTTCTTTTCCTGAAAGCACGAACTCATTCTACACCAGTCACCTTCTGGTAATGCACCCAAAAGCACATCTTCTTTCTGCCAAGCAAAAGGCCAAAGACTTTTAAGTTAAAAATTGGTCATAGAAAATTCAGCACCCAATCTCAATTCTAGTCTTCTTTCCTCAAACTTGAATATAACCAGTGCTGCAGCAATCTCTCTATCAAATCACTGACTAAACAGGGTACTGATGCCTGGAGATTATGATCCCTTTTTTCAGATATTTGTGCTCTCCATGAATATCTTGCAGCTTCTGAAATCATGTGCTATTTTTGTGCCAAGGCATTAATCTTCCCTTTTAGTTGATTGTTACATTTTAGTCACCTCTTCTAATCAGGCATGATATGACGCCGAAACGCTAGTGGAAAATTATAAACAGGATGCATCATTTTGTTGATTGAAAAATGTAACAAATTAGAAAAAAAAATACATTTTACATCAGAAAACCTTGGGTTCAATGTCTGTACAAATACATTGCTTCTACACATTTTTAATTCATTATGCAGGATGGTAATATTTGATTTAAAAGCTTATTTATAAAATTCATGCTTCCAGTTATAGTATTTAATTCAAATTCAGGCCGATTTTCCTGGGCAATTGAGATGCAGTACATCAGAACTGGAGTATAAGCATCTTGTTTTAGAACATGTTTATAATTTTGTTACAAATTCAAAAAAGGAAGTCTTCACAAGTTGATTGATCTGGCCACTACACATAGTGATGAGGGAAATTGTTGCTCTGGGTCATTTGCTCTTGCTTGCTGCTTACAAAGGGAACTGGGCATTAACAACCCTTACTTAATTTCTCCTCATGAGGAATATGCATTGAATCTTTTCTGCATCAGGAAGCTTGATTTTCCTACTGAATTGCTTAAATGCTATGGGCTGTTTCTTCAGTTAACATCTCCTGTATTTTCAGTTCACTCAAGTAAGCAACCAACAGAAACTTGTGGGAACCTTGTGAAAAATAAATGCTAATAAGCTTCTCACAATGCTTAATGACAGAAAAATTCTACTTTAATAACCATTTCTCTCAGGAAGATTAAATCGTAAATATATTAAACAGTTGGGAATCAGTTATTACTTCCAGACCTTTTCATTAGGAATATTTGAAACCAGGATTTCTCCTTTTAAGTGGGTTTCCTTTTATTGGAGTTGATGGTTAATAGGCTGCATTGTTGTTGCTCACCTGAGCAAAATAACAGCAGGAGAAATTGAGAAGATTCATGCCTGTACTACACGACAAGCATCCCAAATACTGTACTCAGCATAGATTTGCTCTAAAGTCTTCAAATAGTGGTGGATTACAACAGTGGATCAGTGAAGCAACCATTAAATATCCACACGGGCAAATGTCACTCACATAGATATCAAACATACATGACAGAAGCATAGCAAACGTTTGTTTATTACATACCTTCACATCTAGGTATAGGGTGGTTCCAGTTACGGCTTATACCATGCAGACAAGTGAGTGCTGCCTCCCCAATTAAAGTGTAACCAAGGAGACACTCAAACGAGATGGTTCGTCCCACCGATAAGTCATATCCAATAACAAAACCATTTCGAAATGGGCGAGGGTCAGGGCAACTTTGCAGTTGGTATGCTGCAAAAATATAGTAAATGTCACTAATTAGTCAGACCAAATAATCGAGTAAATAACTAACTTTTAACAGTAGAAAAAGTTTGGCGTATAATAAACATAACAGTGAAATTTCTTTCCACCACTTGCTATTTTCTAATTTCTTATGCATGCCCTTTAATTATTTTTGATCTAATGTCACTCTTACTGTCAAAGTCTGATAACATTCTATGTGGAAAAGTGAAAGCTAAGGAATACACTATTAATCATAATTTTCTTGTCAGCTGATGTGATGCAAATTTTCATTAATATTACTAAAATCTCACAGAACCACAGCAAGTATTGCTCTGAAAAGTGACTGGTTTAGTGCAAAAGAATTTAATTTCAAAACAGCAGAATGTTCAAGAGTGAATCTTAAGGAAAACAGCATTATGTTGCCTGGAGACTCCATTACTGTTAGTTCCTCCATGTGGTCATTCTTTAGGTGAGCAAACTTAAAGTGATAATAAAGTGACTACAACTCATCCTGAAATTCAGTACACAATTACTTTGCATCTCAGGATTCAAATTTGTACAGGTTATGTCAAGTTAAATACATTGCTAATTTTCAAGTATCACACTGTTAAATGAGTTTTAAAAATCAAAAATTACGTTATTTTTTTGAGCGCTGTTAAAAATCAAATGTAAGTTTAGTTTATTTTGTGTTTATAGAAAGGTTTAATGACAGATTCAAGTTAGACAATAAAATAGTTTGTTTCACTGTAATTCAGTGAAATCACAACATCTCTGACCCATTATAGAAGTTAATGAGAATGTACAGAGATGATTTAAGGACTCTTTGGAACAAAAAATGGTTCTTTACCACTGGAACTATGGAAGCAAGCATTATATATGGAAAGTAACTCTCAGGGTTCAATCATGGAGGTGTAGGAATAGGTCGAATTCCTGGTGTTTTGTTCCATTACCTTCAAGGAGCAGGAGGAGTGAGGGAATACATTTTCAGAATTTTGCTTCTGATACTAAATTAGTGAAGTCCAGTCCATGAAAGCGTACTTGGTCTTTGGAAGGAGTGTGCTTGATAGAGCACATTGGTGCCATGTTAATGACCAGAACCTGCAAATCCAGGAGGGCACAGGTGTTGCGAGAGGCTGAGCATTTGGTGTGCCGCACCTCACAAATGACTCAGTGCAGGTAGAAGAGGAATATCGGAGCTATTGTCTGCATGCCGGAGAAAAAGCTTCTCTAAACCTTTTCTACATCAGCTGATGGCAGGAAATCGGGCAGTAGGGAGTCAGGGGAAACATTTCAAGGATAAATGTATGTGAAAGCTTAAGACATTTACTGTTATCTAGAAACCTGGGAAAATTTAGTCAGAGATTTCCCTGCTGTGAAGTGTGGCACCACATACTACCAAGTTAACAAAAGAAAAGTATTATTGCTGAAAAGTCAATCATCTACAGATGGCAAATGGAGATGTGATAGCCAAAGTGCATCACACATTGATCCATGGTACCATTCCTACAAATATTGCTAACCATGACACTATCCAATGTGTGTGATGGTCATTTTCAGTCAGATATGGCAAAGATGTTTCACTCACCGGTGTGTTAAATCTTAATGTAAGGAAAGAGCTGACAGGAGTGTAGATTCTTTGCAACTGAAAATCAATTTCAACATTTCTTTGGCCATCTGATGGAGTTCTTCAATTTGGCTCTACATCAGCTTGGAGTTATACCACATCGGATACAAAGCCTAAGTAATGGTTTAGGGCACTTGGAAGTCAGATTATCAACTCCACTCTTGAGTAATATTATCACTTTTGTAATGGTGTGCATTTGAAATCACTTTGTATCAGTGCAAAACAGGTACTACAAGGACAGGGCACATGCTCACTGACCACAGTGGATTTCTAATATCTTCAGTTTTTATTTCCAATTCCCTGCATTTTCAGGTTTTCTTTTTATCTCTGCAATATGAACTTGTGAGTTAATGATACAGTTAGCAACCACCTCCTTGTTTCACAGACAAGAGCAGGAAGGGCAAATTTTACAAGGATGTGTTCCTGCTGCACAGCCTTGCTCGATGTGAGTGCAAATTGAAGAATCAGGGATGGAGGTCAGTGCACCTTATTTTCCAATCATTAAAATTAATCACCAAAAGATTGAGTGTGCCATGAATCAGCTGCGTTGACCTTGGCATCTGAGATGGATTCTTGACATGTGCTCTCATTCAGTGAAACTTCATACTGGGAGCACAGCCTCACAAAATTTCCCTTGCAAATTATTTCAAAGTCTCAGGAGTAATTCTAGTTCGAAATAGAGCTTTGAAAGTGAAAGTCTCTGGCAACATTTCTCCAACACGCCCACAGAAACTTTAGAATGAACAAGTCTTTTTTTTTGTAAAATATGTAGATTCTATTGCTTTTAGTTCATGTAGAAATAGTTTTTTAAATAACTTTGTATATTTAACCCAAACAGAATTGTAATAAGAGAAAGGTTGCAAATGTCTATAATACGATGTAAATTGGAATTTTTAAGCTTCTAACCTAAATCTGTTGAGGAAGATCCCACAGAACTCAAACATCTTGATCTGATCCATGTTTTTGCATGAAGCAGTGAAAATCCTGTTTCTTTCAATTCTTCAAGAAACACAAGGGGTGATTTTGCTCCCAGGTGGGTATGGCAGATCATGGAATCACCCCTATTTTCATGTTTCTTGCAAGTCTATACCACCTCCTGCCTTAGATGGCTCCACCCAAAGTCTTTCTTCATCTAATTGATATTCTTAGCTTCACCATCTCCTCAGACCTCAAATAGAACTTCGACACTTCATCCATTGCTAAAACTGCCATAGTTTTTTTGTTCATGCTGAACACTTCTCCCATCAAGAACACTAAAATCTCTACAAAACCCAAATCCATCCAAGATACAAATGTTTTTAATAATATCTGGAGAGGTGCTTTGAACACCTCTCTCACACCCCTGGACAGTACACAAGAAAAAGCTTGTCCTCTAATAGGTGATTCACCACTCACCTCAAACAACAACTTGCATTTACATAGTGCCTTTAATGTAGAAAATTGTCCCAAGGCACTTCAGAGAAATAACCAGACAAAAAGAATCAAAGAAGTAGATAGTAGGAGAGGTAACCAAAAGCTTGGTCAAAGAGGTCCCGGGGGTTATGGAAAGTTTTTAAGTAGGAGGGGGACATGGAGAGAAGGAGGGGTTATGGAGGGAACTCCAGAGCCTGGAGCATAGACGGATGAACGTACAGCCACCCATGGTAGGGCAAAAGGAAGGAAGGATGCACAAGAGGCCACAGTCAGAAGAATGGAGAGTTCTGGGCGGACTGGAAGATGTTACAGAGATAGGATGGGACTAGGCGATGAGGGATTTAAACACAAGAATGAGAATTGGAGGATTGAGGGACAGGGAGCCAATGTACAACAGGAGTGATGGTTAAACTGGACATGGTGCAAGACTGTTGGAGGCTGGCCAGGAGAGCATTAGAATGGGTAGAGTAGGGTTTCGTCACCATTTATGTGGAAGCTGGTCTCATTTCTTAGGATGAGGAGGAGAAGGGGCAATGATAGACCCTTGGGTGATAGACCCTTGGGTGATAGACCCTTGGGTGACTCCAGAGGTTACGTTGCGGGGGCGGGAAGAGAAGCCATTGCTGGAGATGTTCTGGCTACAACTGGTTAGGTAAGAGTGGAACTAAGCAAAGACAGTCCCACTGAGCTAAAAAACAGAGGAGAGGCATTGAAGGAGTATCGTGTACAGTAGGAGGATGAGAAGGGAAAATGCACCAGGGTCACAGTCACATTTGTGATTTTGATTAGGGCCATTTCAGTGCTGAGGCAGGGACAGAAACCTGATAGTAGAGATTCAAACATGGAGTAATGGGAAAGATGGGCACGGATTTGGGAGGCGAAAATACATTCAAGGAACTTGGAGAGGAAAGGGATGTTGGAGAAGGGGTGGTAATTTGCAAGGTCAGGGGGAAAAGGGTGTGATTTTTGGAGGAAGAGGTGATGATAGCGCTTTTGAAAGGGAGATGGGATAGTACTTGAGGAGATTAAACTAGTTGCTAGCATGGGGGCAGGGCGAGAAATTGGGAATGGGGTGATAGGAGCAGGAGGTGGGAGTCATGGAAAAGATGAGCTCAGAGGAAGTGTTTGCCTTGTGGGGGCCCCGTGCAAAGGTTCACTTAGGGGCCTGCATATTTTACTAGACAATGATACTACCTACTCAATCTGGTGTCAAATTGGCACATGTACAATCGTAAAAAGACATATTTGAAATAGGTAATATAAAAAAAGAGTTGACAAAATGCTAAGTGATAGATAACATGAGTAAATGACATTGAATGATTATAAAGGTCTTGAAACACCGACGTTATTTCAGTGTATGAGCCGTATGATAACTTAGAAGCTCGCTTTTCATGCTTTAGCTGCAGCAAAGTCTTATATATGAATAGTCGAACTTCCATCAAATCTCAAGTTCAATTGAGATATCTGCCAGGCCATTTAGGTGCTCTTGTGACATAGTCGACCTTGCATTAATCTTATCAATTTCAGTCGGGACAAGCTTCTTTCGCCTGATACAACTGTCACAGGCACCGTCACCACCAATCTGAACACAATCTTTCTTTAGAAATATAATCAAGCACATCAAGTGGTGTGAAGAGCAGTTAAAGGCCATTGTGTAGATAACAATAGAGGCTCTGATTGTTTAAGGCCCAAAAGTAAGCAAGGTTTGATTTTTGACACTGGTATATTTTGGACCAAGTGTTGTGAATGAGTAATCTCAGAAAATATAAACTTTTGCTTAAATGCCTTAAAAGTTTCACCAATCTTCCAAGAACATTTATAAATGGGGTTTGAAATAGCATTTCACTATATTTGAAAAAATAACTTGTTCAAACTCATCTGAATTAACAGTTTCATTAAGATAGTAATAATCTATAAAATATTAATGTTTAAAAATAATAGGAATTAACTGCTGATAAAAGCATCTGAAAATTAATTGCTGGAGAATTTTTGAAAATGTCACTTTACCTGAGCCTGAGTTCACTACTGACAATGAACAGTTTTCATTTATTTATGTTTTGCTTTAATAAAAACACCAGACATTTGTTTGATTTTTTTTTAAATGTTAGAAAAAGCTTTTGAACAATCTTTCACTCTGGTTCAGTTACAGAGGGCCTGTCTTCTTATTAACAATTATATTATAGCTTTGATTGGCCTTCTAAAATGTTAAATATATATTTATAACAGCAATATGCAGGGCATAGCTAATTATCTATACCTACATAATTTTCAGTGGTTCCCATTCTGTGTGCATGTCTCTTTCTCCTTGGTCTGATGTGCTTTGCACTTTAATCACAGATATCCTCCAGCCCAGGTCCTGCACTCAGTTAACTCAGTAAGTAGTTAGTGCTTCACTTCCAAGGATACCTTTAACATTTCCTTTCATGATATACGTCCCTCCTTTTGATGCTTGCTTTTTTACATTTTATATTCCATGTATTTTTAAAATGCAGTTCAGAATCACACTGCGGCTGACTGCACTGCTGCGAATGATTCTACATCACACTTCCTTTCATAAATGTTGCCATCTCATTTGTATCAGATACAGCAAAATATTTGCTACGTTTCTGTTACTTGAATTTTTCTGTTCTAATCAAAAGTGCACCATAGGGGAGTATGGCCATGTGATATTTATTTCTTAATAATAATTATTAAATATAAGGTTATCTATAATTACTGCATCCTGTATTTTCTCTCACAAGTGTGCCCTCTCATTTGCTATTTTAATTAGTTTTTAGTAACTGAATTTTTCAATATCTCAAGAGTAATATGGCTAATTTTATCAGGTGTTGTGCAGAAGTATTGTAGTGAATAAATGGCCAAAAGCTTGGCAGTTGAAAGTTTGAACGTGCAGTTGTAAATGACTTGGGACAGTTTTTTCCAGTGCTGGATGCAGAAGGAAGTGGGGCTAGATGGGGGTAGGTTGATACAAGGAAGTAGTCAAAGATGGTCTTGAATGTGATCGAGACATGAGGGGGTGGAGAGGCTTCATGAGATGGCAAGGCCAAGGGTGGTGGCCATGAATATGGGTAGGAGACTTTATATGGAGGGAGAAGTTTAAGGAGGGCAGTGAAATTAGAGGAGAGAGAGCAAGGTGATGAGATGGAGATTAAAATCTCTGAGGATGAAGAGTTGCTCAGTACAGTGTGGATCCTGCTTAATAATCAGTCTTGCCATACCTTTAGTGTTCCATGGCATTTGAATTCTGTCATCTCATCATTCATATCCTCACCACGTAACTTAGTAATTGATTTTACAGCTGTTGTGCTGGTTAAGCCACAGAATAGCAGAACCTTACAGAAGCGCTCTGGGTCTATGCTGCCAGGTTGTTACTGGATATGAACATAACAGCATAAGATATTTTAGGAACAGGAAAATACTATTAATCTCAAGAAACCTGCCCCTTTTTGGTAGATCAGGGCAACATATTTTCTCTGGTTAATTTATTCTAAGCAGTTTTTTAGATTCATGTAAAGTTAAAACTACTACAATGCATCATTCCATTCAGATTGAAGATAAGCAATTAGTATTCCCCTTCGTCTGCTCAGAGTGAGAGGGGAAAGGAATTTATTCTGTCATGCTAGTTTAAAAAGTAGCTTAATTCTACTCTTCCTTTTTTGCTTGACAGATTTTGTTGCCAGAGCATTTCTCATCAGTCAGCCCATTGCCTGGCAACTGCTTTCTGTTGCAGAGGATTTAATCAATTGCCATCACAACAACATATTTGCTCCCTTGGATTGCAAAGCATACCATTTGAACAGGTAAGTTACT
Source organism: Squalus acanthias (assembly GCA_030390025.1). Lineage (NCBI taxonomy): Eukaryota > Metazoa > Chordata > Chondrichthyes > Squaliformes > Squalidae > Squalus > Squalus acanthias. The sequence continues at coordinate 100,512,910 of CM059432.1, forward strand.
GCCTTTTCATGGAAACATTTCTTTAAAAGGGACTTCTGCTGAGGCACCAATTCACTCTCCGCATATTTTGCAATGTTTGTTTAAAGGGGCAACTGCACCAAGAGAGCATTTTTCATAGCTCCCCTCAAAGAGTTTACTGTAAATTATTTCTTTAGGCTTCAACTTAACTGGGACGTTAAAGGAGAGTTGCATAAATATATATATTGGGTTTCGTTTGTTCCAATCATGCTTAGCAGAATTCCACTGCTCTCTGCTCCTGTTGGCTGATGTGTATTTTTTCTCAACTCCATTTTAACTCACTAGATTCAGCTAGGTTGGGTTATAACATAAACTAGCATTTAGATCCAATTCACTCAATAGCAACTTGCAAATCCAGGACCGTTGCCCTCAACAGCGATCTTTAAAACAGTCATGAAAAGTAATCATTGACGTAACGGGGGTAATTTTCACCTAAAAAACAAACAGGTCGCGTGGGAAGTTAAAGTGTTAAAAATCTGAATCCTGACCAGAAAACTGCCTCTTCCGGTTTTAACGGAGGCGGGATGGGGGGCGGTTAGCACACGTTGCCAGGAGGCGGATCGACTATTTAAATACTATAATGAGGCTGGAAGCCTCAGCTTTAACCTCCATTTTGAATTTAACTTTAGCTGGTCGGACGACCGGAGGTGCAGGGGGGTGGGGTGGGGGAGGCCTTGTGTGGGGGGAGGGGGAGGGGGAGGGGAAATCAGAGGCCTGGGGGGTGGGGGGAGGGAATCGGAGGCCTTGTGGGGGGTGGTCTCCAATCATGGGGGGTGGGTTAGGTAGGGACATTACTTCCTGGATCCAATGTCCCTACCTAGCTCATCCCCACGATCGGAGACCACCTCCCACGAGGCCTCCGATTTCCACCCCCCGCCCGATTTCCACCCCCCGCCCGCCACAAGGCCTTCCCCACCCCACTCCCTGCACCTCCAGTCACCGATCTGCTCCTCCGGCCCCCGATTGTTGACAACGCGCCCCCCCCCACCCCCAATTCCCGCTCCTCCATCCACCCTACGCGATTCCTCCCTCCCTCCTCTCTGCAGCCTAGTGCCAAAGGCCTACCCACCCGCAGGCTGCCAGCCTAAAAATCTGTCTGGCTGTATGTGGGAAACGGAGGTTTCCCATGCAAATCAGGCCCTGCCGTTTTCCCGGGTTTTCCATTAAAATTCAGCCCAACATCATTTTTGTTCTATGTTTCATTGATATAAAATACAATATTGATAACCTAATCAGAGCAACCCAATTGAAAGCATTAGTGAGCCAGATAGGGTGATGATAGCAGAATGCTTCAGTGGATGTGTTATTTTAACTTTGTGTTAATTCATCTCCCTCACACTGACTCAGTAAATTTCTCTGTCTATATCATTTTAATCATGCATGCATCAGACCAAGCACATTAAATTTAATTTAGTTTTCTTATAGTTTTGATTTTAAAACGCTTTTAAACTGTCCTCAACTATTTTGTTACTATCTAAAATAATTCTAAAAGAAAAACCTTCAGCTATAATTTATGTAATTTAATTCACACTATAGCGGTGTATAAAGATACAAGGGAACAATCTTCAGAAATATTGCACCAGTGCAAACTGTATTGTATGTGTAAGTATAAGGGAAGAATTTCCCCTATTTTTCATTTTGCCCACTGTGTTTGCTGTATATTTCAGAATCACCACGATGAACGTATGCTGTTTTGTGCTGTTCAAAATAGCTGCAAACAAATTGGCACCTTTGCACAAATTGATTTAAAACAGCTACCTGATCCCTTCCAGCCATTCATGGAAGCATTTGAAAAAGTATAAGCCACCTTAATGGGCATAAGCTCAACAAATGGAGATGGGAGGGATGTTTACATAATTCCCACTCCATTACCATTGTATGCTTCTTCCTACACCAGGTGGAAGCTCTCCAACATCCCCCCTCCCGCCCCCCACAACTTTGGAAAACCTCTGGAAGGGCACACAAAGTGGCATCACCAGTCTATGCCCTTTGTTTCCTCTACTCTCTGTCAAAGAGATAAGCATACTCCTGACACAAAGCAGAAGAAAATTGGCCCAATTGGCAATTTCCTGCTCCCAAATGTAGCCCTGGCAGCAGATCATACCAACTATATATGCGCAAAGTGCTTTATGTGAATAATAAAAGAACGTTTATGTGCGTCTCCTTGGGAATGCAGTGTCAGGCATCTGAAAGTGTACGAGTGCCATTTGTCAAACTTTCAATAACGTCTAATCATTTCCATTTTTCGACACTTACCTTGATAGATGCTGCGGAAGCCTTGCTTGTTTTGGGAATAATCACTGTGAAAGTACAGGGTGGTTTCATGGGTTGTACTGAACAGAGGTGCTGGCACCTGAGGACCACTAAATCTACCAATTACTGTCCCAGTTGCTGCAGACCCACTCCGCACTTCCATGTAATCGTGGATTGTCTCCGTGGAAAAATTGACAAACTGCAAGTGCACACCTAAGGATTACGAATGACATAAAAGGGAAATGAAATGAATTAGATTCTTAAAAGGTACATGAAACAAAAATACATCACCGATGTCATCCTGAATGAAGGATTGCATCCTCATGTATTAAGGTGTGCAGAACAGACAGTACGTGGATTCATTTATTGAACATCATAAAGTAGGACAACTAATTACTACTGTTACTACAGATGGGCATCATCTCACTCCAGACAATAGACAGCTGCAGTTGTTGTACAAGATGCAAACTGTTCCATTTCTTTAGACATACCAAAGCCAATAGGTAGCGTTATCGTCCAAGTGCAATCTAAGCTGCTGGGATAGTTTCCAGGAAAACCGGGGCTAAGAACGACCCCACTGAAGTCAGTCAGAGAACCACCACATTGGGCTGTAAGAGTACATAAAGGAACATTAACAGAGGCAAAATGAGGACTGCAAACCAATAAAAATACAGGTTTAAAACAATTACAAAACGACCTACCATATTTTCTTAGCAAGGAAGTTACACTTATTTACAAGAAAATCACCACAGAAACTTCCTTTACTATATATCCCTACATCAGTTTAGGGCCATATTGGGGGTGGGGAGGAAGATTCCTGGTCTCTTCCAGAAATGCAGCCAGGTACGGCAGCAGGCATACATGGAATATTGGGCCACACTAAGGAGAAATCAGATAGCGATTGATCCCAGATGGACTGACTGCCATTAATGTATGGCACCCACCAGTGAGGGGGTAACAATCCTGTACCTGGGAAACTGTGGCATTCTCAGCCAGAGCTGCCTGTATCTCCTCCCACAGAGTGCACTAAAAATCTGGCTTTTACACTGGATGGGCACTCCCAATGCGCCACTACTGGTATGGGTGCTCACTCCAAATAAGCTTGTCCCCTGGATTTGGGATGGGATCAAAGTGGAGTTCTACCCCACTGGAATGCAACACCGGAATTCCTACCCTATAGATTTTAGCTTAAATGATTTGTTTTATCTGATTTTTTAAAAAAGGCAACAGGCTTTCTTTTATGTTTTTTAAAAAACGGAGAAAGAAACAAAACTGCTGTCATAACATCGTCAAACATGTACTTACTAATGTAAGTATCTAATTTTTCTTGTGAATCCTCAGCAATACTAGTCAGATCACCATCACAGTTATAAGAATATGTCCAGCGCAAGTCTGAGACTTCAGTTTCTCACAGTAATAATGCATTTGATTGAGGATTGTATTTTCCTCTGTTCAAAAGCAAGGAGGAATGACTCTTTCCTTGTAATTTATGATCTGCTTACTAAACTGTTGGAACGTACTATTTTAAAATCTGATTCCTGGAACAAAAATAGCAACCAACCAATCACAATGCACTTGTAATAATGATCCTTTTCATGTTTCTCAAGCAGCTTATGAGCCACTTAACCCGGACCTCAAACAGCTCACTATTTAGATATGTTCTGGAGAAAGAGCTTGAGAGCAGTCTGGGTCATTTTGGAGCCTATGGTAATTCTGAATGTGAATCTCAGTATGTTTTCTAAATAAGTTAAACATATCACCAATTCAAGCCCTATTCCATATTTTATTACCAAATCGCGACAATTTCACAGATACAGTGACAGAAATGACCAACTAAAGCCAGTTAATGCATTCACAGCAAGGCACCTTATCTCAAAAAAAATAGTTGCAACCAATATTGAAGAAAAGAAACCTTCACAGGAGACAAAACTCAGGCAATTCTCAGACATGTCCTTTCGAGGAAAATGGAAGGTTTTTAGAAGCTGTATTTTATCAGTTTAGTTATTATATATAACTTCTTTGGGGAATAAACATTAACTAAACACATCCATAACTGGGTGTTTCAGAAACAGAGCAGCTCATTTTACATTTCCTGCCTCAAGTTGGTGTGCCACCAACAATGGGAGAAAATAACATCTGATTGACTTCAGTCCTACTTTCTAAACAATCTGATTTGTTGATACTGACAATCTCCAATGTTAGTGACAAAAAAAATTCTCGTTAAATGTTGACAAGCTGCCACCTGGGTTGAAACGTTTTAAAAGGGTTGCCTTTAAAAGCTGATGTTTGGCGTGTATGTAGTACATCAATATGTCCGCATGCTCTGATTGTATTCCAGTGTACAGCAGTGCATGTAATTACAAAGCAGTACTCAGATGGATAACTGTGCTTGTTTACTCCTAAATATAGCATCTGCTTTTTTCACAAAGCAATAAGGCCTAGTCACACTGTAAGCAACCCCAAGGAGTACCACTTATTAGAGCAGCAACTATCACCCAAGTTAAATGGGGTTAGATGTAAAAGGGTGGGAGGAGGCTCATGTGGAGCATAAACACAGGTATGGACTGTTGGGCCTGTTTCCGTGCAGTTAATACTTTGTAAACCAGCACAAATATACACATACATATGCTGCAATAGAAATCACTAGTGCATTTGATGAGGAAGGATAGATGGCTCACTGAGCACTGGTGACCTGTTAGAGACCACTTGATTTTCATTTCCATTGAAATCAAGTACATGTACTGTTGTACTTAGGGGCACATTATGTGGGCGGGGACAGGAAGGTCAGGAAACAGGGGTACATTATGTGGGCGGGGACAGGAAGGTCAGGAAACAGGGGTACATTATGTGGGTGGAGACAGGAAGGTCAGGAAACAGGGGTACATTATGTGGGCGGAGACAGGAAGGTCAGGAATCGGGTACATTATGTGGGCGGGGACAGGAAGGTCAGGAAACAGGGGTACATTATGTGGGCGGGGACAGGAAGGTCAGGAAACAGGGGTACATTATGTGGGCGGGGACAGGAAGGTCAGGAAACAGGGGTACATTATGTGGGCGGGGACAGGAAGGTCAGGAAACAGGGGTACATTATGTGGGCGGAGACAGGAAGGTCAGGAAACAGGGGTACATTATGTGGGCGGAGACAGGAAGGTCAGGAATCGGGTACATTATGTGGGCGGGGACAGGAAGGTCAGGAAACAGGGGTACATTATGTGGGCGGAGACAGGAAGGTCAGGAAACAGGGGTACATTATGTGGGCGGAGACAGGAAGGTCAGGAATCGGGTACATTATGTGGGCGGGGACAGGAAGGTCAGGAAACAGGGGTACATTATGTGGGCGGAGACAGGAAGGTCAGGAAACAGGGGTACATTATGTGGGCGGAGACAGGAAGGTCAGGAATCGGGTACATTATGTGGGCGGGGACAGGAAGGTCAGGAAACAGGGGTACATTATGTGGGCGGGGACAGGAAGGTCAGGAAACAGGGGTATATTATGTGGGCGGGGACAGGAAGGTCAGAAATCGGGTACATTATGTGGGCGGGGACAGGAAGGTCAGGAAACAGGAATACATTAAATTTAATCTAATTTACAGAATCACAAATTGCAAACATACATACCTATACACATGGGAATAGGGTAATTCCATCTCCGTACTGGTCCTGGCATACACGTTATATGGGAATGCCCCTAAAGAAAGCAACATATTTTATTCAAAGATCTGTCAGTTATAAAAAAAAAATCAAGTAAGTGGCATTAATCTGCAAGAAGATGCAAGTATGCTTTAAGAAAAACTGTTTACAGAGATCATCATACAAGAATTAATCCAACAACAGGCTCTTTTTTTTATTACAGGAGGGCCTTGCTGTGAATAAGATCAGCAGACATTGCAGTGGAATTCAACCTTGGTGTAAATTTCTTGCAAACAAATTATTTTGGCAGATAAAATGATGTGTATTATACGGTTTTATATTGTTGATACACATGTTGTACTGTAAACATGAGACAAGGTCAAATGCCTGCCAGCCAAGCAGCAACGTCAGGCAAAATGAGGACTGCAAACCAATAAAAATACTGGAGGGTTACATCATACAGGGTGAGAAAGTTTGGAGGTGTCAGCTTCCACCTTGTGTGGCGTCCTGTCACAGGGCATCCACACTTTGCGGTCTTCCATGGAGAGTGTGGCAACCTCCATTCATGCTGCAGCCTGGCATTTACATCAGGTATCTTGTCACCAGCTTTTGCAACATTTTTGGAAGCTCAAACTGCAGCCATGCCGATTCTGGGCTCCAGCATCTGCTCTACCTTGGAGGGACTGGTGGGCCACATGGATAGGGGCTTTCAAGGTGTCACTGACATCCTCATGTCTGTTCTTCCGCAGATCAAGGGGAGTGATGAGGCGCAGCCTCATGGGAGTGGCAATGGCACATGTTGCCCTCTCTCAGGATGTCAGCACGTCTGCTCCCTCACCGGTTCTCCCTCACCACCTCCTCAACCAATACTTGCCACAGTGCCAGAAAGCTAGCTGAGCCAGACTGCCTCGGCAGCAGCTGAGATGCTGAAGTCTATAGTTGGGCCCTCTCAGGGCCAAGCTCCCATAGGTTGCCAACCACGAGCATCTCAAGGGTTTTGACCCAGTGATGATGGTGTCGAGCTTCTTGAGTGTTGTTGGAGCTGCACTCATCCAGGCAAGTGGAGAGTATTCCATCACACTCCTGATTTCTGCCTTGTAGGTGGTGGAAAGGCTTTGGGGAGTCAGGAGGCGAGTCACTCGCTGCAAAAATACCCAGCCTCTGACCTGCTCTTGTAGCCACAGTATTTATGTGGCTGGTCCAGTTGAGTTTCTGCTCAATGATGAACACCAGGATGTTGATGGTGGGGGATTCAACAATGGTAATGCCGCTGAATGTCAAGGGGAGGTGGTTAGACTCTCTCTTGTTGGAGATGGTCATTGCGTGGCACTTCTGTGGCGCCAATGTTACTTGCCACTTGTCAGCCCAGGCCTGAATGTTGTCCAGGTCTTGCTGCATGCAGACACAGACTGCTTCATTATCTGAGGAATTGAGAATGTACTGAACACTGTGCAATCATCAGCAAATTTCCCCACATCTGACCTTATGATGGACGGAAGGTCATTGATGAAGCAGCTGAAGATGGTTGGGCCTAGGACACTGCCCTGAGGAACTTCTACAGCAATGTCCTGGGGCTGAGATGAGGCCTCCAACAACCACAGCCAAATTCCTTTGTGGTATGTTTGACTCCAGCCAAAGGAGAGTTTCCCCCGTGATTCCCATTGACTTCAATTTTACTAGGGCTCCTCAGTGCCACACTCGTTCAAATGCTGCCTTGATGACAAGGGCAGTCACTTTCAATTTACCTCTGGAATTCAGCTCTTTAGTCCAGGTTTGGACCAAGGCTGTAATGAGGTCTGGAGCCGCGTGGTCCTGGTGAAACCCAAACTGAGCATCAATAAGCAGGTTAGGGTACTTAAGGAAGTGGCCCTAGAAATAGTAGATGCATTGCTGATCATCTTCCAACATTCGATGGAATCTGGAACTGTACCCATGGATTGGAGGGTAGCTAATGTTACCCCACTATTCAAAAAGGGTGGTAGAGAGAAAGCGGGGAATTACAGACCGGTAAGCCTGACATCGGTAGTGGGGAAAATGCTGGAGTCCATTATAAAGGATGTACTAGCTGAGCACTTGAAAAACAGTGACAGGATCGGACAAAGTCAACATGGATTTACAAAAGGTAAATCGTGCTTGACTAATCTACTGGAATTTTTTGAGGATGTAACTGGGAAAATAGATAAGGGAGAACCAGTAGATGTGGTGTATTTGGACTTTCAAAAGGCTTTTGATAAGGTCCCGCATAAGAGATTAGCGTGTAAAGTTAAGGCACATGGGATTGGGGGCAAGGTATTGACTTGGATAGAGAACTGGTTGGCGGACAGAAAGCAGAGAGTAGGAATTAATGGTTTTTTTTCCGAGTGGCAAGCAGTGACTAGTGGGGTACCGCAGGGATCGGTCATTGGACCCCAGCTATTCACAATATAATGTAATATCTCCAAGTTTTCAGATGACACAAAGCTGGGTGGGAGTGTGTGCTGCGAGGAGGATACCGAGAAACTCCAGGATGATTTGGACAGGTTGGGTGAGTGGGCAGAAGCGTGGCAGATGCAATATAATGTGGATAAATGCGAGGTTATCCACTTTGGTGTCAAAAACAGAAAGGCAGACTATTATCTGAATGGCAATAGATTGGGAGAAGGGGAAGTGCAATGAGACCTGGGTGTCCTTGTGCACCAGTCGCTGAAAGTAAGCATGCAGGTGCAGCAGGCGGTGAAGAAGGCAAATGGTATGTTGGCCTTGATAGCGAAAGGGTTTGAGTATAGGAACAGGGATGTCCTGCTGCAGTTGTACAGGTCCTTGGTGAGACCACACCTTGAATACTGTGTGCAGTTTTGGTCGCCTTATCTGAGGAAGGATGTTCTTGCCATGAAAGGAGTTCAGCGAAGATTCACAAGGCTGATACCTGGGATGGCAGGAATGACATATGAGGAGAGATTGGGTCGATTGGGCTTATACTCACTGGAGTATAGAAGAATGAGAGGGGATCTCATCGAAACATATAAAATTCTGACAGGTCTGGACAAACTAGATGCAGGAAGAATGTTCCCGATGGTCGGATAGTCCAGAACCAGGGGTCATAATCTAAGGATAAGGGGTAAGCCATTTAGGACAGAAATGAGGAAGAATTTCTTCACCCAGAGAGTGGTGAACCTGTGGAATTCTCTACCACAGAAGGTAGTTGAGGCCAAGTCATTAAATATATTCAAGAATGAGTTAGATATATTTCTTAAAGCTAAAGGTATCAAGGGATATGGGGAGAAGGCAGGTACAGGGTACTGAGTTTGGATGATCAGCCATGATCTCATCGAATGGCGGAGCAGGCTCGAGGGTCCGAATGGCCTATTTCTGCTCCTATCTTCAATGTTTCTATGTTATTGGTGAGTAAGTGCCGCTTTGCCAATGATTGAGAGTAGGCTGGTGGGGTGGTAATTGGTCGGACTGGATTGTAATGACATTCAATGGCATGACCATCGTCGAATCCCCCACCATCACATCCTGGGAGTCACTATTGAACAGAAACTTAACTTGACTAACCACATAAATACTGTAGCTACAAGAGCAGGTCAGAGGCTGGGTATTCAGCAGCGAGTGACTCACCACCTGACTCCACAAAGCCTTTCCACCACCGCTACAAGGCCCAAGTTAGGATTGTGAGGGAATACTCTCCACTTGCCTGGATAAGTGCAGCTCCAACAACATTCATCCAGGACAAAGCAGCCCGCTTGATTGGCACCCCATCCACCAACTTAAACATTCACTCCCTCCACCCCCAGTGCAACATGGCTGCAGTGTGCACAATCTACAAGATGCATTGTAGCAACTCGCCAAGGCTTCTTTGTCAACACCTCCCAAACCCATGACCTCTACCACTTAGAAGGACAAGGGCAGCAGGTGCATGGGAACGCCACTACCTCCAAGTTCCCCTCCAAGTCACACACCAGCCTGACTTGGAAATATATTACTATTCCTTCATCGTCACTAGGTCAAAATCCTCGAACTCCCTACTTAACAGCAGTGTGGGAGTACCTTCACCACACGGACTGCAGTGAATCAAGAAGGTGGCTCACCACCACCTTCTCGAGCAATTAGTGATATGCAATAAATGCTGGCCTTGCCAGCGACACCCACATCCTATGAATGAATAAATTAAAAACTAAAAATTTAAAAAGAGGTCCTAATGACATGTCAGGAACCTGATTTTCAGGTATTCATAAGGTGCCCGCCTAAAAAATCTGCGTAGTTAATATAGCGGTGGATAGGAATCAAGCGCGACTGAGGCGGTAAATCTTCCCATGGAATTTTAACTCTGGTACCACCCTGTTCCCCTTTAGACTCTAAAACATTACCTGAACACATACATATAAATGATCTGTGTCAACACTAAATGGAATGGTAGACTCTGTGAAGCTTCGTAAAAGGAGTAATGATTTGTTTATTATGACTTCAACTGCTTACCTGCAGAGAGTACCCCCGATCACACTGAAATGATATTACGTCACCAACCAAATATCTGTCTCCATTTTTGATTCCATTGCTAGGAGTAAGTGGTTCTGGGCAGGAATCCAATCCTATAGCTGCAAAACCATACTTCATATTAGCTACTGATACTTAAAATGACATGTTCTGTTCAAAGATCCATGAATATTGACCACAATTATTTTGTGAAACAAGTCTTTAACTACCTTTTCTTTGACCTGCGAGATAGTTTTCCTTGTTTATTTTTACAACTGAGCTTATTAAATAATGGGAAGACACCAGAATGGGATTTCTTTACTAGTGGAAATGAGTAATATCCTGATGTTTACTTGTGTTAGACAGATTTTGTCACAGTGTTGGCACACTGGGATATGGGTTGACATGATCATTCTCCATGTGACAAGATTTTAAGTCTGATTTTAACCCAGCTTGCCCAGCGCGAACGGGGCTGGAGGGCAGTTAAAATGGTGGTGGGGGGGGTTTGTGCTGTGTTCTCGACGCGTTCCCACCCGATGCCATTTTTGCTTACCAGAAAACTTGTTCTGGAGGGCAGCCCACCCCAGGCAGGTGGGGGCCTATTTTAGATTCAGAAGGCCCAATGGTATCATTGGCACCACAACATGATTTTAAGAACATATCATAAGAACATAAGAAATAGGAGCAGGAGTAGGCCATTTGGCCCTTCGAACCTGCTCCGCCATTCTACCTCATCTCCACTTTCCTGCACTAACCCCATATCCCTTGATTCCCTTAATATTCAAAAATCTACTGATCTCTGTCTTGAATATACTCAAACACTGAGTCTCCACAACCCTCCGGGGTAGAGAATTCCAAAGATTCACCACCCTCTGAGTGAAGAAATTTCTCCTCATCTCAGTCCTAAATGGCCAACCCCTTATTCTGAGACTGTGACCCCTGGTTCTAGACTCCCAAGCCAGGGGAAACATCCTCCCTACATCTACCCTGTCAAGTCCTGTAAGAATTTTGTATGTTTCAATGAGATCACCTCTCATTCTTCTAAACTCTAGAGAATATAGGCCCAGTCTACTCAATCTCTCCTCATAGGACAATCCCCCCATCCCAGGAACCAGTCTGGTGAACCTTTGTTGCACTCGCTCTATGGCAAGTATATCCTTCCTTAGGTAAGGAGACCAAAACTGTGTAATCTCACCAGGGCCCTGTCTAATTGCAGTAAGACGTCTTTACTCTTATACTCAAATCCTCTTGTAATAAAGGCCAAAATACCATTTGCTTTCGTAAATGCTTGCTGTACCTGCATGTTAACCTCCAGTGATTCGTGTACAAGGACACCCAGGTCCCTCTGAACACCAACATTTCAAATCTCTCACCATTTAAAAAAATACTCTGCTTTACTATTTTTCCTACCAAAGTGGATAACTTCACAGTTCTCCACATTATATTCCATTTTCCATATTCTTGCCCACTCACTTAGCCTGTCTATATCCCCTTGAAGCCTCCTTCCAACTTCCTCACAACTTACATTCCCACCCAGCTTTGTATCCTCAGCAAATTTGGATGTATTACATTTGGTCCCCTCATCCAAATCATTGATGTAGATTGTGAATAGCTGAGGCCCAAGCACTGATCGTTGCAGTACCCCACTAGTTACAGCCTGCCAAAATGACCCGTTTATTCCTACTCTCTGTTTTCTGTCCATTAACCAATCCTCAATCCATGCTAGTATATTAACCCCAATCCCATGAGCCCTAATTTTGTTTAATAACCTCTTGGGTGGCACCTTATCGAAAGCCTTCTGAAAATCCAAATACACCACATCCACTGGTTCCCCCTCATCTATTCTGCTAGTTACAACCTCAAAAAACTCTAACAGATTCGTCAAACACGATGTTCCTTTCATAAATCCGTGTTGACTCTGCCCAATCCTATTATTATTTTCTAATAGTGGGGTAACATTTACCACCTTCCAATCTGCGGGAACAGTTCTCGAATCTATGGAATTTTGGAAAATGACAACCAATGCATCCACTATCTCTATAGCTACCTCTTTCAAAACCTAGGATATGGGCCATCAGGTCCAGGAGATTTATCGGATTTCAGTCCCATTAATTTCTCCAGTACTTCATTTTTACTAATACTAATTTCTTTCAGTTCCTCATTCTCGCTGGAGCCTTGGTTCTCCACTATTTCCGGGAAGTTTTTTGCGCCTTCTTCCGTGAAGACAGACACAAAGGGCAGAATTTTCATTGACCCGTGGAGGTGGGTTTGGAGGCGTGTGGGGGGTTAAAATTGCGAAAACTGGCGGGCGGGCACAAGCCCGCCTCCACGCAATTTTCATTAAATCGTGTCTGCTGGTCCCGCCCCCAAGAGGCGGGATAGGCTGCTAAGGCCCTTAACAAGCACTAAATTGCCTCTATAATGCCATTTTGAAAGGCCTTTGTGATTTTAACCCTTTTTCCTACGTGAAGCACGCCTGTTCTGAACCACAGATGTGAAACCTGACAGTAGCACATTTGGATTGCTGACTATCAGCTACAGGACGATGATGAGGACAGAGGAGGAGTAGGAGTAGTAGTAGTAGTAATATTATTATCTGGGAGTGGTGGTGGTACAAAAATATCTGGGAGCAGACTTAGTGCTGCTGCTGCTCATTATGCCTCCAGGTCCTCTCACAGCAAAGGCCAGGCAGTCTTTGCAGACCTTCAATGCAGCAGCAATGATGACATTATCAGAGGCAATTTTCAGACTGAAAACACTAATTGGTTCATGGGTTCCCACATGCTGGAACTCAATTGCTCAATTAGGTGAAAATCGCATCAATCTCCCACATCCAATTGGAGTCGGGTGGATAACATGAAAAGTGGATGACACGACCGCAACCCGCCCCAATATCAAAATCCAGCCCAAAGTATTTGTTTAATTTCTCAGCCATTTCCTTATTCCCTATTATAATTTCTCCTGTCTCAGCCTGTAAGGGACCCACATTTACTTTCACTAATCTTTTCCTTTTTACATACCAATAGAAGCTTTTACAATGTTTTTATGTCTCTCGCTAGAGCGGTCTGCAGAGATTGGGATGCCCAGGAGTTAAAATGGCCTCACACTGAACTCTCCATGGAAGTTTCCCTGCCTCCGCTCACCCCACCTGTGCCCCAGATAGGGACTTAAATTTGCAACTAGTCATAAGGAGGAAAGCAGGCACTACCAGACAGGGAAGAAAGAGAGGAAAAATCAAAGTTAATCCATCCTCAACCACTGCTAATCAGCCAATTGTATTAAAGCATTGGCAGGTCACCTACAGATCATTAACTAGGAAATAATGTACAGGATGGGGGAGCTAAATGAGAGAGAAAAATAAGTATTGGTCGGGTAAAACAAAGAAAATGCTATCAGAAAAGCGTAAGAGAGTTCAATTTGGATAAGCACTGCATTACCTGTGTACTCTAGGTGAAAGCCAGCAGCTGAAATACTGATGTCTGACTGAAAGTTGAGGTATAGGGTATTAGATGTGCTGTTGAGGAGCACTGGTATTGTGGTGCCTGAGGGTAGAAAAAAATTAAAATAAAAGAGTTAGCATTTGGGTTCCATATTTTCCTTTCAATTTTTTTGCTTGTAATTTTGTTCACATTCTTCTCTCTTTCACCGTCCCCGTTAATATTCTCCTCAGTCAAGAGAGTGGTTGATCTAGACAGCCGATTGAAGATTTTCTTGGATCTGCACCCAGATGTACTGGATCACCTGGATGTTGTAAATATTGGAAAATCGTGCAGTTCCTTTACAGGCATGCACCCGAACCTGCCCAATTTTCTAATATTTGTTGTGCCCAACCAATCTAGTGTGCCTATGCACTGACCTAGGAAAATGTCCCTTTCGATATCACCATTGATTGATCCACCTTGAATGATGAGAGAAGACTTACTCCCTTGTCAGATTTTGTTCCCTCTCTCTGCCAAGTGACTGATTTTTACCTATCCAAAGAAATTCAGTCCAACCTAGGTGAGATTATCTATCTGCTGACAAAAGTATCCTCACAATTTTTCCAACACAACTCAGCCTTATCACTTTCTCTGAGGGAAACTCCCAATTTAGTACCAAATTATGGCGAGCTGTGAATCATACCTTCTGGTAAGTGGGTTTAGACTACTCAAACTTAATTCATGTAGGCTTTCATCCTATTATTCAGGGAAAAACTTTGATTAAATCTAAGCTTGCGCCCTCATGAATTAGTGGCCATGCAATTGACCTTGGGTTGTAGCGCAAAACAGGCAATAGCGACACACCAGCCTGTTTTATAGCCCACTCATTTCGGACGGGCTATAAAACGGGCTGCTGATTCCTTAATGCCCGTTTTGCACTGCAGCCCAAGACCAATTCCACCCCCCGCTACCCCCCGCAGGAGAGTTTATTCAGTGAGTGTATGAGCTATGCAGTGCAGCAAAGTTCCAAGTTCAGTCCTCAGCCTGATCAGAGTTAACTGTTCTCACCTAGGATGGTGGTCAGGCACAGAATGCTTCTCGGTAGGAGAAGCAAAAATCAATAAAGGTTCCCAATTCTGATTGCTATTTCACAGCCACTGCTAGAAGTGGGTGTTATGTGACACTCACTAGCAAGGCTCATACAACTCTCATGGGTTTCCTCCCATGACTTAAACAAAATTATGGTTTTGCCAAATATTTTTTCAGGATCCTGGCACCTCTTGAAGTGGATATTTAGCACTGTTTCTACTGATCAATCAAGGCTTGAACATGACTATTCCTTGTTATTGCCCTTTCATAGGAACATAGCCATTCAGCCCTTAGCACATGTTCCGCCATTCAACATGGCTGATCTGTACCTCAACTCCATTTACCTGCTTTTTCCTTGATAACCATACCTAATGAAAATCTATTGATCTAAGTCTTGGAAGTGTCAATTGATCCAGTATCCACAATCTTTTGCGGGAGGGTGTTCCAGATTTCACTCCTAAATTGCCTTGCTCTAATTTTAAGATTATGTCCTCTTGTTCTGAAATCCCCCACTAGAGTAAATAGTTTCTCTGCATCTACCCTATTGAGTCCCTTTAATAGTTTAAGGGACTCGATTAGATCACCCCTCAACCTTCTAAACTCAATGGAATACAAACCAAGTTTATGCAAACTGTCCTTATAATTTAACCCTTTAGCCCTGTTTTATTTTTCTAGTGAGTCTGCGCTGTAAACCCCTCCATGGTCAATAGTGACTAACATACTTCATCATCTGTAAAGCACTTTGGAAAGTCCTATGGTCGTGAAAAGTGCTATATAAATGCAAGTTTTTCTTTCTTTTGCGGTTCGGTGCCCAAAACTGAAGACAGTGCTCCACGTGTGACCTGACCAAGGCTCTATATAACTGAAGCATCACTTCCTCGCTTTTGTATTCTAAACCCCCTTGAGATAAACGTCATCATTCCATTAGCCTTTTTGATTAGTTTTTCTACCAGTGCACTAGCTTTTCATGATATGTGCACATGGACACCCAAATCCCTTTGCTCCTGCACATCTTCTAGTCTCTCACCAGTAAGTAAATTTTCTGATTTGTCTTTCTCGGATCCAAAAGAAATGAGCTCACGCTTCCTGAGGATAATCGGAATTCTCAAAGGTGTCAGCAGACAAGTTGTGAGTGGGTAGTCCATGTCCCCCAAGGGTCTACCACTCAAAAAGTTTGAAATATGAGCTGCTGCTTACATTATTTTCTGTCTGTGATTGCATACCAGTTGCAAGTTAACCAAGTAAGCAGGAACCCTTTCTATTGACAGAAGAGGAGGCACTGTGGAATGAAAATTAACAGAAGAGCAAATGATACTGGCTTGTACTTGAGGAATACCTCATATTTTTTTTAATGTGTAATCTGTAAAACGATTGCTATATGCTGTTGCCCTTATCTGTGCAGAGGCGCACTGAATTATTTCTGTAATTTCTTTTTTTATTTCCTTATTTTTTTAAATTTGGAACTGCCCGATAGGATGGTAGATACAGATTCAATAGTAGACTTCAAAAGGGAATTGGATAAATACTTGAAGGAGAAAAAATTGCAGGGATATGGGGAAAGAGCGGGGGAGTGGGACTAACTGGATTGTTCTTCAAGAGTCGGCGCAGACTCGATGAGCCGAATGGTCTCCTTCTGTGCTGTACTATTCTATGATTCTGTAATTTAGCAGCAAATTTCATATTGAATGATCCAGTAATGTCTCAAATGATCCCTGGAAAAATCCAGTAGAATAGAAGTTTAATCCAGTACTCATTTTAATTTATACTAAGTGCCATCTTGATGCTGTCCTTTGCTGACAGAGGTGGCCCCAAAATCCCACAGGTCAAGATCCTGGCAGTTATGCCAGGATCGAGCCCAACACTGCCCTCCAACGCTGATCTGACCCAAGTTTGTGGGATCAGAGGGCACCTCATTAGCATTGAGTAGGCAGACAAAAGTGCCACTATAAGCACATCTTTGGTGCCTACCCCATGCCCATGGAATGTTTCCCTTTGGTATACCCTTGCAGAGTGATTTGCCAGCCCCCCATCCCCCGCCCCCAAATGACCAACTTTACTAAGGGCGACTCCCTAAGGGGGCTGTTCAACACAATTTTAAGAAATAATTTCACTCTTTAGGTGTCTAGCCCACTTGCCTGGCCTGTTTCCCACTAGTGGGGCCCATAATTGCCCTTGTAGAGGCTGATACATTTCCATTCACTTAACGTATCAGCCGTTACTACTATGCCAGGTCCCACTGGAGCTTGTAGAGTGGGAACTCCTGACTTAGGAAGTCCCCGCCTTGGCCCTGCCCTCTGGCCACCACTTACCTTGGAAGAGGCAGAAGGAAGTTCCGCCTCTTACAAGGCATTGAGGAAGATCTTGGAAATAGCAGAGATCAAGTGGAACCAGGGGTTTACACCAGTTTATCGCTGGATCATTTCAACCTGGCGTCAAAGCAGGTGAGGGAGCAGCCAGAGTTTGCATACGAATTAGGAGCAGGAGTAGGCCACTCGGCCCCTCGAGCCTGCTCTGCCATTCAATAAGATCATGGATGATCTGATTACTCCACATTCCCGCCTACCCCCGATAACCTTTCACCCCCTTGCTTATCAAGAATCTATCTACCTCTGCCTTAAAAATATTCAAAGACTCTGCTTCTACCGCCCTCTGAGGAAGAGAGTTCCAAAGACTCACGACCCTCTGTGAGAAAATATTTATCTTCATCTCTGTCTTAAATGGGCGACCCCTTATTTTTAAACAGTGATCCCTTGTTCTAGATTCTCCCACAAGAGGAAACATCCTCTCCACATCCACCCTCTCAAGACCCCTCAGGATCTTATATGTTTCAATCAAGTCACCTCTTAATCAAGGCAGGAGACCAGTGGAACCCCTGAGGAATTTTGGACACATGTCTTTGTTGACAAGCAGGCTCCTAAAACACAGGTCTTCAATGAGGCTTTGGTGCCAGGTTTGTACGTGGTACCCACTGTATCCTAGGTAGTAATGAGTTCTGAAGATTCACTTCCTATGCCTTAGGACTTTCCTGGCAATAGTCTGTTCCTTCTTCTCTCAATTTGTAATAGATGTAAGCAATGTTGAAGTTTCCTGTTGCCAATAACTATGCGCTTTATGCAGTTTCACTGATCATGCAGGAGAGCTAATAGAATGTTATTGTTTATTGCGAGGGGAATTGAATACAAAAGTAGGGAGGTTATGCTTCAGTTATACAGGGCATTGGTGAGACCACATCTGGAGTACTGCGTACAGTATTGGTCTCCTTATTTAAGGAATGATGTAAATGCGTTGGAAACAGTTCAGAGAAGGTTTACTAGACTAATACCTGAAATGGGCGGGTTCTCTTATGCGGAAAGGTTGGACAGGTTAGGCTTGTATCTGCTGGAGTTTAGAAGAGTAAGAGGTGACTTGATTGAAACATATAAGATCCTGAGGGGTCTGGACAGGGTGGATGTGGAGAGGATGTTTCCTCTTGTGGGAGAATCTAGAGCTAGGGGTCACTGTTTAAAAATAAGGGGTCGCCCATTTAAGACAGAGATGAGGAGACATTTTTTCTCACAGAGGGTCGTGAGTCTTTGGAACTCTCTTCCTCAGAGGGCGGTAGAAGCAGAGTCTTTGAATATTTTTAAGGCAGAGGTAGATAGATTCTTGGTAAGCAAGGGGGTGAAAGGTTATCGGGGGTAGGCGGGAATGTGGAGTAATCAGATCAGCCATGATCTTATTGAATGGCAGAGCAGGCTCGAGGGGCCGAGTGGCCTACTCCTGCTCCTAATTCGTATGCAAACTCTGGCTGCTCCCTCACCTGCTTTGACGCCAGGTTGAAATGGGAGGAATCATGCAATGTGAGAAATTAGTAATCTGTAGGAAATTTCCATATTTCCCTTTAATTGCTTCTTAGCAAACAATTTACATGGAATGGAATGCATATCCAAACATTATTATTTGGTACACTATTTTACAGCTAGGAGGAATTTTTGGAGCATGAACTAAAGTTTACACTTGTCGCTTAAAGGATGTGAAAATTTATGAGTTAGCATTAATGTGCCTTTAGTTTTGTTACCACTATTAGAATAAATTAGACCTCACCATGGTCAATGTGAGTATTGGTTGTACACCAACACGAGTGTATTGGCCTTCAACAATCTCCAAAGCATCAGTTGTTGGCAAACATAAGTGGACCCAGAAGGGAACAGCCTGGGTGAAGACTTCCTCTGTGCAATGTATATGTGCTTAAAAAAACACATTTATGATTTTGCTACATCTCTTGCACAGAGAAACTTCCCTACACCTTCAATTCCAAAATATATATAGTATAAAAATGAATATATGGGAGAAACTACAGGATGTAGGAACAAAAAGAGCACAAACTGCAAGTTTTGGTTATTTCTTAAAAGCGAGATACATTGAAATAGATTACATTTTTTAAAATAAAAATGATGAATCTCATTCCCAAAGAGCAAAAGCTGACAGATTGGGTTACCTCATCTAAGGTTTAGGTGATCAGCATAAATCGCATGATCTATGCTGTTGCAGTTTATGATATCCCTCAGCTCATTGGTGAGATTACTGTTCTTTCCTGAATACCAGTTTATAAGTTATTCAGATAACAATGAACTAACCAAAAGAGAGGAAATATATTAAAAACTGAGCACGACATTTCATTTTTTAAATATTCTTACTTAATATAAATTTGTCTTATTCGGCTTCTTACCTGAAAAGCTCCCAAGTCTTGGAGCATTAGTGTCAACTCCATCAAAGAAATCCAATGAATCCCAGTTATGCTCTGTTGCAAAGCTTATTACTTGAACCTGAGGGACATAAATCCATTCATTTAGAAAAATACAAGCCACACTGAAAGTGTGTGCTTCAATCAAAGTAACTTAATGTAAACTGTGAGTGAGATAATTCCAAAAACAGACAAATATGGGCATTTGCATTTTGTAAAATCTGATGCTTTATTAATTTCTTTTAAATATTGTTAATCAATTCAATTGATAAATGCCTGAAAAATATAACATTTTGTTCAAAAAGTGGCTATTAAAATATTACTATTATTCCAAGATTCTTGTAGCAATGAAATGTAGAAGCTTGAGATTTGGAATAGGCCATTCAACCCTTCACGCATGTTCTGCCATTCAATTAGATAATGGCTGATCTGTACCTCAACTGCATTTACCTGTCTTTTCCTACATGTCCATACCTAACACAAATCTATTGATCTCAGCCTTGTAAATTTTAATTGATTCAGCATCCACAGTCTTTGGGGGAGAGAGTTCCAGATTTCCACTACCCTCTGTGTGGAAAAAGTGCTTCCTGATTTCACTCCTAAATGGCTCTAGCTGTAATTTTAAGATTATGCCATCTTTTTCTGTATTACCCCACCAGAGGAAATAGCTTCTCTATATCTATCCTATTGAGTCCCTTTATCACTTTACTACTTATACAGAGACAGTAACAAAGGACTGGATGAGGCCTGTGCTTTACAAGCTTTCTCTGACTCTTGCAGATGAAATCTCATGACATTCTTCTAAAATGGAATTTCTGCTAATTCCTTTCAACATTAGCTCCTATCACGTTGTGGCCTGGAGGTAAAGAAATACATAGGGCTGAATTTTGCCGGCGTTCAGAGTGCGGGTTTGGAGCAGGTCCGCTGTCAAAATCACAAAGATTAACAGCGGGTCGGTATCCCGCTGTAAACCTGCCTCCTTGTCAGTTTCCTAAGTGTCGGGTCTGTCATCCCTGAACAGACCCGACACCAAGCGGCCAATTTAGATAGTTAAAAGCTAAGTAAAAGGTAGTTCAGAACCATTTTCCCATGTACTTACCATTTTATCAGGTTTTCAATGAGGTTCCCGGAGAGCGGCTATCACGTCAGGTAAGTCTCAATGACTGTGGATTACTGTGAACAGGTGAAAGCTGCAAAAGTGGTCTAAAACCTACCAATTCACAGCTGTTCACTTCCCAATCTTAGAAGCTGGAGCATTAATGATTTGGAACCCACTTTTGAGCTTTATGCACTTTTGAAGTGTTTGGAGTAATCTCTCTATCCAGTGTCACCTCCTGGGAACAACCTATCTCAACATTGACAGATCGCTTCTGTCATCTCAACCTCACCTATCATCTATTCCATCAACATCAGTGCCCTTGAAAAAATCTCACCTTGGTCCTCAGAATCCCAACACGATCAGCCCCAACACCATCAGCACCAACATCCACACCAGCCTTCTCCGCAATCAACTGATGCTGCACTGGACACAGGGCATCATCACCCATGCACATTGCTGCCCGTGACACCAACGATGGCCCCACCATGGCCAGATTTACTTCACTTGACACTGTACACCCTGGCTGCCACATGATGCACCAGGTTGGCACCACCCCACACCAGCACCATAAAGAATCCTTACAATGTCCAAGCCATTCCTTTCACACTCAGCACCAATGGGCGGGGTGGGACGTTACATCTCACCATTCACTGGGACTCCCTAAGACACTTCCAAAGGTGCACACAAATCTGTCCAAGAAGGCAAAGTGTTGAAAATAAAGATTTCAATGCTTGACAACACATTAACAGACACTTTACACGAACATTGACTGAAGCACACAAGTGCCTACCCATGTGTGTTGTTAGTTTGAATGATTGGACAAGGATGAGGGTGAGTGTGAGGGGCGGCTAGTGAGATGGGGAAGTGATAACGTAGATAGAGAGGGATGGGTGGAGGTGTAAGGTAAGTTGGTGTGAGTAAGAATGTGCAGGAGTAGGTTAGGGAAGGTAGAGTGATGGGGATATGATGAGTGGCACAGCAGGATGAGGTTGAGTGTGGCTTTGCAGTAACGTTTTGTGATCTACTGAGATCATTGAAAGGTTTGCACCACTGCAGCCTGGTCCTCCTGACGACATCCCTGCTTGTGCCCTCCTGTGCAATGTGCAACCAGGCTGCGTTGGTCTCCTGGGGAGGTCTCTTCCGCCCATTGGAAGGGAAGAGAACCTCCCTGCATACTGTGACTCTCTCCATAAGCATATGGAGGGAGTCATGGGAGAGCCTGGGTGCAGCACTTGTCAGTGTTTGCAGTACCTCAATGCTGTAGAACACTGTCAGCACAACTGTCAAAATGATTGTGGAGATGTTCCCTTTAAGGAAACCGGCTGATGACGTGTCTGACACCATCAGACCTGCTTTCTATTAATTGGCAGGGAACCTTGCAGGGCGGGCTTAACAAGCCCCATCAACGGAATATCTTGTTAAAGGCTGGGATCGACACCCGTCCCGGACCCGCCGAGGTTGGAAAAATCCAGCCCATATTGTGGGGTTCAGTTAAATATAGATTGTAGAATTATCTGTACTGGCAACCTGGTATTATGTATATCGAGTCACTTTCAGGGTTACCACCACTGTATTCAAGGGGATTTGTTTTATAAAAGACAAAATAAATGGAAGATAGTGAAGAAGATAGGGTATCATCAGAGTACAACAACAAAGGAACAAAGATGTCAGGTGGAAAATCAATATGGAAACAAACAGGTTGTCTAAATTGAGATAAGACAACTTCCATATTTTGTGCAAATTTAATAAGTGGTTGCAGGTAGATTGTCTATTTGTGCAATAAACACTCATGTCAGTGGTACCGGGGGAAGATTTTATAAATTAACACTTCCTGTGCAGAACTTCCCGTGAAACTCTGTGCCCAGGATTAAGTCAGAAAATATGTACACAGAAGACATGTATACTGTACAAGCAGTGGTTTAATTCGATCAGAAAAACAGTGGATAAAAGAACCTGACACTGAGACTCAATAAGAGAGAGATAAATGGTGCCAGGCTATATGAGGCCTCAATGGTAGTAGTCTTAGTCCAAAGTGAGATGACAGATGATGCTGCTCAAATGTAAGCTTTGGGATCCAGCACCAAAACTTACAGATACTGATAGCAGTTATAAGATAGATACTCTTCCTTTTTTTCCTCATATCTCTAAAAACAGAGTATGAATTCAGACAGTTTGATTGAACAATATGAGCAAAACTACATTGTTGTGTTACATCAGCACTAGTACAAAACAAACTAAGATAGAAACAGAAGCATCAGATCTAAATAATCGAAATTAGATACAAGTAAATAGAATAAGCAATGCAGAAATAGCATCCTTACTTGTATGCCAGCACCTTCCGGCACTATGATTTTCCAGATGCAGTTCAAATTGTTGTCATATGGTTCAGGATAACTTGGAGACAGAATGCTCCCTTTGCGCTTAGTTAAAATTCCACCACAGGGCACTGAAAGAAAATGGAAACAGTGAAACTAAAAAAAGCCTGACAGTAATATTGGTGTGCATGGAACTTAAAAGACATGCTGCTGCTTGACAACAGCTTATCGAGGATTTAGTAAAAGAACAATGAATAATAGAGCAATTTCACTGTCTAGAGAGATGCAAGAAACATTCGGTGTCTCTGTTATTTATTCTCTTTGAATACTTGTAAGCATATCAGGAATGGAAAGAGCAGTTTTATAGTGCTGTCAGAAATCAACAATCTGGAAAACAAGATTTTTAACAGTATAAAATGTAACTTCAATTTAATAACTAACTGAAAACAGATTTTATTGAATGTAGTTTAATAGACTTATTATATTCACACCAAATGAGAATAAACTTTAGAGCAACCCATCGACTAACACAGTATTCCAACTAATGAGCATACAAAGATATACCGATATTCGGTCAAATAAAAGCAAGGTAATTGTATTATAAATTAATCAAAGCTCTTATGGGAGAAGTTTAGAGTAAATCAGGCCATTTTTCACTTCAGGTAAACTCTAAATTATTGATGTAATGCACAGCCTTAGTTTATCCAGACCTGCAAAATTCTTCAGGTAGGTTACAAACGACTAAAAATGCTGTGCTTCCGTCTGCCACTGAAGAACAACTGATCTACAAACTGCAGCTGTTCACCATGCATGAGCCACCTATGCCTCTACTAGGCTGCAAGAAATTGGATAACCTTCAATATTCTAGCAATTATTGGGGGAAAAAAAACTAGTTTCCTCCCTTATCTTGTTTGCCTTTTGAAATTCCAGGTGTATTCCTATCAGATGGCCATTACACATGAATCAAGAGAATTAATGATATTTGATGCTCAGGACGAGCATTGGGAATTGTATTTTGGAGATTATAAAATTTGGGTGAGCTGCAGCAATGAAAGCAGCCCTGCAGACTCCAGTCCCTTCATCCACCCGGGAACCATTGAGGTATTGTCCCACCACACAACAGTTAAAGAATATAGACATGTTTATACCTCTATATCTCAGCTGTACAGCAGCAGGGCTTTAATGCAGACCCCTTCTTATTCACTGACACCTTGGAAAATATTCCATATTCCAAATCATTTATAAAAATTATAACTGTCTTGTCTACCTTTCAGCTACACAACAATCCAGTCTAATATTTTCCCACCTGTCTCAAGGGAATGCATCTGCTGAATAAATCAGTTATGTCAAAAACCTTCCTGAAAGCCAGGTAGATAACAGCCACAGCCTCACGCATTTCCAGGAGACCTGTAAACTCATCAAAAAAATCAGTAAACTGATCAGACACAAACTGCCCCTTCTAAACTGATGCTGGGTATCTTTAATCAGATGCTATCCTTCTAGATGATTCCTTATGCTATCTGTAATCAAAGTATCAAACAACTTCATCACAATTGAGATAAGGTTCAGAAGTCTGTATTTTGAGGTTTCATCACATTTTTTTAAAGAGATAGGTTGCATCTGCAATTTTCCAATCCACTGGAATTTAACTTGAAAGATATCATAGGGGGGTGTTTGCAATTTCTCAGCCAACTCTATCAGCATCCTTGGATAGAAATGTCAGAGCCTGTAGCTTAAGCTTCCTAAAACTTTTTGCTGTGTAATACTTGCAACACTAAAGATTTCGGGCTGGATTTTGTCAATGGGGACGTGATGGAGGCGGGACTCCCACTTTTTGGGTTGTAGTCCCGCCTCCATCGACTTGTGGCCAACCCACTGTATTTTCCCTTGATTGACCTTGTTAAGCCCGCCCAGCGGGCTTAGCAGGCCAATCAAAGGTCCCTTGGATACAGGTGACGTCAGCCATTGAAATTTCATCTGTCAAGAGCTTTTGACAGATGAAATTTCAGCGTTTGACAGCTCTGTGAAGCTGTCAAACACTGACAATATGATTTCTAACTTGAGTCCCTGTACTTAGACTCAGTTAGAAATCAATCCAGCACAGAAAGCAGAGACTGCAGCTTTTGACAGCTCTGCGGCCATTCTGCTTTCTGTGCCATGGATGTGAGGGACTCCCGACACCTTAGCCTGCAGGACAAAGTTAAGGTAAGTAAAAGTTCTTAAAACACTTTACACACACCAAACACACTTACCTCTGCATTCATGCACCCATCACTCACCTGCACACCGGACATCTCGACCCCTTCCAAGCCCTCCAGACCGACGGTCCGCCTCGCTAAATCGGCGTGGTTCGGACCTCTCGGGAAGCCCACACTTCAGGACTAAAAATAGGGATTAGGCAAAAAACTGCCTGTTAACTACCTGTTAACAGGCAGTTTATTGGCACTAATCCCCTTCCCGCCTCGGGGAGGCGGGTCCCAGCACAGGTCGGGTACCCGCCGCCTGGGAAACTGGCATGGAGGCGGGTTGGGGGCGGGATGGGTTCGGGACCCCCGAATCTGCTATTTTCACACCACTCCCGCCTCCAAACCCGCCTCCACGGGCTGGTGAAAATTGAGCCCTTCAAGGCTGCTCTCTCCTTTATACTCCTCAATGAGCTCAAGCATCTACACCCACCATGAAAAAACAATCACAAAATAATCATTAAGTAATCCCACCATTTCCCCACCCTCAGACACTATGGGGGCGATTATCCCAGCCCCGAGGAGGCGGGTTTGGAGGCGGGACAGTTGGCAAAATCGCAAAAAGTGAGGGCGGGTTGGGAGCCCGCCCCCACCGCAATTTTGCCGGAGGTGGGTTTGATGGTTGCGATTCGGTCCCGCCTCCATCAGTCGGGAGAGGTAGTTAAGACCCTTAAATAGTCGTTAAGGGCCTCTATAATCCTATTTTGACAGGCCTTTGTTATTTTGCCACATTTTGTGCGTGTTGCACGACCCTCCTAAACCACGCCAACTAATCCTGGCGGGTTGACAAGTGGGTGGCCTCCTCACAGCTGCAGCTCCACCATTAAAACAGAGCTTTCATCAGGGAGCAGTTGCAGGTGGCAGAACTTTTGTTCCACAGATCTTTCAGCACTTTTAGCAGGCTACCGAAGTCGGAGGTGCTGCAGCTTCTATCTCTCAACTGTGGGACCTCCTTGGAAGACCCTCTCCCTGCTTGGACTGAGCGCTTCCCCAACGGAGGTATCTGCCAGCAGCATGGGAACCATTTATTTCCTTTCATCATGGACCTCAGATTCAGATGAGGAGCATCCACGGCAGCAGCAGAACCAGGCAGCTCAGCAGCAACAGCAGCAGGAGCCCAAACCTTCTGCTCCCCCACCTGATGCTGCACGGGACAGAAGGCGCCAGCACATGGAAGCATGTCGCCGCAGGAGATACCCACCTCTCAGGGTTTACAGACAGAGGATGAGCTACCGCAACATGAGTGAGCAGCAGTGCCAAAGGAGGCTGAGACTTTCGCGAAAGATCTGCGCACTGCTGCACCAACACCTGAAGCCCAGAGGAGCTGGTGGACACCCCTTACCAGTGGCTGTCAAAGTCACCACCACACTCAACTTTTTTGCCTCAGGCTCCTTCCAGGGATCATCAGCGGCATCTCTCAGTTATCACGCAGGTTACCGATGCCCTTTTCGCAAAGGCGCACAAGTACATCCACTTCTCAAAGGATCAAGCAAGTATAACCGCGCGTTCAGTTGGCTTGCAAATATGGCAGGCTTGCCAATGGTGCAGGACGTCACAGACTGCACACATGTGGCCCTCAGGGCACCCCATCGTTCATCCTGCGGAACTCGAGTGTTCCTCCGCTCTTCAATCCGCCAAACCAACTTAACGGATGGCTCCTTGGTGACAAGGACTACCCCCTGAAGAAGTGGCTAATGACGCCGATCAGGAGGCCAGCTAACGAGACTGAGGAGCGCTACAACGCCAGCCACATTTAGACCAGGTCCATCAACGAGCAAACCATTGGCTTGCTGAAGATGTGATTCCGATGCCTTGACAGATCAGGTGGAGCCCTGCAGTATTCAGCAGCCAGGGTCTCCAGAATGGTCATGGTCTGCTGTTCACTGCACAACATGGCACAGCGTCGTGGCTTGCAGCTTCCTGATGAGCAAGTGGCTCAGTTCATAGTCTCCTCAGATGAGGAGGAGGAGGAGGACCGAGCAGCGGCGTATCTACCAGCAGCAGCAGCAGCAGCAGCAGCACGCGAGCACATGGCTGCCCGTGATGCAAGGGGTGCACTCATCCTGGCCAGATTTGCATAGATTGCCCATTGTGGCACATGTGCTTGGCTCCTTCTTAACACATGACAGACAATGGACATGACTCTCTGGCCTCCTTTCACTCTGACCACGCAAGTGTTGTGGAGCCCACAATGTAGAGCTGCCTAAGCTGAAATAACATATGCCATCACGCCAATAGTTTGCCATCACCTAATTTTAATACATTCACACAGGGATGGCATTTCATCAATAAACAGAAACAATCACCCAATCTGCACACAGATCTGGAGGTTATATCCCTTGCCAGCTGGACCCACACAGCCTTTCTTTGGGAGGGGAAGAGCACCTCCCTGCTAGCTCTCGCCCCCTCAACCAGCATACCCAGCGCCTCATCCGAGAACCTCGGGGAGGCCCTTGCCTTGGAGCTGGCCATTCTTCAAGGAGATAAAAGTTTGGAGGTGGTGCACCATCGACCAAAAACCAGTGGAATGAGCCAAGGCAGCAAGCAGCCCTTAAATGAAACTGGATAAGTGACGTCAACAGAGGCGAGTTTCAGTCCCAAAAGACTAATTGGCCCAGGGGAACCCACACATCTGAAATTAACTGGTCAATTAGGGGAAATCGCAAATTTTTCCCACCCGACAGTGGAGGCGGGTTTAGAACCCACCCAAACCAAAACCCGCCTCCAATGGGAAAATCGCCCCCTATTTCCCCATTGCCACTGGTAAATGGTCCAAAGTCCCTTTTGTACCCTCTCTTGTTCTGAATATATTAAAAGATCACTTTGTTGTTTTCCTTTATATTTTCCACTTTATTCCTCGTGTACTCTTTTTTTCTTGTATCTATTCCTCTACTTGATTTTAGTTTTCTTCTGTACAGTTCAGAATTTTACATGACCCTCCTTTCACTAATTCCGTACAATGGCTTCCCTTTTCATCCATGTGTACAGTTCAGGTCAACACAGAACAAAAAGGCAATTGCAGCTATTGAAAGGATGCAGGAGAGTAATCAGAATGATTGAAAGGATGGAGGGATTGGATGATGAGGAGCTATTATGCAAATTGGGTATTTTCTTACTGGAAAAGAGAAGGTTGAGAGATGATATGATTGCTGTTTTTAAGGATTCTAAAGGGACTAGATAATGGAGGCAATGATGAGCTATTTCACCTTGTCCAGAACAAAGGACATGGTTTGCGCTTGAAAGGGGGTAAATTCAAAACGAATCTGCCGACACAATGTATTAATCCGAAGGTGGCTTCCGTGTGGGGGTGGAGGGGTGGGGTTGAATTGCATGGTGGAAACCCGGAAAACAACTGAGTGGGTCGGAATAAGCGATCTCAACTGAATTGTACCAATTAATTTTGACTTCTAGGTTTTGCATCCCCAAGCTGCACAGCGGGTGTGATGCATGCCCACATGACGCAATCTCAGCCTCGGGACAGTCCACAAATAAAAATTGGAGATGTTCAGGATGGATGGTGGACTTAGAGCAAGGGCAGCACCCAGATTCAATGGGCTCAATTTTCACCGGCCCGTGGAGGCGGGTTTGGAGGCGTGTGGGGTGTGAAAATAGCAGATTTGGTGGTCCCGAACGCTTTCCGCCCCCAACCCGCCTCCATGCCAGTTTCCCAGGAGGTGGGTACCCGACCTGTGCTGGGACCCGCCTCCCCGAGGCGGGAAGGGGATTAGTGCCAATAAACTGTCTGTTAACAGGTAGTTAACAGGCAGTTTTTTGCCTAATCCCTATTTTTAGCCCTGAAGTGTGGGCTTCCCGACAGGTCCGAACCACGCCGATTTAGCGAGGCGGACCGTCGGTCTGGAGGGCTTGGCGGGGTCGAGATGTCCGGTGTGCAGGTGAGTGGTGGGTGCATGAGTGCAGAGGTAAGTGTGTTTGGTGTGTGTAAAGTGTTTTAAGAACTTTTACTTACCTTAACTTTGTCCTGCAGGCTAGCTTCCTTAAGGTGTTTGGAGTCCCTCACATCCACGGCACAGAAAGCAGAACGGCTGCAGAGCTGTCAAAAGCTGCAGTCTCTGCTTTCTGTGCTGGGTTGATTTCTAACTGAGTCTAAGTACAGGGACTCAAGTTAGAAATCATATTGTCAGTGTTTGACAGCTTCACAGAGCTGTCAAACGCTGAAATTTCATCTGTCAAAAGCTCTTGACAGATGAAATTTCAATGGCTGACGTCACCTGTATCCAAGGGACCCTTGATTGGCCTGCTAAGCCCGCTGGGCCGGGCTTAACAAGGTCAATCAAGGGAAAATACAGTGGGTTGGCCACAAGTCGATGGAGGCGGGACTACAACCCAAAAAGTGGGAGTCCCGTCTCCATTGACAAAATCCAGCCCAATGACTCATCGCTGGAACTACTGCTGGGTGCAGTCAGGAGCAGGAGGGACATACTTTTCCCCAGCAATGGGAGGAAGAAATTTGCTGCTCTCGACAAGAAGGCGTGATTGGAGGCAGCTGAGGAGGTGAGCAGCAGAAGCATTGTGCCCAGGTCATGGATGCAATGTAGGAAGTTTAATGACCTAAGCAGGTCAGGAGAAGTGAGTACATTTGCTGATTCAATTACATCCTGTGGTTTAAACAACCCCCTTTCACCCTGTCTTGCTAAATATTCTCCATCACATAACTTCTCATATCCACACAACTTTCAGCAGCACCCAGCCTTCACTTTCTATGCACTTCATCACCTCCCCATTTACCCATCCAGCTTTAACACTCACCCCGATCCTTATGCAATGTGATGCATCTGCCTCATAGTCCCCAACTGCATCCATCGGGTGAATACCTCACCTTCACTCACTCACAGGTCTGTTTTTTGCCCCTTGTAGGAGTAATAGCGCAAAACGCAAGGGTGAGAGAGAGGACTGGAGGTGGGCTGCCACAAAAAGTACAGCTCACAGATGCAGAGGAGGATGCCCTGGAGATAAATAGCACATCTGTGTCCCTCTCAGTCGAGATGAATAGACAGGAAGCTCACAGATAGCTGGTGACAGAATTCCAGTATCTCTGACACACATATGCTGACTTAATTTCATCAATGACTGAACTATGAGAAGACTGAGTATGGTGATTTTCAAGATTGTGACTTCACCATGATGATATTATATCCCCTTCTATTGTCTTCCAGGTCTTTCACATGCACAGCAAGTATCGCAGGACATCCATGAGGACGATTCCTCAGTGGACCTCATTCCTTCTGAGGCTGCACAATCACAGCACATACACCAGTGCAGATACTCACACTTCGGTGGGTCTGTTGGCACATGGAACTCGGTTAATTCGGTTTCTGAAAGGTGTTCATGTTTAGTTCATTCAATATAGAGCAAAAAAAGGTGATTGGCATAATTGAAGAGAGAAAGATTGAAAGAGATACGGATTTCACTGAGCAACTGTCAGTTTGTTCAAGTGACCAGTTTCAGGACCTTGGGGACTGAAACTGAGATTCCTGCCAATAGAATGTTCAACAAGGGCATTTGCAATCTACGCAAAGGGATGTTGACATACGAATATTATAAAGAAACGTAAACTTGTGTATGGAAGAATCGGCCGAAGGACGTGCATTGACCGGCGACTACCAAATAAGGCAAGGCAACTTCCAGTTTGATAAAGAAATCAGTGTATAAAAAAAGAAGCTTTTGTGTTAAGTTGAGAAAAGAGAGAAACCTACAAAGATGAGTGCGTGCCTACGCTCAGAACTGCTGACAAAACTCCACTTGTAGACTGCGTTATATTCTGAAGAAATTATACTCCGCTTTTAGATTGTTTTTATGTTAAAGTAGAAAAAATAAAGCAATTATAACCACAAGACTGAATTCTTTACTACTCAACTGAACAACAGAAGATTGTTTAAAACAACAGGGTCCACTAGGACAGTTAGTTGGGTTTTCACCTGGTGATTCGCATATAAGTGAGCACGAGCACAAGGGGGTAGAAGTTATGCTGCAGCTATATAAAGCCCTGGTTAGACCACACCTGGAGAACTGTGAGCAGTTCTGGGCACCACACCTTAGGAAGGATATATATCGATCTACATTATCACATCCCCATCTCACTAGCCACCCCTCACACTCACCCTCATCCTAGTCCAATCATACCAACTAACAACATACAAGGGTAGCTACTTGGGTGTTTTATCCAATGTTTATGTAAAGTTTCTGTTAATGTGTTGTCAAACATAAAACTCTTCATTTTCAACACTTTCTGGTCTTGGACAGATTTGCGTGCACCTTTGGAAGTGGCTTTGTGAGTTGCAGTGAATGGTGAGACTTAACGGTACCCCCCGCAATGGTGATGAGTGTGAAAGGAATGGCTTGGTAATTGTAGAGATGCTTTACGGTGTTGGTGTGGGGCAGTGCCAACCTGGCGCATCATGGCATATATTCTGGCATGGGTGGAGGATTGGTTATCTAACAGGAAGCAGAGAGTTGGGATAAATGGTTCATTCTCGGACTGGCAACCAGTAGCCAGTGGTGTTCCGCAGGGGTCGGTGCTGGGTCCCCAACTCTTTACAATCTATATTAACGATTTGGAGGAGGGGACCGAGTGTAACATATCAAAGTTTGCAGATGATACAAAGATGGGAGGGAAAGTAGAAAGTGAGGAGGACATAAAAAACCTACAAGGGGATATAGACAAGCTGGGTGAGTGGGCAGAGATTTGGCAGATGCAATACAATATTGGAAAATGTGAGGTTATGCACTTTGGCAGGAAAAATCAGAGAGCAAGTTATTATCTTAATGGCGAGAAACTGGAAAGTACTGCAGTACAAAGGGATCTGGGGGTCCTAGTGCAAGAAAATCAAAAAGTTAGTATGCAGGTGCAGCAGGTGATCAAGAAGGCCAACGGAATGTTGGCTTTTATTGCTAGGGGGATAGATTATAAAAACAGGGAGGTATTGCTGCAGTTATATAAGGTATTGGTGAGACTGCATCTGGAATACTGCATACAGTTTTGGTGTCCATACTTAAGAAAAGACATACTTGCTCTCGAGGCAGTACAAAGAAGGTTCACTCGGTTAATCCCCGGGATGAGGGGGTGGACATACGAGGAGAGGTTGAGTAGATTGGGACTCTACTCATTGGAGTTCAGAAGAATGAGGGGCGATCTTATTGAAACATATAAGATTGTGAAGGGGCTTGATCGGGTGGATGCGGTAAGGATGTTCCCAAGGATGGGTGAAACTAGAACTAGGGGGCATAATCTTAGAATAAGGGGCTGCTCTTTCAAAACTGAGATGAGGAGAAACTTCTTCACTCAGAGGGTAGTAGGTCTGTGGAATTTGCTGCCCCAGGAAGCTGTGGAAGCTACATCATTAAATAAATTTAAAACAGAAATAGACAGTTTCCTAGAAGTAAAGGGAATTAGGGGTTACGGGGAGCGGGCAGGAAATTGGACATGAGGTTGAGTTCGGATCGGTCGAGGCCCTGTGGGTGGCGTAGCGGGCCCAGGGGCTGAGTGGCCGGGTCCTGCTCCTACTTCTTGTGTTCTTTAGATTTGAGGTGAGGATCAGATCAGCCATGATCTTATTGAATGGCGGAGCAGGCTCGAAGGGCCGATTGGCCTACTCCTGCTCCTATTTCTTATGTTCTTATGTTCTTATTTCACGCTATTAAGTAATCAGCTGGAGCATTGGCCACGGAACTCCCGCCTTAGGTTCGCAGACGTGGTCCCCGAGCTGTGTGAATCCCGTGGCCATGCAGGGAAATTTAAAAAGTAAGTGAAAAAAGACGCTTAAGTGCCTGTAAATAACCTGATAATCATGTCAGTTGGGTCCTCCACCACTGCCGGTTGGGTCGGCTACATGACGACAGATGTACCTGGGAGGAAAGGTTCCCAACCTGCTGTCAAAAATAACAACTTTCCCACCCGGCCCACTACCACCCCAAAAAATTCCGGCCAAGGTGTTGGACAAATGTTAAATGGGGAATTGTGGTTGTGGTCACTGGTATCGCAGGTGGATCATTCCATCCCGGATATCCAGGCCAGAAAGGTACTGTCTGGGACGTATCCTTCCTTTTGCTTTCTCCTCTTCTAAGTCTTCCTCTTCTGCGTCTTCCTCTTCCCTCTGCGAGCGGATGCTGTAAATCTGAAGTAAAAGCAGAAAATACTAAAAATACTCAGCAGGTCAGGTAGCATCTCAACTTGAGACGTGAACTCTGTTGCTCTCTCCACGGATCCTGCCTGATCTGCTGAGTATTTCCAGCATTTTCTGTCTTCTCAGATGACTTCCTTTACCATCCGAGGCCTTGCAAGCATCCAGCAGCACTCCCTGCACTCTTAAAAAACTTTTAACATGCATTGCAGCAAGCCACTACTTCAATAAAATTTTAAAAATCCAGTCCAAATGCTTAAATGCAAATTTACCTGAAAGATGTGTGTCCCTTGATGAGGTACTGTCAGCGTCTCTGTCAGTTTGCTTAATGCTCCGTTTTCAGAGCGAACTTAGGAGCCAGCGCTGAACTCAGCACTAAGGTCGAAATTTGCTGATGTGAAATTAAGTTGGCGTCACCCTCTCTTCATTTACATGTCCAGGGCCAGCGCTGATATCGGGTTTCGTGCTAGAGAAGCGCGCTAGAGTGGCAGCCGCCATTTTTTGCTGGGACAGCGGCACAAATGGCTGGCGATAAGTGGCCCAATTTCTAGGCCTTCGTTTTTTGTAGCAGTTTGATGTAACTGAGTGGCTTGCTAGGCCATTTCAGAGGGTAGTTAAGAGTCAACCACATTGCTATGAGTCTGGAGTCACACATAGGCCAGACCGGTTATTTCCTTCCCTAAAGAACCAGATGGGTTTTTACGACAATCCAGAAGTTTCATGGTCACTAGCTTTTTTAAAATTTTATTTTTTTATTTAATAAACTGAATTTAATTTCCCCAGCTGCCACGGTGGGATTTGAACTCACATCTCCGGAGCATTAATCCAGGCCTCTGGATTACTAGTCAAGTAATTTAACTGGAAAGCTTTTCCTGATTACTCTGTTTAATGCAAAGTAATAACTGTGTGCACACTGAAAGCAATAGATGGGTATCTCCACACATACTACAATGCCCAGGTTTGTTCTTGATCTGAATAATGTAAGATGTCCAGGATTACAAAGATAAACTGTAGATCACTGCTTAAATAAGCACTTGGATATGTAATAGTACTTTAAATGATTGATGCTTTGGAGCAGTAATGAGACACTGAGCATTATTTATCTGAGATTTTCAAACAATTCCATTAGTAAGCAGACCTCCTGTAGATATTCTTGGAAGAAATGCAGTGGAATCTACCTCCCTTATAGCTGACTGAATTTACCTGGAGGGGACAGCCTTGCACAGTGAATTCAAATTGGCAGTGAATGCTGCACCATTGTGAAGAGCCAAAGCTCCAGAAAGCTGCACAGCTCCAGTCAGCCTTAAAGTGGATTTTAGTCCGCTCAGTGTGAACTTCTAATGAAAAGACAGGTGTCGACAATCATCAAGAGATCTGACCTGACACCCACCACAAAACTTGTGTTTTCCCCTATAATTTCTTTGGCTCAGCAATTTCAATATAATGCAGTGAGATCAGATTTACTTGGCACAGAGAGTCCAAACTGAGGCTACTGCCTTTAACAACAACAACAACGTGTATTTATCTAGCACCTTTAACGTAGTAAAATGTCTCAAGGCACTTCACAGGAGCAGAGCCAGCGGACCTGGGTGGAACCGGAGCAGCAGCGGGAGCAGAATAAAGAACGCGGCGAGAGGAGGCCCGAGAGCAGAGCCAGCGGGGGAGGAGCAGCGAGGCTCCAATTCAATAACAAAAAAAAATCAAAGTGTGACATCACAGGTAAGCAGGTAGGTGATTGGTGGCGAGTATTTCTTTTCTCTTAGGACTGAGGGCTAAGTTACAGTAAAGACCTGTAGCATATAACTAAATTTATAACTAACTAAACTTATTTTAATAAATGTAATAAATTAAACAAGGTTATAACCTAGTTTACCTAGAGTAAAAACTATAAATAGACAATTAATTGATATTGACGTAATTAATTAAATAAAATACAATAGAGATGGCAAGGCAGACAATGTGTTGCAGCTGTAGCATGTGGGAGCAGGTGGACACCAGTGTGATCCACAACGACCACATCTGCAGTTAGTGTCTGCAGCTCGAGGAACTTCGGCTCAGAGTTGATGAGCTGGAGTCCGAGCTACAGACATTGCGATACATCAGGGAGGGAGAAGTTACATGGACACTTTGTTCCAGGAGGCAGTCACACCCCTGAGGTTAAATACTTCAGATTTGGCCCGTGGTCAGGGACAGGAGTGTTTGACTGCGAGTGAGGCAGGTACGGGGATCCAGGAGGTAGCATTGGAGGAGCCTCAGCCCTGCACTTGTCCAACAGTTACGAGGTTCTTGCAACCTGTGTGGACGAGAGCAGGGACTGCAGGGAGGATGAGCAAACTGACCACGGCACCGTGGTACACAGGGCCATTCAATTGGGGGGTGTAAAAAGGAATGTCGTAGTGGTAGGAGACAGTATAGTTAGGGGAATAGATACTGTTCTCTGCAGCCGAGAGCGTGAGTCCCGAAGGCTATGTTGCCTAGGTTAAGGACATCTCCTCGGGGCTGGAGAGGAACTTGGGAGTGGGAGGGGAAGGATCCAGTTGTCCACGTAGGAACCAACGACATAGGTAAGACTAAGAAAGAGATTCTGCTGTGGGAGTATGAGCAGCTCTAGGGTCTAAATTAAAAAGCAGAACCACAAAGGTAATAATCTCTGGATTACTACCTGAGCCACGAGCAAATTGGCATTGGGTCAATAAGATCAGAGAGTTGAATGCGTGGCTCAAGGATTGGTGTGGGAGAAATGGGTTTCGATTCATGGGGCACTGACACCAGTACCTGGGGAAAGAAGGAGCTGTTCCGTTGGGACGGCCTTCACTTGAACCATGCTGGGATCCAGTGTCCTGGCAAATCGAATAACTAGGGCTGTAGATAGGGCTTTAAACTAAATAGTTGGTGGGAGGGTTCAAGTGAGGAGAAATTTAGAAAGTTAAAGAGAAAGGACAGGGCAATAGTGCAGGGTAAGCGATATGGGCAATGAAAACCACAGTGTGACAGGAAGGAACAGAGCGTACAAACATAAGAGTGCACCAGTAAATAAGGTCAGAGTAGGGAAAAATGATAAAAAGACAAAATTAAAGGCTCTTTATCTGAATGCACGCAGCATTTGTAACAAGATTGATGAATTGACGGCACAAATAGAAATAAATGGGTATGATCTAATAGCCATCACAGAGATGTGGTTGCAATGTGACCAAGGCTGGGAACTGAATATTCAAGGGTATTTGACATTTTGGAAGGATAGACAGAAAGGAAAAGGAGGTGGGTAGCTCTGTTAATAAAGGAAGAGATCAGTACAATAGTGAGAAATGATCTTGGCTCAGAGGTTCCAGATGTAGGTAAGAAATAGTAAGGGAAAGAAGGCACTTGTGGGGGTAGTCTATAGGCCCCCGAACAGTAGCTACACTATAGGACAGAGTATAAATCAAAAAATAATGGGGGCTTGTAAGAAAGGTACTGCAATAATTGTGGGCGATCTTAATCTTCATATAGATTGGACGAATCAAATTGGCAAAAGCAGCCTGAGGACGAGTTCATAGAGTGTATTCGGGACAGTTTCTTGGAACAATATGTTGTGGAACCGACCAGGGAACAGGCTATTTTAGATCTGGTAATGTGTCATGAAACAGGATTAATTAATGATCTCATAGTAAAGGATCCTCTAGGGAAGAGTGATCATAACATGATAGAATTCCACATTTAGTTTGAAGGTGAGAAACTTGGGTCTGAAACTAGAGTATTAAACTTAAATAAAGGCAATTACAAGGGTATGAGGAGAGAGTTGGCTAAAGTGGACTGGGAAACTAGATTAGAAGGTAAGACGGTCGATAAGCAGTGGCAGACATTTAAAGAGATATTTCATGACTCTCAACAAAGATATATTTCAGTGAGAAACAAAGACTCGAAGAGAAGGATGAACCAACCATGGCTGACCAAGGAAGTTAAGGATGGTGTCAAATTGAAAGAAAAGGTAGACAATGTTGCAAAGATTAGTGGTAGGCCAGAAGATTGGGAAAATTATAGAAACCAGCAAATGATGACTAGAATAATAACAAAGAGGGAGAAAATAGCTTATGAGAGTATACTAGCAAGAAATATAAAAACTGACAGTAAGAGCTTCTACAAGTATATAAAAGAAAGAGAGTAGCTAAAGTAAACGTTGGTCCCTTAGAGGATGAGACTGGGGAAATAATAATGGGAAACAAGGAAATGGCAGAGGCATTGAACAAATATTTTGTATCTGTCTTCATAGTAGAGGACACTAAAAACATCCCAGTAATAGTAGAAAATCAAGGGGCAAAAGGGAGGGAGGAACTTAAAACAATCACTATCACTAGAGAAAAAGTGCTAGGCAAACTTATGGGTCTAAAGGCTGATAAGTCCCCTGGACCTGATGGTCTGTATCCTAGGGTCTTAAAAGAAGTGGCTACAGAGATAGTGGATGCATTGGTTGTAATCTTCCAAAATTCCCTTGACTCTGGAAAAGTCCCAGCGGATTGGAAAACCGCAAATGTAACGCCCTTATTCAAAAAAGGAGGGAGACAGAAAGCAGGAAACTATAGGCCAGTTAGCCTAACATCTGTCATTGGCAAAATGCTCGAATCCATTATTAAGGAAGTAATAGCAGGGCATTTAGAAAATCATAATACAATCAAACAGAGTCAACATGGTTTTATGAAAGGGAAATCGTGTTTGACAAATCTATTAGAGTTCTTTGAGGAGGTAACGAGCAAGGTGAATAAAGGGAAACCAGTAGATGTAGTGTATTTGGATTTCCAGAAGGCATTCGACAAGGTGCCACATAAAAGGTTACTGCATAAGATAAGACCTCATGGTGCTGGGGGTAATATATTAGATTGGATAGAGGATTGGCTAACTAACAGAAAATAGAGAGTCGGGATAAATGGGTAATTTTCAGGATGGCAATCTGTAACTAGTGGGATGCCACAGGGATCAGTGCTGGGGCCTCAACTATTTTCAACCTATATTAATGACTTGGATGAAGGAAGAGAGTGTATTGTAGCCAAATTTGCGGACGATACAAAGATAGGTGGGAAAGCAAGTTGTGAGGAGGACATAAAGGCCAGGATCTTACCTGAAGAGGTGTGTTGGGGGCGGGATTGCTGCCTTTCGAGTTCTAGTCCTGCCCCCAGCGACATCCGACACACAGATGCTATTTTGCGTCAATTGGCCTTGTTAAGCTGGCCAATTAAGAGAAAGCCGGTGTCAGATGACGTCAGTTGATGACACGCCATCTGCCGGTTTTCTTAAAGGCGCCACCCATTTCTTTTTGACAGATGATTTTTTCAGTGTTTGACAGCATTGAGGTGCTGCAAACACAGACACTCACTGTACAAAGGTGAGCCCTTGCACCTAGGCTATCCAGTGACTCTCTCCTTAGGCTAAAACAGATGGCAGCTGCAGGTGAGGTTACAGAAGCGATCTGTCACGAGTGAGAGAGGTTCTCCCAATGAGGTGGGACTACACAAACACTTCAAAGTATGTCATGTACAGAAAATTCTAAACACATTAAAAATGACTTTCCCAACATTTTCTTATCTCTGCAACCAGTGTCCCATTGGATCCTTCACACCACTTCTGCAGCTGTCATCAATACACAAACGTTACAGTAGACCCACAGCACGCCACACTTACCCTGGTGGGGTTTCCCGACGTCGGGATGCCCGCAGTAGAAGTGTCAAAATTGGAAAATGCCTCTTAACTGCCTGTTAAGCAGTTAAGTGGCTATAATCCTTTTCCCGCCGCTAGGAGTCGGGTCCCTGCGCAAATCGGGGACCTGACTCCCGGGAAGATTGATTGGAGGCGGGTTGGAAGTGGGTTCGGGACCCGTTGCCAATCTTTTTGATTTTGCCAGCAGTCCCACCTCCAAACCCGACCCCTGAGCACCGGCAAAATCGCCCCCTCAGAGTCTGCAAAGGGATATAGATAGGTTAAGTGAGTGGGCAAGAATTTAGCAGATGGAGTATAATGTGGGAAAATGTGAAGTTATCCACTTTGGGAGGAAGAATAGCAAAGGAAAATATTATTTAAATGGAGAAAGACTACAGAATGCGGCGGTACAGAGGGATTTGGGGGTCCTCGTACATGAAACACAAAAAGTTAACATGCAGGTGCAGCAAGTAATTAGGAAGGGCAAATGGAATGTTGGCCTTTATTTCAAGGGGGATAGAGTATAAAAGTAGGGAAGTCTTGCTACAACTGTACAGGGCGCTGGTGAGACCTAGAGTACTGCGTACAGTTTTGGTCCCCTTATTTAAGGAGGGATATACTTGTATTGGAGGCGGTTCACAAGGTTGATTCCTGGTATGGAAGGGATGTCTTATGAGGAAAGGTTGAGCAGGTTGGGCCTATACTTATTGGAGTTTAGAAGAATGAGAGGTGATCTTATTGAAACATATAAGATTCTGAGGGGGTTGGACAGGGTAGATGCTGAGAGGTTGTTTCCCCTTGTGGGAGAATCTAGAACGAGGGGGCATAGTCTCAGAATAAGGGGTCGCCTATTTAAGACAGAGATGAGGAGGAATTTCTTCTCTCAGAGGGTCGTGAATCTTTGGAATTCTTTATCTGCTCCTATTTCTTATGTTCTTATGTTATCAAACAAAATTTGACACCGAGCCACATTAAGGAGATATTAGGACAGGTGACCAAATGTTTGGTCACAAAGAGGTTGATTTTAAGGAGTGTCTTAAAGGAGGAGAGAGAAATAGAGAGGCGGAGATATTTAGGGAGGGAATTCCAGAGCTTAGGGCCTCGGCAGCTGAAGGCATGATCGCCAATGGTAGAGCAATGAAAAATGGAGATGTGCAAGAGGCCAGTTTAGGAGGAATGCAGAGATCTTGGAGAGCCGTAGGAGGTTCCAGAGATAGGGAGGGGTGAGCCCATGGAGGGATTTGAAAAAAAGGATGGGAATTTTAAAATCGAGGCGTTGCTGGACTCTGTTCTAACACTGTTGTTTCACCGTTGAGATCTAGGTCAAAATCTGGACCATAAAAAAGGGATTAAATGGTTTATCACCGACGGATATTTTGAGTCCTACACAGAATTTGTCCAGCAAGAATGGGGCAGGCATGTGGCGAAAATGACAGGCGAGCGCTTTCCGCTGTATTCCCAACTTGTTCATATCCGTCATCAATTTAATTGCTGGGTTTTTGATAGCGTCACAGCGCCCACCGCAGGTAGGTGGGGGCCTCATTAATATTTATATGTTGGGGTCCTATGATGTCATTTGGAGCACAGTGCAATTTTAACTGCTAATCGTGGCAGTAACATCTAGTATCAGAGCCGTTAGTGAAAGCTGAAGGCAGGCAGGATCGTAGCCAGAAGAGGCCCAGGTATGTGTTAATTATTAATTTTTTGAAATTTTCCTTGTGGGCCACAAGGAGCAGGAGTGCTTTGTTGGGTCTCACAAGGAAACCCTGGGCTTCTCGTACTCTGGCTTTCTTCTGCATCTCCATCATAACATTTTCACTGTTGTACTCTATGTCCCTACTGATAAAATCCATATGGTATTTTACATTTAATTTTAATTGATATTTAAATAATATGTTATTTTTTATGCATCACACTTTCAGGAAACATTGAAACTCTAGGGGCCCAACAACAATGGGGAGGTGGGGAAGGAGCAGGAGAGCATGATTGCGGGAGGGTGAAGGGCGGGGAACCCGGAAATGTCAGGAACGTGGAGGTCCTGCCAAATTTTATTTTACTCCATTTCCCGCCCGGCAACCGGCCAGATTGATAGGTTGGCTGGCTGCCAGACAGGAAAGCCAGCAGTAGAAGGCCGCAGCTGGAGACTGAGGAGTTGGACCAGCAATCGGGATGGAGACGGGACCGGGAAATATCTCGGTTTTGGAGGGAGATGGTCGGCTGATTGTGGCAGAAGGTTTGCTTGAGGGTTTGGGGGGCGCACTCCTTCTCCTCCTGGCCCACAAGCAGTGCTGTAAAAAGCACTTAACTGCTGGATCTGGCAGCTTCCGCCTCCCTTTAACTGCTGAATTTCCCAAGCCCAGGGAAACCTGGCTGGCCAGCGTTAAATTTAAATGGCTGTCAAAATATCAGGAACAGAGCCTCATTTACATATTATAATAATGGACCCGCCTCTCCAGAGAGGGTCACTCACTGATCCTCACTGCCAGATCTCCTACTTCTCTGTTGTCACCATGTTTTGCGGTTATGTTCCTATGCCCAAATCCAAATCAGTTGAATATACGGAGAACAAAAGCACTGACCTCTCGGATACACCACCTCCAATGCTTCGCCAATCCAAGCAACACCCAATTACCCTATCACATTGTTTCCTGTTTATTAACCAACTTTCTATCCATTCTGCTACATTTCTTTTTCTACAGTACACCTGAATTTTTCTAAAGTCTCTTGTGAGACTATTTATCATGCATCTTCTGGAAATCCATGTGGACTACATCCATTGTATTTCTGTTATCTACACACACACACACAGGAATAAAAGGTTAATATGGAAGCTGTTAGTGCAAGGATCTCGTCACCTCACTAGAAAGCTATGGAAAGATAAAATAAATCATTAGTCACATTCCATAAACCCACAACCAATGCCAGAAACAAGGCCACATTTTTGCTGTATTACTGTGAAAACTGCATCATGTGTGCAAAGAACAGACAAAGGCTGATAAAATGTTCCACTGTACATGTGTGATCTAAATTTTATCTAGAAACAATCCTCTATAAATCCAAATCATTGAAATAAATAAAAACCAATAGAAATTCATTTCTAATTCACTTGGATTTATATTCCAGTTTTGAGCTTAGCTATGGACCTGTTCAGAGCAGCCCCCATGTTCAGCACAATCTCACCAGCAAAGACCATTGACATTTTACTCTAGTGCCAAATAAGAACCAAACATGTTAAATTATGTTCCAAATGTATAGCTTTCTCATTCCTTGAATGAAGTTCAACCCCCATTCATAAATAAACATTTGACATGCCAAGTGTGAAAAAAATACTTTGAAGATATTCACAGCTTGTGCAACGACTGAATCAAGTCACCTTCGCCTACTCTGAAATTCATTAAAATATGTTTTTTTGCCTCAACCTTAGTTCTATGATCAGAGGAAACAGTATTGGCTTTCAACCATACAGTGACAGGTATAAAAACACATAGAAATATAAACAGCTGTAAAAAGCACCATGTCAGACAGAGAAACAAGTGGTAGGCAGGGTGGGTGCTTTGTATGTGAGCTTGACCTTAACTCAAAAAATCAAATTATCCTATTGAATTTAATCTAACATTCTTCTTAATTTGAAAAGTAGATGAGGGGAGTGAAATTGGACTCCGTTGTGCGCCTTTCTTCGCAAGAAAATGTATTTCTTAAAAAGAAACACAAGTATAGGGAGCATAACACATTGGTTCAAACTGTGCTCGCATAAATCTGTTCAGAGCCATGTACAGCAAATCTTAATGAGGTCAAAAATAACATTAATGACTTAGCAAAAGCTAAATTTAGCAAGAGGTTCAGAAACTAGAAACTTTTCACCACATAAATATTCCCAGCTGGGAATAAAGACACTGGATTGAATAAATAGAATTTACAAAGTTGAAGATTAGGCAGCACAAAGTGGTTCAAGCCACATTAACGTTTAAATAATTCCAGTTTTTATAGTGCAAACCTTATTATGTTTTCTTTTAATATCCACCAAAATGTTGTTCTAATGCCAACTATGAATAAAATTAGACAATGCAAGGAAAGTGAAAGTAGTCTCACTCGTGTAGTTTAGGGTATTTTTCTCATATGGCGACTGCGCAGAGGAGGTCTGTGCTGTAAGCTGCACAAGTGCAATTTTCAAGTGAAGATTTTATGAGTGATTTTAGTGAATTAATAAAGATCCTGAAAAAATGAAAATACCCATCTCAATTAATAAATGGTAAGAACACAATAAGGCAGGAAACTAACTATATTGCCTGAAAAATTTAGTCAAAAAATTGCATAATGGAAATTGTGCAGTTTGATCACAATTCTGAAGGGGAGGGTTGGAATTTTGGGTGGAACCTGGACCTGCCCCTTTTTCATTACCCAACAAATTACTTTCTTGGGGGAAGCTGCTTCATCTAGCTTTTTCCATTATATTGTTCCAGCTCTCTCGGGACATTCCCAGGTTTAACTGGGAATTCTGTCCAAAACATCAGTGATATGGCCAGCGGTGCCTACGTCTGATGAATTGTAAGTTCCATTATTGACTTGAAATGGAAAAGGCAAATAGCGAATTGCGAATTCAGAAAGAATCTACAGTGGTTTCTACAGGGGCATTACAGCACAGGAAGAGAAGTAGCCAAAACATTCACCTATCTTTTTAGCTCAATCTGGTTCCCTGGCAGGGTGATGCTTTGAAATTTTAGTGGCAATACAACAACAACAACTTGCATTGATATAACGCCTTTAACATAGTAAAACATCCCAAGGTGCTTCACAGGAGTACTATCAAACAAAATTTGACACCAAGCCAAATAAGGAGATATTAGGACAGCTTGGTCAAAGAGGTAGGTTTTAAGGAGTGTCTTAAAGGAGGAGAGAGAGCTAGAGAGGCAGAGAGGTTTAGGGAGGAAATTCCAGAGCTTAGGGCCTTAGCAGCTGAAAGCACGATCGCCAATGGTGGAATGATTAAAATCAGGAATGTGCAAGAGGCCAGAATTAGAGGAGTGCAGATATCTCAAAGGGTTGTAGGGCTGGAGAAGGTTACAGAGATAGGAGGGGCGAGGCCATGGAAGTATTTGAAAACAAGGATGAGAATTTTAAAATTGAGGCATTGCCAGACCAGGAGCCAATGTAGGTCATTGAGCACAGGGGTGATGGGTGTACGAGACTTGCTGCAAGTTAGGATACGGGCAGCAGAGTTTTGGATGAGCTCAAGTTTACAGAGGGTGCAAGGTGCGAGGCCGGCCAGGAGAGCATTGGAAGTGTCAAGTTTAGAGGTAACGAAGGCAAGGATTAGGTTTCAGCAGCAGATGAGCTGAGGCAGTGGCGGAGTCTGGCGATGTTTTGGAGGTGGAAATAGGTGGTCTAGGTGATGGAGCAGATATGTGGTCAGAAGCTCATCTCGGAGTCAAATACGACACCAGGGTTGCAAACACTCTGGTTCAGTCTCAGAGTGTTGCCAGGGAGTGGGATGGAGTCAGTGATTAGGGAATGGAGTTTGTGGCAGGGACGGAAAACTCTGGGCTGGATTTTGTCTTGGGGTCGGGTTGGGGTCGTGTAATCCGCATTTCGTGTTTCCCCCCCGACTCCAGATTAATGTGGATGAATGATGCAATTTTCACTTAATTGGGCAATTGAGTTCCAGCATGTGGGAACCCATGAACTAATTAGTGTTTTCAGTCTGAAAGTCGCCTCTGATGATGTCATCATTGCTGACTGCCTAGTCTCAGAGACTGTTGGTGAGAGAGGACCTGCCTGGCTTGCTTTTGATGTGAGTGGACCTGGATGCAAAATATGGGGGGGGAAGAGAGAGACAGAGAGAGAGAGAGAGACAGA
Source organism: Squalus acanthias (assembly GCA_030390025.1). Taxonomy (NCBI): domain Eukaryota; kingdom Metazoa; phylum Chordata; class Chondrichthyes; order Squaliformes; family Squalidae; genus Squalus; species Squalus acanthias. The sequence goes on from CM059432.1 coordinate 100,557,812, forward strand.
GACAGAGACAGAGACAGAGAGAGAGAATTTTTTTTTGCATCCAAGTCCTCTCGCACCAAATGCCATGCAGTCTCTGAAGACATTCAATGCAGCAGCATCAGAGGCGACTTTCACACATCTCCGTTGTAATAGTAGACCTGCAGCCGATAGTCAGCTATCCACTTGTGCTCCCGCCAGGTTTCACTGGAGTGTTTCACACCAGGCATGCTTCACGTCAGAAAAGGGTTAAACTAGCTAAAACATTTCAAAATGGCATTACAGAGCCAATTTAGAGCTTGTTAAGGGCTTTAATGGCCTCTCCCGCCTCTTGCAGGCGGGACGGAGTCGGGAACCCCGCGACTGATTTTGTCAAAATTGCGTGGAGGCGGGATGGAGTCGGGACCCCCGACCCCGCAAATTTAACCCCCCACACGCCTCCAAACCCGACTCCATGGGTCATTCAAAATCCAGCCCAATATCTTTGGTCTTCCCAATATTTAGTTGGAGGAAATTTCTGCTCATCCAGTACTGGATGTCGGACAAGAAGTGTGACAAATCAGATACAGTGGAGGGGTCGAGAGAGGTGGTGGTGAGGTAAAGCTGGGTTTCGTCAAGTGCATGTGGAACCTGACACTGCGTTTTCGGATGATGTCACCGAGGAGCAGCATGTAGATGAGAAATAGAGGGTGCAAGGATAGATCCTTGGGGGACGCCAGAGAGAGAGGTGACGATGGCATATTTGAAGGGGAGGGGGACAGTACCTGAGGAGAGGGAACCATTAACAATATCAGCTAACATGGGGGACAGGAAGAGAAGTTGGGTGGTCAGCAGTTTGGTGGGAACAGGATTGAGGGAGCAGGAGGTGGGTCTCATGGACAAGATGAGCTCGGAGAGGGCATGATGGGAGATAGGAGAGAAACTAGAGAAAGCTGTGAGTTCAGGGCTTGGGCAGGGGAGGCAGCTCTGTGCAGCGCTACAGGTGTGGTTGGCCACCCCCTATTATTTAAATAACCATGTCCGGAATTTGGGATGGGGTGAGTGCAAGGTAAAAGTGGCAGACAGAAGTTCCACCCTCTTTTTTGTGCACTGTGTAAAAATATCTTGGAAGAGACAAAGTCCCTGCATTTTCTATTTTCTTCTGTATCATTCACTGGAAAAAAAAACTCTCCTCCATTTCTCTAACAAACGCACTTGCACACTCCCAACTGTCTGGTCTTTGACCCTCCTTTCGCCGAGGTACCTCTGCAGTTGTTGATTTTTGCAATTCCTCAGTCATCACTAGTTTTGATGCCTTGGTCCTCAGCAAAACTTTCATAGTTGCCCATTCCTGTTGTACATACCCCACCTTTGATCCCTCAAGTCCGAGGAGTGAAAACTTAAGTGCACCTGGCACACAGTTAGCTTAGCCATCCATTGTCAGATCTGGCTCTACTAGACCTTGTTCTCCTCTGCCGAAACCGATCACTAGCCCTGAACCCTCATATTACGTATTTCTTTTTTATCTTCCGACCTCACTTTCCAAGTTTATCTCATCCATGAGACCCACTTCTTTCTCTCTCATTCTCACTAAAGTACTGACCACCTGACCTCTCTTCCTGCCTCCATGCTAGCTAAAATTTTAAATGGTTACTTTTCGTCAGGCACTCCCCCTTCCATTTCTAAACTGCTTTCATCACCCCTCATCCTCAAAAAAAGCCATTAAACTCTCTGTCCTTGCTAACTATCACCCATCTCCAACCTCTCCTCCGTCACTTTCTAGCTCTGTACCCGTTTCTGCACAATTTCCTGTTTTAATCCTCCCACTTTGGGTTCTACCTTTTCCACAGTATCAAAATGGCTCTAACCACAGTCAAGAATGACACTGTAGCAATGATCATGATGCATTATCCTTTCTTGCTCTCCTCAACCTCTCTGAAGCCTTCAGCACCACCAATCACACCATCCTCTTCCGATACCTCTCCTCTGTTGTCCAGATCTACTGGATTGCCCTTATGTGGCTCCATTCTTTTCAATCTGATCATAGCCAAAGCACCTCTAGCAATGGCTTCTCTACCCTCGCCTGCACTGTCACTTCTGGAGTTTCCAAGGATCTAGCCTCCTCCACTTTATGTACATGTTGCTCTTTGATGATATTATCCACAGACCTGGTGTCAGCTTCCAGACTTATGCCAACACCCACCTCTCTCAACCCTCACCGCCTCCGTGCTGTCAGACAGCTTGTTTGATGTCCAGTCTTGGATGAGCCTAAACTGCTTCTAGTTAAATACTGTGACGACCAAAGCCATTGTCATTGATCCCACACAAACTTCATACCAATGCATTGTCTCCATCTTTCTCCTCCGCAACTGTCTCAGCTAAACCAGACTGTACACAACTTCAGCATGCTCTTCAAACCCAAGCTGAGCATCCAACCTCATATCCTCTCCATCACAAAGACTACCTACTTTCACGAGAGACATCTGCTACTGAAATCCTCATTCATGCCTTTGTCATTTTGAAACTCAATTACTCTAAAGCACTCCTGGCCGGCCTCCCATCCTCCCTAAATTTCAGTTCATCCAAAACTCTTCTGTCCATATCTGCATCAATCCCACTTGGCCTCCGATCCCATAATGCCTCAAATTTAAAATTCTCATCCTTGTGTTAAATTTCTTCATGGCATTACCCCTCACTAATTTTGTATCCTTCTCCAGCCCGAGAAACCACCCCCCCCTCCCCCTCCCCCCGCAATTCTCCATTACTTTGAGTCCAGCCTCTAATTCATTCACCTCTCCTTCTACCTTATCATTGGTGGCCATGCTTTCAGTTGCCATGGTCTCACTCTCTGGAATTCCTTCACTAAATCCCTCTTCCTCTTTACATCCTTCTTCTGCTTTAAGACCCTCCTTAAAACTCACCTCTTTAACCAAGCTTTTGGTCACCCCTCCTAATTTCTATTTCATATGCTTGGCATCCGTGCATCTCTCTTCTAATTTTCTACATTATAAATTAAAGTTGTTGTTATGAACTTTAGTCCATTTATCAATATGTGCAGGATAACAACTGAGAGAAATTACAATAGGATTAAATTATTTGTAAACCTCAATTAAGCAAATGATTAATTATCCACAACTATTTAGATCAGGTATATAAATTGAAAATGTAAAGAAATATTGCCCATAGTTATGCATCTCCTTTGCAGCCTGCTCATTTAAAAACTTTTTTTGTCACTACTCACCAATGCACGTGGGCAGAGAGTCGTTCCACTGAGCTAAAGCGTTTGGTACTGACACACATCTAATCCCTGGTGAACCATGGAGAATGTAGCCAGGACTGCATTCAAACAGAACCACGGAGCCAACTGCAAAATCATTCCCAACTCTTTTCCCAAACCTTGGCTCAGGTACAGAGCTGCACTGGGTTGCACTGGTCCTTGGCACAGCTAAATATATTCCAAGAGAATAATTACATTGTCAGTGGTTATTAAAAAAATATAAACATTTCAAAATTGAAGATAGGTTTAAAGTTTCAAAATATGCAAAAATAATTCTACAATTCTATGCTGTTGAACATTATAGATGCAATTATGAAACTACACAGTTCTGTGGAACATTTAATTCATTGCATTAAATTAAAGTTAAATGCGATTTTCTCATAGTTCAATTGGGATATACAATTTTCATCAATCCACAAATTGCAACAAGTATGGTGCAAAATTACAGAATGCTGTATGAGTGTTAGCTTTCAAAGAATTGTGAATTACAAAGTTAGTCTCAATAATACATCAATTATTCTAATGATTAGAACATGTAGAGCATGAGAATTATTAAGAACACCATCAACCTCACCAGTCACCATGGGGGAATGCTTTCTGCTGTTGTTTAATAACAACAATGGCAGAAGTGGACGTTAAAACAGATGGGAAACTGGGAGATAAGCTGAAACTGCTAGTTCTTCTCCTTTTCTGCGCTACTCCCTCTTTACCACCCAAAAAAAAGGGAGCAAAATTGGTAACAATGTTTTTTGTTGAAAAATCTGCTGTTGCTTGTTAAAGCCCAGGTAACAAACTTTTAGAGAAAGATGCAACAGTGTTCCACTGGGGAAAGTTAAACGACCAGATAGGAATTAGCTCACCTGCTGAGCTGGAGGTAATTCAAGGGTGGGAGTGGCTAAACTGTTTGACAGTGTTTCTGTTCAACATGGATTTTGCAGTACTTTTCGCAATAAATAGTTAAGAATTGTTGTTGGTGGCCAGGGAGCACAGGTTCTATTGGAGACTAGCAATCCACCCTATCAATTACACTGGGCTTTTAAACAGTCTTCTGCAGTCAGTGGCACTTTAATCAGCTGAGCAGTGTTAAGCTCAGGGGCACTTTAAACAGAAGAGCAATAAACTGTTGAAAGGTCCTGATGCACATTCAGCTGTATATTTTATTCTCCCTCATGGGAAATTGAAAATTGCAAGGTTTGGATGTTGAAATAAGAAATTACAAGAACAAAGAATGCTAGAACTAGCCAAGAAATTAATTTAAACACTGTTCTCAATAAAATGCACACAATTTCTAGCACTTGCTCTTTGTTTCCGATTCCAGAACTTGATTACACACATAAATCTATAAGTGAAAATTCTGAATTGGCCAAGTCAGTGAATCAAGTTGTACAAATTTGCTGTTCTTCTTAAATTCCTAGTTTTCATTTCTTCACAGCTGGATTAATGTCCTTGGCCAGTACTTGATTTGTTAAATGACTATTAAGCCACTCGAGAGTCAAGGAATCAGTATTATTGGAATCAAGTCCTGATTATCCAGGTTTCTACCAGCAAGATTATCAAAATCCTGCACAGCAAACTCATCCAGTGAAAAACTGAAGCAATTGTCATTCTATTCATTGCCATGAATCTCACCTTTCCTTTGGTTATTTTAGCACCTGGGTTCCCAAAAGGGGAAAACATCCCCCCATCCCGTATCCCTCAATTCCTCTCTAGAAACATTTCTAATTAACATTTCTACTGTCCACTTCAATGGTATTAATTTATTTAATAGAATCATAAAATAGTAGGTGGCCATTCAGCCCATCGAGTCTGCGCCAGCTCTTTCGAAGAGCAATCCAGTTAGTCCCATGCCCCACACTTTCCCTATATACCTGTAATTTTTTCTCCTTCAAGTATTTATCAATTCCCTTTTGAAGGCTACTATTGAATCTGTATCACCACCCTATAAGGCAGTGCATTCCAAATCCTAACCACTTGTTGTGTAATACATTCTCTATATTTCTCTATCTAAATCCTTCATGATTTTAAACACCTCGATCAAATCTCCTCTTAGCCTTCTCTGCTCCAAGGAGAACAACCCCAGCTTCTCTAGTCTATCCACGTTACTATAATCCCTCAACCCTGGAACCATTCTAGTAAATCTCTTCTGTACCCTCTCCAAAGACTTCACATCCTTCCGAAAGTCTGGTGCCCAGAATTGGACACAATACTCTAGTTATTTCAAATTCTATTACCTTCTGAATGAAAAATTTCCACCTGGCTGCCCTTCTAATTCCTGATTTCCTAAATTTAACTCATGTTCCCTGGTAGTTAAACAATTAAATCGGGGATAGTTTTGCCAATTCTCTTCATCAATGAAAACTTTTATTAAGTCACCTCTAAGCTTCCTCTTTTTCTAAAGAAGCCAATAATCTTTCCTTGTGAATTAAAATTCCTGACACCTAGAATCATCCTTGTTGCTTGCTTCTGCACCATCTCAAGGAAAATACTGTATCATCCCTCCTATGCTTAGGTAGCCAATTTTAATCATTACCCTTTTAAATCTTACATTACACCTCCAACTACCACACTTCTTGTTTCAATTTAACAGGATAGTCATGATCAATGTTTAGAAGGATTGGCATTATCAGTTAAATATTCTGCACCTCTGGAGTGCGCTATCCAGTGATGCAGCTGAGAACTGGTCAAACTAGCTTCGTGAAGACAGGAAAATCCAAACCCTCGAGCATGATAGTCACATGATCACTAAATAAGCAGAGACAAGGAAAGCTATTTGGCCCATCTTAACTCATCCATCAGAAAGACAGATCTCCCATCATAGCATCCAACAGGCTCTTGAATGATTTTAAGGTTTTCTCCTCTATTATTCGCCCTGGAAGTCTATACCAAGTGTTGATTACTCTTAGTGTGAAGAAATTCTTCCTAACATCAATCCTAAATTTTACTTGGTAGAAGTACTGGACTCCCTTCCCAACAAGTCTTTTATTTATATTTTGCTGTTGGAAAAATGATTTAAGATCGCCACGTTTTGTTAGATAAAGTGGCTATTTTTTTTTCCTGGAGTTGTATTTTACAACTCGTCAACCCACCTTGATAAACAAAATGAAATCCTTTGGCTGTTATAGGACCAACTGAGATAAACTTGATTGTGATCTGGTTACCTGAACTTAAAGGGAGGGATTCTCCTAAAAAAAGATATATGGAATTATAGTTAGTCAATACAAATGAAATATAATTAAATACACAGACTGCACTTCAAAAACAAATATTTTACTTTTATAAGACACTTTGGTAACTAGCACATATGTAATAGAATAGATTTTTTCCCCATATTTTCTATTTTAGTTTTGTCCAACACACCAAGCACAAGCATTACATTTAGAAAAATTGGGGAAAAAATCACTCATTTTAATAAAATGAAAACTATTTCAATCACCCTGTTTCTTTTCATGTCATTAATATCAACGCTGCCTCCGCAAGATCCTGCAAATCCATTGGCAGGATAGGCGCACCAACGTCAGTGTTCTTGCTCAGGCCAACATCCCCAGCATCGAAGCTTTGACCACGCTCGCTCAGCTCCGATGGACAGGTCACATTGTCCGCATGCCCGATACGAGACTCCCAAAACAAGCGCTCTACTCGGAGCTCCAGCACGGCAAGAGAGCCCCAGGTGGGCAGAGAAAACGCTTCAAGGACACCCTCAAAGCCTCCTTGAAAAAGTGTAACATCCCCACCGACACCTGGGAATCCCTGGCCCAAGACCGCACAAAGTGGAGGAGAAGCATCCGGGAAGGCGCCGAACACCTCGAGTCTCTTCGCCAAGAGCAAGCGGAAGCCAAGCGCAGGCAGCGCAAGGAGCGCACGTCAACCCAAGCACCCCACCCACCCGCCCCTTCAACCACTGTCTGCTCCACCTGTGTCAGAGACTGTAGGTCCCGCATTGGACTCATCAGCCACCTGAGAACTCATTTTTAATGTGGAAGCAAGTCATCCTCGGTTCCGAGGGACTGCCTAAGAAGAAGAAGAATATTAACAGCAAATTGTGCAGTGATTTCCAATGGATAAATTTATGCTCTCTGATGCTGGGAGTGAATTGAAATTCACAGCCAAAGAGACAAGCCCAGGGGCAAAAGGTGAAACAACAGCTATTTCTACAACAATTCACACATCAGTGTTTTTGAATGTAATTTTATTTTGGTTGGCAGTGAACTTACTTCTCCATTAGTATTAGTTAGTGATCAGCCACCACCCTGCATGCTCGTAGTGCTTAATACTCCATGGCTATTTTATTTAAATTGGAGTGAGTTGGCAGTAATTGCTACCCATTGCTGAATTTCCCCATTATTTGTAATAATACTTCCATTGATGCAGTGCCTTACTGCATCCCAAAGCATTTCATATACAGCGAATGACTTTGATGTGGATTAACTTTTACATAAAGCAATGTGGCACCCAAATTGCATAGAGTAAGATCCCAGAAATTTAGATCAATGTTCAGTTAATCTTTTTATTATTATTGGTTGAAGGAGGAAAGTTGACCAGGACACTGGGAGAACGCTCTGTTCTTCTTTGAATCGTGCCATGGGATCTTCAACATCTAGCTGAACCACCAAAGAAATGGTCATTATATTACAAATGAATGTTAAAGCCAACTGAAGCATTTAACACTGCTGGGAGTATACAAAATAATAATAAATTATAATTTTTTAATTACATGGATTTAGTCTTATCCACGGTAGGACAAGACTCGAACTGTCCATTTTCTCTGAGATTGGCGACAATGGCCCTAAAATTTCATGGGCTGTGATGCTGGCACTTACACTGGGGTTGCACCTATTCCTGCCCTTCAGCACTGACTCCACTGAAGTATGTGGAGTTAGCAGTGGGCGGGGAGTGCCCGTGTCTCTAGGGACACATTGTAGCCACCCACTTTGCCCCACAGGCCAGATTGTCCAATGTAACTTGACTGTTCTAGGGGTTATCGGATAACATTTTGCATGACCCCAATGTTAAAATATACCTGGATTGTTCGAGAGTCGAGGTCACAATCCAGCCTTGACTCCCCATTCCTGTGGGGCCCACTTCCACCCTTGAAGAGGCCATCTTACTGGCTTCTAAAGTTATGCCTGGTCTCTGTGAGGCCAGAGCGCAGGAACTCCTGACTTAGGGAGTCCGTGCCCCCCTGCCACCTTCTGCCAATTGGCATGTAGGGGCAAGGTCATCCCAGAAACCTTGCCCCCCTACAACCCGAGTTTGCAACCATTCCAGCAGATTCCCACTGAAGTTACTGCAGGAATGGCTCATTTTAGCCTCAACATTTTTAAAAAACTGATCCAGTCTGTAGTCTGGCCTCTACTGATCATTCCATGACTTGAAGCATAAAATGCAGATTTTGGTCTGCAGTAAAGTTAAATATTTAAATAAAAAGGTCACGCTTGCCAGCAAAAAATAGCCCATTCAGAGAACCATTTATTTTTAAAGCCAATAAGGCCTTATACTGGTCATTGGGAATGCAGGGCTCTGCTATTTCAAATTCTGCATATATTTTTCATAATTAATTCAGCTTATATTGTCTTTATGTAGAAGTCCAAATGTAAGTTAAAAAAGATTGTCTGCTTTGTCCTTCATTGCATCTTATTACATCTGTCCTTCACTATTTCACCAGTAAATATCTCAAAGGTCAAAGTGCCAGAATATGATGTTCGAGCTATGCTATTTTGTCCACTGATTAAGACCTCCAGAACTGATTTTGAACCTTTACTTTGTTTTTCTTCAATTGTATTTGAGCCAAGGCTTTCAAAATACAAGGGTAACTAGGATTTTATAACAGTGCCCAATGTTTTTTTTGTTCCCTAGCCTTTTATCAGTTACTAATGGTACCAACACAAACCATTTGTTGTCCTTTGATTTTGATAACTGAATGTTGTTTTAGCAGGCATTAAGCATGTTTGAAAGGACTGAATCAGTATGCAAGTCTAAATCTCCATGTAGTCCAGCACAACTTTTTCTTTTTTTTTCCAAAATTGAAATACATATATTTTGGTTATCTGCTGCTTTTAGGAGTATACGTAATTCATTGTGTTTAATGGTATGGATATGTATACGCCAGGAAAAATGTGCATTGAAGGGGTCAAGATAACTTGTTTGTACATGGACACTGGAGTTCACTTGGGTTGAGGGGAGAGTGGTGTCTACATTAACTGGAAGTCAAGATATACTGGGTGTTTCGTAATAATAATTTTGAATACTTTTAAAGAATGACCTAAACTATAATGGCTCCATTTTAATAAGGTCTGGTATTTTGTGCTAAATTAGCTTGTCTTAGAAAACAGTTGCTTTATTTCCATTTAGAGCAGTGCCAAAGCAACACAAGAACAGACATGATAAGGTAGCTTACGCCCTTTATTGTACACTGACTTTCTTTAGTGCAAGTGGAGAAAGGATCAATATGTAATCTGACTTGTTTTCAGTCACAGTTGGAATTCCCTTCAACTTCTTCAGCTGAAAAAAATATGCGCCATTAACTTCCGCGGAGGTTCTCGATTGTCCACTGTAACTTCAGTGGAAAATCCGCGGAAACCCCAGAGAGACAGTATAAATGCCATTTAGGTTGTTTCACTCTGGTTTCAGCGGATTTTCCACCAAAAGCACAGCGGACAATCAGGAGAAGCCCCACTGAAATTGAACAGGTGCTACCGTTGAGAAGCCAGTTTTAGTAACATCCAATAAGCATTGCGATGTGCTCTTAAAACTGCAGATACACACTCTTAGATGTGCTGCAGCAGTTGCTATAATTAGTAGTATCAAGAACCCAGAAGAAATTGTAAACTTGCCCACACCAGTATATTTTCCAAAATATGTTTTGTAACAGTGCCAAAATAAATAAAAGAGGACAGTGACTGGAAAACAAATAGACTCCAAAAACCTGAAACCAAAAGCTGTTCTCACCTGAATGTGACCCTGACAGTGATGTCAACAGTGAAGCTTGCTGAGTAGGTCCATCGTATATATCAACAACATCATGCAGAGAAGTCTGGAAAAACACAAACTGGCCAAACACCACTGCCACAGGAGCAGCACAGATACCAGAAAAGAGAGAGAAAAAAAGAGAAGTTAGAGTTTTACTCCTTTAAAATGCGAAACATTACTTAAAAATAAGAAACATAAGGAAGCTAGAAATAAGAAAAGACTATTTGGCCCCATCAAGCCCATTTCATCCAAAGATTATACACACTGTATCCTGGAATTGATCCAGGCAAAAATTGTGGAACATGCCTGGGAATGGAGGCAGATGTGGGACTGATCTGGACCTATTTGTAGTGAGCCTCAGGCCTTCGTCTTCAGGTGTGCATTTTTAACGCGTCACAAAAGGCAGATCACTTAAAACATTTTTTGAAAATCATTTTGACTGACATCAACCGTGTTCTGGATGGCGATTAGGGCACGTCAGTAATCACTCTGATAAAGTCAAAGTGCTGCTCGCAACAGCTGGTCAAACACCTAGACGCTGCACTAAGATGTGCTGTGTCTGAAAAATTCATGTTAGAATTCCAAAATTTGGTGAAAGAGAAAGTCTGCAAAGTTTTATACTAAATGGTAGTAGATGTTTGTTAAGTAAATATACACATAATAAGTACATTTACCTTTATTGTTCATAAAGCAATTTCTACTAAAGTCAGTGCATGTGGCTAAAATTGTGTCACTGTAGCCATACCTCTGGCTAGTTAGCAATTTCTATTTGACAACACCAAGTCTACTAAGCACTGCTGCATAAATATTGGGCAAGGAAGGAAAGATGCAAATTAGATAAATTTTTCTTAAGTTTTTTATATTTCTTCCCATTTATAAAATGGGAAAAAGTTATAAAATCCCATGTGAACAGGTGCACAGTGCAGGTGAGATGAGTAAGGGCACTGCTTCCTCCCCCATATTATATTGAGTAATTTACTTATGTATATGTGTTACATAAAAGAACAAATGTATTTATTTTTCTACCTACAGTGGATGAGCATTTCACGGTCACTGGGGGCATCTTATAGAAACATTTTTTTCTCCAGTGGAGCTATGTACCCCAGACCACTTCCATACCTCAGCAACCCAACAGTGTAACTTCTGACTCACTGTGAGCAATGCCAAAGGAGATCAGGTTATAATTAATAATAAATAATGATCAATATATATATATATATATATATATATACACACACAGTAATCCCGCCCCAACTGTGGTTTTGCCATACGCGGATTTCACGTATACACGGTTTCCACTCTGCGACAATTTTTGTCAAACGCGGCAGTGAAATTCGCGTATCCGCAGTTTTTAATTTAGGAATAAGGTAAAAAACATGATTTTTATGCTATTTATATGCTTTTTATATTTTTTTCATTGTGTTTATACTGAATTTGCCAACCGCGGTTTTACTAACCACGGGGGTTTTCAGGGACGTATCCCCCGTGGTTGGGGAGGGATCCCTGTATATTAATGTCAAACGTGATCTGACCATATCAAGTTGTGTTGCAGTTTTGGGAAATTTGAATTATCATCGCACCTCCATTTCATACGATTGTTGCAGTGACCATTTGCAGATGCTGCTGCCATTTTGGGTATTCATAATTTATGTTTCACTTTCATGATGTGTTGTAGATCAAGGGTACACCAGGAATCCAAATATTAGACGCCTGTGTTAACCACAGACAATTTATCCCCTCCCACACAAACATAGAAACATAGAAAATAGGTGCAGGAGTAGACCATTCGGTCCTTCGAGCCTGCACCGCCATTCAATGCGTTCATGGCTGAACATGCTACCTCAGTACCCCATTCCTGCTTTCTCGCCATACCCCTTGATCCCCCTAGTTGTGAGTATTATATCTAAATAGAAACATATATTTATTTTGATAGAATCATAGAAAGTTACAGCACAGAAGGAGACCATTTCGGCCCATCGTGTCCGCGCCGGCCAACAAAAAGCTATCCAGCCTAATCCTACTTCCCAGCTCTTGATCCATAGCCCTGCAGATTAGAGCATCCCAAGTGCACATCCGAGTACTTTTTAAATGTGGTTAGGGTTCCTGCCTCTACCACCCTTTCAGGCAGTGAGTTCCAGACCCCCACAACCCTCTGGGTGAAGAAATTTCCCCTCAAATCTCCTCTAAACCTTCCACCAATTATTTTAAATCTGTGACTCCTGGTTTTTGAGGGAAATAGGTCCTTTCTATCCACTTTATCTATGCCCCTCATAATTTTATACACCTCAATAAGGTCTCCCCTCAGCCTCCTCTGTTCCAAGGAAAACAGACCCAGCCTATCCAGTCTTTCCTCATAGCTAAGATTCTCTACTCCCGGCAACATCCTTGTAAATCTCCTCTGTACCCTCTCTAGTGCAATCACATCTTTCCTGTAATGTGGTGACCAGAACTGCACGCAGTACTCTAGCTGAGGCCTAACTAGTGTTTTATACAGTTGAAGCATAACCCCCCTGCTCTTGTATTTTATGCCACAGCTAATAAAGGCAAGCATTCAGTTTGCCTTCTTAACCACCTTATCTACCTGGCCTGCTACCTTCAGGGATCTGTGGACATGCACTCCAAGGTCCCTTTTTTCCTCTACACTACTCAGTGTCCTACCATTTAATGTGTATTCCCTTTCCTTGTTAGCCCTCCCCAAATGCATTATCTCACACTTCTCCAGATTGAATTCCATTTGCCACTGTTCTGCCCACCTGACCAATTTATTGATATCTTCCTGCAGTCTACAGCTTCCTTCTTCAGTATCAACCACACAGCCGATTTTGGTATCATCTGCAAACTTCTTAATCATACCCCGTATATTCAAGTCAAGATCGTTGATATATACCACAAAAAGCAAGGGACCTAGTACTGAGCCCTGCAGAACCCCACTGGAAACAGCCTTCCAGTCACAGAAACACCCATCAACCATTACCCTCTGCTTCCTGTCTCCGAGCCAGTTTTGAATCCAACTTGACACTTTGCCCTGGATCCCATGGGCTTTTAACTTCGTGACCAGTCTGCCATGTGGAACCTTATCAAAAGCCTTGCTAAAGTCCATATACACTACATCAAATACACTACCCTCATCTACCCTCCTTGTTACCTCCTCAAAAAATTCAATCAAGTTTGTCAGACACGACCTTCCCTTAACAAATCCGTGCTGACTATCCTTGATTAATCCGTGTCTTTCGAAATGAAGATTTATCCTGTCCTTCAAATTCTTTCCAATAATTTTCCCACCACCGAGTTAGGCTGACTGGCCTGTAATTACTCGGTCTATCCTTTTCTCCCTTTTTAAACAAGGGTACCACATTAGCAGTCCTCCAGCACCACACCTGAAGCCAGAGAGGATTGGAAAATGATGGTCAGGGCCTCTGCTATTTCCTCTTTTGCTTTGCTTAACAGCCTGGGATACATTTCATCCGGGCCTAGGGATTTATCCACTTTTAAAGCTGCTAAACCCCTTAATACTTCCTCTCTCACTATGTTTATTTCATCTAATATTTCACACTCCTCCCCCCGATAGCAATGTCTGCTTCGCCCCTCTCCTTTGTGAAAACAGACGCAAAGTATTCATTAAGAACCCTACCGACATCTTCCGCCTCCACACACAGATTACCCTCATGATCTCTAATAGGCCCTACCCTTTCTTTAGTTATCCTCTTACTCTTAACATATTTATAAAACTTCTTTTTGGGTTTTCCTTGATTTTACTTGCCAAGAATTTCATGCTCTCTCTTTGCTTTCCTAATATCCTTTTTAATTGCACCCCTGCACTTTCTGTACTCCTCTAAAGCTTCTGGAGTATTTAGCCCTTGGTATCGGTCATACGCCTCCCTTTTTTTCTTTATCCTACCCTGTATGTCTCTAGACATCCAGGGGGCTCTAGATTTGTTAGTCCCCCCTTTTTTCTTTAAGGGCAAATATTTGGTCTGAACACTCCGGATCTCCTCTTTGAATGCCTCCCACTGCTCAACTTACTGAATTTTTGAATGATAAACCGTACAATTAACATTGTCCTGTAAAGTTGTACGGGAGTGAAAAAGCAAATGTTTCTTCCAGTGAAGCATTACTGAGCACATGAGTACCTGACGTGAACTATTTTATAAAATTATCTCTTACTTGGGTCACAACACGTGAGTGAGCAGACTCCAGGGCCAAAGACTGACTGTCAGAAATACCAGTAATTCTCCTCATTAGTTAGCTCAAGGAGAACCTCTACAGACACATCACATATGTGAATATAGTTTAACCCTGTACTTAAACAGGATTTGAACATGCACCAAAAGACACTGACCTTTTAGATGTTTTACTCCTACAATATGAAACCATATACAAGAATGCTTAAATTGTGTAGGTTTTCATGGTAATAAAGAGCCGGAGGAAGTCTGTGCTGTAATAGAGTTGATTTTATAAAGGAACTTTACATATTCTGACACGCCACATTTTGGCATTTAACATGATGTAAACCCCCCAGTTATGTCCGAGTTCTGGCTTTGTGTTTTCAGTTACATTGACACTTGAAAGGCCAGTAAGGTAAAAGTTTAATTTGGACTTTTGCACACTTCTTCCATCTACACTGAGAGCTTTTGATAGCCCAGGCTGTGACATCATGTGGCACAAGGACCTCAGTTCTGTGCAAAAAATATAGTAAATGTATCACACAAAGTAATAAATCGCAATTTAGCTAACAGGGCAAACATATTTATCTTTATTGAATCTTAATGGCACAATTATTGATTTTATGGCCTACATGGTGACCATGATATCACATTCTGGATTGGCTTGTAGACGAATCACATTCATGCTTATTTTACCAAATTTAATCATGACTGAGTGCTAACAGACAAATAAAACAACTGAAAATATTTAAACAGGGCAGGATAACGGGGAATAACCATTTCTGTCTAGGGCTATGTGCTGATATGTCTCAAGTAAGGGCCGCAAAATTCGGGGTTGTAGCGCTGGCCGTTAAGGCCAGTTTTGTTGAAAAAATGGCGGCCGCCTCGCTTCCGCCCATTTCCGGCATGGAACATGGCAGCCGCCATTTTGCAGAGATCGGCAGCGCTGCCGTTGCCTGCGCTCAGCTCTCGCATGTAAATATGCAGATTGTGACATCAATCGGCATGCAATGCCTGAATTGACACACAACTGTGATTTTAGACGTCGCTGCTCTCTATACCGTCCTCTCCTAACCACTCATGGAAGAATGTGCGTGCAGTTCTACAAAGATGCTGTCAGCACTTCTTAAAGGGACACACACATCTTTCAGGTAAGTTTCAATTTCAACTTTTGGACTTTTTTACATTTTATTGGATTAGTGGCTTTGTGCAATACATTAAAAAAAGTTGTTAACGTGTGGAGGGATTGCTGTTGGATACTTGCAAGGCTTTGGATGTTAAAAGAAAGCCTCTGAGAACATCACTTGCTCACAGTCTTGGGGGCTCTAGTTGCAGTCCCCCTTGGGCTGCAACATCACATGGAGATGAAGCAGAGGCAGCAAAAGGGACAAGCTACTTGCAGAGGGAAGAGGAAGAAGCAGAAGAGGAGGAAGTGGAAGAAAGGAGGCAACTCAGACATCCCCTTTCTGGCCAGGACATCTGGGATTGAGCCATCTGCTTGCGGTACCAGTGAACACAACCCCAATTCCCCTTTCAACATTTGTCCCACACCTTACCTTCCCTCTGTTACTGACCATCACAGCGTCCTCTTGGCCACAATGCTTAAATAAAAGCTACCACAAAGCAACCTTTCCAATCCAACTTTATCCATAAATGCATCCAATGTTACATCAAAAAATCAACTCATCACCCTTGTGCATTCCCTTAGTGACTGTCTTGCGTGTGCCTTTGCCTATCCTACTGATGTCACACAGTGCTAACGCAGTGGCTGCAGCATGGCTGGTGAAAGACTGCTGGCTTTCAGTGGGAGACACTGCAAATGGCCTTGCAGGATGACCTTGAGTAACTGGGAGTGTGAAATCGAGGGACTGTGTTTCTTCTTGTTCTTCACTCTCCTCCCCCTCTTCTTGTATTTCTTGGTTGTCTGGAATGAGGAAGGCACAAGGGTAGGGTTGTGGTGAGGGGAGGGCGGGAAAGCAAAAGGTGCATGCTTACACCATGTGCAGCTTGGACATCAGAAGCGTTTGTGGGATGAGGGGGAAGTGGGATGTGAGAAGGAGAATAACATATGAGGATACCGGTATCTTGTATTCTTTCAGATCCGCCATTGGCTCAGCCATGCCCCTGCCAAGAATGGCCTGCACTGTCTCCTGCAAGGGGGTGAGGTGAAGCAAGGAATGTGAGGAGGTCGGTGAGTGATGGGGGTGGGGTAGGTCATGCATTGAGCAGTGTGTGAGGCTAGTGGTGCAGTTGGTAGGAGATGGTTTTTGAAGATGCATTCACTGACCTTGACCATTCGTCTGAGGTCATGAAACTTTGGTCACTGGAGCCAGGTCCTGAGGGGAACACTGCTGGCAGTGACGGCCTCAGTGATCTGGTTCCACATCTTCTTTCTGGAGGGCCTGCTGGCCCCCTGTGGGTAGAGCACCTCTCTTCCACTTGTGACCCCTGCACAAAGCTGGAATGCTGCGTCCAAGACGCTGGGTGCCCTTTCCCTGGCCTGTTGAGACATTTGTGTTAGTGCTGAAGCACTTTAACCAATTTTTACGTGCACAACCTTGGGCCTCCTACTGAGCGCAGAGCCAGTCAGCAGCGTAATAGTTCCTGGGCTGTGTGCTAAAATCATTTAAATTAGCAGGCAGCACCAAATTAATATGCTGCCTGCGCTTTCTAAACGGCGCGAGCAAATCTCGCCCTACGGTGCCCAAGTCTGTTTTCGAGCCTTACCGAATTTCCCAGCCAAGGTTTCTTATTTTTAGACAGTTAAACAAACATGAGGTCATCCATTTTGGACCAAAAAAGCATACATTCAAATATTTTTTAAATGGTGAAAAGCTAGGAACAGTAGATGTCCAAAGGGATTTAGGGGTCCATGTACACAGATCACTAAAATGTAGTAGTCAGGTACAAAAAAATCATCAAAAAGACTAATGGCATGTTAGCCTTTAATACTAGAGGGCTAGAATATGAAGGGGAGAAAGTTTTGCTACAGCTACACAAAGCCCTGGTTAGACCACATCTGGGGTACTGTGTACAGTTCTGGGTACCACAATTAGAATGGATATATTGGCCTTGGAAGGAGTGTAGCACAGATTCACCAGAATGGTACCAGGGCTCCAAGGGTTAGAACATGAGGAGAGATTGCATAAATTAGTCTTGTATTCCCTGGAATATAGAAGTTTAAGGGGTGATTTGATTGAAGTTTTTAGGATTTTGAAAGGATTGATAGGGTAGATAGAGAGAAACCTTTTCTACTGGTTGTGGGAGTCTACAAAATGGGGACATAACCTTAAAATCAGAGCCAGGCCATGGAGGAGAGAAGTTAGGAAACGCTACTTCACGCAAAAGGTGGTAGAAGTGCGAAACTCTCCCACAAAAAGCAGTAGATGCTAGCTCAATTCATAATTTTAAATCTGAGATTGATAGATTTTTGCTAGCCAAGGGTATTAAGGGTTATGGAGCCAAAGTAGGTGGATGGAGTTAGTGTACAGATCAGCCGTGATCTCACTGAATGGAGGAACAGGGGCTCAATAACCTACTCCTGTTCCTATTCAAATTCTCACAATAAATATTTCAAGGGTAGGTTTGTCTCTTCTACTTGTTTCTATAATAAAAAATTGTAGATAACAGGTCGAAAGTTCTTTCTGAATTTGTAATGTGTACTCTGGTATGTCAAGATATTGTTGAAAAAAGTGTTACAATCGTGCAATGTGACAAAATCGTTCTGAGTTAAGACAAAGGGGGGAAAAATTGAGTCGCGCCCCCTTTGAGCGCCCCGAAAAATTTAGCACCTCCACGGCCGAAATTAACCGGTAGCGCCCCAAGAGGGAGGCGGGGTGCTACTGGAAGCGCTCCGCTTCCCTCTTGGGGCGCTGTGAGTGAATTTTCACAGAATCCCACAGTGCAGATAGAGGCCATTTCGGCCCATCGAGCCTGCACCGACACATATCCCACCCTATCCCCGTAACCCCATGTATTTAATCCCCCTAACACTAAGGGTCAATTTATCATAGCCAAATCAACCTAACCCGCACATCTTTGGACTGTGGGAGGAAACCGGAGCACCCGGAGGAAACCCACGCAGACACGGGGAGAATGTGCAAACTCCACACAGACAGTCATCCGAGGCCGGATTCGAACCCGGGTCCCTGGCGCTGTGAGGTAACAGTGCTAACCACTATGCAACCATGCTGCCGCAGCGCCACGTCGCGCCACGGTACTGCAGGCCTTCCTCCCCTTATTAAAGAGGAGGGGCCCAGCGCAGCGTGACCCGGGGACCAGCTGGGCCACCAGGGATCGGAGTGCCGGCAAAAGAGCCCGGCACTCAAGAGAAGTGCCGGGCACACGGAGCGCAGCCGGCACTTCGCGGGCGGGCTGCAGAGGAGGCCGGGGACAGCAGAGGGGGCAGGTGCTGGCAGGTGGCCAGCAACAAAAATGGCCGCCTGGCACCTCCCCTTTAATTAGCGCCGCCCCGACTGCAGGTAGGCCCCCCTGACCCCGTCGAACATAGTGTCTGGCGGTAAGTCAGGGGGCGCTACCGAAGATCATGGTTGGGGCGCTGCGCACGGCGATGGCGTCATTGGCGGTGGCGCAGCGCCGTGGGGCGCTAATGGTTACTGCTGACGCTAACATCCCACTGTATTTCCCGGGAGGCGTTGGCACCGCCGCGCCTAGGCGCTAGTTGCTTTGCGTCCCATTAGCGCCATAAGAGGGCGCTAACGGGAGGCGCAAAGCAACCAATTTTTTAGGCCATAGGGTTTAAGATGAATACAGTTGCCTCTCTTTCACCTTGCAAATTTACTGGAGCTTTTGGGGGTGAAATCTGATTAGGCCAGAGAACGGGCTCGGGGAACGCGATCTACCTGCACCCATTCAAAGTGGCTCAGAAAATAGCACTACGCGTGCTTTAGAGGGTATTATAGAGCTGGGATCTGCACGTGGTGAGTCATCAGGCACGAGTGGGCTTCAGCCAGGCCGGGGGAAAAAGGTAGCTCCCCGGAGGGCGAGTTTGCACATGAGTTCTGCTGCACAGGACTCAGATGATGGCTTCGATGGGGCAGCCTTCAGAAGAAGGGTGATGGGCATGCACACAGAAATGCTTGGTGCAGTGGCAGGCCTGCCAGAGAGCCTCTTGTCAGTGTCAAGGAGTCCGGCTCCAACATTGCACGGGGCTTTGTACAGAGCTTGGAGCCTATGATTTCCAGGATGAAGGTGATGGGCAATTCCATTAGAACACTTGTGGACCCAACCATGATGCTGGATGTGATGGGCGAAGTCACAGCTACCATTGCAGCACAAGCGGAAGCGACCCAACGTCTGAGTGCTGCAGTGGATGCAGCGATGGACGTCGAACTTGGAGATGTTAACTAGGTCTCCTGCTGCAGACTGGAAGGATCTGGTGGTGAAACAATTGAGGGCCACAGTGACCTTGAGGGCCACTGGCAATGTTATCATTGCCCTGCTCCGAGGCTGCAAGTCTGGTTCCAGGAGGTGGCAGAGTTCTGTAACCGCCTCCTTGGTGAAGTGGAGCCTCTGAATACACTGCTCCTGGCTTAAGTGCAGGTAGGAGAAGTCTTCTCGGAAGACCCTAGGTGGGTAAGACCTCCTGCTGAGAGCCCTTCTGCTCCTCCTCTTCCCTCTGCGAGCAGCTTGTCCTCTTCTTTGCTGCTTCTGCTCCATCTCCCTGTCATGCTCCAGCACGAGGGGAACTGCAACTAGAGCCCCCATGACTGGGAGCAAGTGGTCTGAGCTGAACTCTTGAATTCAGAAGCAAGGCCTACTCCACTTGCTGCACCACTCCATCACTTCAGCAACTTTAAATAACTGTTGAAAGCTCCAAACTGTTGCACAAACTTACACAGAGCCAGTAAAAATCAAAAAGCAAGTCACCTGCAAGTTGTTGATGATTCCTTTGCATGCCGCTGGTGGGGGGGATCCCTCGTGTAGCTGAAACACTTGTGGAGAGGGCGTTGAATGGAGTGGCAACGTCCCAAATGGCAGATCGTGCGTCAAATCAGCATTGCACACTGATTGACGTCACGATCTGATTGATTAGCATTTTTCTGGTGAATGTAGGCAATGGCCGCGCAGCTGACCTCCTCAAAATGGTGGCCACCCTGAGCCGCGCTGGAAGTGGGCGGAAACGAGGCGGCTGCCATTTTTATGCCGAATCCGGCATTAACTGCCGGCGCTAAGGTGCCGAATTTTACGGCCTTTATTTTTCACGAAGTTATCTCAGATTGGAAGGATTGGTGAATTTCTACAAAATACCAATGTGAAAGGCTTGGCCTTAAGGGGCAATGAGATATTAATCTTGTACTTTCAGACAGTCAGCAAAGAATGATGGACCGGTGGGAGTTAAAGGCATGGCAACCAAAAAAATCGACAATGTTCCTTAATGAAAGATAAAACCTTTTTTGGAGCAGGTCTGGAAAAAAAAACTGCCAATGCACTTATTCAACGTAAAACCCAACTATGTGGACTTTTTAAATTAAGGTTGTGTTTCTTAATCTGCATTTCGATCAGAAAACCAAAGCCACATCATTTAGGAAATTGGTCCTCATTTCACCAAGTATTCATTTATTTTCATTTAGTGTTACAATACTTACTTATAAAGCAGAGTGTGCTGTGCATTTAGAGAGCTTTCAAAAGGGAAATATATCAACATGTATGCTAATTGCGTGCTAATGATTCTATCCTCTGATGTTTAACAGTTATCAGTCATTTTAATGTCAGCGCAAGGCCACTGGAAATTATGAGTCAAGCTTTGTTTACAAAAGACTTGCCTGGGGCATCCACCATACACATGTGAATCATTTTATCTTTGGTGCTGAAGCTGTCATTCTGTGAAATAGTATTGCCAATATTCCATATAGCAGAGTAATGAAACGTTAAAAAAGCCACAGTACTGCACATTTTTAACAAATAACTTAAGTGAGAGAAAAATATTGTCACTTGACAGCTTTCACATTTTTTCTCAACTAAAATGTGATTCGGGTTCTTGGAGCTTGCCACATAAATGTGACGTGAACCTAATGAAGACCAAACGGATAATGAGAAAAAAGCCATGCATCCATCAAACTTTTGTTCATATACTACAAAGAGGAAAGAAGCTTGGATCTAACCACCAGCGATAGATTAGTGCCAGATTTTGCATTTCTAGCTGGATACAAATTACAGTATTTACTAAGTTCTTATTATATTACTTTAACATTTTAATTAGTACAGTATATTAATCTCAAAATATGAAGAGAAAAATGATTAAACAGAAGGGAAAGCAAAGATGAGATGTAGGAAGCCATCCTCTCTCTGGAAAAAGCATGGGAAAACTATCATCCCAAATGTGAACTTTTCTTCTCCTCCTGAGACAGTCACTTAAAAACAGTTATATTTTATTTAATTACCCCTTTCTCACCTGACTTTCTTTCCAGACATAGATTGAGGCACAATATATAGTTTCAGGCTGCAAGATGTGTATTGGAATCAGGCTCAGTAATGTGCAATTTATGTAATAACGTAGTTGTCTGCTATTAACTTGGTAGATGGAATATGCATGAAAAAGTACTTATTTAATAAAAATTGTCTTTCTCAATATATGCAGAGTGAAGTCTGCTACAATAAGCCTACTTATGCACATTGTTGAGAATGCTTCCAACATGGTGCATTGCACTGACCTACATAATGACATGTTGCCTGGCTATATTGCATGATAAATTTGCTTTTCACAATTACTCGGCCTAAGGATGACAGTCTCCCATGTGCATGGGCTATGCTGGTAATTGTCAACATTTTCTTTGGCTGGAAAAGGAGAGAAAGCAAGAGGTTGCTATGCAGGGGAGTTTTGTTCCCGCATCCACTGTGAGAGCAAAAGTAATTTCTTAAAATTGAAGGGCAAGAGAAACCAACAGAAACCACATTCCATTCTCACAGCCAGGCAGGCTGTGATGAGGAAGAAACAAAGAAACAAGAAAAAGACAGGTAAAAGAATGTAAGAAAGCAGAGAGAATAAGAATACATACCCGGGAAGCATGTGATAGAGGCAGCATGACACATTTAGACCTGTTTATGTTTTTAGCCTAAGTGGACTCCTCGGGTACCTGGCTCACAACTGAAAATCTAACACCTTGATTTTGTCCAATTGTTGATGGCTGTTTTTTATTCAGCTCTCCACTGGAACTTGGCAACACTGGAAAGTGGTCAGTGTTTGCCCTGGACTAGAGATATGAAAGAAGCCTGTTGGAGTCACCTCAGATGAATTGTTTTTCAAATTATTATGTAAATACAGTAGTTTGAAAGAAGTAACACAAATGTTTAACCACATGTATCGTTTGTTGGACTGAATTACAACGAGGAATTATAAGGCCGAATCCATGCAGCTGCATGCCCATGATTTCCGGTCACATGCTCTCTGGTGAGAGGGCTGGCATACTGAATCCGTCTTTATAAACCAAAACATTGCCAGTGAAAACATATAGTGGGGAGAAATTCGACTTGCACTCAAAACAGGCACAAAGTAGGTAGAGCGAGCACTCCACAAGCTGGACTGTGCTTGAGGCATAAGCCAAATTCAACTTCGGGCCTCACTTGAATACCAAGCGGGCACCGCGCTGCAGCTCACCAGTTGGGAAGGGTGGCAAATTGTCTGGTTATCACACAATGTCGGCCAGCAGGTCAGGTCTTGGGGGGGGGGGGGGGACAGAGACAACCCTGATAGTGAGCCTTATATGCACGCCGGCAGCAGAATGTAATTATTTTGTTGGCTAAGGAGGAGCACCCATTTTGCTAGGCCCACAAAAATTGAAAATTGAAAATTTCTTGGGATTTTATTTTAAAGCGGCCTCCAATGGTCCCTTTAAGGGCTACGAGTTAGGCCGATCAAGACCTGGTACAACTAGGTGGAACAAGCTCCACTCATTTGTACCTGAATTTCAAATTTAGGATCCTACAACCGGCATAAGACCCCGATTTGCACACTTAAGGAGCCTAATGCATGTTTCAGGCTGCGCTTGATGACTGAAAGTTGCCAGAGTTAATATGGTGTGCGGCGCACTCCTGGTCTGGATTGGGAGTAACAGATTGTAGTGCAGGATTCAGAGACCTAATGCCCATTTTACAGGCACAAAACTTGGGGCTGTAGCTTGAATTTCTCCCCCCCCGCCCCGCCCCCCCCCCCCCACCCCTCCCCCCGTAATATGTTCTGTTCACACAAGTAAAAAACAAAAGGTGGGTCTAGAGGAGGTGTAAATGGGAATATCAGAATCATCAGCAACAGCTGCTGTCCAAAATAATGGGGGCAGAGGTTATGATCTGAAATTGTTGAACTCAATATTGAATCCAGAAGGTTGTAAAGTGCCTAATAGAAAGATGAGGCGCTGTTCCTCACGCTTACGTTGAGCTTCATTGGAACAGTGTAGGAGGTAAGGACAGAATGATCAGAGTGGGAGTGGTCTGGAGAATTAAAATGACAGGCGACCGGAAGCTCGGGGTCATGCTTGCAGACTGAACTTTACCTGTCCCATTACCATCTCATTTCGCCTTGCACCATCGTTCCTTTTGTCATTTAATCACTCCTGCCTTCCATCCTATCACATACCTTCCCTTTTGTTCTTTCCTCCCCTCCCCCCTCTCCCTGCCTCTGTACTTGCTTAAAACCTGAAACATCTCTAACCTTTTCCAGTTCTGATGAAAGGTCATTGACCTGAAACGTTAACTCTGTTTCTCTCTCCTCAGATGCTGCCTGACCTGCTGAGTGTTTCTGGATTTTTCTGCTTATATGTACTGCTACACACGTTGGATGTGAACCAAGAACATAAGCAGTATTTTTGGAAGCCCATCTGTGTTCAGTGAATGAATACACTCTGAGCAGCTTTCCAAATTCTATAGAACATTGACACATCTCTTCACCAGGCTACTGCTTTTCTATTTAATGGCCATATTTTGATAGGGAGTAAAATGCATAACGCAAAATGTGCAGATTTAACTAGGCATATCCCAAATTGGCAGCTAAATTTGGATCTTGTCCGCCTTCCCTGACTTTGAAACAATGTTGCTGGATTTTAAAATGCTCTCCGAACCTAAAAGTATTAGTCCTCAGACTTTGTTTTGGAGTTATAGGAGTTGAGGAATATGCAATGACTTTTTTTTTTACAAGTTTCAAGCTGAGGTTTTAACACATTATATATTGATGGTATGTAGTTTAGGAATTAATTTATTAAGACACATACCACACTTACTTCCATAATTTATATTTATGGAAAACATAACTGCATTAAACTCATTAGAAACACATAAATAAGTGCAAAATAAATAAATAGCACAAAAATAAAAATATTAGGTTATTTGAACATTATGCTAAAGTATCCCTCATTTTAGCCATTTGCCCTGATTTTTAGGACCTGGATCCGTGATTTTTATTTCTACTTTAGAGAAATATGGTCATGATCAATATGCCCTTACTTAATAAGAACGTAAGAAGTAGGAGCAGCAAGTAATTAGGAAAGCAAATGGTATGTTAGCCTTTATTACAAAGGGATTAGAGTATAAAAATCTTAGGAATGTTAAAAGACTTCTGTATCTCAAAAAAAAATACCATATTCACAGCACAATACAATGCCAACCTCAAGTAATTCAGCAAATAGTGAATGGTAACTTTACTCACCAAACTCTCTGGAGACAGTGATAGAATAAACACAATTGTGTCCAGTACTGTAATTTCTGGGGTAGTTTGGCGACAGCACGGTACCATCGGAACCTGTGGATCGACTTCCACATGGAGCTGAAAGATATATATTTTTTTATAAATATTAATAATAATTTAGAGTTCACTCTGGAAAAAAAGTAATTATGATACACAGCGAATTGCAGATAAATCCTGCTTTCTCCTGAAAGCAAAATATTTTCAGCCGTTTGCTATGCTTCCAGTTTCAAGTCCCAAAACACCCTTCAATTTATTATTCTCTGCCTCAGTGATAGCTGCTTGCTTCCACAAAGCCTGCCTACTGCCATTGGTAAGGTTGAGTGCTCACGGCAGTGGTGTTCTTCACAAAGAGTGAGTAAATGTTGCAGTGAATTGTAAATAAATTCAGGCTGAAAATCCCAAAGGAGTCTGAACTGAGACTGTTTGATTGTGCCAAGCAGAAGCTAAACCTTCCTTTGTTTTAAGTCAGAGATGTATTTGATCAAAGATCATGTGGAAAACCTTAAATTGGCACTGAAGTGCCTGGAGGAAAGAATTAGACTTCATGCTGAGTTAGCCAGGTTCAAGTTCAATGGACTTGGTAGAGCTACACGAACTGAACACAGTCCTCTGAGGTTGCTTGATCATTCTTTTTCACGAGCAGCCCTGCTAATTATAGCCTGTGAGAGGCCAACAGGTGCTAAACTTGTAACAATGCCGACTGTGCATCAGAAATGAGTATTTTGGTACATTCAGGATCTAGACCAGGCTCACCATTCATTCTAAATAGCCAATCCAGTTTTATAAAGGCCCATCTCCCCATGCATCCCCACCCCCTCCCCCCCGCCCCACATCAAGGATTTCCATGTAGTGCTCCATCTGCCCTGCAGCAAATGAACTTCAAGATAATCATTAAGAGGCACTTTTGTATTTACGTAAAACAGTCCAAGCGAATAACATCCATGCACCAGTCTCCCATTATTTTATTTGGAGTGGGCAGCAGATCTCCATAGGTATGCTGGGCTCTGCTTCTATATGGAGACCCACAAACAGCAGACATGTCAGACTGGCTTCTTGCATTTTCACAACTAAAGCCAGCTCCCTTAATCTCCTGACAAAGTCACAACCTGCTTTTATATTGCGCTCAGTGCATTGCTGCCCTCATGCATTCAGCGGAAATAACAACATAAACTTGCCACATTCACTAATGCCGACAGCCAGGAAGAATAAAGAATGGGTAATGCACTGGAGCAAGAGAAAAGCAGCTGCAGATCCACATTTTTATGAGTCCATGATACTGTTGGGATAAGAAAGCAAAGCTTGATTACACTATGGAGCTCAGCTAATTGAGGGAAATTGGGTCTCCTTTTGTCAGTTTCTTCCGCACCCCAATTTCTGAACCGCTTCATGGGATAAGTACACACAACTGCTACCCATGCATATTCACAAATTATAAGCATCTAATTTGCATCCCATCTACGTGTGGCGTGTGCATTTACAATATTGGCCCACAAATAACGCACAGAAAGACAAAATCTCTTTCTAACCTTTTATTAATCATTCATTTACAGTGCACAACTCTATCCACAAAACATCTCACTTGCTGGCAAAACACTGAACAGTAGCAAGCCAAGGTTAGGGATAGAAATAAAGTTGCTCTAATGCCCCTTCATGCTAATCGGGCAATGCCAGGACAAATTGGCATTTGCAAAGATCTGGCATGAATTCAGCACTGTAAACTGTGCCAGGTTACAGAGCCTACAGTCAAAAGGTTTTAAACCAGTATTCCATTAAGAATTTAATAGCTTTAACATACCAAATGGGCAAACTGGGTATAGTGCCCTACAGTGCAAAGGAGTACTGCCAAGTAACATGAAATAGTAACTCATTTCCAGCTGTCACGGCAGGAGTTCAAACATTTACATAGGATTGCATAGGATATACAGCACAGAAACAGACCATTCAGCCCAAGCCGTCCATGCCAGCGTTTATCCTCCACTCGAGCCTCCTCCCATCTTTCCTCATCTAACCCTATCAGCATAACCCTCTATTCCCTTCCCCCTCATATGTTTATCTAGCCTCCCCTTAAATGCATCTATACTATTCGCTTCAACCACTCCCTGTGGTAGCGAGTTCCACATTCTCACCACTCTCTGGGTAAAGAAGTTCCTTCTGAATTCCTTATTTGATTTCTTGGTGAATATCTTATATTGATGGTCTCTATTTTGCTCTTCCCCACAAGTGGAAACATTCTCTCTGTATCTACTCTATCAAAACCTTTCATAATTTTAAAGACCTCTATTAGGTCACCCCTCAACCTTCTCTTTTCAAGAGAAAAGAGACCCAGCCTGTTCATCCTTTCCTGATAGATATACCTTTGCATTTCTTCTTACCAAAATGTAATACCTCACATTTCTCTGTGTTGAAATTCATTTGCCAATTCTATGCTGATTCTGCAAGTTTATTAATGTCCTCCTGTAATTTATTGCAGTCCTCCTCAGTATTGATTATCCCCCCAATTTGGTGTCATCTGCAAATTTAGAAGTTGTGTTTTTGATTCTAACATCTAAATCATTAATATAAATTGTGAACAACAGTGGTCCTTGTGAAACACCACTTCCCAACATTTGCCACTCTGAATAGCTACCCTTTACCCCTACTCTCTGCTTTCTGTCTTGAAGCCAGCTAGCTATCCATTCTGCTACTTGTCCCCTAATTCCGCATTCTCTGACTTTATTCATTAGTCTATTATGTGGTAACATATCGAAGACCTTTTGAAAATCTAGATAAATTGCATCTACTACCTTGTCTACTCTCTCTGTTGCCTCTTCAAAATATTCAGTGAGGTTGGTCAAGCCTTTCCCTTTTGAAATCCATGTTAATTATTCATGATTATATTTTTGGGGGGGAAAATTCAGTTGGATTGCGCCTCCCATTAGCGTCTTAAGAGGGCGCTAATGGGGCGCAAAGCAACTAGCGCCCGTGCGTGCCGATCTTTGCGCCGCTCACGAAATTAACTAGATATTTTGCGGCGGCGCTAAACACTACCGCCATGATCTCCTGCGCCGGCCGATTGTGACGTTAGTCGAGAGTGCAACGCCCCGGTAGCGCCCCGGACTGGATATTGAGTGGCACCCCCTGTCTTACCGCCTGCCGCTAGCAACGACAGGTTGAGGGGAGCGTTTTGCAGTCAGCAAGGGACTGGGGGAGCGCTATTTAAAGGCGACCACTTCCTGCCTTTTTTTGTTAGCAAAATTTTTGCACCACGCATTCTGAGTGAGAGAGAGAGACTGCAGGAGATATTCAAAGCTGTGTTGAGGAGTGTGGCATCAAGGAGCCCTGGTAAAACTGAAGTCAATGGGAATCGGGGGGAAAACTCTCCACTGGCTAGAGTCATACCTAACACAAAGGAAGATGGTTGTGGTGATTGAAGGTCAATCATCACAGCCCCAGGACATCGCTGCAGGAGTTCCTAGGCCCAACCATCTTCAGCTGCTTCATCAATGACCTTCCCTCCAACATAAGGTCAGAAATGAGGATGTTCGCTGATGACTGCACAGTGTTCAGTGCCATTCACAACTCCTCAGATAATGAAGCTGTCCATGCCCGCATGCAACAAGACGTGGACGACGTTCAGGCTTGGGCTGATAAGTGGCAGGTAACATTCGCGCCACAGAAGTGCCAGGCAATGACTATCTCCAACAAGCGAGTGTCTAACCACCGCCCCATGACATTCAATGGCATTACCATCGCCGAATCCCCCACCATCAACATCCTGGGGGTCACCATTGACCAGAAACTTAACTGGACCAGCCATATAAATACTGTGGCAACAAGAGCAGGTCAGAGGCTAGGTATTCTGCGGCGAGTGTCTCACCTCCTGACTCCCCAAAGCCTTTCCACCATCTACAAGGCACAAGTAAGGAGTGTGATGGAATACTCTCCACTTGCCTGGATGAGTGCAGCTCCAACAACACTCAAGAAGCTCGACACCATCCAGGACAAAGCAGCCCACTTGATTGGCACCCCATCTACCACCTTAAACATTCACTCCCTCCACCACCGGCGTACCGTAGCTGCAGTGTGTACCATCTACAAGATGCACTGCAGCAACTTGCCAAGGCTTCTTCGGCAGCACCTCCCAAACCCGCGACCTCTTCCACCTAGAAGGACAAGGGCAGCAGGCGCATGGGAACACCGCCACCTCCAAGTTCCCCTCCAAATCACACACCATCCTGACTTAGAAGTATATCGCCGATCCTTCATCATCGCTGGGTCAAAATCCTGGAACTCCCTACCTAACAGCACTGTGGGAGTACCTTCACCACATAGACTACAGCGGTTCAAGGCGGCAGCTCACCACCACCTTCTCAAGGGCAATTAGGGATGGGCAATAAATGTTGGCCTTGCCAGTGATGCCCACATCTCATAAACAAATAAAACATTTTTTTAATATAGGGCCCTGATGAGACCACACCTGGAGTATTGTGTACAGTTTTGGTCTCATTACCTAAGGAAGGATATACTTGCATTCGAGGGAGTGCAACTAAAGTTCTCCAGACTGATTCTTGGGATGGGGGGATTGTCCTATGAGGAGAGATTGAGTAGACTAGGCCTACCTGACGAAGGAGCAGCGCTCCAAAAGCTTGTGATTTCAAATAAAGCTGTTGGACTATAACCTGGTGTTGTGCGACTTCTCACTTTTGTCCACCCCAGTCCAACACCGGCATCTCCGCATCATATATTCTCTAGAGTTTAGAAGAATGAGAGGTGATCTCATTGAAACATACAAAATTCAGGGTAGATGCAGGGAGGATGTTTCCCCTGGCTGGGGTGTCTATAACCAGGGATCACAGTCTCAGAATAAGGGGTCGATCATTTAGGACTGAGATGAGGAGAAATTTCTTCAATCAGAGGGTGGTGAATCTTTGGAATTCTCTACCCCAGAGGGCTGTGGAGGCTCAGTCGTTGAGTATATTCAAGACAGAGATCAATAGATTTTTGGATATTAAGTGAATCAAGGGATACGGGGATAGTGCAAGAAAGTGGAGTTGAGGTTGAGGATCAGCCATGATCTTATTGAATGGCGGAGCAGGCTCGAGGGGCCGAATAGCCTACTCCTGCCTCTATTTCTTATGTTCTTATAATTGGCAAATGAAATTCAACACAGTAAATGTGAGGTATTACATTTTGGTAAGAAAAATAGGGAGGTTTCATATTACTTGGAAAACACAAATCTAAATGGAGTAGAAAAGCAAAGGGATCTCGGAGTACAAATACAGAAATTACTAATAGTAACAACACAGGTTAACAAGGCCATTAAAAAAAAGCAAACCAAGCACTAGGGTTTATTTCTGGAGGGATTGAATTGAAAAGTAGAGAAGATATGCTAAACTTGTATCGAACCTTGGTTAGACCACACTTGGAGTACTGTGTACAATTCTGGTCACCATATTATAAAAAGGATATAGCGACACTAGAGAAGGTGCAAAAAAGATTTACAAGGATGATACGAGAAATGTGAGAAGGCTGAGGGGTGACCTAATAGAGGTCTCTAAAATTATGAAAGGTTTTGATAGAGTAGATACAGAGAGAGTGTTTCCACTTGTGGGGAAGAGCAAAACTAGAAGCCATCAATATAAGTTAGTCACCAAGAAATCAAATAGGAAATTCAGAAGAAACTTCTTTACCCAGAGAGTGGCGAGAATGTGGAACTTGCTACCACAGGGAGTGGTTGAAGCGAATAGTATAGATGCATTTAAGGGGAGGCTACATAAGCATATGAGGGAGAAGGGAATAGAGGATTATGCTGATAGGGTTAGATGAGGAAAGACGGGAGGAGGCTCAAGTGGAGCATAAACACCGGCATGGACTGGTTGGGCTAAATGGCCTGTTTCTGTGCTGTATATACTATGTAATCCTATGTATGCTGCACAAACAACTTAACAGGTCACATAACACTTAACTT
The DNA here is from genome assembly GCA_030390025.1 of Squalus acanthias. Taxonomy (NCBI): domain Eukaryota; kingdom Metazoa; phylum Chordata; class Chondrichthyes; order Squaliformes; family Squalidae; genus Squalus; species Squalus acanthias. The sequence goes on from CM059432.1 coordinate 100,588,816, forward strand.
GTCAATCAGACAACTGCATTTGAAGTAAATCTGCTCCTTCTTGTTGCTTTTTCTAGCCTAACTTGGCACATGCTTGCTTGACTGATACATTCATTCTGTGGCTCAAGCTCAGATAATTATCTTCATCCGAAAACAGAACATCAAGTTCCACATGTACGCTGATGTTACCCAGCTCTGCCTCATTACCACCTCCCTCTACCCCTCCACTCTCTCTATTTTGTCACTGCTTATCTGACATCCAGTGCTGGATGAACAGAAAGTTAATCCAACTAAATATTGGGAAGATCAAAGCCATTGCCTTTGGTCCCTGCCACAAACTCTGTTCCCTAGCCACCGACTCCATCCCTCTCCCTGGCCACTGTCTGAGGCCGAACCATACTGTTCGCAACCTTGGTGTCATATTTGACCCTAAAGTGAGCTTCCGACCACACATCCGTTCCATCACCAAGACTGCTTACTTCCACCTCTGTAACATCACCCAACTCTGCCCTTGCCTCAGCTCTTCTGCTGCTGAAACCCTCATCTATGCCTTTGTTACCTCTAGACTTGACTATTCCAATGCTCTCCTGGCCTGCCTCTCATCTTCCACCCTACATAAACTTGAGCTGATCCAAAACTCTGCTGCCCATATCCTAACTTGCACCAAGTCCCGTTCACCCATCACCCCTGTGCTCACTGACCTACATTAATCCCAGTCCGGCAACACCTCAATCTTAAAATTCTCATCCTTGTTTTCAAATCCCTCCATGGCCTCACCCTCCCTATCTCTGTAACCTCCTCCAAGCCCTACAACCCTCTGAGATCTCTGCGCTCCTTCAATTCTGGCCTCTTGTGCATCTCCGATCTTAATCGCTCCACCATTGGCGGCCATGCCTTCAGCTGCTTTTGTTTACCCCTTTTCTCATTCAAGACAAGCATTAATCATTTTATGGTCCTGTTCACTATTCCACAGGGCAGCTTTCTCCTGCTCCCTTGAGTATTATTATTTAATGGTACCAAGAGCTTGCATTGTTAGCAGAAAATTCACTCGCTGTAGGGTCTGTCTGCAGCATCTCAGTCTGAAATCTATTTGCAGGGTCTCAGCGAAGCTAAGTTAAAATAGCTTAAGATGCTGGGACTGATTCAATTTGCATTTTGCATATTGTGCACTGAATCACCAGTTAAAACAATGCACAGATGCCTTCAAAAGATTCCTGAGGTAAAAGACTTTAATGGCTGATCATTATTTTCGCATTAAATCAATGGGCAAAATGTGTTTTGTAAAGGACGCAAGCAAATGCTCAACCTCACTGCCAAAATAAAGTTTATGGGGAGAGTCAAGCTAGTCGCTGGCTGAGACAAACTCAAGAAGGCAAGCCAAAGAAGATTTAAGTGGAAAGATTTCCCAGCACGGAGAACTCCTGATACAAAAGGCCATTCAACAGCAGAGAGCTGATACAGAAGCAAAATATTGCAGATGCTGGAAATCTGAAATAAAAACAGAACATGCTGGAAATGCTCAGCAGGTCAGGCAGCATCTGTAGAGAGAGAAACAGAGTTAATCAAAGATCATCGACCTGAAACTTTAACTCTGTTTCTCTCTCCACAGATGCTGCCTGACCTGCTGAGTATTTCCAGCATTTTCTGTTTTTACAGCAGTGAGCTGTTAGGAGAAAAGATCAAGTATCTGAAGAAATTAGGTCGAGCAATGTGAATATGTTGTGCAAAAGAGCCTTCCTCTTCCTGTCTCCCTCCCTGTCCCATCAATATTTTGGAACCCTTCAGTCTCCCCACCCCCGTCACCAACAGAGCGAGTCAGCTGTCAGACCAATTGTATTGATAGTGAACTCACCCTTTAAGGATGTGTTATTTGGCCTTAATGATAGAACTCCACCCAAGTTGCTATTCCCCAATGCTCCCCTTTTAATCTATAGGTGGGTGGCCAATAAATCCCAATCGCTCCCTATTGAGCATTGCTGCTCGCCTAATCTTTGACCCTATTCCAATACTCAGCTGACCCCCAACCTGTTCAAATCATCCATGTCTCTGAATGGGCGTCTGAATGATGAAAACATCTAGCGGCAAACAAACAACTTTGTCACTCCAGCAAAATCCCCTTTCTTCAATTAGAACAGCATTTGCTGTTGCCCACACTCAAAGTGGAGACAGCTGGAAGATCCTTGCAGCAGTGTAAACACCATCAAATGATCCCATTGCCAGCCCAAACAGGCCCTTGGCCCATTTCCCCAGAGAAAATCTGGATCTAGTAAAGGGAAGAGAAGCTCAGCTACTCCTCACTGAGGTAGTTTCTATGCCTATGCTCCTCCATCACCCTCTTTATTTTCCCTTCAGTACACTCTCTGCCTCCTCTTGTCTCCCAATCCCCCTCCCCTCTTCCCACTTTGTGTCTCCCATCCATGTTACCTTCCCCATCTTTCTCGCCTTACCCTGAATGGGTCCAATTATCCCTGCCCTCTGACCCTGATTGTCCTGAATACTGCACTTGGTCTTGACTGCCCATGTGCTGTGTCATAACATCAACAGTATGGGTTTTGAGATGCATCCATCACACTGGCATATGCGCAAAGTACATGTCACACAAAAAAATCCTGATTACCTCAAATTTACCACTCACTTAATGTGCATTTGGTTTGTGACCACGCCCAGGGCTTCCTATTGTCAATGCTCACTATCCTGGCAGCAGCCAGGATTCCTTCATCCTGTGTCAGTCCAGTGTGCCAGCAATATTCCAGCGATCACATTAAGCTTGAGGGTGGCTGCTTGGAGACCAGGGCTATCTGCTCTCCACCTGGCTCATAACTCCCCTCCGCAACTCCAACACTCGTGCCCAGCCCTCCAGTACTCGCCAGAGTGAGTGTCCCATTTCGTGGTGGTCTGCTGCATGCTCCACAACTTTGCCATCATGAGGGCGTAGCACTTGCCACCAGGGATTGTGGGACCACCTCAGGAGGAGGAAGAGGAATAGGAGCAAGAGGAAGAGCACGAGCAGGGAGGGAGGAGGCAGGCAGGCAATCCCTCTTCCCGACGAGCTGTCCATGAATGCCTTATCAGACTCCAAATGGAACCCCAGATCCCCATTGCTCATCACATCCCCATCAACCACATCCCCATCATACCATCCCTCTGTCACGGAATATCACAGCGTCCTGGGCACAAAGCTGAAATGAGAGACACCACAAACGATTCCAAACAAAATTAATAAATTTATTAAAAATCAATTCACACATATTTACTGTATAAATATGAACTAATCATCCTTGTGCAATCCCTTAGCGCCTGTTGTTCGGGTGCCCTTTCCTGTCCTATTACTCCTACGAAGTGCTCCCCCAGTGCCTGCAGCATGGCTGGTGGAAGACTGCTGAGTTTCCATGGGGGAGCCTTCAAATGGTCTTGCAGGACGACCTCGAGAAGCTCTGGCCCCAGAAGGCCCAGCTGCAGACTGCACCACCCCGGCATGGATGGCAGCAGTCTGGGCTGGCTGGCTGATAGGCAGCGACAAGGGCAATGGCGGAGTGGCAGTGGTGGGAACAGGAATGCTGTCATCCTCGAAGAAGACAGCAGAGTTCTGCTCCACTGACCCACTGCCACTTTCCTGGGGTGGCGCCTCAGCATTTCTAGCAATCTGCTCGAGCACAGATTGCTGGGCTGCTGTGACACCCTGCAAGCCCCAGTCGACAGTGGTAAGCCTGGCCACGATGGCAGCAGTCTGAGCTTGGGTGGCATCAAGCTGAGACTGCATGAGAGCGGTCTGCGCTTCCGCTGCAGCACTAAGACATTGGGTCACTTCCGCCTGTGCTGCAATGGCAGCCGCGACATCGCCCATCACACACAGCATCATGTCTGGGTCGACACGGGTCTCTTCGGGAATCTTCCATCATTTCCAGCCTGGAAATCATGGGCACCAAGCTCTGTGCAGTGCCCCATGCAATGTTGGAGGTGGACTCCTCCATGCTGCTTGACATTGCCAGGCTTGCCATTGCACCTAGCAATTCGGTGTGCATGCCCATCACCCTTCTTCTGAAGGCCGCACCATCGAGGTGCTCATTTGAGTCCTGTGCAGGAGAACTCACCCTCCGGGGAGCTGGCCTCCGAGCTACCCTTTCCCCCTGGCCTTGCTGCAGCCCACTCGTGCCTGGTGCCTCACCCTGTGCAGATCCCGCTACTACACTAGCCTCTAAAGTACGCGTAGTGCCAGTTTCTGAGCTGGTGTCTGCGAGTGACAGATGCAGTGATGCTGTGACTTCTTCTTCTTGGGTGGACCTGGGTGTCCTTGTACACCAGTCGCTGAAGGTAAGCATGCAGGTGCAGCAGGCGGTTAAGAAGGCAAATGGTATGTTGGCCTTCATAGCGAGAGGATTCGAGTACAGGAGCAAGGATGTCTTGCTGCAGTTGTACAGGGCCTTGGTGAGACCACACCTTGAATATTGTGTGCAGTTTTGGTCGCCTTATCTGAGGAAGGATGTTCTTGCCATGGAGGGAGTGCAGTGAAGATTCACCAGACTGATACCTGGGATGGCAGGAATGACCGTATGAAGAGAGATTGGGTCGATTAGGCTTATATTCGCTAGAGTTTAGAAGAATGAGAGGGGATCTCATTGAAACTTATAAAATTCTAACAGGACTAGACAGACTAGATGCAGGAAGGATGTTCCCGATGGCGAGGGAGTCCAGAACCAGGGGTCACAGACTAAAGATAAGGGGTAAGCCATTTAGGACTGAGATGAGGAGGAATTTCTTCACCCAGAGAGTGGTGAACCTGTGGAATTCTCTCCCACAGAAGACAGTTGAGGCCAATTCATTAAATATATTCAAGAAGGAGTTAGATATATTTCTTAAGGCTAAGGGGATCAAGGGATATGGGGAGAAAGCAGGGACAGGGTACTGAATTTGGATGATCAGCCATGATCACATTGCATGGCGGAGCAGGCTCGAGGGGCCGAATGGCCTACTCCTGCTCCTATCTTCTATGTTTCTATGTTTCTTCTTCTTCTCCCCACTCGCTCTCTTGCATCGCCTCAGGGACAGGCTGCTCCAGTCTTTGTTGTTGATTATCTGAAAGCAGAAAGGCACAAGAGTTAGGTTATGGTGAGGGGAGGGGAGGGGAGGGGGGAAGCAAGATATGCATGCATACAGCATCAGTAGCTTGAAAGTGAGAAGAGATTGTGGGATAAGTGGGATGTGAGAAGAAGGATTAGGAATGACCATACCATTGTTGTCCCCAAGGGGTTCAACCTCGTCGGTTGCCACGGCCTCTACGATCTGCCACCCAATTATGTCCAGAACTTTCTCCCCCAGCTGGCTGAGGTCGTGGATGTCAGCTTGCCCCACCGCCTGTCTGTTGCTGCTCCCTCCTGTTATGCACGACCTTGGCCTGCAAGAGAAAGAGAAGTGTGTGAGTGAGTGTGGAGCAATGTGTTTGAATGATGTGCATGCCATAGTTGAATAGCTGTCAGTCTGTGTAAGATGTGAGGTTGTGAGAGTGAAGTGAAGCTATGATTGTGAGGTGCGAGTGTTGATATGTAGAGATTGTTGACAGGTGAGTACTGGGGGTGTGGTGCATTGAGCAGTGTGTGAGGCTTGTGGTGCAGATGGTGGGATATGGCATTTGCTGAGCCTTCACTCATCTTGACCACTCGTGTGAGGTCATTAAACCTTTATCGGCACTGGATGGCCGACCTTGGCACCATAGTGCTGGCTGTCACATGGGCGGCTATCTCCTGCCACAGCCTTCGGGAGGTGTGTGGCAAGGGCTTCCTTCCTCTCCATGGCCACAACTAGTGCCTCCAGAGCTGCGTCAGAAAATCTCTGGGCTCTCTCCCTTTGAGGACGTTCCGCCATGGCTTTGCAGTTCATTCTTGTTGTTGCTGTTCTTCTTCTTCCAGTTGCAGTTCCAACTGGCTTGACAATGAGGTGCTGTAGCATTCGTGCACCTCCCCGTTAAGTACTGAATATAGCCTGTTCAACACATGACTGGGAATTAAACTGCCCCTGATATTGGTCGACCTGTTGAGCGTTAAGCCAATGAGCAGCAGTTTTAGCACTGAAATCAAGGCTATAATCATGTTAATGAGGACTGAGCACGAATTTTGCATGCTACCTCGACCATTTTGAGGTGGTGCAGCTTAACATCATTAGGCCTTAACTCTGCCTGTTTCGTGGCTATATCCAATTTCTAGGCCTTTGTCACTATCTACTTACTTCACTATCTCTCATCACTTCTCTTACAAACTTCTATTATTTCCCATCTTTTGGATGAGATGTTAAACTAAGGTCCCAACTGCCCTCTTAGGTGAATGTAAAACAGCAATATCCGAAGAAGACTGGTGGAGAATGAAATTTGATTTTCACAATGTTAGTAATATATGGGCCCCGATAATAACTGCGAGGTGTGTTTGGAGTGGGGGCATGCGATTTTGGGTGGGAAACCTGGAAGAACTTCTAGTGCGTTGGTCTGTGGCATTTTAACGCAGCCACCTAATTAGAATATTACTTCCGGGTTTGGCGCCGAATGCAGGGCAGCGGGCATGGTGCGACCCGCATGACGCGATCTCAACTAAAGTATCTGAAGGGCCAATTCAAAGATGGAATTTGGAAGAGTTAGAGTTTGAACAAAGATAGGGAGCAGTTTCATCATGGATTAAGGACAGTCAAGGGCTGCGCCTTGATTTAACGACGCATCGCTTGATGCATTGCTGGGTGCAGTGAAGTGTTGGGGAAAGATACTGTTCCCTGGCAATGGAAGGAAGAAACCTACTGCTGCAACAAAGAAGGAGTGGATGGAGGTGGCCGAGAAGGTCAGCAGCAGGAACACTGTACCACGTTCCTGGCTTCAGTGCAGGAAGCACTGTAATGATCTAACCAGGTCAGGAAATGTGAGTACAGTTTCACATTCACCTACATCTTGTTGTAAACATCACCCCATGCCTCCCTCTGCCTTGTCAAAGCCTACACCATCACATCACTCCTCACACCGACTTACCTCGCAAGCGCACCCATCGTCTCCTTCTATGCAATCCTTACATCCCCATCTATCCATCCACTACTGCCACTCACCCTGATCCTCATGCAATTTCAAGTAAGAATTCCAAAGTAGGAATGCATTGCATTAAGATTCTGAAGATTTCTACAGTTTTCTAAAATGTCAGTACTGATTTTACAATGGAAAGTAAAATCAGGCAGCATGTAAAACATAAGAACATAAGAAAAAGGAGCAGGAATAGGCCACTTGGCCCCTCGAGCCTGTTCCACCATTCAGTAAGATCATGGCTGATCTTGGGCTCAAAGCCACTTCCCAGCCTGCTCCCCATAACCCTTCATTCCCTTATCTTGCAAAAATCTGTCTATCTCCACCTTAAATGTATTTAATGACCCAGCCTCCACAGCGCTCTGGGGCAGAGAATTCCACAGATTTACGACCCTCTGAGAGAAGAAATTCCTTCTCATCTCAGTTCTAAAAGGGCGACCATTTATTCTGAAACTATGCCCCCGAGTTCTAGATTCCCCCACGAGGGGAAACATCCTCCTGCATCTACCTTGTCGAGCCCCCTCAGTATCTTATATATTTCAATAAGATCACCTCTCATTCTTCTAAATTCCAATGAGTATAGGCCAAGCCTACTCAACCTTTCCTCATAAGTCAACCCCCTCATCTCTGGAATTAACCTAGTGAACTGTCTCTGAACTGCCTCCAATGCAAGTATATCCTTCTTAAATAAGGAGACCAAAACTGTACGCAGTACTCAAGGTGTGGTCTCACCAATACCCTGTACAGTTGTAGCAGGAGTTCCCTGCTTTTATACTCCAACCCCCTTGAAATAAAGGCCAACATTCCATTTGCCTTTTTGATTACTTGCTGTACCTGCATGCTAACTTTTTGTGTTTCATGCACAAGGACCCCCAGGTCCCTCTGAACTGTAGCATTTTGTAATCTCTCTCCATTTAAATAATAGTTTGCTTTTTTATTTTTCCTGCCGAAGTGGATAACCTCGCACTTTCCCACATTATACTCCATCTGCCAAATGTTTGCCCACTCACTTAGCCTGTCTATATCCCTTTGCAGATTCTTTGAATCCTCTGCACAACTTCCCACCCACCTTTGTATCATCCGCAAACTTGGCTACATTACACTCGGTCCCTTCATCCAAGTCATTAATGTAGATTGTAAATAGTTGAGGCCGCAGCACCGATCCCTGTGGCACCCCACTAGTTACCGTTTGCCAACCGGAAAATGACCCCTTTATCCCGACCCTCTGCTTTTTGTTACTTAGCCAATTCTCTATCCATGCTAATATATTACCCCCAATTCCGTGAGCTCTTATTTTATGTAGTAACCTTTTATGTGGCACCTTATCGAATGCCTTCTGGAAATCCAAATATACCACATCCACTGGCTCACCTTTGTCCACCCTACTCGTAACATCCTCAAAGAACTCCAGCAAATTTGTTAAACCATGCTGACTCTGCTTGACTGCATTATGATTTTCCAAATGCCCAGCTACTGCTTCCTTAATGAAGGACTCCAGCATTTTCCCAATGACAGATGTTAGGCTAACTGGTCTATAGTTTCCTGCTTTCTGTCTCCCTCCTTTCTTAAATAGGGGTGTTACATTTGCGGTTTTCCAATCCGCTGGGACCTCTCCAGAGTCCAGGGAACCTTGGTATATTGCAACCAATGCATCCACTATCTCTGCAGCCACTTCTTTTAAGACCCTGGCACAGGCAGGTGATCTGATTGTGCCACTTCCCCACCGGGGGAATTAGGTTAACATGACCCCTAATTGAGTCAGAAACTAATTTGTTTCATTTAGACTAAGATCATTCATCAGCTGGAATGGAAGGGAAAGCGATATCTGAACTTCTTTTGTTATAAGAACATAAGAAATAGGAGCAGGAGTAGGCCAATCGGCCCTTCAAGCCTGCTCCGCCATTCAATAAGATCATGGCTGATCTGATCCTCACCTCAAATCTAAAGAACACAAGAAGTAGGAGCAGGACCCGGCCACTCAGCCCCTGGGCCCGCTACGCCACCCACAGGGCCTCGACCGATCCGAACTCAGCCTCATGTCCAATTTCCTGCCCGCTCCCCGTAACCACTAATTCCCTTTACTTCTAGGAAACTGTCTATTTCTGTTTTAAATTTATTTAATGATGTAGCTTCCACAGCTTCCTGGGGCAGCAAATTCCACAGACCTACTACCCTCTGAGTGAAGAAGTTTCTCCTCATCTCAGTTTTGAAAGAACAGCCCCTTATTCTAAGATTATGCCCCCTAGTTCTAGTTTCACCCATCCTTGGGAACATCCTTACCGCATCCACCCGATCAAGCCCCTTCACAATCTTATATGTTTCAATAAGATCGCCTCTCATTCTTCTGAACTCCAATGAGTAGAGTCCCAATCTACTCAACCTCTCCTCATATGTCCACCCCCTCATCCCGGGGATTAACCGAGTGAACCTTCTTTGTACTGCCTCGAGAGCAAGTATGTCTTTTCTTAAGTATGGACACCAAAACTGTATGCAGTATTCCAGATGCGGTCTATTATTATACTATTAGAAAAGCACAAGTTTGGATAGAAAGGAATAAAAATCTCATAGCCACAGTAGTTTATGGAAGGTATTAAATATAAGATCGTCAGCAATAAATCCAATACGGAATTCAGGAGAAACTTCTTTACCCAGAGAGTGGTTAGAACGTAGGACACGCTATCACAAGGAGTAGTTGAGGTGAATAGCATCGAGGCATTTAAGGGGAAGCTAGATAAGCACACGAGGGAGAAATGAATAGAAGGTTACGCTGATAGAGTTAGATGAAGAGGGGTGGGAGTAGGCTAACGTGGAGCATAAACACTGGCACAGACCAGTTGGGCCAAATGGCCTGTTTCTGTGCTGTACATTTTATGTAAGGATTGCTGCTAAAAACAGAGAACACGTAGATTTTCCTTCTGCCCTCTCGGTGCCAGTTAGTGTGTGGCTCCAGGAGAATAGAGGCAAAAAAAATTAAGGAAAAATAGAAAATTTATCCTCAAATTGGAAATAAATTCATCAGACAGTATGTAGAGCTTGAACTGCCAATGACTCAAAAGGTCATTCTTTGGGATATGAGAAATCTAATCAAATACATATCGGAATGTACAACGTAACTTAATACAGCCAAGTTCTAAGTTAAAGTCTCACAATCGGGCAGAAACCACAACCCGATCTCCGAATATGTTGCTCTAAAATGTACACAACATATTATTCTCTCTAACAGACCAATTTCCCACATCATGCAAATACTTACCCCATCAAAACAATCGAACATACTTCCATTGAGCAAATAAAAGTATTTCTAGGAGCCTGCAATTGGAGGAGTGCAAAAGGAGATTTGTGATGAGAATGTATTTTTTAAGAATTTAAAATCCCATTTAAGCTAACAAGCCCATTTTTTTTGATTCTCACTTGATCTAACCACCTTTTCATCACATCACTCAATCCCTTGTTCTCAACTGACATATATTTAATTGCCCCTTGAACCTATTTATACTAAACACTTCAATAACCTTGCATCTTTCCACATTATTTGCTCTGTCTACAGTTTTGATATTACCTGAAACGTGGAGATTTTGCTTTTGCCCTTGTCTAAATCAGCCAGGAAAGTCAATAAGGTGACTGTAACCAATATGTTAATTTTGCATAATTCATTTAATTGCCCAAGTCCTTTGTCAATAGGATTAAGTTGACTCATCTAGACATTGAGGAGGGTGCCAATTCATTCATATTCAATTCAACAGTCTTAAGGCACTCCAGCATTTCATTTATTCAGCCGAGAAAATGTATATAAGGTCCTTTGAAGGATTTTAAATTGACTGTCTATTATCAACAAAGCTAATCAAATTTGTGACAAAAGTAATTAAATACAGGAGTACATCAAGAATATGTGGCTATAAGATGAAACCAAAACATAGTAATGAATAATCAGCATGGATTTCAAAAGGGAACGTCTTGCTTGACCAACCTCATTGAATTTTTTGAAGAGGTAACAGGGAGAGTAGACAATGGTAATGCAGTAGATGTAATTTATCTGGATTTTCAAAAGGCCTTTGAAAAAGTACCACACAATAAACTGATGAACAAGGTCAGAGAATGTGGAGTCAGGGGACAAGTAGCAGAATGGATAGCTAGCTGGCTTCAAGACAGAAAGCAGAGAGTAGGGGTAAAGGGTAGCTATTCAGAGTGGCAGAAGGTGGGTAGTGGTGTTCCACAAGGATCAGTGCTGGGACCACTGTTGTTCACAATCTATATTAACGATTTAGACTTTGGAATCAAAAACACAATTTCTAAATTTGCGGATGACACTAAATTGGGGGGGGGGGGTATTCAATACTGAGGAGGACTGCAACAAATTACAGGAGGACATTAATAAACTTGCAGAATGGGCATATAATTGGCAAATGAAGTTCAACACAGATAAATGTGAGGTATTACATTTTGGTAGGAAGAATAGGGAGGTCACTTATTACTTGGAGGGTGCGAGTCTCGGTGGGATAGAGGTTTAGCCAATGTTCATGTGAAGTTTCTGGTAATGTGCTGTCAAACATTGAAACCTTTATTTTCAGCACTTTGCGTTCTTGGATGGTACTCCCCCCCCCCCCCCCCCCCACCACACCCACTAACATGTGTGAAAGGAATGTCTTGGGCATTGTAGGGAGGTTTTATGGTGTTGGTATGGGGTGGTGCCAACCTGGCGCATCATGTGGCATCCAGGGTGTACAATGTCAAGTGAAGTAAATCTGGCAATGGTGAGGCCATCCCTGGCATCCCGGGCAGCAATGTGGTCGGGTGCTGATGCCGTGTCCAGTGCAGCATCAGTTGATTGCGGAGAAGGCTGATGGTGTTGTTGTTGCTGCAGGTGTGCCCGGTGATGCTGGTGCTGGGGCTGATCTTGGTGGGATTCTGAGGACCAAGGTGAGATATTTTCAAGGGCAACGATGCTGATGGATTAGATGGCAGGTGAGCTTGAGATGACAGAAGCGATCTGTCAATGGTGAGAGAGGTTGTTCCAATGAGGTGGCACTGGATAGAGCGTTTGCTCTAAACACTAGCACGCTGCAGAAAGCTCAATATGTCTTCCAAATGCAGTAACCAACAGTTTCTGAGCTTTGAAAGTGAACAGCTGTAACACGGGATCTTTTATACAACTTTGGCAGCTGTCAGGTCATGAGATAATTCAATGCTGAATCCACTCACGACATGTTGAGCTGACGTGTTCCCCAAGCAGTGGGTAACCCATGGGGGAGCACGTAAAATTCAACTGTAGGCTTAAAATAACAGTTAACTGGATGTTAACAACCCATTTAATGATGTGAATTTTCTCCCCCGCCGCTTGGTGTCGGGTCTGTTCAGCGTGGAGGCGGGTTGACAGCGGGTTCCCTACCCGCTGTCAATCTTTGCTATTTTAACAGCGGACCCGCCTCCGAACCCGCTGACAAAATTCAGCTCCCTGTCTCTACAATCATCTCCAACTCCCCATTCTTCTCACTCTGGCCTTTTCTGCACTCCCACCCCACCTCGTCCAATCATTGGTAGTAGGGCCTTTACCTGCCTGTGTCAACGGATTGAAAATCCCTCTTTAAACTGCTCCAACTCTGCGCCTCCCTTTCCTCCTTTATAGACTTTCTCAAAACAACTTTCTTTTACCAGCATCAGCATCTGTTTTCCTTACACCTATCTGTAGAGTGCCTGTGGAGTGCCTTGAGGTCAATCACATTGGAAGGACAAATAGAAAACAGAATATTTTTTAAATGGTGAGAAACTATTAAATGTTGGTGTTCAGAGGGATTTGGGTGTCCTTGTACAGGAAACAGAGAGGGCTGGATTTTACCGTTTCCCACCCGCACGGTGCGCGGGGGACCCAAGAGATGGCAGGAAACCCAGAAGTTCAGGTTTCCCAGCATGCTGTGGTCGGGAACAGCGTGCATGCGACATAAAGGGCGGGTTTCCCGCCCAAAAGTCAGCCTGATCGACAGGCTGGCTTCCAGTTGTGTGGGGAACGCAGACCAGGAAGCCACAGGACAAGGTAGGTGCTGGGCCCAGGATGGTGGGGGGGTTTCCATCCCGTTGTGGGGGGCGGGCGGGGGAGGGTGTCCGATCCCTGACCCCGGTGGTGGGGGCAGGGGTTGAGATCGATCCCCAGGTGGGGTACTATCCCCGACCCCGGGGCTGAGTCGTGATCCCCAGGGTGAGTCCGAACCCCGACCCCGGGAGGTGCGGGCTGCTGGTGGGGGAGCTTGGGGGGCCTGGAGGAAGCACTCCTGGTCCTCCTGGCCCACAAGGATTGCTCCCCGAGGCTGTGACCGCCTCGTTGCAGCTACCAGGAATCCAGAGCCCCAGGATCCCCGGCCACCTGCAGTAAAACCTGCAAAGCAGATTAAAGTAGAGGTTTCAGGCCTCATTAAGAACATAAGAACATAAGAAATAGGAGCAGGAGTAGGCCAATTGGCCCCTCGAGCCTGCTCCGCCATTCAATAAGATCATGGCTGATCTGATCCTAACCGCCAATCTACTATCACAGAACCATCTCCTGAACCTAACAGAACTGGACACGAAATAGGAGCAGGATCAGGCTACACGGCCCCTGGGCCCGCTACGCTACCCACAGGGCCATTACCGATCCGAACCTAGACTCACGTCCAAATTCCTGCCCGCTCCCCGTAACCCTTAATTCCCTTTACTTCTAGGAAACTGTCTATTTCTGTTTTATCATATTTAAGTTGCCAACCCACCTCTTGGCAGCTGCCCCCCCGTCCCGCCTGAGTGAAAGGTGAAAGTAGCGGGTTGGGGTCGAGTTATATATTTATACAACTTTCAATTCCCCCCCTCGCATCTAACCCACCTCTTTTCTCCTGTGAAAATTCTGGCCAGAAAGTTAACATGCAGGTACAGCAAGCAATTAGGTTGGCAAATGGTATTTTGGCCTTTATTGCAAGGGGGTTGGAGTACAAGAAGAAGGAGATTTTGCTGCAATTGTTCAGGGCTTTGGTGAACCACACCTGGAGTACAGTGTACAGTTTTGGTCTCCGAAGGAAGGATATATTTGCATTAGAGGGGGATTCCTGGGATGAGATAGTTGTCCTATGAGGAGAGATTGAGTAGAATGGGCAAATATTCTCTGGCGTTTAGGGGAATGCGAGGTGATCTCATTGAAACATGTAAGATTCTGAGAGGGCTTGACAGGGTAGATGCTGAGAGGCTGTTTCCCCTGGCTGGAGAGTCCAGAACTAGGGGGCATAGTCTCAGGAGATGAGGGGAAATTTCTTGACTCAGAGGGTTGTGAATCTTTGGAATTCTCTACCTTAAAGGGCTGTGGATGCTGAGTCATTGAGTATATTCGAGGTTGAGATCGATCAATTTTTGGACTCTAAGGAAATCAAGGGATATGAGGATTGGGCAGGAAAGTGGAGTTGAGGTCGAAGATCAGCCATGATCTTATTGAATGATGGAACAGGCTTGAGGGGCTGTATGGCCTCCTCCTGCTTCTAATTCTTATGTTCTTATTGGGCCATTCTTTACATTAAAGGTGCTAAATAAATGAAAGTTGTTGTTGTTGTTGAATGGAATAATTGTAACTTTGTATAAATCACTGGTGAGGTCACATTTGAAATTGTGTGTGCAAATTTGGATTCAGAAAACAGCACTGTGATTTTTCGAGGAACAAAGGATCCGAATCATTCATCTTTTGTCAATTTAGAGAAATGAACTTGCTCTTATTTCAGCCATCCCATGATGGCCTGCAAGATAATAAAGAGCCTGAAGTTTCACAAAATAAATGCCCACATTCAAAAAGAAAGTCTCTTTGAAGCAACTCAACAGAATGGACTACGTTATCCTCAAACTACACATACCAGTGAAATGGAATTGAGAGCCCATTCACCTGGATAAAACATAGCTTTCTCAGATCATTGCAGCATTGTTATGATCTGGAAAGCACTGCCTGAAATTGTGGTGGAAACAGATTCAATAGTAACTTTCAAAAGGGAATTGGATAAAAACTTGAAGGGCAAAAATTTTCAAGGCCACGGGGAAAGAGCAGGGGAGTGGGACTATTTGGAGAGCTCTTTCAAAGAGCAGGCACAGGCACGGTGGTCTCCTTCTGTGCTGTATGATTCTGTGATTCTATGTCCTCTTGATATTCATAGAAATGTAGGCACAGAAAATGCTGAAGAGGCAATTCTGTGCTCCCACTGGGGAACCACATTCAGAGGAATTGCAGAGAATCAGGGCTGCAATGTCACAGAATCACAGAATTACCCTTTAAATTATGAGCTGTGCTAAAGGGTACATGGAGTCCCTACCTGACTATTGAGTCAGATCTCTGTGTCCCTGGCTGTCTCAGACTGCCCTCGCTAGAGAGAAGAGACAGACAAATACTGTCCTCTGCACCACGATCCTCAGCTCTGTGTGCTGAAGATTGGCTCACCGGGCAGCCAATCAAAGTAGCCTCCTTGATGTTGAAGCTCATGATACCTGCATTGTCTGCTCAGCTAAGCTACTGAAAAAAAAGTTAAATGTTTTTACAGGGCTAAAAATAAACTTACCTTTTTGAAGAGTATTTTTAATTTACAAATGAGTTATCAAATTTCACTTTTCTATTTTTTAAAACTCTTAGTGGGAAAAATGGAGTCACGCCCCCTTTGGGGTGCTAACTTCGCCGGGAAAATTAGCGCCCCCACGGCCGAAATGCACCGGTAGTGCCCCAAGAGGGAGGCGGGGTGCTACTGGAAGCGCCCTGCTTCCCTCTTGGGGCGCTGCAAGGGAATATCGCAGTGCTACGTGCCGCAGCGCCATGCGCTGCGGCACGTTGCGGTACTGCAGGCCTTCCTCCCCTTCTTAAAGGGGAGGGGCCTTGCGTAGCGCGACCCAGGGCCCAGCTGGGCCACCAGGAAACGGAGTGCCGGCAAAAGAGCCCGACACTCAAGAGGAGTGCCGGGCTCACGGGGCGCAGCCGGCAGGTGCTGGCAGGCGGCCAGCAACAAAAATGGCCGCCCGGCACCTCAACTTTAATTAGTGCCGCCCCGGCAGCAGGTAGGCCCCCCTGACCCCGTCGGACATAGCGTCCGGCGGTAAGTCAGGGGGCGATACTGAAGATCGCGGCCGGGGCGCGAGTGGGGTGCTGCGCACGACGATGACGTCATCGCCGGCAGAGCAGTGCCGCGGGGCGCTAACGGTTACTGCCGGCGCTAACCTCCCGCTGAATTTCGCGAGAGACATTGGCGGCGCCGCGCCCGGGCGCTCGTTGCTTTGCGCCCCGTTAGTGCCCTAAGAGGGCGCTAACGGGAGGCGCAAATCAACCAAATTTTTCCCCCTTAAGCGGGCCTGACGCCTGCTTTTACCAGGCGTAAGTATTTGACAAGCATTCAGCGGGTGGAAGTTGTGCAAAAAGTGCAACTTTCCACCCGCAGAGGCCCTTTTCTTGGGCATGCGGATGATCTGTCAAGAGAATTCTTGACAGATCGGAAGTGCCTGGTTTAAGCGCACGCGCTTCATACGCACCCATGAGGGTCGGAAAATCCGGCCCTTTAAGTTAGACACTGGACAAAGAGAAATATGCACATCCACTTAGAAACATAAGCCTGGAAAGGGCTGTGAGTGACTTTATTGTACAAATGCTTAACACTCTCATATCATATTCCTCTTTCCACTATTTTAAATTAGGTGCTAACCCATTTATCTTAAATGGATTAACGTCTCAATTAAACAGCAGACGGGAATTGAATATTAAATGTTTGTGCAATGACATCGCTCATAACAGTTTGCAGGCTTTGCAGAGGTACACAGACACCCAGATTCGCACATTTTAACAATAATTCATCACCCCTCTTTGTGCTTATAAGACTTTATTCAGTTATCAATTATCTACATGTTCAGCTACATGCAGACTACAGCCAGCCTTGTTTTGTTAAATATTTAACACAACACTAAATAGAACATGCAAATATTTGTTTGCGATCGCATGGTTTCTGTATACACAGCTGAAGCTACAATCGATAAGAAGGTACTCCCTTTCAAGCATTTGTTTCTTTATACAAACTTATTTCTGCACTGTATCTGTTAACAATACTTAATTGAATTGTATGCCTCATTGCTTCTCAATATCAGAACCACAGGATTATTTTCTGATATCTTTCCTGCACTATGGAACGCTGCCTTTGCACAGTATAAGTGCCAAGTCTATACTTATTTTCTCAATTCTTCCCATCTCAGGGAAAAATACTTAACATGCCTGTAAAACATTCCTTTGTCTGCTATTTTGGTATAGCCATGAACTCATTTAAAATATGTGGATTAGCGTCTCCATTGATACAGCAGACAGAGGAGTAATATGTAATAATAATGTTGCTACCTTAAGTTGTAATACTGTAAGGTACAGCAAGTTCTGTATTGTACCCAATGAAGAGATCCTAACCTTTTGTTCCATGCTACAAATTATTCCAAGAATATCCCATATTTATTGAGTTATATGTGAATTTCATACCATTACAGAGAAAAATATTGAGGGTAAGGAGAATATGAGTGAGAAGTCAGTGGCTGCTAGCATGCTGCCCATGTTGAGCCATTATGTACTGTACAGCATTATGCAGAGCACACTGAAATACTTGCCTTGCCTTCTAACAGCAGGCTTGTATCTGATCACTGAGTGCAAATGGCTCAAAGAAAATAATCATTATCTTAAAATAACATGGATCAAAATGTTTCAGCTATGGTTGGATAAAGACATTATTTTTATTGTGCACAGCACATTATTGTTCACGAAGTCTGATATGCAGATTTCAGAGATTCCCTCCTTATTGAACCTGAACCTTCTCTGTTGAGTCCAAGGAGGTAAATCAGTTGCTACGGGGATTAATTCTTGGTGAGATTGGTATGTCTGTTATGATCTCTACACTTCACATCCTCTTCCTGCTGCTCCAGTAATCGATTTCCATCTATGTTCACTATTTCTATGCCATGGACCTGTAAACTGCTTTCCAGGATACATTGTGATGCTGCATTGCTGAGGTGACAGACATTTACACTTGCATGTCATCAGGAGTGACAGGTCTGAACGGGAGCAAATATCTCCTGCTGCTATTGTTTTGCTCACGGAGGAAATCAGTATTATTTATTTGTTCTCGGCAATGCTGGCAAGACCATGTTTATTGCCTATCCCTAGATGCCGCGAGATGGTGTCGGTGGGCTTTCCCCTTGAACCACTACAGTACTTGTGGTGATGGTGCTCACACATTGGGCTGGATTTTCATAGGGCCGTGGAGGCGGGTTTGGAGGCGTGTGGGGGGTTAAAATTGTGAAAAGTGGCGGGCGGACCTGATCCCGCCTCCATGCAATTTTGATAAAATCGTGTGCGGTGTTCCTGACTCCGTCCCGCCTCCAAGAGGCGGGAGAGGCCATTAAAGCCCTTAACAAGCCCTAAATTGGCTCTGTAATGCCATTTTGAAACGTTTTAGCTAGTTTAACCCTTTTCCCACGTGAAGCACGCCTGATGTGAAACACGCCAGTGAAACCTGGCGGGAGCACAAGTGGATAGCTGACTATCAGCTGCAGGTCCACTATTACAACGGAGATGTGATGAAGGTAGTAGTAGTATTAGGTCTAAAAGTCGCCTCTGATGCTGCTGCATTGAATGTCTTCAGAGACTGTGAGAGGACCTGGATGCAAAAAAATTCGCATTCTCTCTCTCTCTCTCTGAGCTGCTGCTCATTTTGCATCCAGGTCCTCTCACAGCAATGCCAGGCAGTCTCTGAAGACCTTCAATGCAGCAGCAATGATGACATCATCAGAGGCGACTTTCAGACTGAAACCACTAATTGGTTCATGGGTTCCCACATGCTGGAACTCAATTGCCCAATTAGGTGAAAATTGCATCAATCTCCCACATCCAATTGCAGTCGGGTAGATAACACGAAATGCAGATGACACGACCCCAACCCAGTATCAAAATCCAGCCCATTGTGTTCGGTAGGGAATTACAAAATATTGAAAGGGTTTGTGAATTTTTTTCATCGTAAAAATGGGCTTTGTGCTTTCACCATCCAAAATAATCGTCATGTGTCTTCTGGAATCAAGAAATCTATAGGAAATCAGCTACTGCTGACAAGCTCTATTTGCAGAAATGTTACAACTGCTTTTGGCTGTAAAGTGCTTAGGGACGTCCTGAGGTTGTGAAAGGCGTGATATAAATGTATGTCTTTCTTTTGAATGGTAGTAGCCATCTTCAAGAAGCTTGCAAAATATGGAGCTCTGAAGCGTTGATGGTGAAGATAAAGATCAGAATCTTTAATGGCAGTGTTTTGTGTGGTGCAGTTTGCTCAAAATGTATGAAAGAAATTGAGGAAAAATTCCGAAGGTTCAAAAGCAAATGTACGTGGAGAAGTTTCAGTGTTAATGACAAACGCTAAAGAAGATGTAAGAAGTAGAAATAAACAGTCCTTTGTGATATACAAGATGGGACACTGTTGATGGCAATTCTGTGGTCAAGTGCTGAGAATAAATGAAATACATCTACCTAAACAAGACCTTGTTTGGCAACACCAGGAAAATAGGTGCCTTGACAGACCTGGCAATGTTTGGCACAAAGTTGGGATCATAATTTGCATAATCATAATTTTAATGCAAATAAAATGCCAAGATCCTCCCAGGATAGAAACAGATGCTGCATATACATAGTGTTTCATTCCTTCATCTAATTTCGATTAGAACTCAGAGATTTGGGGCGATTTTCCAGGTGTTGTCTGTTAAAACCTGCAGCAGAGGAATCATTCATGCAAGGCGAACAATTTGTGAACATGGAAGAATGTTGCAGATTCCTCTTAGCAGCTCTGTGATACCTGCTGTTTATGAAGTTAAGCATGTCGATGAGTGTGAAGACAGAAGGAGGAAATCACCTCTTGACCATTATAAGAAATGGACAGGTCACCAATTGCAGATCAGGAACTTCATAAATACAACTCACAACTCATACAGAGAAGTTCACTTTATCAACACTGAAGTGTAAATCATCGAGCAACAGTGGAAAACAAGCCTATGGAGGTGATCACCAACAGGATCAATGCTGCAAACACCACATAAGTAGAACCTGGCATGAGGGCAGGAATTTATCTACAGTTTAGCAAAAATAACAAAGCACAAAATGGCCTTCAGCTCTCAAGTAGGCAAATCCATGGGAGAAGGCCAGAAAGGACACAAAGTCGGCACATATATAATTCATTCGAAGCAATAAATTGATTTAAAACACCAGCTTCATCTTTGTACACATTGTTGCATATACTTCAGCTGAGACACGGAGCAACAGTAAGTTCAATTCTAACAAATGAATGATCAGTGCACACCTGAATTTCCAAAATACATTCTCATTGGGCAAGGTTCCCTGACAGAAGAATAGACTTGGGAAATGACATCCTATGAACCACGCTGCCTAAGCCAAGCTTGTACTGATGGGGCAATTTTCCAATTTAATGTTTCTGGTGAAAAGCCTTGCCTGCTGGGATTTCAAATCGGAAATTTCAGTTTTTAAATTAATAGACAAGTTTTAAAATAATAGACAAGTTTTGCCTGCCAGAAGCACAAAATTTGAATGTTACCCCTTATATTTTTAAGTTATTAACAAATATCTTAGAGCTGCATCCCAGGACCTGGCTAGCCATTGTAGTAATAGCTTCACCTTGACTGGAAAATTTAACTGAATGGTCAATAATTGCCCCCAAAATTGTTTTTAACTTCATCATATTGAATGTTTTCTTTGCCAATGTCCATTAAGTTACATTGTGAAGGAATAAGCCATATAACCTATTCAGAAAAATACACTGTCTCATGAAAGAATTCTGGCCTTATTAAAACATGACAAACTGGGTTTGGAAATCTAGCAACCTAACTATAAAAAAGCTGTGAAAGCATTCTGGCTATTGAGATAAGATAGTTGTTGACACTGAATCAATAACCTTATTGAAACAGAAGGTTAAGGCTGAACCTTTCGGAATGAAACAATGGTTCACTTTGGACAATGTGTTCTAATTTACACTTAGTAAAGAAGCACATAAAAGTAAGAAACATCTGCATTCGTAAAAATTACATCAAGTAAAAAACACACCTGCCGTAACACCGTTTTTTATGGTAAACTTAGAACACCTGGAGAAGAGACATGGGGGAGAAATTCAGTATCGCCCCATTTGGGGCGCAATTATCGGCCGGGCGCAAAGATTAGCGTCTGGCGCTAATTATCGCCTCTGACTGCAAACTTGACTTTTATCGCCCCTGGAGGTGATTGGAGCGCTAAATCAGGCGCTACACATCTGTCTTAAGGCGCAAAGGCCGAGGAGCAAGGCGCTAACTCAGAGCCCTGGCGAAGCTCATGTGATGTCAGTCAGCAATGGAACACAGACAAATTGGCGCTGGCCAGTTCTTAAAGGGGAGGGTTGATCTTGCTTTCCATCCACATCCTGCTCATGGCAGCCTTGAATCTCAGCCTGGAGAGACCTGTACATCAAATCTGCTGGAAAGAACAATGGAGAAAACCAGGGAAAGAGCTCAGAGTGCAGCCCCCACAGTCTCTTCTAAATCGATACAAGGAAGGGCAAATCAAAATGAACCTGCAAAGTGCTGCTCAGTACCCAAAACTCCTTCACACAGCGTTGAATCTCTCCAGAAGTCTCTCTCTCTCTCTCTCTCTCTCTCTCTCAGAATGCGTGGTTCAAAAATGTCACCAACAAAAAAAGGCAGGAAGCGGTCACCTCTAAATAGCGCTCCCCCAGTCCCTTCCTGACTCCAAAACGCTCCCCTCAACCTGTCGTTGCTAGCGGCAGGCGGTAAGGCAGGGGGCGCCACTCAATATCCGCACCGGGGTGCTACCGGGGCGTTGCGCACTCGACTGACGTCACGATCTGCCGGCGCAGGAGATCGTGGTGGTAGTGTTTAGCGCTGCCACAAAATGTCTAGTTAATTTCGCGAGCGGTGCAAACATCGCCGTGCCCGGGCGCTAGTTGCTGTGCGCCCCATTAGCGCCCTCTTAAGGCGCTAACGGGAGGCGCAACCAACTGAATTTTTCCCCTACAATTCTGCAATGCTACCAGCTGAGGTGACTGTAAGAATTGCAGGGGTCAGCAGAAAAATGACTAGAGATAATTAGCTTACATCAGTAGAAAACCTTAAAGGAAATACAACTGGAAAAGGGTATAAATATTGAACTCTCAAATGGGATAGTAGATTTGCTTTAAAGGGGCAAAGCAATTCTCGGCTTCAGAGGCGGCTCTGTAAGTCTCCAACTCTTTGTACCTCCGGGATCAAAGGTATTTGATTTTGGTGGATATCCTGAATAGAAACTTAAGAACTGTAAAACTGTAGCGAAGTTAAGATTTGAGAGTAAGGTTCTCTGATAATAGGATTGTAAGCTTTCTCTTTTTGGAACTGTTAATGTTGCGATTGACTCACCAACTGTAAATTACATGTCAGCTCTTTAATAAATCTATGTATTTTTAGAATTGTCTCACATAAGACTTCTGTATCAAAAACTCGCAAACTCAATCTCTGTACACTCTTTGGTGAGGAGTTGCAGAATTCGGGGGGAGTTTTCCGGACCCTCATAATATCTGGAATGTTACAGTCTAGCTAAACTTATTAAAAGTGCTATCTGGAGGACGGTAACATTTTCAGGTTGTTCCTTTCCTTTAGGAAGAGATAGTCCAGACCTTTAGACCCAATTAAGCGTCTTTAGGATTCGGCTACCTCAAACTTTAGTTGAAAGTGAACGTCTGAGAAATACGCCTGATCCGGGGTAGCCCTAAAGGGGCTGGGACTAGTAATTATCCCTTTAACATTTCATTCTTCAGCTCATCTGCTTAGTTATCCACTGTCACGTTGTGCGATTTTTCATTTTTGTGGATTTGGGAATGAATTATGTTGAAGTGTTGCGTTGTAATACAAAGTGAATTTGCACTGGTTTAAAAGACCACAGGCTGGAATACTGAGATGGGGGGGAAGTTGATGTGATAATGAGTCAATTATCATAATTGTTGTCTACAATGACCCGGGACATTAAGCAATTTGTTATCTTGGCTCCAATGGCCTAATAAAACAATCATACATATTATGGTGGGAATAATTCCTAATAACTCTACTCATGTGAGCCCAACATGAGGTGTCTGTCTCGAACATCCTCTTCAGAGCACAGGTGGTTTGGATGACAGGTTTACTGGCAAATCCCTTTATGGAGAATAAGTTGAAGGCACAGCCTCTCCACTTGCTGGGAATACAAAATGAATAAGGGAAAAATAGACACATAGGTAGTCAGATTCTAAACAGAAGACTTTGAAGTGTACCAGGAGCTGGAAATTAAGATGTAGGAAATTAGTTTTTGGAGTTAGAATTTGTCTGGAGTGAAAGATATTGCCAAAAACAAGTAAATTTGGCTACGAAAGGGACAGGGCATATGCTTTATTTTATTTTTCTCACTTTTTCAAGGAAAGAATTGTGGTTGAATGAAGGAAGCGGGATTTGCTTTAACCATTAATCTGTATGTTCACTTGATGCCTGTAAAATAATGCAGCTTCCTGATTTGCATCAGCACTCGTCTCACTAAAGTATTTTCAGTCTGCTCACTGAAATATTGGAAGACACGTGTGAAAGGACGCACTATCCAGTTTAGATACTCAAGATAGAAATAAAGGGCTAGACACTCGTTATAGCCAAGAAATGGGCAGTGTTTAGACTAAAAATAGTTAGGTAGTGCCAGTTGAAAACCGTCTAGGCTGCACGCAAAATTCGTCCTCACTCCTCATTAAAATGATTGCGGTCATGGTTCTCGTCTAAAAACCCAAGCTCATTGGCATTACACTGAAAAGATGGACCAATATCAGAGGCAGTCTCAATGCAAGTAATGACTGCCACAGGCTTTTTTCACTACTTAAAGGGAAGGTTAATTGATGCTGCAGCACCTCATTCTCAGCATTGTTGGGTGTGCAGCTGCCTCAACAACCATAAGAAGAAGGACAAGGAGAAGGAGCACTTATTTACAAATCCTGATGGCAGATCGCCACCTCAGGGAGAGAGCCTGGAGGTTTTCCAAGGAAGCTTTGGAGGCATTGGTTTTAGCGGTGGAGAGAAGGCGGGCGGTCCTGTACCAACTGGCAGGAGGGCCTCGCCACAAGTCTGCCGGACTATGTGGAGGGAGGTGGCACACAACATCACGGGCAACACTGTGGTCCCCAGGTCCCACAACCAGTGCAGGAGGAAGTTTAACGAGCTCACATGGGTGGTCAGGATGAGTGAAGGCTTCAACAAATGCTACCAACCACCATCTGTACCATAAGCTTCACACACTGCTCAATGTATCACAACCTGAGCACTCACCCACCAACAATCTCTACCTAGCAACACTCACACCCACATCTCACACCTTGCACACAATGACAGCTATTCAACTATGGCAGGCACAAGGGTCATTAGTTATTAGAATTCATGTGATATGTGTGATATATTTATAGATACAATTATTAATGGTGTTTGGAATATTTTGTAGTCTCTCTCATTTCAGCTTTGCGCCCAGGAGGACGCTGTGGTGTGGCATGAGACAGGGATGGTATGAAGGGGATGTGGAGCAACAGGGAACTGGGGTTTTATTCATTCGAATCGCAGTCTGATGAGCCGGTCACAGACAGCCAATCCGGAAGGCCGATTGTCATGCTGCCTCCTCCCTCTCGCCTTTTCTTCCTCTTCCTCCTCCTCGACCTCTGAGGTGGTCCCGCAATCCATACTGACAAAGGCTATGCCTCCTGATGGCCAAGTTGTGGAGCATGCAGCAGATCACCACGAAATGGGACACCCGCTCTGGCAAGTACTCCTCCCGAGCGGTCAAGGCAGCGGAACCGTTGCTTCAATAAGCCGATTGTCTGCTCGATGATGTTCCTGGTGGCAGCATGGCTCTCATTATATGAGCGCTGGGCACAAGTGTTGGGGTTCTGGAGGGGAGTCATGAGCCAGGTGGAGAACAGATAGCCCTTGTCTCCGAGCAGCCACCCTCGAGCTTGATGTGGTGGCTGGAAGAGTGCTGGCACACCGGTCTGGCACAGGATGAAGGCATCATGGCTGCTGCCAGGATAGCGGGCATTGACATTGAGGATTCGCTGTGTGTGGTCGCACTCCAACTGCACATTAAGTGAGTGGTAGCTTTTGCGGTTATGGAAGATCTCAAGATTGTTATGCGGTGCCCACAAAGCCACGTGGGTGCAGTCGATGGTGCCATGCACCATGGGGAAGCCCGCTATCCTGGCAAAGCCACATGCACGCTCGTGGAAGCCAATGTAGTCCCTTCTCCTGGTGTAGAGAGCCTCAGTGACCTCCTGGATGCAGCGATGGACGGCAATCTGTGAGATGTTAGATATGTCTCCTGTTGCCGACTGGAAGGATCTGCTGACAAAGAAATTGAGGGCCACAGTGACCTTGACTGCCACTTGGAGAGCCGTGGTCACCCTGGTCTGAAGCTGGAGGTCTGGTTGAAGGAGCTGGCAGAGTTCTGTGACCATCTCCATGGTGAGCAAAGCCTACTAATACACTGCTCCTCGCTTAATTGAAGGTAGGAGATGTGATGTCGGAAGACCCTAGGTGGATAAGGCCCTCCTCCTCCCTCTGCGCACTTGTTCCCATCTTTCTCGCTGCCTTTGTTCCCTCTGACATAAATCCTGGAGGGCGAGGTCCACTGCCAGTACAGCCTGCATGATTTTTAGCAAGAGTTGTACTTTGAAGCCTTTCAAGAAATGAGATGAGTACATGAGAGAAAAGGGAATAGAAAGATATGCTGAAAGGCTGAGATGAGGTAGATGGAATGGGAGGAGGCTCGTGTAGAGTATAAATACCAGCCCAGACTAGTTAGGTCGAATGGCCTGTTTCTGTGCTGTATATTCTGTGGGAAAAAAAAGTCATGAGGGAGTTTTGTACTTGCCAGAAGACTCCCTGATACCAAAGAACCTTGAAATGACTAAGGAAAACTCTTGCAGTAGCAGGAAGTGGCACACAGCCACTCAAACTGCAAAACCCTGACAGGTGCGAGTGATTGGTGAGGACCCCTTTAAATATCATCACTGGAGCCGGCTTCCTGCTGCTGCACGCCTCCTGAAGCTGTCATTGCTTTCTCCAGCTGGTAAGTACATTGGCTAAAACGAAGTTGGGAGATCAGGCATCCAGTGAGCGTTGCATACTCACTGATGTCACGATCTCCATCATGGCGAGCTCCCTGGCAATCGAGGCTACCGGTAGCACTACCGGCAACACCAATATGGCGTGCGGTGCTGGAACCGGCATCAGCTGTCGTTACAGCTGTCAATGGCACTTTCGTGCCATCTCCTGGCGCTAACGTGTGGTGCCACATGAACTTCTCCCCCAAAATGACTGTTTAAGGAGATGTGTTGCAATATTGTTACACCCCTGGGTTACGCTATAATGTTGTTAGATATTGATCAGTACAGGCACATTCCTGAGTGTAAGATGTTCAGACCACTTGTGAGAGTGCCCAGCACTGCTGTACTTTACAGGATATCTAAGGCAGACCTGAAACTTATAATCTCCATATTCTTGAAACTGCTGTCAATCTCTCATACTTTAGCCACTCAGCGGTAAACCCCTGTCAAAATGGTAGCGGGCTGATTGACGGCGTTAGCGAAGTAGTTATTTTACAGACTTTCATTTTGAGGCCATTTTCTCCCCGATTTTGGCAAGTTCAGCTTATCTAAGGCTCATGCAGGCCCCATCTTTCTCTCGAATGAGAACTGATACCAGAAAGCAGTTTGAGCCACTGAGAAACACTCCAGTTTCTCAGTGCCCATTACAAATGGGGGCTGCAAGGTGGGGGCCACAGAAATCTTTTTCAAATAGTCCTGGGAGGACCCTGTTCATCCAGTAGGTCAACCCAGTTTAGCTGCAACTGAAATGTTGGTCACGTAGCCCAGTTTCGGTCACTACGTCCTCCCCTCCCCGCAAAAAACGCATTCTTTCTCCCTGAGAAAATAGCAGTTCAGAACATGCTGCTGACACAGAAAATCGTACCCTCGCGAACTCAGTGCTCCCCGGTTTGTCCTTAGCATTGTTTTGGGAGCAGAATTTAGTTATTAAGTTGAGCTGGTCTTGCATTATGAAACTGCGTAGCCATGACTACATTATCAGCCCATTATTTTCCTTGTACAATAGCAAAATACTGCGGATGCTGGAAATCTGAAATAACAACAGAAAATGCTGGAAACACTCAGCAGGCCAGGCAGCATCCGTGGAGAGAGAAACAGAGTTAATGTTTCAGGTCTGAGACCCTTCGTCACGACTGGTAAAAGTTGGAGACGTAACAGGTTTTAAGCAGGTGCAGAGGCAGGGAAAGTGGGGGAGGGGAGGAAGGAACTTAAGGCACATTCTGTGCTAGGATTGAACTCAGGAGAGATAAAATGTTGCAATTGGGGATGGCAGAATCATCAACAGCTGCCGCCTGAAAAAATGAGCGGTTATAGTCTGAAATTGTTGAACTCAATATTGAGTCCAGAAGGCTGTAAAGTGCCTAATCGAAAGATGAGGTGCTGTTCCTCAAGCTTACATTGAGCTGCATTGGAACAGTGTAAGAGGTCGAGGACAGAGAGGTCAGAGTGGGAGTGGAGGGGAGAATTAAAGTGACAAGTGACCGGAAGCTCGGGGTCACCCTTACGGACTGAACGGAGGTGTTCCACAAAGCGGTCACCTAATCTGCGTTTGGTCTCCCCAATGTAGAGGAGACCGCATCGTGAGCAGCGAATACAGAATCCTAAATTGCAAGAAGTACAAATAAATCGCTGTTTCACCTGGAAGGGGTGTTTGGGGCCCTGGACAGTGGGAAGGGAGGAGGTAAAAGGGCAGGTGTTGCATCTCCTGCGCATGAACGGGAAGGGGCTGTTGGGGGTGATTGAGGAGTGGACCAGGGTGTTGCGGAGGGAGCGGTCCCTTCGGAATGCTGCAAGGGGAGGGGAAGATGCGTTTGGTGGTGGGATCACGTTGGAGGTGGCGGAAATGGCGGAGGATGATCCGTTGAATGTGGAGGCTGGTGGGTGAAAGGTGAGGATAAGGGGAACCCTATCGTGGTTCTGGGAAAGAGAAGGGGTGAGAGCAGAAGTGCGGGAAATGGAACGGACACGGTCGAGGGCCATGCCAACCACGGTAGAGGGGAATCTTCGGTTGAGGAAAAAGGAAGACATATCGGAAGCACTGGTATGGAAGGTGGCATCGTCAGAACAGATGCGGCGGAGAGGGAGAAACTGGGAGAATGGAATAGAATCCTTACAGGAAGCGGGGTGGGAAGAAGTGTAGTCAAGGTAGCTGTGGGAGTCAGTGGGCTTGTACTGTACACACAGTAATTATTGTATCAGGCAGCTCTCGTCTCAATGACCGCATCCCTCACATCAGTGAGTGCGATACTGCCCCGGAAAGTTCAAAGGAGAAAAGCAACAAATACGAGGAGCTTCCAAAACAAGGGAATGATCATCAAGGGGTCGCAACCGTTTATATAGGAGCTCACTTTGAGATACGCAAGATAGAAATAAAATGATTGCTTCAGGAGATGTGTTGCAATAGGTAGTTAATTGAAAAAATTAAACTCTGTTTATTCACCAAGTTAAATTATACTGAGTCGTAACATTTTTCAGTCACAGAAAGAATTTAGTAATGGTGCTTTCATGTTTAGCATACATAACTGTCAGGTTAGGAGAGCAGCAGTGTTCATTCTCACAGCTGTTAAGCTCATAAGGTTGAAACAGTAGTAATGCCTATATCTGCATTCTATTCTTTTTCTGCACGACTCATCTATTCAGCAGAGTTAACAATTTGACATTCACTCCAAACAACCTGAATTTTAATAATACTGTTTGAACACACAGATTGCTTAAAGTTTCCTTTGAGGTGAGCTAATGTTTAATTACCAGTGCCAATAACCTTTGCAGTGTGTCACTTCTTTGTATCATCCTTGCACTCCTTTGTGTTTCAGCTCTGCTGTTTTGAACATCCAGCTAATGGAGCAAAGGTCTGTTTTGCAGTACTGATGCCCAAAATGTTTCAATGGAAGGCACACTGCCACTCAATCATAACCAGACTGGCCACAGATGCTTTATCATCTCACCATGATACATTCCTCACTACAAGCCCTCACAGCTTTCAATTATTGTTGTTCTTCCATTTAGGCCTTGATGTACACAGTTCCACCATCTCATCATTGGTCTTCTATTAGCTGCTTCCCAGCTAGGATCTATTCTATTATCATTCAGGGTTAACAATCTTCAGTTATACAACACATAATATGCTCATCCTGAGCTTCTTGGCATAATAATGCTGTTACTGCAAGCACGCTACTCCTCATTATTTCAACATTCGTCACTCTGTCTTCCCACCTGAACCCCAAGATCGTCTTTACAGAGCACATTCCAAAAGCATCCATCTTCTGTGCTTTCAACAGGTCTCAGAACACACTCAGAACAAAATGTGGGTTATCTGGACTGCAGTCAGGCAAAAAAAGATTCCTAACTCGGAATGAGGAAATAGTTGAGTTTATTACGATCAGATTCACAGCCAAGACTATTAAAACTAAGCCTCACCCATTCCAGTGCACATACTACTTCTGCCTTAATCTCAGTGCTAAAGTATATTTTCTATGAATTGTTGTTATTTCTACATTGTCACTAAGGGCTGAAAAATCAACCTAAACCTTTTTCAGACTCAGATTAAGGAATCTTCAGGGGCTGTCTGCTTGCTCATTCGTTTTACACAGTGAGTAGCTGTTTAAAGTTTCATTCTAAATATCAACCACAACAAGTCATTATGAACACGTTCACAATGTAACAGCACATGGCAACCAGAGCAATACCTAGTGTTTGGTCACCATGGACCATCAGACAATCTGAATAATTTAGAATGAATTTTGAGCCTTTTGTGTCAGTTTTTAACATTATAATCATATGCAACCATATTTTGATTTCACAGCTGCAAACTGCACTGCTTCATTTTAGACAAAAATAATTTATGTTTTTTTGGGCCAACAAACAACTTTCATTTTGTGTTATTATTTTCTTTAATTGCAACATATTCAATACTAAAAGTTCAATCAAATAGATCTTACCATGACAGCTGGGCAAAGCTCTATTCCATCCAGGTCTTCCATCATCTCCCATAATGCACGTAAGGGTTGAATAACCTTGCAACACATAGCCCGCATCGCAATAATATGTAACGGTCGATCCCAGTTTAAAGTCACTTCCCAATCTGGTACCATTCATGACATTTCCAGGATCAAAGCACGATTCTCGAAGTTTTGCTAAATAATCAAAAAGGAAATGTTCAGAACAATTCTATATATATTTGTTATGCATTTGCTAAAAAGAAAAATTGGTAAACATCAATTTTTGGTGTTTCTCAAAAATATTCTTCAATGAATTTCACATAATAATAATTGGAGTATTTAAATAAGAGCAATTTCCTTTTCAGGAGATAGTAAATGACTGGTTATGCCACTTAGGATCAAAAAGTCTATTATGAGTCATGAGGATCAAGTTCTTATCAAGCTGCTTTGAAACATAGAATTTACAGCATACAGGTCATTCGCCTCAAATCTGCCAGTGTTTATTTTCCACACAAGCCTCCTCTCAGCCCTCTTCATCTCACCTTATCAACATAAACTTCTATTCCTTTCTCCCTCAAGCGCTTATCTTCCCCTTAAATACGTCTATGCTATTCACCTCAACCACTCCATGTGGTAGAGAGTTCCACATTCTCTGGGTAAAGAAGTTCTCCTGAATTCCCGATTGGATTTATTAGTGACTATCTTATATGATGGCCCCTAGTTTTGGAAACATCTTCTCTACGTCTACCCAATCGAACCCCTTCATAATTTTAAAGACCTCTATCAGGGCAGGGAGTGGGACTAATTGGCTAGCTCTTTCAAAGAGCCAGCACCGGCACGATGGACCAAATGGTGACATCTGTGCTGTATCATGCTATGATTCTATGAAAGTTCCTCATCTTCCCAAATTGATAAAATATTCAAATTTAATGAAGACATTTCCATTTCGAATTGGAGAGAGAACGACCATGGACAAATATCTCCTTGACCATCACAGGAGATGCATGGACCCACGAGATCACAGAGAAACTAATGCCCAACGTGGAAAGAGGTTAATTTATTCAACAGATGAATTTGGTTTTCGATTTGTCTGTTAAAAGTATGAAGTAATGTCTGTGAGATATAATTGCAGGTAACAGTGAACCAAAAGGGCCAAAGAAAGTATTGGGAATTAAGCATGAGCAATTGTAATTTATTTGCCATAGGAATTGATTTAACTGGAAATAATTTATTGTTAGGGCAGTTGAAGGGAGCGAGGACTAAGACATCAGGCAGAACACTCACCCACATAGGTAAGATTGCATCTGAATGGCAGCTGATGTGATAGAATATCCAAGATGTAATTATTGGAAGTGTGAGTTCAGGACTACAGGGTCATATCTCAGTAACAATGCAATGACAATGTTAACTGAACTGTGAACAGATATACAAACTGTCTTAGTGTGATGTATAGCGCATATCTATCTGATTTATGTAAGCTCTCAATGCCAAGTTCCAGACCAGAAATGAAGTAGGCTATACCACACAGAAGATAGGGAGAATTTTAACTCCCTCTACCTGATGGGAACTGGGTGGAATGGGAATTAAAATCCAATCGGCACACTTACCACTCGATTCCCGCCCCGCAGTTATTTTATGTTTTCTTGGATGATTTAGATGCCTGCTTGACTCAGACGGGAGCCTCATAAATATATGCAAATTGGGGTCCTATCACTTAGCTAGGATCTCGATGCAATTTTAACTGCCTAACAAGCGGAGCATGTAGAGCAGACTCTCCGCTAAGTAAAACATGGAGGACACCCAGCGGAGGCCCAGTAGGGTAAGTGCAACACTTATTTTTGTGGAGCCCGAAGTGCTCAGCTGGGCTGCTCGATCTTCATAACTCCAAAAATATTAAGCTTCAGGCAGGCAGCTGGCTGATGGGATGTTAATGAGACATGGCCATTAAAATAGCCTACCCACTGCAACTCCCGGGCAGACAGCCTGCCGGATTTCTGCCCAGGAGTTAAAACTGCCCCTATGGTGTGCATAATATTGTAAATGGGTAAATCACATTTGTCCAACACAAGTTCTGCTGTGAAATTGTGGTCTCACCAGCAGCTGATACCAAATAGTAGCCTTGAAGAATTATTTTCCTTTCATAGAATGGATTGTGTCACTCTCGTATGGAGGTTCACAACCGCAAGACTATCAAAATGGTGAGTTTATTATTCAAAATTTGCATAAGAACAGTTTCTTTCAAAAATCAAATTTCCTTTCCTTCTCAAATGAAGGCATTGATTCTTGATTGGGTGTGGATCCACAGACACCAGTTTCTCTCTGTTTCTAACCCATCTGACCTTGACAGTGAATATTATCAAGCTATTTGAATGTGAAGCACATCACAACCGAGCCCAATCCTCTGACCTTACTTGATGCCCACATGTATGAACTTATAGGGTATCCTGGTTAGTGATCAGGAGTTAAAACCCTGTCTGATTTTTTTTCCATTTAGCTAGATTAGGGCCACTGGCACCAACTGTAGTATCACAACCAACTCAGCAAAGACAGAATCAAATCTGGACTTCTTGATCTGTGCGGAATGAAATCGGCAGGTTCTATAAAAGGTGGGCAATCAGCCCCGCCAGGTTAGCACCCAGAAAAGAAAGATTTGCATTTATATTGTATCTTTCATGACCTCAGGACGTCCCAATGCGCTTTACAGCCAATGAAGTACTTTTGAAGTGTACTCACGGTTGTAATGTAGTAAACGCGGCAGCCAATTTGCGCAAGGCCTCAAAAACAGCAATTAAATAAATCACCAGATCATCAGTTTTAGGTGTTGGTTGAGGAATAAATATTAGCCAGGACACTGGGGAGAAGCCCCCTCCTCTTCTTCAAAATAGTGCCATGGGATCTTTTACATCAACTTGATAGGGCAGACAGGACCTTGGTTTAGCGTCTCCTCTGGGGGTGAAGTTGAAAATTATCGATGAGGGGGAAGTCTAGCTGATACTATTCTCCTTTGTGGCCTAAGGATACTAAAACCAATTGTAGTGCTTCCACTGCACCTTGAGTGAGATCAACTAGATATCAAACCTGGGATCCTCTTGTTCAGTAGATTACCACATAGTGCTTTTACAAGCTGAGGCATCAGGGAACCAATTCTTATTCTTGTCACTGCCATAATATATTTTCTGTTTCATAGACAAAGGCTATTATTGCTTTATAAATGAAAACGCAAATTTCCTCAGATTTTTAGTTCTATGGGATTTTTTTTATCCAAATATGAATCTCAATCTATTGTTAACTGTCTAAATTTCTCAGTTTCATCAATTTCGTGATGCATCATTTGTTCCCCTTAAGTTCTTCCATTGCATTCATGATTCATAGAAAGACTTTTTTTTTAAATGGTATTACTGCTTTTGCTGCTAGCTAATAAGTATTGCTTTTGCTATTGGTGAAAAAGTACCCAAAATCAGCTTAGTGCTATTTCTGGCAGTCCACCAACAAAGTCATCTATTTACAAATGATGGCAACATTTTCAAACCATCTTTTCAGTTAATTTCTTCTCCAATGATATTACTTTAACAGCTCAGTTTGAAAAATTGTCAAGAAGAGTACACTAGCATTTAAAACCCATGAAAAATGGATTTCAGAAACATGCTGCAACACAATTTAGATTCTGCATCATTTCAAACATATAAAGAATGTAAAATGAAAACCTAAAAGTTACTATACTAACCTTTATATTCAATGTGGAATCCTGAAAAGCTAACGGAGCCATCACTTCGAAAAGCCATGTGTATGTTGTTTGAACTGCTCTCAATCCGCTCAGGCAGCTTATTATCTAGAAAGCTTCCGATCAGAGGGCTGTTACTGTCTGGGCCATCATATAGGTAAAGGAAGTCATAGTTGGGCTCCATGGTGAAACTGCAAAGTAGAAAATACATGTGCTCAAGTGACAACATTCATTTCCATTGTTGTTTTTCCAAAGTACCCAGCACAGTTTTAAACTAGATTCCATCCCCCTCCCCGGCCACTGTCTCAGGCCAAACCAAACCAAATTGTTCGCATTATCTCCATCCTATTTGACCATGAGCAGGGCGTCTGACCCTATTTCTACTATTGTAACATCGCCCATTTCCGCCTATGCCTCAGCCCATTTGCCACGTGAAACCTTTATCCATGCTTTTGTTTCCTCCAGACACGACTATTCCAATGTTCTCTTGGCCGGCCTCCCATCCTCCACCTCCATAAACTTGAGCTCATCCAAAACTCTGGTGCCCTTATCTTAACCCCCATCATCATTGTGCTCATTGAACTACTTCGGCTCACAGCCCAGCAATGCCTCAAATTTAAAACTCTGATCCTTGTATTCAAAGCCCTACATGCCTTAACACTCCCTATCTCTGTAACCTCCTCCAGTCCTCACACCTTCCAAGAACTCTGCAGTCCCCCAACTCTGGACTCTTATACAGCCCCCACTCTCTTTACCCTACCATTGACGGCCATGCCAGGTAGGCAGCTTCAAAATATGATCACAGGTGTGTGGACAGATGTCAGTACTTCCAGCAGGAATGTTCAGCAACAACATTGCTTATGACAACTTAACCTCAACATGCTATTTGCTTGCTTGAATATTACCTAATAAATGTGGTAAATATCCATACAATTAAAAGACATAAGGAGCTGCAAGCGATAATGGAATCAGATTGAAAGGAAGGAAGATAAGCAATTGATTTTTTAAGCTTCACAATTGGAAAATTAGAATGTTCCTAAAACTGGTACTTAAAACTCAAAATAGACAGGGAACAGAGACGTATCTTCCCACAATCACTCAATCACCAAGGTTCAGACGCACACTCAACACCAGACTCCCAGGTAATAAAAATGTAATCCCCCTTCCCTTCGGCTAAGAGTCAAATACACAACCTCCCCATCAGACCATGAGCAATATGCCACTCAGCTTTCTGGGTTGGCGGGGTGGGGCGGGGGGGGCCGCGGGTGTGTGTGATTAATCATGCAGGATGCCCCCCCCGGAGAGATGGCTGCCATAGAGAGGGAGCCCACCATTGCTGGTCAATGAAATGTGGTGGCGCTGCATAGTCAGAAGCAAAGAAGCCACGTTTAAAGGGGGCTGAAGTGCTCTGAAAATCTGAAGCAAAATTGAGCCAAGCCCTAAAAATGGTCAATGACTGGGGCCCAAAGAGGAGAGAAGTACCCAACACTGGGCCCTTCTTCCTCTGAAATGGCCTTCAGCAGGCCTCCCACCACTGCCCCAGGATATACTGCCACCTTCTCCTTACAATCCCTGGGTCAATGGTAGTAAAAGTGGGAGGCAGGGAAATTGGCTGAATTCCCAAGGTCCTACCTCCTCGTCATTATTTACATGCAACAGGGTAATCAAGGGGCAACCCAAAACTAGTAGGCTTACACTAAACCACAAACAGAGTACATTCTAACACGGAACTATATTATAACTTGAGAAAAATGTCCTATTTGTTATCCAATATGACAGGACACAGAAAATGTTATTGTGCCTTTATTTGTTCCTATGCAGTAAATGGGTACACCATGGGCCAAGGTTTTGTCTCCATGTGCCACTTTACGATCAGCTTACCCCATACTGTGTGCTTGACAGCTATTTATTATTAGATGCTGCTGTGGTTGCCAGTTGTCAGCAAGGAGGCACCTCGGATTGATTGCTGCCCTGGAAACTCTGTGATTCACTGATGGGAATGGAGAGCTATGCACAAGCTGTGGTATATTTCAAGGTATTTTGTAATAAATGGAGTAATTGAATAGAACTGAGGTTTAAAGTGAACAATAGGAATTTAAATGGCTCCACTGATGGTCCTTCTTCTGCCATCAGTCTCCCAGCTACACAGGAAATTGAAAATCCCAGCAACGGGCAGGAACAAAATCAAATTATTGGTGCCATCCATTGCATTTAACAGTTTACAGTCATTGGATTTCCTTTGGGCCGACACTTTGGCCGGAATTTTTCCCGAAAAAATGGGTGGGTTTGGAGGGTGGGGGCAGTTAAATTGTTGAAAATGAGAATCCTGATCTGAACCCGCCTCCAGCCCACCCACTTCCAGTTTTAACGGAGGCGGGACAGGCGACCAACCTGCTCCCAGGGGGTGGAACGTCAATTTAAATATTATAATGAGGCTGGAAGCTTCTTTTTTAACCTCCATTCTGAATTTAACTGCATGTGGTTGGGTTTCACACAATTCGTGAAACCCGGCAGTTAAATCGAGACAGGGACTGCTGGCATCCAGGAGGTAAGTGGCTTTATACCTACCTCCTGGATCCAGGGCCCTTACCTAACCCACCCCCATGATCGGAGACCCCTCACAAGGCCTCCGATCCCCAACATGAGGCCACACTCTCAGAGGCTGGTTACAATCCTCCGGTGACCGGCCCTGACCCTCTCTTCCACCCTGCTAATCTCCGATCCCCCCCCCCCGCCGCTGATGTTCTAGCTGACACCCCACCTCGCCCATCCCCCAAACCCCCCCCATACCCAATCCTCCCGCTGATCTCAGACCCCCCTTCCAATCCCCGAACCCCCACCGATCCTCGACTCCCCCCACAATCCCCGATCATACCCTCGCACCGCGATCCCTGACCAAGCCACAGCCGATCCCCGACCCTCCGCGATCCCTCCCCCAGACCGACTCCTCGCTCCCTCTCCGCATCTGCAAGTCTACCCGCCCACAGCCAGCCAGCCCCTCAATCTGGCTGGCTGCGGGCAGGAGTCCGAGGCTTCACATGCAAATCAGGCCCTGCCGTTGAAGTCAGGCTTGCAGGAAACCCGGCCTCCCGGGTTTTCCGCCCGCCTCGGAGGCCCCCCGCCCTCAACCCGCCTACCTGGAGAAAATTCCAGCCTTTGTATTTGAAAGCTGCATATAAGGCTTGCTGGTTGCAGTGAGGTACTTGATGCACATTTGTTTCTGTCGCAGTGAGAACATTTCCAAACCCCATTTGTACCAGAAGCAGGGATCAATGAAATCATCCTATAATCCTTTGTGGAATCAGTGCATACACAGAAGAGATACAAAGCTGAAATTGGTAGAGAAATTGTCACAGATGCTCTGACTATGATATGTAGGGATGCCAACTCTGGTTGGACGTATTCCCGGAAGTTTGATCATGTGACACACGACTTCTGATTGTATGACATCCAATCACGACGTCTGATCACATGATGTCTGATCGCATGGCGTTTCCTGCAGTTTGAAAATGTTATTGCATTTAGTTTAGAAAGTTAGGCCATACATTCTAAACCTTTTTCTCTAAATGTCCCGTCCAAGTGGAAAACCTTGCACTCTATTTCTCCGTGTCTGGAACTTGTAAAATATGTTAATATATCCAATGAAGCATTAAACTTCTGAAGACTTGTGTCTAAACACTCACGTTAATTGAAAAACATACCCATTAAAAAAAATTCTCATGGAATTATCTGACAGCTCTATCACAAGCATTTCCGGATTTAAAGATGCAATCTGCAATAAATATTTATTTTCTCATATCTTTTGTAAAAAGTTATGTAAAAGGCGTTTTCTCTTAAAACAAAACAACTTTCTAGAAGCAATGGAACTTTTTTTTAAAATTCATTCTTGGGACATGGGCAAGGCTGACATTTATTGCTGATCTCTATTTGCCCTGAAGTGGTGGTGGTTGGCCTATATCTCAAACTGCAGTGGTTCAATGCAATTGAGTGGGTTGCTAGGCCACTTCGGAGGGCAGTTAAGAGTCAACCAACTTGGTGTGAAACTGGAGTCACATATAAGTCAGACTGGGTAAGGACAGTGGATTTTCTTCCTTAAAGGACATGAGTAAACCAGTTGGGTTTTTAAACCAGTTGGGTTTTTAAACTGAATGCAAATTCTCAAACTATCATGGTGGAATTTAAATACACATTCATAACATAACCACTACACTACCGTAATCTCTTACATTTTATATGTCTGGATCTCCTCGATAACTGGGTGGCAGACCGTGCTTTTTATATATAAAATGCGATTTAAACCGGTTAAGGTGGCTAATGTGGGGTGATATCACCACAAAAAGTACAAAAAGAGCTTGCAGTTGTATTTGTAGGTATAACCCATCTAGTCCAGTTTCAGGAGTGAGGGAGAACCTATCTCCTGCGGGATATCATGGAATTAGGGATAAAAATTGGTTGCTTTGCGCCTAAATTAACCCCCCGGCGACGTTAGCGCCCCAAAGGGGGCGCCACCAAATTTTTCCCCCTTAGTCTTTTTGTTGTCCTCAATGATTTCTAGAAGCTAGTTTGAATTTTCAGTAGAACTAATTTTCTCCATAGTTTCCAGGGTACAAATTGCTTACTATCACCTGCAAATCTGCATTTTGATAGCAAGAAATGCTAATGTCAAATCATAACACAGCTCTTTGCTAGCATACAGGAAAATTTAGAATGAGTTACTAAATTCACCAGCTGACATAGAGTCTCCTTCTGCTGTCAAATTAGGGGTGACTAATTTTACCAGAAACATTGGCGTGAATAAAAAAGCAGGTAATCTCATTTTGCTCTCGCACCAAATTTTTTGTTAGAATTATCAGTAGGGGTTTCACCCCGTGTTATCCCCAGAAGAAAAAGTCCCAAAGGGACCGGCTGATAGTAATATAGAAAATATATGCATAGAGAAGGTGAGATTGCTGTGTGCAGGAGGAAAAATCCCATTAGTCACTCTTGTGTTTCATATATTATTTGCATTATTTCAATCTAACCAATTGAAAAATATTGAAAATATGATTGTGCAGTTTATTCTCTGAATTAAGGGAGCATGACTTACACTGTGCATTGGTGACTTCATTTTTTAAAATTATTTTCTTTTGAAATGTATTGATGTTTGCCCTTTTATTGATGTAATTTAAGAGAATGATTGTTTGATTGCTTAAAGAATGCAATTAACTCAGTTTGCTGAAGATACACAATAGGTAAATTGTGAGGAAGAGGTATTAAATTTAAAGCTTTGTTGATTCAGTTATTCCTGTGCTTTGTTTCTAAATGCGAATAGCATGCTTGCATTAAATGCTCATAAAGTTTGACAATATTTGAGCTACAAGATCTAGGCAGTTTCCTCGAAAATGGATAAGACATATTTTAGCACATTGTGCATTCTGGGTAGGGGCATCCACCATTATCCCCCAGAATCACAGATTTCCTATTAAGATGGGGGCTGGAGAGAATCTAATTCCACTCTCCATAATCTTTAATGTTTCTCTTTTTGGTAGCTTGTCCAAAAGTGTTTGGAATCAGCACGGTATCAAGGTGGCCACTAAACTGAAGGCTTATAAGGCAGTTTTCCTTACCAATCTCCTGTATGGATGTGAAACATGGGCGCTCTATAGAAAGCACACTCAACCTTTGATGGAAAGG
Source organism: Squalus acanthias (assembly GCA_030390025.1). Classification (NCBI taxonomy): domain Eukaryota; kingdom Metazoa; phylum Chordata; class Chondrichthyes; order Squaliformes; family Squalidae; genus Squalus; species Squalus acanthias. The sequence continues at coordinate 100,628,341 of CM059432.1, forward strand.
TTTCATCAAAGGCACCTTTGCATCTTACATTTTATTAGATAGCAGGACAGGATTACTAATAACAAAGTGCTGGAACGTGCTGACAGCATCAGCATTAAGGCTCAGCTCTGTCGGGCTGGACATATTGTTAGGATGGACAACGTACAGTTGTCGAAGCAACTGCTTTATGGAGAACTTGTGGTTGGCAGAAGAAAGCATGGCGACAACAAAGATGCTACAAAGACATGCTGAAGATTCACTTGAAGCAATGCAAGATGGTCATTGACTCTTGGAAAATTTGGCTACCCGCAGACAACAAAAACATGCTGAAGTGATAGAAGGAGTGGAGGCCTTTGAGTTACAACCCTGTGCCAGTGTGGAGGCAAGACATGAGCAAGGTAAGAAGGATCAACATAAGAACACCCCAGAGCTTGTGGTAGGCCATATCTAGCATGTATTGGCCTACATAGTTATCAACGCACCCATCTACCATGAATTTATGCTCCCTTCTTTGTTGGCATTGTGATCCTCGAGTATGACGAACACAGCACATGTGGAAATGCAATGAATGTTTTACCACTAAATGATGACACTAGCCTCTCAGCCTGAATTCCTTTGACCCACTTTTGATAGTTTGGTAATAATTCAACGGTCCTTAAGACTTAAGCAATAAAGCTGGACACATTGAGGCTTGTCAGGTTTTAATGCTCTGTACAATTGATTTTTATTTTAAGCCCATCTGATTTGCTATGCATGTCCTAAATGCTTCATTTTTGTCCTTACTTTTTAACTAGCATTTTATTTATTAAAGATTATCGACATCCCAGTAAAGCTAGAAAGTTTGTTTATGATGGATTCATGGTGGCTTACAGGCTCAACGCAACACAGTGTAGGACTCAAAAGTTTCTCATTTCGAAGGAGGTCTCTTGCCTTGCCCGTGCGGACTCTTTCCCTGCACCTGTTTTACAGTAGCCTGTAAGATCCCGGCACCTAACAATGACAGGTTGCAGCACAGTGGAGGGCACAAACATTTCTCATTTAGAAGATGGTCTCTTGCTTGGAAAAAAAAATGCTTTGAGAAATTTGAAGTTAACATGAAATCCCATGAGATGTAGTGTTTACTGCTGCTCAGCAGAGCTGCCCTTGGCTGGTGCCCAGCAGCATCTTGGAATTCAATCTCTTGGTCTAAGACTTGGAAGGCAGCTATTAATTCTTTAAGAGCTGAGAGAATAGTTTGACACCAACATTTAAGTTAAAGTATAGGGTAGGGTACACAAATAAGTCTCACAGCACTGTTCCAATAGGCTGAGAAGAGCTGTAAAACCCATGGGAGATGCAGCTTCATTTAACTTCAAATTACATCATTCTTTTGTGTCAGAGCTGCTGCTACAAAGCCAGCAATGTCACATGCAGCAACTGGAAGTACTTTTAGCAATTAAAATGAGAAAGAAACTACACATTTTCTATCTCCATAACCCACAGGACAATAATAAACACAAAGTTGAGTGCTTGTCTGGGTGTTAGTGCACTGAGGATGTATCAGCATTGTACTTGCCACCCCACATTTGAGCAAGAAACCCCGGCAACCCATGAAATCACCCTGTAATCATTTTCTGGGTTATCTCTTCTGTGTATGCACTGAAACATTGTGGATGCACAGAAGAGATAACACACAATGGATAATGAAGCAGCTTAAGAGCGATTTAATTTGTCCACAGGTCAGCATGTTTTTGAGCAAGCAGTGCAAGAGGTGGCCAGAAATGCATACTAGCCACACAGGACATGGACAGTAAGCAACTATGTTGCACATACAGCCCTTAACTGTCAAAGAGAGCAGACTTTCATCCAAACGTCTTGGCTGGATTCAAATGTAGGGTCAAAGAAGAGAAGACAGTACAATGTGCCACCCAGAAAACATCCATTAGAATAACTTTAAATATCTCCAACATGGACAACATTGGTAAATGAGTTAGTGATGTAGATCTCAATTAATTCTTTCATATTTGTATAATCAAGATAAAAAGATAATTTGATGGTGGTATGGCTGTTTAATTACCTATACATCGACAGCTGAAAGGAGTCGGTATTGAATGAAGCAGTATGCAATGTAGTGAGCGGCTCGAGAGAATACAGGCAAATTATAGCCTAACATACAGTAAATATTTCATTTGAATGAAGAACAACCACAAGTTAGTGAGCTGCTGCAACCCATGGAGATGCTCTCTATTCAATAGCCAAACACACAGAGAGAATGAAAGAAGCAGCTGTACAAGGCACTGAGCTGCAGCAGCCTGTATCATAGCAAATAGAAAATAATACTCCTGCCGTCAGCTTGGAACAGGTTCAGGGACAACATAAGCCACTGGAAAGATTTATTAAATTGACCAAAATATGTTCAATTCATCGAGCAGCATGAAAGCAACGATGCAGCGAAAGAAAAGAAAGAATGAGAAATTTAATACATGGCTTCTTACCAGAAAATAAATGAGGGAAGTTCAAAAAATAGCCTAGCTACAGGACTTGAAAGCTATCTGTCACAATCTTATTTTGTCAGCCTTGGGTTAAAAACTGGGTAAGATTTGAACTTGACAGCGACACTGCACATTGGCAATGTGAGGAGATTTTAAGGTGTAATAACAATATGCAGGCAATTTGCTGCTTGAATGGCCCATTATAAAGTAACATGAGTGACACAAAACAAATTCATTTTTGAAAGGTTATAGGAAGTCTGTCAAATTTTGTACACTGTAGAACAACATGGATTGTAAGTCAAATTCTGTGAGAGAAATTAAAATAAAAGTTTGGCGGAGTATACAAAATTGAAAAAAGTACAAGTAAATCGCTGTTTCACCTGGAAGGAGTGCTGGGGCCCTGGACAGCGAGAAGGGAGGAGGTAAAAGGGCAGGTGTTGCATCTCCTGCGCTTGCACGGGAAGGTGATGTGGGCAGGGGAGGGGGTGTTGAGGGTGATAGAGGAATGGATCAGGGTGCCATGGAGGGAGCGGTTCATTTGGAATGCTGAAAAGGGAGGGGAAGGGAAAATGTGTTTGGTGGTGGGATCACGCTGGAGGTGGTAGAAATGGTGGAGGATGATCCATTGAATGTGGAAGCTGGTGGGGTGGAGGGTGAGGACAAGGGGAACTCTATTGTGTTTCTGAGAGGGAGGGGAAGGGAAGAGAGCAGAAGTGCAGGAAATCGAACCGACACGGTCGAGAGCCCTGCCAACCACGGTGGAGGGGAATCCTCGGTTGAGGAAACAGGAAGACATATCGGAAGCACTGGTATGGAAGATGGCACCGTCAGAACAGATGCCATGGAGATGGAGAAATTGGGAAAATGGAATAGAGTCCTTATAGAAAATGGGGTCTGAGGAAGTGTAGTCAAGGTAGCTGTGGGAGTCAGTGGGCTTATAGTGGATATTGGTCAATAGCCTATCCCCAGAAATGGAGACAGAGACAGAGAAATCGAGGAAGGGAAGGGAAGAGTCGGACGTGGACCATGTGAAAGCAAGGGAAGGGTAGAAATTGGAAGCAAATTTGATGAAATTTTCCAGTTTGGGGCGAGAGCAGGAAACGGCACCAATACAGTCATCAAGGTACTGGAAAAAAGAGGAGGGAGGGGATCTGAATACGACTGGAACAAAGAATTTCCACATATCCCACGAAAAAGCAGGCACAGCTAGGACCTATACAGGTTCCCATAGCAACAACTTTTATTTGGAGAAGTGAGTGGAGTCAAAGAAGAAGTTGTTCAATGGAGAACAAGTTCAGCCAGGCAGAGGAGGGTGGTGGTGAATGGGGTCTGGTTGGGCCTCTGTCCATGGTGAAATGGAGACGGTTAGGGCCAGGAAACTGGAAACTGTTAAAGTGATAGAAGGCATTGGAAGAGTCGCAGATGTAGGTAGGAAGAAAAAGGCTGCCTGTTTGTGGTCATTAAGGTGAGGCATTCGTTTTTTGGGAATGGGTGATTTTTTCACATTTTGCACCCAGTGTCAGCTCACATGATCAAGTGTAACACAGGTTAGATGCAGAGTAAAGCTCCTTCTATACCCCAGCCTCAGAAATGATTGCACCAGTGTGTATTTTTCCTTTCCCCGCTAGTTAACCAGCCATGAATGAGATTACCAATTTAACAGCAATTTCCGTCACACCACATGCTCACTGCTAATAAGGCTCGACAGTGGGAGCCAAGTCTCTCAAAATTACACCTCTCCTCTGTAGCAACAAAATTGGGTGACTTGATTTCTGACTTTCCCTCCTATCTCATGAGAAGTTTTTAGATTTTGCTCACCAGATTCCCATAATAACATAGCCATGATCAGCAATTCACTACTGTAGATTTTTAAATCAGACATAAGCAGCGGCAGCAAAGTCTGGGTGTAAAATGGGCATTATCAATTGCAAAATTGAGAAGAGATCCATAATGTTGGAAGTGCACCCATTTTGCATATCACATGCAATTCCGGTGCTAAATTAAATGGGAGTAGGAAGTTCTGGCTTGAAGCAAGTGGGAGCTTTATTGTAATATTGAGGTTATAGTGAAGTTATGATGCTATCACTTTGATATGCATGCAATTTCCTGCTGTTTATGCGTGCATTATACTGAGTGATCTAACTGCTTACATAAAATGGGTATCCAGGCGTGCTAGGAACATGGCATGCTCCTCCTGCACTATGTGGGAAATCAGGGACACTTCCTGTGTCCCTGACGACCATGTGTGCGGGAAGTGTATCCAGCTGCAGCTACTGGCAGACCGCATTGCAGCGCTGGAGCTGCGAATGGATACATACTGGAGCATTCGCGATGCTGAGGACGTCGTGGATAGAACGTTTAATGAGTTGGTCACACCGCAGGTAAAGGCTGCACAGGCAGGAAGGGAATGGGTGACCGCCAGGCAGAGTAGTAAGCGCAGGCAGGTAGTACAGGGGTCCCCTGTGGCCATCCCCCTCTCAAACAGAAATAACGCTTTGTATATTGTTGGGGAGATGGCTTATCAGGGGAATGCAGCAGCAGCCAACTTCCTGGCACCATGGGTGGTTCTGCTGCACAGGACGGGAAGAAAAAGAGCGGGAGAGCTATAGTGATAGGGGATTCAGTTGTAAGGGGAATAGATAGGCGTTTCTGCGGCCGCAAACGAGACTCCAGGATGGTATGTTGCCTCCCTGGTGCAAGGGTCAAGGATGTCTCGGGGCGGCTGCAGGGCATTCTGGAGGGGGAGGGTGAACAGCCAGTTGTCGTGATGCATATAGGTACCAGCGATATAGGTAAAAAACGGGATGAGGTCCTAAAAGCTGAATATAGGGAGTCAGGAGGCAAATTAAAAAATAGGACCTCAAAGGTAGTAATCTCAGGATTGCTACCAGTGCCACATGCTAGTCAGAGTAGAAATAGAAGGATATTTCAGATGAATACGTGGCTAGAGGAATGGTGCAAGGGGGAGGGATTCAAATTCCTGGGACATTGGAACTGGTTCTGGGGGAGGTGGGACCAGTACAAACTGGACGGTTTGCACCTGGGCAGGGCCGGGACCGATGTCCTAGGGGGAGTGTTTAAACTAAAATGGCAGGGGGTTGGAAAGGGAAGCAAGGATAGAAACAAAAGACAGGAAGGAGAAAAGCAAAAGTGGAAGGCAGAGAAATCAAGGGTGTAAATCAAACAGGTCTACAGTAAATAATAATTCTAAAAGGACTAAGAGTGTTAAAAAAACAAGCCTGAAGGTTTTGGGGGAAAAATTGAACTTCGCCGGGGCGCTACTTTTAGCGCCCCATTAATATTAGCGCCCCCGCGCCGGAAATTGAGTGGTTGCGCCCCAAAAGGGGAGCGAGGCGCATCCCTCTTGGGGTGCTGCGAGTCAATATCGTGGCACTACGTGTTGCAGCGCCAGGCGCTGCGGCACGTCGCACCGCGGTATTGCAGGCCTTCCTCCCCTTCTTAAAGGGGAGGGGCCTTGCACAGCGTGAACCGGGGCCCGGCTGGGCCCCTGGGGATCGGGAGTGCCGGCAAAAGAGAAGTGCTGGGCTCTTAGGGGTAGAAATTAGGTCGCGCCCCATTTGGGGCGCAAATATCGTCCGGACGCAAATATTAGCGCCTGGCGCTAATTATCGACACTGACAGGAAACTTCACTTTTACCGCCCCGGGAGGTGAGTGGAGCGCTAAAGCAGGCGCTGCACACCTCTCTTAAGGCGCAAAGGGCGAGCAGTGAGGCGCTAACTCGGAGCGCTGGCGAAGCTCATGTAATGTCAGTCAGCAATGGAACACACACACAATGGCACGGGCCAGTTCTTAAAGGGGATGGTTAATCTTGCTTTCCATCCACATCCTGTTCATTGCAGCCTTGAATCTCGGCCTGGAGAGACTTGCACATCAAATGTGCTGGAAAGTACAATGGAGAGTACCAGGCAAAGAGCTCAGAGTGCAGCTCCCACAGTCTCTGCTAAATCGATACAAGGAATGGCAAATCAAAATGAACCTGCAAAGTGCTGCTCAGTACCCAAAACTCCTTCACACAACGTTGAATCTCTCCAGAAGTCTCTCCCTCTCTCTCTCAGAATGCGTAGTTCAAAAATGCCACCAACAATAAAAGACAGGAAGAGGCCCCCTTTAAATAGCGCCCCCCCCAGCCCCACAGCGATTGATAGCGTTCCAGTCTTCTGGTCGTTGGAAGCGCCAGGCGGTAAGGCAGGGGGCGCCACTCAATTTCTGCTACGGGGCGCCACAAGGGCGTTGCACCATGGAATGACGTCACAATCTGCGTGCGCAGGTGGTCGCAGCGGTAAGTTTTAGCGCCGCCGCACAATCTCAAGTTAAGTTCTCGAGCGGCGCAAACATCGCTGCGCCCGGGCGTTAGCGGCTTTGCGCCCCATTAGCGCCCTCTTAAGGCGCTAACGGGAGGTGCAACCAAGTGAATTTTTACCCCTTAGAGCGCAGTCGGCACTTCGCGGGGGGGGGGCTTCACGGGGGCCGCGGACAGCAACGGGGGCAGGTGCTGGCAGGCGGCCAGCAACAAAAATGGCCGCCCACCACCTCCCCTTTAACTAGCACCGCCCCGGCCGCAGGTAGGCCCCCCTGACCCCGTCGGACATAGCGTCCGGCGGTAAGTCAAGGGGCACTACCGAAGATCGCGGCCGGAGCGTGAGCGGGGCACTGCGCACGGCGATGACGTCATCACCGGCGGCGCAGCGCCACAGGGCACTACCGGTTAGCGCCGCCGCTAACCTCCCGCTGAATTTCGCGGGAGATGCCGCACCCGGTCGCTAGTTGCTTTGCGCCCCATTAGCGCCCTCTTAAGGCGCTAACGGGAGGCACAAACCAACTGAATTTTTCCCCCTTTGTGTCTTAATGCGAGGAACATTTGTAATAAGGTGGATGAATTAGCTGCGCAAATAGATGTAAATGGATATGATATAATTGGGATTAAGGAGACATGGCTCCAGGGTGACCAAGGCTGGGAATTCAACATCCAGGGGTATTCAATATTCAGGAAGGACAGGCAAAAAGGAAAAGGAGGTGGGGTAGAATTGCTGGTTAAAGAGAAGATTAACACAATAGTAAGGAAGGATATTAGCTCTGCTGATGTGGAATCTGTATGGGTAGAGCTGAGAAATACCAAGGGGCAGAAAACGTTAGTGGGAGTTGTATACAGACCCCCAAACAGTAATGCTGAGGTTGGGGATGGCATTAAACGGGAAATTAGAGACGCGTCCAATAAGGGCACAGCAGTTATCATGGGTGACTTTAATCTACATATAGATTGGGCTAACCAAATTAGTAACAATACTGTGGAGGAGGAATTCCTAGAGTGTATACGGGATGATTTCCTGGACCAATATGTCGAGGAACCAACCAGAGATCAGGCCATCTTAGACTGGGTATTATGTAATGAGAAAGGATTAATTAGCAATCTTGTTGTGCGAGGCCCCTTGGGGAGGAGCGATCATAATATGATAGAATTCTTCATTAAGATGGAGAGTGAAGTAGTTGACTCAGAGACTAGGGTCCTGAATTTAAATAAAGGAAACTAAGATGGTATGAGGCACAAGTTGGGGAGGATTGATTGGGGAATGTCACTCAAATGGTTGACGGTGGATAGGCAATGGCAAACATTTAAAGATTGCATGGATGAACTACAGAATTTGTTAATCCCTATTTGGCATAAAAATAAAACAAAAAAGGTGACTCAACCGTGGCTAACAAGGGAAATTAGGCATAGCATAAGATCCAAGGAGAGGACATATAAGTTGGCCAGAAAAAGCAGCAAACCTGAGGATTGGGAGCAGTTTAGGATTCAGCAAAGGAGGACAAAGGCATTAATTAAGAGGGGGAAAATAGAATATGAGCGTAAGCATGCAGGGAACATAAAAACTGACTGTAAAAGCTTCTATAGATATGTGAAGAGAAAAAGATTGGTGAAGTCAAGCGTAGGTCCCTTGCAGTCAGAATCAGGGGAATTTATAATGGGGAACAAAGAAATGGCGGACCAATTAAATACATACTTTGGTTCTGTCTTCACAAAGGAAGACACAAATAACCTCCCAGAGATGTCGGGGAACATAGGGTCTAATGAGAGGGAGGAACTGAATGAAATCAGTATTTGTAGGGAAATGGTGTTAGGGAAATTGATGGGATTGAAGGTCGATAAATCCCCAGGGCCTGATAATCTACATCCTAGGGTACTTAAGGAAGTGGCCCTAAAAATAGTAGATGTATTGCTGGTCATCTTCCAAAATTCAATAGACTCTGGAACAGTTCCCATGGATTGGAGGGTAGCTAATGTAACCCCACTATTTAAAAAAGGTGGTAGAGAGAAAATGGGGAATTATAGACCGGTAAGCCTGACATCGGTAGTGGGAAAAATGCTAGGGTCCATTATAAAAGATGTAATAGCAGAGCACTTGGAAAACAGTGACAGGATCGGACAAAGTCAACATGGATTTACAAAAGGTAAATCATGCTTGACTAATCTACTGGAATTTTTTGAGGATGTAACTGGTAGAATAGATAAGAATAGAATAAATACACCAGTGGATGTGGTGTATTTGGACTTTCAGAAGGCTTTCGATAAGGTCCCGCATAAGAGATTAGCGTGTAAAGTTAAAGCACATGGGATTGGGGGTAAGATACTGACTTGGATAGAGAACTGGTTGGCAGACAGGAAGCAGAGAGTTGGAATAAACTGGTCTTTTTCCGAGTGGCAGGCAGTGACTAGTGGGTTACCGCAGGGATCGGTGCTAGGACCCCAGCTATTCACAATATATATTAATGATCTAGACAAGGGAACTTGTAATATCTCCAAGTTTGCAGACGACACAAAGTTGGTGGGCGTGTGTGCTGTGAGGAGGATGCAGAGAAACTCCAGTATGATTTGGACAGGTTGGGTGATTGGGCAGATGCAGTATAATGTGGATAAATGCGAGGTTATCCACTTCGGTGGCAAAAACAGGAAGACAGATTATTATCTGAATGGCAATAAATTGGGAAAAGGGGAAGTGCAACGAGACCTGGGTGTCCTTGTGCACCAGTCGCTGAAGGTAAGCATGCAGGTGCAGCAGGCGGTTAAGAAGGCAAATGGTATGTTGGCCTTCATAGCGAGAGGATTTGAGTACAGGAACAAGGATGTCTTGCTGCAGTTGTACAGGGCCTTGGTGAGACCACACCTTGAGTATTGTGTGCAGTTTTGGTCGCCTTATCTGAGGAAGGATGTTCTTGCCATGGAGGGAGTGCAGCGAAGATTCACCAGACTGATACCTGGGATGGCAGGAATGACGTATGAAGAGAGATTGGGTCGATTAGGCTTATATTCGCTAGAATTTAGAAGAATGAGAGGGGATCTCATTGAAACTTATAAAATTCTAACAGGACTAGACAGACTAGATGCAGGAAGGATGTTCCCGATGGCGGGGGAGTCCAGAACCAGGGGTCACAGTCTAAGGATAAGGGGTAAGCCATTTAGGACTGAGATGAGGAGGAATTTCTTCACCCAGAGAGTGGTGAACCTGTGGAATTCTCTACCACAGAAGGCAGTTGAGGCCAATTCATTAAATATATTCAAGAAGGAGTTAGATACATTTCTTAAGGCTAAAGGGATCAAGGGATATGGGGAGAAAGCAGGGACAGGGTACTGAATTTGGATGATCAGCCATGATCTCATTAAATGGCGGAACAGGCTCGAGGGGCCGAATGGCCTACTCCTGCTCCTATCTTCTATGTTTCTATGAACTTAGCTATATACACAAGTTTATTTAAACAGTCTAGTAAAAGTATTTAGCAAACAATTCACTTCGGCACTGTTTATTTTGCCCTATTTATGTTATTATTCAGGTTTTCAGGAGCCTTAATAGCAAATATGCTGGTTCCTTTTTTTCCAACACCTCAAATACTGCCTTAACCTTCCCTGACACTAGTTCACTTGCGGACTTAGTTGTTGCTCGCTTCCAGCCTGTGGCAGACCGTAGTATTTTCCCTTGCTCGCTCCTGGTCTGGCCTCCCCACCCACTACCTCCCAGCCCTAAGTATCTCCAATTCCTCCATTTGCTCACACTTGGCTCCATGTACCTCCCTGCTCATTCATTTCTGTTCCTGGCCTTATTACAACTTCTTTCTGTCAGTCCAGGCTCCCCTTTTGTCTCTCCTGGTCTGAAAAGAAACATGGAGGCCAGGCCTTGTACTGGGATGCATTGGGTGGGGGTGTCTAGGTCTAGGACATGTCTACAAATGTAATAAAAGGCACATGCCTGGCCTCTCACTCCCAGAAGGATATACAATCTTTTCTATGCTATCAGAGAATTGAAACTCCAAGCAGATCTGTAGGTCTCCCAGAAGGTGAGAGGAAAAGGAGAGATTGAGAGACATGTAGAAGCAAAATGAAATGCTTGAGGCATACAGAGGAGAACATATACAGCGAGAGACAGCGCGTGAGACGATTAATGGGGGCAGATATAGACAGCAAGAAAGACATAAAAGTGATGCGAGAGAATGGGAAGCATAAAATGGGAGGCGGCGGTGGAAAGAGATAGGCTTGCAGAAAGAGTGAGAAGAATAAAAAAGAAACAAAGAAGCAGAGATATTAATGAGAGTGCATGGGAAACAAATGGAAAGATAGCTGGAAAAATACCAGAGTGTAAAACTAATAAAACAAAAGTTAGAAGAATACAATTTTTTTCTTTGTTGTTAGAAATGTCACAGAAAATCAACAAACCTATTTTTTAAAAGCTGCAAAGAACTTTGACTGGTAAGTAATTAATGGTTTTTGCTAAACCAAATTCTAATGCATGAACAATAAAATAAAGAATTTGCAGGAGAGAAACCAATGTGGAGCAGCAACAAAAATAAATCAATCACAATTGGACGTTCATCATGCAGATGTTCAATTCAATTTGTTTACTCCAGACCAGTGAAGTAAGAATAATACAGATAAAATCACCTGAAGGCAATTTAGAGTCTGGCCAGGGAACCTGACTTGAAAACAGAACTAACAGCTACTTGGCCACTCTTAAAACGCCTGTAGCCTACAAATGGAATGGCATCTCTGGTCTCAGTAATGGACAGAAATGTAGAAAGGAAACAGAGAAGTGCAAAGTCTCACTCACCAGGAGTGCTTATCAGGAGTTCAGGCATGCACGCCTCACAATTTTCCATCCATTTATTTAAATGGACTAAAAATCACAGTGTGGAGTGTCTGATATGTGGTCCCAACCAGTGAGGCTCCACACCAAAGTGCAATCTTACAAAATTACCCCTATGGTGACAATGGGAGAGCAAAGAACGCATCACTTTTAATCAAATTAAAGCAGCTAAAACATTTAAAACACTCCTTGCAGAAGGTAAAAATAAAAGGGGCGATACAGAATTCTAGTAGCTTGTCACAGTTAGTTCACATTTTATTGCATTGTTAACGAGCTGTAGATTTTACTGGTACTAATAGCATAGATGCATTTAAGGGGAAGCTACATGAGGGAGAAATGAATAGAAGTAGATGTTGATAGGGTGAGATGAAGTAAAGTGGGAGGAGGCTTGTGTGGAACATGAACACCTGCATAGACCTGTTGGGCTGAATGGCCTGTTTCTGTACTGTAACATTCTACGTAATAAACTAGAGATTCAATTTTTATCTTGCTGTACTAAATTATTCCTCCTATCTGGAGTGAATCATTGGACAATCACCTCAAACACATCTGTCCTGTAGGAGGTACTGTACACTGCAAAAAAAAAGAACTGAAATGTATCGTAGTTTCCTGCATATCTGTGATACATTGTGTAGAAAAAGCAGTCATTTTTCTGTGGATGTTCTGATCACTGACAATAAGTTTTTGTTGTTAGAATCTCACAGGGTCTGGTTTGTAAAGATCGTAGGGTACAAATTCTACAGCACCATTGTGCAACTCAAGTGTGGCAAGGTGGAACTTCTACTTGCCAATTTGACCTGGCTGTGATCCCTTCCTAAATTCCAAGGAAGGCTCATTTAAATAATAGGGGTGGCAGCCACACCTGTAGCAGTGCAACAGGGGCATTCAAGGACTGAAATGGTAAGGAACCATAATGCTCTTCTGAGTGCTGCCCTGTGACCTTGGCGCTTTTTCCAATGACAATCAATCCGTCTGGGATTGACTGCTGTTACAATGTCAGGGACTACTTTAGGCCTAGTACGGAACCAAACAGTTCTTCTCAGTAGATGTAGGTCCCACTGGTCCAATCAGAAGCACATCTGTCGGGATTGCTGGGTTAGGTAAGGAGCTCCTTCAGACCCGGCCTCAAACCGGTGCCAGATCGTGGGGGGTGGCAGGGGAAGGGGCAAACAGAAGAAGCCCCGCATTACCCCTATACCTTTCAGAAGGGGTGGAACCACGGCAGAGCTGGGTTTCTTACCTCTTTTTTGCCCCTTCCCGCCAAAAAGAATTGCTCAATTTCTCCCCGTGTGCCTTGAAAAAACTGCTTTATTTATTAATAGAGAGATGCATAATTGATGATGTGATAACTTCACTTTTGTTTGTTTTGCTCAGAGTTTCAATTAAAAAGGACAAAATAATATATTGTACAAATCTCCACGAATATGCACTTGCCTGTGGTGTTGTCAGCAGGGAGGGCTGGAACCATTTTCTGTGGCCAACCTCTCCTCCTCAATTAAATAGGGTCCCTGCACAGGAAGTCTGGACAGGAGCACAGTTGGCTGGGGCTCTAAAATCTGGCCAGGGAACAACGGTTAAAGTGCTGTTGCTTGCCGTTAAAGGGGAAGGTAACTTTTGGTGCACAAAGGTAAAATCTTTACTGCCAAAAGAAATAAATGTGTAGAGAAATGTGATGAAAAATAAGGTTTTAACTCGCGCCCCCGCCGCCAACCCACCTCCCGACCTCCTCTTGCCCATCGGGACGGGGGAGGGCGGGAGCGCGGTGGTGGTGGTTAATATCAAGGCCAATGGTTCTGAAGAACTCAGGGTGGATAAGTCACCGAGCCCTGATAACATGCACCCTAGGCTGTTTAAGGAAATCAGAGTGGAGGTAGTAGATGCTTGTGGCACAATTATTCAATGCTCCTTAGATATGTAAATTGTGCCCGAGGGCTGGAGAGTAGCCAATGTAATACGTTGGTTCAAGAAGGGACAGAAGGATAAGTCAGGTAGTTACAGATCAGTTCGTGTAATGTTAGTTACGGACAAACTCTTAAAATCCATCATTCAAGATATAATTAGTGAGCATTTAGAAATGTATGGGTTAATCCAGAATGGAATTCTCTAAGTGTTAGACAAATTTGGAAGTTTCTGAAGTAGTTAGCGATTGGATAGAAAAAGAAAATACAGTGGATACAGTATATATATATGGTTTTCAGAGGGCATTTGATAAGCTGTGTCACAAGAGTGTTGCTAGAAAAGTTCAGGCATATGGTGTAAGAGGAAATGTAGTAGCATGGCTAGAGGGTTGATTGACGGACAGGGAACAAAGAAATAGGATAAATGGGTGTTGCTTAGATTGGAACAGAGATGGAAGTGATGTACTCCAGGCGTAGTGCTGGGTCCACTTTTGTTCTCAGTATATCTGGATGATTTGGACTTGAAAATAGGAGACTAAAATTTCAAAATTTATGGATGGCACAAAAGGAGGGTGTTCAGCAAACCGTAAGGGGGACTGCAACAGACTTCGCGAAGACAAAGCTAGCTGAGTCGAATGGACAAACGGGTACAATTTAACACATTTTGGGAGAAAAGACTAAGGGGGAGAAATTCATTATCGCCCCGTTTGGGGTGCTAACTTTTAAAAGTTGAAAAACTTAGCGCCAGGCACTAATGTTTCTCAACTTTTAAAAAATTCGGTTTTGCGCTCCAGGAAGGAAGTGGAGCGCTACATCAAGCACTTCACTTCCTTCCTGGAGCGCAACAGGCAGGGCGGTAGGTGTGCAGCGCTGCACAATGGGCCGTGCAGCGCTGCCGCGTTGGAAGGCTCCTTCCCTCTCTTAAAGGGTAGAGCCATCGCTGCAGGCTCTGCAAGAGGGAAACTTACCTGGTCCCGGACGGCAGCCACAATCCAGCCCGATGCACTGCAGCAGAGTGCCAGGCTGATCGAGAGCTGGGGAAAAAAGGAAAAAAAAAACAGAAAACGAGCATTTGATAATTTTTTTGCCTACCTCGGCCACCTCGCCTTTAAGTATCGCGCCTGAAGCGCCCGGCCTTCCGAGCAATGCCTCCAGCAGCTGCCGGTGTTGTCGCTGGCGATGCTGCAGGGGGCGAAACTGAAGTTCGGGCCCGGGGCACAACCGAGGCGATGACGTCACGATCTCTGGGCGAAGGAGATCGGGGCGTAATGCTGTACCGCCGCCACAAACCTCCCGGCGAATTTAGCAGGAGGCAATATTCTCGCCGCGCCCAGGCGGTAAGTGGTTAGCGCTCTATTATCACCCCCCGGAGGCGATAACGGGAGGTGCAAAGGTACCCAATTTCTCCCCCAAGGAATGGTAGTGTACACTAATGCAAAGACACTGAAGATTATGGATGAACAGAAAGATGTAGAGGTTCAAATACATAATTCTCTGAAAGTGCGAGTGAAAGTAGATAAATCCATTTAAAAAAAGGCCAGGAGCATTTTTCGTTTTATAAATAGGGTCATTGAATGCAAGGGTAAGCAGCAATAAAATATTTGGAGAACTGTGCACAGTTTTGGGCACCCCATGACAAGAAAGAAAGAGACAGACAAACAGACTTGAATTTATAAAGCACCTTTCACAACCTCAGGATGTCCCAACGCGCTTTACAACCAATTAAATACTTTTGAAGTGTCTTCACTGTTGTAATATATAAGGATGTTTCTGTCGTCAGACACTACCTGAACATGAGTTAAATGGAAGCCCTTTCAGTTCATGTAGGCCATAGGATTAATGTGAGAAGCTCTGGTGCCCACATAGGTGCCATCTATGATGCTCTGGACTGGACCCTTGGGTAGTCCATCATACAGTCAAGGTTCAGTGGTCTTTTAAGCTAATGGTTCTTTTCTACAGGGAAAATTATGAAGCTATTAACTCTTGCAAACATTGCATCTGTATCTTACTTGATACATGAGTGCAATGCAGACTAGCTGGTTTGACAGATGTAATTTGAGAGTAGCATAAAAGCATAACCTTCACTCCTTTGAGAAGAGTCATCCCTTTTCAAGAAGTAGCATGCAGGTTGGATGCAGTAATAGAATAATTCTGTCATCCTCTCTTGTGAAGAAGAGGTGGTGAAGATAGGTGTCCTCTGACATGTCCAAATAGCTGCGGCCAGTTCTGTAAACACAAGTCCTGGGGTCATAACGGATGTGGACATAATGCTGTAGGTGTCAAGGCACCTGCATTTGTTGTCCCTGGATGAACTCTTCTCCATATCTAGATCATGCAGTACTATTAGACCCCTGAAGGAGTTCCCAGCCTCACCCACTTTATTTGCTGAATTGTATAAATATTGTAGACAAGTATTGTCAAATATATTGCATTGCCAAGCAACAATACTGTAGGAATGTATTACTAAAAAAAAATACAAAATATCACAATCTCTAGCAACAAAAACTAATGCAGGGAACTAAACTGGTAAAAGGATCTCACAATTTCGACTCCATGCCGTCTGCTGGAGCATGAATAAGCTGCATCCTTCTGAAGGCAGCAAAAATGTTGGGAGTCGAAGTTCCGTGCAAGTTTTGCCAATCATTTGCTGTAACTTCGTCAGAAGATCCATGAAAACCCAGGAGAAATGTCATAAGCGCCGTTTGCGCCATTTCTCCCGGGTTTACGTGGACCTTCCGCTGAAGTTACATCCGACGATAGGAAGCACCACCATGGGAATTCTACCCCGTTCTTTTCAGAGAAGGCTACTCTTCGGTACTCCCAAGTACTGACCTGGCCTGAAAAATCCCTTAATCTATCATCCATTCGTCATTGCTTTGGTCATGGTTTTGCATTCTTCCTGCATTTAGATAGTGTGGGCATTAACACATTATAAAAAAAGCAAGTACTTTGTTGCTGTGAGTGACTACTTGTTATTACTTGCAGGCCAGTGTCTTCCCTGAGTCTGAGAGTTGTTAATGCAAAATTGTGGTACTCGTGCAGCAAATTGCAGGATTCGTTACAGCAGTGTGCACCACACCAAATCACTTGTCTTATCTAAAAGTAATCAAAAATATATTTTATGATTATAGTGATTAACTGCTTCAGTTTCAGTGAATTTTTGGACAAACTCAAACTCCAACCTTTAGATGCTAAACAGAAAATCTAATCTTCAGCTGTGGCTGCTAAATTAAGTTGCTTTCTTCAGCTATCAATCATAATGTAATTATCTGGGTGATAATTATGTTAGAAGCAAACATGCATAACAGATTAGCAATTAGTAGAAAACTATCTTGCTAATTGACTACATCTTGACTCAGTGGGTCATCAAATGGAATTGAATAATTTCAAAAATTTCAGAAAACAATATTTAGTATTTAAATAATAAAATGCAGTAAATAAACACAATTCATGGAGTACAGTCTCACTTTGAATTGCAATCATTGACTGAGCTAATTGTGCCTAAATTAATTTAGAAACCCTTTGTGCCAGTTTGGCTCTATTGGTTGCACTTGTGCTGCAGGATCTAAAGATTTGCAGGGTTCAAATTCCACATTAACAGTTGAGTGCATAATCTAGACAGACACTCCAATGCCATCCTCCAGATGAAATTTTAAATTAAGGTGCTGTTAAAGTGGTATTTGGCCAGGCACTGTTTGAGAAAGAGTTGAGAGTTCTCCCAGCATTCTGGCCAACCTTCCTCCCTCAACCAACACCACCAAAACACCTGTACTGGGCATTACCTCTTATGGTATCTTGCAGAATAGCTTCCACATTCTCGACATAGCTGCAGGCACTGCATTATGATCATTAATTCTGAGTGGAGTGCTTTGATGCACGAAAAGGTGCTATCTAAATGCAACTATTAATTCTTCTAATTTGGTAAACTGTCAGGACCATTTTAATAAAACAACTTAGAGATATCTAAATAGTGCTGCAATTTGTGAATTTATACATTAGTTTCTGACCTTAATTGAACAGTTTCTGAGAGATGATGGGGAAATGAGACGCTTCACCAGAGAACAGGACAAACAATTCAAGTATTGGTCAAAACATCCCATTTTGCAACTATTTCACAAGCAACACTGGGAGAGGCATGAGAGAAAGAAACTGGAATGCTTTATGTGAGCTGCGATGGTAACGTGGCTGTAATTACTTACCAAACTGAGATGAAACCTGTGCAGTTAAAAAGATTTAGGTAGCACAACGCTGTGACATGATGATACTTATTATATCCTGGGGCTCTGCATTGCTTGTAGTTGTTCTAGTGGGGTGAAACAATGGCCCAGAAATTAAACACTGAGTGTTCACGCGGGGGTAAGGCTTCCCCGCGATATCTCACTCCGCGCCTACCTTTTTCCTCCGGGCCCACACGAACTTTAGTTTCAAGGCTGCAGCTGTGCAGTGCTTGCGTGACCCAGAGACGCAATTAGTTCGTGCGAGCTCTGGGATCACGTGATTCAGTTACAGCCAATGGCAGCACACCATCTTTCATTCATAGTTTTGACAGGAAGACCTGTCAAAGCTATGAATACTATACCCCCCCAAAAGAACAGCTAAACCTCAATTAAATTTTAAAAAAGCCATCACATTAATAAAATAAGTATAGTTAAATAAATTAACCACTTTAAACAAAAAATTAAATTTTTGAAAAAATTTAAAATCTTTTTAAAAGTTATAAAAATAAACTTACCTTTCTTTAAAGTCTCTAAAAAAGATAAACCTGTTGAAAAAAATTTAAAATAATACTTAATTAACTACTTACCTTGTTAAAAGAGGGTCTTACGCCTCCTTTCTTTATGTGTAAAATCTTCCATGCTTACCTGCGCATTCAAAGCACTAAGTGCACTGCGTGCGCGCAGCCTGTAGCGCGCACGCGGTTCACTTAGGAACCGCCCCCTTTTGAATTCACGAAGTGCCGGTTTCCCGCGCATGCGCAGTGCATGCTGGAAACCGGCAATTGGAGACCTAAAACGCGAGAGTACACAGTGCGTACTCTCGCGTATTAGATCTAATTTTCGGGCCAATGTCCTCCAATATCTATCTACTTGGTTGATAGGCCTCAGTGGAGGTCATCCAGCCAAATCAAAGTGAGGAGCAGCTACTCTTTTCTGTGATTTTGCACCTAATTAATGCCATTACTATTATAAATATAGTGCAAAAATTGTAGTATTAATGGAATGACCATAGCACTGTGGGGGATATGCAGCGTGAAGCAAAATTACTTTAAAAAAGAGAAAAACGTAAGTACAAGCTATAAAAGATGTACAGCCCGTCATCCAACTTACGTGGGATTGAAGTTCAAAATAAAAGTGGTTCTTATACTAAAAATGTCACTTACTTTAGTTTGAAGATAACTGTTTTAGAAAGTGATTAATATTTCATATCAAGTTGTATTTCTAAGTTGTAGTAATGCAATGCTTATTTCAGCCAATTAACAACAACTTGCATTCATGTAGCTTGTTTAACAGAGAATAACGTCCCAAGATGCTTCACAGAGGCATGAGAGAAAATGGATGTCGAGCCAAAAATAGGAGAAAATAGGAGGGTGACCAAAAGCTTGGACAAAGAGATGGGTTTCAAGGACGGTCTTAAAGGAGAATAAAACACACAGTAGATCTGTCAGAACCTTGAGAGAGGAAATATGGTTTAATAATTTGGTGTAGACCTGGTCTGGTAAAGGTTCTACACCCAAAAAAACCTCGTCTTTTCTCTCTGCAGCTGCTAACAAAACTGCTGTTTATTTCCAGTATTTCCCACATTAATTTTACTTTTTAAGAGGCCAAGGAGGCGATTTCGCCAATGGGGGCGCGCTGGTGATGGGACTGCTGCTTGTCGGGTCGATGTCCCGCTCCATCGATTTGTGGCCAACCCACGCTATTTTCCCTTGATTGACCTTGTTAAGCCCGCCCAGCGGGCTTAGCAGGCCAATTAAGGGAAAGCCGGTTACAGAGAGCGTCAGTGTATGACGTTTCATCTGTCAAAAATTTTTGACAGATGAATTGTCATCGTTTGACAGCTCTGTGAAGCTGACATTTTCTGTAGTTTGATGAGTTCTTGAATTCAAGACTCATCAAACCTCTTTTGCAGAAATTAGATGGTTGTTGCATTGGAGAATGCAACAACCATTTGTCATCTCTGCCGCGGAGGTGCGAGACTCTCTGCATACCCAACGATTGAAGCCTGCAGGAAGAAACAAAGGTAAGTAAACTTTTACTAACACTTTCCACTTACCTCACATACTCACCTCTCCACACTTGCACCCATCACTTACCTTCACAGCGCACTTTTGCACCCCGCAGACCCACTACTCGCCTCCGTGACCCTGGCGAGGTTCGCAGCCTTCGGGAAGCCTGCACTTGTGTGGGTAAAATGGGGACAATTCTCTTATCTGCCTGTTAACTACCTGTTAACAGGCAGTTAAGTGGCTGTAATCCCCTTCCCGCCTCCAAGGAGACGGGACTCAGCGCGGGTCGGCTACCCGCCTCCTGGCAAGATGGCACGGAGGCGGGTTGGGGGCCTACCCCCAGATTCTGCCACTTTCCCAGCAGTCCCACCTCGATACCTGCCTCCCCAGGGCTGGCAAGATCGCGCCCCTAGTTGCAGACTAACGTCTTATGCCATGATTGAAAATGCATGATTAAATCAAAACTCCTATCAGCTAGTTTGAAACAGAGATGAAAAGTGATATCCAGATGTTATTATTTTTGTGAAAAACAAGAAACAACAAACACTGTGGATATACCTTCAGATGACAGCCAGTACTATATGAACACAATATTAAAGTGATAATTAATGCACTTGTAGCACTCAGATTGAATTTCTGTTTATTTAATAGGGCAAGAGCGTGAACCACAAAAGCTTGCAGTTGTGCATCATTTTCCAAAAAAATATAATTCTAATCCTTAACGAAATACACATGGCTTTGTTGTTCCTTTTCGATTCTTCTTTTCCTCATATTGCAATGAAGTGATCTTTTCAGCTTTCCCAAGCAAACTAGATTGTGTGACCACGAGGCCTACCATCTGAGGCACTTGCACTGGTGCCTAGATTGCCTGTAAGTAGGTGATTATTTCACCATCACTTAGAATGTTTTTTTCTCTGTGTGTAAAGTTAAAGGAACATTCTTTTACTGAGCTGTCAATTGTTTATAATGACAGCTCCGCAAAATAATTTTTCTTTGGCTTTCCACACAGAGGAATATAAACCTACCACCAATTTCAGACCTGATGCAAATGCCACCAATTTTAACTCTGGACGAGAGTCAGGTGGGCAGGGACCGAGGCGGGCGGCAAAACATCCTAACCTCGGCAGTGTGAAGCCCAGGAGATTTTAACTACCCGGCCTCATCTGCATAGCTTCAGTCAATCTCTTGCCTAAAACTGATGGGAGGCAACAGGTGGCTGGTGGGCGGAAGCATAATATCGGCATAAGGTTGCTGTCACGGACTGAAGGTACAGTCCTCAGCACGCAGATAAGTTTCAGGGAGGGGGGTAGGCTGAGTCTCATGAAGGGTTGGGGGGGAGGGGGGAAGCCCATGCCAGTACAGGCCTAAACTTTTCTTGTGGGACCTGGCAGTCCTGCTCCTTCAGGCCCCACAAAGAAACTCAAAAAATAGCAAAAAGTCTTAGCTTTTTGGGCCTATTCTGACTGCGACATCTCTTCACATTGGACGACTTGGTGGGAAAGCCACAATGGCCATCCTGCGTAGGCCTCCGGCAGTCGGGCCCCACAGGGCAGCTTAAAATTGGAACATGTGGGATCAGTGTGGCAAGTCCCATAGGCGATTTTAACACCCCGCCCACCCACTAGTTTCTGCCGGATGGGCAGGGTTAAAATTTCATCTTCAGATTTTAACCCATGTCTCCTGGTGCAAGGCACCATGTTATAATGCACTCTCCTGAATATGATTCCACAGTGCCAGACACCCTCTGGTACCTCACCCAAGAGGCCATTCTTCATGCTTCAACCTAGAAAGTGAGTGGTAGCAGGCTATATGCTTGCAGGGGCATCACAAGTAACCCATATCCTGTTCTTACCCAACTTCCACAAACCCCAACAAGGATCATTAGATTCCAGCGATAAACAGAAGCAATGGCTGATTTTCTCTTCCCTTACCCAGAGCTGCTGATTGCAGTTATAGCACCCTTACTGTTTGGTAGCCTGAAATCACTTACCTTAGCGTGGACGTTCCTGGTCTGTATGGCTCAACTATTCGTTGCCATCAACACATGAGCCTTGGTGGAGCTGATAGTATATCTTTAACAGCAATAAAGTACATTATTTTGAAGAATGAAAAATAATTACCTAATGAATGTCAAAGATATGATGTAGTCATTGTTAACGGAGATAGTCCAGTCACACTCTTTGCCATGTGGATATGGATGTGGGTAACTTGGCGAAAGAATAAACCCTGAAGAACTTGTCAGGTTGCCTCCACATGGTGCTGAAAAATAAGATAAATCTTCACTTGTACTAAAATGATGAAAATTTCAACACAAAATCACAACTGACATTCAAATTGCATTGTGATAAACATGGGCTTATTTTGAATTTCACAATGCAAACAGACTTTATTCTGATGCAAATCTTTCAATCTTTTGTTCCTTCTCCATTCCATTTTCTGAGGTACTTTTTTCTTTGCAGTGAACTTTGAAGGTAAGGATCAGAGGGGGAAAAATTCAGCTGCTTGCGCCTCCCGTTAGCGCCTTAAATGGGCGCTAATGGGGCGTAAAGCAGCTAACGCCCGGGCGCAGCGCCGCCCACGCCTCCCGAAAAATTTAGTGGGAGGTTAGCGGCGGCGGCAGCCGGTAGCGCCCTGTGGCGCTGCGCCGCCGGCGATGACGTCATCGCCGTGCGCAGCGCCCCGCTCGCGCCCCGGCCGTGATCTTCAGTCGCGCCCCCTGATTTACCGCCAGACGCTATGTCCGACGGGTTCAGGGGGGCGTACGTGCGGCCGGGGCGGCGATATTTAAAGGGGAGGTGGCAGGCGGCCATTTTTGTTGCTGGCCGCCTGCCAGCACCTGCCCCCGTTGCTGTCCCCGGCCCCCGTGAAGCCCCCCCACCGTGAAGTGCCGGCTGCGCTCCAAGAGCCCGGCACTTCTCTTGAGTGCCGGGCTCTTTTGCCGGCACTCCCGATCCCTGGGAGCCCAGCTGGGCCCCGGTTCGCGCTGCGCAAGGCCCCTCCCCTTTAAGAAGGGGAGGAAGGCCTGCAATACCGCGGCGCGACGTGCCGCAGCGCGTGGCGCTGCGGCACGTAGCGCCAGGATATTCACTCGCAGCGCCCCAAGAGGGATGCGGGGTGCTTCCAGTTGCGCCCCGCTTCCCTCTTGGGGCGCAACCACTGAAGTTCCGGCGCGGGGCCGCTAATTTTTTCGGGGCGCTAAAAGTCGCGCCCCGGCGAGGTTAGCGCCCCAAATGGGGCGCGACTCAATTTTTACCCCAGAGTCTTTGCAAGGGCACTTTTTAAAATAGAACATGTGCTGCAACCTATGCACCACATGATACTCCAGGAAAGGGTGGAGTATTGCAGGCTTATCAGATAAACTTAAAAATTGCTTACACCTGTTCCAAAAAGGGACATTGTGTGCGCTTAAAAAAGAAAGTTCTCTCAGCCTACTAATTATTTTATGCCTGTGATGCACCATTTGAGGAGGTTTCCACTCTGATATATATACGGAATCCCAGTGCAATGAAGATTATTATCCCTCAGTTATTTCTGGGACTAATTGGATAGCTCTTTCAAAGAGCCGGCACAGGCACGATGGGCCGAATGGCCTCCGTCTGTGCTGTATCATTCTATCATTGTATGATAGCAAGAGAAAGCTGCAAGAAAATGCAAAATCATATGAAAAGTACATTTATAAAAGCATACAATTTGGACTTGAAAATTTTATTATTCATGTACATTACTAGTTGCTAAAAGCATGCTGTGCAGTGCTAGCTAGTGACAAATCAAGCAGAGTTAATTGCACTGCCAAAGCAAGTAATATACAGTAGGTGATAATTAGAATTCCTATGACAAAAAGAGACAAAGCAAAGCCTCAGTGAACAAGTGGAACCACATTACCATCCCGTATTGCTAATATTTTGTTGCAGTGAAATGGCATAGAAACTGAAAATAAAACAACAAATCTTGACGTGAACATATTTGAGCTTTAAGATATGTAATCTATCTGCAGTGTACTTTACGTTGCATCTGAAACCGCTTGTCTTGCTAATGCATTGCAAAAATAAATAATAAATCAAGGTTTAGTGTTCCATTAAAATGAACTCGGTTATTTTTAGATTGGCGTGGAAAAAAATCAAAAAATATTATTTGCACATCCACACAACAGTATACTTAATAAACATCGATTCATGTTAATAGTGAAGATAACAGTTAGTTGAGTATTCATTGCTTTGTAGGTTTTAGATTTCTACTGTATATGTTTTTATTACTTCCCTGTGCTAGAACAGGCCCAAAATTAACTGAATAACACAATCATCACTGTAAAGAGTTTATGTATTCACTGTTCATCATATTTCCACCACATAATCAATCAGTCCTAACAGTGAACTATCTCATCACCAAAGATAAAGGATTGTTGTTTTATACAACCTGCTATCCACTTGTCAATGGCAGGATGCCACTAGTATATCGACTTCTTCCTCTGTGCACTTCAACATGTGTTTATTATTTTCTTTGTCTACAATCCTATTTAAGAAGAATCATGATTCTCACTATAGGGAGAGCATCCAATTCCAACCTTTTTTTTGTTTAAACCACCAAATCACCCGCAGATTTGATCGTGGTTAATTTTATGACAACAGTAATACTCTACCATGGGACACACCACGGACCCGAAAAACTGCAGGGAGGGGGAAGAGAATCCCAGCGTAAGGGCTGAGATGCCCCCACTCGGGTCCTCTCCCACAATACCCCTGTGAAGGTTTGTGGAGTTGGTTGAGAACCTGTGTTTTACATGTCAATGATGGGCAGCTGCAGCACTGGAGATGTATCTGGGGAACCCACTACAGGAAACAGGCCAGAAAATTTGGTGGAGATTCTCACCCCACCATCCTCGAAACAAAAGGAAACAGCCTATTAACAATGAAAACATATAGATTTTTGATTCTGATCTGGACCCTCATTTGGGGCCCACCTCTGCCCTTTGGTGGACTGATATGCCTGGTCTGAGCAGATGTGCCACCGCCGATGCAAAAACAGGTCCTTCTGAGGGCCAGAAAAATGGGAACCCATGACAGAGGGAACCTACCTCCAGTCCTTCCTATATCCTCCTGCACCGATGCCCTTGTTTCCTTGTTTGAGGTGAGCAGAGGCTCCATCTCGAACAAGCCATTCAGGAAACACCTGGGGAAGGCCAGGGCCTTGGGGGGGAATTTTTCAGGGGGTTCACGAACGCGTTCAGTGGCGGGTCGGGTGGGGAAAAAAATGTTGACAGCGGGTCAGGAACCCGCTGTCAACCCGTCGCCACGCAACTTTCCCAAATGTCGGGTCTATCAGGGCTGAACAGACTCGACATGCAGCGGCAGGGGAGGCAATTCAGGTCATGATGACCTTGTTAACAGCCCATTAAAAAGTATTTTGAGCTCACTGTACCATTTTACGAGGTCGCCCATGGGGTCCACGTTGCTCAGGGATCACGTCAGGTAAGGAGATCGGGAGTTGTATGACCATGGGATCATCTCATTACTTGACAGCTGCAAATGTGGTATAAAGGCTCCCATCTCACAGCTGTTCACTTTCCAAGCTCAGAAGCTGTTGCTTACTGCATTTGGAAGACAGATTGAGCTTCATGCAGGTTGCAAGTGTTTGGAGCAAACTCTCTATCCAGTGTCACCTCATTGGAACAACCTCTCTCACCATTGACAGATCGCTTCTGTCATTTCAAATTCACCTGCCATCTATTCCATCAGCATCGGTGCCATTGAAATTATCTCACCTAGGTCCTCAGAATCCCACCACAATCAGCCCCAACACCAGCATCACCGGGCACACCAGCAGCACCAACAACAACACCAACCTTCTCTGCAATCAACTGATGCTGCATAGGACAGAGGGCATTAACACCTGACCACATTGCTGCCTGGGAGGCCACACCAACACCATAAAGCATCCCTACAATGCCCAAGCCATTCCTTTCACACTCATCGCCATTGCGGGGGGTACCGTTATGTCTCACCATTCACTGCAACTCACTAAGCTACTTCCAAAGGTGCACACAAATCTGTCCAAGAACACAAAGTGTTGAAAATAAAGATTTCAATGTTTGACAGCACATTAACAGAAACTTTACATGAACATTGGCTAAAACACACAAGTGCCAACCCTTGCATGTTGTTAGTTGATATGAGTGGACTAGGATGAGGGTGCGTGTGAGGGGTGGCTAGTGAGATGGGGAAGTGATAATGTAGATAGAGAGTGATGGGTGGAGGTGCAAGGTAAGTTGGTGTAAGGATGTGCAGGAGTAGGATAGGGAGGTCAGAGTGATGGGGATGTAATAAGTGGCACAGCAGGAGGAGGTTGAGTGTGGCTTTGCAGTAACGTTTCCTGATCTACTGAGATCATTGAAAGGTTTGCGCCACTGCAGCCTGGTCCTCCTGACGACATCCCTGCTTGTGTCCTCCTGTGCAATGTGCAACCAGGCTGTGTTGGTCTCCTGGGGAAGTCACTTCCGCCCATTGGAAGGGAAGAGAAACTCCCTGCGTGCTGTGACCCCCCTCCATAAGCATATGGAGGGAGTCAGGGGAAAGCCTGGGTGGAGCCGTGCACCTCCGTGCAGTGCTTGTCAGTGTTTGCAGCACCTCAATGCTGTAGAACACTGACAGCACAACTGTCAAAATCAATGTGGCCGTAGTCCCTTTAAGGAAACCTGCTGATGACGCGTCATCAAGTGACGTCATCAGACCCGCTTCCTTCAATTGGCCGGCAAACGCGCTGGGCGGGCTTAACAAGCCCCATCAACGTAAAATCATTCTGCAGAGCGGGCTGGAGCCAGCAGCGGGCTCAGGACCTGCCACCGACGTCGGCCACCACAGACTCGCCAAGGTAGGGGAAATCGCAGCCTTGATTTCTGGCCCTTTTTGTTGCACTCCCTCCAGAGCTATGGCAGAAGTGTCCCAGAAGGGATGTCGATTTTTGGTCCTCCAAATATTACTTTGTTGCTAAGATGGCCAAATTACGAGGGTAAAAAAAAAATCCAGTTGCTGTAAATAAGTACAAACCTGAGGTCAATTAGAATTTAATTGGTGTTAGTGAGGGAAGTTTGCAGATTGGAAGATGTTTGTAAACTTCCAACTCTTGGTCAGCATGAAAGGGTTTCCGCCAATCTTCCACCAATGTTACAGTAGGTGATCGGGAGAAGCCCAACAGAAATTACTGCTGTATATCTTAGAAGAATTTTGGGAAACAAAGAATTGAATTTATCTACCCTTCTTATTTTCTGTGGACACTGTTAGTTCAAAGCAGGGAGAAGATACAAATGCCATGGAACATAATACATTATGGGCTAAAACTTTGTTTGCCCCCAAATACGGGCACAGGGATCATGATGCGGGATCAATCCACGCCCGTTCAAAGTAATGCAGGCAGCACACAAACTTTGTGCTGCCTGCTAATTAGAATGATTGTGGCATGCAGCCCAGCACTGAACGTGCTGCTGAGTGACTGCACGCTCAGCAGGGGGTCCAAGTTTATGCGAGGCTAGCACCAATTAAAGCTAGCCTGCACTTCTTAAAGGGGAGGTGCATTCTGGCTGCAGCAGGAGATTCAACTGGCTGGGGAACAGTGTGAGCAGGAAGAAGTTCAATGGCACAAAGGGGGAAAGAGCGTGCTCCAAGTTTCTCGGATGCAGCACTGGAGGCATTGGTGCAGGAGGTGAACAAGAGGAGAGAAATCCTGTATCCACAGGGGGCCAGGAGGCCCTCCAGGCAAATGCGGAAATGGCAATGGGAGCAGATAGCTATCGAGTTCAATGCCAGCAGTGTAGCCCCGAAGACCTGGATGCAGTGCCGCAAGAAGTTCAATGACCTCACACGAGTGGTCAAGGTCAGTGAATTCATCTTCAAAGCCATATCCTTACAACTGAACCACTAGCCTCAATTCACCACACCCCCTTCACTCACCTACCAACAATCTCTTTCAATCACGAATCAGACCATACATTTTTATCTTCACCTCACCCTCACACACTTAGCACTGCTACAAGCCTCACACCCACATCTCACAGCTTGCAGACATTGCCAGCTATTCAACCATGATAGGCACATCCCAAACACATTGCACCACAGACACACTTCCATCTCTCTTGCAGGACAAAGTGACTCATAACCGCAGGTAGCAGGAGCTACCCGCAGGGAGACAGGCGCACCTGCATAACCTTACCCTAATGGAGGAGACACAGCTGGAGATCATTGGAGCAGCCATTGCTGAGCCTAATGGCAAGCAACGTGGCCGATACTCTGCAAGTATCTTTATACCTAATACTCCTCAGTCATAGAGTCACAACGGCATAGAAGGAGGCTATTCGGCCCATCGAGTCTGTGCCGGCTCTCTGTAGAGCAATCCAGTCAGTCCCATTCCCTCACTCTATCCCCGTAACCCTGCAAGTTTATTTCCTTCAAGTGCCTATCCAGTCTCCCCTTGAAAATATTGAGGGGGAAAAATTCAGTTGGTTGCGCCTCCCGTTAGCGCCTTAAGAGGGCTCTAATGGGGCGCAAAGCATCAAGCGCCCAGGCGCGGCGAAGTTTGCGCCGCTCGCGAAATTAACTAGACATTTTGCGGCGGCGCTAAACACTACCGCCACGATCTCCTACGTCGGCAGATCGTGACATCAGTCGAGTGCGCAACGCCCCGGAGCGGATATTGAGTGGCGCCCCCTGCCTTACCGCCTGATGCTAGCAACGACAGGTTGAGGGGAGCATTCTCCAGTCATGAAGGGAAAGGGGGAGCGCTATTTAAAGGTGACCGCTTCCTGCCTTTTATTGTTGGTGCCATTTTTTAACTACGCATTCTGAGAGAGAGAGAGAGAGAGAGAGACTTCTGGAGAGATTCAACGTTGTGTGAAGGAGTTTTGGGTACTCAGCAGCACTTTGCAGGTTCATTTTGATTTGCCATTCCTCGTATCGATTTAGAAGAGATTGTGGGGGCTGCACTCTGAGCTCTTTGCCTGGTACTCTCCATTGTTCTTTCCAGCAGATTTGATGTGCAGGTCTCTCCAGGCCGAGATTCAAGGCTGCAATGAGCAGGATGTGGATGGAAAGCAAGATTAACCATCCCCTTTAAGAACTGGCCCGTGCCATTGTGTGTTTGTTCCATTGCTGACTGACATTACATGAGCTTCGCCAGCGCTCTGAGGTAGCGCCACGCTCCTCGGCCTTTGTGCCTTAAGACAGGTGTGAAGCGCCTGATTTAGCGCTCCAATCACCTCCAGGGGCGATAAAAGTCAAGTTTGCAGTCGGTGGCGATAATTAGCGCCAGGCGCTAATCTTTGCGCCCGGCCGATAATTGCGCCCCAAATGGGGCGATACTGAATTTCTCCCCCTGAGTGTCTCCGCTTCCACCACTTCCATTGGCAGCGAGTTCCAGGTCTTCACCACTCGCTGCGTAAAAATTTTTTCCTCACATCCCCCCTGTATCTCTTGCCCAAAACCTTAAATCTGTGTCCCCTAGTCCTTGTACCATCAACTAGTGGGAACAGCCTTTCCCCATCTAGCCTATCCAAACCCGTCATAATCTTGTATACCTCTATCAAATCACCCCTCAACCTCCTTTGCTCTAATGAAAACAAATCCAGCTTCTCCAACCTGTCCTTGTAGCTAAGGTCCCCCATCCCCGGAACCATTCTGGTAAATCTCCTCTGCACCCTCTCAAGTGCCTTCACATCCTTCCTAAAGTGTGGTGACCAGAACTGGACGCAATACTCCAGTTGTGGCCTAACCAACGATTTAGAAAGGTTCAGCATAACTTCTCTACTTTTGTACTCAATACCTCTATTTATGAAGCCCAAGATCCCATATACTTTGCTAACCACTCTCTCAATATGTCCTGCCACCTTCAGGGACCTATGCACATTAACTCCCAGGTCCCTTTGTCCCTGCACACTCATTAAAACTGTGCCATTAAGTGTATATTGTCTCTCCCTGTTCCTTCTACCAAAATGCATCACCTCACACTTCTCTGTATTAAATTCCATTTGCCACTTGTCTGCCCATTCGGCTAGCCTTTCTACGTCCTGTTGCAGTCGATTAATATCATCATCACTGTTTGCCACACCCCCAAGTTTGGTGTCATTGGCAAATTTAGAAATTCTACTCTGTATTCCAATATCCAGGTCATTTATATATATCAAAAAAAGCAGTGGCCCCAGCACTGACCATTGGGGAACACCACTGTCTACCATCCTCCAGTCTGAAAAACAGGCATTTACCACAACTCGCTGTTTTCTGTCCTTAAGCCAATTCCTTATCCAAGCTGCCACTGACCCACCTATTCCATGAGCCTCAATTTTGTTAACCAGCCTTCTATGTGGTACTTTGTCAAATGCCTTCCTAAAATCCATGTAGACAACATCCATTGCATTCCCTTCATCAATCCTCCCTGTTACTTCATCAAAAAATTCAATTAGATTAGTCAAACACAATCTGCCTTTTACAAATCCGTGTTGGCTCTCCTTAATTAGCTTAAACCTCTCCAAGGGCCCGTTAATTTTTTCCTTGATTATTGTTTCTAAAACTTTACCCACCACTGATGTTAAACTGACCAGCCTGTAGTTACTAGGATTGTCCTTACACCCTTTCTTGAACAATAGTGTCACATTTGCCACTTTCTAATCCTCAAGCACCTCCCCCGCATCTAGGGAAGAATGGAAAATTATGGCAAGCCCTTCCGCTATCTCCTCCCGCAATTCCCTTAGCAACCTGGGATGCAAGCCATCTGGACCAGGCGACTTATCCCTTCTAAGCACACCCAGCCTTTCTAGTATATCGCCAATATCACCACTCTATAGCTCTTGCATATCTCTGCAATTTCCCTGCAGATTTGCTCCTCTACCTCCCTCTCACTATTTGGAGGCCTGTAGAATATCCCCAATAGCGTGATCATACCCTTTTTGCCCAACTCTAACCAAATGGATTCTGTCCTTGTCCCCTAAAGAACATCCTCCCTTTCAAACACTACAATGTCTTCCTTAATCAGCACTGCCACCCCACCTCCCTTTTTTCCTTCCCTATCTTTTCTGAACACCTTGTACCCTTGAATATTAAGTGCCCAGTCCTCACCGTTTTTAAGCCACGTTTCCATTATTACCACATCATATTGCCACACGGCTAATTGTGCTTGTAGCTCACCAACCTTATTCACCACACTTTGTGTATTTAGGTACATGCATTCGAAACCCATTTTTTAATTTGTCGTAGTCTTTCTTAGTCTGCTCCTATCTAATATGGTACTACTTCTGCCTCTAGTACTACTTTCTTCTCCAGTACTATCCAACACACTCATTCTTTTATGCACCTTATTCCTCTTTTCTACTCCTATATGCTGGTGCCCATCCCCCTGCCAAGCTAGTTTGAATCCTCCCCAACGGCACTAGCAAGCCTCTCCGCGAGAATATTGGTCCCGGCTCTGTTGAGGTGTAAACTGTCCGGCTTGTACAGGTCCCACCTTCCCCAGAAACGGTCCCAATGCCTCAGGAATCTAAAGCCCACCCTCCTGCGCCATCTCTCCAGCCACGCATTCATCTGTTCTGGCCTCCTATTCCTGTACTCACTAGCACGTGGCACCGGGAGTAATCCGGAGATTACTACACTACCTTTGAGGTCCTGCTTATTAATCTCTTTCCTAGCTCCCTATAGTCTGCCTGCAGGACCTCCTCCCTCTTTCTGCCTATGTCGTTGGTACCGATATGGACAACGACCTCTAGCTGTTCACCCTCCCCCCTCAGAGTGTCCTGCAGCCGCTCAGTGACATCCTTGACCCTGGCACCAGGGAGGCAACATACCATCCTGGAGTCACGTCTGCGGCCACAGAAATGCCTATCTGTTCGCCTAACCAATGAATCCCCTATCACTATTGCTCTTCCACTCTTCTTCCTCCCCCCGTGCAGCTGAGCCACCTGTGGTGCCGTGGCCTTGGCTCTGACTGCTCTTCCCAGAAGAGCCATCACCCCCACCAGTTTCCAGAACTGTGAACTGGTTATTGAGCGAGATGCACTCTGGGGATTCCTGCCCTACCTGCCTGGTCCTCCTTCACACATCCCACTTCCCCCCATCCCACAATCTCTTCTGATTTACAAGCTGCAGATGCTGTGAGCATCTCTTGCTTTCCCCCCTCCCCTCACAACAACCCTACCTTTGTGACTTTCTCCTTTCAGATAGCCAATAACTCCAACCTGGCCAGGCAGTGGTGGAACAGCACGAACTGCAAGAGGAAGAAGGCAGTGATGCTGAAGACACAGCAGCGTCACGGGATTTCACACTCGCAGCCACCAGCTCAGATACTGACACTGTGCCTACTTTAGAGGGTAGCATAGAGGCAGGATCTGCATGAGGTGAGAAACTGAGCACAAGTGAGCTGCAGCCAGGGCAGGGGGAAATGGTAGCTCAGGTGCCAGCTCCCTGGAGGGCGAGGTTGCTCACGAGTTCTGCTGCACAGGACTCAGATGAGGACTTCAATGGAGTGTCCTCCAGAAGAATGCTGATGGGTATACAAGAGACGTTTGGTGCATTGGCAGGCCTGTCAGAAAACCTGAATGCAATGTCAAGGAGCATGGAGGAATCTGGCACCAAACTTGCACAGGGCTTTGTGCAGAGCTTGGAGCCCAGCCTTTCCAGCGTGGAAGTGGTGGGCAAATCCAGTAGTGCACCTGTGGACCCAACCATGATGTAGCATCTGACGGCCGATGTCTCAGCTTCCAAATGTCTGAGGGCTGCACTGGAAGCTCAGACTGAAGTCATGCAAGCTCAGCTTGTTGCCACGCAAGCAAAGACTGCTGCCATCATGGCTGTGGTTACCAGTGGTGAAAGGGGCTTGCAGGGTGTCACAGCAGTCCAGCAATCGGTCCTCCAACAGATTGGTAGGATTGCTGAGGCGCCGCCCCGGGGGAGTGGCAGTGGGTCTGTGGAGGACGAACCTGCTGTCCTCTCTCAGGCTGCAGACAGGTTGAGAAGGACGAGGAGGGATAGTTTACCATTGTCACAGTCACATAGGATGTCATTTGTGGCTTTGATAAGAGCCGTTTCGGTACTGTGGCAGGGGCGGAAACCTGATTGGAAGGATTCAAACATGGAGATCCGGGAAAGATGGGCACGGATTTGGGAGGCGACAACACGTTCAAGGTCTTTGGAGAGGAAGGGAGGTTGGAGATGGGATAGGAGTTTGCAAGGATGGAGGGATCAAGGGTTGGTTTGTTGAGGAGAGGGGTGATGACAGCAGATTTGAAGGAGAGGGGGAGAGTACCTGAAGAGAGAGAACCGTTAGCAATATCAGCTAACAGGGTAGCCAGAAAAGGAAGTTGGGTGGTCAGCAGTTTAGTGGGAATAGGGTTGAGAGAGCAGGAAGTGAGTCTCATGGACAAGATGAGCATGGAGAGGTCATGAGGAGAGATCGGAGAGAAACTCGAGAAAGATGCAAATTCAGGGCTAGGGCAGGGTGGAACCTCAGAGGAAGTTTGGCCCGGTGGGCTAGATGAAGGAAGGGAAGTGGCAGGAGCAGCTGATCAGATGGTCTCAATCTTAGGGACAAAGAAGTCCATAAGCTCCTTGCACTTGTTGCTGGAGGTGAGGGTGGAGGAGACAGGGGAGAGGGGTTTAAGAAGATGGTTTGCAGTGGAGAATAGAAGCCGCGGGTTATCTTTGCATTCCAGAATGATCCTGGAATAGAGTGCAGTTTTGGCAGACGTTAAGTGCATATCCAAGTGCTTTTTAAATGCGATCAGTGTTTCGGCTTCTACCACCCTTTCAGGCAGTGAGTTCCAGACCTTCACCACCCTCTGGGTGAAAAAAATTTCTCAACTCCCCTCTAATCCTTCTACCAAGGTTATTGACCTCTCTACTAAGGGAAATAGGTCCTTCCTATCCACTCTATCTAGGCCCCTCATAATTTTGTACACCTCAATTAAATCTCCCCTCAGCATCCTCTGTTCCAAAGAAAACAACCCCAGCCTATCCAATCTTTCCTTAGAGCTAAAATTCTCCAGTCCTGGCAACATCCTCGTAATTCTCCTCTGTACCCTCTCTAGTGCAATCACATCTTTCCTGTAATGCGGTGACCAGAACTGTACGCAGTAATCTAGCTGCGGCCTAACTGGTGTTTTATATAGTTCAAGCATAACCTCCCTGCTCTTATATTCTATGCCTCGGCTAGATGCATGCTGCACATGTGTGCTTGGGTTGCACACCAGAGTCATGAGCTAGGTGGTCAGTGGATAGCCCTTGTTGCCCAGTAGCCACCCTCTAGTTTGTCGTGGTGGCTCAAATGCGGATGGTACAGCAGACTGTAGCAGAATGAAGGCATCACGACTGCTGCCAGGATACCGAGCATTGACTTGCATGATGCGCTGAGTGTGGTCGCACACCAGCTGGACATTGAGGAAGTGGAATCCCTTCCGGTTGCAGTACATTTTCGAATTCACATGCGGCGCCCATAAAGCAACGTGTGTGCAGTCAATAGCACCCTGCAGAATGTGGAAGCCTGCTATCCTAGCAAAGGCACGTGCTTGCTCCACCTGCTTCTCTCTGGCAAGAGAGAATGAAATGTATTCATCTCTCATTGCATACAGAGTCTCAGTGACCTCCCTTATGCAACTGTGCACGGTGAACTGGGAGATGCTGGAAATATCGCCTGCTCCAGCCTGGAAGGAGCCCAACACATAAAAGTTCATGGCCACGCTCACCTCAACAGCCATTGGCAATACTGTCCTCGTCCAGATCTGAGGCTGCAGTTCAGCCTGCAACAGGTGGCAGATTTCAGTGAGCATCTTCTTAGTGAAGCGGAGACGTTGCACACACTGTTCCTCACTGAGGTTGAGGTCGGAGAATTGCTCCCTGAAGACCCTGGGTGGATATAGCCTCCTGCTGAGAGCCCTTCTACCCATCCTCTTCCTCCCTCTTCGAGCAACTTGCCCTCCTCCACATCGCCTGCGCTCATCCTCCCTGTCATGCTGCAGGCCAAGGGGGATACAAACTACTGCACACATGTCTGGGAGCAACTGGCCTGAGCAGAATTCTTGAAGTAACCTGCCACGCCACTCCCTGGACACTTCAGCAGCTTCAAATAAGACACCAAACCAAGAAACACCTCTACAAGCTCAGCAAGAGCCAGTAGAAATCAGTCAGCAACTGACTTGAAAGCAGGTGATGATCCCTTTAAATAGCGTGGGTGAGGGGGTCCTTCCTGCTGCTGAACACATGTTCAGCTGTGCATAGTTAAGCGAGGGCGTTAGCTCCAGCATTGAGGTCGAAAATGGCAGCGCTGATGTCAAATCATACATGCTGATTGACGTCATGATCTGCATGCTCTGCATAATTCCAGCACCCGCGCTAATGATCTACCCACAATGGTGTCAGGCGCGGCCCGCGCCAGAGGTGTGCGCACACTCCTTGCAGGCCAAATTGGGCACTACAGAGCCGAATTTAGCGGCAACTGACTTCACCCTGTAGGACGACCCCTTTCAAGACTTCCTGGGGTGAATGCAAGCTGAGGATCTGCAATGTCATTGGCTGCAATTGTTTTGTGAAGTCAGTGAAGTAAATGATATTTCAACATAACTATAATCATTATCTTGACTGATGTGAAATAACAGAGAACTATGAACATAACATTAAAGTGAGTTAACAATGCTTTATTAATGGAGCTGCGCTGTTTTTAAAGTGAGGGAGTTTGAGCTCACACAAGCTTTAGTGAATAAGCCATAGATGGTGAAGAGGACACGTTTTAGCAGTTTCTGCCAGATCTTAAACAGACTGGAGAAGAATGAGGACCAATTACATTGGCGTATAAATTTGTCTTGGGCAGTGGAGCAAAACAGACGATAGTGAATCATCAGCATGTTTCCATTGAAGTCAATGGGAAAGAAAATTGGGCGGAGTGATAATGCCAGGGATGAGGGAGTTCAGTTATGCGGAGAGATTGGAAAAGCTGTAATTGTTCTTCTTAGAACAGAGAAGGCTCAGGGGAGACCTAATAGAGTTAGGTAGGGAGAAACTATTTCCTCTGGCAAGTGGGTCGGTAATCAGAGATCATAGATTTAAAATAATTTGCAAAAGAACTAGAGGGGAAATGAGGAAAAATTTCTTCACACAGAGCATTATTAAGATTTGGAACGCACTACCTGAAAGGGTGGTAGAATCAGATCCCACAGGAACTTTTAAAAGGCAACTGGACCTGTACTTGAAGTGGACTAATTTGCAGGGTTGTGGGGAAAAAGCTGGGCGGTGCGACTAAATTGGACAGCTCTTTCAAAGAGCCGGCACAGGCCTGACGGGCCGAATGGCCTCCATCTGTGCTGTAAAATTCTATGGGGGGGATTTTAACCTAAAAAAACAGGTGGGTTGGGGTCATGTGGGAAGTTAAAGTGTTAAAAATCTGAATGACGACCAGAACCCGCCTCCAACCTGCCCACTTCCGGTTTTAACGGAGTTGGGACGGGGCGGGCAGCCAACCTGCTCCCTGGAGACGGGTCATCCATTTAAATATTATAATGAGGCTGAAAGCCTCTGCTTTAACCTCCATTTTGAATTTAACTTTAGCTGGTTGGGTTTTGCACGCCTTGTGAAACCCGCCAGCTAATGCAAGGCGAGGACTGCTGGATCCAGGAGGTAAGTGTCTTTACGCTTACCTCCTGGATCCAGTGTCCCTACCGCCCACGATTGGAGACCCCGCACGAGGCCTCCTATTCACCCCCCAGGCCTCCGATCCCAGCCATGAGGCCTCCACCCCTCCCATGCTCCTCCGGCCTCCGATACCCACCCAACCCACACCACCGCCCACCGCTCCTCCGGCCCCCAATCCTCACCTGAACCCACGCCCGCCAAGTGCTGGTCCCGGCCCCCGATCCTCACCCCTGCTCCTCCGGCCTTCCCTCTCCCCCCACCCCCGTCTCCTCCAGCTGCCCCCGGCCCCCACACGATCTCTCCCTCCCTCTGCGGCCTAGTGCCGAAGGCCTACCCGCCCGCAGCCAGCCAGCCTCTCAATCTGGGTGGCTGCAGGTGGGAAACAGGTTTCTCATGCAAATCAGGCCCTGCCATTAAATTCGGCAGGGCCTGCGGCAAACCCATTCTCCCAGGTTTCCCAACCGCTTCAGAGCCCCCCGCTCCCAACCTATCATAGAATCATATAGCACAGAAGGAGGCCATTTTTGGCCCATCGTGCCTGTGCTGGCTCTTTGGTAGAGTTATCCAATCAATCCCACTTCCCTGCTCTTTCCTCATAGCCCTGTAAATGTTCTCCCTTCAAGTATTAATCCAATTCTCTTTTGAATGTTACTATTGAATCTGCTTCCACCACCCTTTCATGCAGTGCATTCCAGATCACAGCAACTCGCTGTGTAAAAAAATATTTCCTCATGTCTGCTCTGGTTCTTTTGCCTATCACCTTAAATCTGTGTCCTCTGGTTACCAACCCTTCTGCCACTGGAAACAGTTTCTCCTTATTTACAAAATCAAAACCAGTCATGATTTTGAACACCTCGATCAAATCTCCTCAATCTTCTCTGCTCTAAGGAGAACAACCCCAGCTTCTCCAGTCTCTCTACATAACTAAAGTCCCCATCCCTGGTACCAGTCGAGAAAATCTCCACTACATTTGCCCCATATCTGTTCCCTCCTCAAAGAACTACAGGAAACTCTTTCGTATCCGGCACCGACGGGACCGGGATGGTGCCGGTTGATTAAAAATTCCGGATAACGGAGAGGTGTATCTACCGAGGCTATTTTTAACAAACAAAAATAAAAAAATCAAGAAATGTGCAGTATAATTGGGTACGCCCCTACAGAATGTTGTGTTAAATGGATGGTGGAAGATGCTTGATTAAGTACAGTAAGGCCAGTTGAAGGTAATCCATAACTCTTTAATTACTTAACAGTAAAACAAAACTTATAAACGACTGTATACTGTAATTTTCGGAGTATGAATTCTGCCGGTTATTAGAGAATTCCGGATATTTAGGTGCCGTTTAAACGAGAGTTTCCTGTATCAGGTTTGTCAAACACAATCCATCTTACTTCCTGACCACAGACACCAAACAAAAGGGTTTGGACTGGAATAGATGAGAGATGACAAATGCTCAATCGAAGAGCTATGTTTTAAGGAGGCTTTTAAAGGCATGGCAGACAGGCCTAGGAAGTGACTTTCAAACATTTGGTCTGTGACAGTTGATAACTCTTCCGCCAAATTAGGAGTGATGGGAAGGGAATCCACAGGAAGCCACAGTCAGAGGACCGTAAGCCATGCAATGGGATGTCGGGCTGGAGGAGGGTTGTAATGGAATGGTCCAGTAATGCTGTGGATTCTGAATTCAATGTGTTGGGAGACAGGGAGTTATTGGAAGTTGGTAAGGATTCTAGTGATAATTCACAGTTTCTGCTACTGATTTGCCAATCAAGGGAAACAATCATTTCATCAGGTTGACTGGATCACAGGTATCCCTCATTGTGCTCCAAAGACTCCAACAGAGGTACCAGCAAATTCACACAGGTGGAGATTCTGTTTACCAGTCCTCACATTCAAGATTGGGAGTGCAGTCTTCCCAAAGAGACACACCACACTAACTTAATCCCAGAGAGCTCAAGCACAGGTTAGCAGTCGTCAAGGCTTAAGGGACTCCTCCCCACCCCTGGAGTGTACACAGGGGAACTGCTGGAGTTTAACAGAAGAGCTCCTCAATACAGAGCACTGCTGGGCTTCCCATCACTTGTGCAGGCAGGACCAGCTATCAATGAGGGAACTGCCTTGCTGGATCTGATTGGGAAGAATCCCAAACACCAATAATATGCATTTGTTGAATGCTGTCCAGCTTAGTTGTGCCCACATAGCACCAGCAAATTTTAAAAACTGATAAACCTAAGTAAAGGGGCCAAGGGCCGTGGTTAGCAGCTAGTTCTCACTCAAATCAGTTTGTTACCATCAGGTTATGGAAGTCCAAATAAGACTTGGGTATACAAGGAACTACTGCTGGGCAATGTTCCCTGTAATCTGCACAGCCGTGCGGCGCAGTGATGGGAAGGGTCCCGCGCAGGCTGCTCACCGGCTTTTACATTGGAAATACTGGGCACGCGCAGAAATTTAAAGGGATCGCATATTAAAAGAAACAGGCCGCGCAGAACAAAGCGCAGCTTACAGAGGACATGCCTTCCCCAGTAAAACTCAGCACTATGATTCTATGATAAATCGGGCTACTGAGTTGCTATCGCCCATTCTGCTCTACCATCTAAGATGAATTTATACCCCATTGGGTCCTACCTACCAAAGTGCACACACTCCTGATCTTCTTCAAATCATTTCATCTTACAATTTTAGATTGGATCAAATAGTTCCAGATAAAGCAATTATTACTATAAGTTCTTAACTAATTACCTTTCTTAATTAATTTACTCTTTTACTAACGAGTTAAGAAACATTATTGACTTTACATGTTTCATTTACGCTTATATTTTTGCTGAATATATGTCTTTAAATAAATGAGTTCCAATCATATCACCAGGAAACTAGCTTGGAGCACTTACAAGCCTGATAGCATGAGGGAGCTGAATTAATATCAGTGGAGATCAATCATTAATACAGGCTGCCTCAATGCTCATGTCATTTCGAATGTGTGTGGTAATTTATTTCCTTCAAATTTCATTTTTCATATTGCTAAATTTTAAAACGTAGCATGATTAATTGTGCAAGAGCTGACTGAAGTTGTTGTCATCTTAGTGTATTAATGAACAGGGCGGGGGGCAAAGTGTGCTGACGTGATGTTAAAGAGGAAGCATCAAAAACAACAACAACTTGCATTTATGTAGCACCTTTAAAGTAGAAAAATGTCCTAAATCACTTCACAGAGGAGAAATCAGACAAACATGGATGCTGAGAAATGTATTTCCATAAATACACCTTTTAAAATTGAACAGTTGTGAAGAATTATGATTAATCATAAACTTCCTCACAGAGAGTGCTGATACCATCATGGGAGAAAATCAGTTTGGAGGAGTTACCGAGTGCAACTGTGTGAGGGTATTAAATTAAGTAAGTACACCTAAAATGACATGATCAATAAAACACTCTGGTAGCTGTCTTCAGCACAATAATTAGCTAAATAACTTCTTCAAGTCTATCCCCCACCTTCATATTGACACCATTATTATTAATTAACAAAAGTAGGACCGGGGGGGGGGGAGGGGGGGGGGCAGAGAAGATCGGGGACATCGAGGGACCTGGATTGGGGGGGGGGGCGGCAAGATCGAGGGACCTGGGGGGAGGGGGGAGGAGAGAGAAGATCAAGGACATCGAGGGACCTGGGGGGAGGGAGGAGAGAGAAGATCTGGGACATCAAAGGACCTAGGTGGGGTGGGGGGAAAGATCACTTCGGGACCATACACGAGAGGATTGTGGCCGGCCTCAAGATCATTGGGGGGGGAGAACACTTCGGGGCCGGTCACCAGAGGATCGGGGCCGGCCTTAGGATGATCGTGCGGGGGGAAACACTTTGGGGCCGGCCACCAGAAGATCATGGCCAGCCTGATGCTGACTGCGGAGGGGTTGGGGGGGGGGGGGGGGAGAAGGAAGATCGGGGCCGGCCACCAGAGTATTGTGGCCAGCCTCAGGATGATCGTGGTGGGGGGGTAGGCTAGCTAGGGACCCTGGATCCAGGAGGTAGGTATAAAGGCACTTACCTCCTGGATGCAGCAGTCCCTGTCTTGCTGTAACTGCCGGGTTTTACAAAGTGTGTAAAACCCGACCAGATGCAGTTAAAAACAAAATGGAGGTTAAAAAAGAGGCTTCCAGCCTTATTCGAATATTTAAGTTGACATCCTGCCTCCTGGAAGTGGGCGGGTTCAAGTCGGGAATCCGATTTTTAACAATTTAACTACCCCCATGCTCCAAATCCACCCTTTTTTAGGTTAAAATTCCCCCCATGATCTCTGTTTCAATCACTAATTCTGGTAGTGAATTCCAGACTCACAATCCTCTGTGTGAAGAAGTTTTTTCCTGCTTTAATCTTATTGCTATATCCCCTTATTCGAGACTCCTCAATTTGTTTTTATCTACTTTGTCCATTCCCTTCATCATTTTAAACACCTCGATCAAATTACCTCTTAACCTCCCCAAATAGTCAAATCAATCTTTGTATTTGTATGTCCTTATACCAGGCATCCTCCTAGTGAATCTGTGCTGTACCCGCTCTATTCCCTCAACATCCTTCCTATAATATGGAGCCTAAGACTTCAACTGTAAATATAATTCTTTGCAACTAATTCTTAAACGAACTGATGATTAAACTCCCATATTAAGGTGCATTCATTTGTGTTTTATCTAGTTTTGCACTGTATATCTAAATAATTAAAGTTTACAATTACTGGTTGACCTACACACTACAAAGCAGAAATCAACTAATCGTTTATTTGCTGTAGTGTTTAAAACACTTCAACTTGTCTATTTGCTCCATTTCCCAAACATTACTGAGCATGCTTCTGTAATAACAAAACAGCAGAAAATTGCACACACCAATTATTGTTAACAATCTTCACGTTGTAGAACTTGTTTATGGTAGAACAAAACTTGCTACTACTGCAACTACTTATATATAATAGAATTTTGAAGTTTAAATCACATACCGATGCAAACAGGAGGGCTGGGCTGCCAGAAGTACCTGTTTTCCACCTGAATGCAGGTAATTTTCTCTTCGCCCTGAAGCTCATAGCCAGGTTCACACTGGAAGATGACAGTATCTCCAGGATCTCTGCCATCTCCATTCCGACTTCCATTCATAGGTACACCTGGGTCACGGCAAGCTGTTGCCACAGAGCCTAGGGATTAAAAAGGGATAAATTATTTATAATAATAATGTTAGCTTACTTGCTGCGATTTAAAAAAAAATAAAACATGTCTTGTGGGACAAACAGCCACAAAAGTCCCAAGTACTCGTAACCAATGTTCCCTTTAAAATTTTGTTGTTGTGTGCGGCCAGTTTTTTTCAATGAGTGGTACCTTTAAATTTGTTGCGGTATTTGCGGACGTGAACCTAGAGAGATGAGAGCTTGTGAACGTCCTGCTCCGTACCTTCAAAGTTGCAGCGTGCACAGCTTAAAGAGAACATTGCTCGTAACTTATGATGGAACTTTTGTTTGTATTCTATTACTATTTGCAGCGAGTCCTTCGAAAGGGAGCTAGACGAGTGGAAGACATTTTGGCCCGGAATTTCCCGGATCACACTTATGCCGGTTTCTGCACCCAAATATCCTATGGAGCTCATTTACCAATGCTAGAATGTAAAAGTGGCATCTCAATCTCAGAGCATCTTGTCTCTGCTGTTCCTCTTCCTCTTCCATTATTATGTAGTGATGTGGAGATGCCGGCGTTGGACTGGGGTGGACAAAAATGAGAAGTCGCACAACACCAGGTTATAGTCCAACAGATTTATTTAATTTTACAAGCTTTCGAAGCAGTTCGCTCCTTCGTCAGGTAACCTGACGAAGGAGCGAACTGCTTCGAAAGCTTGTAAAATTAAATAAATCTGTTGGACTATAACCTGGTGTTGTGCGACTTCTCATTATTATGTAGAACAAGGGTTTGCTCATTAGGAAGGCCATTCCAGTTACTTAGTCCTCCTCCCCTTAAAACCCAACTTCCGGCTCAGCTTCACTTGGCAGCTGATGGATCTCCCCCTGCCCCCCACCCACCCCCACCCCAAATGGCGAGCTGCCAGTGAGCACTGGTACTACACTTGCAGCTCACCGTTCATATTGAAACAAGGCCTGGCCCTCAAAATGGCTCAGGCCTCTCAGTAAGGACTGTGGGTGAGTGGCACAAGCACTCCTCCCACCGCGTTGCAGAAGTCCACTCAAAGCCTAAACCGCCTGACATATATTAAGTGCAGGGGAGAATTTATGCTCTCCTGAACCCCCACCGTAACTAAGACAGAAGAGCAACGGAAACCCTGGAGAAACAGCATAAATGTCCCTTTTTAGCCATTTACACCGATTCTCCAGGGTTCAGCTGATCTACTGCCAGTGAACCCTGGTGGAAATTGCAGGCGTATATATTGATCGCAATTATCATATTCATGTGGCGAATGGATTGAACCAAACAGAGACCTAAACCAGAAAAAAATATATATATCTTTTGGAAATCATCAGTGTAACTGAATGATTCCACAGATCAATAACACAAATGAAAAATTGGTGGCGGGACAGAATATTATTGGAATAGAACTTTACATCGTCATATCAGAGGAATTCTGCACAATGTCTGCCCTCAGACTACCACTAGTCGTCAGTTTTAAACATAAAACAAGGGGCAACTGAGAGACATTGATATGTACAAATATCTTTCTTCAAAGCAGGAACTGTGCAGCAGTTCACTTGAATACACTTCTCCTTTGAGCAATTTCTATTGACTTTTCCTCTCCAGAATGTCAGGAAACAAATGCCTCACTGGGGAAGCATAACAATTTAAAAAAAAACAACCTTTATTTAAATAACTTCCTGCTAGATCACTATTTATCATTTTGATAATACCAGAAGCCTGTGATTATGGAAATATGCAAAAATTGTGGAAAGTGACAACAGGCACAATTATCGCCTGCTGCCTGCCCTATTTATGGGCCATCCGGCAGTTGAAAATGGCAATGAAACAGCGCTTGCTACTTGGACGAGAGTTGTTAGGACATGGAGTGCCCCCCTGGAACAGCAACATAAACAGGATTCATGACAGCTTTTAAAAGGGAAATGGATAAATATTTGAGCAAGAACATTTTAAAGGGCATGGGGATAGAACAAGTGAATGGAACTATGGGCATATCTTGTTCTAAGAGCCAGTCAGGCACAATTGGCTTAATGACCTCTTTCTCTGCTTTACAATTTATGATTCCATGATTTTACATGTCCATCATTTCATTAAAGTAATAGTTACATCAATAGTTCCAAATAAACCAAGAAGTCACAATTTTGCTAAATAAATAGCAAATGTGTCCAATATTTGCAGATTCCAAATTCATTTTGGTTCATTTATCATCATAGTTGGTGCGAATGATGCAGGGTGTTGTGAGATGCTGGCTTGTCCTGGGCCATTAGCTGGTAGGCTGTTGAACCAGGTCTACACAACGGAAGAGGAACATA
Source organism: Squalus acanthias (assembly GCA_030390025.1). Lineage (NCBI taxonomy): Eukaryota > Metazoa > Chordata > Chondrichthyes > Squaliformes > Squalidae > Squalus > Squalus acanthias. The sequence continues at coordinate 100,672,196 of CM059432.1, forward strand.
TGCTTCAAACTGACTGCAGGCCACTACTTGAAATGGTGAGTGAGTGAGTGTGAGAGTGAAAGTGAATCATACTTTATCAAGCATGACTTCAAAGACAGCATCCTTGAATGTGGAGGCATGGGGTGAGAATACTTAATTTTACAGGGATAGTGCAGCTTTAATTTCTTTGCCTTGTCAGGCAGGTGACAATGTGGCCCTTCAAATGGCTGCTGCAGCACTTTAAAATTCCTGTCAGCTGTGCTCCTTCAGGTAGTTCACCGTGCAGATGAGTGTGTGTTCTGATTACTGCTCATGCCAAATTTCTATGGGGAGCAGAAAAATGTCCCCTCATCAGACTATTCCCACCCAAACTGTGCCCCAACAAGAATTTCTGCCTTAGTATTGCAAATATACCTCCAGCAATAATGTATTTAAGACAATTCAGACAGTGTAAGAAAGAACCTGCATTTACAGAGCACAACTTCAAGATGTCTCAAAGTGCTCCACAACAGATGACTTTTAAAGTGCAGTTATTGTTGTTATTGTGGCAAACGCCAAAGCCAATTGGCACACGGCAAGGTCCTGCAAACAGCATATGAATGAATGACTGGTGGTATTGCTTGAGAGTCGAATATTAGTCTGGACATATGAGACTGTCGGCTCTTCTTTGAATAGTGCCACTGGATGTTTTATTTTCACCTGAATGGACAGACCTGGCCTCAGTTTAACATCTAATCCAAAAGCTGATATAACATTTGATTCATACAATATCATGTAAACCATATTTATTTGCAAATTTAGGAGCGTTTTTATACTACTGGTACCAGTCTCAGACAGAGTTATACTAACAGTTACAAGCTGCAGTTTATCGAAGGGAAAAAGAACTCCAAGCATGAGGGTAAACACAAGCTTTTCTGTGCAGTGGCTTAAATTTTAATATTTGGATAGAGCCAGCATGCACTTGCTGCATTAACTATTAAGTTAGTGACAAAATCCCCGATTCTAACACCCCGCCGCCTGGCAGAAACCGGGTGGGGGAGCAGTCAAAAATGAGGGCAGTCACTTACCTTACCTCCCGTGATCCTGCTGCCTTCTCACTGTGTCGCGATCTTAACCTGTTCTTTTGAGCAGGCGAGTGGGACACCTGCAGGAAGGAAGCAGGGTCCTTCTTTAAGTATGCAGATAAGGTCCTGATGATATCATCGGGACTCAACTGCGATATTAATTGGAGGCCCGAGCGGGGGAGCTGCGACGGCTTCCTTGTTAGGTCAGACCTGCCGGGAGGCAGATTGTGGAATCTGAAGAGGCCCAAGTAGGCAATTTTAGGTTTTCTTGTGGGCCAGGAGGAGCAGGAGTGTTCCTCCAGACCTCACAAGAAAGCTTTGAGCCTCTCTTGCCTGGGCTCCCCCCACGATCGCCTCCAGAGCCTGCAAGCATCATACCCACACCCTCATTTAAAATCAGGGCCAAAGTATATGTATGTGATGCGGAGATGCCGGTGTTGGACTGGGGTGGACAAAAGTGAGAAGTCGCACAACACCAGGTTATAGTCCAACAGCTTTATTTGAAATCAAAAGCTTTCGGAGCGCTGCTCCTTCGTCAGGTGAAGTGAAGAAATACAAATGGGCACAGCATATATAGACAGAGAACAATGCCTGTGCAGAGAACAATGCATATGTAGAGCTGAAACCTGTAATTGTACCTCCGCGTACAAAAGCTGCAGCACTAGTGACACATAGCTTTCAAAAATCAATTGGGGGAGAAAGTAAAATCAAGAGATGCACAATACACAAATGAAGTGTGCGCTTGAGAGGATTGATTGTGTTGAGTCATATAATAGGATGACATTAGAAAGGTGTAAGATATCCAACACATTAATTGTAGTACAGCTGATGACATTAAGGAAACACCCAAGCATGGTAAAAAGCTTAGAGTAAATGACTAAGATAAGGATTAGTCATTGCATGGACAATAATCCTTTACACTGATGGTGTTTGAAAGCATCATTAATTTATTCAGAATGGTTATTTTACAGAACGACACAGGAGTAAGAAATATGTGTAATTAATTTACTATTGGCAGTATATAATCCTCCATTCTATCGAGGTGCGAGAGGTAGAATCAAGAAACTAACTGTACAAATTTGTCAATAGAAAAAAAGCAATTACATTTCAGTTAATTTTATAACATCGGGCTAAATTTTGCAGCCTCCTACAGAAATGGAGTGGCAGTGGCCTGAAAACCATGGGGAAAGAATTAGCACCCTGTTCCCATCGTCACTGTGGCCATGGCAATCCTCCTACCAATGAGCGGCTGGAGTGCTTCCCTGAGTCAGGCGGTAGGCCCATTTAAAATGCAAATCAGGTTCCTATGGTGTACATGGGACCCCAATTACCTTTTTAGGGGAAAACGGCACGTGTTTCACCAGCATTGTACTTGAATAGGACCGGTAAAGGTAAATTTCACATAACCTTTGTGGGACCAAGAGAAGCAGAAGTTCCCTTCCAGGACCCACAAAAATACAGCAGCCCACTGCCAGTCCTCCCCCCACCCCATCAGCCTCGCCTCCGCTCCCCTTCCAGGACCTCCTATGGCTGTGTTGGGACGCCCGTTTGCTGACTGTAGCTCGCTGGTCGGATTCAAATGAAGCCTCAAAAGTCGCAGCTACCCCAAAAGTCGAAATCTACTCCATGGTGTCTTCATACATAAGTCACATTATTAAATTAGGACGGTAACATAATGAACAGTAACTGCTAGAGGCTAATTTTTTCTTTTCCTCATATGGGCAATAATCTGGCGGAGCGGATCGCTTGTCTGTTATAGAAGCCACAGATTTTTCATAATGGTCAGGCAATCCGCCACGCCAGATTCCTGCCCGTGCTGTGAAGATGAAAATGTATCCCCTTCGTTTCTGTACCTCTACCAATAGATTCCAATATACAACAGGCAATGGTTATTGTGTGTGCTGTCACAAATCAGCAATGTACTATTTTGCACAATAACCTGAGGGTCAATTTTAGTTTTCCAGCAAGTTGATGAATGGGCAAGAGGTGGCACATATGGAGTGCACTGGCCTGCCTGCCAGTGAACCTGCACACAATGTCAGAAAGCATGGAGGTGTCCAGCTCCAACTTGAGTGCTGCCTTTGCGCACGGCATCGAGTCAAACATGGAGTGAGTGGTCAGCTCTATGAGCACTGTGAGGAGCTTTACAGTGAAAGAGCCTCTGGTGACAGCTCTGTCACCTTTGATGGAAGCCGAGACTGCTGCCATCGTGGCTCTGGACTTCGGCATCTCCTCTGGCTTGTATAGCCTGAAGGAGAACATAGATAGGGGCTTTGAGAGACTTCTGGCAAGCCAGCACTCTGTTCTCACACAAAGCAGGGAAAGTGGCATTGGCTCGATGAGAGAGGCACATGCCATCCTCTCTCAGGATGAGAGCACACCTGCTTTTCCACCAGCCTCTCAACCAGTGCTCTTGCTGGTACCAGACAGCCAGCTGGATGAGACAGTCCTGGCCCAAGCCGAATCTGCAGCCAGGTCCTCGATGGCCACAGTTCTTCAAGGTTGTCTACTTGGTCATCTCAAGTGCCCTCAGCAAATGTTCAGCAGCAGAAGGTACTGAACTGTTGACATCTCGCAAACTGTGCATCAGTGACCTGCCAGATGGCCGTGTGCACAGCCAACTGACTGACGTTACTGATATCACCAGAAGCAGTTTGGAAGGAGCCAGAGGCATAAAAGTTTAGAGCCACGGTGATCTTCACTGCCACAGGCAGTGCAGCGCATGCCCTGGTGTTGGGCTCAAATTCTCACTCCAATGGGTGGCCCAGGTAAGTGATCATCTCGCCGTTAAAACACAGCCACCTTACACAACTGCTCATCTGAGGCTCAGGTATGATGTTCTGTTCCTGAATACCCACATGCTGTAATGCCTCCTGTGCTCTTGGCTCCTTCACCGTCTTCTTGCAACCTGTGCAGCTCTTTGCTGCCTTCCTGCTCCTGACATGGGAGTCTCTTGGGTAGGCCAGCACCATTCCCACATTCAACAATTCAGAACAAAGTCTGCAAAAGTTTATCTTGGATAAACACTTGCCAAAACAGCCAAAATCATGACCCAATAGCACCCTAGAAGCCTAAAACAACTAGCCAGAGATTTACCTAATGGAGGTGAGGATCCCTTCAAATACCACTTATTAAAGCTGCTTGCCAATTGTTCCCACCATGATTTGCTGGGCGGATTAAAGAAGCAATGTTTCAGTCACACACGGACACCCATTTCACAAAAAGGTCCAGACTTAGGTGCAGCACCCTTACTAACATATTTAAATGATGCATCTGTTTTAGGCAGCCGCCAGTGTCTATGGTTCTGATAATTGGTTTATAACAACTGACTACTAATCAGAAAATAGTGGACTTGTTTTTGGCCGGCTGTTACGAGTGGGGTGTCGTAAGGATCAGTGCTGTGCCTCGGTGATTTACAATCTATAATATTTTTAAATGATGAGAAACTATTAAATTTGGTGTTCAGAGGGATTTGGGTGTCCTTGTACACAAAACACAGAATGTTAGCATGCAGGTACAGGAAGCAATTAGGAAGGCAAATGTATGTTGGCCTTTATTGCAAGGGGGTTGGAGTACAAGAGTAAAAAAAGGCTGGCTGTACTTAAAGTTGATAAGTCACCAGGACCGGATGGGATGCATCCTAGGATGCTAAGAGAAGTTAAGGAGGAAATCGCGGAGGTACTGGCCATAATCTTCCAATCCACCTTAGATATGGGGGTGGTGCCAGAGGACTGGAGAATTGCAAATGTTAAACCCTTGTTCAAAAAAGGTGTAAGGATAAACCCAGCAACTACAGGCCAGTCAGTTTAACCTCGGTAGTGGGGAAGCTTTTAGAAACGATAATTAGGGACAAAGTTAACAGTCACTTGGACAAGTGTGGATTAAGTAAGGAAAGCCAGCACGGATTTGTTAAAGGCAAATTGTGTTTAACTAACTTGATCGAGTTTTTTGATGAGGTAACAGAGAGGGTTGATGACGGCAATACGGTTGACGTGGTGTATATGGATTTCCAAAAGGCGTTTGATAAAGTGCCACATAATAGGCTTGCCAGCAAAGTTGAAGCCCATGGAATAAAAGGGACAGTGGCAGCATGGATACAAAATTGGCTAAGTGACAGGAAAGAGAGAGTAGTGGTGAACTGTTGTTTTTCGGACTGGAGGAAGGTACACAGTGGTGTTCCCCAGAGGTTAGTACTAGGACGACTACTTTTCTTGAGAAATATTAATGACTTGGACTTGGGAGTACAGGGCACAATTTCAAAATTTGCAGATGACACAAAATTTGGAAGTATAGTGAACAGTGAGGAGGATAGTGATAAACTTCAAGAAGACATAGACAGGCTGGTGAAATGGGCAGACACCTGGCAGATGAAATTTAACACAGAAACGTGCGAAGCAATACATTTTGGTAGGAAGAACGAGGAGAGGCAATATAAACTAAAGGGTACAATCCTAAAGTGGGTGCATGAACAGAGAGACCTGGGGGTATATGTGCACCAGTCATTGAAGGTGGCAGGGCAGGTTGAGAAAGCGGTTAAAAAAGCATACAGGATCCTGGGCTTCATAAATAGAGGCATAGAGTACAAAAGCAAGGAAGTATGATGAACCTTTATAAAACAGTGGCCTCAACTGGAGTACTGTGTCCAATTCTGGGCACCGCACTTTAGGAAGGATGTGAAGGCCTTAGAGAGGGTGCAGAAAAGATTTATGAGAATGATTCCAGGGATGAGGGACTTCAGTTTTGTGGATAGACTGGAGAAGCTGGGGTTGTACTGCTAAGAGCATAGAAGGTTGAGAGGAGATTTGATTGAGGTGTTCAAAATCATGATGGGTCTAGACAGAGTAGAAAGAAACTGTTCCTATTGGTGGAAGGATCGAGAACCAGAGGACACAGATTTAAGGTGATTGGCAAAAGAACCAAAGGCGACATGAGGAAAAAGTTTTTTATGCAGCGAGTGGTTAGGATCTGGAATGCACTGCCTGAAAGGGTGGTGGAGGCAGACTCAATCGCGGCTTTCAAAAGGGAATTGGATAAGTACCTAAAGGAAAAAAAATTGCAGGGCTACAGGGAAAGGGCAGGGGAGTGGGACTAGCTGAAGTACTCTTGCAGAGAGCCGGCACGGGCTCAACGGGCTGAATGGCCTCCTTCTATGCTGTAACCATTCTATGATTCTATGAGTAAGGAAGTCTTGCTGCAATTGTACAGGGCTATGGTGAGACCACACCTGGAGTACTGTGTACAGTTTTGGTCTCCATACCTCAGGAAGGATATACTTGCCTTACAGGGTGCAACGAATGTTCACTAGATTGATTCCTGGGATGAGAGGGTTGTCCTATGAGGAGAGATTGAGTAGAGGGCTTGACAGGGTAGATGCTGAGAGGTTGTTTCTCCTAGCTGGAGAGTCTAGAACTGGGGGGGCGGGTGCATAGTCTCAAGATAAGGGGTGGACATTTAGGAATGAGATGAGGAGAAATTTCTTCACTCAGAGGGTTGTGAATCTTTGGAACTCTCTACCCCAGGGGGCTGTGGATGCTCAGTCGTTGAATATATTCTAGGCTGAGATCGATAGATTTTTGGACTCTAAGGGAATCAAGGGATATGGGGATCATGTGGGAAAGTGGATTTGAGGTCGAAGATCAGCCATGATCTTATTGAATGGCGGAGCAGGCTCGAGGGACATATGGCCTACTCCTGCTCCTATTTCTTATGTTTCTTATTGTTCATTAAGCCAGTGCAAATCTCAAGTCACCTTTCAAAATGGGTTTAATAGAATAGATGACATTTTACCACCAGTGCACTAAAACAACAATTGAGTCAACGGATAGGGGGTGAATTCAAATAACTGAAGTAAGACACTATTTTCTGATATTATTACTGAGACTACAGTTGTACGACACTACTGGTCTAAGACGGATAGCTATAGAATGCAAAGCACAGGCAGCAACAGTCAAGTTATATTGCGGGTTGGGCTTGGTTGTGAATCACACTGTGTGCCTGTTTACAGTCATGCGCAGATGCCAATTCTCTTAGCGACTATATTTAAATTTAGGAGAGCATGGGCAAGAGCTGCAGTAAATTTAGTAAGTTCAAATGGACTACCTGCTCCATTTCTAAACCTGGCTTCATACACACTAAAGTTGTATTCAACTTGGGGCCAAGCCCAAGTAATCTGAGATGACTTTCTGAAAGGGTGTTAGAGTGTTCGGGAGTCAGATCAGTACGTGGCTCTTGAGTTATTTTGCTGTGTTTGTGTCGAGGTTCAGCCAAGATCACTTTGTGATATAATAATGCCCGACCCACAAAACTGGCCACACCCCCAGGATGAATTAATCAGCATGGCGAGTTTCTGCCAATTGTGCCCATGTGCGGCATTTCAAGGAGGCTCTTAAAATTAAGCTGGCTTTTTAGGCTTATTAAAAAATATTAAATTTACCAAGAAACTGACTAATGCACACCAATGAAACTAGTAAATGGTTCTGTATAGTTTTTTTAAGTCATTTCCAGTCATTTAAAATTGGGTTATTCCCAGGCGGTGGACTACACACTCTGATTAAACCCATTTTCAGCTGTATTAATAAAACTGCACCAGGTTACCAATCTTAAATACATCAAGGAATATCTTTTAATGGAAGGCAAAAAAAAACTACTGGCCGATTGCGTTGGTTCATGGACGACTTTCCGTCAGAGCTTATGCAAATTAATTTTTGTGGAAAATTGAACCATAACTTCACTTCTGAAAACTAGCACAATTTGCGCCCGGATTACTGAGGTAATCTTTTTTTATGTCTGTAGACATAGGTACAAACAATATTAGAAAATAAATCATGGCCTGTAGTGTCAATTGTATTGAATGTAAGATACAAAATAGTTATTGAAATTAGGTATTAAAATTAAATGTATTTGATTGGTTTAGATATTCCTAGGACCCAGCTTCTGAACTACGGGAGGACATGTCACTCAAAAGATCCTCCACAGGTTGATACACTAGAATGGGAGGCACATCAGAAAGAAAAAATAAATTCTTGCATTTACATAGCGCCTTTCATGACCACCGGACGTCCCAAAACGCTTTACAGCCAATTAAGTACTTTTGAAATGTGGTCACTGTTGTAATGTAGGAAATGCGGCAGCCAATTTGTGCTCAGCAAGCTCCCACAAACAGCACTGTGATAATGACCAGATAATCTGCTTTTGTTATGTTGATTGAGGGATAAATATTGGCAAGGGCACCGGGGATAACTCCCCTGCTCTTCTTCGAAATAGTGCCATGGGATCTTTTACATCCACCTGAGAGAGCAGACAGGGCTTCAGTTTAACATCTCATTCGAAAGATGGCACCTCCAACAGCGCAGCACTCCCTCAGCACTGCACTGGAGTGTCAGCCTAGATTTTTGTGCTCAAGTCTTGGGCTGAAAATTAAACAAAAGAACTCATAGGTACCACAACTCCTGCAGCACAGTCATCCATTTTGATCCAGGTTCTTATTGTTTGCAAGACTGGGTCATTCTGGTAGTGCAAATGCTAAGAAGCATTTTCCAACGTGGGTTTAACACCTAGTTCATAGTAAATCACAGTTCCCATTCCCTATACAAGTCCCCTGGCCAGATGTGTCACTTTCTATAGCTATTTTGCTTTCGTTCTTATGATGATCCAATGACTGAGCACTCAATTTTGTGGACTGATCTGTGGAGAGATAAAAGACCGTTTACATTATTAGATTTTGAATTATGCATGATGTTTTACTGTATCTACAAGATTGTTGAAAAGAAACAACACCGCTATTTAACTTGATTTACTTGGATCACAATACATGATGATGGACTCAGGACAATATTGACTAAGGATTTACAAGAATTTACTACATATTTTAGCATACAGATTAAAGAAGAGTTTATAAACATTATGCATTTATAAAGATGGCAAATATACTGATATCACTTACCAGAAACAGCAGACTCTGATGAGGAGAGGTTGATATCTTTCCATCTTCAGTTTAATAATTGTGCCATTGTCTTCTCTGGTTATCTAAGAAACTTCCTTGATGACCTTTGATTTTCCTGTATAGTATTTTGCTGTTTCTGTTAAAATGAGGTTTCAGTGTAGCAACCTTTTTCAGGTCAATTATCTCCATAGTTTTTTAGGCCGCGATTTTGCCAGCGCTCAGAGTGGGGGTTTGGAGGCAGGTCCGCTGTAAAAATCAAAATGATTGCCAGCAGGTTGGGAACCCGCTGCGAACCCGTCTCCATGTAAGTTTCCAAGTGTCGGGTCTGCGATTTCAGAACAGACCCGACATCAAGCGGCGGGAGAAGCATTTAAGATACTTAACTACTTGTTAAGTGCTTATTTACTAATATTTTTCCAGCCTTTTTCTATTTTATCACATTTTTAACGGGGTTCACGTCGTTCGGAGATCACGTCAGGTAAGTAGCTTTGGTTCTCTATGTCTCCCCATTGCTGTGAATAGGTGACAGCTGCAAAAGTGGTATTAAAAGCTACCATTTCACAGCTGGTCACTTTCCAATGTCAGAAGCTTGAGCCTTCAGAACTTGGAAGACACTTTTGAGCTGTATGCAGTTTGGAAGTGTTTGGAGTAAACTCTCTCTCCACTGTCACCTCCGTGGAGCAAGCTCTCTCACCATTGACAGAGCACTTCTGTCATCTCAACTTCAGCTGCCATCTATTCCAGCAACATCGGTGCCCTTGAAAAAACCTCACCTTGGTCCTCTGAATCCCTCCACGATCAGCCCCGAACATCAACATCACCAGGCACACCAACAACACCAACCTTCTCCGCAATCACCTGATGTTGCATAGGATACAGGGCATCAGCACCTGACAACATTGCTGCCCAGGAGGCCAGCGATGGCATCACCATGGCCAGATTTACTTCACGTGACACTGTACACCCTGGCTGCCACATGATGCGTCAGGTTAACACCACCCCACACCATCACCATAAAGCATTCCTACAATGACCAAGTCATTCCTATTACACTCATCACCATTGCAGGGGACACCGTTATGTCACACCATTCACTGCAACTCACAAAGACACTTCCAAAGGTGAGCACAGATTTATACAATAAGGCAAAGTGTTGAAAATAAAGATTTCAATGTTTGTCAACACATTAACAGAAACTTCACATGAACATTGCATAAAACACCCAAGTGCCTACCCTTGTGTGTTGTTAGTCGGTATGATTTGACTAGGATGAGGGTGAGTGTGAGGGGTGGCTAGTGAGATGGAGAAGTGATAATGTAGATAGAGAGGGATGGGTGGAGGTGCAAGGTAAGTTGGTGTGCGTAAGGATGTGCAGGAGTAGGGTAGGGAAGGCAGAGTTATGGGGATGTGATGAGTGGCACAGCAGGATGAGGTTGAGTGTGGCTTTGCAGTAACGTTTTGTGATCTACTGAGATCATTGAAAGGTTTGCGTCACTGCAGCCAGGTACTCCTGATGACATCCCTGCTTTTGCCCTCCTGTGCAATGTGCAACCAGGCTGTGTTGGTGTCCTGGGGAGGTCTCTTCCGCCCTTGGAAGGGAAGAGAACCTCCCTGTGTGCTGTGACTCCCTCCATAAGCATATGGAGGGAGTCATGCGAGAGCCTGGGTGCAGCCATGCACCTTTGTGCAGTGCTTGTCAGTGTTTGCAGCACCTCAATGCTACAGAACACTGGCAGCACAACTGTCAAAATGAATGCGGCCATGGTCCATTTAAGAAAACTGGCTGATGACATGTCATCAGACCCGCTTCCTTTTAATTGGCCTGGAACCCCGCAGGGCGAGCTTAACAAGCCCTATTAACGGAAAATCCTTTTTACAGAGCGGGTATGGCCGGGAGCGGGACTGGAACCCGTCAACTACCTTTCCCTCTGCGAACTCGCCTCCGCTGGCAAAGTCCAGCCCTTAATATCCACCAACTTTTTTCAACATTAATGTGCTGTGCTTTTGACAGTCTCTGTCATTAGCAAACTGGTTCCTCTTATTACTTATGTTGTGCTGCAGATATGAGAAGTTCCATTTTGGAAGCATGGGCATTCAGTGATATTTTCCACCCTTTATCTCGATCAACATAATAAATCATGTCACCTTCAAATTTACATGGTTACTTTCCCTAGGTAAATGCAGTGAGTTTGATTGACTTCAATGTTACAACATTATGGGGTAGATTTGAACTTTTACTGCCAGGCGGAAAGCAAGAGGTAGCAATCGACAACTCGTTACACATCCTGCCCAATTTTCCATTCCAGTTTTCAGCCCGGCAGTAAAAGTTCAAATCTACTATGTCTGTTATATATCACATTCAGTACATTGGGCACGCATTTCATTTTAAACTCACGATAAATGTCTAGTATATGTTACTCCTGTAGATGGTGTTAAAATCAGCCGCGTTAATGTTAAAGGTGTGACCCTTAATAGCTACCATTTTATAGTGAGAGTGTAACACCTTATGATTGCACAATCTGGCCACTGGATTCCCACAAATTGCTCAAAATGCTTTCTGGAATTTTTTCAATGCAATTTTTTTCATAACTAAAATTTTCAATATTCAACATATGGGGTTAAACAAAACAAAAAATGATAACATGATTACATTTATTCACTGAAATTTTCTTTCTGTCTTTTAGTGTCTCAGTAAGATTTTCCTTGGAGGTCTCAGCCCCTCCCAAAAGCCTGGGATTGGATTTGAAATTGCGCCGAATTTTGGTGTAGAAATAATGATGAGGCTAATATCGCTCACTGTTATTTACATGGAAATTGGACAGCAACTTCCAGCGACCGCACATGCGCAGTTAAATGCAAAAATCAGGAAGTAGCTGATCAAGATGCCCTGCTTCTCCAAAAGCTGCGCTACAATGATATCTCACTGTCAGACTCACCATTCAAATACATTCAACGATGTGAAGTTGCTGTATTTACCTCACAGATACAAACTAAACTCACCAGAAAAAGTTAGGGCTTGTCCATTCCAGTGTAACTATCCTTTTAATGGCGTGCTAAGTCTTGACTACTGCCAAACAACCTCTCTGGCACTGGAAATTAACTTTACAAGTGTGGAGTCTCACTCCTTCAGATTTTAATTATTGTTGAAGATTTTTTTTTTAATTCTTTCTGTCTCTTATCTCCCTCTCTTAATCCCATCTTTCTTTCCCTCTTCTATTTCTCTTTTTGTACCTGATTTGACATTGAATTCACTATTCTAACTGACACTTCCTGCTTCAGACTGCGCTGCTCATAAACAATTCTTCAGTTTGATTGGTTAAGGAGATACACATAGGATTACATAGGATATACAGCAAGGAAACAGGCCATTCGGCCCAACCAGTCCATGCCGGCGTTTATGCTCCACTCGAGCCTCCTCCCGTCTTTCCTCATCTAACTCTATCAGCATAATCCTCTATTCCCTTCTCCCTCATATGCTTGTCTAGCCTCCCCTTAAATGCATCTATACTTTTCGCTTCAACCACTCCCTGTGGTAGCGAGTTCCACATTCTCACCACTCTTTGGGTAAAGAAGTTTCTTCTGAATTCCCTATTGGATTTCTTGGTGGCTATCTTATATTGATGGCCTCTAGTTATGCTCTTCCCCACAAGTGGAAACATTCTCTCTGTATCCACTCTATCAAAACCTTTCATAATTTTAAAGACCTCTATTAGGTCACCCCTCAGCCTTTGTTTTTCAAGAGAAAAGAGACCCAGCCTGTTCATCCTTTCCTGATATATATACCCTCGCATTTCTGGTATCATCCTTGTAAATCTTCTCTGCACCCTCTCCAGTGCCTCTATATGCTTTTTATAATATGGCGACCAGAACTGTACGCAGTGTGGTCTAACCAAGGTTCGATACAGGTTTAGCATAACTTCCCTACTTTTCAATTCGAAATCTCGAGAAATAAACCCGAATGCTTGGTCTTTTTTTATGGCCTTGCTAACCTGTGTCGCAACTTTTAGTGATTTGTGTATTTGTACTCCGAGATCACTTTGTTACTCTACCCCACCTAGACTCGCACCCTCCATAGAAACATAGAAGATAGGAGCAGGAGTAGGCCATTCGGCCCGTCGAGCCTGCTCCGCCATTTAATGAGATCATGGCTGATCATCCAAATTCAGTACCCTGTCCCTGCTTTCTCCCCATATCGCTTGCTCCCTTTAGCCTTAAGAAATATATCTAACTCCTTCTTGAATATATTTAATGAATTGGCCTCAACTGCCTTCTGTGGTAGAGAATTCCACAGGTTCACCACTCTCTGGGTGAAGAAATTCCTCCTCATCTCAGTCCTAAATGGCTTACCCCTTATCCTTAGACTGTGACCCCTGGTTCTGGACTCCCCCGCCATCAGGAACATCCTTCCTGCATCTAGTCTGTCTAGTCCTGTTAGAATTTTATAAGTTTCAATGAGATCCCCTCTCATTCTTCTAAACTCTAGCGAATACAAGCCCAATCATCCCAATCTCTCTTCATACGTCATTCCTGCCATCCCAGGTATCAGTCTGGTGAATCTTCGCTGCACTCCCTCCATGGCAAGAACATCCTTCCTCAGATAAGGCAACCAAAACTGCACACAATACTCAAGGTGTGGTCTCACCAAGGCCCTGCACAACTGCAGCAAGACATCCTTGCTCCTGTACTCGAATCCTCTCGCTATGAAGGCCAACATACCATTTGCCTTCTTAACCGCCTGCTGCACCTGCATGCTTACCTTCAGCGTCTGGTGCACAAGGACGCCCAGGTCTCGTTGCACTTCCCCTTCTCCCAATCTATTGCCGTTCAGATAATAATCTGCCTTCCTGTTTTTGCCACCAAAGTGGATAACCTCGCATTTATCCACATTATACTGCATCTGCCATGCATCTGCCCAATCACCCAGCCTGTCCAAATCATACTGGAGTTTCTCTGTATCCTCCTCACAGCACACACGCCCACCCAGCTTTGTGTCGTCTGCAAACTTGGAGATATTACATCTAGTTCCCTCGTCTAGATCATTAATATATATTGTGAATAGCTGGGGTCCTAGCACCGATCCCTGCGGTACCCCACTAGTCACTGCCTGCCACTCGGAAAAAGACCCGTTTATTGCAACTCTTTGCTTCCTGTCTGCCAACCAGTTCTCTATCCAAGTCAGTACCTTACCCCCAATCCCATGTGCTTTAACTTTGCACGCTAATCTCTTATGCGGGACCTTATCAAAAGCCTTCTGAAAGTCCAAATACACCACATCCACTGATTCTCCCTTATCTATTCTACCAGTTACGTCCTCAAAAAATTCCAGTAGATTAGTCAAGCATGATTTACCTTTTGTAAATCCATGTTGACTTTGTCCGATCTTATCACTGTTTTCCAAGTGCTCTGCTATTACATCTTTTATAATAGACTCTAGCATTTTCCCCACTACCGATGTCAGGCTTCTCTCTACCACCTTTTTTAAATAGTGGGGTTACATTAGCTACCCTCCAATCCATGGGAACTATACCAGAGTCTATAGAATTTTGTAAGATGACCAGCAATGCATCTACTATTTTGAGGGCCACTTCCTTCAGTACCCTAGTACTCCAAGTAATAAGTGACATGCCTATGCTTCCGACCAAAATGTAATACCTCACATTTATCTGTGTTGAACTTCATTTGCCAATTGTATGCCCATTCTACAAGTTTATTAATATCCTCCTGTAATTTGTTTCACGCCTCCTCAGTATTGACTATCCCTCCCAATTTGGTGTCATCCGCAAATTTAGAAATTGTGTTTTTGATTCCAAAGTCTAAATCATTAATATAAATTGTGAACAACAGTGGTCCCAGCACTGATCCTTGTGGAACACCACTACCCACCTTCTGACACTGTGAATAGCTACCTTTTACCCCTATTCTCTGCTTTCTGTCTTGAAGCCAGCTAGCTATCCATTCTGCTACTTGTCCCCTAACTCCGTATTCTCTGACCTTGTTCATCAGTCTATTATGGGGTACCTTATCGAAGGCCTTTTGCAAATCTAGATAAATTACATTGTCTACTCTCTCTTTTACCTCTTCAAAAAATTCAATGAGGTTGGTCAAGCAAGACTTTCCCTTTTCAAATCCATGCTTACTATTCATTACTATATTTTTGGTTTCTAGATGTTCTTCTATGTTCTCCTTTATAGGGATTCCATTATTTTTCCTACCACCGATGTTAAGCTGACTGGTCTATATTTCCCTGGACATGTTCTATCCACCTTCTTAAATATAGGTATTACGTTAGCTATCCGCCAGTCCTCTGGCACTACACCTTTTTTCTAACGGATTATTAAATATGTGTAGTAATGCCTTTGCTATCTCTTCCCTAGATTCTTTTAAAATGTGTGGATGCAATCCACCTGGACCAGAGTTTTATCCTCTTTGAGTTTGATTCGTTTATTTAATATATCCCCTCTTTTTATTTTAAATGCACTTATCTCATTACTAATCTCATCATCCAATGTCATGTCCACCTGTTCTATCTCCCTGGTAAATACTGAAGCAAAACAATGATTTAATATTTCTGCAATCTCTCTATTGTTACCTGTGGTATTATCCTGTCTATCCCTTAATGGCCCTATTCCCATCTCAACCTTCCTTTTTTTTATTAATGTGCCTGTAAAATATTTTACTATTTTGTTTTATGTTCCTTGATAATTTAATTTTGTAGTTCCTCTTTGCCTTCCTAATTGCTTTTTTTATACAATTGCTTGCCCCATTCACACACATCCCAGGTGCCCTGTAGAGGGTGCTGCGCTGTTTGTCTCTCTCTCTAATTTACAGTAAGTGCCAGTGCAAGATCCCATAGAAAGTCTATGGGCAGGTGCAAGTGTCGTTCATTTGCCACTGAGAACAAGATTCGGCCCATTATTGCCCAGAGCTGCGACTCTGTGAGCTGAATTTGGATTTTGTGGTCTGAGCATGTGCAATATGCCTAATTTCCCAAGCTACATCAGTACCGTTCCGTCAGCAGCGTGAAACTAGTTTTTGTTTAGCTTCCAGTTCTTTATACACAGAAGCTTTTCTTCAAATAATGTTGGGAAAAAAGAGTCTGGTTTCAAAAGCTTTATGTCGGTAAATTTATATTGAATTTTTTTTTTAAAAAGAGAGGCTGTATTGTAAGAATGAGTGAGAAAAAAATGACAAGCTTCTTTTAAAAAAAAAGAACACCTACATTTTTAGGGTCAGCAAGTGACAATTATTCTCTCTGAAACATACTGCAACAATTCGTATATGGAAAATAACAGTCCTTCACTTGGCATAGTTGGGATCAAAAATGCTGCATGTCAGGAAATCATAGGGACAGGTGAAATAAATATTAAACCACATTATGACTTATTGCATTGGGAAGAAATGCATCAATCCAATATGTTGTCCTTAAAAATTAACTATACACATCATCCTACATTCTTAATATTAATTTGCTATTTATCAGTAATTTACTTTGAATTTGCTGAAAGGTGCTTTGACAAAAAATGGTCTAAACCCTGTGGCAATTTCATAAATAGCAAGAAAGAAAGCATGGCCGCCAAAATCGATAACTCCCGAAAACGGGCACAAGGTTTTGTGATTAACCCGTGCCCATTGAGTCTGATGCAGGTAGCACGGCAACTTCGTGCTACCTGGTCATTCAAATGATTGTAGCGTGCAGCCAGCGCTAATCGCGCTGTTCATTGGCTGCACACATCAGCAAGGGGCCCAAAATCGTGAGAGGCTAGCACCACTTAAAGTTAGCATGCACTACTTAAAGCCAGCCTGCACCTCTTAAAGGGGAGGTCAACTCCATTAGCACACTTGTGGACCCAACCATGATGCAACGTCTGATGGCCGATGTCTCAGCTTCCATTGCAGCACAAGCAGCAGCCACCCAACGTCTGAATGCTGCAGTGGAAACTCAGACTGCTGTCATGCAAAGTCAGCTTGCTGCCATGCAAGCTCAGACTGCTGCCGTCATGGCTGTGGATTACAGTGTGCAAAGGGGCTTGCAGGGTGTCACAGCAGTCCAGCAATCTGTCTTCCAACAGATTACTAGGATTGCTGAGGTGCCGCTCCGGGGGAGTGGCAGTGGCAGTGGCTCTGTGGATACGAACCTGATGTCCTCTCTCAGGATGACAGCATTTGTCCTCCCACCCCTGCCACTGTGCCAGTGCCCTTGCTGTTGCTTGTCAGCCAGCCAGCCCAGACTGCTGCCGCCCATGCCGAGATGGTGCAGTCCGCAGCTGGTCCTTCTAGGTCCACAGCTGCTTGAGGTCGTCTTCCAAGGCCATCTGCAGTCTCCTCCACTGAAAGTCAGCAGCCTTCCACCAGCCATGCTGCAGCCATTGGGGTAGCACTGCATAGGAGCACTAGGAGAGTCAAAGGCATACGAAGGACAGGCACTAAGGGAATGCACAAGAGTGATTCGATTACGTTTGTATACAATATGGCATACTTTGATATATAAACTTTGTTTGGAATATTTATTTAGTATTTCTGCATTTTGACCAAGTGGACGCTGTGATGGTCAGTGATAGAGGGAAGGTAAGGTGTGGGACTGTTGCTCGGATGAGTTCTTCACGGACAGCCTGGCCAGAAAGGGGCTATCTCGGTTGCCTCCTCCCTTCCGATTCCTCCTCCTCCTGCTCCTGAGCTGCTCGCCATATAGCTGGTGGCAAGTACTGTGCCCTCATGACGGCGAGCTTGTGCAGCATGCAGCAGACCACCACAACTCTTGGCACCCGCTCTGCTGAGTACTGCAGGGCTCCTCCAGAGCGGTCCAGGCAGTGAAAGCATTGGTCTGCTCTATCACATTTTGTGTGGCAACATGGCTTTCATTGTATGCAGGCTGCGCACGTGTGGATAGCTCTTGTCACTCAGTAGCCACCTTTTGGTTTGCTGTGATGGTTCAAATGCAGATGCCACAGCGGACTGCTGCAGAATGAAGGCATCTTAACAGATGCCAGGATATCGGGCATTGACCTGCGTGATTTGCTTTCTATGGTAGCACACCAGCTGGACACTGAGGGAATGGAATCGCTTTCGGTTGCGGTACATCTCAGAGTTGACATGCTCCTCGAGTGCCGGGCTGCTGGCATGGCACCCCGGTAGTGCCCCGCAGAGTTGTGGGCTTGGGCCTTCCCCTTTACTGAGGGGAAGAGCCCTTCCATGCAGGAGCTCTACATGGCCCAGTGCATAGCACTGCAGAATGCACCACCCCGATATTCGGGGTTAGCTTTCTACGAAGGAAGTGGAGCGCTTGAATTAGCGCTCCACCTCCCTCTTGGGGTGCTAAAATTGAAGTTAGCGATCGCCGGCACTATTTTTCGCCGGGTGCTAAATTTCGCACCCAGGCAATACCGAATTTTTCCCCCCTTAGTCTTTCATTGAGTTTGGTTGGGAGCTGAACCTTTCAATCGCCACCAATGTAAAGTTGTACTGCCTCGATAAAGTAAACAAAGACCAGCAATTTGCCCCTTTCAATACCAATATCTGTTCAAAGAACAATAATTATTTACTTGCATTGGATTTAATTACATGACACCAATAATCATGTGTTAAAATTGCACCATAAGCATTTCAACTGAGAAAATACATAATCATTTTGTTTTCATTAACAGGGGTTGTACTATTACATAACCAGAGACTACAACTGGGACTTACTTGAAAACTGGACAGCAAATCCTGATTTACTGATGAAGAAGTCAGTATCAAACTGGATTGTGATAATGTTGAGGGTACTGTGGATGTTGTCAGGAATAAGAGATCCACTGACTTCTTTCAGAAGCATCTCGTTCTCAGGAGGCCCATCCCACACTCGTAAAATGTCGTGAGATGCCTCAGTATCAAAAGCAAGAAACTGAAGACTGTAAAATGAAGAAAAATAATAATTATAAAAGACAATCTAATTCTATGAGATTGATGCAGTATTAACAGCATTGTACAACCTGGGATATATCAAGACTGAGAAAACTGGGTTTACAATCTGTATTTGGTGGGCTCAAGCGAAGAACTCCTGCTCCTCCTGGCCTCACCAAAAAGAAATTAGACATTTCCTGAGCCGTTTTGTGAGCGGCCACCAGCGGTCCCTCAGAGGACCGTTGATTTAGCCGTTCACTGCCTGGTACAAATAAGAGCGTGTACAACTCACACTTCGCCCATTTGTAATGGAAAATCGGGGTCCTATGACTGGCGAAGGGCCACGATATACATATTTAAGCAGCTTCCCGGCTGTTTCAGGCGGGTGGCTGCTTGTCCATTTACAGGCCTGCCTGAAAATGGCATCAGGTGGGCCTATGGCATTCTCCGATTTTAAATTGCCGACCATCCATTTTTCAGACAAGAAACGGCGGTTGGCAGCTGAAAATCGCCCTTTGTTCTATGGTGAGTGAAATACAGTATTTTAATGCAAACCTTTATAATGACAACAATGCGTTTGTGGGGCAGTGCAACTGATTTTAATTGAATTGCTGGTTGTAAAGTATGTACTATTTTAATGTACAGTTGCCTATTTGCTCTCTGTTCAACTTGCCAAGTTGTTGCTCTTAACAATGTCAGTGCCGCAGGTACTTTAAGATAATAACTGCATATGAAGTTAACGTATGAATAAACAACATGTTGCTAAAATATGTTGGGAATTTTCAATAAAAATTCACGATGAATTCTTCATTTTCCCACACCAGCCATTCTTGTGGGGTCTGAGTGAAGGTGGCAATTAGTGTTCATCGATGGTCAGTTTTGGCTGTGGGATCCCATCTGTTGAGAACCAGGCTTTTAAAATATAATGTTTCAATGAATTATAATGCACTAAAGAGTAACCTTCCAATTAACACACAATTACAGCCACTTTGGATAGAGCTTTTCTTGCACAATATTGACAATACTACAGTACCTGATAATATTTCCTGGGTCCATTTCGATTGTCCAGATGCACCGGAGATTATTGTCGTATGGGAAAGGGTAACCAGGGGACAGGATTCTTCCAGATGATTCACCTTTGAACTGGCCTCCACATTCGGCTAATAGGGAAATAACACATCAGCTAACTTTTTGGTAACTATAACAGTTTTGGACTACAGAAAGGGTTTGGAAATGAGTTACATTTAATGTTGAGTTTTTAAAGCAAAGTGTACTCATGCAAGTTTAAAAAAAATTGGGGCAAAAGGTGGTTAAAATGTTACTGGTCTCGGTATTGAAGTTGTTTCCTCAAAGACTGTGAAATAAAGCAATTTGTTAGCTTGTCTTGATAGTTAATAAATACCTCACACTCATCATGTTAGGAAGGCTCTAGTCCTGAGTGCTTGGCAAGGGCTGTCTGACATAGCCCCACCTCTCTGTTTGTGAACACAGAGATAAAAACAGAGACAGAAACACTCACTGACAGTTAGGTTTTTAGAACAGGAAGCTGGCTTGGGAGTCTTTTGTCACACTCAGAAGATTAGAATGCAGGAGGGCAATTAAAAGTTATTTTGTTTAATTCATGCAAGGCAATCCACTGATGTAGGGTCGTGTAGTGTCTCCATTAATTTGTATGATTACATGAAGATACGTTACACTGACTGAATGAAGTAAGTCCAATCACTTGCTATGAAATAAAGCAGCTTAATGATTTATATATGGCCTCATCTTACTCAGTTCTTTCTACGTCCACCTTCAAAAAGATTAAGACATATGGAGGTCCATATGAAAGACAATAATATCCAGCCCAGGTCACAAGGAGGTACCATCGTTACGCCCCCAGTTACATTATTGTATATTTAGATATTGGGCAGTACGACACACCCCTAAACATAAGGTGATCAGGCCGCTTACGGGAGTTACCAGCCCGGCAGTATCCAAGAGGTTATCGAATGCAAGACCCCAATCTTGCAACAGTAACAGAATACCATAATCTAACATAACTGAAACCTAAATAGTGACTGATTGCAAAGTATTAATGTATTATTAAAAAACTTTTTAAAAAGTGTGCTGCTTATTTTTAGCATTATTTTGCAATAGTGGTTCTAATTATTAATATTTCAATATCTTGAATCAAAGTACAAGAATAACACATAATAATCTGTTAATTTGACAATAAGAAACATGCATTCTCTTCAAAGGAGGTTATTGATCAGACAGACTCACATGAACAATTCTTAAGCAGAGTCATTTTTTACTGCTGTGTTGGCTACGACTGACACAATTAATCCCAAATACTTCTGTACTTGGCAAGTTGCAATTTTTATCTTTATTAGAACTCCATTAGTGTGGAGCAAACACCTTGTTATTTTAGTAATAACAGAAAATGCTGGAAACACTCAGCGGGTCAGGCAGCATCCGTGGAGAGAGAAACAGAGTTAACGTTTCAGGTCTGTGACCCTTCGTCAGAACTGGAAAAAGTTAGAGATGTAACTGATTTTAAGCAGGTGCAGAGGCAGGGAAAGGGGGAGGGGAGGAAAGAACAAAAGGGACGGTCTGTGATAGGGTGGAAGGCAGGAGCGGTTAAATGTTGCAAATGGGGATGGCAGAATCATCAACACCTGCCGCCTGAAAAAATAGGGGCAGAGGTTATGGTCTGAAATTGTTGAACTCGATGTTGAGTCCAGAAGGCTATAAAGTGCCTAATCGAAAGATGAGATGCTGTTCCTCGAGCTTACGTTGAGCTTCATTGGAACAGTGTAAGAGGCCGAGGACAGAGAGGTCAGAGTGGGAGTGGAGAGGAGAATTAAAGTGACAGGTGACTGGAAGCTCGGGGTCACCCTTATGGACTAAACGGAGGTGTTCCACAAAGCGGTCACCCAATCTGCGTTTGGTCTCCCCAATGTAGAGGAGACCGCATCGTGAGCAGCAAATACAGTATACTAAATTGCAAGAAGTACAAGTAAATCGCTGTTTCACCTGAAAGGGGTGTTTGGGGCCCTGGACCGTGGGAAGGGAGGAGTTAAAAGGGCAGGTGTCGCATCTGCTGCACTTGCACGGGAAGGTACCGTGGGGAGGGGAGGGGAGGGGAGGGGCTGTTGGGGATGATTGAGGAGTAGACCAGGGTGTTGCAGAGGGAGCGGTCCCTTTGGAATGCTGAAAGGGGAGGGTAGGGGAAGATGCGTTTGGTGGTGGGATCACGCTGGAGGTGGTGGAAATGGCGGAAGATGATCCATTGAATGTGGAGGCTGGTGGGGTGAAAGGTGAGGACAAGGGGAACCTTATCGTCGTTCTGGGAGGGTGGGGATGGGGTGAGAGCAGAAATGCGGGAAATGGAACGGACACGGTCGAGGGCCGTGTCAACCACGGTAGAGGGGAATCCTCGGTTGTGGAAAAAGGAAGACATATCGGAAGCACTAGGTGGCGGCGTCGGAACAGATGCAGCGGAGGCAGAGAAACTGGGAGAATGGGATAGAGTCCTTACAGGAAGCGGGATGGGAGGAAGTGTAGTCCAGGTAGCTGTGGGAGTCAGTGGGCTTATTGTGGATGTTTGTCGATAGCCTATCCCCAGAAATGGAGACAGAGAAGTCGAGGAAGGGAAGGGAAGAGTCAGAGATGAACCATGTGAAGGTGAGGGAAGGGTGGAAATTGGAAGCAAAGTGAATGAAATTTTCTAGTTCAGGGAGACAGCAGGAAACAACACCAATACAGTTATCAATGTACCAGAAAAAGAGGTAAGGGAGGGGACCTGAGTAGGACTGGAACAAAGAATGTTCCACATATCCCACGAAAAGGCAGGCATAGCTGGGGCCCATGTGGTTCCCATAGCAACACCTCTAATTTGGAGGAAGTGAGTGGAGTCAAAGGAGAAGTTGTTCAATGTGAGAACAAGTTCAGCCAGACGGAGGAGGGTGGTGGTGGATGGGGACTGGTTGGGCCTGAAACACTTTCCTTATAAGTCAATGAACCAACTGTTTCCTTTTCAATGCATCTTTTGTGTTCCTCACTGTTCAAACACAATTCAAAATGAAAAATCATAAATGTTTAATGAAGATTTCAAAATCATTCTGGTTAGTGGCCATAAGGCATAATTGATTACATTATTTTGAAAAAGATACTTTTCTACTACCAACAGCAATTAATCTAGTTGTATGACTACCTACATTGTTAAACTGAATGAGATGATGTCCAAGAGAAAAGAAAAGATTATTCTATGACCTGAAATGTCAAAAATATGTTAAATGCATAAACCATCAAAAAGAATAATGGCAGCCTGTCTAAAATACTTCTGTCTAGCTGAATTACAGAAAAATATGATGCTGGTATATTAAATCAGCATATGTTATTTAGTAGCATTTGCAAACACAGAACTGCTCTACTAGTCATCATTTTTAATTTAATTATCATGCAGGCATTTAATTAATGACTCCACTGATCCTCGCTACTGCACAATGCACGTATTATACATATTTTGTTAACTGAAATTTCCTCCATTTTTCTTAAAATATTTCTCCGCCTGATTCAGTGCTCCCACATGCTAATCAATTCCACCTGACCAAGAGAGTGGATATGGTACCTTTACGCAGGCTTCTGCCAGTACTAAGCTGTGATTGGCCAATAAGAGATGTCAGGGATTGCACCCTCCCCCTCTTTTTTCACCCTGTGCATGAATAACCTCTCAGCTGTGCTCAGCACCTCTTCAGATGGCCAGGCTGAGATCAGTAATAAAACACGTGGGTACAGCCCGGCATCCTACAGGGCACACAGGAGTGTGCAAGGGCCACAAATACACTGCACTATTGGTCTGACGATGCACATTTTGTTTTTTGCATTCAAAGTAAACTGTCTTTTTGTAACCAAGAAAATGTCTTGTTGGCTGCCTCATCTGCTGTTCAAGCTGTGCACTTATATGCACAAACAGCTAATGAATGCAATCACAGCTGTGGGACACAAAGTACACATTTCATTGCAGTATCACATAATTTATTTTAAAAAATAGCATCATACCACACTTCAATATTTATGACTTTTTATTCCTTTCTTGCACCTGCAGCCTCTAATACCTTAATGAGAGTGTGTGACTATATTTGGGCTTCAAACCTACATGTTTCAGGGACAACAGCTGGAATTTTAATCTGGAGGTGGGTAGGGAGCAGGGGAGTCTAGAAAGCGGTAGGGAAACCCACAGGCCTTGCCGAATTTAACGGTAGGGTGTGATTAATATTTCAAAGCTCGGTTTCCCGCCCACAGCAAGCCAGATGGAGAGGCCAGTTGGCTGTTGGGCAAGTAGGCCTGCAGCACTAGGCTGCAGAGAGGAGGGAGGGAGGAATCGGGGGCAGGGTGAAGTGTGGTTGGGGGCAGTAGGAGGATTGGGGCTGGAGGATCGACAGCGGAGGAGGATCGGGGTGCAGTAGGGGGCCGGAGGAGGATCGGGGGGTGGTCGATCACCATGAGGCACGCCAGCCTCATTATAATATTTAAATGGACGACCCGCCTCCTGGGAGCCGGTTGGCTGCACGGCCCCATCCCGCCTCCGTTAAAACTGGAAGTGGGCGGATTGGAGGTGGGATTCAGTTTTTTAACTCTTTAACCTCCCACCCAACTGCAACCCACCCATTTTTTGGGGTTAAAATTCCCCCCAACATATTTGTTGAGAAATTACACCTCAACATTAAAGGGAAAGCTCTCATCAAATGTAAGATACTTTGACTTTTATTTCAGACTTCTGTGAAATAAACATCACTCTGCAGTTATGCGTTGCTTTTTTACTCTCTGTCCTAGTTTGCCTGCATTAAAATTGATTTCACTTGCTTGATTAAATATCAGAACTCTGATGCCCTGCAAAAGTTTATCCAGGTAATATGCTCCATCTATAAACTCCTATTTCAAAAATTTTGATTTAAAAGCTTTCATTTTAAAATCCTGCATGGTGCAGTACTCATTATGTGCAGCAAAACTGAACATTCTTTTCTTGTTCAGCCCACTGACATTAAGCATTTGCTTGTTACACATACACTATGAATTGTTGCCCTCCTTCTACATTGCTCCAACAATACTAATGTTAGAAGTACACTGTTTTTTCAGTGCAGTATTTCCTTTTCCCCCACGACTTCTAGCTATGCAAACTTTCTGATGGAAATGTCCTGTGCAGCTAGTGTTGAATGATGGTTAGTGCTTTGTACTGAGAGCAACCGACCACTAGGCTGAGACCGATCAAGCTCATTTTTAATGAGTAATTTGCCTTAACTGTCAGAGACAGAACACTTTCATTATCGAGACTAGATTCAGTCCCCGAGTCTGAACGCATACGATCAATGGTTTAACTCCTGTGTTACCTAAGTATATAAAGTACAGTACTATAAATGATAATTGTATAAGACTGATCACGCTGTGTAAAGTTTCTAAATGGCTGTCATTCTGATGCCAAACAAATTGTTGATAGTAACTGTAATGGACAGCAGAAACACATTTATATACACAATTTGACGCCCATCAAAAATGTGATTGATAACTTTTAATTTTTTGTATGCATGTAGGATATTTTAGCATTAACATGTAAACATATATTCTAGTTTTCTGGTTTATATGTCTCCATGATTGATAAACTTTGTAAATTGGTTGTCACACCAGTTAATCCCAAAACTATATGTTTCAGCCAAATATTGTGCATTTCATATATTTTACTTAAAAAGTCACAGGACTTTCTCCTATAAACTGATAATCATTCAAAATAACCAAGTACGTTTCTTACCAATGCATGATGGAAGGGGGTAATCCCAGGCTCTTCTTTCTCCAGTCATACATTTCAGGATGCTACTTCCATGTAGAGTGTAACCTGGATTACAACCATAAGAAATAGTGCTGCCAGCAAAATGGCCCTGGTCACTGATTTTATATCCAAACTGAGGCACACCGGGATCTTCACAGTGAGAGAGCTCAAAACCTGTGACGGGGGCACAGAACACAAGAACATAAGAAATAGGAGCAGGAGTAGGTCATTCAGCCCCTCGAGCCTGCTCTGCCATTCAATAAGATCATGGCTGATCTTCTACCTCATCTCCACTTTCCTGCACTATCCCCATATCCCTTGATTCCCTTAATATCCAAATATCTATCGATCTCTGTCTTGAATATACTCAACGACTGAGCCTCCACAGCCCTCTGGGGTAGAGAATTCCAAAGATTCACCACCCTCTGAGTGAAGAAATTTCTCCTCATCTCAGTCCTAAATGGCTGCCCCCTTATTCTGAGACTGTGGCCCCTGGTTCTGGACTCCCCAGCCAGGTGAAACATCCTCCCTGCATCTACCCTGTCAAGCCCTGTAAGAATTTTGTATGCTTCAATGAGATCACCTCTCATTCTTCTAAACTCGAGAGAGTATAGGCCTAGTCTATTCAATCTCTACTCATAGGACAATCCCCCAATCTCAGGAATCAGTCTGGTGAACCTTTGTTGCATTTCCTCTCTGGCAAGTATATCCTTCCTTAGGTAAGGAGACCAAAACTTTACACAAATACTCCAGGTGTGGTCTCACCAGGGCCCTATATAATTGCAGTAAGACGTCTTTACTCTTATACTCAAATCCTCTTGTAATAAAGGCCCATATATCATTTGTTCTCTTAATTGCTTGCTGTACCTGCATGTTAACTTTCAGTGATTCATGCACAAAGACACCCAGGTCCCTCTGAACACCAACATTTCCCAATCTCTCACCATTTAAAAAATACTCTGCTTTTCTATTTTTCCTACCAAAGTGGATAACTTCACATTTCTCCACATTATATTCCATTTCCCACATTCTTGCCCACTCACTTAGCCTGTCTATATCTCTTTGAAGCCTTTTTGCATCCTCCTCACAACTTACATTCCCACCCAGCTTTGTATCATCAGCAACTTGGATATATTCAGAACAAACTGAACCCGCTGAACCACAACACATCTAATCTTGACATCACGAATGGAAATGTCAGTGCATATAGCATCAAAATTAAGAGATGGGCCACTTGAGAAAGAAGAGAGATTGATCCACTTGACCAAAAAATTAAATCAGAATGAATTTTCACATAGAAAAGCAGAACTTCATAAATACTGCAGTGTCAATTTATTTATGAGGTAAGACATGCTCCTATACAATGTAAAATAGCTTAAGAAATTAAAGTCTGCTGAAATATTCTTTGTTCTTTTAATTAATTTAGTTATCCCCCATTGTTTCTTTAACTCTTTGTGTTCACCAAATTTTCCATTAAAAATTAGCATGTACAGCCCTTTTTAAAAAATATTGGGGGGAAAATTCAGTATCGCCCATTTTGGGACGCTAATATTGGCCAGGGGCCAATTTTAGCGCCCAGCGCAAATTATCGCCGCCAACCGCGAAATTCGTCTCCAGCACCCCTGGAGGTGATTGGAGCGCTAATCAAGCGCTACACACCTCTCTTAGGGCACTAACGTCGGGGAACGAGGCGCTACCTCAGAGCGCTACTGAAGCTCAGGCGATGTCAATTACCTTGTACTCAGACAGACTGGCACCATCCAGTTCTTAAAGGGGAGGGTCAATCTTGCTGCACAGCCTCACCCTGCTCATTGCAGCATTTGACCTCGGCCTGCAAGCAGGTAAAAATCTTCAGCAAAAATTCATGATGGCTACTCAGAGGCCCAGGGAGAGAACTCGCTGGTTTAGCGACCAGGCATTGGTGGCTCTGGTTGGCGCTGTGGAACGCCGACAGGCAGTGCTGTTCCCAGAGACTGGCAGGAGGCTGTTGCCCCGGGAGTTTACAAGGGAGTGAAGGAAGGTTCCCCAGCACGTTTCATCCAGGAGCCTGGTCCAAAGGATGCATACGCAGTGCCGCAGGAAGTTCAACGACCTCACTCAGGTAGTCAGGGTGAGTACATGCTTGAAAAACCTCTGCAGCCCACCATCTCAACCTCATTCTGAGCACAGATGGTGTAAATTTCCAAATCCCCAACACTCACCCAACAACAATGCCCATCTAATAAAAGTCACATCCACATCCCACATCTTGCAGACTTTAACGGCTATTTAACTATGGTAGGCACATCTGCCAAACACATGGCTGCACACTCACTCAGACGCTGTCCTTTTTCTTTCACATATTCGGAGGGAGCAACAACGCACAGGAGGACGACAGGCGGAGCTGCACACCCTCAGACAACTGGAGGAGCGAGTCCAGAGACTCATCGCCAGTCATGTCGTTGACGCTGTGGCCGTTAAATAGGTTGTCCCCCTTGGGGACAGCAACGGTATATTCATCACCCTTATCTCCTCTCTCATACCACTTCCCCTCACAACACCAGCCTTTCCCACTTCCCATCTAACGATACTGTCTTCATTCCTTGCTCCCTTCCTGCTCCCCTCTTGCACATTCCTGCTTTCAGATAGTGAGCCACCAACTGACCAGCCTGTTCCTCAGCCTCCCAGTGGCAGCGACGTTAGAGAGGAGGAGGAACACGAAGCCCGCGCCTCACCGCCTGTGTCTCCCAAGGGCGAGACATCCGATACTGGGGCCACACGGTCACTTGAGGGGAGCAGGGGATTTGGATCTGATGTGGGTGAAGCTCCGGGACCCAGCGGGCTGCAGCAATGCCATGGGGAAAGGAAAGCTCAGGGGCCATCTCCCCGGAGGGTGAGTGCGCGCACGAGTTCTGCTGCACAGGACTCGGATGGGGACCTCGATATAGTGGCCATGAATACTCAGGCAATGAGCAAGCACACTGAGCTCATGGGTGCAATGGCAAGGGTGCCCGAGAGCATGGATGCACTGGCTAGGAGCGTGGAGGAGTCCGCTACCAGCACAGCTGTCATCTGTGCGCAAACCCATGATCTCATCCATGCCTCGTTGCAGAGGATGGCTGAATTGCAGAGAGACCTTGGGGACTCAGACCCCATGCCGCGTGTAATAGGTGAGGTGGCAGCATGTATTGCAGCACAGGCCGAGGCAACGCAATGGCTTAGTGCTGGAATTGAGTCATTGGTTGGTGCCATCCAATGCCAGACTGCTCTCATGCAGTCTCAGATTGATGGCACACAAGCGCTGACAGCTGCCATCATCGCTGGGTCGTCCACAGTCCACCGGGGATCTCACGGTACCGCAGCAGGCCAGCAATCTGTGCTCGAGCAGATTGCTCCGGATGCTGAGGTACTGTCCCGGGGGAGTGGCAGTGTTTTGGTCGAACAGGAAGGTGCCGTCCTCTCTCAGGATGACAGCATTCCTGCTGCCACCACTGCCACTCTGCCACTATCTTGCCACAGCCTGACAACTTTGCTCATTTTACCCATTGGAGCTTTGCCCGGTAATAGGGGCTGCGGGATGGCTGTAATGATGTGCTTTTCCATCCCAAAAGCTATCTTCTCTGTCATTCATCTGAAGCGGTGTCTTATGAGGCGTTCACGAACTGCCCTTGCAGAGGCAACATTGAGCGCCTCCCTCCCACGTTGCTGCTGCTCATCCTCCTCTTCATCCTCCTCCTCTCCCTCTTCCTCCTCCTGAGGTGGTGCACCAATCCCTGGTGGCAAGGGCTGTGCCCTCAGAATTGCGAGGTTGTGAAGCATGCAGCACACAACAATGAAAAGCGATACTCGCTCAGGAGAGTACTGCAGGGCTCCTTCAGAGTGGTCAAGACACCGGAACCGTTGCTTTCAAGACGCCGATCGTCTGTTCAATGAGGTTCCTAGTGGCGCTATGGCTCTCATTGTATGCGAACTCAACAGGAGTGTTGGGGTTATGGAGCGGTGTCATCAGCCAGGTGCAGAGTGGATAACCCTTGTCCCCAAGGAGCCAGCCACGAGGATGATACGGTGGGTGGAAGAGGTCTGGGACACCAGTCTGGTGCAGGATGGATGCATCGTGGCTGATGCCAGGATAGCAGGCATTGACAGTGAGGATGCGCTGTCTGTGGTTGCACACCAACTGGATGTTGAGAGAGTGGAAGCATTTGCGGTTGTGGAAAACCTCTGCATTTTCATGAGGAGCCAGCAATGCCACAAGCGTGCAGTCAATGGCGCCCTGAACCATGGGGAAGCCCGCTATCCTAGCGAAGACACATGCACGTTCACGCTGTTTGTCTCGGTTCATGGGGAATGAGATATAGTCCCTTCTCCTTTGGTATAGAGCATTTGTGACCTCCCGGATGCAACAATGGACGGCAAACTGGGAGGTATGCGTAATATCCCCTGTTGAAGCCTGGAAGTAGCCGCTGGCATAGAAATTAAGAGCCATCGTCACCTTCACTGCCACCGACAGAGACGTCCTGATCCTGAGCTGAGGCTGAAGCTCTGGCTGTAGGAGGTGGCAGAGCTCTGTGACCATCTCCTTGCCGAAGCGCAGCCTTCTAAAACACTGCTCCTCGGACAAATGAATATAGGAGAAATGCTCCCGGAATATCCTGGGAGGGTAAGGTCTCCTGTGCAGAGGCCTGTTGGCCCTCCTCCCTCTGGCCACGTTTGCCACTCTCTCTCTGCACCTCTGCTGCCTCCGAACGTGAAGCTGGAGGACGAGGCCCCGTGTTAGTACAGCCCCCATTTAATCTTCTAAATATGGTAGTAATAAAGCTGACAGAAATGGGAACCTGAAAAGTGTTGGTGAGGAACAAAACTCCTTGGAGGACAGCGTTAAATGTATCTAGACGCCTCTCTCCCTCGCTCAACCTGCGTATGCAGAATCTTTTGCCGACAGGAAAAAGCAGGAAGCGTGCACCTTTAAATAGCGCTCCCCCAGCTCCCAGCCGACTGCAAAACGTCCCCCTCTACCTGTCATTCCTAGTGGCAGGTGCTAAGGCAGGGGGCGAGAATCAATTTCCGGTCTGGGGCGCTACCGGGGCGTTGCTCGTTTCGATGGCGTCACGATCTTCGGGCGCAGGAGATTGTGGCAGTGGTGTTTAGCACCACCGCAAACCGCCAGGTCAATTTCGCAGGTGGCGCTAAAATCACCGCATTTGGGTGGTAAGTCGTTAATGCCCCGTTAGCGCTAACTGGAGGCGCCAACCAACCAAATTTTTCCCACGTTAATTTTAGTCAGTCCTCTCCTGCATGTGATCACTCGTGCTTAGGTATTTTTTGTGTGCAAGTCTTGAGGTAAATGTTGATAATTTATTTGATCATTGAAGTCATAACACCGGAGCTTGATCGTGACCTCTTCTGATACACAGCCACTTTCCAGCACTAGTCATTACAATGCAATCCAAAATCATAGCAAACCTTTCCCCTTCTTGGCCAGAGACAGAGACTATCTGTAGCTCTGCAACAGCCAAGATCAGGAACCGGACCCGGAACATTTCATTTCTATATGGCTATGTTCCTCATTGGGTGTTGCATTTACATCTGAGCCATCTTAGGAAGTCATGTGTCCAGTCTTATTGTACGGAGGTCAAGCTGTTTGACTGAAGGAAGAGGCTGAAGATCAAGTTTGTCTTCTTACATAGGATTACATAGGATATACAGCACAGAAACAGGCCATTCGGCCCAACCAGTCCATGCCGGCATTTATGTTCCACTCGAGCCTCCTCCCGTCTTTCCTCATCTAAATCTATCAGCTTAATCCTCTATTCCCTTCTCCCTCAAATGCTGGTCTAGCCTCTCCTTAAATGCATCCATACTATTTGCTTCAACCACTCCCTGTGGTAACGAGTTCCACATTCTCACCACTCTTTGGGTTCTGAGTTCCCTATTGGATTTCTTGGTAACTATCTTATATTGATGGCCTCTAGTTATGCTCTTTCACACAAGTGGAAACATTCTCTCTGTATCCAATCTTTCAAAACCTTTCATAATTTTAAAGACTTCTATTAGGTCACCCCTCAGCCTTCTTTTTTCAAGAGAAAAGAGACCCAGCCTGTTCATCCTTTCCTGATATGTATACCCTCGCATTTCTGGTATCATCCTTGTAAATCTTCACTGCACCCTCTCCAGTGCCTCTATATCCTTTTTATAATATGGCGACCAGAACTGCACACAGTACTCTTAAGTGTGGTCTAACCAAGGTTCGATACAGGTTTAGCATAACTTCCCTACTTTTCAATTCTATCCCTCTAGAAATAAACCTAGTGCTTGGTTTGCTTTTTTTTAATGGCCTTGCTAACCTGTGTCGCAACTTTTAGTGATTTGTGTATTTGTACTCCTACATCCCTTTGTTCCTCTACCCCACCTAGACTCACACCCTCCAAGTGATAAGTGACCTCCCTATTCTTCCTACCAAAATGTAATACCTCACATTTATCTGTGCTGAACTTCATTTGCCAATTATTTGCCCATTCTGCAAGTTTATTAATGTCCTCCTGTAATTTGTTGCAGTCCTCCAATTTGGTATCATCCGCAAATTTAGAAATTGTGTTTTTGATTCCAAAGTCTAAATCGTTAATGCAAATTGTGAGCAGCAGTGGTCCCAGCACTGATCCTTGTGGAACTAGCCACCTTCTGCCAATGTGAATAGCTACCCTTTACTCCCACTCTCTGCTTTCTCTCTTACATAGGATATACGGCACAGAAACAGGACATTCGGCCCAACCAGTCCATGCCGGCGTTTATGCTCCACACGAGCCTTCTCCCGTCTTTCCTCATCTAAATCTATCAGCATAACCCTCTATTCTCTTTTCCCTCATATGCTTGTCGAGCATCCCCCTAAATACATCTATACTTTTCGCTTCAACTACTCCCTGTGGTAGCGAGTTCCACATTCTCACCACTCTTTGGGAAAGAAGTTTCTTCTGAATTCCCTATTGGATTCCAAATCTAAATCGTCTTGAAGCCAGCTAGCAATCCATTCTGCTACTTGTCCCCTGACTCCGCATTCTCTGACCTTATTCATTCGTCTATTATGGGGTACCTTCTCGAAGGACTTTTGAAAATCTAGATAAATTACATCTACTGCATTACCATTGTCTACTCTCTCTGTTACTTCTTCAAAAAATTCAATAAGGTTGGTCAAGCAATATTTTCCATTTTGAAATCCATGCTGACTATTCATTATTATACTTTTCATTTCTAGATGTTCTTCTATTCTCTCCTTTAGTAGGGATTCCATTATTTTTCCTACCACTGATGTTAAGCTGACTGGTCTAATATTCCCTGGACATGTTCTATCCCCCTTCCTAAATAGAGGTATTATACATTAGCTATCCGCCAGGCCTCTGGCACTACACCTTTTTCTAACGAATTATTAAATATGTGCAGTAATGCCTCTGCTACCTCTTCCCTAGATTCTTTTTAAATGGGTGGATGCAATCCATCCGGACCAGGGGTTTTATCCTCTTTGAGTTTGATTAGTTTATTTAATATATCCCACTTTTTTAAATTTTAAATGCACTAATCTCATTACTCATCTCATCATCCAATGTCATGTCCACTTGTTCTATCTCCCTGGTAAATACCGAAGTGAAATAATGATTTAATATTTCTGCCATCTCCCTATCGTTACCTGTGGTATTGTCCTGTCCATCCCTTAATGACCCTATTCCCATCCCTACCTTCCTTTTTTTATTGATTTGCCTGTAAAATATTTTACTACTTTGTTTTATGTTCCTTGATAATTTAATTTCATAGTTCCTCTTTGCCTTCCTAATTGTTTTTTTTGACTTCTCTCCTAATCCCTTCGTATTCTCTCTTATCATGCACTCCTCTGCTGCCTATATACTTAATGTATGCCTCTTTCCTTACCCTCAATTGTTCCCTTATGTCTTTATTCATCCATGGAGTCTCATTAGTGTTTAGTTTTTTCTTTTCTTTTAGTGGAATATATTTTTCCTGCACTCTGTTGAACATTGTTTGAAATGTCTCCCATTGTCGTTCTACATCAATGTTTGCCAATATTGTTGCCCATTTTATCTTCCCAAGTTCTATTCTCAGCCCCTCAAAATCAGCTTTTCCCCAATCTATTAACCTAGTTTTTGTCATACTTATGTCCTTCTCTATTATCATCTTAAAGCGTATTATATTATGGTCACTATAGTAAATGTGCTAAGGCAGTAGGTCGTTCATATGACTATTCAATCATATTTAAATCAGATGATTTTTTTCATTCACAAAACTGAAGTCAATGGGAATCGGGGGGAAAACGCTCCACTGGCTGGAGGCATACCTAGCACAAAGGAAGATGGTTGTGGTGGTTGAAGGTCAATCATCACAGCCCTAGGACATCACTGCAGGAGCTCCTCAAGGCAGCGTCCTAGGCCCAACCATCTTCAGCTGCTTCATCAATGACCTTCCCTCCAACATAAGGTCAGAAATAGGGATGTTCGCTGATGACTGCACATTGTTCAGCGCCATTCACAACTCCACGGATAATGAAGCAGTCCATGCCCGCATGCAACTGGACCTGGACGACGTTCAGGCTTGGGCTGATAAGTGGCAGGTAACATTCGCGCCACAGAAGTGCCAGGCAATGACTATCTCCAACAAGCAAGAGTCTAACCACCTCCATTTGACATTCAACGGCATTACCATCACCGAATCCCCCACCATCAACATCCTGGGGGTCACCATTGACCAGAAGCTTAACTGGACCAGCCACATAAATACTGTGGCAACAAGAGCAGGTCAGAGGCTAGGTATTCTGCGGCGAATGTCTCACCTCCTGACTCCCTAAAGCCTTTCCACCATCTACAAAGCACAAGTAAGGAGTGTGATGGAATATTCTCCACTTGCCTGGATGAGTGCAGCTCCAACAACACTCAAGAAGCTTGACACCATCCAGGACAAAGCAGCCTCTTGATTGGCACCCCATCCACCACCTTAAACATTCACTCCCTCCACCACCGGCGAACCGTGGCTGCAGGGTGTACCATCCACAAGATGCACTGCAGCAACTTGCCAAGGCTTCTTCGGCAGCACCTCCCAAACCCGCGACCTCTTCCACCTAGAAGGACAAGGGCAGCAGGCACATGGGAACACCACCACCTCCAAGTTCCCTCCAAGTCACATACCATCCTGACTTAGAAGTATATCGCCAATCCTTCATCATCGCTGGGTCAAAATCCTGGAACTCCCTACCTAACAGCACTGTGGGTGTACCTTCACCACACAGACTGCAGCGGTTCAAGAAGGCGGCTCACCACCACCTTCTCAAGGGCAATTGGGGATGGGCAATAAATGCTGGCCTTGCCAGCGACGCTCACATACCATAAACGAATAAAACATTTTTTAAACGTGC
The DNA here is from genome assembly GCA_030390025.1 of Squalus acanthias. Lineage (NCBI taxonomy): Eukaryota > Metazoa > Chordata > Chondrichthyes > Squaliformes > Squalidae > Squalus > Squalus acanthias. Next base: position 100,707,256 of record CM059432.1, read on the forward strand.
CGTCTTTCATACGAGATGTTAAATCGAGGCCCCGTCTGCCCTTTCAGGTGGACGTAAAAGATCCAATGGCACTGTTTCAAAGAAGAGCAGGGGTGTTCTCCCTGATGTCCTGGCCAATATTTATCGCCAACCAACATCACTTAAAAAACAGATTATCTGGTCATTATCACGCCGCTGTTTGTGGGACCCTGCTGTGCGCAAATTAGTTGCCGCATTTCCTATGTTACAACAGTGACTACACTTCAAAAGTACTTCATTGGCTGTAAACGCTTTAGGACGTCCTGAGGTCATGAAAGGCGCGATATAAATTTAAGTCTTTCTTTTCTTCTCATTACATTCTTTAGTTAAATACCTGCAAATAGCAGTATGGTAAAGAGCAATTCATACAAGTGAGAAGCTGATGGAATTTTGGAGATGCCTGGATGCCATTATTACTGAAATGAATACAGTAATGTATTGTGTGTTTTTTTTATGATTACGCCCACAGCGTAATCATCATTGAGTGCAACTTTCATTAATTAATCACTCAATTATAGTTGCGCATGCTACCTCTGCTGTACCTCAGCTACAATACAACTTGCAAAAGTATTCATGGACAGTATGTGGAATTGACCAACTCCATCCCTCTCCCTGGTCACTGTCTGCGGCTGAACCATACCATTCGCAACCTTGCCGTCCGATTTAACCAACAACAACTTGTATTTATATAGCGCCTTTAACGTAGTAAAACGTCCCAAGGTGCTGCACAGGAGTATTATAAGACAAAAAATTTGACACCAAGTCACATAAGGATAAATTAGGGCAGGTGACCAAAAGCTTGATCAAAGAGGTAGGTTTTAAGTAGCGTCTTAAAGGAGGAAAGAGAGATAGCGAGGCGGAGAGGTTTAGGCAGGGAATTCCAGAGCTTAGGGCCGAGGCAACAGAAGGCACGGCCACCAAAGTTTGAGCGATTATAATCAGGGATGCTCAAGAGGGCAGAATTAGAGGAGCGCAGATATCAAGGGGGGTTGTGGGGCTGAAGGAGATTACAGAGATAGGGAGGATGAGAATTTTGAAATCGAGGCGCTGCTTAACCGGGAGCCAATGTAGGTCAGTGAGCACAGGGGAGCTGGGTGAATGGGATTTGGTGCGAGTTAGGACATGGGCAGCTGAGTTTTGGATGACCTCAAGTTTACGTAGGGTAGAATGTGGGAGGCCAGCCAGGAGTGCGTTGGAATAGTCAAGTCTAGAGGTAACAAAGGCATGGATGAGGGTTTCAGCAGCAGATGAGCTGAAGCAAGGGCGGAGACGGGCAATGTTACGGAGGTGGAAATAGACAGTCTTTGTTATGCTGCGGATATGTGGTCGGAAGCTCATTTCAGGGTCAAATATGACACCAAGTTTGCGAACAGTGTGGTTTAGCCTCAGACAGATGTTAATGAGAGGGATGGAGTCAGTGGCTAGGGAACGGAGTTCATGGCGGGGACCGAAAACATTGGCTTCAGTCTTCCCAATATTTAATTGGAGAATATTTCTGCTCATCCAGAACTGTATGTCGGACAAGCAGTCTGTCAATTTACAGACCGTGGAGGGGTCAAGAGAAGAGGTAGTGAGGTAGAGCTGGGTGTCGTCAGCGTACATGTGGAATCTGACGCTGTGTTTTCGGATGATGTCGCCAAAGGGCATCATGTAGATGAAAAATAGGAGGGGGCCAAGGATAGATCCCTGGGGGAACCCTGAGATGCCTTGGGACATTTTACTGTGTTAAAGGCGCTATATAAATGCAAGTTGTTGTTTTTGCTTTTATTCCAGCTGAACTTTGCACATGGAATGCCAATTTGCATAAATAGCCATTGTTTTAAAGGGGTAGTCTTTTTCTAATACAGCAGTGAATCCTATTGTATTTTAATCATGTACTATCTGAGGCTGAAGCAGAACAAATTCTTTGAAAGCCTAATCCCTGTTTCTGATCCACTGCCAGCAGTTCTACACAAGTCATATGCTAAGCTCTTGGAGCACACTTCGGCTCATCCAAACTGTCAAAGCCTGGGTGACACAATCAAAATTCACCTGGAACTAACACAATGGGTAAACACAGTTGTAATCATTAGCAGCGCTGTCACTGCCTGGAATAAATCCCCAGGGCCATCCACAACGTCAACAACTCAGTAACATTTACTCACCAGAACAATGCATCAGATATGCTACATGTATGTCAATGTGTCATAATCAAAGAATAACTGCAATAAAAATACACTACAATCTAATTTCCAATTGTTCTGGTCAGTGTTCTCCAATTGTGATTTCATACAAGTCATGGCTCTGAATTCAATTTCCACCTACAAGTCAGATGTAGTAATAGTGGCATCCAGCACTTCCAAAAATCCAAAGGCACACCTTCTCATTTCTGTGAACTTCTTTTCATGCTGATGATGGGAAGTGTTTTACTAAACAGAGAGAACAGTAATAGCAAAGACCCTGAGCACTGGAGGTCCTCCACTCCCACATGAGGAAATAATACACATGCAACAGTCCATTTTACTGTTAGTGTTTCATTCAGAAAAAAAAATGATGGACACCCCATTGTAAATTTCAATCCTCTGGATGCAAGTCAACCATCACAAACTCTATGACCTGACATCTATTGCTGTTTAACTGACCATACTGCAACAAACTTTATGTTATGGAGAATTAATAAATGGTTATTTCCTTTAGTAATAGAATAGTCTTGTGAAGTACAGCCCAGAATTCTAACATTCCTGAAAACGGTTAAGCGCTTCCTGAATTGAACTGTTCAATAATCACGTGATTAAATAGCCAGATTATATAAAGCCTGGCAAAGTTAGCTGCTTGGTTCAGTTGGTAGCACTCTCACAATTAAGTCAGAAGATTGTGGGTTCAATCCCCACTCCAGGCCCAGGCTGTCACTTCAGTGGAATGATGAGGGAATGCTATATTGTCAGAGGTGCTACCTTTTAAATGAGACATTAAATCAAGGACCTGCCTTCCTATTACAGTGAATATGGAAGTTCTCATAGCACTTTTGGAAGAAGAGCAGTGAGTTCTCTTGAGTGTTCCAACCAACATTTCTCCCTCAGCAACGCCATCAAAAACAATTAACTGGTCATTTATCTCATTTGTTGTTTATGGCACCTTACAGATGCACAAATTGGTGTTGTGTTTGTCTAAGTAGCAAGTAACTACATTTCAAAAGTAATTGATTGGCTGTGATGCACTTTGGATGTGAAACGTGCTGTAAAATGTAAATTCTTTCTAACATATGAGCAGAGTGACAGGTGAGAGTTGCTGGTAGTTTTGTGACTAGAATTATTGTCAATTTGGCATGACAAGTTTTACTGTTAAGTCACAAAACACAAAAACTATAGTCACTTTTCTTTAATGTCTTGCAGTGCGATGCATACCTGGCCTTTCCTTGACCAATCTCCTAAACAGAACCCTCAATATTACAATGCATTTTAGTCAATGTCTTCCCAGCTGCTCACTCAGATAGAGTTGTTTCTATGGCTTTTTGATGAGACATGGTTCCTTCTGAGGGCAAAGGTTTTAAGATGCCTTTCATCTAAGAATTCTTCAACTTGAAAGGCAGGGCTGAAGCATTACATGTTACAACTAATGCTACTACAGGTTCCATGGATAGATATTGCACTAGCTATGAGCTGTGGCATAAGATGCTGTGCTTTAACAAAGCTCTGTTTCTGCAGTGTCAAAAATCCATAGAGGTGATTCCAATTCTATCTGAGTGTGCAACTGAAAATAGCTTGGCTAAAATTCTCATATTATGGGTTATACTTAGGAGGCCTTCAAAAAGGAACTGCACTACAAGGCTTTAAAAATTAGCAAGAACTTACAAAAGCTATTAAACCTACAGTTAACAGATTTGACCGTCCGATAGCCCAAGGACTAAAACTTATTAGAAGAGAAGTCTGCATCTTAAACTATGTTGCTCAGGGTTGCTTTTAATTTTCACCATTTAATTCAGCATTATAGCCATAACTCACTATGTAATGGCTACTCATAGGGTAATTCTGTTCAATGATCATTATCTTATACAAGCTCAGATTACATTAAAGGGATAGCAAACTCATGAAATAATATTTAGAAAGCATTTATTTGTGTGGCGATATAAATTGCATTGAAACCTATTGTTATGTAATTTATTTGTTACATCATCTAAGGTGGACACACTGTAGGGTTTTCACTGGGCTGTCTAAAATTTTCTAAAATGTAAACCAGATAAACAAAAATTATTTTTAAAAATATATAAAATTGCATTTTTTTCTTTTTACTTTTGGGCCTTATGATGTAGAGGACATTAATAATTTGTGTTATTATGGTTTTTAATAAATTCTTATCAGCAGCAAAGCAAACCTCAGAACTGAAGCCATGATGCCAATCCCTGCCGTGCCCCCATCTGCTGTTGAGTTTGCCTACAGGAGGCAAGCCTGACATTACCATGATGAAAGGGGTACACAGCTCGTCTGGGTCTTCTCACCCACAAACTCAACAAGATTTTTCAAAGACCCTTTAAAGAAGGCAGTACCCATTTAAGAATTCTTTCATTTTCAAGTAGTTTCAACACATTAAACAGATATATTGTATCACATAACCTGTTGACCGAAGCTAAACAAAGGGTCAAGATATGCTCTTTGAAAAAGATATGCTCTTTGAAAATGAATGAACAATTTTGCGCAACATATTGCAATTGCGCCCTTAATAATTTATTTACACCACTTTGGAATTAATGAATAACTATAATGGTAGGAAATTTCAACTGTGCATAGAATTTATATTGTTTAAAATCTGGTTCTTGTACAAGAAAAAATATAATGAGCTCCCTTGACCATACACAACAAAGGAGGTTGAAGCACTCACCAGTGTAAACAAGCTGAAAACCTTCATCAGTTGCTTCAGAGTCCGTATTAAACTCCAACCACAGATGATTGGATGTACTGCTCAAAGTCAATCCCATCATCCCAGTGCCAGAGAATGCCCCCAGAAGATGAGCAGAACTGTCTTTCCCATCATATATCTAACAAAGGAGGCAAATTGACAGATCATTTCACTATCAGATAAAGAAACAGATGCAGAAATGTGAGCAACATAGAACTAATACAATGTAAGCATCATATAATTACTAGATCATGTTAACTTTCTGATACATGATAGTATCATGGCGCAGAGATAATAATTGGCCCCCTTAAGGATATAAACTTGTACTAAAACATGAAAATCCTTTCTGTGAACAAAACTCAAAGATGGAACTAAAAACACCTAGTTTGGAAAGGCTTGCCATTCCACAGGGCTGTCTGTGCTCATTCTCTTTCCATTGTGCTTTTGTGGCTGTATCCAGCCTTTCAGAAATCTTTACAATGGCACTGAAAGGTCTCCGATGTAGAGGTAGATTGCAGAACAAAGGAATAATTAGATAATTTTAAAACTGCTGCAGCCCAGCAGCACACGTTCTGACCTTCCCCTTGTCATCCTTTCTTAGCCGTTTTCTCTTTGTACAAAAATGTTTTTTTTTCCACTTTTATTTATGACTACCAGTAGCTTAATGGGCTATCCTGGCTCTCTCTTTAAATAGTTTTATATATATATTTAAAAATGAACTGGAAATGGTGTAGGTTTTAAAAAAGTCTTAAACAGAATAAGAACCGATGGAAAATAACTAAAATGATGGTATTCATGCTACCTACCTATCTAATCCAACTTCCAAACCTTTGCAAAAAACAGAGTCAACACACACAACAACCCTGAAAAATGTCAAAAGGCGACTGGATTCATCTTGAATATGAGACTATCGATTTAATGCCAATTTATGGCTGCATTTGCAATATGAATTCATCCCAAATTCTGATATCTATCTGTCATCATAAAAGTGCAAAACTCTTCACCCAAAATGACTTCTTCCCCTTCCTTGGTGCTGCAGTTCCGTCCAACTTGATAGAATAGAACTACGTAATTTACTTTTCCATAAATCTGGGATTTGCACACGTACAATAGAAAAGCTTGAAATGCCCAACAATCTTGGACTGATTAACATATTTTTTGTTTAAAGTTTAATTTTACTGTTCAGATTAGTGGATCAGTTAGTACAAGGAAAGGAAAACAGATGGGATCTGGCTACTGGTGGGGAGAAGCATTTGTAAAAATAAAAACAGAAAATGTTGTAAAGGCACATGGTATGATTTGAGTACCACCCAACACTTTGATTTTCTGCTCATAGCAAAAGGCAATTTGCATAAGCGATCAAGTCCCTTATAAACCAAAACCCATGCTATTTTTGTGCCCTGAGTATAACATGACAGATAGATGAACAATCACCCCTTAATTACAGCATAACACACTGGAGATTACATAGAATGCCCAATGCATTTTCCTGTCTACTCTCAAGAGTGGTAAATAACCATAAATAACCATAATCATTATGTTCAGGCTATAAATAATAGATTTATTTAAAAGTAAGCTATTTTACAAAAACACTAAGAGACTGACAGGACCAGCATTTGGAAAACAATAAAGCTGGAACAGTTTGGTAGGTGTTACTATACCTTCTTTAAAACATATCTCTCACAGAATCTGCAAGACTTCTGGAGAAAACAGTGGCCGAGAATTTGGATCACGTGCGAATTTGGGTGCGGTCCCAGTGTAGTGCACGCGTCTAATGAGGTCGTTAGAAGGACCATGGGAAATTTGTCCACCGGCCTCACTCATTTATTAGTGGCGAACTGCAGGCACCTGTCATGATCCCAGAGGTAGATTGAAGATTGGCTGGCGTCTGTGGTGCGCAGAGGGGGGCAGAGAGCATGACTGGCAATGGCCCGTGAATTTAATGTGGGGCCGGGTGGGCCATTACTGCTCCTCCTGGCTCCACAATAAGTTAAGAAAAAAAATTACAACTTATCGTTCGGGAGACAGCCTCCAGCAGTCCATTGAAGGACTGCTGGTTTGGCTGCCAAGCACCTAAGAATACTGACCACAGCATTCACGCCACAAGCTGCAGTGAGTCACTACAGAATTTTGTAAAGGGGGCCTCAACGGTGGTAGACCCACTATTTGCAAAGGCATTGGGGAGAAATTGGACAAAAGCACAAAATGGGGGAAAAAGGCACCATTTTCCCGGTGCTGTCTCTCGTGACCCATGGGCGCCTGAAATACATCTGATGCCCTATTCGGTCAGACAATACTTCAGGCTTCCTGGCGGCTGCCTAAAACAGAAATTAGGGTCCTTGTATGTGCTAATGAGAGGTCTTACGTCTGTTTCAGGACCTCTCTCGGATGTTCATTAGGACTGAGCGGGCAGGCTCCACACAGGTTTTTGGGTTCTTCAGCAGCCTAACCAGCAGTCCTTAAAAGTACTACTGGAGGCTGCTAACAAAATAGTAAGTATTTTCTTTTAACTTTGCCTAAACATGGAGCTGGGGGAAGGAGGAGCGCTCATCCTGGCTCCACATCACTACTTCGGGCTGCTTCTGGCCTCCCACCCTTTCTGTTGCGCCCCGCCCTCCCCCACAGGACCGTTGTCAACAAGCCTCTAGATGCCTGATTAGCATCCACAGCTCCCTGAAATTATGCTGGTGAGCTCTGAGGCCCAGTTTCGGTCGAGCCTCAGGCCTCTGGGTTCTGGTGCTCACTCCCAGAGCATCGACCATTCTTCATCTGAAAACGGGCTGAAACGAATCTTTAGCCCAAATTTTGTACATCAATCAGGTGATAAAGCTACTCATTGCACAATGCCCAGCTATTAGACTGAATTGAAACTGAACTAAATGTGAGCAAGTATGGCAGCTTTTTATGCCAAAAGAAGTCCTTATGTCACAGGTCAGTGAACTCATTTTAGTATCCAAATTAAGAAATTAAGAAACTGGATTAATTTCGATCCAATATGCACCAAAAAGACATGAGCCTTGCAATTAGGGTTGGACATATTCCTGGAGTTTCAATCACAAGACCTCCGGCCTCCAACAGCCCTGCAGTCAAACGACCTTTCTTCCCATTTCCAATATTTCTATAACTAATAAACAAAAGTGTTCAAAGAATATGAAGAAAAACTTTTTTTTAAAGGCCCCTATGAATTTTCAACCGGGTTGCTTGCAGCAGTGTCCAGAAGATTAATTTTCAATTCCTGGAAACTCCAGGGTAAACTTGGAGGGTTGGCAACCGTAATTGCAAACACTGCGAGGTAACACATTGACTGAAATTCCTCCCAGCACTTTGTAAAATAAATGGGTTAGTGCCGCTGCTAAAAAAAACGGAGAGAGGAATTTCAGGCAAACACATTAGCAGTCATCTGCCAATATTCCAGAGCATAATTTGAGGCCATTGTCGAAACGACTGTAAAAAAAAGTCATTTATTTTCGTAAACAGACTCAACTAATTCAGAAATGGAACAACTTCCCAGTTTTGCACATGAAAGTAAATCCCCAAATGAAGCATCATACAACAAATAATAAAAAATAAACTCAATATTGGTTTTCATTGATTTAAAGTTATTGCTTAGTGGTCACTCAAAATTAGTTTTCTGCTGTTTTCACAGCACTGTTTCTGTTGCCTTCTCAGATCTGTAACATCATAAAGCAAATAAGTATTTTTCACTGAAACTTTCTTCAGTCTATTTTGAAGGTGCTGACTTATGCTGGAGTTCAATTCACCACGGCAGCTGGGGAATTTAAATTCAGTTAATTAAATAATCTGGAATAAAAAGCTAGTATCAGTAATGGTAACCATGAAACTATGAGATTGTCGTAAAAACCCATCTGGTTCACTAATGTCCATTAGGGAAGGAAATCTGCTGCCCTTACCTGGTCTGGCCTATATGTGCCTCCAGACCCACAGCAATGTGGTTGACTCTTAACTGCCCTCTGAAATGGTCTAGCAAGCCACTCAGTTGTAACAAACCGCTACGAAACACAATAATAAGAATGAAACCGGACGGACCACCTGGCATCGACCTCGGCACCGGCTATAGACACGGCAATGGCACACCCAGCCCAATCAACCCTGCAAAGTCCTCCTCACCAACATCTGGGGACTTATGCCAAAATTGGGAGAGCTGTCCCACAGACTAGTCAAGCAACAGCCTGACATAGTCATACTCACATAATCATACCTTTCAGCAAATGTCCCAAACTCCTCCATCACCATCCCTGGATATGTCCTGTCCCACCGACAGGACAGACCCACCAGGGGTAGTGGTATACAGTCAGGAAGGAGTGGCCCTGGGAGTTCTCAACATTGACTGCGGACCCCATGAAGTCTCATGGCTTCAGGGCAAGCATGGGCAAGGAAACCTTCTGCTGATTACCACCGTCCGCCCTCCCTCAGCTGATGAATCAGTACTCCTCCATGTTGAACACCACTTGGAAGAAGCACTGAGAGTAGCAAGAGCTCAGAATGTACTCTGGGTGGGGGACTTCAATGTCCATCACCAAGAGTGGCTCGTTAGCACCACTACTGACCGAGCTGGCCGAGTTCTGAAGGACATAAATCCAGTCTGGGCCTGCGACAGGTGGTGAGAGATCCGACACGAGGGAAAAACCTACTTGACCTCGTCCTCACCAATCTACCTGTCGCAGATGCATCTGTCCATGACAGTATTGGTAGCAGTGACCACCACACAGTAATTGTGGAGTCGAAGTCCCGTCTTCACACTGAGGACACCCTCCATCGTGTTTTGTGGCACTACCACCCTGCTAATTGGGATAGATTCAGAACAGATCTAGCAGCTCAAAACAGGGCATCCATGCGGCGCTGTGGGCCATCAGCAGCAGCAGAATTGTATCCCACCACAATCTGTAACCTCATGGCCCGGCATATCTCTCACTCTACCATTACCATCAAGCCAGGTGACCAACCCTGGTTTAATAAAGAGTGCAGAAGAGCATGCCTGGAGCAGCACCAGGTGTACCTAAAAGTTAGGTGCCAACCTGGGGATGCTGCAACACAGGGCTAAGCGATCCCACAATCAACGGATCAGATCAAAGCTCTGCAGTCCTGCCACATCCAGTCGTGAATGGTGGTGAACCATTAAACAACTAACGGGAGGAGGAGGCTCCATGAATATCCCCATCCTCAATGATGGTGGAGCCCAGCACGTGAGTGCAAAAGAAAAGGCTGAAGCGTTTGTAACCATCTTCAGCCAGAAGTGCCGAGTGGATGATCCAAATCAGCCTACTCCTGAGGTCCCCACCATCACAGAAACCAGTCTACAGCCAATTCGATTCACTCCATGTGATATCAAGATATGGCTGAGCGCACTGGATACAGCAATGACTATGGGCCCCGACAACATCCCGGCTATCGTGCTAAAGACTTGTGCTCCAGAACTAACCACCCCTCTAGCCAAGCTGTTCCAGTACAGCTGCAACACTGGCATCTATCCGACAATGTGGAAAACTGCCCAGGTATGTCCTGTCCACAAAAAACAGGACAAATCCAATCCGGCCAATTACCGCCCCATCAGTCTACTCTCAATCATCAGCAAAGTGATGGAGGTATCATCGACAGTGCTATCAAGCGGCACTTACTCACCAATAACCTGCTCACTGATGCCCAGTTTGGGTTCCGCCAAGACCACTCGGCTCTCGACCTCATTACAGCCTTGGTCCAAACATGGACAAAGGAGCTGAATTTCAGAGGTGAGATGAGAGTGACTGCTCTTGACATCAAGGTAGCATTTGACCGAGTGCGGCATCAAGGAGCCCTAGTAAAACTGAAGTCAATGGGAATCGGGGGTGGGGGGGGGGGTGAAATGCTCCACTGGCTGGAGTCATACCTAGCACAAAGGAAGATGGTTGTGGTGGTTGAAGGTCAATCATCACAGCCCCAGGACATTACTGCAGGAGTTCCTCAGGGCAGTGTCCTAGGCCCAACCATCTTCAGCTGCTTCATCAATGACCTTCCCTCCAACATAAGGTCAGAAATGGGGATGTTTGCTGATGACTGCACAGTGTTCGTGCCATTCACAACTCCTCAGATAATGAAGAAGTCCATGTCCGCATGCAAAAAGAGCTGGACATCGTTCAGGCTTGGACTGATAAGTGGCAGGTAACATTCACGTCACAGAAGTGCCAGGCAATGACTATCTCCAACAAGCGAGAGTCTAACCACCGCCCCTTGACATTCAACGACACTACCATCGCCGAATCCCCCACAATCAACATCCTGGGGGTCACCATTGACCAGAAACTTAACTGGACCAGCCATATAAATACTGTGGCAACAAGAGTAGGTCAGAGGCTAGGTATTCTGCAGCGAGTGTCTCACCTCCTGACTCCCCAAAGCCTTTCCACCATCTACAAGGCACAAGTAAGGAGTGTGATGGAATACTCTCCACTTGCCTGGATGAGTGCAGCTCCAACAACACTCAGGAAGCTCGACACCATCCAGGACAAAGCAGCCCGCTTGATTGGCACCCAATCCACCACCTTAAACATTCACTCCCTCCATCACCGGCGTACCGTGGCTGCAGTGTGTACCATCTACAAGATGCACTGCAGCAACTCATCAAGGCTTCTTCGGCAGCACCTCCCAAACTTGCGACCTCTTCCACCTAGAAGGACAAGGGCAGCAGGTGCATGTGAACACCACCATCTCCAAGTCACACACCATCCTGACTTGGAAACATATTGCCATTCCTTCGTCGCTGGGTCAAAATCCTGGAACTCCCTACCTAACAGCACTGTGGGAGTACCTTCACCACACGGACTGCAGCGGTTCAAGAAGGCGACTCACCACCACCTTCTCAAGGGCAACTAGGGATGGACAATAAATGCTGGCCTTGCCAGCGATGCCCACATCCCATAAACAAATAAAAAAAGAAGTTCCACAGGAGCCCATGGGTACTTTGCGCAAATGGCCGTGCTCCATGTATGAGGGAACATAAGGATATCTCTGGACGGATAAATTAAGATGGTGTTCCTCATCCATAATTATCTTGTGAACCTATTCACTGATTCCTGCTGGAATGTGTTCCTGGAATGGAGGTGGGGGGGTTGCGGGTGGGTGCATCATAGCTGAGCCAAATTCTGTGCTCATGCAACAGCCACATGGGATCGTATTCCAGCAGTAGTCAGTGAATATTAATTTGGAGCAGGAACCCTTTCCTAAACCAGTGATTCTGAGGCAAATTGAAAAGTTCAAAAGTCCCTGCCACTGCATTGGCTGAGATTAGCCAACCCAGCACTTCCCTGGTCAGAATAGTATTTTCCACATCAGGAAGTTTACTTATCAACTGAGCCATTTAGAGAGCTGTAGAAAATTATTATTCAACACCATAGTACAAAACATATTCGTCATCTTACTTTTCCTTTGCTAAGCAACAAGAATCAGCAAATTTTTTCAATCAATACTATTCACTAAAATAAGCAACTGCATTAAAAATCACAATTTAAATCCATTTTGTTCATGAAACAATAAAATGGAAAGTCTGTGGAATTGAATTTGAAGTGATTGCTTTTTATTTCTGTGCCGCTCAAACTCCAGCCAATCAAACTTCATAGTATTACTCATCAGGGAATCAGCACCATTGAGATAAGTTTCTTTTCTTTCTGTCTAGTTTCATGTCACACATTCGAGATGCTGTTCTGTCAGAGGGAAAATCTGAAAGGTAATGACGGAAACTTCTGTTACAAGAAAAATAAACAGCAGTGGGTAGAATTTCCGCTTTGGGCACAATTGTCAATTCCCCTGCAAATCGAGCCCGAAATTGCGCCCATTCTGAAAAGTATTTTTTTCCCCCTCCCCGAGTTTCCGCTGAAACTCATTTGCATATCGCCAAATGCAAAATCTGCCATGAACCAGCGTAATCGGGCAATGTTTAGAAACATAATTTTAAAAAAAATTTGCTTTAAAAATGTTTCCTTCATATATTTAAAAGTGGTAACTTGGTGACATTTAATTAAAACAGCTGAAAATAGATTAATCACAAAAAATAGGCATTTTTAATCACAGTGTCAATCCATCACCTGTGAGTAACCCAATTTTAAATTATTGAAATTCACTTAAAAAAAATATATAAAATTATTTTCAAGTTATATTGGGGTACATTAGTAAGCTAATAAATTAAAATAAAAATCACATTTGAAAGCTTTTAAAATGTATCATTTTTTGGCTTGGAATTTGCGGTGGGTAATAACAGTGAACAAACAGCGTTCGCTGTCATTACCCCTCTGAAACTGACCGCAACTTCAGGATGTAGCGCATGTGCATCCTAATGCGGAAATCCTGAAGTTGTGGTCAGTCATTCACTGCTCTGATACTGGCTGTGCTGTGCCTCCCCCCCACCCCCAACCCCCAACCTGCACAGCCGGCAAGCAGTGTAATCTGTCAAATCATGGAAACTGACAAAAACTTCAGCTCTTCTGCGGTAATACCGCTGTTAAATACCCCACTAAAAGCTAGACCCTTTTGGATTAGATGTAACTGGGGTTTTAACAGCGTATTGACAGCTAAACAAAGGTTATGGCCTTGAAAAACTAATTTCAATTTTGTGGAGTGTCAAATTTATCCATTTTAATCAAATTTTTAAGAAACTTTAAAAATGTTTGTTCATCATTATTTCAGGTTTGCCTTTTCCTATGTGAGAACCCCAATTGCGTGTCAGAAAAGCTAAACTTCTTGCCACAGAGATCGCGAGATCTTTGTGGGAAGTTTACTTCGGAACCAGCTGTGAATGCCTTTGTTTCACAGCTGACCGCAAATTACGGGCCATTGTCTTAATTTTTAAAGCCTCCCTGAAGGCTTGCAAATGAGCTTTATTAGCGGAAACTCGCCACGGTGATTCATTCAACCTGGGGGCGTGGCCAATGTTGTGGGCGGGGCCTGCTTCCAGCACAATGTTTTTAAAACTAGTGCAAAAGATCGCAGAACTTTGAGTTGCGCCAAACGCAAAGACTGTTTAAAATTCCGTGATCTTTTGCGCTGGTTACGCCGATTTTGGCTGAATTGCGCCGAAAAAACCAGCACAATCGAACGGAAACTCCAGGCCCAGTTGTCTTTTTAAATATACTGGTAGATCTCTGATGGCATAACACAAAATAAACTTTGTGTTCCTCTTGCTGTGACTATTGTTCTGTTGTCTCACCCTCTATTTCTTTCTGTCTGTTTCAACACTTACTATTTCCTTCTTACTCTTTATGGCTCTCACACTTTTTCTCGATATCCTCTCATTATCTGACTTTTTCTCTCACTCTCTTTCTGTAAAGCTGCTCTCCCTGTCTCATTTCTTTTGTATGCTTCTTGCAATTGTTCTCCCTTTCTCTCAGTATGTCTCTCTTTCTTTCTGTAGAACTGTTACTCTTTATTTTTTGTCTCACTAGCCACAGAGACCTGGAGACAGATTATAAGGACCCAACCTTCTGGTAGATGCAGAAATCATCTTGTCCCTCCATGACTATGAAGCCACCACTCTCCTCTTGGGAAACAATATAATCATGTAACTTCCTTCACAGAAGTCCAATCACTATAGAAACACTTCAGTCAATCCCACCTCCAACACCAACTGGCTAGTCTCTTTGTAAAAGGTTGTCTTGAAAAGATGGGAAATAGTTTTGAAAGAGACTAGGGGAGAACTATTGTCCATCCCAATCCTACCATTAGGTTGATAGTCACCTTGCTCATATTTGGCAGTATCTTTCCTCCACATTGGGAACAAACCCTAAAATCATGTTTCTCAGGCATGAGCATCCTCATGATTTTCCATCCATTAATTTTAATAGATGGAAAACTGTTGGAAGGCAAATGGCCAAATTTCGAGTATGCAGGTGAAGTGCTGAAGATAATGGCTGAATTTTAATGGGGAAAGCGGTTGTGAGCAGGGCAGCTCCGAAGTGGTCGGAAAACCCGGGAGAACGGGTCTCCCGCAAGCCCTGCCGAATTTAACGGTAGGGCCTGATTTCCATGGGAAGCCTCTGTTCTCCACCCGCAGCCAGCCAGATTGAGAGGCTGGCTGGCTCCGGGTGGGTAGGCCTGCGGTACTAGACTGCAGAGAGTAGGGAGTGAGGAATTGCGGGGGGGGGGGCCGGGGGGGGTTGGGGGTGGCAGCCGGAGGAGCACGGGGGGAGGGGTCGCTAAAAGATCATGGGCTGGCACCAGCATGGTGGGGGTCTGAAGTGATTGTGAGCCAGGAGCAACATAGGGCGGGGGTCTGAAGTGATCATGGGCCGGGAGCAGCACGGTGGGTAGGGGGGGTCGGGAGCAGCATGGGGAGGGCCGGATGAGTGGAAGGAGGGGAATTGTCAGCAAAGATCGGCGGCTGGAGGAGCGAGGGTGGGAGGGGGTGCCAGAGGAGCATGGGGGTGGGGGGGGGGGAGCGGGGGAGAGGCACCTTGGGGGATTGAAGGCCAGGGTGGTGGGGGGGGGGGGAAGCCTCGTTGGGGGGGGGGATAGGAAGCCTGGAAGGCGGGTCTCTGATCGCGGGGGGTGGATTAGGTAGGGATGCTGGATCTAGGAGTTAAGTGTAAAGGCACTTATCTCCTAGATCCAGCAGTGCTCGTTTTCCATTAGCTGTCAGGTTTCACGAGGCCTGCAAAACCCGACCAGCTAAAATTAAGTTCAAAATGGAGGTTAAAGCAGCGGCTTCCAGCCTCATTATACTATTTAAGGAGATGAACTGCCACCTGGCATGGAGTTGGCTGCCTGCCCCCCATCCCGCCTCCGTTAAAACCTGAAGTGGGCGGGTTGGAGACGGGTTCTGGTCGGGATTCAGATTTTTAATACTTTAACTTCCCACCCGCCCCAAACCCACCCGTTATTATTCAGTTAAATCTCCCCCCATTGTTTCCCCCTCTGCTTTCATTGCTGATATCTTTCAAAAGGAGAGATCCAGAAAGCAATTTGACAGAGTAATTATGTATGATAAGTAAAGTATAGCCTTTGATGATCCACTTTTAGCTACTCAGTACCCTAATGTACAAAAATACATTTTGATTTTCCATCTAAAAGAATGCTAGCAATTGAATAATAATCTTTCCCAATAGCTAACATTGTAATGTTAAACGGTGGAGAACTGCTGCAGAGAATTGATCAATCTCCAAGTTCTCTGTAACTCCCAGCCACAACGTGATTACAAAGATTGCTACACCAATTTGCTGCTTATACTGACAGCTTGCTTCAGCTTCAGTTTAGCACCAAGGTTTCAGTTTGGGGCACTTGGTGCCAGCATTCAAGCACATATCGAGTGTCAAAGGACAATCTCTGCCCATTAGAATTACTCAGATGAAGCTCAAGTTCCAATTTCGAGGGAGCCGTGGGCCTCCGGCTTCTGGTGCACACTGCAAGTGCACTGATAATTTCGGGCCCGAAGACGAGGCTAAATGAATTTCTCCTCCACTCTCACATTCATCAATGGCTTATGGAGGCACATCTGTGCCCTACACCGTGCGCAGAATATAAACTAAACCCAACACACATTGACGAAGAAGAAGTGTTTTAGCTAAGAATTGAAAATATGAAGAAACAACAGAGATTTTTTTTTCTTGAATAAATATAGAAAATGCTGGAAATGCTCAGCAGGTCAGGCAGCATCTGTGGAGAGAGAAACAGAGTTACCGTTTCAGGTCGATGACCTTTCAGCAGGTTCCTCTCTCCACAGATGCTGCCTGACCTGTTGAGTATTTCCAGCAATTTCTGTTTTTATTTCAGATATCCAGCATCTGCAGTATTTTGCTTTTGTATTTGTATTTTACTTTAATCAATTATTTTGAACTCATGAATTTAAATACACTCAGCTGTGCAGTTTTTTGTGATTTAGGTGGCTGCGGCAAAAAAACTAATGTAAATCTAGCAAATTTGTGACTGTTATTGACTTCATTGGTGGGGAGGAAGGGGGGCGCTGAGCTCGGATAATCAATTTTGCACGGTTTCAGCGGGTGTATTGGCGGAGCGGCTCAAAAGTCCCAGGAAATTATGATGCTGCGTAAATAATGATGTAACTCACTTATGCCATAATTTCAGGAGACTTTTGTGGTATGATACAAACCCAATGCTGTAGATGCGCTATTCCAATAGCGCAAATCTCCGGGAAATTTTGGCCCAATATCAAAATTTTCCTCTTTCTCAACTTGTATTCATTGCAATACACTCAGATCATGTACAGCTCACTACATCCATATAGGATACACAATGCAGTGAAATATGATTTTAAATTCCGTGAGTGAAAGAGATGTGGTGCCTCTCATGAGTAGAAATAAAATTCATATTTCTCTGCCTTCTACAGTGTATTCACTTTAGAACACTTCTATGGGTATTATAATTAGGTGCTTTTAGAATTAATTCTTTCTTTTCAAATTTCATTTAACAAGGAACTTGGGCTCAGCCCACAAGTAATTCTTCAAGTTATGGAAGCTGTCTGTCCACCTTCAAAAACCCTTTCTGGTTTATTACCCAGGCTCTGGACATGAAAATAATCTCAAAATAATATTTTAGTTGTTGTTGATTTTCTGCATAAATCACTAAAACATTTGCACTTTGTTAAATATCATACTGAATTGCGTAATTTCAAAGTATTTTTAAGCAAGGACAGATGAGGTAGAATGACAATGTTTGAAATTTATGATCCACTCACATGGTTCTGGAGGTAATCAGGATGCTAGTCTTTGTGGGATTCCATGATGTTAACCTAATTAATATGTAAAGTGAGCTCTTGGCCCAGATTGGGCTACCAGTGAAAGCTCACTGTCAGCAGAGGGTGGAAAATTTTATGTTGCTGCTGTTTAAAAGTGCTCCTTAATTCTAGTTCAGTATGGATGCAAAGCACCTTCATTTTCTGACACTGCTTTGGAAGTGTTTGTCCAAAAGTGCAAAAAAAAAATCTTTGGGATCCCAGGCCATCTTCCCTACAGGCGCTCCATCTACCCTGCTTGGCATGAGACGTTGCATATAATCAATGCTGCCAAAGGACATGGGCACAAATTAGGAAAATATGACAGCCTGAGGAAGTTTGCCAATTTAAGACTAGTCAGTATTCTAGTATGATACACAGATGGGCAAATTATGCCTGCTGCAATGCATTTCCTCTCATTCTGTTATATCATGACTGAGGCTGCACCCTAAATTCTCAAAACAGCTATTTTCAACCTTCACATGCATACCCATATTGCAGCGAATTCATCACTATCACTGGAACTGTTGTCAAATTACCATTTAAATAGGTAAGCTCACAAATTAACTTTACAACACAACCTACATATATCATGCGTGTCCGTTTGCTCACACCAAACCTAGGATGTAGGGTGGACACTTGAGCATCACTCTTCAAACTTCTATTGTTTCAGCACTACTTCTCCACTATGTCCAGAGAGACTTCTTTTTAAGGTATAGAATGGAGTATTAGTAAATTATAGAATTGGCATGCACTTGGCAATTGATATAGCACAGAGACCAAAGTTGCTGAAGCAGATTTGGGCTACTGCATTGTGCGTATGCATGGAGCAGACTATTTGTGCAGTATTGTCTTGCTTTAACATTGCCTTGGTGAATGAGGGGAGGAATGTAATCTTCCTGCATCCGCTCTATTAGTAGGCTTCTCTGAAAAGAAATGTTGTGAAAAGAAATGCAACACACTACGATATTTTTGGGAGACTATAAGTAGGCCTTGTAGTATGTTAGATAATGCTCTTGTAAAGTGCTCAGATATTCTTTGACATGATGGGCACTATAAACGCAACATGTTGTAAGTGAGGAGATAAAAACATAAATTTTTTAAATTTGCATCCTTATGTTCAAATCCCTCCACGGCTCTGCCGGCAACCTCCCTATCTCTGTAACCTCCTCCAGCCCTACAACCCTCCTAGAACTCTGCGTTCCTCCAATTATGGCCTCGCGCATCCTCAATTTCCTTTGCCTCTCTATTGGCAGCCATGTGTTCAGCTGTCTAGGCCCTAAACTCTGGAATTCCCTCCCTAAACCTCTGCGCCTTTCTCTCCTTTTTCAAGACGCTCCTTAAAATCTACCTCTTTGACTAAGCTTTTGGTCACCTGTCACACTATAATATCTCCTTATGTGGCTCGGTGTCAAATTGTGTCTGATAAAATTCCTGTGCCTTGGGATGCTTTACCATATTAAAGGCGCTATATAAATGCAAATTGTTGTTGTTGTTGAATGTAAGGAATGAGAAAAGGCCAGGTGCTCCCTGAAAGCTCATCTCTCATCATGTTAACTCTTCCATTATAGCATGTAATTGTATCTTGAGTAACTCCAATATTTTTGTTTCTATTTCTTTGTTTGGTAGATTATTGCAAATATTTATCACTCTTCCAGTTAAAGAATTTCTTTATAATATCTGTTCTAAATTTACTTTTAAATATTTCCATTTATATGCTCTGGTCCTATTTTCTTGGTGCGCATTGAAGCAATAATATTTTATCAGTTAATACTTTATTTACCTCAATAAACCCTCCGCAATCAAGGATCAGTCAAGATGGCCGGAATTTTACCGGCGCTCAGAGTGCGGGTTTGGAGGCGGGTCCGCTGTCAAAATCACAAAGATTAACAGCGGGTCGGTATCCCGCTGTAAACCCGCCTCCTTGTCAGTTTCCCAAGTGCCAGGTCTGTCGTCCCTGAACAGACCCGACACCAAGCGACGGGTCAGCCAATTTAGATACTTAAAAGCTAGTTAAAAGGTATTTAAGAACCATTTTCCCATGTACTTACCATTTTCCCAGATTTTTAACGAGGTTCCTGGAGAGCGGGTATCACGTTAGTTAAGTAGGTCGGGTATTGTGTCAGCATGGAATGATTTACTAACCTGACAGCTTGAAATGTTCTATGAAAGCTCCCATTACACAGGTCTTCACTTTCCAAGGTTAGAAGCTGTTGCTTATTGCATTTGGAAGACAGATTGAGCTTTATGCAGCTAGCAAGTGTTTGGAGCAAACTCTCTATCCAGTGTCACCTCATTGGAACAACCTCTCGCACCATCGACAGATTGCTTCTGTCATCTTAACCTCAACTGCCATCTATTCCATCAGCATCGGTGCCCTTGAAAAAATCTCACCTTGGTCCTCAGAATCCCAACACCAGCATCATCAGGCACACCAGCAGCACTAACACCCACACCAACCTTCTCCGCAATCAACTGATGCTGCTCAGGACACAGGGCATCAGCACCCGACCACATTGCTGCCCGGGACGCCAGGGATGGCCTCACCATGTCCAGATTTACTTCACTTAACAATGTACACCCTGGCTGCCACATGATGCACCAGGTTGGCACCACCACACACCGGCACCATAAAGCATCCCTACAATGCCCAAGCCATACCTTTCACATTCATCACCATGGGGACGAGGGGGACGTTATGTCTCACCATTCACTGCAACTCACTAAGACACTTCTAAAGGTGCACACAAATCTGTCCAAGAAGGCAAAGTGTTGAAAATAAAAGATTTCAATGCTTGACAACACATTAACAGAAACTTTACATGAACATTGGCTAAAGCACACAAGTGCCTACCCTTGTGTGTTGTTAGTTGGTATGATTGGACAAGGTTAAGGGTGTGTGTGAGGGGTGGCTAGTGAGATGGGGAAGTGATAACATAGATAGAGAGGGATGGGTGGAGGTGTAAGGTAAGTTGGTGTGAGTAAGGATGTGCAGGATTAGGATAGGGAAGGCAGAGTGATGGGGATGTGATCAATGGCACAGCAGGATGAGGTTGAGTGTGGCTTTGCAGTAACGTTTCGTGATCTACTGTGATGGTCCCTTAAAGGAAACCTGCCGATGATGCGTCATCAAATTATATCATCAGACCCGCTTCCTATTAATTGGACGGGAACCTCGCAGGGCGGGCTGAACAAGCCCTATCAATGGACAATCTTGTTCGAGGCCGGGATTGAGACAGATGCCAGATGTCGCCCGCCACGGACCCGCCGAGGTTGGAAAAATCCAGCCCAATGTGCGTGTTTATAGATATCAGGGGATCAGCCTACATGTTAGTACTTGTTGGCTTGAGGACATCAGTCAGGATGGCAGGTCTCAGGAAGTTGGCAAGTATGAAAAAATCAGTTTGGATGTCAGCTGGATGAGATCAGCCAAGATGGCAGTGACCTTAGGTATCAAGACATGGGATAACACAGAGATAGAAAACTTGCATTCTTCCCATGTCTGCTTGTGATTTGGCACTGCTGGAGAATAGGGATTTCCCTGTGGGGCTGAAACCATTGCACAGCATTTCATTATTTGTCCCCATTTTCTTCCGTGTAGCATTCCCCAAGTAGAGAAAGTGTGCAAGTAATCTACTCAAACTCTCTGCTTGTTCTACTCAAAAATCGGCCACTAAAAGAGGGTAGAAGCAGACAGGAGCTCAGAACATTTTTTCTCCCTGCCAAAAAGCACAATGCTTTACCTTGACTTGGGGCTTTCTCCCGACAGCTCAGCCAAAATCTAGATCCTGCCAAGCAGGGAACTGTAGCAGAAAACCCCAAGTCAACCACATCATGGCTGTAGTACATTGATAGATTATTTCTTTGCTCAATAGCTGCATTTATCATACGTGTTTTCTTTGTGCTTTGTGTTGAACAAAAGCTGATGCGAATATATTTTGCATATATTAGTACTTCCCATTGCTACTAAGCTTGGATAATATTAAGCCTGAAGCTAGCTCTTGCAGTTTCCAGCACATTAGCAGTGTCATTGCATTGCAAATCATTCGCTGACTGACAGTAAAATGTTTCTTACTAACCAAGTCTTGGCAGATATATTTTTGACCTTTGTTCAACTCTAGTGCTGTAAAGTTTCTTCTCGGTGGGATGAAAGTGAACTCAGCCGCTGTCCTTACTCACCTCAGACAATCTCATTTCAACGAGAAACTGCAACTGTGTTGGAATAATAGGACCTTAATTTAAGACAACTGTCCCGGAAATTTGGATTGTAAAATGTGATTTGTGAAAAAAGGTGGGATCCAAGTACTTAAATCTACCCTTACATTTCCAAAATGTGCTTAATGGAATGCCCAATTATGTTAATAAGTGGAGCATTACTGTGGTGGGTAGCAAGGTTCACGCACAAATTATAAAGAACAAGTTTAGTAACTAGTAAGCTCTCATTCTCATTATTAGTCCGCCACTATCTTTTGTGTTATGTTCATCAAGTTGACAATGTATAATTAGAAGATGTGTAGTTAGGGTCAACAGTCATGAGATATCATAGTGTTATAGATCTGTCTTGGTCTGCATCTTGGGAGAGATTAGCAGCGCTGTCTAAAAAGACAAGAACTGGTTTAGTCATGAAAATCTTACAAGTTCCATATATTTGGCCAATACAATACATGTTGGTCCGACTACTGGCTGTGCTTTGTTCAAGCTGCACTGCACCGCATCATGTACAACAGTACCAAGATCAAATAAGGTTGAAATTAAAAAGAACAGTACAGTTTGCAGAAGACTGTTGCTTTGAGGCAGTAATCGACTGAATAGTCGAAATATTGCAGCAAGGATCTCTTTGGTGACATGGTATGTTGGTATTTTCTTAATGGTAGCTGTCGATAAGCAAAGGGATTTGGGTGTACAGTGCAGATTAACCAGAATGATACCAGGGCTTAAAGAGTTAAATTCTGGAAAGGTTGCATAAATTTGGTTTGTATTCCCTTGAGTTCAGAAGGTTGAGGGGTGATCTAATCGAGGTATTTAAAATGATTAAGGTGTTTAATAGGGTAGATGCAGAGGAACTGCTTCCTTTGGTGAGGGAATCCAGCACAAAGTGGCATAAACTTAAAATTAGAGCTAGGCCGTTTAGGAGTGAAATCAGGAAGCACTTTTTCCACATAAAAAGTAGTGGAAATCTGGAACTCGCTCCCAAAAGGCAGTGCGGATGCTGGGTAAATTGAAATTTGCAAGACTTAAACTGATAATTTTTTGTTTGGCATAGAGCAAAGGCAGGTAGATGGAGTTAAGGTATAGATCAGCCATGGTTTAATAAAATGGCGGACAGGTTGAAGGGGCTGAATGGCTTACTTCTGTTCCTATGTTCCAATGTTCCTATGGTAACATAGGCTGCTAGATACATGTCAGTACTCATGGTTCCTGAGATGATTTCAGTCATGTAAAAAGGAGATGTTTAGCTAAAAGATCAGAATTGCGGGAATGGTACCATAGTGGTAATGTCACTGGGCTAGTAATCAAAAGGCCTGGACCAATGATCCAGAGACATGAGTTCAAATCCCACCACGGCAGCTGGGGAATTTAAATTCAGTTAATTAAATAAATCTGGAATAAAAAGCTAGTATCAGTAATGGTAACCATGAAACTATCGGATTGTCGTAAAAACCCATCTAGTTCACTAATGTCCTTTAGGGAAGGAAATCTGCCGTCCTTACCTGGTCTGGCCTATATGTGACTCTTAACTGCCCTCTGAAATGGCCTAGCAAGCCACTCAGTTGTAACAAACCACTACGAAACACAGTAAGAATGAGACCGGACGGACCACCAGGCATCGACCTCGGCACCGACTACGGACATGGCAATGGCACACCCAGCCCAGTCGACCCTGCAAAGACTTGTGCCAAAATTGGGAGAGCTGTCCCACAGACTAGTCAAGCAACAGCCTGACATAGTCATACTCACAGAATCATACCTTTCAGCCAATGTCCCAAACTCCTCCATCACCATCCCTGGGTTCGTCCTGTCCCATCGACAGGACAGACCCACCAGAGGCAGTGGTATACAGTCGGGAAGGAGTGGCCCTGGGAGTCCTCAACATTGACTCCGGACCCCATGAAGTCTCATGTCTTCAGGGCAAGCATGAGCAAGGAAACTTCCTGTTGATTACCTCATACCGCCCTCCCTCAGCTGATAAATCAGTACTCCTCCATGTTGAACACCATTTGGAAGAAGCACTGAGAGTAGCAAGAGCTCAGAATGTACTCTGGGTGGGGGACTTCCATGTCCATCACCAAGAGTGGCTCGGTAGCACCACTACTGACCGAGCTGGCTGAGTCCTGAAGGACATAGCTGCCAGTCTGGGCCTGCGACAGGTGGTGAAAGAACCAACACGAGGGAAAAACCTACTTGACCTCGTCCTCACCAATCTACCTGTCGCAGATGCATCTGTCATGACAGTATTGGTAGCAGTGACCACCGCACAGCAAAGGTTATGGGCCCCGACAACATCCCGGCTATCATGCTGAAAACTTGTGCTCCAGAACTGTTCTCTAGCCAAGCTGTTCCAGTGCAGCTACAACACTGGCATCTATCCGACAATGTGGAAAACTGCCCAGGTATGTACTGTCCACAAAAAGCAGGACAAATCCAGTCCGGCCCATCAGTCTACTCTCAATCATCAGCAAAGTGATGGATGGTGTCGTCGACAGTGGTACCAAGCAGCACTTACTCACCAATAGCCTGCTCACGGATTCCCAGTTTGGGTTCCGCCAAGACCATTCGGCTCCCGACCTCATTTCAGCCTTGGTCCAAACATGGACAAAGGAGCTGAATTCCAGAGGTGAGGTGAGAGTAACTGCCTTTGATATCAAGGCAGCATTTGACTGGGTGTGGCATCAAGGAGCCCTCGTAAAATTGAAGTCAATGGGAATCGGGGGGGAAAACGCTCCACTGGCTGGAGTCATACCTAGCACAAAGGAAGATGGTTGTGGTGGTTGAAGGTCAATCATCACAGCCCCAGGACATTGCTGTAGGAGTTCCTCAGAGCAGTGTCCTAGGCCCAACCACCTTCAGCTGCTTCATCAATGACCTTCCCTCCAACATAAGGTCAGAAATGGGGATGTTCGCTGATGACTGCACAGTGTCCAGTGCCATTTGCAACTCCTCAGATAATGAAGCAGTCCATTCCCGCATGCAAAAAGACCTGGACAACGTTTAGGCTTGGGCTGATAACTGTCAGGTAACATTCGCACCACAGAAGTGCCAGGCAATGACTATCTCCAACAAGCAAGAGTCTAACCGCCGCCCCTAGACATTCAAAGGCATTAGCATCGCCGAATCCCCCACCATCAACATCCTGGGGGTCACTATTGACCAGAAACTTAACTGGACCAGCCAGATAAATACTGTGGCAACAAGAGCAGGTCACAGGCTAGGTATTCTGCAGCGAGCGTCTCACCTCCTGACTCCCCAAAGCCTTTCCACCATCTACAAGGCGGTGTACTCATAAGGAGTATGATGGAATACTCTCCACTTGCCTGGATGAGTGCAGCTCCAACAGCACTCAAGAAGCTCGACACCATCCAGGACAAAGCAGCCCGCTTGATTGGCACCCCATGCACCACCTTAAACATTTACTCCCTCCACCACCGGCGCACCGTGGCTGCAGTGTGTACCATCTACAAGATGCACTGCAGCAACTCACCAAGGCTTCTTCGGCAGCACCTCCCAAACCTGCGGCCTCTACCACCTAGAAGGACAAGGGCAGCAGGCTTATGGGAACACCACCAAGTTACACACCATCCTGACTTGGAAATATATCGCCGAACTTTCATCGTCGCTGGGTCAAAATCCTGGAACTCCCTACCTAACAGCACTGTGGGAGTACCTTCACCACACGAACTGCAGCGGTTCAAGAAGGCGGCTCACGACCACCTTCTCAAGGGCAACTAGGGATGGACAATAAATGCTGGACTTGCCAGCGATGCCCACATCCCATAAGCAGGCAGAGGCCCACGTATCCCAGGGGCTCAGGCGGTTCACAAGCACCCCTGGGATCATGTGGGCCGGCCCAACCAATAAAAGAAGGGAATCCCCATTCATACTTATGGGAGTTCCCATAAGTATGAATGGGAATCGCTTAAAAAATACACGAACACATGAAATACATTTTAAAAACTACTAAATTTAATTAAAATGCCAATTAATTAAATATTTTAAACAAAAATGTAATTGTTTTGAAAAAAATTTTTTATGTTTTAACGGGGCTAAAAATAAACTTACCTTATTGGACAGGGTTTTTCATGTATAAATGAGTGATAAAATTTTATTTTTCTATTTTTTTAAACTCTTATGCTGGTAAAAGCAGGCCTTACGCCTGCTTTTACCAGGCGTAAGAATTTCATGGGCATTCAGCGGGCAGAAGTTGGGCAAATAGCGCAACTCTCCACCCGTGGAGGCCCTTTTCCCTGGGATGCAGATGATCTGAATTCTTGACAGATCGCAAGTTCCAGGTTTTAGCGCATGCCTAAACCCAGAACTTGCGCGGCCCCTATGGGCGCTTACACACCTCGTACGTACCCGTAGGGGTCGCAAATACGGCCCACTGAGATTCTAAGGAATTAATTTATTGTGTATGGTTTTCAATATCAATATGTGCAAAAAAATCTGCATAAAAAGAATAGTGACTGTACATTACATTGCCTTTCAGAAGCAATCATCCCAGAAAAATCATAGACCAAAAATAATTTGGGGCCTGTGAGTAACTTAGATCTCCCTGTAGATTACTGTACATGTTTTTTCTTTTCTTATTAATGGGTTGAAATTAAGCTCTATTACATTAATGCATTTTGTATGATATTCCTCTGCCTGTTATTTGATTAAGGAGTTAATACATTTACAATAAAAGGCTATCATCTTTGTTAAAATAATGAACTAAGGAATATAATATGAACATGTTCATGACTAATATCATAATTTTAACACATATTTTTCCCAAATATGCCACAGTTTTGTTGCCAGGAGGTTTTGTGGTTAAGGAGTGGGTATATGGTGTGCCTGGTTGCCCCATATCTAGATGAGGTGAAATTCATGTTTTTCCCCCATCATTTTCACATGTATTTTAACCACTTGAGTGCTGACAAACTATTTTTATTCTTCATTTTCTTTTAAAGTTCTACATACATGACATCTGTTATTTATATGCAATTTCACTGGCACCAAGCCAGTGCTGAATTCTCTACACACTGTGTCACAATGTAAGCATTTATGGTTGGGCTATTCTCAAATGCTAAGTTTTGGATTGAAATTAACTGAAACCCTGGATAGCTTTGATCTGCAAAGCTCAAGTGTCCCAAACCTGCTGTCACTTCTGTAAAATCAGCTGGAGTCTGCCACACTGGAACAAG
Source organism: Squalus acanthias (assembly GCA_030390025.1). NCBI lineage: Eukaryota > Metazoa > Chordata > Chondrichthyes > Squaliformes > Squalidae > Squalus > Squalus acanthias. Next base: position 100,734,256 of record CM059432.1, read on the forward strand.
CAGAAACATAGCATTGACAGTGAAAAACAACACATGTTCTGGAGTATGCTGTGCTTATTGGTGGCACCATCTGTCCACTTCTCTCATGTACAGCTCTCAACATGCCTGGTGTTTTGGAGGGTGGGGGTTGAATTAAGCAATACAAATGTTGGTACACTATTTATAAGAGGGGAATAACCATGTTTTGTGAGGAAGGGCACAAATCGTTCATTTCAAAGTTCCTTTTCTTCAACATGAAGTGTTTATGTGTTGGAATATAACTTTCAATCATCTTTCAGCACAATGTTAAGTTCGTTTTGACTTTGCTTACATAAGTCATAATCAATTGATTCACAATGATGCTTTCTTATTTTAAAGGTCCTGTATTAAATTAATTTTTCCCTTTATTTCTGTGGGAAGATGGAAATTTAATACGTGAAGGAGAGCTCCTGAAGTCTAAAAATAATGGAAGGGTACAACTTTTAAAGCATATTTGTCAAGAAACTATAATGAATATACTTTATTTTTAAATCAAACTAACAAACGCAAACTACTTAAGTAATCAGGAGATGAACAGAGTCAGTAAGAGCATCAACTGAAACTTACCAAAAGGAAACACTTCCACAGTATCAGAGACCTCTCTAGATTTGAATATATTCAATAGATTCTTTCAGCCAGAGGCCAAAATAATTCTACATGTATTTTTCTAAACTTGCCAAATTGAATATACAAATGTGAAGAAACTAAATCAGAAAGAAAGCATATATTGTGATGTTGATTAATTTTTATTTGTCAAGATGAGGGACGTCAGCATTGGGGAATAGAACACCTTCCAATTTCAGACACCTCAGCTGCGATTTTGCCGGCGCTCAGAGTGCGGGTTGGAGGCGGATCCGCTGCCAAAATCGAAATGATTGACAGCGGATTGGGATCCAGCTCCGAACTCGCCTCCATGTAAGTTTCCAAAGTGTCGGGTCTGCGATTCCAGAACAGACCTGACACCAAGCGGCGGGGGAGGCATTTAAGATAGTTAAATGCCTGTTAAATACTTGTTAACTACTATTTTGCCAGCCTATTTCTATTTTCCCACTTTTTTAATCGGGGTTCACGTCGGTTGGAGAGTATGTAGGTCGGGTTCTCTATGTCTCCCCATTGCTGTGAATAAGTGGCAGCTGCAAAAAGTGGTATGAAAGCTACTATTTCACAGCTGGTCACTTTCCAATGTCAGAAGCTTGAGCCTTCAGGACTTGGAAGACACTTTTCAGCTGTATACAGTTTGGAAATGTTTGGAGTAAACTCTCCATCCACTGTCACCTCCTTGGAGCAAGCTCTCTCACCATCGACAGATCGCTTCTGTCATCTTAACTTCAGCTGCCGTCTATTCCAGCAACATCAGTGCCCTTGAAAATATCTCACCTTGGTCCTCTGAATCCCTCCACGATCAGCCCCAACATCAACATCACCAGGCACACCAGCAGCACCAACAACAATACCAACCTTCTCCGCAATCACCTGCTGCTGCACAGGACACAGGGCATCAGCACCCAACAGCATTGCTGCCCAGGAGGCCAGCGATGACATCACCATGGCCAGATTTACTTCACTTGACGCTGTACACCCTGGCTGCCACATGATGCGCCAGGTTGACACCACCCCACACCAGCACCATAAAGCATTCCTACAATGTCCAAGCCATTCCTTACACACTCATCACAATTGGGGGGGGAGGGGGAGTTATGTCTCAACATTCACTGGAACTCACTAAGACACTTCCAAAGGTGAGCACAGATCTGTCCAATAAGGTAAAGTGTTGAAAATATAGATTTCAATGTTTGACAACACATTAACAGAAACTTCACATGAATATTGGCTAAACCACCCAGGTGCCTACCCTTGTGTGTTGTTAGTTCGAATGCTTGCAGTAGGTTGGGGGTGAATGTGAGGGGTGGCTAGTGAGATGGGGAAGTGATAATGTAGATAGAGAGGGATGGGTGGAGGTGCAATGTAAGTTGGTGTGAATAAGGATGTGCAGGATTAGGGTAGGGAAGGCAGAGTGATGTGGATGTGATGATTGGCACAGTAGGATGAGGTTTTGTGTGGCTTGGCAGTAACATTTTGTGATCTGCTCAGATCATTGAAAGGTTTGTGCCACTGCAGCCAGGTCCTTCTGACGACATCCCTGCTTGTGCCCTCCTGTGCAACCAGGCTGCGTTGGTCTCCTGGGGAGGTCTCTTCTGCCCATTGGAAGGGAAGAGAACCTCCCTGCATACTGTGACTCCCTCCATAAGCATATGGAGGGAGTCATGGGAGAGCCTGGGTGCAGCCGTACACCTTTGTGCAGTGCTTGGCAGTGTTTGCAGCACCTCAATGCTGTAGAACACTGACAGCACAACTGTCAAGATCAAGTTTGAGATGGCCCATTTAAGGAAATCGGCTGATGACACATCATCAAATGACGTCATCAGACCCGCTTCCTATTAATTGGCTGGGAACCTCGCAGGGCGGACTTAACAAGCCCTATTAACGAAAAATCGCTTGGAGAGTGTGTGCTGCAGTAGGTAGCGGGCTGGGACCGCGACACCAACTCCGGCCGCCCCGGTCGGCAAAATTGTGGTCCTCATATCAGCATTGGGGAATAGAACACTTTCCCAGTTCAGGCACCTTGTATCAGCATTGGGGAATAGAACACTTTCCCAGTTCAGGCACCTTGTATCAGCATGAAGCACACCCTGATCGGATTTCACACAGTCACATGGCGATTAAAATTCCCCTTACGCTGCCCTACAATCTGTTTTATCCTCAGCATCAGAACAGCACGCTCTACTACACCGGTGTGACTTTTCCAGTTCTGAGAACAGCATCTTTACAAGATAATTGAATGGGGCAGTGAAGTAATGTTACCATGTACTGAATTCTGAGTAATGTTGAGTTGACCGGAAATAGTTTCACTCAGAACCCTAACAGCCACCAATGTAGTCTTTCCTACTATCTGTCTGACCTCGATTTCAACCCTATACCTTAGTTGGGACAATGACAGAGAACTCATCTACTGTAAAAGTAAACGAACTTGCATTTATATCATGCCTTGCACAACCTCAGGACATCACAAAGCGCTTTAAAGCCAATTAAGTACTTTTGAAGTGTAGTCACTGTTGTAATATAGGAAACATGGCAGTCAGTTTGCGCACAGCAAGGTCCCACAAACAGCAATGTGATAATGAACAGATAGGGGGCTAAATTCAGTTGATTTGCGCCTCCCGTTAGCACCCTAAGAGGGCGCTAACGGGGCACAAATCAACTAGCACCTGGGCGCGGCGCCGCTAACGCCTCCCACGAAATTCAGTGGGAGGTTAGCGGCGGCGCTAACCATTAGCAGTGCTGCGCCGCCGGCGATGATGTCATCGGCGTGCACAGCGCCCCGCTCGTGCCCCGGCTGTAATATTGAGTGGCGCCCCCCCGACTTACCGCCGGACGCTATGTCCGCCGGGGTCATGGGGGCCTACCTGCAGCCGGGGCGGCGCTAGTTAAAGGGGAGGTGGCGGGTGGCCATTTTTGTTGCTGGCCGCCTGCCAACCGTTGCTGTCCCCGGCCCCCGTGAAGACCCCCACCCCCGCGGTGTGGCGGCTGCTCTCCATGAGCCCGGCACTCCTTGAGTGCCGGGTTCATTTGCTGGCACTCCTGATCCCTGGTGGCCCAGTTGGGTGCCGGGATGCGCTACGCCAGGTCCCTCCCCTTTAATAAGGGGAGGAAGGCCTGCAGTACCATGGCGCGAGGCGCCGCGATATTGGCTCGCAGCGCCCCAAGAGGGATGCGGGGCGCTTCCAGTGTCGCCCCTCCTCCCTCTCGGGGCGCTACCTGGGAAAATCGGCCGCGGGGGTGCTAACTTTTTCGGGGTCAGAGGGGGCGCTACCCAATTTTTACCCCATAATCATTTTTTAGTGATGATGGTTGAAAATGAAGATTGACCAGGATTTCGAGGAGGACTACCCTGCTCTTTGAATAGTACCATGGGATCTTTTACATCCACCTGAGAAGGCAGATGGGGCCTCTGTTTAACGTCTCATCTGAAAGACGGCACCTCCGACAGTGCAGCACTCCCTCAGTAATGCACTGGAATGTCAGCCTAGATTAGGTGCTCAAATCTCTGAAGTGGGACTTGAACCTACAACCTTCTAACTCAGAGGTGAGAGTGCTACCGCTGAGCCTTGGCTGACTGTACTACTAAGCTTACACTAAGCTCCGCAGAAGAATAATATTGTAAAAAAGAAACCATTGCTTCTGATTTGGGTCCATTTAATTAAAATAAGGTTCAAGGAGAAAAATACTACATGACAACCTGATGGAAAGCTGGAGGTGAAAAATGCAAGAAGAGCAATGAGGGTGACCATTTGGCCAATATTAGTGCTCATGGTTCCCCATCACTTCATCTAATTATCTTAAATGAAACAACACAGAAGACCATGCCAGATGTTGATCACCATTTGCATGAGCAAATTCTTCCTGACATCAGTCCTAAATTATTCTTTCATCAGTTTTAATCTATTGCTCTTTGTTCTACTGCCTTGGCTTAACTTGCAGTAATACTCAGGAATTACCTTGGGTTTTAAATATTCATTAACAAATTAAGTACAGTCTTTAAACAAGCTGACATCCATATTTAGATGTTCAAGCTTGCTTGCTACAATACCTGCTGTCAATTTTGGTAAAAGTAGCTGAAATTTGCCTAGTGTCAGGTGAAGGTGACACAATGACATTTACTTACAATGTTTTCCGACTTAAATCACGACATCGTTTTACTTGTTTGCAAAAATGGTTAAAAAAAAAACTTGGCTTATTTTTCATGCAATGACCAATGTTAATATGCTTCCAGAAATTTGAAAAGATCCAGGAATCTGCATAGCCGTATCAAACGTTTGAGAGTATCAGTTACAATTCAGTGTCAAAAGTATGTAAATAAAAGGGAAAGGCGATCATTTCATGCTTTTTTTCTGACCCACAGCACCTTCCAATCTGCAAACATTTCCCACCAGACAGCAATTAAACTCTGATTGACACCTTACGCTGAGTTTAATTACATCAATGAGGCATTCTACCCTTAAAGGGCCAGGCCTACTTAAATATAACTCTACTGTAATAGCAATATAGCGGGGCTATTTTTGACCCATTTTTGGGCAGGAATGGGTGGTAGCAGAACAAAAATCACGGGGCTAAACTTACCCTATTGCTACTCCTGATCCACCCATCAGAAATTTCCATTGAACCCTGATGCAATTTACAGGTATCAATGGTGCAGAGCTTATACCATGCGCCCTCTGCCTATTAGTACTGGGCGTTGATCGGTCTAACCAGCGGTCCTTAAAGGTACCGCTGCAGGCCGCTCCAAACTGACACAAGGTTCTGTTTGTTTTTTTATAATGCTCCTGCTGGCCCCACAAAAATCTTCTGGCCCACTAATGGTCCATCCATGTTATCTCCTGTGATTTCCTTCTTCTCTGAACATTGAATATCCAGCTTGGCTCCGAAGTGGAGCAGCAGAATTTCCCCTCACCTTCTGACTGGAAAGCTGGCTGTCAGTGCTGGTTGAGTGTTCATGGCTCGCCACCATTACGCAGATAAGGCCCCACCATCAAAATGGCTCATGTCTCTCATGAGGATAGCAGGTGGCCGGTGCAATTGCACCACATGCCTAATGCCTACAGAAGGTGAAAATCAGTCCCATTGGGCAGGATTTTAACATGGAGGTGGGTAGGGTGCGGGTAGGCTGGATTGCGTTCGGGAAACACGGGAGAACAGGTTTCCCTCAGGCCCTGCCGAATATGATGGCAGGCCTGATTAACATTTTGTTCTCTGTTTCCTGCCCGCAGCCAGCCAGATTGAGAGGCTGGCTGGCTGCCGGGCAGGGAGGCCTGCGACACCAGGCTACAGACGGGGAGCAGAGCGGAGGGAGGGAGGGATCGGAGGCTGGATGGGAGGGAGGGTCGGGGACTGGGGAGCGGAGGGGGTCAGAAGGCCGGAGATCTGAGGGGGCCGGAGATCGGGGGGGGAGGGCAGCGGAAGGCTGGGATCTGAGTGGGTTGGAATGTCGGAGATCGGGTCGGCAGGGGGGGGGTGGGTGGGGAGGTTAGAAGGCTGGGATCAGAGGGGGTTGGAATGTCGGAGATCGGGGAGGTTGGAAGGCTGGGATCAGAGGGGGTCGGAAGGCCTGGATTGGAGGGGGTCGGAGATCAGGGGATCGGAAATCAGAAAGTTGGTGGGTGGGGGGCGTGGGGGGGACGTCAGGGGCCGGTGATCTGAGGTCAGGATCAGAGTCCGGGGGCCAAGGATTGGCGGTCAGGGGGGGGGCGGTGGAGGTGGCAGGGCAGCCGGGGGCCAGGTTGGAAGGTCAGAGGGGGGTTCTGGGGCCGGATCCAGCAGGTTAGTGGAAAGGGACTTATCTCCTGGATCTACCAGACCTCACCTCCTTTTAGCCGGCGGGTTCCCTGAGGCCCAGGAAACCCGGTCACCCAGAGTTAAATTTAAAATGGTGCTTCCAAATGAGGCACGCAGCCTCATTATAATATTCATTGTGCCAACCCGCCTCCTGGGAATAGGTTGGCTGCCCGCCACCCGTCCCGCCTCCGGTAAAACCGGAAGTGGGCGGGTTGGGGTCGGGATTCAGATTTTTAACACTTTAACTTCCCACCCGACCCAAACCTGCCCGTTTGTTGGGGTTAAAATTCCCCCATCGTGTGTAACACGCTAGAATGTTTTTGACATTATACAAAAGTATATGATTTACCATAATATGGGAGATTGCTAGTTTTAAAAAAAAACCTCAATATTATTATTCATCTTCAACTTAACTGAACATTAAAGCTCAGTGTTAGACTAGAATGGTTTCAGCTGGTTTAAATTTATTCTCTCTGTTTGGCTGTCTCCTTTATAGCCATAGAATTTAAAATTGGGCTGGTTGGTTTATTTAAAACTTTCACAACAGTCGTCAACTGCATTGTCATACAATGCTGATGATATCAATTAACTGTTGCACGATGACCTCTATCTATGGTATCGAAATACATTACAACCTCAAATTAAAATGCTTTCAAAACAGATTTTTCCATTAAGCACCAGATTGCTAAATCTTCCAATGTTATTGGTGCTTTGTAACAGAAACTTCATTACCATACTGAATCTTGTACACACTGTCAAACTTTTTGCATTTAATAAACATTAAATAAGTTTAAATATATCATCTTTACATTCAATAATTTAGTTTTTCCAGGCTCAGTGGTAAACCCAGTAGGCATGAAACACATAACTATTTTGCAATCATCATTTTTTATTAAATCTTCCTCATGTATTATAACATTCCCCTCTGGTAATAAGAGAGATAGAATAGTAATTTTCATTTAAAGTGGTTTGTAGCTATGCACATCATGAGGAACTAATTATTCCCTTATGAAAAGACAACATGTGTAATAAACAAATAATGATATTCTCTTTAAACTAACTTTTCAGATTCCACAAAATATGTACATTTTCACCTCTAAATTCCAATTTTTTAAAACATTTCTTTGGTGTTCAAACCTAAAGCGTAACTACCCATGAAACAGAAGGCAACATTATCAGAGTGATGACGTAATACAGGTGGCGTAGACTGAATCTTCAGTCCACCTTCTGAGCAGATTTTATGAGGATTGTATTTCTAGCCTCCTGCAAGCCAATTATAGGAATCTGCACTATGGTTTAAACAGAAGGAGAGCCTATTTTTTAAGGATATGGGACATTGTTGGCCTTTAGTGCAAGTGATTTTTTTCTCCCACAACATTTGGACAAATTCATTGTTGTACAGTACCTTGATGTAAATAACATTATGTGAGAGCTGTATACAGTCCAAGTAACAGAGAAAATAAAACTGAAAGGGTAAATGTATGTCTTTGGCATGATGAGCATAAAGTAAGGAAATTTTGCTTTAAAGCAGTTTTACATAATCAAACATTCCACAGGAGCTCACTGTAATGGAGAAGATCTGTCTCTGGGCGGCCATGCAATTTTAGAAATAATTAAATGTTGGCTAGCTTATTGGCTGTCGATATGGAAGGATAGGATACGGATGTCACAAGCACTAAAACATTTGTGCTCAGAATTGTTTCATCACCTTAAAATTAAATTTAAAAAATTGGTTATTCTAGAATTTAAGTGAAAAGGTATAAGATTCAAACTGACATACAAACATTATGAAATATTCAAATATCTTTGTCATATCATACCTTAAGAGTGTCTCCTTGTGCTAAGTGGAACGTTCTGGCTGAAATATTAATCCCTTTGCCTGCTTGCACCTGTATACTGTACACACATTCATGGTTGTTTTCATAGTTCAAAGGATAGTTGGGGGACAGCAGGATTCCCTCGTTGCTTGTTATAGATGTCCCACATTCAGCTGCAGTTAGAAGAAGAAGCATTTTGAATATAAGTAGTACTCTGGACAGAGAGCAAGTTCTCTCTCACATACACAGCACGGTAGTTACAGAGAACAAGGAAGGGTCATCCTTTCCTATCACATTATAAAATGGATTTAAACAACATCTGTTTAAATTGGAAGGCAATTAATAACTCCTGTGCCAAATGAAATAGCTGTAGAAATTATTTATCGCTCAGACCAGTCTTGTAAAAAAATTTCATGCAAAACTTCAGCAATGACTGCTACTACGAATAAAAAATGAAACATTGGTGTGGCTATATCTGTAATGAATTGTGTATAATACAATTGGGTATTGTACTGTGCAATTGGAGGAAATATCAAAAGCTATTTATTACACAATACTTTAGTATTCTGCGGCGAGTGTCTCACGTCCTGACTCCCCAAAGCCTTTCCACCATCTACAAGAAGTGTGATGGAATACTCTCCACTTGCCTGGATGAGTGCAGCTCCAACAACACTCAAGAAGCTCGACACCATCCAGGACAAAGCAGCCCACTTGATTGGCACCCCATCCACCACCTTAAACATTCACTCCCTCCACCACTGGCGTACCGTGGCTGCAGTGTGTACCATCTACAAGATGCACTGCAGCAACTCGCCAAGGCTTCTTCGGCAGCACCTCCCAAACCCGCGACCTCTTCCACCTAGAAGGACAAGGGCAGCAGGCGCATGGGAACACCACTACCTCCAAGTTGCCCTCCAAGTCACACACCATCCTGACTTGGAAATGTATCGCCGATCCTTCATCAACGCTGGGTCAAAATCCTGGAACTCCCTACCTAATAGCACTGTGGAAGTACCTTCACCACACGGACTGCAGCGGTTCAAGAAGGCGGCTCACCACCACCTTCTCAAGGGCAACTAGGGATGGGCAATAAATGCTGGCCTTGCCAGCGACACCCACATCCCATAAACGTATATTTTTTTTTAAAGTGAACGATAATCCTGTGCTCTAAGTCCAATTGAAAAGCCAATCATTGACAGAACACTCGTGTTCTGTCTACCCATCTACCTGGCTCTCTATCTCGCTCTCCTTTAAGACACTCCTTAAAACCTACCTCTTTGAACAAACTCTTGATCATCTGTCCTAATATGTGTGTCGGTGTCAAATTCTGTTTGACAACGCTCCTGTGAAGCGCCTTGGGGTGTTTTTACTATGTTAAAGGCATTATATAAATGCAAGTTGTTGTTGTGTTCACAGCATGACAGAAGATTGGAACATTTTTATCCAAGACGTTATAAGGTCCAGTGTAATCAGTCTAATGGGTACACAAACATTCAGAACAACAGGGAGAGTGCAAGGATGTCTTGAGGATAAATTCACTGTGGATCTAAATAGGAAATGACATAATTAAGTTACTTTGTTTTAAGAACCCTACAGTAAAGAGTGGGTGCAGTCATTGTTGAATGTCTTTATTACCGGTCATAAACAAGTCCCACTAATACGAGATTCCACAATGGTGGGTAAATGATGAACATGCTCACCAACACATACAATTCTCCAATCTGTGTTCCTGTTGAGTGATATTCTACACTGAGTGTGGTCTTTTACAATTTTGGGGAAATCTTACATAGGACACACACTTCGGGCTGGATTTTGTCAATGGGGACGTGATGGAGGCGGGACTCCCACTTTTTGGGTTGTAGTCCTGCCTCCATCGACTTGTGGCCAACCCACTCGATTTTCCCTTGAAAGTGAGCAAGGGGCCTCCATTTCTGCTGAAGCCACAGGGGAAGCACTACATAGGAGCACGCGTAAGAGGAAGATAAAGCACAATTAGTCACACGGGCAGTCACTTGGGTGTTTTTTTGTGTTTAATAATTAAATGCCATCCCTTTGTGAATATATTAAACTCTGGTGATGGCAAACTGTTGACGTTATGGCCTCTGTGATTTCGGTTTTGGAAGTTCCACATTGCGGCCTCAGCGAGACTTGCTTGGTCAGGTTGGTGGTCAGAGTGAGAGAAAGCCAGAGAATCATGCCCATTGTCTATCTTGTGCTAAGAAGGAGCCAAGCACATGTGCTAGAATGGGCAGCCTAAGCAAATCTGGCCAAGATGAGTGCATTCCTTGCATTCCGGCCAGCAATGTGCTCACGTGCTGCTGCTGGTTAATGCGCCTCCGTTCGGTCATCATTCTCCTCCTCCTTCTCTTCATCCGAGGAGGCTATGTACTGAGCCACTTGCTCCTCAGGAAGCTGCAAGCCACGATGCCGTGCGATGTTGTGCAGTGCACAGCAGACCATGACCATTCTGGAGACCCTGGCTGCTGAGTACTGCAGGGCTCCACCTGATCGGTCAAGGCATCTGAATCGCATCTTCAGCAAGCCGATGGTTTGTTCGATGATGGACCTGGTCGAAATGTGGCTGGCGTTGTTGCGCTCCTCAGCTTCGTTCGCTGGCCTCCTGATCGGCGTCATTAGCCACGTCGTCAGGGGGTAGCCCTTGTCTCCAAGTAGCCATCCGTTAAGTTGGTTTGGCGGCTTGAAGAGCGGAGGCACACTAGAGTTCTGCAGGAGGAACGAGTCATGGCAACTGCCGCAGTACTTGGCATAAACATGCAAAATCTCCTTCTTGTGGTTATACACCAGCTGTACATTGAGGGAGTGGAAGCCCTTGCGGTTGACAAAAATAGCTGGGCTGTGATGGGGTGCCCTCAGGGCCACATGTGTGCAGTCTATGACGCCTTGCACCATTGGCATGCCTGCCATATTTGCGAATCCAACCGCACACACGGTTATACTTGCTTGATCCATTGAAAAGTTTATGTAATTGTGCGCCTTTGTGAAGAGGGCATCGGTAAACTGCGTGATGTAACTGCGAGCAGCCGACTGGGAGATGCACCTGATGTCTGCTGATGATCCCTGGAAGGAGCCTGAAGCAAAAAAGTTGAGTGCGGTGGTGACTTTGACAGCCACTGGTAAGGGGTGTCCACCGGATCCTCTGGGCTCCAGGTGTTGGTGCAGCATTGCGCAGATGTCTCCGACAACTTCTCGTGAAAGTCTCAGCCTCCTTTGGCACTGCTGCTCACTCATGTTAAGGAAGCTCATCCTCTGTCTGTAAATCCTGAGAGGAGGGTATCTCCTGTGGTGACATGCTGCCATGCGCCGGCGCCTTCTGCCTTGTGCACCATCAGGTGGGTGAGCAGCAGGTTGTCGCTCCTGCTTGCTGTTCTGCCTGGTTCTGCTGCTGCCGTGGCTGCTCCTCATCCGAATCTGAGGTCCATGATGAAAGGAAATAAATGTTTCCCATGCTGCTGATAGATACTTCCGTTGGGGAAGCGTTCAGTCCAAGTGGGAGAGGGTTTTCCCAGGAGGTACCAAAGTAGATAGATCTCAGCTGCACCACCTCCGACTTCAGTAGGCCTGGAAAAAGTGCTCAAAGACCTGTGGAAAAAAAGTTCTGCCACCTGCAACTCATTCCTGTTGAAAGCTCCGTTTTTATGGTGGAGCTGCAGCTGTGAGGAGGTCAGCCACTTATCAACCCGCCAGGATTAGCTGGTGTGGTTTAGGAGCAGCGTGCAACACGCTGTAAATGTGGCAAAATAACAAAGGCCGGGGGAAATTGGATTATAGAGGCCTTTGAGCGCTTCTTAAGGGTCTTAACTGCCTATTCTGCTTCTTGGAGGCGGGACCGAATCACACTCGTGAAGCCCGCCTCCGGCAAAGTTGCGCGGAGGCGGGGTTCCGAACCCACACTCAATTTTTGCAATTTTACCAACTGTCCCGCCTCCAAACTCGCCTCCTCAGGGTTGGTAAAATCACCCCCTCAGTGTTTGCAGCACCTCAATGTTGTCAAACACTGAAAAAATCATCTGTCAAAAAGAAATGGTGGTGGCCCCTTTAAGAAAACTGGCAGATGACGCTTCATCAACTGACGTCATCTGACACCAGCTTTCTCTGAATTGGCCGGCAAGCCCGCAGGGCGGGCTTAACAAGGCCAACTGACGCAAAATAGCGTCTGTGCGTCGGACGTCGCTGGGGACGGGACTAGAACCCGAAAGGCAGCAGTCCCGCCCCCAACGCGCCTCTTCAGGTAAGATCCTGGCCAAAGTACTTGTTTAATTTCTCTGCCATTTCCTTATTCCCCATTATAACTTTTCCTGTCTCAGCCTGTAAGGGACCCACATTTACTTTTGCTAATCTTTTCCTTTTTACATACCTATAGAAGCTTTTACAGTCTGTTTTTATGTCTCTCGCTAGTTTACTCTCATATTCTATTTTCCTTTTCTTGATCAATTTCTTGGTCCTCCTTTGCTGAATTCTAAAATCGTCCCAATCCTCAGGCTTACCACTCTTTTTGGTAGCATTATAAGTCTCTTCCTTTGATCTAATACTATCTTTAACTTCTCTTGCTAGCCACGTTTGGACCACTTTTCCTGTGGGGTTTTTGTGCCTTAAAGGAATGTATATTTGTTGTAAATTATGTATCAATTCTTTAACTGCTAGCCATTGCTCATCTACTGTCATACCTTTTAATGTAGTTTCCCAATCTACCTTAGCCAACTCGCCCCTCATAACTACGTAGTTTGCTTTGTTTAGATTTAAGACCCTAGTTTCGGATTTAACTAAGTTACCTTCAAACTCAATATAAAATTCTATCATATTATGGTCACTTTTCCCTAAAGGTCCCTTTACTACAAGGATATTAATTAACCCTTTCTCGTTGCACAATACTAGATCTAAAATAGCCTGTTCCCTAGTTGATTCCTCAACATACTGATCTAGAAATCTATCTTGCATACATTCCATGAATTCGTCCTCCACACTATTACTGCAAATTTGGTCTGGTTGTCTGCACCTCGGACTCCAGCTCAACAACCCAAAGATGAAGTTCCTCGAGATGCAGGCACTTACTGCAGGCGTAGCCGTCCGGGATCGCGATGCTCTCCACAAACTCCCACAAGCTGAAGTTGCGGCACACCACCTGCACTGCCATCCCTATATAACCTTGTTTTATTTATTTAATTAGAGTTGATGTATTTTCATTAACTTAGCGTATACAGTAGTTTAGTTTTTTACCTAATTACTTGATCTAGTTTATTATTAGGTAGATAAAATTAAATATTTACCTGTAACACAAAGCACAAGAAGTATTGGAGGTAAAAAGCAGCACCTCCTTCCCCCTCTGCTCCGAATTTCAACTCTCTGCAAATTCCAAAATTTAACACTCTGTTTAAGTACACTCCCTTTAAGACCACTCTGTGAAGACCAGACCAAACTTTTGGACCGGTAAGGGCTGGTGTTTGGATTATGTAGACAAACACTACAGTTTGAAGTGATGCATTTTGGGAGGAAGAATGAGGAGAGACAATATAAACTAAATGGTACAATTTTAAAAGCGGGTAAGGAACAGGGAGATCTGTGGGTTCACAAACACAAATCTTTAAAGTTGACAGGACAAGTTGTTCAGGCAACAATGGGATTTCTCCAATTATTTCCCTTTTGAGCCATGATGGCACTTGACATATGCGGTTCCATGGGTACCAGCAGCTTTACAGTACCTGACCCAAAAGGCAGTGTCATCAGGCTATTTGACTGTGGAGGGATTCACAGCTGGGCCTAATCTTGCTCTTAGCTGTCAGCCACACATACTTGCTTTACAGCAGGAATTACTACACTGTGATTAGGAGCAGAAACCCTGTCAAATTTTTCGCTTCACCAACCCAAGTAGCTGAGACTAACCGTAATAATTCAACTTTTACTCAACTAACTTCAAAAGTAATCCATTGGTTGTAACATGTTTTGGGACATCCTGAGGTTGTGAAAGGCGTTATATAAATGCAAGTCTTTCTTTTCTTTATACGCTTTGACTGAGTGGGAAGCCCCCATTCACAATATGGAATCAGTAACCTGTAACATTCATTCTTGTTGAACTCTTGCTGTATTTTTCACCTTCAATTTTATTGTTACTAATATAAAACAGAAAATGCTAGCAAAATACAATAGCTTCAACAGTATCTGAAAAGGGATACTTTTGAAGGGGCAATTTTAACTCCCTTCATCCGATGGAAACAGGATGGTAGCAGAGTTAAAATCGAGGTGGTCAAGCTATCAGCCCAATCCCACTCTACCACCATTTTAATCGGGTCTTACACTGGGCAGCCCAGGCACCCGCCTGAATTAGGATGAAGCCTCATTTATCTATGCAAATTAGGGTCCTATGATGTACAGATGTCTCCAATGGAATTTTGATGGCCTACTGAGTGGAGCATGCACCCTGGACACACTGCTCAGTAAAACCTGGCAGTGAAGAGGAAGAGACCACAAAAAGGTAATCTTAAAATTATTTCTGCAGGGCCAATAGGAGCAAGAGTGTTTCCTCCAGGCCCACCAAGTTAACCTGTAAAACCCCACCCCTGCAATCACCGACTCCCCCCACCTCCACAATCTTGCCCCTCTGAACCCCCCATATTACCGATCTCCCCCGACTCCCTGCGATCTCTAACTCTCCCCATCCCCCCATCCCTCCCCCCCCACACTGTGATCACCCCTGACCCCCCCCAACCATGCTCTACCCACCATCCCACCCCCATCCCCACCCCCCACATGACCCCCCCGCCACTCACCTGGTCCTGGGACTGCAGCCTTCCTCACCCGACAGGGAGCCAAGCCTGTCAATCAGGCTGGCTTCTTGGCAGGGAATCTATTTTTTTTAAACTCCATGGCATTTGGGGGAAACCACCCGACCATAACTCCTCCCCCTCTAGGAAACTCAGCTACAGTGAATATCGCGGCCAATATTTCAGTGAGCAAGTGGTCAATCTATGGAACAGGCTCTCTAGGGCGATGGTGGAAGCAGTTAGTATTGATTAATTCAACTGCAAAAGAGATAGATTTCTTTGAGAAAATAACATTCTGGGATATAGTTTGAGTAATTTGAGACATGACATGCTTGAGACGAACAGATGACTTTGGACCTCGGTGCGGCGAGAATATCGGCTCCCGCTAAATTTGGCGGGAGGTTTGCGGCGGCGGTATGGCGTTGCGTCCCAATCTCCTTCACCTGGAGATCGTGACGTCATCGCCGTGCGCATTGCCCCAGACCCGAACTTCAGTTCCGCCCCCTGCAGCAGCGCCGGCCGACAACACCGACAGCTGCAGGAGGCATTCATCGGGGGGCCGGGCGCTACTGGGGCGATACTTAAAGGCGAGGTGTCCGAGGTAGGCAAAAAAATAATCAAATGCTCGTTTTCTGTTTTTTTTTCCTTTTTTCCCCAGCTCTCGATCAGCCCGGCACTCTGCTGCAGTGCATGGGACTGATCGGGCCGGATCGCGGCTGCTGTCGGGGACCAGGTAAGTTTTTTCCTTGCAAAGCCTGGAGCGATGGCCCTTCCCTTTAAGGGAGGGAAGGACCCTTCCAACGCGGCAGAACTGCACGGCCCATTGTGCAACGCTGCACACCGACTGCCCCGCCTGCTGCCTGTTGTTCTCCAGGAACGAAGTGGAGCGCTTGATTTAGCTCCACTTCCTTCCTAGAGCGCAAAACCAAATTTTTTTTAAGTTGAGAAACATTAGCGCCTGCCGCTAATTTTTTCAACTTTTAAAAGTTAACGTCCCAAATGGGGCTATAATGAATTTCTCCACCGTGGTTCCCAAAGCTCTCCACCACTGGGGTTTTTCACATCTCATGTCTAGGTTTGTTGTAGACTAATTGATAGAGATTGATTGCTATGATTAGTCAACAACATCCATTATTGGTGTATCATGCAACTACCAGGATGGTAGAAGGCAAACTAGACGGATCTTGGTCTTTTCTTGTCCAGCAATTCCTATGTTCCTATGGTAATGAGGGCGCACTCTCAAAATGGACCAGGATTCCCACTGGACAGATGGGGCAGCCGGCCCGTGCACTTAACCAGTCGGCTGTGCAATGGTTGCAATGTCCCCGAGAGAGTAAGATGATGTTCTGTTGAAGGATCCCCACCAGAAACATGAACCTATCTTTTCTCTTAACAGATACTGATGGATCTGTTGTATATATCGCTCCACCATTGACGGCCGTGCTTTCAGCTGCTGAGGCCCCAAACTCTGGAATTCTCTCCTATTTTTTCCTTTTTTCTCTCCCTAAACCTTCTCCGCCTCTCTACCTCTCTCCTTAAGAGGCTGGCTGGCTGCAGGCAGGAAGGCCTGCGGCACTAGGCCACACAGAGGAAGGAGGCAGGGATCGAGTGGGGGTTGGGAGGTAGCTGGAGAAGCAAGGGGGACGTCAGATGAGGATTGCGGGCCGGGGGCAGCCGGAGGAGCACGGGCTGGGCCAGGACCAGCACGGGGGGGCGGGGGTTGCAAAGGATCGGGGGGGGGGGGGGCGGGGGGGGGGGGCGGGGTAGGTGGGGGGTGGTGCAAGGTGGATCAGCGGCCGGGAGCAGCACCAAGGGGGGTGGTGGGGGGCAACAGCACGTTGGGGAGGATCTTAGGCCTGGGGGGGATCGGAGGCCTGACAGGGGGGTTGGGGGGGGGGGGGTGGAGATTGGTGGCCTGTGGGGAAAATCGGAGGCCTGGGGCGGTGATCGGAGGCCTCGTAGGGGGGGTCTCCAATCACAGGGGTGGGTTAGGTAGGGACCCTGGATCCAGGAGGTAAGTGTGAAGGCATTTACCTCCTGGATGCAGAAGTCCTAGCCTTCCATTAGCTGGTGGGTATTAAGAGGTGTGCAAAACCCAACCAGCTAAAATTAAAGATATAATGGAGGTTAAAGCAGAGGCTTCCAGCGTCATTGATATAGACGGCCCGCCTCCTGCCTGCGGGTTGGCTGCCCACTCCCGCCCCGCCTCCGTTTAAACCGGAAGTGGGTGGGTTGGAGGCGGGTTCAGGTCGGGATTCTGATTTTTAAAACTTTAACTACCCCCGCGCCCCCAACCTGCCAGTTTTGTTAGGTTAAAATTCCCCTCTCGGTGTCAAAAATGTTGTTATCGGTAACACTCTTGCTTAAGCGCCTTGGGACAGTTTGGTACGTTCAAGGGGCTATATAAATGCAAGTTGTTGTTGCTGTGTATTTCCAGTACTTTCTGGGTTTTTTTAAATTTCAAGATACAGGGTTTGTTTCTATCTGATACTGGTTCCTGCTTTAATTTGTCATCTCTTGTTCACGCCAATAGATATTCCACATCAAGCTTTAGCGTGAAATCGCAATTGGCAAAAGCACTTGTCCTTTTTTTAATTTAATTTCACAGTGGTTGCAGTGGTAGACAGCTGGATACCAACAAAACCCGTCATTGAGTAACAGGACGCAGGCTCGCTCCTGCAACTGCTCTACTTGGCTGCCGGGGTAGGCGTAATGCAGAGGCACAACAGCCCATGCAAAGAGAAACCCAAAAGTATTGGAGGGAGTTACCAATGCCGACCATTGTTCTGTCACTATAGGGTTTGTGAATAATTACAACTGTTAGTTTCATAGTACCTAATATAGCAAAATTGTCTGGCGGGGAGGGGGAGCAGAGTGGAGATATGAGTAGTGGGAAGGTGACCAAGAACGCAGTCAAACATATTAAGAAGGCATTTAATGATGGTGAAAGATGTGCCAAGGGATATGGGCTTAGTAATTCGAGAATGTGGAGGCAAGATGGTTGAAGGCTCTGGAGTAGGATGCAGACGTAGGATGGGGCAAGGGCGTAAATGAGCAGATAATGATTAACATACGTAATGGATTTATGAGTAGAGTGGTGGAGGCAAAAAACCTGGAACAGCTAGATGCAGTAATGGGGGAAGTGGAGGGCTGTTCTGGATGGATGTAGTAAGATGGGCCAAATGGCCTTCCACAACCACAAGTGTTTTGCGATCAGTTAAACATTCCAACTCACTCAGTCTCACAGTTACATCTGCCATTACTTCAAATCAAAATCTCTTTAAGTGCTCATAAAGTTCTTAGGCTGCGAAATTCGAGGTTGTAGCATCGGCCATTAAGGCCGGTTGTGTTGAAAAAATGGCGGCACATCGCTTCCACCCGCTTCCAGTGCGGGACACAATGGCCACCATTTTGGAGAGGTCGGCAGTGCTGCCGTTGCCTGTGCTCGCCTCTCCCATGTAAATGTGCAGATCGTGACATCAATCGGCATGCAACGCTTGAATTGACGCATAACTGCGATTTTGTACAGTGTCATTCTCTATACCGCCCTCTCCTAACCATGCACAGAAGAACATGCGTGCAGGAGTTCTACAGAGACGCTGTTAGCGCTTCTTAAAGGGACACACACATCTTTCAGGTAAATTTTGATTTCAGCTTTTGGAGTTTTATTTTACATTTTATTGGAGTAGTGGCTTGGTGCAATACATTTAAAAAGTTGTTAAAGTGTGCAGAGACGCTTTTCAGGCTTTGGCTGTTAAAGGAAGGTGTCTGAGAACAACACTTGCTCACAGTCCTGGGGCTCTAATTGCAATCCGCTTGGACTGCAACATCACGTGGAGATGAAGCAGAGGCAGCAAAGGAGACAAGCTGCTCACAGAGGGAGGAGGAAGAAGCAGAAGAGGAAGAAGCAGAAGAGGAGGAAGTGGAAGGAAGGCAACCCGGACAGCCCCTTTCTGGCGGGGATATCCGGGATCGAATCATCCGCCTGTGGTACCAGTGACCACAACCCCAATTACCCTTTCATCATTTGTCCCACACCTTACCTTCCCTCTGTTACTGGCCATTACAGCGTTCTCTTGTCACAATGCTAAAATAAAAGCCAACACAAAGCAAACTTTCCAATCCAACTACATCCAATGTTACATCAAAAAATCAACTAATCTCCCTTGTACATTCCATTAGTGACTGTCTTATGTGTGTCTTTGAATATCCTAGTGATGTTGCGCAGTGCTACCCCAGTGGCTGCAGCAAGCGGAAGGCTGCTGACTTTCAGTGGGGGACACTGCAAATAACCCTTCAGGACAACCTTGAGAAGCTGGTGGCTGGGAATGTGAAATCGAATAATGATGTTTCTGCTTCTTCTTCTTCTTCAATCTCCTCTCCCTCTTCTTGGTCAATCACTGGCTGGGCAGGCTGCATTTCTTGGGTGTCTGAAATGAGGAAGGCACAAGGGTAGGGTTGTGGTGAGGGGAGGGCGGGAAAGCAAGAGGGGCATGCTTACAGCATGTGCAGCTTGTAAATCAGAAGAGATTGTGCGATGAGGGGGAAGTGGGATGTGAGCAGGAGGATAATGTATTTTTTCAGCCCCGCCACTGTCCAAGGGCTCAGCCATGCACTGCCAAGAATGACCAATGCTGTCTCCTCGAAGGGGGTGAAGTGAAGCTAGAAATGTAAGGTGTGTCTCGTGCTTGGTAGAGATTGTTGGTAGGTGAGTGATGGAGGGTGTGGGTTGTGCATTGAGCAGTGTGTGAGGAAGCGGTGCAGTTGGTAGGAGATGGCTTTTAGAGATGCATTCACTGACCTTGACCACTCGTCTGAGGTCATGAAACTTCTTTGGTCACTGGAGCCAGGTCCTGGGGGGCGACACTGCTGGCAGTGACCGCCTCGATGATCTGGTCCCACATCCTTCTTTCTGGAGGGCCTCCTGTGGGTAGAGGACCTCTCTTCCAGTCTTGTCCCCCTGCACAATGCTGGAGGGCTGCCTGTGAGACCCTGGGTGCCTTTTCCCTGGCCTCTTGAGCCATTTAGAAACATAGAAAAATAGGAGCAGGAGTAGGCCATTTGGTCCTTCGAGCCTGCTCCGCCATTCAATATGATCATGGCTGATCCTCTATCTCAATACCATATTCCCGCTCTCTCCCCATACACCTTGACGCCTTTTGTGTCCAGAAATCTATCTATCTCCCTCTTAAAAATATTCAGTGACTTAGCCTCCACAGCCTTCTGTGGTAGAATTCCACAGGTTCACCACCCTGAGTGAAGAAATTTCTCCTCATCTCAGTCTTAAATGTCCTAACCCGTATCCTGTGACCCCTCGTTCTAGAGCCCCCAGCCAGGGGAAACATCCTCCCTGCACACAGGGAGCATTTTCCCTACTACTGATGTTAGGCTAACTGGTCTGTAATTCCCTGTTTTCTCTCTCGCTCCTTTTTTAAATAGTGGGGTTACATTTGCCACCCTCCAATCTGTAGGAACTGTTCCATAATCTATAGAATTTTGGAAGATGACAACCAATGCATCCACTATTTCCATGTCTACCTCTTTTAGTACTCTGGGATGCAGATTATCAGGCCCTGGGGATTTACCAGCTTTCAGTCCCATTAATTTCTCCAGCACTATTTTTTTACTAATACTAATTTCCTTTAATTCCTCCTTCTCACTAGACCCTTGGGGGGAGAAATTCAGTATCGCCCTATTTGGGGCGCAATTATCGGCCGGGCGCAAAGATAAGTGCCTGGCGCTAATTATCGCCTCCGACTGCAAACTTGACTTTTATCGCCCCGGAGGTGATTGGAGCGCTAAATCAGGCGCTACACATCTGTCTTAAGGTGCAAAGGCCAAGGAGCGAGGCGCTAACTCAGAGCGCTGGCGAAGCTCATGTGATGTCAGTCAGCAATGGAACACAGACACAATGGTGCCGGCCAGTTCTTAAAGGGGAGGGTTGATCTTGCTTTCCATCCACATCCTGCTCATTGCAGCTTTGAATCTCGGCCTGGAGAGACCTGTACATCAAATCTGCTGGAAAGAACAATGGAGAGTACCAGGGAAAGAGCTCAGAGTGCAGCCCCCAAAGTCTCTTCTAAATCGATGCAAGGAAGGTCAAATCAAAATGAACCTGCAAAGTGCTGCTCAGTACCCAAAACTCCTTCACACAGCGTTGAATCTCTCCAGAAGTCTCTCTCTCTCTCTCTCAGAATGCGTGGTTCAAAAATGTCACCAACAAAAAAAGGCAGGAAGCGGTCGCCTTTAAATAGCGCTCCCCCAGTTCCTTCCTGATTGCAAAACGCTCCCCTCAACCTGTCATTGCTAGTGGCAGGCGGTAAGGCAGGGGGCGCCACTCAATACCCGCACCGGGGCGCTACCGGGGCGTTGCGCACTTGACTGACGTCACGATCTGCCGGCGCAGGAGATCGTGGCGGTAGTGTTTAGCACCGCCACAAAATGTCTAGTTAATTTCGCGAGCGGTGCAAACATCGCCGCGCCCGGGCGCTAGTTGCTTTGCGCCCCATTAGCGCCCTCTTAAGGCGCTAACGGGAGGCACAACCAACTGAATTTTTCCCCCTATGTTCCTTAGCATTTCTGGGAAGTTATTTGTGTCCTCTTCTGTGAAGACAGAACCAAAGTATTTGTTTAATTGCTCTGCCATTTCCTTGTTCACCATTATAAATTCTTCCGTTTCTGACTGTAAGGGACCTACATTTGTCTTCACTAATCTTTTTCTTTTTACATACTTGTAGAAGCTTTTACAGTCCGCTTTTATGTTTCTTGCAAGTTTACTCTCATACTCTATTTTTCCCCTCTTAATCAATCTCTTGGTCCTTTTTTGCTGAACTCTAAACTGCTCCCAAACCTCAGGCTTGCTACTTTTTCTGGCAACTTTATGAGACTCCTCTTTGGATCTAATACTATCCTTCATTTCTTTTGTTAGCCATGGTTGGGCCGCTTTTCCTTTTGTGTTTTTGTGCCAGAAAGGAATGTATAACTGTTGCAATTCATGCATTCATTGCTTAAATGTTAGCCATTGCCTATCCACCGTCATGCCTTTTAATGAAGCTCCCCAATCTATCATAGCCAACTCACTCCTCATACCTTCGTAGTTGCCTTTGTTTAGATTTAGGACCCTAGTTTCAGATTGAACTTCTTCACTTTCCATCTTAATGAAGAATTCTATCATGTTATGGTCACTCTTCCCTAAAGGACCCCGCACAACAAGATTATTAATTAACCCCTTCTCATTGCACAATACCCAATCTAGGATAGTCTGTTCCCTAGTTGGTTCCTCAACGTACTGGTCTAAAAAACCATCTCGTACATACTCCAGGAATTCATCCTCCACAGTATTATTGCTAATTTAGTTTGGCCGGTCTATATGTAGATTAAAGTCACCCATGATTACTGTAGTACCCTTGTTACATGCATCTCTAATTTCCTTTTTGATGCCGTCCCCTACATTACTACTACTGTTTGGAGGCCTATAGACAACTCCCATCAATGTTTTCTTCCCCTTGGTGCTTCTTAGCTCCACCCAGACTGATTCTACATCTTGATTTTCTGAGCCAATATCCTTTCTCACTATTGCTCTGATGTCATCCTTTACTAACAATGCCACCACACCTCCTTTTCCTTTTTGCCTGACCTTCCTAAATATCGAATATCCTTGGATATTCAGCTCCCAGCCTTGGTCACCCTGCAGCCATGTCTCCATAATCGCAATTATATTGTATCTGTTTCTGTTAGTGCTGAAGCACTTTTACCATTTTGTATGTGCAGAAGGTAGTTCAGCTACAAGAGCTGAAGACAGCCTAGTTTTGAATGATTTTAATCTGATTTTTTTCAGAAGGCAGTTGAGCTTTAAGGGCTTGAGACTGCTTTCAAAACTAATAGCTTTGCTTTAAGAAAATGCAGTGTCGCTGCAGCGATGCGACATTGGGCCTCCTGCTGAGCGCACAGCCTGAAGCAGTGCGTTCGTCATTGGGTTGTGCGCTAAAATCATTCAAATTAGCAGGCAGCACCACATTAACACACTGCCTGCGCTTTCTAAACGGGCCTGAGCAAATCTCGCCCCGCAGTTTCCTCGCTCGTTTTTTGGCCTTATCCAATTTCACCCTCTTCAACTTTCTAAGAATCCCAGAATTCCCAAAAATCCAGCTGTGATCAGCCAGCACTTCCTTTAATTACTAGTTAAAAAACCACAAGAGATTACAGGTTTCAAAAAAAAATTCCAAAACTCTGGGAAAAGCTAACTATTTCCCCCTTGAAATGGAAATGCTTCCAATATGCAAGTTTGGGGATTTGTCCTGCTCGCAGCCCCCTCCCCTGCAGTTGTTGGGTCTCAGCCTCCTTTTCCTTCTGTAGGCCTGTCCTGCCATTATAAACACTTTTTTTGTAAAGCTCTGCAAAACTCAGTCTCTAACCCAGGGGACAGCTCAGTAGTTGGGAAATTCAAAAAAAAAGCTTACAGTACAGTGAGCCTTATGAAACATTAATCCTCAGTCTTGCATCACAGCATTTAGGGCAAAATGAAGTTGTGGGAGTGACGCATCGATCCAAGAGCAGAGCTGATTACTACAACAGCGATCACTATTCGGAAAACCAGCATTTTCTTCGGAAGTTTATGGAGAACATACTCGGAAGTGAGTATAACTCTGGAGAATCCAAACTAGAGCCTGGGGAGGGGGAAAGGGTTGGAGGCATATGCAGCCCCGAAGTTTTTGTTATCTAGCTCAAAAGCTCCAGCAAGTCAGTTTCTATTTATTCTTGTATATTTTTTACTCCTAGTTTCTCCTGCATGAATTTCAGGGGTCTGGGAAGTTAGCAAACAATTGTTCTCAGAAATGCTCCCTCATTGCTGGATAAATCCTAAATCTAAACTCAAATCTGTCAGGATGGGCAAAAAAAGACATAACTTAAGATCAATGGAAATGGATTTCAGGTTGTTTCAATAATGGGCAGTTGAACCGTGATGGCAATTTTACGCTGGGTGGTTAAGTTGAAAATCTACCCAAGACTTTTTTGAAAATAGCTGCTTGATGATTTGCTGTTATTTTGATTGTATTTTTATTACTCATTATTACTTATAATTGATAAATTTATCTTTCGTTTTTTCAATTCACAACGTTATTGCTCAATTTTCCTCTTTGATGATGCAAAAAAAAATGCCCTGTTCTGCTGGGTAAATGCCTGAAGTGATCCAGCTGCCCATAAACATTATCAAGTTTTTTGGAAATACGAAGGCTCTCTCTCACATTGAGCCTCGGATTATGAGATTTCGGTAATGGCTGCCTTGGGTTATATTCAATGCCATCTCTGTGCTCCAGCTGGTTCGTTATTAGACCTTACGTAAGCTGCTGCTTTTCTTCACTCGTCTGGTGCAGACTGCACTTGCTGTTGGCCTGTTCTGTTTTAAGTGCTTGTACAGATAAAACACTGATTTGCCAACCTTCTGGCTTTTAACTAGCAAAAAATACAAGCTTGAGATGGATTTCAGCCAGTGAATATCCAAATTATTCCATTTTGATCCCACCGCCAAATGGAAGGACAAACAAGATAAGGTTGTGGGTTTATTTTTGAAAGAAAAAAGGAAGAATTGTTAAATTAGAAAAAAGTCATATTAGTAAAGTAATAAAAAGTGAGAATGGGTGAAAATTAAAGGCTGGACAATCATAAATAAATTTTTCCAAATATTTTATTTATAGCTATGTTATAAGTATTAAATTTAGTTCTATAGAATTCTTAAAGATACTCGGTTTTATTACTGTAATATTAATCTTTATTTCAATATATCATATGGGGGGATTTGAAAACTAATCAATTGAAAGTGACTGAAATTGCCCTTGGAACATAGGAACAGGAGTAGACCAATTAGACCCTCGAGCCTGTTCCACCATTCAAGAGATCATGGCTGATCTGCGACCGAACTCCATATACCCGCCTTTGCCCCATAGCCCTTAATACCTTTGGTTAACAAAGATCTATCAATCTCCTATTTAAAATCAACAATTGATCTAGCATCAATTGCCGTTTGAGGAAGAGAGTTCCAAACTTCTACCAACTATTGTGTGTAAAAGTGTTTCCTAATTTCACTCCTGAAAGATCTGGCTCTAATTTTTAGACCATGTCCCCGAGTCCTATACTCCCCAACCAGGGGAAATAGTTTCTCTCTATCTACCATACCTGTTCCCCTTAATATCTTGAAAACTTCGATCAAATCACCCCTTAACCTTCTAAATTCCAGGGAATACAACCCTAGTTTGTGTAATCTCTCCTCATAATTTAACCCTTGGAGTCCGGGTATCATTCTGGTAAACCTACACTGCACTTCCTCCAAGGCCAATATATCCTTCCTAAGGTGTGGTGCCCAGAACTGCTCACTGTACTCCAGGTGTGGTCTAACCAGGGCTTTGTATAGCTGCAGCATAACTTCTACCCCTTATATTCTAATCCTCTAGATATAAAGGCCAGCATTCCATTAATCATTTTGATTATTTTCTGTACCTGTTCATGACATTTTAATGATCTGTGTACCTGGACTCCCAAGTCTCTTTGGGACCGCCACTGTTTTTAGATTTTCAGCATTTAGAAAGTACCCTGTTCTATTCTTTTTAGGTCCAAAGTGGATGACCTCACATTTGCCTACATTGAAATCCATTTGGCACAGTTTTGCCCATTCACTTAATCTATTGATATCCCTTTGTAATTTTATGATTTCATCTACACTGCAATGCCGCCTATCTTAATGTCATCGGTAAGTTTGGATATGTGCCTTTCTATCCCATCGCCTAATAAATACAGTGAATAGTTGAGGCCCCAACACAGATCCCTGTGGGACACCACTCGTCACATCCTGTCAATTCGAGTACCTGCCTATTATCCCTACTGCTCAGCCAATTTCCTAACCAGGCCAATAATTTGCCTTCAATTCCATGGGCTTAGTTAGCAGTCTCTTATGAGGGACTTTATCAAATGCCTTCTGGAAGTCCATATAAATAACATCCATAGACATACCCCAGTCCACTACTTTAGTCAGTTCTTCAAAAAATTCAATCAGGTTCTTCAGGCATGACCTACCCTTTACAAATCCATGTTGGCTCTCTCTGATCAGCTGAAAATTTTCAAGGTGTTCAGTCACCCTCTCCTTAATTATAAAGTCTAGTAATTTCCCGACAAGAGATGTTAGGCTAACTGGTCTATATTTCCGTTTTCTCACCATTCTTAAATAGCGAGTTACATGCACAATTTTCTAATCTAAAGGAACAGTTCCTAATTCGAGAGAACTTTGGTAGATTATAGTTGGGACATCTGTAATGTGCTCACCTACTTCCTTTAAAACCCTGGGAGTGCCATCAATTTCTTCATTACTGTTATTTTGCTTACGTTAATTTGGTGAGTACCTGTCCCTGATTCAGTATTCTTTTCCTTGGGATTTACGGCGTGCTATCTTCTTCTTCTGCTGTAAATACTGACGCAAAGTAATTATTCAATATGTCCGCCATTTCCTTATTATCATTGACAATATCACCGTTATCAGTTTTCAAGGGGCCAATATTGCTCCTGACCATCCTCTTTTTCCTAATATAATTATTTAAAAAATTTTTGCGTTGATTTTGATATCCCTTGCAAGTTTCTTTTCATACTTCTTTTTGTATCTCTTACTATCTGTTTTGTCACCATTTGCTATTCCTTGTATCTTTCCCAACTGTGCTTTTTTCCACATTTTTTATGCTTTTTATTTCAGTTTTATGTTATCTTTTACCTCTTTAGTCATCCTTAGCTGTTTTTTTTGACAAGTAGAGCTCTTGCCCCTTAGGGTATCAACTGGTTCTGTATCACATTAAATTCTATTTTGAACACCTCCCACTGATCGTCTGTCACTTTACCCATTAATAGATTTGTCCAGTTTACTATGGACAATCTTAGTCTCATCGCAATGACATGCCAGCAGTTCAAGAGTTAAATTGTACTGAATAATAATGAAGGCCGGAATTTTGCCGGTGCTCAGCGGACGGGATGGGTGGTGAGTCAGCTGTTAAATTTAAAATGATTGACAGCGGGTCAGGAACCCGCTGTCAAAACGCGCACACTGGACTTTCCCGATGTCGGGTCTGCCAGCGCGGCACAGGCCCAACAGGCAGCGGCGGGGGAGGCAATTAAAATCATTAGTGGCTTGGTTTTTTTCCCCAGCTTTTTGGATTGGACAGGTCACCCACCGGTTTCCCGCTGTGCCTAGACCTCGTCTGTGAAGCTGAGGCGGGAGGTCAGTGGCCATTGAATCAGCTGTTGAGTTGACAGCTTCAAATGTACAGTAAAAGCTTCCACCTTAGAGATGTCTTCCCTCAGCCACAAACTCTCTCACTGCATTATCACAACAGATTCACCATGCTGCAAGTCTTTACACAAGTCTCCATCCAGTCTGACCTCATTACCTCTCTCACCATTGACAGATCGCTTCAGTCATCTCAACTTCACCTGCCATCGATTCCATCAGCATGGGTGCGCTTGAAACTCTCTCTCCTTGGTCCTCAGAATCCCACCAAGATCAACCCAAACACCAGTAGCACCAGGCACATCAGCAACACCAACAACAACATCAACCTTCTCTGCAATCACCTGATGCTGCACAGGACACAGGGCATCAGCACCTCACCATGGCCAGATTTACTTCACTTGACGCTGTACACCCTGGCTGCCGCATGGTGCACCAGGTTGGCACCACCCCACACCAACACCATAAAGCATCCCTACAATGCCCAAGCTATTCCTTTCACACTCATTGCCATTGCAGGGGGTACCGTTATGTCTCACCATTCACTGCAACTCACTAAGCCACTTCCAAAGCTGCACAAAAATCTGTTCAAGAATGAAAAGTGTTGAAAATAAAGGTTTCAATGTTTTGACACCACATTAACAGAAACTTTACATGAACATTGCATAAAACACCCAAGTGCCTACCCTTGTGTGTTGTTAGTTGATATGATTGCACTAGGATGAGGGTGTGTGTGAGGGGAGGCTAGTGAGATGGGGATGTGATAATGTAGATAGAGAGGGATGGGTGGAGATGCAAGGTAAGTTGGTGTGAGTGAAGATGTGCAGGAGTAGGGTAAGGAAGGCAGAGTGATGGGGATGTGATGAGTGGCACAGCAAGATGAGGTTGAGTGTGGCTTTGTACTAATGTTTTGTGATCTACTGAGATCATTGAAACATTTGCGGCATTGGACCCAGTTCCTCCTGACCACATCCCTGCTTGCGCCCTCCGCTGCAACGTGCAACCAGGCTGTGTTGATCTCCTGGGAAGGTCTCTTCTGCCCATGGGAAGAGGACCTCCCTGTTTGCTGTGACTCCCTCCATAAGCATATGGAGGGAGTCATGGGAGAGCCTGGGTGCAGCCCTGCACCTTTGTGCAGTGCTTGCAGCACCTCAATGGTGTAGAACACTGACAGCACAAATGTCAAAATATAGTTGGCCATGCTCCCTTTAAGGAAACCGGCTGATGACGCGTCATCAAATGACGTCACCAGACCAGCTTCCTCTAATTGGCCGGGAACAACGCTGGGCGGGCTTAACATGGTAAATTCATTTCAGAGGTGGGATGGAGCCAGCAGCGGGGCCGAGACCTGCCACCTACGTCACCCACCACCGACCCGCCGAGGTAATTAAAATCGCGGCTGAAGTGTGGCATACAACAGATATAGAAAGGTTGGTCTAGAGCCCCTGCTTTGGGTGAAATCAGCGATCCGGGTGCAAATTGTGCCCAAAATTGTGCCCGTTTTCAGAATGTTTTGTTTTCTCGAGTTTCCACTCAAACTCATTTGCATATTCCAAATGTAAAATTTGCCTTGAATCAGCGCAATTGGGGAGTGTTTTAAAAGGTATATTTTTGAAACAGAAATTTGCTTTAAAAATTATTCCTTGATATTTTTAAGCGTGATAACTTGGTGCAGTTTGATTAATACAGCTGAAAAAGGGTTTAATCACAAAAAATAAGCATTTTTAATCACAGTGTCAATCTGGGAGTAACCTGATTTTAAATTACTGAAAATGACTTTAAAAAAAATATACAGAACCATTTTCTAGTTATATTATGGTACAATAGTCAGTTTCTTCGTAACTTAAAAAAAATTACACTCAAAAGCTTTTAAAATGTGGCTATTAGTGTCCTTGGGCCCAAAATATCTGAATGTGAATCCAAAGTCCAAACCTTCCCATTCATTCCCAATGCATACAATTGTTACATAAGAACATAAGAAATAGGAGCAGGAGTAGGCCATTCGGCCCTTCGAGCCTGCTCCGCCATTCAATGAGATCATGGCTGATCTTCTGCCTCAACTCCATTCACCGGCCCTATCGCCATATCCCTTGATGCCCTTACTAGTCAGAAATCTACCGACTTCTGTTTTGAATATAGCCAATGACTGAGCCTCCACAGCCCTCTGGGGTAGAGAATTCCAAAGATTCACCACCCTCTGTGTGAAGAAATTTCTTCTCATCTCAGTCCTGAATGGCCTACCCTTTATCCTGAGGCTGTGGCCTCTGGTTCTAGACTCCCCAGCCAAGGCAAACAAACATAATTCTGAACTGCAATAAATGTCATATATCTTGAAAATTTTGAAACTGAAATAAACAAAGATTCCGCAGTGGCTCAGTATGTTGTGTGGTAGTGAACTTCTATGCTTCAGCCTTGGTCTGTGCTGATAGCCAATCTCAGCTGGTGCAGGAATAGAGGTTCTTCAATTGGCCTGAGCATTCCCAGACTAGGACAAGGATAAATATAGAAAGCATTTCCCTTGTCTATCACTATCAAGTAATCTCTACTGGGCATACTTGCACGGGGATCAGTTAAAGACCAGATGGGTTTAGCTGCCCAGGATCACATATGAAGAAAGGTCTTTTGACAAGATACCAAATAGCTATTGTTGCGACTCCAATAATAGTCACTGTCTTCAGGATAGGAGTAGTAAGAGGAGAAAAAAAATACGGAAAAGATGAAATAATGAACACAAATGTAAAAGGTCTTTTATGGGCTGGGGTTAATTGCAGTTTCTGATGGCTTTATTTTCACACCAATTAAAGGAAAAGCAAAGTATGATGATGTGCTCGATCCAGAATTTTTTTAAATTGACTAAGTAGAACATTATACTGTGGACGGATAGGAAAATAGTTCTTTCATCCATGAGAAAAATGTTTCTACTTGCATTTTTATGGATCCTTAATACTAGTCTAGAATATTCAGTATTTGACTGTTCTTTAAATCAGGACATTTTTGTTATGTTCCCAAAATGACCAGCTTTCATTTTAACATAATATTGTCTCTGTTTTATTGTTGAACAATGATTTTCAATTGCATAGGCCCTCCCCCAAGTTAAGAATGATATTTTTCGCATTAGTGAAATCATTTTCTCTGAACTAAATCTAAAATTATAGTACCTCATTATTCTACCTTCAGGCTACTGGATTTCAAAAAGGTTAATCAATTGCTATTTGATCCACATTCACCTACATAACAAAGAGATTGCTAAGATTCAGTCAACAATTTTAGAACCCAAGTCAACCATGAAAGGATATCTAATTCCATCCCACTCAAACACTAATATTGTCTATTGCGCTGAATCCAGTATGAACACTGCTGTGACTAAATGTTTCATTATCCTGTGCATGCTATTAACTACAACTCCATAAACCACAACTACATGTACGAGCAAACAAAAGCAGCTGACCACGTACCCACACACCTTGGCAGAGGTGCACTCCACACACGACGACCACCTCCAAGACATGTGATCTGCGTTGCACCTTCCAGACGGTAACCAGGAGTACAGGAAAAAGTTAGAGAATCGCCAATCCCAAAAGATGTCCCGATACGTTTGCCAAATGTTGGATTGCCCGGGTCTTCACAGGGTTCCAAGTTGTATTCTGCCATTATTACCACAGAGATGCGTTAAGAAGCATATTTTTTTAAAAAAGGTCTCGAAGGAGAAAGCCATTTTAAACATCTATAAGATCTGAAACAGATGCTTTAATACAGTTGTAGTTAAATAATAAAAGTGGAAAATGCTGGAAATGTCTTACAGATCAATTGGCACCTGAAATTCAAGAAAGGTTAATATTTCAGGTTTGACCTCTCATCAGAACTGGAATCACAAGCCCAAGAATACCAAGATGTAAGAAGGGAGGTGAGAACAATAGGTAGAGGTCAAGAGTTTAAATATTCCAACTACTTTCCAACACTTTCTGTTTTCATTTCAGATCTACAACAGATCTGGTTTTTTTTAATTTCTCTTCTGTGTTAAAATTAGGATTGATTACTTTCATATTCAACAATTTATTTTATTTACTGATTAGTATATCACATGGCTATTTTCTCACCTGAAAATGTAATATTAAATCCTTCATATGATATTGAAAAGTCTGAAATGAAGCGTAATTGAGCCTTGAAATTTCCATAGAGACCAGCATTAATTGGTGCAAGAAGTTCTGAGCCAGTCAGCCGTGCTAGAGGCTGAGTAAAGCTGCCATTCTCTGTGATTAGAAAGTAGTCATGATGATCCTCCAGGTGAAAGGTGTGAAAGGTGAACTGTACACCTGCAAAAAAAGAAAATGAAAGGAGTTTAAATCACATTCAAATCTCATTAATGGCTTACAGTCAGACAAGAATCACTGATGTATGTTCTTTCATTGAACAGATGCTCATTCAAATCAAAGCTCCCTCACTTGAAGATTATTCTTCATTGCAACAACCCCTGCTGCTCTGTCTGGCACAACCACATTAAATTTACAAAATGGTTCATCAATGAATGGATTAGAATTTATAAAGCAATTTATTTGTATTAAAAGAAAACTGCAGAAGCAGCACTGGCAATGCCCTTTAAAACCACAATAAATCAATAGCCGATGTATATTTTAACTGTGATGTGGAGATGCCGGTGTTGGACTGGGGTGGACAAAAATGAGAAGTCGCACAACACCAGGTTACAGTCCAACAGTTTTATTTGAAATCACGAGCTTTTGGAGCGCTGCTCCTTCGTCAGGTAAACTGTCATTTAACTGTCATTTATACGGCAGATTAACACTCACTCTGACCCTTGATACTGATGAATTAACAAGCATTACACAAGTGCATTTTTCAATGGAATAGTACGAGGAAAAATATCACAACTATTAAGAAAAAATCTAAATACCTGTCATTTGCATTCACTGGCAATGAAAACTAAATACAAAGCATAAACTAAATGGGTCTGAATTGTGCTTGTATAAGTTAATTTGTGAAAGCTGGATTTGAAGGTGCTTATCCCTTGAAACAAGCTGCAGGAACTGTTGGACCTGATAAGTTTCTTCTCAGTTGAGATCCCCATAATTTGATACGCTGTGATCAAAAGAAGAGGGTCATGTGTGACCTTTTGATGAACACATGTCCATCCAATCCCCTGTGGTGTAGTGATCAGGCACATTGTCCAAACTGAGCCATGTCCTCCAGGCTTTATTTTTTTTCAGCTTTTCTCTCCCACATATGCATGATTTCTTTGCTATCATAAAGCCTAACTTCAATAGTCCACTCTCGTCATCCAGAAGCACAGATCTGTAAGATCCTGAAATAACTACATTATAGAAGTAACGGAGATGAAGCTCTGAACAATCACTCAGAAATATAATCAGTGTCGCAATGGGGTATTCCCACAGAATTCACTCCTCACCCTTCCATCTTCAACAGTTGGTGGATTCTTGACACTCCACCAATTTAGAACCACAGTAGTTATATAGAAGCTATTAAGAATGTGTAAGTGGTTAAAAAAAAGTGTTATGGGTGATGCATCTAACAGTTCGACTAATGTGTTACTGGTGACTTGCATGAAAGTTCATAATCAGGTTTTTATCTCTGACCACTTGGCCACCTTTCTACTTGCTAAGAAATAGAAAGATTTTTGGATGAATATAGATTCTTATTTGCTTATCTCAAAAACTTTTAATAGTGATAGATGTAGCTTAGCAGATAACAGACACTTTCGCCACGAGTAAGTCAGAAATTGGTCTTGACCAATCTTGTATTATGCTTTGATGTTGTGTAAAGACAAATATCTATTTTTCTAATGCAGATCCCTCACAGAATATAGAATCAAAAATTCCTTTACCTATGAAACTGCACACAAAACTGAACATGCATAAAGAGTGGCAAAATGATGGGACAGCGTATTAATTGCCAGTAATCTGAGTATACCTACCATTCAAAAACAAATATTAGAAACTCTCGCAAAAATGTGGGAAAAAAGTCCAATTCAACTTGCTAATTGAACATGTTAAAAATCACAAATGGATAACGAGCATAGAATTTAATTGCCATTTTAAAGGGGTGCAGAACAGAGAGACCTGGGGGTTCACATACACAGATGTGTCAGGAAAAGTGGATAAGGCTGTTAAAAAGCATGCGGGATTCTAGGCTTTATAAATAAAGGCAGAGGGCAGAATTTTCATTGAGCCGTGGAGGCGGGTTTGGAGGCAGGACTGGATTGAAAATAGCTGAATCGGGGGTCCCGACACCATCCCGCCTCCATGCCAGTTTCGCTGGAGGTGGGTACCCGACCTGTGCTGGGACCCGCCTCCCCGAGGCGGGAAGGGGATTAGTGGCAATAAACTGCCTTTTAACAGATAGTTAACAGGCAGTTTTTTGCCTAATCCCTATTTTTATGCCTGAAATGTGGGCTCTCCGACAGGTCCCAACCACTCCGTTTCAGCAAGGTGGACCGTGGGTCTGCAGGGGTTGGAGGGGTCAATAAATCCGGTGGGCAGGTGAGTGATGGGTGCATGTGTGCAGAGATAAATGTGTAAGGTAAGTGTAAAGTGTGGAAAAAAGTTTTACTTACCTTAACTTCCTCCTGCAGGTGTCAGCCCTTCAGGTCTCGGGAGTCAGAAATCTCATCGGCACAGAAAGCAGAATGACCGTTGAGCTGTCAAAAGCTGCAGCCTCTGCTTTTTGTTCTGCAGAGATCTCTAAATCAGCCTGAGAGGAAGGAATTAACTTAGAGGACAGATTGTCAGTGTTTGACAGCTTCAAAGAGCTGTCAAACGTTGATATTTCATCTGTCAAAAGCTCTTGACAGATGAAATGTCAATCTGTGAAGTCACCTGTTGCCGGGTGGCCCTTAATTGGCCTGCTGAGCCCGTTGGGCGGGCTCAACAAGGTCAATCAAGTGAAAATACAGTTTGTTGGCCACAAGTCGATGGAGGCGGGACTACAACCCAAAAAGTGGGAGTCCCGACTCCATCACGTCCCCAGTATCAAAATCCAGCCCATAGAGTCAAAAGCAAGGAAGTTATGCTAAACCTTTATAAATCACTGGTTAGGCCTCAGCTGGAGTATTGTGTCCATGTGTCCAATTCTGGGCACCACATTTTAGGAAGGATGTTAAGGCCATGGAGAGGATGCAGAGGAGATTTACTGGAATGATATCAAGGATGAGGGGTTTCACTTCTGTGGTGAGACTAGAGGAGCTGGGATTGTTCTCCTTAGAGCAGAGAAGGTTAAGGGGAGATTTGATAGAGGTATTCAAAATTATCACGGGTTTTGATAGAGTAAATAGGCGAAACAGTTACCACTGGCAGAAGGCTCAGAAACCAGATGGCACATTTAAGATGACTGGCAACAGAACCAGAGGGGAGATGAAAATGCTATTTTACACAGCGAGTTGTTATGAACTGGAAGCAGATTCAATCGTAACATTCAAAGGGAATTGGATATATAATTGAAAAGGAAACATTTGCAGGACTATGGGGAAAGAGCAGAGGAATTGGACTAATTGAATAGCTCTGTCAAAGATCCGGCACAGGCACAATGAGCTGAATGGCCTTCTGGGCTGTATGATTCGAATATATTTTATTTTATTTCTTTATAATGAAACAATTACAAACTGCAAATGCACGAACAGTGAATTGATTTTATTAAGTTGTGCAGCACTAGTGTCATAACGGCACAGAAGAAGGCCATTCGGCCCATCGAGTCCGTGCCGGCTCTCTGTGGAGCAATCCAGTCAGTCCCATTCCCCCGCTCTATCCCTCAAGTGCCTATCCAGTCTCCCCTTGAAAACATTGAGTGTCTCCGTTTCCACCACTTCCATCGGCAGCGAGTTCCAGGTCCTCACCACTCGCTGCGTAAAAAAGTTTTTCCTCAGATCCCCACTGTATCTCTTGCCCAAAACCTTAAATCTGTGTCCCCTAGTCCTTGTACCATCAACTAGTGGGAACAGCCTTTCACCGTCTAGCCTATCCAAACCTGTCATAATCTTGTACACCTCTATCAAATCACCCCGCAACCTCCTTTGCTCTAATGAAAACAAATCCAGCTTCTGTTGTCCTCGTAGCTAAGATCCCCCATCCCTGGAACCATTCTGGTAAATCTCCTCTGCACCCTCTCAAGGGCCTTCACATCCTTCCTAAAGTGTGGTGACCAGAACTGGACGCAATACTCCAGTTGTGGCCTAACCAGCGCTTTATAAAGGTTCAGCATAACTTCTCTACTTTTGTACTCAATACCTCTATTTATGAAGCCTAAGATCCCATATGCTTTGCTAACCACTCTCTCAATATGTCCTGCCACCTTCAGGGACCTATGCACATTAACTCCCAGGTCCCTCTGTCCCTGCACACTCTTTAAAACCCATTAAGCGTATATTGCCTCTCCCTGTTTCTTCTGCCAAAATGCATCACCTCACACTTCTCTGTATTAAATTCCATCTGCCACTTGTCTGCCCATTCTGCTAGCCTTTCTATGTCCTGCTGCAGTTGATTGGTATCATCCTCACTGTTTGTCACCCCCTCAAGTTTGGTGTCATCAGCAAATTTAGAAATTCTACTCTGTATTCCAATATCCAGGTCATTTATATATATCACAAAAAGCAGTGGCCCCAGCACTGACCCTTGAGGAACACCACTGTCTACCATCCTCCAGTCTGAACATGTGGTGTACATGTTTCTTGAATTTGCTACACATTTGCCTCTTTTGTGTTGTGAACTCCTTTGTGTTCATTGTTGATATGTCCTACTGCTAACTACTTTCCTTAATGAAGGAATCATGCTGTTGGATGGCTGCATAATCAACTGTGATGTTTCAGGTGTACAGAAGGTCCATTATCTGCATCAGTTCTAAGGATCTCTGGTACTGTAGTTGCTATGTACTTAATGCTTTCGGTCTTCTGTGCAGGACTGCATGATAGCACAGAATTGCTGTTGAAATTAGCTCCCGCTGCCTTGAACTGTGCTACTCCACAGTGACCACTGATGGAGCACATCCCTTCATGCTAGCTACTGATCTGTGTGAGCATAAAGCAATAAGGTTTCAGAATCCCTTCTTCATGTTTGCTTGTAACAGTTCTCCAAGCAAGTGGAAGGTGGCTGTGATTGCATCTTGGAGGTTAAAGCATAAAGCACTCATAACATTAGTTGGGGCATTCACAAGAGATGCTCCTATACAGCTTTAATAACCAAAGTCACCACTGTAGGTGCTACTGATGTTGCCATGTTCACAATGGTAGACAACAATGCAGACAACTGTTGCTCCATGACTTTATTGATGGGAATGTATAGCTGTGTTTTGAACTCATCGAACTACCTAGACGGTCTTCCAATATCGTACATAAGGAGGTAAATTATATCTCAATCTGGCACTTCTGCTGTAATAATCTCTGTTTAAAAGCTTGGCCACTAAGGTCTGTATCCCAATACAACTTAATACAGTTACTCAGCATGCTGGAGTTCCATCGTGAACCAGATAGTCACTCCTTCAACTCCACTATTGGAGACATAGATTAATCTGTTAAGGTATTTAACATGAATTTTCCACAGATATTTTTACTTATAGCTTCACTCTCTCTGCTTCCTGTATACGTAATGAGAATTCAGTATCACAAAGAAAGTCTTTTTTTCTGTTCCACAGAGTGTTGATATTAATTTCTGGACTATCATTGATTTCAAAGCACTCAAAGTAAAATTGGTGCTATGATTTTGACTACATCTGATTTCTCACTAGAGAGCCAGTAAATTTCCAAGTACCTTGAGAACTACCTGCCGAGGGAAAACAGAAAGAGCTCTAATCCCACTGAGGATTGCCTGAAATGCTGTTAAGACCAATTTCTTCCAGATACATAATAGGCATGGTATTTTTTGGAAATTAGTACAATGCTTAAGCAGGAGTAATGCCATACTACCACGCAAAATGTATCGTCGCTGTCATCAGGTGTGTAAAGGATCAGAATCAGGTTCCTTCAGGTTTGTTGATATTTCTGATTTATCTTCTACCTGGGTCAGGGGCCACCTTCCAGTTGTTCTTTACCATTCTATCCCAACTCACCACCCCCTGCCTCCCCAACCCCTCCAAATTCTGGATTAAACAGATGCCAATTCAACCAATAATTTTGCTAGGCAGAGTGTATTGCTTTCACTGATTACAATTAATATATAAACTTTCCTCACTCTCCTCACTGAAACCAATGTGTTGGTGATTGAATTAGTGTTATACTTACAGATCACAGTTGACTTGTTTCATCTGAAATAATTGCCATTTTCAGTAAATCTTCAGCTTATTATTACAACACAGATTCATTTCAACTCAAAATTGACTGCATGACTAGAATATGATTGGACAAATTATAGGCAGGAATAAGTAAAATCCTCATATACATAGTTCATTACCTTTACCATGGGAAACCTCCACAGTCCACGTACAATTTAATGAATTTGGGTAAAAGTCAGGGTAACCAGGTGATAAAATAGTACCAGTGGGTCCTCGAATATCTCCACCACATAGCGCTACAAAGGAAAAAAGAAAATCAGTGTTTAAATGAAAAATTAAAGCACTTTGGTACTATTTAATGTTTGCAATATTATGCAAGGAAAGAATGGTTATAATCTACAAAAGCATTGGAGTCAAAGGCCATTTAAATTACGACTACATTTCAATTGTAATCATGGTCTCGGTATTACTTGTCATTACCGGAAGTGGTTCACTCATTTACAACTCTTAGGGGCACTAATTTTTAAAAGTTTGAAAAGATGGCGCCAGGCGCTAACGATTTCAAGCTTTTGAAACATTCGCCGTTTTGCGTTCCAAGAAGGAAGTGGAGCTAAATCAAGCGCTCCACTTCCTTCTTGGAGCGCAATCGGCAGCAGGTGGGGCGGAGACTTCAGCAGCACTGCCGCGTTCAAAGACTCCTTCCCTCCCTTAAAGTGCTGCAGGCTTTGCAATTTAAAAAATACCTACCTGGAACACCAAGGTAGCCGCAATCCCGCGCGATCAGCCCGGCACTCAAGCAGAAAAAAACTGGAACAAGAAAGGTACGTTTTTTTTTACTTACCTTGGCCACCTCGCCTTTAATCATCACCCCCAAAGCGGCCGGCTGCCCGATGCACGCCTCCTGCAACTGTCGGTGTTTTCAACTGGCACTGCTGCAGGGGGTGGACGTCAATTTCGGCTCCGTGGTGCGACCGGGGCGATGCGCACGGCGATGACGCCATGATCTCCGGGTGAAGGAGATCGGGGCGCAATGCTGTAGCGCACCGCAAAACTCCCGCTGAATATGGCGGGAGTCGATGTCAGCCCCGGGGACGCAAACAGGAGGCGCAAAAGCACCCAATTTTCCCCCTTATACTTTTCCATGGGAAAACTGCTTCAATAATCAAATATGATTACTACAAATCTTAAATTCCGATGTGTTTTTCTTTCCCTCAAAAATAGATGTAATGTGAGCAGTCCCTTCCAGCTCAAGCAAACCACTCGAGCCTTCCTAAACACTGATTATGCATGAATGGAAAACCGCAAATTTAACGCCCCTATTCAAACAAGGAGGGAGGCAGAAAGCAGGAAACTGTAGGCCAGTTAGCCTAACATCTGTCATTGGGAAAATGCTGGAAACCATTATCAAGGAAGTAATGGCAGGACATTTAGAAAATCATAATAAAACCTTGTTGACTCTGCTTGATTGTATGAAAGGGAAATCGTGTTTGACAAAGTTACTAGAGTTCTTTGAGGATGTAACGAGCAGGGTGGATATAGGGGAACCAGTAGATGTAGTGTATTTAGATTTCCAGAAGGCATTCGATAAGGTGCCACATAAAAAGTTACTGCACAAGATAAGAGCTCATGGGGTTGGGGGTAATATATTAGCATGGATAGAGGATTGGCTAACTAACAGAAAACAAAGACTCAGGATGAATGAGTCATTTTCAGGTTGGCAAACTAACTAGTGGGGTGTCACAGGGATCAGTGCTGGGGCCTCAACTATTTACAATCTATATTAATGACTTGGATGAAGGGACCGTGTGTACTGTAGCCAAATTTGCTGATGATACAAAGATAGGTGGGAAAGCAAGTAGTTAGGAGGACATGAAGGCCGCGATTTTATCAGCACTGAGAGGGCGGGCTTAGAGGCGAGTCAAGGGTTAAAATCATTTTGATTGACGGCGGGTTCCGATCCCGCCGTCAACCCACCTCCAAACAATTTTCCAAAGTGTCGGGTCCCCAATTTGCGCATGGACCTGACACCTAGCGGCGGGATGAAGATTAAAGCCACTTACCTGCCTGTTAACAGGTACTTGATAGTAGTTAACAGGCTCTTTTTCAATTTTGCCGCTTCTGCCTCGGGTTCCCGACGTCTGGACACCACGCCAGGTAAGTGTGGCATGTTGTGAGTCTGCTGTAATGTATCTGCATTGATAATAGCTGCAGAAGTGGTGTGAAGGATTCAATGGTGCACTGGTGAGTTTCAGAGGTAAGAAAATGCTGTGAAAATTATTTTTAATGCATTTACACTTTTCTGCAGGTAACAAGTTTTGAAATTGATGTCTAGTCCCACCTCATTGGGAGAACCTCTTTCACCAGAGACAGATTGCTTCTGTAACCTCACCTGCAGCTGCCATCTGTTCTAGCCTATGGAGGGAGTCATTGGAGAGTCTGGGTGCAAGAGGTCGCCTTTATACAGTGATTGTCAGTGTTTGCAGCACCTCAATGCTGTCAAACA
This sequence comes from Squalus acanthias, assembly GCA_030390025.1. Taxonomy (NCBI): domain Eukaryota; kingdom Metazoa; phylum Chordata; class Chondrichthyes; order Squaliformes; family Squalidae; genus Squalus; species Squalus acanthias. The sequence goes on from CM059432.1 coordinate 100,774,249, forward strand.
CTGAGAAATGAGCTGTAAAAAAAATTGTGCGTGGTCCCTTTAAGAAAACCGGCAGATGACGCGTGATCATATGATGTCATCTGACCGGCTTCCTCTTAATTGGCCGGCAAGCCCGCAGGGTGGGCTTAACAAGGTCAATCAGCGTAAAATCACATCCGTGGGCTGGATGCAGTTGGGGGCGGGACTGGAACCCGGAAACCACATGACCCACTCCCATCCCGCATCCAATGACAAAATCGCGGCCAAATAGTCTGCAAAGGGATATAGATAGGTTAAGTGAGTGGGCAAAAATTTGGCAGATGGAGTATAATGTGGGAAAATGTGAGGTTTTCCACTTTGGTAGGAAAAAATAAAAAAGCAAATTATTATTTAGATGGAGAGAGACTACAAAATGCTGTGGTACAGAGGGATCTGGGGGTCCTCGAACATGAAACACAAAAAGTTAGCATGCAGGTACAATAACTAATTAGGAAGGCAAATGGAATGTTGGCCTTTATTGCAAGGGGATGGAGTATAAAAGTAGGGAAGTTTTGCTACAACTGTACAGGGCGCTGGTGAGACCACACCTGCAGTACTGCGTGCAGTTTTAGTCTCCTTATTTAAGGATGGATATACTTGCATTGGAGGCAGTTCAGAGAAGGTTCACTAGGTTGATTCCTAAGATGAAGGGGTTGTCTTATGAAGAAAAGTTGAGCCTACACTCATTGGAGTTTAGAAGAATGAGAGGTGATCTTATTGAAACATATAAGATTCTGAGGGGGCTTGACAGGGTAGATGAAGGTAGGATGTTTCCCCTCATGGGGGAAACTAGAACGAGGGGGCATAGTTTCAGGATAAGGGGTCGCCCATTTAAAACGGAGATGAGGTGGAATTTCTTCTCTCAGAGGGTCGTGAATCTTTGGAATTCTCTATCCCAGAGAGCTGTGGAGGCGGAGTCATTGAATATATTCAAGGCGGAGATAGACATATATTTGAGCTACAGGGGAGTCAAGGGTTATGGGGAGCAGGCGGGAAAGTGGAGTTGAGGCCAAGATCAGATCAGCCATGACCTTATTGAATGGCGGGGCAGACTCGTGGGGCCGAATGGCCTACTCCTGCTCCTATTTCTTATGTTCTTATGAATCACTCCCAACAAATTGCTCCGGCAATTACTGTAAATTGTGCTACTCTCTAGCACTATCATACAGATGTGTCTTCAGAGTGAGTTGAGTTACCCAGAATATAGAACTATGTCACACGGCAAACCATCCTTTGATTCAGACTGATAAGAGTAAGTGGTATGTGAACACAGATAGTGAAATTCAAGGGCAATAACCTGTTATTGATACAATGCTCCTCAATAACTGTTATTGATACAATGCTCCTCAATGACCTGTTATTGATACAATGTTCCTCAATAACTGTTAGTGATACAATGCTCCTCAATAACTGTTAGTGATACAATGCTCCTCAATAACTGTTATTGATACAATGTTCCTCAATAACTGTTAGTGATACAATGCTCCTCAATTGGCAGCTGTGGGTGCAAAGCTTGTCATGGAGGTAGAAAATCCTCAACTGGATTTTTTAAAAATTCTTCATTAATAACAGTGAAAAGCAATTTATATTGCTGTTGTTTGCTCAGTAATGTTACATAAGGGAATCAAGGGATATGAGGATAGTGCAGGAAAGTGGAGTTGAGGTAGAAGATCAGCCATGATCTTATTGAATGGTGCAGGCTCGAGGGGCCGAATGGCCTATTCCTGCTCCTATTTCTTATGTTCTTATGTTGCAGTGGCTGTATTTAACGACTCTTGCAGTGTGCTGTAGATGGTACAACATATATGTGTTTTATTTCTATGTCACTTTGCTTCCTCGAATGAAAAAGGAATACTCAATAGTAAGGCCTGAAATTCTCAATGAATAATGGGAGGAGACACCTTTTTCTCTACAACTAACAGCTCTCTAACAAAGTCTAAAAAATAACACTTCAAAAACCACGTGTGTCTGCGATTTAACTAGCGAATCAGTAAATATGGAAAACAGAGGCATTTTCTCAATTTTCATATATGGGACCAGTTACAGCCATGGGGGAAAAATTCAGTTGGTTAGCGCCTCCCGTTAGTGCCTCCGGGGGGCGCTAACGGGGCGCTAGGAACTTAGCACCGCTTGCAAAATTGACCAGTCGTTTTGCGGCAGCGCTAAACACTACTGCCACAATCTCCTGCACCCGTAGATCATGACGTCAGTCAAGCGTGCAAAGCCACAGTAGCGCCCCTGACCGGATATTGAGTCGCGCCCCCTGCCTTAGTCATAGAGTTATACAGCACAGAAAGATGCCCTTCGGCCCATCGTGTCCGCGCCGGCCATCAAGCCCTATCTATTCTAATCCCATTTTCCAGCACTTGGTCCGTAGCCTTGTATGCTATGGCGTTTCAAGTGCTCATCTAAATGCTTCTTGAATGTTGTGAGGGTTCCTGACTCTACCAACCTTTCAGGCAGTGAGTTCCAGATTCCAACCACCCTCTGGGTGAAAAAGTTTTTCCTCAAATCCCCTCTAAACCTCCTGGCCCTTACCTTGAAACTATGCCCCCTGGTTATTGACCCCTCTACTAAGTGGAAAAGTTCCTTTCTATCTACCCTATCTATGCCCCTCATAATTTTGTACACCTCAATCAGGTCCCCCCTCAGCCTTCTCTGCTCTAAGGAAAACAACCCCAGCCTGTCTAGTCTCTCTTCATAGCTGAAGCGCTCCAGCCCAGGTAATATCCTGGTGAATCTCCTCTGCACCCTATCCAATGCAATCACATCCTTCCTATAGTGTGGCGACCAGAACTGCACACAGTATTCCAGCTGTGGCCTAACTAGCGCTTTGTACAGCTCCATCATAACCTCCCTGCTCTTATATTCTATGCCTCGGCTAATGAAGGCAAGTATCCCATATGCCTTTTTAACCACCTTATCTACCTGTCCTGCTGCCTTCAGGGATTTATGTACATGCACACCAAAGTCCCTCTGATCCTCTGTCCTTCCTAGGGTCCTACCATTCATTGTGTATTCCCTTGCCTTGTTAGTCCTCCCAAAATGCATCACCTCACACTTTTCAGGGTTAAATTCCATTTGCCACTGTTCTGCCCATCTGACCAACCTGTCTATATTGTCCTGTAGCCTGAGGCTTCCCTCCTCGCTATTTACCACTCCACCAATTTTCATGTCATCTGCGAACTTACTGATCATACCTCCTACATTCATATCTAAGTCATTAATGTGCACTACAAACAGCAAAGGACCCAGCACCGATCCCGGCGGTACACCACTGGACATAGGCTTCCAGTCACAAAAACAACCTTCGACCATCACCCTCTGCCTCCTGCCACTAAGCCAATTTTGGATCCAATGTGCCAAATTGCCCTGGATCCCATGGGCTCTTACCTTCTTGACCAGTCTCCCATGCGGGACTTCGTCAAAAGCCTTACTGAAGTCCATGTAGACCACATCAACTGTACTACCCTCATCCACACATCTAGTCACCACCTCGAAAAATTCAATCTTAGCACCTGCCGCTTGAAACAACAGGTAGAGGGGAACGTTTTCAAGTCAGAAAGGGGCTGGGGGAGCACTATTTAAAGGCGGGCGCTTCCTGCCTTTTCTTGTCGGCAAAATATTTGGTTTTAACGCTGTCCTAAGGAGTTTGGGCCCTCAGCACCACTTTTGAGGTTCCTAAGCGCCGAGCTCTTTCCCTGGGCCTATCCATTAGTGTTTCCAACACAATTGCTTTTGAGGTTTCTCCAGGCCAAGATTCAAGGCTGCAAGGAGCAGGGTGTGGCTGGCCAGCAAGATGGCCCCTCCCCTTTAAGAACTGGATGGCGCCAGTCTGTCTGGCTTCCATGATAATTGGCATTGCCTGAGCTTCAGTAGCGTTCTGAGGTAGTGCATCGCTCCCTGATGTTTGCGCCTTAAGAGATACCGAATTTTTCCCCCCATATGTTTGTGCCTCACCATTAACATTACTGGTGCGGGGCAGGGAAAAAAATTTAAAATTTGCAACAAGTGTTCTTTCCATTCGTATGAGGTGGAGAATCACCTCGTTTAAACATTTCTGGGGCGTTTATTTAAAATGCTTCAAAGCCAAGCTCACACAGTAGTTGAAATCACTGCATTGATGATTCAAAGTCAAATGTCATTATTTTCTATAATAAAATATTACAGGATAATTAATTTGACAGAATCACAGAATCTTATAGCACAAAAGGTGGTCATTCAGCCCATCATGCCTATGTCAGTTCCAGTTGGTTCTTTCTTCAGAGCCCTGCAAATGTTTCCTTTTCAAGTATTTATCAAATTCCCTTTTGAAAGTTACTATTGAATCTGCTTCCACCACCCTTTCAGGCACTGCATTCCAGATCATAACAACTTGCTGCATGAAAAAAATTCTCCACACGCCTCCTCGCGATCTTTTGCCAATTATCGAAAATCTGCGTGCTTTAGCTACTGACCCAACTACAAGTGGAAACAGATTCTCCTCATCTGCTCTATCAAAACCCCTCATAATTTTGAAAATCTACTCTTCACCTTCTCTGCTCTCAGCAGAACAATCCCATCTTCTCTAGTCTCTCTGTATAACTGAAATCCCTCATCCCTGGTATCATTCTGGTAAATCTCCTCTACACCCTTTCCAATGCCTTAACTTGCCTTGCCATCTTTAAACTCTGTTCCTACACCCCCTTTGAAATTGTACCATTTAATTTATATTGCCTCTCTTCCTCCCAAAATGAATCACTTCACGCATCTCTGCATTAAATTTCATCTGCCACGTGCCTGCCCATTTTACCAGTCTGTCTATGTCCTCCTGAAGTCTGCTACTATCCTCCTCACTGTTTACTACATTTCCAAGTTTTGCGTCATCTGCAAACTTTGAAATTGTGCCCCCTATACCCAAGTCCAGGTCATTAATATATATCAAAAAGAGCAGTGGTTTAAATACTGACCCCGGGGGGACACCATTGCATACCTCCCTCCAGTCTGAAAAGCATCTGTTCACCACTAATCTCTGCACTTCAATGGGGAACATTTCCAAAAGTATTAACGTATGTTGAAGTAGTACCTTGTAAAGTGCTTTGATTTACTTTCTACTATCTTTGAAACGTTATCCAGAGAGACCCATAGTAATTCAGTGTTCTGATTCTGACAATTAATCACAGAGGTTCGCTCTATGTGAAATCTCCTCAAAAGCCCAGCACTTTACCCCACTGTGTTTCAAAGTTTCAAACACTCGAATTTTTTCATTCAATACATTCTTTCTAGGTGCCTTATTTAAAAGATTGAAAGAAGAAACCACCATAAACAAAGAATGAGTAATTGGACAAATGATCCAAAAGAACACTTTTTCAGTTATTAATGCTATAATTATCAGAAAATGCAAGTAATTCAGACTAACATCAGTAAAACATAATGTTAGCAGCAACTTGTTTTTCTTAAATGTGAAAATGTTGCCATCAGATTTGCTTATGACATATCATAACACTTTGCTTTAAAATTCTAAATGACAATCATAAAATAAGATCATTAAATGACATTTATTACACAATGGACTACAGATGGAAAGCTAGAATCACTTATTTAAAAAATGCAGAATAGGTTGTGAACTTCTAATCATTTATTCAACATTATTATGCCTCAGGTAGCCAGAAGACATTCAGAACTGTAATTAATGAATGACCAGAGGGAATTATTTTTATTAATGCCCTCAATCAACTTCCTGGATCTACTGTAATATGCAAAGCATGGCTGGAGGACGGCAGAAGGCAAATTAAGACTTTATGTTATGTAGAAATGACAGAGGTTTAATTAGTTTCCTGCCCAAAACAAGGCATGCTTGCTGTTACCTTCTCACTCATCTTTTATGCAATTAAATTTTAACACAACTTTCTGGAATAAATTTCCACCAAAAAAAAACATTGCATGAAGCTTTCCAATGCTCATTGAAGGAAAGGGAGAAGATTAAAGTTGACTGTTTTGTAAAAGCAATCAAGAAATGCATTCTAATTGACTAATAATGAAGAGATGTATCTTAATGGACAAAACTTTGGCAAGATCAAGGAAATGCAAAACAGGGTGAAAATGAAGGAATTCAGCAATGCATTAATGATCACTCATCTTTACAGAGGGTATAAATAAATAGAAGCATCATTCACTTTCTCAATGAATTACCAGACAAATAATCATTTGCTCAGACAAGCAGATATTGTGTTAATCTGTAAAGACAAGCACTCAGGCTGGTCTTTATCCACATTCTTTTTACTCCCTTGAAAAATTGTTGCCTTCTTCAGTTTGAATGGTTGAAGACCAGAGTACACTGCCATCATTTGACTCCATGGACCCAAAAATCCACATTTTCTTTGAAGCAAAAGTGAGGTACTTCTGATCTAGGTTGGAATTTAGTGTGTAAGTCAGATATGCTCGAGTTACGCCCATTCTAAATGACATGGAGCCTTTACACATTGAGTTCACTATGTGCGTTCTCATACATGTCATTATGATGGAGACTGAACAGGACCAGGATGAAGAGGAAGTGAGCGAGGCACACAGGATAAGGTTGGGTTAGGCATTGGGTTAGATGACTGCTATCATTCTCTCCAAACAATCCCTCAAGACTCGAAGGACAGTGATTAAAGCATCTACTTGGTTGCACTGAAATATCTGAAGGCCTTGCTGAGATGCAAATATTCCTGGTGCCTTCACCCATTCCAGTTGGTGCTGCATTGTACTAAATAATCTGGGATATTGGCACTGAGAATGGCACTGGACTTTGCCATGACCACTGCCACCTGTCTCAGGTCCTCTAAGATAGTCCTCAGTGCATTCATGTGAGTGTAATGTTCATTTAGCATCTTTCCCCAGAGACTTGAGACTTTAGGCTTTGGAGTCAGAATTTGATTTCTGCAGTGCCTCCACTCTCTGATGTCAGGTCCCACTGTCTCCCATTTTCTGACTCCTCTAGTACTGTGAGCGTAATGAATGAAGGACTGCCACACATATAAAGAGGCTGCATGGAAGGGTGATGTGGAGCAGCTGGCTTACATTTGCAGCTCTGGTGAGGTTGTTAAACTTCATCCTACACTTCAAAGGAGCCCTGGGGTTCAAGGAGGCGGCAATCACTGCCACAGCTACCATTCTTCACAGAGTGTGCATCATGTTTGGAGGGTTTTCATCCTCAGGCCCTAAATAACCCATCCTTCCATATCTCTGTAAGGAGTCATCCCAGGTCAGACTCCCTGACGTTTCCCAGTTTTTCCTTCAATCTGGCTACCATCCTTGTAACCCAGGTTGCCTGCTTGCTTCTTTAAGCAGCAGTAGCAAGTTTCACATCTTGCTGCTGCACCAGGACTCTGCCACCCTCTACTCATTTTCCACATGTTTCCATTTGGTAAACATTTTGCCTCCGATAGAATTTTCTGGGCTTTCTGAGGGAGTGCAGGTTGAATTTACACAACATACATGCCTCTTAATATGATAATTATCTGATCCAGCAATTTACTTTAGAATTCGTCCCAGTATGTCATGGCGGATGCAAGTCAGTGCCCTGCCTCACTGGCAGCACAATGATACTCTCAGAATTTCAGACTCCAAAACAACAAGACTGTTTTGCAATCTGTGATATCCTGATATGGATTCAATCATCCTAGAGTAGGGCAAATACGATTCCATAGTCTTGAGATGCTGTACTGGATAAAATTTCTATTTGTTTTTTATAATATACAGGATAAATTTAAATATAAAACACATATATAAAAGCATGGAATGTAATACCCTGATGGGAAGTTCGTCAGACAAGCTTCTACCTCCTGCAGATAAATCTTGTATTAATCAATACTGAAGCCTCGTTTGAAATATTGGGGTAATTAAGTGAGGCATTACTCCCAGAATAGAACCAAGCCATAGCCCTAATCTTCTGATCTGTGTTTGCAGCTGTCAAAACTGCATGCCATGAATACAGCTGTACAAAAGTACCTCCATTGAGTCCAATTTTGAGCACCATACCTTAAAAAGGACATTGATGCAGTTCAGAAAAGAGCAGCAAGGATGATATTGGGACTTAAGACACTAAGCTATGAGAAAAGACTCCAATATTGAATATGTTTTCATTGGAGATAGGATGATTTGGGGGAGGGGATTTCATAGGGGAGGGCTGATCCAAGCCTTTTGAAAAGCTGAGAAGCACAGATGATGTAAATGTAACAAGACTACTTGACTTTGACTATAAAAGTAGAACTAGAGAACTCAGGTTTAACATTAAAAAGCCTCAAGCAAGGCTAAAGATTTGAAGAAATATTCCTTCCCACAGAGCAGTGAATATGTGTAACAGATTCCCAACAAAAACAGCTAGCACCATGTGAATTTACTCAGTTGAATATAGCTAGATACATATCCAGGTAGGATTTAAGAGTATAGGGATTGGCACACACTGAGATGGTCAAACATTCCTGGGACATGATGGTTGTTGTACTCCAAGGACAAGGGGTAGGGAGGGGATGGGTGAAATATTGTCTGTGGAAGTCTGCCAGCCAAGGCTGAATGAATATGTTGGGATGGATAGGCATTCTTACTTTTGGTTGATTACCTTTGGGAATGAGAGTACTCAGGCTGAATAAAAGAGTTCAATAATGGGATAGATTATGCATGATCAATGGAAGGAGTGGGCTTTTTCAGCAAAATGGCCTTTTCTCATTTTTTATTTTTTTAAAGTTTTTTCTTTCTTGTGTTCAGAACAAACTCAACCTAATCAGGAATATTCTGATCTACACAAGGACCAAATTTCTTAATTTGCACCACAATGTCTGCAGCACTTGGATTCTTAGCGATGAAGCAGATGAAAAGGAGAGACCTCTGTTTCTGTGATATTTGGGAAGACTTTTGGCCTTTCCAAGTGCGTGAGCCTGACTTACTAGCTGGAAACATCAGAAATACCTTGACAGAAGCACTATGCAACATTAAATACTAAGTAACTATTTTACAGTGGTGGTTTGTCATCATATTAGGGCCCTGGGGGGAAAAATTGAGTCGCGCCCCCTTTGGCCGAAATTCATCGGGAGCGCCCCAAGAGGGAAGCGGGGCGTGCCGCGGAACTGCAGGCCTTCCTCCCCTTCTTAAAGGGGAGGGGCCTTGTGCAGCACGACCTCGGGCCCAGCTGGGCCACCAGGGATTGGAGTGCTGGCAAAAGAGCCCGGCACTCAAGAGAAGTGCCGGGCTCAGGGAGCGCTGCCGGCACTCCACGGGGGGGCTGAAGCGGAGGCCGGGGACGGCAACGAGGGCAGGTGCTGGCAGGCGGCCAGCAACTAAAATGGCCGCCCGGCACCTCGTCTTTAATTAGCGCCGCCCTGGCCGCAGGTAGACCCCCCTGACCCCATCGGACATCATGTCCGGCGGTAAGTCAGGGGACGCTACCGAAGATCGCAGCCGGGGCGCGAGCGGGGCGCTGCGCACGGCGATGTCATCGCCGGCGGCGCAGCGCCGTGGGGTGCTAACGGTTACCGCCACCGCTAACCTCCCACTGAATTTCGCGGGAGGCGTTGGCGGCACCGCGCCCAGGCGCTAGTTGCTTTGCGCCCCGTTAGCGCCCTTTTAGGGCGCTAACGGGAGGCACAAAGCAACCGAATTTTCCCCCCCTGGTGTTTCTGTATTAATGCAGTATGTTATTTCCTTAGTACGTAATAAATCAGAAACAACGCGCTGAATTTTGCCGGGGGTCAGCGGGTGTGATGGGAAAGTGTTTTTTTTCCCCCAGCGGGTCGGGTCCCCGCTGTGAACCCACTGCCACGCGACTTTCCCCAATGTCGGGTCTGTCAGAGCTGAGCAGACACGACACACAGCGGCGGGGGAGGCAATTAAAATCATTAGTGGCTTATTTACAGCCTTCTCAATGGTTTTTTCCAAGCTTTTTGGATTTGACAGGTTGCCCCACCGGTTTCCCGCTGTGTCTGTGAAGCTGAGATGGGAGGTCAGTGGCCACTGAATTAGCTGATAAGTTGACAGCTTCAAATGTCAAGTCAGAGCTCCCATCTGATTGAGATATGTTCCCTTAACCACTAGCTTCTCTAAACTGCATTTCCACTGCAGATTCAGGTCTTTACACAAGTCTCCATTCAGTCTGACCTCATTAACTCTCCCACCATTCTGTCATCTCCACTTCACCTGCCATCTAATCCATCAGCATGGCTGCACATGAAACTTTCTCACCTTGGTATTCAGAATCCCACCAGGATCAGCCCCAAAACCAGCAGCACCAGGCACACCACCACCAACCTTCTCCGCAATCACCTGATGCTGCACAGGACAGAGGGCATCAGCACCCGACCACATTGCTGGAGGTTAGGGATGGGCTCACCATGGCCAGATTTACTTCAGATGCACCAGGTTGGCACCAGCCCACACCAACACCATAAAGCATCCCTACAATGCCCAAGCCATTCCTTTCACACTCATCACCATTGCGGGGGGTACCGTTATATCTCACCATTCACTGCAAGTCACTAACCCACTTCCAAAAAGGCACACATATCTGTCCAAGAATGCAAAGTGTTGAAGATAGAGGTTTCAATGTTTGACACCACATTAACAGAAAATTTACATGAACATTGCATAGTTGGTATGATTGCACTAGGATCAGGGTGAGTGTCAGGGGTGGCTAGTGAGATGGGGAAGTGATAATGTAGACAGAGAGGGATGGGTGGAGGTGCAAGGTAAGTTGGTGTGAGTAAGGATGTGCAGGAGTAGGGTAGGGAAGGCAGAGTGATGGGGATGTGATGAGAGGCACAGCAGGATGAGGTTAAGTGTGGCTTTGTACGTACGTTTCATGATCTGCGGAGATCATTGAAACGTTTGTGGCACTGCACCCAGGTCCTCCTGACCACATCCCTGCTTCTGCCCTCCTCTTCAATGTGCAACCAGGCTGTGCTGATCTCCTATGGATGTCTCTTCCACCCATGGGAAGGGAAGAGGACCTCCCTGCGTGATGTGACTCCCTCCATAAGCATATGGAGGGAGTCATGGGAGAGCCTAGGTGCAGCCCTGCACCTCTATGCAGTGCTTGTCAGTGTTTGCAGCACCTCAATGCTGTAGCACAAATGTCAACATAAAGTTGGCCACGGTCCCTTTAAGGAAACCGGCAAATGACTGGGTCCCTTGCTGCTTATCATGCACATTAATGATTTAGATATGAATGTAGGAGGTATGATCAGTAAGTTCGCAGATGACACGAAAATTGGTGGAGTGGTAAATAGCGAGGAGGGAAGCCTCAGGCTACAGGACGATATAGATGGGTTGGTTAGATGGGCAGAACAGTGGCAAATGAAATTTAACCCTGAAAAGTGTGAGGTGATGCATTTTGGGAGGACTAACAAGGCAAGGGAATACACAATGAATGGTAGGACCCTAGGAAGGACAGAGGATCAGAGGAACCTTGGTGTGCATGTACATAGATCCCTGAAGGCAGCAGGACAGGTAGATAAGGTGGTTAAAAAGGCATATGGGATACTTGCCTTCATTAGCTGAGGCATAGAATATAAGAGCAGGGAGGTTATGATGGAGCTGCACAAAACGCTAGTTAGGCCACAGCTGGAATACTGTGTGCAGTTCTGGTCGCCACAGGAAGGATGTAATTGCATTAGAGAGAGTGCAGAGGAGATTCACCAGGATGTTACCTGGGCTGGAGCAATTCAGCTATGAAGAGAGACTGGACAGGCTGGGGTTGTTTTCCTTAGAGCAGAGAAGGCTGAGGGGGGACCTGATTGAGGTGTACAAAATTATGAGGGGCATAGATAGGGTAGATAGAAAGGAACTTTTCCCCTTAGTAGAGGGGTCAATAACCAGGGGGCATAGTTTCAAGGTAAGGTGCAGGAGGTTTAGAGGGGATTTGAGGAAAAACTTTTTCACCCAGAGGGTGGTTGGAATCTGGAACTCACTGCCTGAAAAGGGTGGTAGAGGCAGGAACCCTCACAACATTCAAGAAGCATTTAGATGAGCACTTGAAATGCCATAGCATACAAGGCTACGGACCAAGTGCTGGAAAATGGGATTAGAATAGATAGGGCTTGATGGCCGGCGCAGACACAATGGGCCTCTTTCTGTGCTGTATAACTCTATGACTATGACGCATCATTAAATGTCACCAGACCCGCTTCCTCTAATTGGCCGGCAAACGCGCTGGGCGGGCTTAACAAGCCCAATCAGGGGAAATTCATGTCAGAGACCGGGATGGAGACAGCAACGGGGTCAGGACCCGCCATCGACGTCGCCCGCCACGACTCGCCGAGGTTCGTAAAATCGCGGCCATTCTTCTTGAAGTCATACAGAATCTAATCAGTCCAATGAAATGTTGTTGCAGTTATTCTGATGATTACGTGTCCAATACAAAGAAAACGTAATATGTCTGTCATCATTCAATTGACATCTAATTAATAAATTTAATTCCACTAACTGGTGAGCTTGTTGAAGGAAGTATCAGCAATGATGGTGTTCTGACATTTAAAAGTTGATGAATGCAGAGATATTGTGGTGTTAGTAAGTCAAACAAAAACTTACAAAATATGTTAGCTACGAGAAGGCCGAGCTAAATTATCAACTTATGATGTAGAACAAGGAATACAGAATTCATCATTTAGGAACAAAGGCTCCGAGTTTCCACAGGATTCTCCCAATCTCCTGCCATAACTTCAGCAGGCGATCGGTGGAACCCCTGGAGAAGTGGCGTCAAGTAGCTGTTTTTAGCTGTTTTACACCATTTCTCCAAGGGTCCTACCAGAGAACACCTGTGGAAATTCCAGACAAAAATGTTTATTTTCTGACATCAATGCACAAAATGATGTTGTCCCATTTATTTCAAAATATTTGTTCCTCTGTCCGTTTTCGTTCATTACTATTTACACCCTCTCCCTCGTCTGGGCCATGCACCATTTCTGGTCAATATCAAAAGGTCAGACAGCTGATTGGTGCCTAATTTTAAATAATGTTGTTTTTGAGTTGGAAATTTACAAGAGCAACGTCAACTGACTTAGCTTCAGATTTCCATCAGCTTCCAAAAGATTGTTGATATCATCTCCCTTAACATGAAATCCATGGGGTAAATTTTCATCTTCACTGCATGGGTGGTAATTTGGTGAAGCAGAGTGCCCACCTATTGTAGAAACCATCTGATTTTGATTCCACTGACTTCAACTAAATGAAAATCAGGCAGATTCTATCATGAGCGCTCGATCTACTCCACCAGATTAATGCCCATGGGGTTAAGATGAAAATTTACTGCATCATTTCTAATCCATTAAAAGTGTACAATTCCAGTGGGTTCAGCTTGCCAATAATAATGTGCATGAATCTAATTGTATGAGGTGATTTTTCAATTTCAGTATCAGTCCATCTCACTATGATATCTATAATTTTACAATGTCACTGTTTATGGACAACCTTAAAGGATCAATCTTCACAGACAAGCTTTCTTTCACTAAATTAAGAAAACACTTGGAGGAACCAAGTGGTACAGTGGTTTAGCACTCTGGTCATAAAAACATAGAAAAATAGGAGCAGGAGTAGGCCATTTGGCCCTTCGAGACTGCTCCGCCATTCAATATGATCATGGTTGATCCTATATCTCAATACCATATTCCCGCTCTCTCCCCATACCCCTTGATGCCTTTTGCTTCTAGAAATCTATCTATCTCCTTCTTAAATATATTCAGTGACTTGGCCTCCACAGCCTTCTGTGGTAGAGAATTCCACAGGTTCACCACCCTCTGAGTGAAGAAATTTCTCCTCATCTCAGTCCTAAATGTCCTAACCCGTATCCTGAGACTGTGACCCCTCGGTCTAGAGCCCCCAGCCAGGAGAAACATCCTCCCTGCATCCAGTCTGTCTAGCCATGTCAGAATTTTATACGTTTCAATGAGATCCCCTCTCATTCTTCGAAACTCTAGTGAATACAGGCCTAGTCGACCCAATCTCTCCTCATACGACAGTCCTGCCATCCCAGGAATCAGTCTGGTGAACCTTCGCTGCACTCCCTCTATGGCAACTATATCCTTTCTTAGGTAAGGAGACCAAAACTGCACACAGTACTCCAGGTGTGGTCTCACCAAGGCCCTGTATAACTGTAGTAAGACATCCTTGCTCCTGTACTCAAATCCTCTTGCAATGAAGGCCAACATACCATTTGCCTTCCTAACTGCTTGCTGCACCTGCATGTTTGCTTTCAGTGACTGGTGTACAAGGACACCCAGGTCCCTCTGTACATCAACATTTCCCAATCTATCACCATTTAAATAATACTCTGCCTTTCTGTTTTTCCTACCGAAGTGGATAACTTCACATTTATCCACGTTATACTGCATCTGCCATGTATTTGCCCACTCACTCAACTTATCTAAATCACCTTGAAGCCTCTTTGCATCCTCCTCACAACTCACAATCCCACCTAGTTTCGTGTCATCAGCAAACTTGGAAATATTACATTTGGTTCCCTCATCCAAATCATTGATATATATTGTGAATAGCTGGGGCCCAAGCACTGATCCCTGCGGTACCCCACTAGTCATCGCCTGCCACCCCGAAAAAGACCCATTTATTCCTACTCCTTTACCTCTGGGACCTAGGATTGAATCCAATCCTGAATGATTGAATTAAGCAATATGTGATAGGGTAGATCCAGAGTACAAAACTGAACTAGTTGTGCACTAATTGGCAATAATTTAATAATTTCATTCAGCTAGACCATAATGCATTTGTATTGCAAAAGGAAATAGGGTTCTATTCTGTAGCTGTGCTTACGACACATTGTTGGGGTTGTATGGAGGGACTTTTATCGAACATCTAAACCATGCTGCTACATCTAACTGTAAATTGTTCAATGTTGATTTTGAGTATAAAATAAAATAGGAAATATTTGATTCCACACACGGATAATCTTTGTCTTGATTTGGACCAAAAATTCACTAAATATTATTGTGCATATTAATATTGTACTTTTTGCTCTATCCAAAAATCACACTGTAAAAATTATCACAGTTTAACATCTGCCACTAGCTTTGATAATAGAAATTGAACACTGACAATACTGAATAGTAAGCCTTACACCAGTTCTGATTTGCCCTTTAAATTGCCAGCAAACTGGCAACATCTGTGAAATTACACAATAAACCGGTTGCCAAGCTAAAAATTAACAGTTGCTAAAGCATTGCATTTATAATAATACATTCATCTGTGAAAGATATTATCCAATTTTACACTGGTTGCACTTAGTATAATGGTTTTTGGTATCCAGCTCATGTTGCATTGAAAAATGTTCCATCTTATTCCATAATTTTATATTACAATAATGTTCCTTGCTGCCCCAGTAGCAGCTGTTTAGCAGACATTTTTAAAATCCCCATGCTGGAATAAGTAGTGAAATTCATGATAGGATTTGAACCTAAAAGATAACACATTGTATCACCATTTCAGAGAACTCTAATTAAAGTTTAGCTCCATAACTGAATATAAAGTTTGCAGAATAGGCAGATTTAAAAATGGGTTTTAAAATAAATTACTCTATTTGGCTTATGTTATGAATAGAATACTCCATGAGGTGCTATGAAACGTCGAACTTAAAACACTTGTTTTTAATCAGGTATTCCTCTATTTATATTATTAAAAGAACAGAAGAATTAGGAGCAGGAGTAGGCCATACAGCCCCTCGAGCCTGCTCTGCCATTCAATAAGATCATGGCTGGTCTTCGACCTCAACTCCACTTTCCCGCCTGATCCCCATATCCCTTGATTCATCTAGAGTCTAAAAATCTATCTCAGCCTTGAATATACTCAATGACTCAGCATCCACAGCCCTTTGGGGTAGAGAATTCCAAAGATTCACAACCCTCTGAGTGAAGAAATTCCTCCTCATCTCAGTCTTAAATGGCTGACTCCTTGTCTTGAGACTATGCCCCCTAGTTCTAGACTCTCCAGCCAGGGGAAACGACCTCTCAACATCTGACCTGTTAGTCCCCCTCAGAATCTTATATGTTTCAATGAGATCACCTCTCATTCTTCTAAACTCCAGAGAGTATAGGCCGAATCTACTCAATCTCTCTTCATAGGACAACCCTCTCATCCCAGGGATCAATCTAGTGAATCTTTGTTGCACCACCTCTAAGGCATGTATATCCATTCTCAGATAAGGAGACCAAAACTGTGCACAGTACTCCAGGTGTGGTCTCACCAAAGCCCTGTACAATTGTAATAAGACTTCCTTACTCTTGTACTTCAACTCACTTGCAATAAAGACCAACATGCCATTTGCCTTCCTAATTGCTTGCTGTACCTACATGCTAACTTTCTGTGTTTCCTGTACGACACATAAATCTCTCTGAACACCAACATTTAATAATTTCTCACAATTTAAAAAATATTCTGTTTTTCTATTCTTCCTGCCAAAGTGAATAACCTCACATTTCCCCACATTATACTCCATCTGCCACCTTAATGTCCACTCATTCAACTGACTATATCCCTTTGTAGGCCCTTTGTGTCCTCCTCACAGCTTACTTTCCAACCTAGCTTTGTATCATCAGCAAACTTGGATACATTGCACTCGGTGCCTTCATCTAAGTCATTAATATAGATGTAAATAGCTGAGTCCCCAGTACTGATCCTTGCGGCACCCCACTAGTTACAGCCTGCTAACCGGAAAATGACCCGTTTATCACTACTCTCTGTTTTCTGTCCGTTAACCAATCCTCTATCCATGCTAATATATTACCCCCAACCCCATGAGCCCTTATCTTCTGTGGCACCTTATCGAATGCCTTTTGGAAATTCAAATATACTAAATCCACTGGTTCCCCTTTATCTACCTTGCTAGTTACATCGCCAAAAAACTCTAATAAATTTGTTAAACATGATTTCTCTTTCATAAAACCATGTTGACTCTGCTTAATCATATAGTGATTTTCTAAGTGCCCTGTTACCACTTGCTTAATAATGGATTCCAGCATTTTCCTGACGACTGATGTCAGGCTAACTGGCCTGTAGTTCCGTTTTCTCTCTCCCTCCTTCCTTGAATAGCAGGGTTACATTTGCTGCCTTCCAATCCGCTGGGACCGTTCTAGAATTTAAGGCATTTTGGAAGATCACAACCAATGCATCCACTATCTCTGCAACCACCTCTTTTAGAACCGGTGGATGTATTTCATCAGGTCCAGGGGATTTGTCTACTTTTAGTCCCATTAATTTCTCAAGTATTTTTTCTCTACTGATATTAATTACTTGAAGTTCCTCACTCTTATTAGCCCCTTTGTTCCCCACTATTTTTGGTATGCTTTTTGTGTCTTCTACTGTGAAGACAGATACAAAATATTTGTTTAAAGTCTCTGCCATTTCCTTATCCCTATTATAATTTCACCTGTCTCAGCCTCTAAGAGACCAATGCTTATTTTTGCTACGCTCTTCCTTTTTACCTACTTGTAGAAGCTCTTACAAAATGTTTTTTATATTTCTTTCTAGTTTACTCTCATATTCTATTTTCTCCCTTATCATCAATTGTTTGGTCATCCTTTGCTGGTTTCTGAAGCTCTCCCAATCCTCAGGCTTACTACGATTCTTCGCAACATTATAAGTCTCTTCTTTTAATCTAATACTATCCCTATCTTCTTTAGTTAGCCACAAATGGATCACTTTTCCTGTGTAATTTTTATTTCTCAGTGGAATGTAAATTTGTTGAGAATTTTTGAATATCTGTTTAAATGTTTGCCATTGCTTATCTACCATCATACGCTTTAATGTAATTTCCCAATCCACCTTAGTCAACTCGCTCCTCATACCTATGTAATTGGCTTCATTTAAATTTAAAACTCTCGTTTCCAACTGAAGTATTTCACTCTCAAACTCAATGTGAAATTTTATCATATTATGCTCACTCTTCCCCAGAGGATCCTTTGCTATGAGATTACTAATTAACCCCGTCTCATTACACAATACAAGATCTAACGTAGCCTGTTCCCTGGTTGGTTCCATGATGTATTGTTCTAGGAAACTGTCGCGAATGCTTTCCATGAAATCGTCCTCCAGACTGCCTTTGCCAATATGATTTGCCCAGTCTATATGAAGATTCAAGTCCTCCATGATTATTATATTACCTTTGTTACAAGCTCCTATTATTTGTTGATTAATACTCTGTCCAACGGTATAGCTACTGTTTGGGGCCCTATAAACTACTCCCACCAGTGTTTTCTGCCCCTTGTTATTACTTATCTTTACCCATGCTGATTCTACTTCCTGATCTTCTGACCAAGATCCTTTCTCACTCCTGTCCTTATGTCATCCTTTATTATCAGGGCTACCCCCTCCTTTTCTTTGTAACTGTAAGAATGCAGGAATGTATGATTGTACAAATAGGTGATTATATTATCTTTCAAATCCTACAACCAGAGACGACTGATCCTTCAACCAACCAGCTCCCAGAATTATTTCTTCCATTTAATTTCTGATTAATGATTTTCCAAAGAACGTTTTGACTTGCAATCACCATGACAATTCCATGTTTCTCCCTTGGCTAAATTTCTGCCTAGCATCCACTGTCCAGCTTCACTTTGCCTTGACTGGACTGGCCCCATCAAAAATAATAAGGGGGTGATGCAGTGGAGCACATCGGTAAGTGGTTTTTCACTTCTGCATGCCCCAGATCCACTGAAAAAACAGTGAGGGTGGGGGAGGCAGAAAAACTAAGCTACAGAGTTCAATTGAAGAAAGTGTGTAAGAGGCATGCATAGGGCGAGGAAAAGGAAAACAGAGAGAGTTGAATATACTCAGGACAGAGACAAGGAGACAAAATTAATTTGTGAAACTAGCAGAGAGATTGTTACCTGGAAAGAGAGAGACAATTTTTAAAATTTATTTTGATCTGATCAATTCTATAGAAGATCAAGTAGTTCCTGGCACAAGCTTACAGATCCGCTGCCAATTCTTGATAATAACAAGTTATCTATGAAAAAAATGTTATATTACTATATGCTCTCCCTGCCCCAACAGCAGGTATTTGGCAAACATTTTAGAATGCTCATACTGGAATGAATAATGAAAGACACGAGGGCATTTCAATTTGGAACAGAACATACTGCACTACGGTATCATGGAATAACTGTAATTTGTCATGAAATGTTCATATTTAAAAACAAAATTTGGACATCTGTCAAGCAGAGCAATTGATGCACACTGTATACCTGGAGCCAGAAAAACCCCAGGAGGGTCCTATTCCTGCATGCCCACTCTACAGCCACACTAAGCCCCACATCGACAGTGATTCCTTGACTGCCCTTCAAATTGACAGACCCCCAGTGCTCACTGACCTCTCACCCTCTTAAGGTGCCAGCTATCATGCCAACCCAATACCTAGCAAGAATCTTCAAGAGGTCCCATTTACACTTCAGGAAAGACTTTGCAAATGTTGATGCAATGGGTAATTAACACCAAACGGTATCAATTATTTGCTGAGAGTGTGCCAAAGCACTGAAGGTCCCCAGACGGTCATTTTCCTTGAGCTATTCTCAGAACTTCTCTGCTCTATTTGATTGGCATGGCACTGATCTGACATTCTGGCCAATAGTTGGGTGCAAGCACCGTTGATGAGCTTGTACTGCTGCAAAACACCTGCCCCAACCTTATGAATGATCCTGTCCTTGCAATTTGGGACAGGGTTTGGGTCCTTTGGAGTCAACGGACTTGAGTCTTGCTCTGCCACACTTCGACTGATGGAGCATGGCCATTGGACTCTTGGCCCCCATGACTTTGGCAAATGGTAACACTGACCAATTGTGAAGAAATGTATAGCTGTTCAGAGCCTTCAATGTATGTGCCTGTAAGTTCAGTGCAATCTATAAAGCAGCATGTACTCTGTTGTTTAGTCAGTACCTGAGTGACCAAATAGTTATTTTGAAAAAAAGATTTTAAATAATTTAATTTGATTTATATTGGTCCAGATATTCTGATCGCAGGCCTCCCGCGGGCGGAGGGCTGTGATCTGGAAAAATTTGCGCCCTTACCTGAGGGCTCCCGCGACGCGCACAATTCCGATGCTGGGCCTCACCAAACTGCAAGTGTGCAGGGCCCACGTATCCCAGGGGCGCATGTAGTTCGCAGCGTCCCTGGGATCACGTGGGCCATGGGGACCCAATCACAGAAGGGAATCTCCCTTCATACATTTGACAGGAAGACCTGTCAAATATATGAATGGAGATCACCCCCAAAACATAGTAAAACATTAAATACTTTTTTTTTTTAAATCACATTTTTAAAATGACTTGAATATACAATAAATTAACTATTTTAAACAAAAATTTAAATTTTTGAAAAAAAATTAAAGTTTTTTACGGGGCTAAAAATAAACTTACCCTTTTTTAAAGTATTTTTAAATGACAAATCAGTGAAATTTTTTTTAAAACTTTTTTTCAACTCTTATCCTGGTAAAAGCAGGCCTTACGCAAGAATTGTAAGGGTTTCTGCGGGTGGAGGGTCTCCAGAAAAGCAGAACTATCCGCCCGCAGAGGCCCTTCTCCAGGGCAGCCGGAGGATCTGTCAAGTGCTTTCTTGACAGATTGGAAATGCCGGTTTCCAGCGCATGCGCAGTGCATGCCTGAAACTGGCATTTCCGATGTCCCTACGGGTGAGTACACAGCGCGTACACACCCGTAGGGATCGGAATATCAGGCCCATTATATCCAGTGGGAAGCTACGGACCACATAACTTATTCCACTTATTTCTGATATATTCTGTCAAACTTTACTTCCTGAGCTTGGAAAATAGGCATTAACTGGTCATTTTCAGCTAATTTTTAAACATTAATCCAACCTCTAAAATGGATGTAGGAAGCTAAGAGGTGGAAGAAAGAAACTAAGTAAAGATTTTTTTAGGGAAATTGGGCAGAGAAAAGATAGATTAGGTTCGATTAGCAAAAAAAAGGACAAAGAATGGGAAGGAAGATAGAATAGGTGGAATGAAATACTTCTTTTTTCTTAAAATTGAATATTAAGTACCTATTTTAGTCACTTTGGATTAATATTACAGCAATAAAGTTACTCCGAACATTTGAGTGGCTTTATCACTGTAATAACAGAATGTGTTCAAAGATTACCATGTATGAACTGAAAACTCACAGAACTGGCCAGCCCAAGAACATAAGGATTTCCCTGGATCAACTGATGGTCTAAGGGATGAAAACAGGAAGAAGCTATTAAAATATTGTGTGAATGGAACTCATTAGGAGGATTCTCATTACCAGTGGCAAACAGAGGGCTATAGAATCCTAAGGCAACAGTGGAATCCCATGAAATCCCTTTCAGAGCTAACTTCTGGACATCAGAGAAAAATTTAATAACACACCAGGAAAAAAGCCTTACAAAAAGGGTTAGAATATTGTGGATGTGGATGTGGATGCTTTGGTAATAATTTTCCAAAATTCCCTGGACTCAGCAAAGGTCCCGGCAGATTGGAAAACTGCTAATGTAACACCCTTATTTAAAAAGGGTTGTAGGCAGAAGGCTGGAAATTATAGACCAGTTAGTCTAACATCTGTGGTGGGTAAAATTTTGGAGTCTATTATTAAGGAGACAGTAACGGAACATTTAGATAAACATAATTTAATAGGACAAAGTCAGCATGGCTTTATGAAGGGGAAGTCATGTCTGACAAATTTGCTTGAGTTCTTTGAGGACATAACGTACAGGGTGGATAAAGGGGAACCAATGGACGTAGTGTATTTAGACTTCCAGAAGGCATTCGACAAGGTGCCACATAAAAGATTATTGCTCAAGATAAAAAATCACTGGATTGGGGGGAATATTCTGGCATGGGTGGAGGATTGGTTATCTAACAGGAAGCAGAGAGTTGGGATAAATGGTTCATTCTCGGACTGGCAACCAGTAGCCAGTGGTGTTCCGCAGGGGTCAGGTGCTGGGTCCCCAACTCTTTACAATCTATATTAACGATTTGGAGGAGGGGACCGAGTGTAAAATATCAAAGTTTGCAGATGATACAAAGATGGGAGGGAAAGTAGAAAGTGAGGAGGACATAAAAAACCTACAAGGGAATATAGACAAGCTGGGTGAGTGGGCGGAGATTTGGCAGATGCAATACAATATTGGAAAATGTGAGGTTATGCACTTTGGCAGGAAAAATCAGAGAGCAAGTTATTATCTTAATGGCGAGAAACTGGAAAGTACTGCAGTACAAAGGGATCTGGGGGTCCTAGTGCAAGAAAATCAAAAGGTTAGTATGCAGGTGCAGCAGGTGATCAAGAAGGCCAACGGAATGTTGGCTTTTATTGCTAGGGGGATAGATTATAAAAACAGGGAGGTATTGCTGCAGTTATATAAGGTATTGGTGAGACCGCATCTGGAATACTGCATACAGTTTTGGTGTCCATACTTAAGAAAAGACATACTTGCTCTCGAGGCAGTACAAAGAAGGTTCACTCGGTTAATCCCTGGGATGAGGGGGTGGACATATGAGAGAGGTTGAGTAGATTGGGACTCTACTCATTGGAGTTCAGAAGAGTGAGAGGCGATCTTATTGAAACATATAAGATTGTGAAGGGGCTTGATCGGGTGGATGCGGTAAGGATGTTCCCAAGGATGGGTGAAACTAGAACTAGGGGGCATAATCTTAGAATAAGGGGCTGCTCTTTCAAAACTGAGATGAGGAGAAACTTCTTCACTCAGAGGGTAGTAGGTCTGTGGAATTTGCTGCCCCAGGAAGCTGTGGAAGCTACATCATTAAATAAATTTAAAACAGAAATAGACAGTTTCCTAGAAGTAAAGGGAATTAGGGGTTACGGGGAGCGGGCAGGAAATTGGACATGAGGCTGAGTTCGGATCGGTCGAGGCCCTGTG
This sequence comes from Squalus acanthias, assembly GCA_030390025.1. Taxonomy (NCBI): domain Eukaryota; kingdom Metazoa; phylum Chordata; class Chondrichthyes; order Squaliformes; family Squalidae; genus Squalus; species Squalus acanthias. Next base: position 100,797,130 of record CM059432.1, read on the forward strand.
GGTGGCGTAGCGGGCCCAGGGGCTGAGTGGTCGGGTCCTGCTCCTACTTCTTGTGTTCTTTAGATTTGAGGTGAGGATCAGATCAGCCATGATCTTATTGAATGGCGGAGCAGGCTCGAAGGGCCGATTGGCCTACTCCTGCTCCTATTTCTTATGTTCTTATGTTCTTATAATATTGATATAGGAAGCAGATTCAAAGCATATTGTCTTTCACCACCCCCCGCCCCTTACCCCAGAAAATCAATAAAACCTATTAATGATGAGCGGTCTTGGGGGAGACATTTCTTTTGAAAATAATTCTCATCGTATCACTGGCAGGAACAAATCGGCCTATTGTCTGTACAGTGCATGCGGGGAGAATGGGGGAAATAGAGAAAAAAAAACAGTTCTGGGAAAAAAAACAGGTGTGTGTAGGAGGCAGGGAGTGAAACTATTTAATGTAACTCTGCAATTAAATCCCTGACTAAATACTTGCAAAATAAGCATAGCAGTAAAAGGTTAATTTTGTGTGTAAAGAAAATGTGGATGGGAATTTTATACTGAAGGTGGCACAGAATTACACATAAGCTTTAGTAAGTGATCTGCATTTGTTTGTCCTCTTGGACTTGAAGAAAAATAGCTTTAGAGAAATATTCTAGAGCTATTTAACTAGCTCTACATTTTTAAAGACCTAGTATTAAATTAGAAAAAAACAAGAGTCCTCAGTTTTCTACCATTGCTTTCTCCATTATTTAATCAAAGATAGATGGTAAAATGAGATCATATAACCTTCGCTTGCTGAGTTTAGAGATTCATTTTACTCCAGTTTCAAACATATGCTGTTGTGAACATTGCATTGATTATTCCCCAGGCAGCAGAACACAACTAAATATGTTACTGAATGGGAAATTGTTTTGCAAAATGCTTACAGTGATATGGCCTCTGTGCGCAGTCAGTGTTCGTGATCTGTTCCAAGATGAATTCAGGACTCAGTTGTTGGCATTTCCACATTAGCAAAATGATCTTGGAATTCAAATTAGAAAATCTCTAGGATGGATGCTTCATAATCAAAATTACTGAGATTTTGTTACGAACTGTAAATAATTAAAGTAAATAAAACTGTGACTATTATTACAATCTCCTTGCCATGATTAAACAACTAAGCAATATTATCCAATGGAAAATCATGTATACATCACAGGACTTTACCATGCCAATTTCATGTTCTGGCATGAGAATAAAGCGTGGGCTGAAATAATTACTGGCATACATAGCTTCAAATCCTCACCATGAAAATAAATCTTCTTCTAATGTGCAAGAATAAAAAATAAAGAAAACATATTGCAAAAGAATATCATTTATATTTTGAATATGTTGGTTGCTTATAAATATTATTGTCTGTTTTAAGTCAATAGGGACAGAAGATGCATGCAATCTATGATTATTTCTTAATGCTGCACAACAGTTTGCATTTGGAACTGTTTTGATGCTAATCTCAAAAGTAGAAAAGAAATGGTGGTCAATATGTTACTACTAACAAAGAAAATGTTTGAAGAAGTTGGTTGTGTTTTCAGTAAAGTATTTGTGTAGACATTAAAATATATATTCAAATGACTCCCATGTGGAAACAGAAACACAGCTGGAAGGAAAGGTCTATATGGAGAGATTTGAAATGTGAAACAATGTCGAACAAGACTATTCAGAGTGAATAAACTAGGGGTTTGTGAACACTCTGATAGCCGATCACTCCATTCTTACTCTTTTCAAACAATGAACAAAATTCCATCTGCCTATGAATGTCAGAACCTAATAAGCACAGACGTATTTGTTGATGAAGCACTCATTTCCAAACAGAGTGCTTTAAAACATGAGTTAACAAAGTCTTTGTGAACAGAACCTTAAATAAGAACAGAACCTTAGAGCCGCCAGAAAAGCAATATCACTAAAAGGCAAAAAGCAAGATATCACATACGTCAACACAACCTTCCAACACCAATGCCTACAACATGTTTTTTAACAACTTAATCTGTATGTCTTTTTTAAAGAAAAAACTCTCTCAGTACTGCACTGAGATGTCAGTCCAGATTATTGGCTTAAGTTCTGGAGTGGGACTTGGACCCATGGGGGGGGGCGGGGGGGAGAAATTCACTATCGCCCCGTTTGGCGCGCTAATTTTTAAAAGTTTGAAAAGTTAGCACCAGACGCTAACGATTTCAAACTTTTGAAAAATTTGCCATTTGCGTTCCAAGAAGGAAATGGCGCTAAATCAAGTGCTCCACTTACTTCTTGGAGCGCAATCGGCAGCAGGCGGGGCGGAGACTTCAGCAGCGCTGCACACTAGGCCGTGCAGCGCTGCCGCGTTCAAAGGCTCCTTCCCTCCCTTAAAGAGAGGCTCTGCAATATAAAAAGTACCTACCTGGACCACCAAGACAGCCGCGATCCCGCGCGATCAGCTCGGCACTCAAGCAGAGTGCCGGGCTGATCGATCGCGGGCAGGAACCCACGAAAAAAACTGGAAGAAAGGTAAGTATTTTTTACTTACCTCGGCTACCTCGCCTTTAATCATCGCCCCTGAAGCAGCCGGCCACCCAATGAACGCCTCCTGCAGCTGTCACTGTTGTTGACCGGTGCTACTGCAGGGGGCAGAAGTCAATTTTGGGTCCGGGGCGCTACCGGGACGATGCACATGGCGATGACGCCACGATCTCCGAGATCGGGGAGTGATGCCATAGTGCCTGTGCAAAACTCCAGCCGAATATGGTGGGAGTCAATGTCAGCGCCGCGCCTGGTCGCAAAGCCATTTGTGCCCTGTTAGCACCCCCGGGGGTGCTAACATTAGGTGCAAAGGCACCCAATTTCGCCCCCATGACCTTTTGACTCAGACATGAGAGTGCCTGCCACTTGAGTCAAGCTGATGCTTCTTATTTGACAAAAATAACTTGGGCAATAAGTGCCCTGCAGACAGTGACTGTTGCAACCAATTTATGTTCACTGTTCAACTACAATCACTCTCTTGTTTTTTTTGTTCATACTTACATAGAATTACATAGAATATACAGCATAGAAACTGGCCATTCAGCCCAACAAGTCCATGCCGGCGTTTATGCTCCGCTCGAGCCTCCCCCCATCCTTCCTCGTTTGATTCTATCAGCGTAACCCTCTATTCCCTACGCCCTAATATGTTTATCTGGCCTCCCCTTAAATGCATCTATACGATTCATCTCAACTATTCCATGTGGTAGCGAGTTCCACATTCTCACCACTCTCTGGGTAAATAAATTTCTTCTGAATTCCCGATTTGATTTCTTGGTGACTATCTTATATTGATGGCCTCCAGTTTCGCTCTTCCCCACAAGTGGAAACACCCTCTCTGTGTCTACTCTATCAAAACCTTTCATAATTTTAAAGACCTCTATTAGTTCGCCCCCTCAGCCTTCTCTTTTCAAGAGCAGAGACCCAGCCTGTTCATCCTTTCCTAATAGGTATATCCTCGCATTTCTGGTATCATCCTTGTAAATCTTCATTGCACCCTCTCCAGTGCCTCTATATCCTTTTTATAATATGGCGACCAGAATTTTACACAGTACTCCAAGTGTGGTCTGACCAAGGTTCAATACAAGTTTCGCATAATTTCTCTACTTTTCAATTCTATTCCTCGAGAAATAAACCCTAGTGCTTGGTTTGCTTTTTATAAAATGGGCTTATTAACCTGCATCGCTACTTTTAGTGATTTGTGTATTTGTTCTCCCAGATCCCTTTGCTCCTCTACCCCATTTAGATTCTTAGGGGGGTGATTTTGCCAATGGGGACGTGATGGAGACGGGACTGCTGCTTGTCGGATTATAGTCCCGCCTCCCCACGCTATTTTCCCTTGATTGACCATGTTAAGCCTGCCCAGCGGGCCAATTAAAGGAAAGCCGGTTACTGGTGGCGTCAGCGAGTGACGTTTCATCTGTCAAGAGCTTTTGACAGATGAAATGTCAGCGTTTGAGAGCTCTGTGAAGCTGTCAAACACTGACAATCTGTCTTCTAAGTTGAGTCCTCGGATATAGGCTCAGTTAGAGATCTGTCCTGAGCAGAAAGCAGAAGGCTGATGCATTTGAGAATGCAGCGGCCATTCTGCTTTCTCTGCCGGTGTGTTGAAATTTGATAGGTCACATTTAGCGAACTACAGGGCTTTGTGTCTCATAGTTTCAGCAACAAATTTTGCATGGCTAAATGTTTATAGTAAACAGCCCAAGGCTAGGGAACAGGAGATGAAGTTAATTTTTTCTGAGCAGAAACTTACTTCTGGCCAAATTTTCCATTTTGGATGCAATCGGCGATCCCGGGGCAAATTGTGCCCATTTTGAAAAGTTTTTTTTCTCGCATTTCCACACAAATGCATTTGCATATCGTCAAACACAAAATTTGCCATGAACCAGCGCAATTGGGCGGCATTTTAAAACTTTTTTTGACAATTTACTTTAAAAAAAATTCCTTGATGTATTTAAGAGTGGTAACTGGGTGCAGTTTGATTAATACAGCTGAAAATGAGTTTATCACAAAAAATAAGCATTTTTAATCACATGTTGATCCACCACCTGTGAGTAATCCGATTATAAATTACTGAAAAATGACTAAATAAAATGCAGAACCATTTGCTAGTTACATTGGTGAACAGTAGTCAGTTTCTTAGTAACAAAGAAAATTACACTCAAAATCTTTTATACAATGCCTATTAGTGTCCTTGTGCCCAAACGAACCATTTTAATTTTTAGAGCCTCCTCAAAGGCCCGCAAATGAGCACAATTAACGGAAACTCCCAAAGGTGATTAATTCATCCTGGAGGCGTGGCCAGCTTCCAGCACGATGTTTTTTAAACTAGGGCAAAAGATCATGAAAACTCGAGTTGTGCATTATGTAATTTGCTTAAAATTCTTTTGCGTTGGTTACACTGATTTCTGGCAAATTGCGCTGAAAAAACCTGCGTGACCGAGTGGAAACCCACATCTCAAACTTTTATCAATAACTAAAACAAACATTAACTACACCAAGCACTAGTTCAGATACTTACTAAACACCAGTGAACAGCACTAAATAGTGAGGGAATATCTATTAGCAACTAATTGATTACAGGTAACCGTCAAGGGCTAAACAAACAAAGAAGGTTATGCAAGTAAAGCAGGTCTGAATCTGTCTATTAATATACTGTTCATGATGGAAATGGAGCTGGGGTTCATTGCCACAGTAACTTGAGCAAATTATGGGTTCATGGTTAAAAAACAGACCTACTTCAGGGCTGCAACTAATTCAATGCCTATTCAGACGCAAGGGGCTGCGCTGCCAGCATAAACTGGCCGTGGATTCGTAACCTGAATCCCTCACATTATTCCTACTCAGCTCCCTAAGTACACATCATAAACTCTGATAGACAATAGATAAATAGAAAGTGGAATTTTTTTTAAGTTATCTTAACATGCTTAACCTTAGCTCGTCTGCTACATAGATAAATGCTGCTCACATAACTTAATTTAAAGGAAATCAAATAAAAGGGCTTTTTCGGCAGTATAAATGGAGCAGCACCTAAATCTTACCTGGAAAGAACCAATCCCTGAGCTAAGATTATGGTAGTGGTTCTCAGCACAGATCAATATTCAAACAGTACCAAAAGAATAACTATTAGGAGAAGCTATATATTAAATTCAGGATAATAAGGATTTAGATAGAGTAAAAAAATGACAGTACAAAGAAGAGCGATGAGTTAAGAGAGCGATAGGTAGAACAAGGAAATCTAAATGGATGATCGGAGCTTTAGAGCCCCTCTGAGAAATTAATTATATTTAGATAAATGAAGCCAGTAAGCTCTAGGTAGAATTGTGTCAGTGAAACATTATTTAATCCTGGATATCCAGAAATTGAAAAGCAGCACTAATTAAGGAGAAAAAATGAATTTATTAGTGTTCCTTTATGAAAAGAAATATAGGGGTTAAGTTTAGCAAGGCTGTGTTTTTGGCACAAAGCCTCGCTCAGTGGGAGTGCAGATCCGAGAAGGTCACCATGCCAGGTTCAGGGTGCTCCTGATGCTCTGATATTTAACTCTGCAGCCAAACCTCCAATCCACGTTCCGGTGAGGTGATCTCTGCGATGGGAGCGCAACCTTGCAAAATTTACCCTATGAAGCCAGCAGGGTAGAGTACACATCTCCAGAGATTATAGTAAGGCTTCATAATGCATTGGCAAGATTACATTTGGAGTATGGTGTTCCATTGTGATCACCATGCCACGAAAACATACATATGTTAAAGAGAATACAGAAGGGCCGATTGAAACTCAGGGTGGAAATTGGGGGGTGCGGTGGGTGCAAGTGAACTGAGAACCATCCAGCCCCTCGGAGCCTGAGGCCCAGGAGATTTTAACTCCCAGGCTTCACTTACACGCCCCAACTCTTGACTCTCCCTGAAGCAGGTGGGAACGACATCACCACCGGTGGGATGGAGTCAAAATTGGAGCATTTGTGGTCTGAGCTGGTCAGTTTTGCAGTTTTGGGCACCTATTTTATCACCCTTTACAAATATTACCATTCCTCTAACTAATTTAATGCAATAATTTTGAAAAACATTGGGGATGCATTTCCACGGAGGTTCTCGCACTCATCCAGTGTAACTACAGCAACCCTGGAAAATAGCATTAAAAACTGTTATCAGCAGGAGAACCCCCACAGAAATTCATCCCCATTTTTTATCCTTTTAGCTCCACTTCTTGCTCATCTTTTTCTCACATTTATGTTTCCGTGATGCCAGTAATGCACTTACCTGTATTTCCTAAAGTTTACTCCAACTCCAAACTTAATCTTCTAATTGAGAATCCAACACTTAGTGTTGCATGTATAAGATTGAGCCATCATTAATTCAGTTTCCATCAGTTCAGACTATTCAAAATATGCAATTAACTTTTGATGAGGCTCAGTAACACATAATGGCCCAGAATTTGCGGTCGGCGGTGGAGCGACGGCAGACGCCACTGACAACGAAGAAAGCTACCCACAAAGATTTTGCAATCTCTGTGGCAAAAACTTAAGGGGAAAAATTGAGTCGCGCCCCCTTTGGGGCGCTAACTTCGCCGGGGCGCTACTTTTAGTGCCCCGAAAAAATTAGCGCCCCCGCGGCCGAAATTAATCGGTAGCGCCCCAAGAGAATATTGCGGCGCTATGTGCTGCAGCACGCCACGGTATTGCAGGCCTTCCTCCCCTTCTTAAAGGGGAGGGGCCTTGCGCAGCGCAACCCAGGGCCCAGCTGGGCCACCGGGATCAGAGTGCCGGCAAAAGAACCTGGCACTCAAGAGAAGTGCCGGGCTCATGGAGCACAGCCGGCACTCCGCGGGGGGGGGGGGGGGGGGGGGGGTGCTCAGGAGGCCGGGGACAGCAACGGAGGCAGGTGCTGGCAAGCGGCCAGCAACAAAAATAGCCACCCGGCACCTCACCTTTAATTAGCACCGCCCCGGCTACAGGTAGGCCCCCCTGACCCCGTCGGACATAGCATTCGGCGGTAAGTCAGGGGGGCTACCGAAGATCGCGGCCGGGGTGCGAGCAGGGCGCTGTGCATGGCGATGACATCATCACCGGCGGCGCCGCGCCGCGGGGTGCTAACGGTTACCACCGGCGCTAACCACCTGCTGAATTTCGCGGGAGGCGTTGCCGGTGCCGCGCCCGGGTGCTAGTTGCTTTGCACCCCTTAGCGCCCTCTTAAGGCACTAACGGGAGGCGCATAGCAACTGAATTTCTCTCCCTTAAGCTTTCTCGACATTAAATTGATTGTAACGCTGTTAAAAAGGGTATTGCCAGCGAGCTGCAGCAGTGACGTCATCAAGCTGTCTAAGCAGCCAATCACATTGAAGAATTCTCACAGATAGCAAACTAGGAAATAAAAAGCACTGATTTAATTCACTGTTCAAAAATTTTATAGAGAGTGAAAAAAAGATTGAAGCTGAAAATCATTAACAAACTTTAAAAAATGTATTTTTTTGTTATTATTTTAAAAATCTAGTAATTTTCTATCATAATGGAGAAGTTTGACATTCCACAAATATAACATTTGTTTTTCAGGGCCAGAACGGTTGTTCAGCAGTCAATACACTGTTAAAACCCCACTCACACCTCTTTCAACAAGATTTAACTTCTAATCGGCTGTTTAACGCACAAATAGATCGGAAAAGCTTAAGTTTTCATCAGTTTAAACTTGTATTTATATAGGGGGAAAAATTCAGTTGGCTGCGCCTCCCGTTAGCGCCTTAAGAGGGCGCTAATGGGGCGCAAAGCATCTAGCGCCCAGGCGCGGCGAAGTTTGCGCCGCTCGCGAAATTAACTAGACATTTTGCGGCAGCGCTAAACACTACCGCCACGATCTCCTGCAGATCGTGACGTCAGTCGAGTGCGCAACGCCCCGGTATCGCCCCGGAGCGGATATTGAGTGGTGCCCCCTGCCTTACCACCTGACGCTAGCAACGACAGGTTGAGGGGAGCGTTCTCCAGTCATGAAGGGAAAGGGGGAGCGCTATTTAAAGGTGACCGCTTCCTGCCTTTTATTGTTGGTGCCATTTTTGAACTACGCATTCTGAGAGAGAGAGAGACTTCTGGAGAGATTCAACGTTGTGTGAAGGAGTTTTGGGTACTGAGCAGCACTTTGCAGGTTCATTTTGATTTGCCATTCCTTGTATCGATTTAGAAGAGACTGTGGGGGCTGCACTCTGAGCTCTTTGCCTGGTACTCTCCATTGTTCTTTCCAGCAGATTTGATGCGCAGGTCTCTCCAGGCCGAGATTCAAGGCTGCAATGAGCAAGATGTGGATGGAAAGCAAGATTAACCATCCCCTTTAAGAACTGGCCCGTGCCGTTGTGTGTGTGTTCCATTGCTGACTGACATTACATGAGCTTCGCCAGCGCTCTGAGGTAGCGCCTCGCTCCTCGGCCTTTGCGCCTTAAGACAGGTGTGAAGCGCCTGATTTAGCGCTCCAATCACCTCCAGGGGCGATAAAAGTCAAGTTTGCAGTCGGTGGCGATAATTAGCGCTAGGCGCTAATCTTTGCGCCCGGCCGATAATTGCGCCCCAAATGGGGCGATACTGAACTTCTCCCCCATAGTATCTTAACAAGCCCTCAGAACAAATCCAATGCATGTCCCATTCAAAGAACCAGTTTTTGATGTGTAGCCACTGTTGTTATGTAAGTAACTTTGGAAGCCAAGAAAATCCCACAAAACAGCCAAAGAAATGAATGCCCTGTTAATTTTTTTTTTTAGTGGTATTGGTTTTGTTTCCATAGTTTATGTTTTTACTCATTACAAGAATGACATTCAAAGCTCTATTTGTCACTGCATTTGCAGAAAAGGGCGAATATGAGCAGGAAAGGGCTGCCTGTGATATCAGTTGGTACACCAGTCCTTCTGCCACAATGCACATCTGATTGCCCATACCAGCAATGGCTGGCTGGTAATAATTTCGAAGGGAGATATTATCAGAGCTGTGCCACCTCCTTCAGGTCTTCCTGACAGAGATGGTATGGCTCTGTTACTATCTTTGGCTATTTTTTTATTTCCATGGGAAGATTTGGTGGCCCCATTTCCACTGTAATCGCGCTGGCCACCATTTTAACTGCTCACTGCATTTAGGCAGCTGAGGCACCAGCCAGAAACAGGTAAGAGTCTCAATTTATGCAAATTGGGTCCTATTACCTCAATGGGACCCCACTTGAGACCTGAGTGGGGAAGCCACCGTTGTTTTCCCGTCAAGCTGAAGCAACAACAACTTCGATTGATATAGCGCCTTTAACGTAGTAAAACATCCCAAGGCACTTCACAGGAGCATTTTCAAACAAAATTTAACACTGAACCACATGAGGAGGTACTAAGGCAGATGGAGGTAGGTTTTAAGGAGCGTCTTAAAGGAGGAAAGAGAGGTCGAGAGGCGGAGGGGTTTAGGGAGGGAATTCCAGAACTTAGGGTCTTGTCAGCTGAAGGCACGGCTGCTGATGGTGAGGCGATTAAAATCGGGGACGCTCAAGAGGCCAAAATTGGAGGAGCGCAGAAATCTTGGCGGGTTGTAGACCTGGAGGAGATTACAGAGATAGGGAGGGGCAAGGCCATGGAGGGATTTGAAAACAAGGATAAGGATTTTAAAATTGAAGCATTGCTTAACCGGGGGCCAATGTCGATCAGCAAGGATAGGTCTGTATCTGGTCTACATATAGAAAGGACCCTCCAAGGTAAATGGAAAAACGTTCCCTTGTGGAGCCAGGAGGAGCAGAGTTTTCTCTCCAGGCCTCACAAAGAGAGTTGCGATGTCCCCTTTCCTTCCCCCAACCCCCATTCCCTCTCGGGAACCCGCCCGAAACCTTCTCCACCCAACTTCACTTGTGTCAGCCGTGGCTCAGTTGGTAGCGCTCGCGCCTCTGGGTGAGAAGGTTGTAGATTCAAATCACACTACAGAGACTTGAGTACAAAAATCTAGGCTGATACTCCAGTGCAGCACTGAAGGAATGTTGCACTGTCAGAGGTGCTGTTTTTCAGATGAGACATTAAACTGCTCTCTCAGGTGGATGTAAATGATCCCATGGCACTATTTTGAAGAACAGTGGAGTTATCCCCGGTGTCCTGGCCAATATTTATCTCTAATCAACATCACTAAAAAATAGATTATCTGGCCATTATCACGTTGCTGTTTGTGGGCGCTTGCTGTGCGCAAATTGGCTGTCATGTTTCCTACGTTACAACAGTGACGACACTTCAAAAGTAGTTAATTGGCTGTAAAGCCTTTTGGGAGATCCTGAGGTCATGAAAGGTGCTATATAAATGCAAATTTTTCTTTTCTTTCTTTCCCGGTGAGCCTGGCTGTGGTGTTGGCTGGTGGCCTGCGGCCCCCTCAAATTTAGGAACATGAGAATATAAGAAATAGGAGCAGGAGTAGGCCATATTGCCCTTCGGGCCTGCTCTGTCATTCAATAAGATCATGACTGACCTTCGACCTCAACTCCACTTTCCCGCCTGATCCCCATATCCTTTGATTCGCTGAGAGTCCAAATATCTATCAATCTCAGCCTTGAATATACTCAACAACTGAGCATCCACAGCCCTTTGGGGTAGAGAATTCCAAAGAGTCACAATTCTGAGTGAAGAAATGTCTCCTCATCTCAGTCCTAAAGGGCCAAACCCTTATCCTGAGACTGTGACCCCTAGTTCTAGACTCTCAAGCCAGGGGAAACAGCCTCTCAGCATCTACCCTGTCAATCCCACTCAGAATCTTGTATGTTTCAATGAGATCACCTCTCATTCTTCTAAACTCCAGAGAGTATAGGCCCATTCTACTCAATCTCTTATCATAGGACAGCCCTCTCTTCCCAAGAATCAATTTAGTGAACCTTTGTTGCACCCCCCTGAGGCAAGTATATCCTTCCTTAGGTACGAAGACCAAAACTGTACAGGGTACTTCAGGTGTGGTCTCACCAAAGCCCTGTACAATTGCAGCAACACTTCCTTGCTCTTGTATTCCAACCCCCTTGCAATAAGGGCCAACATAGCACTTGCCTTCCTAAATCAAAATATACTACCTCCGCTGGTTCCCCTTTATCTACCCTGCTAGTTAAATCCTCAAAAAACTCTAATATATTTGTCAAACATGATTTCCCTTTCATAAAACCATGTTGACTATGCCTAATCATGTTATGATTTTTAAGTGGCCTGTTTCCACTTTCTTAATAATGGATTCCAGCACTTTCTTTATGACTGATGTCAGGCTAACTGGCCTTTAGTTCCCTGTTTTCTCTCTCCCTTCTTTTTTGAATAGCGGTGTTACATTTGCTACCTTCCAATCCATTGGGACCATTCCAGAATCTAGGAAATTTTGGAACATCACAACCAGTGCATCCATTATCTCTGCAGCCACCTCTTTTAGAAACATAGGATGTAGCCATCAGGTCCAGAGATTTGTTGGCTTTTAGTCCCATTATCATCAAAACAGATTATCTGGTCATTAACACATTGCTGCTTATGGGAGCTTGCTGTGCACAAATTGGCTGCCGCTTTTTCTACATTACAACAGTGATTACACTTCAAAAAGCATTCCATTGACTGTAAAGCACTTTGGGACGTCCACTGGTCCTGAAAGGCGCTATATAAATGGAAGTCTTTCTTTTTCATTAATTTCTCTAGTACTTTTCCTTTACAAATATTAATTACTTTAAGTTCCTCACTCTCATTAGAACCGTGGTTCCCCACTATTTTCTGTTCTTTTTTGTGTCTTCTACTCTGAAGACATATACAAAATATTTGTTTAACATCTCTGCCATTTCCTTATTCCCCATTATAATTTCTCCTGTCTCAGCCTCTAAGGGACCCACATTTATTTTCACTGCTCTCTTCCTTTTTACATACTTGGAGAAGTTCTTACAATCTGTTTTTATATTTCTTGCTAGTTTACTCCCATTCTATTTTCTCCATCTTCATCAACTTTTTGGTCATCCTTTGCTGGTTTGTGAAACTCTCCCAACCCTCAAGCTTACTACTCTTCTTGGCAACATTATAAGCCTCTCCTTTTAATCTAATACTGTACTATCCTCAATTTCTTTAGTTAGCCACACATGGATCACTTTTCCCGTGGAGTTTTTATTTCTCAATGGAATGTATATTTGTTGAGAATTATGAAATAGCTCTTTAAATGTTCACCATTTCATATCTACCATCACACCTTTTAATTTAATTTCCCAATCTACCATAGCCAACTCACCCTCCATAACTTTGTAATTGGCTTTATTTAAGTTTAATACTCTATTTTCGGACTTAAGTACATCACTCTCGAACTCAATGTGAAATCATATTATGTTCACTCTTCCCCAGGGGCTCCCTTACTATGAGATTACTAATTAACCCCATCTCATTACACAAGACAAGATCTAAAATAACCTCTTCCTTGGTTGGCTCCATGACATATTCTAGGAAACTGTCTCAAATGCATTCCATGAACTCATCCTCCAAACTACTTTTGCCAATTTGATTTGTCCAGTCTATATGAAGATTAAAGTCCCCCATGATTATTGCATTTCTCTCCCGCCTGCCAGCCAGCTACTGCTTTCCACCTCTTTTGGGTAGGCAGCTGCCCGGCGGCGTGTAGCTAAGCCCCAGGAGATAAAAACAAACCAAGCTCAAACTTTTGCACTGCCCCATCTCGTGACCACCCGAACCCGCTGGGGGTTAAAATTAACCCCTTAGACATAAGCAGTTTTACTGTGGCAGAAGGTGGCCAGAAAGGAGCTGATAAGTGCATCTATCAGCAGCTGATATGTGATTTAAGTGCAGGATGAGCAGCTGTTTCACACAGGTCCAAAATAATGGCCCATTTGTTAGCATTGTCTCATCATTCAGGAGACATCTAGCACTTAGATGTTGACAAATTTCTTTGATCTGTGCAAGTCGTTGAAGGGAGGATTTTAAAAATAAAACACAGACACTTGTAGTCATTCAGTAAAGCATCAGAAAAACTGTGAAAGGAGTCAGGAAGCAGCAGGCTACAATAGGAGAACCTTTACCCAAATCAAGGAGATTTCCTGTTTTCAATGCAAAGTAAAGGATCCACCAAAAGTGGGCTAGTGTATGTGTGTTCATTTATGTAACAGTACACAAACAAAAGTTAAACTGAGTAACTTTGATCATACTCAGTGTTCTGTAATGTTTAGCTACTGTGGAATAAAGCAGTTTACAATCCAAACCAAACAATGCCTTGTCTAGTGTTAACTCGGTCTAGTTCGGAAAGATTAAAGGTTTGTGATTATGGGTTTAAGACACCGAGATCCAGTTCAGGTCATAAGGGAGGTTGATTGTTACAATCCTAGGTCCCACTACCATGCCAGCAGAGATAGAGCAGTAGGAGTCAGCTTCTGTAAAAAAGCAAGCAACCAGACCACTCAAGGAAGTGACTGATGCCAATGAACCCAAGCAGATATGTGTGACAGACCCAAATTCCAACAGGCACATTTAATCATTACTCTAATTGACATAAAAGAGATCTCAGGAATAATTTTCAACTTCCCCAGCTGGGTGGTGACCTGGCCGAGTAGATGAAAATCAGGTGGGTTTTACAAGAGGAGGACAATCCACTCTGTCAGGTTACTGCTCAGGTGGTGAACTTGAAAATTACCCTTTTAATCTCACGTGGCCCACTTGCTATCTCTGACACGTTGGGGGGGGGGGCGGACGAATATTCCTGGTGACTGGTGCTGCCTGATTTCAGGCACTTCCTTCCATACCTTGGCGGAAGTGCATATCATGTACTTGGCGCTTCTGAAGGTGTGGGGGGGGGCGGGGGGCGTAGATAGCATCATCAATTATGTTCCTTCTCCACTAACTCCTTCCAGCATAGCTTGATGTCCTTGGAATGCAAAACTGCCTTTCCCCATTCTGTATTACCCAATTTTGCGAAGTAAATATCTGTCTTTGCTTTCCCAGTGATACCTCAGGTGCATACCTGTCTCTTAATTGCAGTTTCCAGCAGATTTACAGGATTCGTGCCTCTTCTTTTTCATTGGCTTGCCCACTACGTGGGAAATATAGCCCAAAGATTGAAAGTAGTAAAATCATGTGTAAAGCAAATAGTCTTTGTTACTCCCAAAAACTTTCAGTAACCCCCAATTAGTCCTTGAATAGTGCAACAGCAGCAATTTATAGGCTGCGGTGACTTCAAATAGTTCCTTACCATCACAAGTAGGCAATGGGTGATTCCACCAGTGATTCTTCTCACACATCAGAGGTTCCTCATGGCTCATTGTGTAACCAGATTCACAGCTGAATGCTACAGTGGAACCTATTGCGAAGTCCTGCCCATAACGATACCCATTCACTGGGATCCCAGGATCCATGCAGGAATATGTATCTACTGTAACACCTGCAGGAACAGAAATGGAAACATAAAAGAAACAAAAGAAACAAAACTCACACTGCTTATCTAAAATTGAACATTTTGTTTCATTGTATTCATAACAGCTATTTTATACACAGTGACTGCTTCCTTTGTAACACAATATCAAAATTTAGCTCTAATGAAACAAATCTAAATGAAGCATAAGGTCAATTAAGATGCTACAAGAAGACGGCTACAAGAGTACTTACTCTCATAATGAATCTTGAAACCAATATTGGAGCGACTGTTATCAGTTGTAAAGAGAAGATAAATGTAATTGGTGCTGCTAAAAAGAAATTGAGGAACTTGTGTGCCATTGAAAGAGCCAAGAAGTGGGGACAGAAGATTTGGGCCATCATGAATTTCCAGAACATCATAATTAACTTCAGTCTGAAACCTATGGTTAGAGAAATTTAAATTCATCTGCGAGTCAATACTAGATGGTCAAACAAGTTTAAATGCTGGAGAGTTACAAATCAACCTCTTAGCAGGCATCACCAAAGTATGCTTAACCAACCACATAAAACAAATTAATGACCAGGTTTTAAGAAATAATTTGATCATAAATATTTAATTATCATAAACTGAGAAAGGCAATACAAAACCAATTCCTTCTGTATCACTAAGTAGAACATTAACCTCTAAACAGTACAAGAATCATTATAATTCTACTTTTATCTTTTTGAAACATATATATTGATACGAAAGTAATGGAAGAACTGTTTTATATATGCTGATGTGTATGCAGTACTATACGTTGTTTTTTATTCAAGATATTTGCCAAGGTATCAAAACTAAGCATTTTCCTCTATAACTAAATTGTGCAATTTAAACCATCCTTAAACACACAACAAATTTGTTTATCAATTAAAATAGTTATGCAAAAATATATCAAAATATAAAGGAAAAACTTGTGAGAAGACCTTTCAAATGTTACTTTGATGGAATGTCCTGGTTCAGCTTCAATCACCCACTCACAATTCTGGGAGTCTTTATAATATCCAGGCCAGCCTGGTGATAGGATTACTCCATTAGGAGAAGAAAAATGGCCACCACAAGGAGCTAAAGGAAGGAAATAGATTTACACCTTACCATATGCGTATCAATCTAAAGACTCGGCAAAGCTGTAGTGCAGTATTAAATATAAAATAGCCATTACTGAAAAATAAGTAAAAAGTTGATTAAAGAATATCAAAATTGCAAGAGTGGAAAAAGTTTGAATGTCCCATTGTACACACAATTAATTCTGTTCAGAATGCATATTTCATAATAACAAAAATAAATTATATGAATGTGACAATATTGCAAGTATCACTTCCCTATTGCAAAATATCCAACTGAAAATAATTAATTTCACTGTCAGTACATGTAGCAAATGCTTTGTATCTATTAGAGCTAAGTTACCACAATGAAAATTAGAGCGTTTTTAGGAACATAGGAACAGGAGTCGCTCGAGCCTGTTCCGCCATTCAATTAGATCGTGGCTGAGCTGTAGCTCAACTCCATTTACCCGCCTTTGCTCCATATCCCTTGATACCCTTACCCAACCAAAATCCATCAATCTCAGTCTTGAAAATCTCAATTCACCCAGCATGCACAGTTTTTTTGGGGGGAGTGAGTTCCAGAATTCCATTACCCTTTGTGTGAAAAATGCTTCCTGATTTCACTTCTAAATGGCCACCTCTAATTTTAGGATTGTGCCCTCTTGTTCTGGGTTCCCCCACTAGAGGAGATAGCTTCTCTGTATCTACCCTATTGAATCCCTTTACCATGTTAAACACCTTGATTAGATCACCCCTTAATATTCTAAACTCAGGGGAACACACCTTAGTTTATAATTTAATCCTTTAAAGACCTGGTATTATTCTGGTGAATCTGTACTGTACCCCTTCCAAGGCCAGTATTAAGGTTTGGTGCCCAAAACTGAATGCAGTACTCCAGATGGGGTCTGTATAATTGATGCATCACTTCCTCACTTTTGAATTCCAACCCCCTTGAGATAAAGGCCAATGTTCCATTAGCTTTTTCGATTATTTTTTGTACCTGTGCATAGGTTTTTAGTGATTTCTGTATATGGACCCCTAAATCTCTTTCCTGATCCACAGCCCTCACTATTAAGAAAATATTCTGTTTGGTCTTTCTCAAATCCAAAGTGGATGATCTCACTCTTCCCCAAACTGGATTCCATCTGCCATACATTTTCCCACTTGCTTAGTCTGTCTGTCTCTTTGTAACTTTCTGCTCACATCTTCAGAACTTACTGTGCCTCCTAACTCTCTATTCCTTCATCCAAGTCATTAATATATATGGCAAAAAGCTGAGGCCCCAGTGCAGATCACTGGGGAACACCACTTGTCACATTTTTATGGCATGGTGATGTTTATTTTATCAAGACTTCTGGAAATACCTTCACATTTAGGAATGGGGCCACTCCACATGACCTTTCCATCTTTTAATACACAAGTTATAGTTTCTGTCCCTTGGGTTTTGATGAATCCTTCTTCACAGAGAACCGATACTGAGCTTCCCAACTGAAAATTGTCACCAAAGCGTCGACCATTAATGGGAATGCCAGGATCGGGGCACTCATTGTGTCCAAATGCTATGAAGAGAAAAGAGGTAAATAATAGTTTAACTTCGAGATTGCCATTTGGAATTTAAAGTCACTCTATTTTGAAAGAAACATGACGTGTTGTATATGCAAATATTCTGCAATATAGTCAGAGTTAACTAATCACTTACCGTGGAATCTCAGGGCCTATAATATAAAGGAAGAAGGGGAAGAGGGAGTGGTGAGGAGAGAGGGAGAAGGAGGGGCAGGAGAGGGAAACGGAGGAGGGGAGGATAAGGAAGGGAAGAGGAGGAGGGGAGGAAGAATAATAATAATTTGCATTTACATAGCACCTTTAATGTAAAGAATTATCCCATAACACTTCACAGAGATGTAAGGAAAAAATTGATACCAAGCCAAAGAACCACATATTAGAAGGAGTGACCTAAAGCTTGGTCAAAGAGATGGGCTTTTCAGATGGTGTTATAGAAGAAGGAGGACTTGGAGAAGATATGGGGTCAGAAACTCGGCTTGAACTTGAATAGGGTGCTGAGGTTGTGAACAGTCTGGTTCAGCCTGAGAGTGCTGGGAGGGGGATGGAATCGGGGTATGGCGTTTGTGGCGGGTGCTGAAATTAATAGCTTCAGCCTTCCCAATATTTGGCTGGAGCACATTGCAGCTCATCCAAGACTGGATGGCAGACAAGCAATCCTAAATTACAGAGGCACTGGAGGGGTCAAGAGGAAGAGAGGTAGAGCTGGTCATCAGTATACATGTAGAAACTAACTGATATTGCCAAGGGGCAGCAAGGGGGCCAAGGATGGATCCTTGGGATGAATCCGAAGCTGATAGATTGGGGGTGATAAGGAAAGCCACTGGTTAAGATCTTCCGGCTCCAATCCAATAGATAGATCTACATGTGCTTGAACCTTTATAAAACATTGGTTTGGCCTCAACTGGAGTACTGTGTCCAATTCTGGGCACCACATTGCAGGAAGGATGTGAGGGCCTTAGAGAGGGTGCAGAAAAGATTTACAAGAATGGTTCCAGGGATGAGGGACTTCAGTTACGTGGATAGACTGGAGAAGCTGGGGTTGTTCTCCTTACAGCAGAGAAGGTTGAGAGGAGTTTTGATAGAGATGTTCAAAATCATGAGGGGTCTGGACAGAGTAGATAGAGAGAAACTGTTCCCATTGGAGGAAGGGTCGAGAACCAGAGGACACAGATTTAAGGTGATTGGCAGAAGAACCAAAGGCGACATGAGGAAAAACTTTTTTACCCAGTGAGTAGTTAGGATCTGGAATGCACTGCCTGAAAGGGTGGTGGAGGCAGATTTAATCGTGGCTTTCAAAAGGGAATTGGATAAGTACCTGAAGGAAAATTTTTTGCAGGGCTACAGGGAAAGGGCGGGGGAGTGGGACCAGCTGAAGTGCTCTTGCAGAGAGCCAGCACGGGCTCGACGGGCCAAATGGCCTCCTTCTGTGCTGTGTAACCATTCTATGATTCATCATTGAGTCCATCAATGCTAGCTTTCTTCTAAAAAAGTTAAAATTGAACATTTTTATTTAAATTAATTAATTCTGCGTTTGAAGACAATATAGCTGACAAGTGTCAGTTTAACTCAGTTCTAAGTCAGAAGCTTATAGGTTCAAGCCTCACTCCAAAATTTGAGCACATATTCTTAGTTGACACTCCAGTGCATTGTGGAGGTGCCATCTTTTGGTTAGGATCTAAAACTAAAGCCCCATCTGTCCTTTCCAGTTATTTAGGTTCAATGTTAAATATCCCTTGGCACTATTTGATGAAGAACAGAAGAATTCTCATTGTGTACTCAACCAACACTATCTGGAACAGATTAACTGGTTATTCATCTCAAAGCTGTCAGTGGGATCTTGTTGTGTTTGCCTCCAACCATTGCATTTCAAAGTAACTCTTTTTATGTGAAGCAGTTTGAGAGATGATAATGTGCTACATAAATGCAAGTATTTATTTTCTATCACACTGATACTGGTGTCCTCCACAGATTACTTCGCATACATGTGCAACATTCAGCAATTATGCATCGCTCACATTCTTATAATAAATGGATAAAAAATATATACGAATACTGGAAATCTGAATGCTGGAACGACACAGCAGTTCAGGCAGCTCTGAAAGGGAAAAGATGGTTTAACATTTCAGGTGAAACCCCTCAGAATGTTCTGATGAAGGGTTCCACCCAAAACATTATTCTATTTCTTACTCAACTGATGCTCACTGACCTGCTTTCAATTAATAAAACAAAGCCAGTAATATACCATTATTGGCAGAATAATGCCTACTTACCACAAATGTGAATAAAACTAGCCCCAATTGTAAATAAATTTGTCTGATATCAAAATATGTGGCAGATTATATTATACAACTGTTTTGCTTCAGACTAGTTGCCACCTTCTCCTATTTATGTTTACTGTACAAAATATCTACACATCATGATCATTGTTGCAAAGAACTGATCAGAATATGATTTCTGCTCTGACAGCATCTATAACAAGACAAGCTACCTCACATTTACTTTAATCAAACAAAACAGAATGAGAGAGACATTAAAAAGGAAAGCCTTTGGCAACACTGTTGGTATTAAACATAAGTCAACTTGACAAATGTCAGAGTTAATATAATTTTAGAGAATGCAATAATACCACTGACAACCTTTTAGTGATACTTTCCACCACAACCAACAGCCTCAAAAAGACAATGCACTTTGAATGTCAATTACTACTTAATGTCTTTTCTGCAAGAGTATCAGGGCTCACTTTAAAGTGCCACTTATTCTCCTGGTTGTGTGTAATCTCAAGTTACACAATAACCAACTGTCTACAGCTGTAATGGCGTAAAAATAAGCACAGTCACACTTATACAAACTGAAGTTTACAGGATGTAACCCAAGGAAAACAGGTACACTATATTTCATTGGGATAGCATCAAACTGACTACTAATATCCACTTTTTTCTTAAGATTCTTAAGGGGAAGCCAGGTAAATACATCAGGGAGAAAGGAATAGAAGGATATGTTGATAGGATTAGATGAAGTAAATAGAGTGAAAGGAGGCTTGTGTGGAGCATAAACACCGGCATAGACTGGTTGGGCCGAATGGCCTCTTTCTGTGTTGTAAATTCTATGTAATGTCAACTAAGCTGCCATTACTGATGCGCTCATCCCTTCATACCTAATGCTGGTGGATATGGAGAAACTCATATTGTATATGTATTCAATATGTACTGTTTTGTAAGTAGCTTCTCACATGGATAAAACTTTTTGAATAAGGCACATTTATCATAGCACATTATTGCAAACTTGTGAGGACATTAACCGGTCATGCCAAATTTTAATTTTTCTGGTATTTCTACTGTCCATTGAATAATACAATTTCTAATCCAAGTTGCAATTTTAAGTGTTTACTGGTGAATAAATGTGGTGCCCTCAATCATCAAATACATCAGATTAGAAAGGTAAACATACTACTGTATGTGATGTTAAATCCTCGTCCAGACATGGAGTGGTCAGCCTGAAATTCCAGACGTAGAATGTGACTATTGCTGGTGAGATGCGAAGGAACTTCTGATCCACTGAATGTTCCCAGCAGAGGCGAATCAACTGATTCCCCATCTTTAACCGCAAGGAAGTCAAACTGAGATTCCAGGTCAAAATCATTGAAAGAAAGGTGAATTCGACTTCCTCGGACTGCAACTATTAGCCAGACACAGTTCATATTGTTGCTATAGCCATCAGGGTAGTCTGGTGACAGTACTGTTCCAACTGGTGCAGTGAAGTTAGACAAACAAGGAACTGCAAACATAAGATCAAACATGTTACATTTTAGAAAAGTAGCAAATTTATGTTCCTATAAAATTGGAAGCATTCATTTGGAAGGAATCATCATCATGTAAAGCACTTCCTATAATGGCACCACACTATTTTAATGAATCATTCTGTGTCAAGAGTAGAATAAAACTAGATATATTGCGTTTGGATAATGCTGCTAACTGACACAGTGACTATCAAGTTGTCTTTGCAAAGGCAACTGTCAAAACTATAACACAAACTCAGCTCACTGAAATACAACTGCAAGGTTAGCTTGGCTTGTTTTTCACATCTTCTTCCATAAGCTAGAAATAGCTAATAGCATATAAATGGGATAATGCTGTCCCACGCTGCTTTATTATTAAACTACCATATTGAGTTCATTACAAAATTGCCCATTTGGAAGCAGCAGAAACTGTCAAAAATAATCTAATCAATCTTAGGTTGCTGCCTCTTCTATGCCATGTAGTGTACATCTAACTTTAAGGGTAGCTGCACTTGCAATCTGCAATTCGAACAGGTTATAAAGTTAATAGAGAATGATTTTCAGGTTTATATTTGGCAACTTATGTAGCCTTATTCAGGCATGTGGAAATCATAATACAAGCTAAATTAAGCACTTGTCAAAACTTTATATTAACTATTAATAAATTGTGGATTTTAAGGAATTCCAGTAGCTTTTAATAGGCTGTATTTAATGACAAATAGAGCAAAGAACAATACTAAAAACAATCTATGTCCTTGGCTGCATTCAAAATGATTTTTATTCATAAACATAATACAATGAAATGAGCATTAAACAGCATAAGTCATAAACAACTGAAATGCTCTAAATTAGTTCTTCAAGAGCAGTAAATATAAAGTCAGCTAAGATAATGCCTCCAGTCATGAGCCATGGATGAACTCAGTGGTACAGCAGGTTGGAACAATGCCCTTTCACAACTAGGACCTGGGACTGTATCCAGCTCAGGCATATGGCAGGAAAATTTACTCTCTCTGATGGCTATTAAGGGTTTTAAGTTAAATTAGTTTGGACGGCTTACGGCAATTCAGAGCGGGCATGATTCCACAGTACAAATCTGACTTCACAATTAAAGATTGGCACAAAACCATCCTTCTTACAGTATACCATTTAAAGTCTGACACATGTAAGCATTAGGGATAAGCATTTAGGTTAATGTGACTTTTGCAGTCTCAATTTAAATACAGAGAAATGCAAATCATTACAGCGATATGGGTTATGAAACAGTTTTAGTTGTACCCGGGAGCATCTGTAAAAATTAGTCTTGTTTTTACTTGCACAAGGTGGAATTCTTAGCACAGTTAAAACTGCTCCAGTAAAATGGTTTCATCTGTAAATGCGCTAGGATAGAATCAGGTGGACACATCACTAGCATGAGGCTTGCCTTCTCGAGACAAAAACAGTTGGCATGACCATTAGCCTCAATGTCATATCCATCTTAACCTCCCATTAGATTATCAGGGCCCACAGGCCTACATAGTACTTACAGTAGAAATAAATGAGTACCCTAGTACAGTGGTTATGTTACTGGATTAGTAATCTAGAGACCTGGACTAATAATCCAGGGAGTGTGAGTTCAAAACCCAACATGGCAGTTTGAGAATATGGTAGTTTAAAAAAATCTGGAAATAAAAAAATTGATATCAGTAAAAGTGATTATGAAACTGTCAGATTATCATAAAAACCCAACTGGTTCACCAACATCCTTTCGGGAAGAAAAACTGCAATCCTTACCCGGTCTGGCCAATATGTGACTCCAATCTCACACCAATGTGGTTGACTCTTCACTGAAGTGGCCTAGCAAGCCACTCAGTTACCACCTTCTCAGGGCAACTAGGGATGGGCAAAAAATGCAAAACCTTTCCAGCGACGCCCACATCCTGAGTATTAAGATTGGATGAACGCCATAATAAGACCGTTTAACTATCTCATTACTAGACTACTAGCTGGATCAGAATATTGGCAAGTAAAATCAAGGAAAACCCAAAGATGTTTTATAAATACATAAACAGCAAGAGGATAACAAAGGAAAGAGTAGGGCAATAGTGCAATCACATCTTTACTGTAATGTGGTGACCAGAACTGTACGCAGTAGTTAGCTGTGGCCTAACTAGTGTTTTATACAGCTCAAGCATAACTTCCCTCTTCTTATATTCTATGCCTCGACTAATAAAGGAAAGTATCCCGTATGCCTTCTTAACCACTTTATCTACCTGTCCTGTTACCTTCAGGGATCTGTGGACATGCACTCCAAGGTCTCTCTGTTCCTCTACACTTCTCAGTATCCTACCATTTATTGTGTATTCCCTTGCCTTGTTAGCCCTCCCCAAATGTATTACCTCACACTTCTCCGGATTGAATTCCTTTTGCCATTTTTCTGCCCACCTGACCAATCCATTGATATCTTCCTGCAGTCTACAGCTTTCTTCCTCACTATCAGCCACACGGCCAATTTTTGTATCATCTGCAAACTTCTTAATCATGCCCCCTACATTGAAATTAAAATCATTGATATATACCACAAAAAGGCTTCAAGTCACAAAAACATCCACTGACCATAACCCTTTGCTTCCTGCCACTGAGCCAATTTTGTATCCGACTTGCCACTTTCCCTTGGATCCCATGGGCTTTTACTTTTCTGACCAGTCTGCCATGTGGGACCTAATCAAAAGCCTTGCTAAAATCCATGTAGACTACATCAAACACACTACCCTCATCGACCCTTCTTGATAACTCCTCAAAAAATTCAATCAAGTTAATCAGATACAACCTTCCTTTAACAAATCCACGCTGACTTTCCTTGATTAATCCGTGTCTTTCTAAATGACGATTAATACTGTCCCTCAGAATTTTTTCCAATAATTTGTCCACCACCGAGGTTAGTCTGACTGGCCTGTAATTACTCGGTCTATCCCTTTGCCCATTTTTAAACAATAGTTGGAGAGGCTACAATTACCTTTAGACTATGGAAGGATCAAAAAACATTTCTGCTCACAATCCCACAACTCCTGCTGGAGGTGCATGCGTCAACTTCAGCTGAGTAACAAATTGATCTTGACTGTGATGGGCACCAAAACCAAAGACCCCACTTGGGAGTCATTGGCTTGGTTCACATCAGAAAAATTGTAATTTGGTGAGGTACATCAAGGCTTCCAGTGTACTTGAAACCAACTCCACCATAAATCATCACTTGCAAATGATAGACAAAAGGGGAAGTTGAAGGAGTGTAAAGACAAAGAACCGGTGGATGTACTGTACTTGGATTTCCAGAAGGTGTTTGATAAAGTGCCACATCAAAGGTTATTGCGGAAAATAAAAGCTCATGGTGTAGGGGGTAACATATTGGCATGGATAGAAGATTGGCTAGCTAACAGGAAACAGAGAGTAGGCATAAATGGGTCATTTTCTGATTGGCAAGATGTAATGAGTGGTGTGCCACAGGGATCAGTGCTGGGGCCTCAACTTTTTACAATGTATATAAATGACTTGGATGAAGGGACCGAGGGTATGGTTGCTAAATTTGCTGATGACACAAAGATAGGTAGGAAAGTAAATTGTGAAGAGGACATAAGGAGGCTACAAAGGGATATAGATAAGTTAAGTTGAGCGGGCAAAGATCTGGTAGATGGAGTATAATGTGGGAAAGTGTGAAGTTGTCCATTTTGGCAGGAAGAATAAAAAAGAAGCATATTATCTAAATGGTGAGAGGTTGCAGAGCTCTGAGATGCAGAGGGATCTGGGTGTCCTAGTGCATGAATCACAAAATGTTACTATGCAGGTACAGCAAGTAATTAGGAAAGCTAATAGAATGTTATTGATTATTGCGAGGGGAATTGAATACAAAAGTAGGGAGGTTATGCTTCAGTTATACAGGGCGTTGGTGAGACCACATCTGGAGTACTGTGTACAGTATTGGTCTCCTTATTTAAGGAAGGATGTAAATGCGTTGGAAGCAGTTCAGAGAAGGTTTACTAGACTAATACCTGGAATGGGCGGGTTGTCTTATGAGGAAAGGTTGGACAGGCTAGGCTTGTATCCGCTGGAGTTTAGAAGAATAAGAGGTGACTTGATTGAAACATATAAGATCCTGAGGGGTCTGGACAGGGTGGATGTGGAGAGGATGTTTCCTCTTGTGGGAGAATCTAGAACTAGGGGGTCACTGTTTAAAAATAATGGTTCGCCCATTTAAGACAGAGATGAGGAGACATTTTTTCACACAGAGGGTCGTGAGTCTTTGGAACTCTCTTCCTCAGAGGGCGGTGGAAGCAGAGTCTTTGAATATTTTTAAGGCAGAGGTAGATAGATTCTTGGTAAGCAAGGGGGTGAAAAGTTATCGGGGGTAGGCGGGAATGTGGAGTAATCGGATTAGCCATGATCTTATTGAATGGCGGAGCAGGCTCGAAGGGCCGAGTGGCCTACTCCTGCTCCTAATTCGTATGTTCATAACTATGTTCGTAACTTATTTGAAATACATGTCGTGATTTTTTAAAATTCCACAGCTTAGATCACACTAAGGCCGCAATTTCCCCAACCTTGGCGGGTCCATTACGGCCGGGGTCAGTGGCAGGTTGCAACCCTGCTGCTGGCTCCAGCCCACTGTCCAAAAGTGATTTTACGTTGATTGGACTTGTTAAGCCCACCCAGCACGTTTGCAGGCCAATTGAAGGAAGCGGGTCTGATGACGTCACTTAATGACACGTCACCAGCCGGTTTCCTTAAAGGGACCATGCGCAAATTTATTTTGACAGTTGTACTGTCAGTGTTCTACAGCAGTGAGGTGCTGCAAACACTGACAAGCACTGCACAGAGGTGCACGATTGCACCCAGACTCTCCCATGACTCCCTCCATATGCTTATGGAGGAAGTCAGAGCACGCAGGGAGGTCCTCTTCCCTTCACATGGATGGAAGAGACCTCCCCAGGAGATCAACGCAGCCTGGTTGCACATTGCACAGAAGGACACAAGCAGGGATGTCGTTAGGAGGGCCAGGCTGCAGTGGCGCAAACCTTTCAATGATCTCAGTAGATCACGAAACTGCAAAACCACACTCAACCTCATCCTGTTGTGTCTCTCATCACATCCCCATCACTCTGTCTTCCCTACCCTACTCCTGCACATCGTTACTCACACCAACTTACCTTGCTCCTCCACCCATCCCTCTCTATCTACATTATCACTTCCCCATCTCATTAGCCACCCCTCAGACTCACCCTCATCCGAGTCCAATCATACCAACTACCAACACACAAGGGTAGGCACTTGGGTGTTTTTGTCAATGTTCATGTGAAGTTTCTGTTAATGCGCTGTCAAACATTGAAATCTTTACTTTCAACACTTTGCGTTCCTGGACAGATTTGTGTTCACCTTTGGAAGTGGCTTAGTGAGTTGCAGTGAATGGTGATACACAATGGTACCCAGCACCCCCCCCCACCCCCGCAATGGCGATAAGCGTGAAAGGAATGGCTTGGGCATTGTAGGGATGCTTTATGGTGTTGGTGTGGGGTGGTGCCAACCTGGCGCATCATGTGGCAGCCAGGGTGTACAGTGTCAAGTGAAGTAAATCTGGCCATGGTGAGGCCATCCCTGGCCTCCCGGCCAGCAATGTGCTCAGGTGCTGATGCCCTGTGTCCTGTGCTGATGCCCTGTGCAGCATCAGTTGATTGCGGAGAAGGTTGGTGTTGTTGTTGGTGCTGCTGGTGTGCCTGGTGATGGGGCTGATCGTGGTGGGATTCTGAGGACCAAGGTGAGATAGTTTCAAGGGCACGGATGCTGAAGTAATAGATGGCAAGTGAAGTTGAGATGACAGAAGTGATGTCAATGGTAATTTCAGAGGTTGTTCCAATGAGGTGACACTGGATGCAGAGTTTACTCCAACAGTTGCAACCTGCATAAAGCTCAATCTGTCTTCCAAATGCAGTAAGCAACAGCTTCTGACCTTGGAAAGTGAACAGCTGAGATTGGAGCTTTTATACCACATTTGCAGCTGTCAAGTAAAGAGATAATTTCATGGTGACACAACTCCCGACCTACTTACCTGACGTGATCCCTGAGCAGCTTGGAACCTGTGGGCGACCTCGTAAAATTTAAAGGTGAGCACAAAACAGTTTTTAAGTGGCTGTTAACAAGCTCTTAATCATCTAAATTGCTTCCCCCCGCCGTTTGGTGTTGGGTCTGTTCAGCGATGACAGACACGACATCTGGGGAACTAGCGTGGCGGCGGGTTGACAGCGGGTTCCCTACCCACTGTCAAAAAAAATTTCCCACCTGACGCGCCGAAAAATCCCTCCTGCCCCCCCAAGTGTCCAAGAGGAGTGGTAGGCAATCTGCTTCCAGGCTGCTGCTAATGCTGCTCGACCACCATCTGCCTAGCAATGTACAAGAACAACTAGAGCTCCTGATCCTCTAATTTTATTTCCTTCCCTATGGAAATAAGAATTGCCTCTGCTAAATGTCTTGCTCTATTTTGCTAGCTCCCACACACAGACCTGTGCTTTACTTCTTACCATTAGTTAACCAATAGAGTACACTATCACACCAACTCTGACTTTATTTATTGATCTATTTTCTTTCTTCTTTCTCTCTTTTCTGTCAATTTTCTTCCTTTCTATCCTACAGCCATTGATTCTACTGGCCCTGTTTGCTCTCTGGTAGCTTTGCCAACTGGCCAGTATTCATGTGAGTCTAGAGCAAGGGTCAGGCTATTCAACTACAGAAGGCTTCAAAGCCAAGCCCTATTCTGTCCTCAGCCAGTGTCCGTAAATGTGCACTTCCAGCAGGATAGTGATCATTTGTAGTATCCTGAACAATTTACCCTTCCCTAAACCATGGACACTGAAACTAACTGTGCTGCTCAACATCGATGGGGGTAGAACCTGGGACCGTCATCTACTCACTGCTTATCTACTTTAGCCAGCGAGGGAGCCCCAAAACTTCCTTCTTTAAAGTCTGAATTTCATGTCTGGTTAAAATAGTGTCATTTTCTTCAGTAATACATGAATGTGAAGGTGTTGATGGACCTATCACTATCTTGAATCTAGCCAACTGAATCCAAAAGAAGTTCACTCTGGAAAACTGCAGATAAGCCAAAATTACTTTTGAGGGGAAAGCATTTTGGTTCATATTCCAACGGTTCATTTAAAAATAGTTGCAAGACATAAACATTAAAAGTGTCATACTCACAGATGCAAATTGGTACATTTGCTGACCACTGATTGTTGTCTTGACAAAGAAGGGATTTTTCTCCAATCAGTTCAAATCCGGATTGGCACTGAAATCTCAAAATGTTCCCATTGGAAAATCCATCTGTATCACGTATGCCATATAGTGGAGTCCCAGGGTCACCACAACTCTCCTCATCAATTTCTGTGCGAATTAAATGGAAAAAGTACAGGAATTTTAGTAACTATGATTTCTAAATCCTTTCCTTTCCTTCCCACGTTTTCTTTTTGCAAATTTTGAGCATTATTTCATTTCAGATACTCGGGGGCGAATCTTAACTCCCGATCATAAGCCAGCTGGGTGAGCGAGCAGTCTACCAGGAAGCCGTAGCAGCAGATTAAAATTGTTCCCTTGAATTACATTTGCCCCTGCTATTTTGAGAGTTATTACACCCAAAGAATCCTGGTTGATTTTTCCACCTTGGAGCAGTTCAAGGATGTTGAGACCAATTGTCGTACAACTACTTATATTGGTTACCTCAGCAGCAACAACAACAACAACTTGCATTTATATACCGCCTTTAACGTAGTAAAATGTCCCAAGACATATCACAAGAGCGCTATAAAACAAAATTTGATACCAAGACAGATAAGGAGATATTAGGGCAGATGGAGGTAGGTTTTAAGGAGCGTCTTAAAGGAGGCGAGGTGAAGGGAAGGAATTCCATAGCTCAGGGCCTAGGCAGCTGAGGGTGCGGCCGCCAATAGTGGAGAGATAAAAATTGGGGATGCACAGGAGGCCAGAATTGCAG
Organism: Squalus acanthias; assembly: GCA_030390025.1. Lineage (NCBI taxonomy): Eukaryota > Metazoa > Chordata > Chondrichthyes > Squaliformes > Squalidae > Squalus > Squalus acanthias. Next base: position 100,826,412 of record CM059432.1, read on the forward strand.
GAGGCACAGAGATCTTGGGGTGTCGTGGGGCTGATGGAGGTTACAGAGATTGGGCGGGGGGGGGGGGGGGTTTGGCGAGTCCATGGAGGGATTTGAAAACAAGGATGAGAATTTTAAAATCAAGGTGTTGCTCAACTGGTAGGTTAGCGAGCACAGGGGTGATGGGTGAACGGACTTGGTGTGTGTTAAGATACGGACAGCATAGTTTTGGATGAGCTCAAGTTTATGGAGGGTGGAAGATGGGAAGCCAGCCAGGAGTGCATTGGAATAGTCAAGTCTAGAGGTAACAAAGACATTGATAGGGTTTCAGCAGCAGATGAGCTGAGGCAGGGGCAGCCTCGGGTGATGTTATGGAGATGGAAGTGGGCAATCTTAGTGATGGCACGGTTATGTGGTTGGAAGCTCATCTCGGGGTCAAATACGACACCAAGGTTGCAAACAGTCTGGTTCAGCCTCAGACCGTTGCCAGGGAAAGGGATGGAATCTGTGGCTAGGGAATGGAGTTTGTGGCAGGGACCAAAGACAATTGTTTTGGTCTTCCCAATATTTAGTTGGGAGGAAATTTCTGCTCATCAAGTACTGGATGTCGGACAATCCGTCTGACACTTCAGAGACAGTGGAGGGGTCGAGAGAGGTGGTGGTGAGATAGAGCTGGGCGTCGTCAGCATACATGTGGAACCTGGCGTTATATTTTCGGATGATGTCGTATAAGGGCAGCTTGTAGATGAGAAATAGGAGGGGGCCAAGGATAGATCCCTGGGGGACTCCAGATAGATCTTTGGGGGACTCCAGAGGTAATGGTGTGGGAGCGAGACGAGAAGTCATTGCAGGTGATTCTCTGGCTATGAGTGGATAGCTAAGAATGTAGCCAGGCGAGTGCAGTCCCACCAAGTGGACGATGGAGGAGAGGCGTTGGAGAAGGATGGTGTGGTCAACCATGTCAATGGCTGCAGACAGTTCAAGAATGACGAGCAAGGATAGTTTACCATGGTCACAATGACATAGGATGTCATTTGTGACTTTGATAAGAGCCATTTCAGTACCTGACAGGAGCAGAAATCTGATTGGAAGGATTCAAACATGGAGTTCTGGGAAAGATGGGCTTTTGGAGACAACAACATTTTCAAGGACATTGGAGAGGAAAGGGAGCTTGGAGATGGGGCATTAGTTTGCAAGGACAGAAGGGTCAAGGGTTTTTTTTTGAGGAGAGGGGTGATTATGGTAGATTTGAAGGGGAGGGGGGCAGTACCTGAGGAGAGAGAACCGTTAACAATATCAGCACAGAACTGTTGATTAAACTTTGGACCTTCCTAGTCTGTGTAACTCAGTTACACACTACACAGAACAATTATTTGCTGATTAAACCTTCTTCGCTAGTTTATCTCTCAACTTCTAACAATATTTGCATTGCAGTAGCTTGGATGATTACATTTATAATTTTGCGAATAGAATTTTACTTTTAAATAGTTCTACCACAGTCTGCTTGCTTCTGCTAGAGAAAAAAAAAATCTTGTTTGAATTCTTCATGGCTGATTAAACAGATTGTCTTCTACCCATATTCTATGCCGTACAAAAGGCTTGTTTATTAAGCAGAAGCTTCTGACTATAAATGTATGTCATTAAATAATTACAAAGACATACTTACACTACATTATACTACAGATTGTAAGTCTGATGTACCACAATCACTGATGTAACAAAAATTGTTAATGGATCTCTTACTAATAGGGAAGCTGGTCATTGTTATAGAGAGTAACCTTTATAGTTCAGTGCTGCTTCACACAAGGACATCTGACAGCTTTAAAAACACCAGGTGCTGGAAAAATATAAAAGTAAAATCACCGATCCTATTCTCAGAAGTGAGAGGTGCACCTGAAGGTTGCAATTAGGGCTACACACTGTAATGTCGATACTCTAACCCATGCTCCCTTTGAGTGAGGTTCCTCACTGGAAGCACAGAATTGGTGAAAATACCCTCCAAAGAAAACACTGTTTCACTGGATTATTGCATTACCAATCTCAAAAAAAAAGTTAATAATAGTATTTGTTCTTATTTTGCACATTACTGCTAAAGTAGCTTCAAACATGCAACTTTTCTATCTTTGTAACGTCCTCCAGCCCTACAACCGCTGCTGCCCTCCGCCCCTCCGCCCCCCACCCCGCCCCGCGCCCCCACAATCTCTGCACTCCTCAAATTCTGGCCTCGTGCGCATCCCCGATTTTCAATGCTCCACCATTGGCAATCTTGCATTCAGCTGCCTGGGTCCTAAGCTCTGGAATTACCTCCCTAAACCTCCTACCTCTCTCTTTAAAAGCTACCTCTTTGACCAAGCTATAGGTCACCTGTCCTAATAGGTCTACATGGCTCGGTGTCACCTTTGGTTTAATAACGCTCCTGTGAAGCACCTTGGGATGGTTTTACTACATTAAAGGCGCTATTTAAATGCGAGTTGCTGTTGTTCACGTGTATGTAGAGATGATGCTCTGGGAAGCTCAACAATTCGGAATCTTAATAGAATAAAACACACGAGGAGTTGCATGCAACATTCTTGGTTGTAGCTTTAACCATTCAGCCAACCTTTACTTAGTCATGGAAAATTCAAGGATGTTTAAATTATGTTTTTTTTTTATCTAAATAAAATATTTACTAAGTAACACCTGGTGCTGAGGTATTCAAGTAAATAGATTTTTTGCAGCCTCAAGCATCAGATGAATAATGAATAAGATCTACAATAAACATAAGCTTGAAGGACGTGGAACACACTGGCTTCAAAGGAATTGAAGAATTCATTGAAGGATTGCAGAGGCTGACCCAAAATGTAGTTTAATCCTCAAATAAAAGGAACAGTCTTTCTCGGCTCAGGAAAGTACTGGATGACCACAATTCATTGATGAAGAATGAAGGTGATTCCAAGGTATTGTTCCCTTTTGGGGGCTCTGTACAAAATCCATGGCATTATCACAAAATAAAGATTTATGGGGCAGAACTAGCTTTGTATATGAACATAAATGAAAACATTGTGCCCTGTATACATGTAAAGCAAAAAGTGAAGTAGGTCTAAGGTAGCCAACTGATTCCTACATGTCTGGTTTCCAGAAGGTGAACTTTATCTTTGATTTCCATACAGCATTGATATGTCCAAGAAACCAGGAAGCCCTAATTTGGATAATATGAACCCTCTTCTTCTTAGACAGTCCCTCGGAACCGAGGATGACTTGCTTCCACATTATAAATGAGTTCTCAGGTGACTGATGAGTCTAATGCGGGACCTACAGTCTCTGTCACAGGTGGGGCAGACGGTGGTTGAAGGGGCGGGTGGGTGGGGTGCTTGGGTTGACGTGCGCGCCTTCCGCTATTTGCACTTGGCTTCCGCTTGCTCCCGGCGAAGAGACTTGAGGTATTCGGTGCCTTCCCGGATGCTTCTCCTCCACTTTGTATGGTCTTGGGCCAGGGACTCCCAGGTGTCGATGGGGATGTTGCACTTTTTCAAGGAGGCTTTGAGGGTGTCCTTGAAGCGTTTCCTCTGCCCACCTGGGGCTCTCTTGCCGTGTCGGAGCTCCAAGTAGAGCGCTTGTTTTGGGAGTCTCGTATCGGGCATGCGGACGATGTGACCCGTCCATCGGAGCTGATCGAGCGTGGTCAAAGCTTCGATGCTGGGGATACTGGCCTGAGCGAGAACACTGACGTTGGTGCGCCTATCCTGCCAATGGATTTGCAGGATCTTGCGGAGGCAGCGTTGGTGGTACCTCTCCAGTGTTTTGAGGTGCCTGCTGTACATGGTCCATGTCTCTGAGGCATACAGGAGGGCGGGTATTACTACTGCTCTGTAGACCATGAGCTTGGTGCCAGGTTTGAGGTCCTGGTCTTCAAACACTCTCTTCCTCAGGCGACCGAAGGCTGCACTTGCACACTGAAGGCGGTGTTGGACTTTGTCATCGACGTCTGCCCTTGTTAACAGTAGGCTCCCGAGGTATGGAAAGTGGTCCACGTTGTCCAAGGCCTTGTCATGGATTTTGATAATTGGGGGCAGTACTGTGTGGCGGGGGCAGGTTGATGAACAAAACCCACCTGTATATCATACAACCTGTAAATGGATTGGTCAGAAAAAAATTTAAACCAGTATTCTGCATTTTTCTGTAAAACAGATTTCAATTGAGTAAGGGAGAAACAGATTGCAAATGGCCCACAGGCTTTATTATAAGTATTGCTAGTTTATAACACAGAGGGGGAAAAATTCAGTTGGTTGCACCTCCCGTTAGCGCCTTAAGAGGGCGCTAATGGGGCGCAAAGCATCTGGCGCCCAGGCGCGGCGAAGTTTGCGCCGCTCGCGAAATTAACTAGACATTTTGCGGCGGCGCTAAACACTACCGCCACGATCTCCTGCGCCAGCAGCTCATGACGTCAGTCAAGTGTGCAACGCCCCGGTATCGCCCCGGAGCGGATATTGAGTGGCGCCCCCTGCCTTACCGCCTGACGCTAGCAACGACAGGTTGAGGGGAGCGTTCTGCAGTCATGAAGGGAAAGGGGGAGCGCTATTTAAAGGTGACCGCTTCCTGCCTTTTATTGTTGGTGCCATTTTTGAACTACGCATTCTGAGAGAGGGAGAGACTTCTGGAGAGATTCAACGTTGTGTGAAGGAGTTTTGGGTACTGAGCAGCACTTTGCAGGTTCATTTTGATTTGCCATTCCTTGTATCGATTTAGCAGAGACTGTGGGGGCTGCACTCTGAGCTCTTTGCCTGGTACTCTCCATTGTTCTTTCCAGCACATTTGATGTGCAAGTCTCTCCAGGCCGAGATTCAAGGCTGCAATGAACAGGATGTGGATGGAAAGCAAGATTAACCATCCCCTTTAAGAACTGGCCCATGCCATTGTGTGTGTGTTCCATTGCTGACTGACATTACATGAGCTTCGCCAGCGCTCTGAGTTAGCGCCTCACTCCTCGGCCTTTGCGCCTTAAGACAGGTGTGCAGCGCCTGATTTAGCGCTCCAATCACCTCCCAGGGCGTTAAAAGTGAAGTTTCCAGTCAGTGGCGATAATTAGCGCCAGGCGCTAATTTTTGCGCCCGGACGATATTTGCGCCCCAAACGGGGCGCGAGTGAATTTTCCCCCCATTATATTTTAATCTCTGGTTGCTAAGTTAATATTTAGCAATGTTGATACAAAGAGCAATTATTTTATTTATTGCACATACAATGTCAAATCTACACACATGTGAAATTGCTAATTTCTTTCCTCTTGCAGTTCACTTGTTACCACAGCAAACAGATTGGGCCGGATATTCCGATCCCTACGGGTGTGTACGCGCTGTGTACTCACCCGTAGGGACATTGGAAATGCCAGTTTCAGGCATGCAATGTGCATGCGCTGGAAACCGGCATTTCCGATCTGTCAAGAAAGCTCTTGACAGATCCTCCGGCTGCCCGGGAGAATGGCATCTGCGGGCGGATAGTTCCGCTTTTTGGAGAGCTTTTACCAGAATAAGAGTTGAAAAAAGTTAAAAAAAATGTTTCCACTGATTTATCATTTAAAAATTCTTTGAAGAAAGGTAAGTTTATTTTTAGCCCCATTAAAAACTTTAATTATTTTTTTCAAAAATTTAAATTTTTGTTTAAAATAGTTAATTTATGTAATTTCAAGTCATTTTAAAAATGTGATTTTTAAAAAAATTTATTTGAAGTTTTACTATGTTTTGGGAGTGATCTCCATTCATATATTTGACAGGTCTTCCTGTCAAATGTATGAAGGGAGATTCCCTTCTCTGATTGGCTCCCAATGGCCCACGTGATCCCAGGGACGCTGCGAACTACCTGCGCCTCTGGGATACGTGGGCACTGCACACCGGCAGTTTGGAGAGGCCCAGCATCGGAATTGTGCGCCTCCCGGGAGCTCTCAGGTAAGGGCGCAGATTTTTCCTGATCGCAGCCCTCCGCCCGCGGGAGGCCTGCGATTGGAATATCTGGGCCATTATTAACAGCAATATCAGGCACAGTCTGATCTATTACAGGTGGAGTATATGATTCAATACTAATCCAAGATATTGACAGCCACAATTGTATTTGTGTCTTGGGTTGAAAATATTTCACATCTAGCAAGAAGAATATGCCACATTCAATATGAAAGAAAAAGAATGGCAGAGAATCAATTGTTTTAATTTTCCCTCAAACAGTGAATTGACCTGAGAAAATAACTAAAATCAATCACAGTCTTCAAAGTATTAGGCGAGAACACACAACAGATCACTCTCCTGGCATGTTTTAAAACCATATATAGCAGTTACTAATAGGCATTTGCATATTGTATTGCTGTCCGGGGTGGGAGAGAGAAGCCTGGGGCAGGGAGGCCCGAGGTCTGCCACCGCAGTTCCTCATATCACTCAGGCAGCATCTAGTGGTAGTAGCATCGAAAGCAATAGAAGAAACACAACTCATAGGATCACCAAAAGGAAGCATAGTCATAAGCAGTGGAAACACAATGTCACAATTTTCAGGGTCTTGTGCTAATTATGCTCTTGGGTTCAACATCACCAGTCACTTCCGTAATTGGACCTTGCATCCTTGTAGAATCTGGAGTGCCCAATATCTAGCTAAACAATAGCACAGCCCAGGAATTTATTGCTCTGTATATTGGCTACTGAAATATCATACATGACACCGCAGGCATTCTCCTTTCTTTTACAGCAGGCTAAATGAAAAACACTCTACTGAGGCACAACTTCAAACAAACAACGGGTTTTTGTTACACAAAACACAGTGTGCTCCTTGCTTATGTAAAACAATAAATGTCTAACTTATTAACTCTTTGAACAGCTCACCTCCTCTAACTAAGTTACAGAAGCTAGCTGGCTTAGACTTTTAAATATAATAGTAACATCTTGTTACTGCTGCTGCGAGCCCACAACTCATCCCCTGTGTTTGAGAAAAAGAGTGCCCCTCTGCCACCCGCCTTAAACCTTTGGGTGCTTTTGGTCCCAGATTCCCCATTATCAGGCTGATACAAATGCTTTCTCTTGACGTACCAGCTCACCCATGTACCGCGAGACCAGAGATGGGGGAACTCAAGCCATACTCCCTCCTATGTGAGTGGAATTGTTTGGAGTGGGCAAAGGCTCCAACCATACAAGAGCCCATGGAAACTATCAGGGAAGGCTGGGAACTGGTGTAACTGGGTCCAGGCCTAATTTGCGGCCCTTCCACTGGCGTCCCATTGAAATTATAGTGGAAAATGCGTGGAAAAGTTCTGATATACTAGCCCACAATAAAATTATTTACAGAGCTAGCTTTTCTGCCTTTGAATATCTTCATTGAAGTTTTTATTCAGAGGCACATTGGTAATCAGACAGCCATAGGTAATCGGACAGTATCGCACATAGATAGTCCCCTGTATCTGGATCCTGGTCTCATTTGTGGCCTTCCTCCAGACACCCACCATCCATATATAGGGGATTGCACACAGGGAGTCAACACCAAGTGTTTCAGCTCAAGTGGGATTGAAGTGTGGGGGGTATTTGGACCAGGGTACACTGATGTAATTCAATCCCTATTGTAAATTCATCTATTCTGTGCTTATTTTTATATAATAATTTCATAAAACTTGGAGTAATTTGGGAAGCAGAGTAGAGTTGGCTGTAGCATTGGAGTTTTTTTGGCAGTACAGGCTGAGGAGCTGGAATATGGGAAGCTGAGGCACTATAGCACCATCGCAAATGGGAGGATGTAATTACAGCATGACAAGTTTACATAGCGAGTTCCCATTATAAATGTAGATGTGGACTCTTCCCTTCCTATTGCAATATGGCTTATTTGGAGACAGAGGGGCAGAAACAAGCACAATCCCCCAAACAACTGTTGCCCTACAACAAAGTAGAAGCATCCCCCTCACCCCCCATCAGACTATACACCTACGCCTTGACACCTGGAATAAAGCATGAAGCCTCACAGTCAAACCAACACCCACCTATTTCCACATCATCATTCTTCATACCCACACCCGAGCTTGGCACAATGATGCCCTCCCTCCTAGATGGACCACATGAGCACCTGGACTGCTACTTGAGGTGCTGCTACCATCCCAGTCCGAGCACAACAGCTCAAATTACTTCACAGGGGATGGAATCTTTAAATTACCATGAACAACACTGATGTACAAATCGCAACATCTGACACGTATATGTTAAATTAAAAACGTACCAGTTTTCATCAGAAGGCGTGTAGCTCAAAAGCCTGTCCCATTGCCTGACAATATCAAATGCTTTCTGGCTTTCCCACAGGGCTTCAGCCATACCTGCTCCTTGAAGGCTGTTGGTGTCTTTAAGACCCAGGCAACACCAAACATGCCTCAGCTGACTTGGTGTACCAGCCTCTAGGTTTCCCTTCAAGTCACACACCACCTTGACTTGGAAATATATCGCTGTTCCTTCATCGTCGCTGAGTCAAAATCCTGGAACTCCCTACCTAACAGCACTGTGGTGGTTCAAGAAGGCAGCTCACCACCACCTTCTCAAGGGCAATTAGGGACCGGCAATAAATGCTGGTCTTGCCAGCAACGCCCACATCCCGTGAATGAATGAAAAAAAAATCCTCTTCTGTCTGGTCTGCACCCAGGAGAGCTTCCAGTGTGAGCCTGCTGCAGCATAATGAGGCCCCAGAGGATGTTCGGGCATTGAAGACGTTGGTATTGAGAAGCATACTTTTGGTGAGCTCTGCACTAATTGCTCTGGAGAGCGCCAGGAGAGGAAGATAGGCCCTAATGAATTTTAAAAATCTTCTTTCATGCTCTGTTCCCCGTCTCTCACACGTCCTCTTGCTATGTTTATTGTCCCCTCTGGCAGGGAAAAAGGAATTTTCTTTGCACACGCCAAGTGCTAGAGCTAAATCTTTCCACGTTTTCTCACAAATGACCATTTAGATGTTATAAAGTGTCAGCCACAATGCATGCTTCGCAAAAGACTAAACATAAAAATACCACTGAGATGCTACAACTGCCAATGACAGCGTGCCACAAATTTAACAAACGCAGCAGGAAAGAATGTTGAGCTTTTTCTGAAATAAAATGAAAGGAGCTGAATTCTTCTCCACTCAGGCGGCAACCTGCATAACTCATCAAATGGCTCAGAAATAGGCCAGGACCTGGATATGGGGAGTCCCGACCTAAACTGGAATTACCTGCTTGGTCTTATATGGGGCGAAGCTGCCACTGTTATTGGAGGGTAAGGGGGCGGGGGAGATGGGTTGGGGGGGGTGCAGGGCCAGGGTGCAAGGACAACCTACACTGCGAGTTTCTCTTTCTCCAGCCGACATGCGTCCCAGTGTATATCTGGAGGCTGGTACACTAAGTCAGCTGAGGCATGCCAGCCTCCAACAGCACACATGGTGGCCACTGGGGAGTCCAGGCATGGGAAGCAGCCTGAAACCCTGAAGAAGAGAGCAATGTTTAGAAAGGTGGAGGGGGGGGAAAGAGAAGAGGTTTCTCTGGGGTGGGGGCTGGTTACCGCTCTCTCCAAGATGGTGTTTGGTGCTAGAGTTGGCTGCTTTACAAGAAAGATACTGGTGAATTCACTGGCAAACAATGCATTAGTGGCTTTCATGATGTAACAGTGCACTAAAGGTTGGAAAATCTGACACAGATCTCCTGTGGTTACCACACTGAAGTTTAATGCAGCTGTAGTTTTGGCAGCCACTGGCAGAGACGTCCTTGTCCTGGAAGTAGTTCTGACATCTGGCTGCACACGTGTGCATAGTTCTGTTATGACCTTCTTTGTGAATCTTAGGGGGAAATTTTGCCAGCCTTGGGGAGGCGGGTATGGAGGCAGGACTGCGGGAAAATGACAGAAACTAGGAGCGGGCACCGAACCCGCTCGCAACTCGCCTCCGTGCCATCTTCCCGGGAGGCGGGTCCCCGACTCGCGCAGGAACCCGTCTCCTCGAGGTGGGAAGGGGATTACAGCCAATTAACTGCCTGTTAACAGGCAATTAAGAGGATTACCCCCCATTTTACCCACACAAGTGCGGGCTTCCCGACGGCTGCGAACCTTGCCAGGGTCAATGAGGCGAGCAGTGGGTCTGCGGGGGTGAGAGGGGTCGAAAAGTCCACTATGGAGGTGAGTGATGGGTGCAGGTGTGGAGAGGTAAGTATGAGAGGTGAGTGTAAAGTGTTAGAAAAAGTTTACTTACCTTTGCTTCTTCCTGCAGGCTTCAACACTTGGGGATCCGGAGGTGCCTCATCTCAACGGCAGAGATGACAGAATGGCTGCTGCATTCTCCGATGTAGCAGCCATCTGATTTCTGCTAAGGAAAGAGGTTTGGTGAGTCTTCAGTACAAGGACTCACCAAAGAACAGAGATCGTCAGTGTTTGACAGCTTCTCAAAGCTGTCAAACGCTGACAATTCATCTGTCAAAAATTTTTGACAGATGAAACATCATACACTGACGTCCTGTCACCGGCTTTCCCTTAATTAGCCTGCTAAGCCCGCAGGCCGGGCTTAACAAGGTCAATCAAGGAAAAATAGCGTGGGTTGGCCGGACATCTTTGGGGGCGGGACTGAAACCCAACAACCAGCAGTCCCGCCCCCAATGCGCCCCCATTGATAAAATCCAGCCCTTAGTCTTCACATGCTGGTGTTGTCAGACATATGCAGATACGAGAGCCTAGACCCATACATGATTGGTGGCATTAGGATGGGTCATGATGGAAACCCTTAGATGAATGTGCAGCTGTTTAGCATGCCTATCCTCCAGAACCTGCAAATACCATAGGGACACCCATAGCTCTTTGTAAGTCAGCACACAAATACTTTTTGTTGGACAAACAGGCACAGATGATAGATGCAGTAGAGATGTAAGAAACTATCAGGAATGCTTCAAGAAAATTGCTTACGTTCCTTTATCCAACAACAGCAATATAGTAGAGTAACAGAGACCCGGAAATAGATGCAACAAAAACAGCACTGTACCTTTAAGAACAAGGACCCAACTGAAATGAAGAAGCACTCATTTTACATGGTGGTATAGTCTATGGGGCATTGTTCAGACAATCCACTTGCATTGTGGAATTCCCAATATTTGCATAAGAATTAAGGCTTAACGAGCTTATTGCACAAATGGTAAGCAGCAGCAGCAGAGGAGCTGAAAAGGGCATTATCAGCCTCATGTTATGTGTGCATTTGAAAATTTGGCAAGTTGCACTAACGTAATTAAACTATATTACATGAGGTCAAACTAAAACCTCTGAGCCATCAAATCTTCATTATTATTTTAAGAATTAAAACTTCCTGCTTTTTATTAAAAAAAATATTCCCTTGCCTACAATGCAGTTGCTTGGCAAAACCATACTTCTTCAACTACTATGTACTCTCTTTAAATCTTTTGAAGGAGACTTCCATGCCTCCTTTCATTTCTCCCCTCTCGGGTACCCTGCCCCTCCCCGACCCCCAAATCCCTACCCCAACCCTTCACCACTCCTCGACCATCCCAATCGCTCCACCATTGGCAGCTGTGCCTTCAGCTCTGGAAATCCCTGTCTAAACCGCTCCACCTCTCTAACTCTCTCCTCCTTCAAGATGCTCCTTAAAACCTGTCACCTGTCGTAACATCTCCTTATGTGGCTCGGTGTCAAATTTTGTCTGATAACGCTCCTCTGAAGCCCCTTGGGACGTATTGCTACGTTAAAGGCACTATCTAAATGCAAGTTGTTGTTATTGTTGTTCCAAAATAAAACTAAAACCAGATATTTTGAAAATACAATCAATTAATAAAAGTTATATGGCTAACGTTTCTGTAATTCTACTTTATAATGTGTAGCACTAACTGAATTACGAAAACCATTCTGCATATATCACAAGACAAAATATTACATAGAATTACATAGAATAGACAGCACAAAAACAGCCCATTCGGCCCAACTAGTCCATGCTGGTGTTTATGGTCCACATGAGCTTCTTCCCACCCCTCTTCATTTAACCCTATCAGCATATCCTTCTATTACTTTCTCCCTCATGTGTTTATCTAGCGTCCCCTTAAATGCAAATATTGCACATTTTGAAAGCAATGTTCATTATCTAAATGGTATAAATTAGCAAATGGTCATTGTTTCTGCAAGAGGCAGAAGTGGTAAAAGAGCTGACAGAGCTGGAACAGCTGATGCTTCTTTGCAGAAAGAGATGATGCAGTGGGAGAAACTGACAGGCAAACACACAAAATAAACGTATAACATAAGCAATCATGTGCTACAGCTTGTAACCAGTAAACTGCGAGTTCGATGTATGTGTCACTGTTGCTTCTTTTGCACTGTAGCTGCGAGCCTTCAACAGCTGCTTCAGTGTATTGGGGTCCGCATTGCTCATTTACTTGAACAGACTCTATACACATTGTTTGACAGAGAAGGGAGATATTTTACAGCATTATGACAAAAAAGATACCCTTGATAATATGATCGGATGACAGAGAGAGGTGATTTTCCTGAAAAATAATAATGCTGTTACAGGGAAATAATTGACAGAATTAAAAGAGAATGAATGATAATTTCACTGATAAATTAACAACATTTTGAATAAGAACATAAGAAATAAGAGCAGGAGTAGGCCTTATGGCCCCTCGAGCCTGCTCCGCCATTCAATAAGATCATGACTGATCATCGACCTCAACACCACTTTCCCGCCTGATCTCCATATGCCTTGATTCCCCTAGAGTCCAAAAATCTATCTATCTCAGCCTTGAATGTACTCAAAGGGCTGGATTTTATCAATGGGGATGTGCTGGAGGCGGGACTTCTGGTTTCCAGGTTTCAGTCCCGCCCACAGCGACATCTGACCAACCCATGCTATTTTCCCTTGATTGGCATTGTTAAGCCCGCCCTGCCGGTGACAGATGACGTCAGCATATGACGCTTCATCTGTCGAAAATTTTTGACAGATGAATTGTCAGCGTTTGACAGCTTCTCTTAAGCAGGGCGGGCTTAACAAGGCCAATCAGGGGAAAATAGCATCTGTGCGTCGGACGTCGCTGCGGGCGGGACTAGAACCCGGAAGGCAGAAGTCCCGCCCCCAACTCGTCTCAGTAAGTAAAATCCAGCCCATTTAGTCTATCTATATCTGTTTGCAGAATCTTTGGCCGCTGGGTGGGCGTGTGTGCTGTGAGGAGGATGCAGAGAAACTCCAGTATGATTTAGACAGGTTGGGTGATTGGGCAGATGCATGGCAGATGCAGTATAATGTGGATAAATAAGAAGTTATCCACTTTGGTGGAAAAAACAGGAAGACAGATTATTATCTGAACGGCAATAGATTGGGAAAAGGGGAAGTGCAACGAGACCTGGGTGTCCTTGTGCACCAGTCGCTGAAGGTAAGCATGCAGGTGCAGCAGGCGGTTAAGAAGGCAAATGGTATGTTGGCCTTCATAGCGAGAGGATTCGAGTACAGGAGCAAGGATGTCTTGCTGCAGTTGTACAGGGCCTTGGTGAGACCACACCTTGAGTATTGTGTGCAGTTTTGGTCGCCTTATCTGAGGAAGGATGTTCTTGCCATGGAGGGAGTGCAGCGAAGATTCACCAGACTGTTCCCTGGGATGGCAGGAATGACATATGAAGAGAAATTGGGTCGATTAGGCTTATATTCGCTAGAGTTTAGAAGAATGAGAGGGGATCTCATTGAAACTTATAAAATTCTAACAGGACTAGACAGACTAGATGCAGGAAGGATGTTCCCGATGGCGGGGGATCCAGAACCAGGGGTCACAGTCGAAGGATAAGGGGTAAGCCATTTAGGACTGAGATGAGGAGGAATTTCTTCACCCAGAGAGTGGTGAACCTGTGGAATTCTCTACCACAGAAGGCAGTTGAGGCCAATTCATTAAATATATTCAAGAAGGAGTTAGATATATTTCTTCAGGCTAAAGGGATCAAGGGATATGGGGAGAAAGCAGGGACAGGGCACTGAATTTGGATGATCAGCCATGATCTCATTAAATGGTGGAACAGGCTCGAGGGGCCGAATGGCCTACTCCTGCTCCTATCTTCTATGTTTCTATGATTTTATCAATGGAGGCGGGTTGGGTGCGGGTCAGGTGGTTTCCGGCTTCCAGTCCCGCCCCCAGCTGCATCCGGCCCACAGACGTGATTTTATGCTGATTCACCTTGTTAAGCCTGCCCTGCGGGCTTGCCGGCCAATTAAGAGGAAGCCGGTCAGATGACGTCATTTGATGACGCATCATCTGCCGGTTTTCTTAAAGGGACCACACATAATTTTTTTTGACAGTTGATTTCTCAGTGTTTGACAGCATTGAGGTGTTGCAAACACTGACAATCACTGCACAAAGGTGACCTCTTGCACCCAGACTCTCCAATGACTCCCTCCATAGGTTGGAATAGATGGCAGCTGCAGGTGAGGTAACAGAAGTGATCTGTCACTGGTGAGAGAGGTTCTCCCAATGAGGTGGCACTGGACATGGATTTCAAAACTTGTAACCGAAAGAAATGTATAAATGTATTAAAAATGCATTTTCGAACATTTTCTTACCTCTGAGACTCACCAGTGCAACATTGTATCCTTCACACCACTTCTGCAGCTGTCATCAATCCAGAAACATTACAGCAGACTCACAACATGCCACACTTACCTGGCATGGTGTCCGGACATCAGAAAACCTGAGGCAGAAGCAGCAAAATTCAAAAATAGCCTGTCAACTACTAGCAACTACCTGCTAATAGGCAGGTAATTGCCTTTAATCCTTTTCCCGCCGCAAGGTGTCGGGTCCATGCGCAAATCGGGGACCCGACACGTGGGAAAATTGTTTGGAGGCGGGTTGACGGCGGGATCGCAACCCGCCGCCAATCAAAACAATTTTACCCTTTGACCCGCCTCCAAACCCACCCTCTGAGTGCCGGCAAAATCGCGGCATTTGTTTTCTCCTCATAGCTTACTGACCCACCTAGCTTTGTAACATCAGCAAACTTGGATACATTACACTCGGTCCCTTCATCTAGGTCATTAATATAGATTGTAAATAGTTGAGGCCCCAACACTGATCATTGCGGCATGCCACTAGTTACAGCCTGCCAACCTGAAAAAGATCCGTTTATCCCTACTCTGTTTTCTGCCCGTTAACCAATCCTCTATTCAAGATAAAATAATTATCTTTTGCAAGGTGAAATAGTATTATTCCACTATATGAGATGCTTGCTGATATATACTGTGAAACATTGCTATACAATAATAAGATGCACCTTTTAGAAAAATAGAACAGTCAACTTGACATGAGCTACAATTTGTATAAACAATAGCTCATTTGCAAAAGAAAGGCTGTATTTGTAATTAGAGAGGTCGCACAACACCAGGTTATAGTCCAACAGTTTTATTTGAAATCACAAGCTTTCGGAGCTATCGATTTGCTCCTTCCTCAGGTGAAGTAAATTAGATACAGAATCTCCAAAGCATATATAGATGGAAAACAAAGAATGTGTACTTTACAATTGCAGACCAATAAATTAAATCATCCTGACTATCTGCCGAGGTGTGATAAAGTTAATTAAGTCAGCCAGGAAGGTACCACATCAAAGACATAGCAAGATACAACTGAGACAATGAGGTGTAGTCGCAGGGGTTCTAACGTGTCAAAAGCTGCCGTCTGTATGTAAAACGAAAAGCTTTAACATTTTTTTACTTTTTTACTGGGAAATTTTTTTTACTTTTTTTACTGGGAATCACATCTGTGAACAAGCTAACGACGACTCGAGTCCGGATCACGTCATGTATCGTGATTTGTAATTAGATTGTATTTGTAATTAGAGCCATAGAGTCATAACGGCACAGAAGGACGCCATTCGGCCCATCGAGTCCGTGCCGGCTCTCTGTAGAGCAATCCAGTCAGACCAATTCCACCGCTCTATCCCCGTAGCCCTACAAGTTTATTTCCCTCAAGTGCCTATCCAGTCTCCCCTTGAAAACATTGAGAGTCTCCGCTTCCACCACTTCCGTCAGCAGCGAATTCCAGGTCCTCACCACTCGCTGTGTAAAAAAGTTTTTCCTCACATCCCCCCTGTATCTCTTGCCCAAAACGTTAAATCTGTGTCCCCTAGTCCTTGTACCATCAACTAGTGGGAACAGCCTTTCCCCGTCTAGCCTATCCAAACCCGTCATAATCTTGTACACCTCTATCAAATCACCCCTCAACCTCCTTTGTTCCAATGAAAACAAATCCAGCTTCTCCAACCTGTCCTTGTAGCTAAGGTCCCCCATCCCCGGAACCATTCTGGTAAATCTCCTCTGCAGCCTCTCAAGGGCCTTCACATCCTTCCTAAAGTGTGGTGACCAGAACTGGACGCAATACTCCAGTTGTGGCCTAACCAGCGCTTTATAAAGGTTCAGCATAACTTTCTACTTTTGTACTCAATACCTCTATTTATGAAGCCCAAAATCCCATGTGCTTTGTTAACCACTCTCTCAATATGTCCTGCCACCTTCAGGGACCTATGCACATTAACTCCCAGGTCCCTCTGTCCCTGCACACTCTTTAAAACTGTGCCATTAAGAGTATATTGCCTCACCCTATTCCTTCTGCCAAAATGCATCACCTTACACTTCTCTGTATTAAATTCCATCTGCCACTTGTCTGCCATTCTGTTCACCTTTCAGAGTTCTGTTGCAGTCAATTGATATCATCCTCACTGTTTGCCACACCCCCAAGTTTGGTGTCATCGGCAAATTTAGAAATTCTACTCTGTATTCCAATATCCAGGTCATTTATATATATCAAAAAAAGCAGTGGCCCCAGCACTGACCCTTGGGGAACACCACTGTCTACCATCCTCCAGTCTCAAAAACAGCCATTTACCACAACTGTTTTCTGTCCTTAAGCCAATTCCTTATCCAAGCTGCACTGACCCACCAATTCCACGAGCCTCAATTTTGTTAACCAGCCTTCTATGTAGTAATTTGTCAAACGCTTTCCGAAAATCCATGTCGACAACATCCACAGCATTCCCTTCATCGATCCTCTCTGTTACTTCATCAAAAAATTCAATTAGATTAGTCAAACACAATCTGCCTTTTACAAACCTGTGTTGGCTCTCCTTAATTAGCTTAAACCTCTCCAAAAGCCTGTTAATTTTCCCCTGGATTATTGTTTCTAAAACTTTACCGACCACTGATGTTAAACTGACTGGCCTGTAATTACTCGGATTGTCCTTACATCCTTTCTTGAACAATGGTGTCACATTTGCCACTTTCCAATCCTCAGGCACCTCCCCCGGATCTAGGGAAGATTGGAAAATTATGGCAAACCCTTCTGCTATCTCCTCCCCCAATTCCCTTAGTAACCTGGGATGCAAGCCATCTGGACCAGGCGACTTGTCCACTCTAAGCATACCCAGCTTTTCTAGTACATCCTGTCTATCAATTTTCACCCCTTCCATTGCTTCTACCTTTTCCACTTCTACCGATATTTTGTCAGCATCCACCTCCTTAGTAAATACCGATACAAAGTACCCATTGAGTATTCTAGCCTTGCCCTGCACCTCTATGCATATATCACCTTCTTTGTCTCTAATCGGCCCCACCCCGTCTCTTACTACCCGCTTACTGTTTGTTAACCACCATTCTACTCTCATATTCTTTCTTTGCCAATCTTATTTTCATCTTCACATCCCTTCTCAACTTATTGTATTTGGTCTGGGTCTCCCTTGAAGAATTCACCTGACATGCATCATACACCCTCTTTTTTTGTTTCATCATCTTCTCTATCTCCGTCGTCATCCAAGGAGCCCTTGCTTTGGTTCCCTTACCCTTCCCCCTTGTTGGAATGTACCTAGCCTGTACTTGGAACATCTCCTCCTTAAAGATCACCCATTGTTCCGTTACAGTTTTTCCTGTCAGTCTTTGGTTCCATTTTACCCTGGCTAGATCCTTTCGCATCCCATTGAAGTTAGTCCTATTCCAGTTTAGAAGTTCCACTCCAGATTGTTACTTGCTCCTCTCCATTGCTAATCTAAATCTTATGATACGATGATCACTCGTACCCAAGTGTTCTCCCACAGACACTTGGTCGACCTGGCCCACCTCATTCCCCAGCACCAGATCCAGCAATGCCTCCTTCCTAGTTGGGCCAAGAACATATTGGTCAAGGAAATTCTCCTGAACACATTTCAGAAATTCCTCCCCCTCCTTTTCCTTTATCCGAGCATTATCCCACTCGATATTTGGGTAACTGAAGTCCCCCAATATCACCACGCTATAGCTCTTGTATATCTCTGCGATTTCCCTGCAGATTTGCTCCTCTACCTCACGCTCACTATTTGGAGGCCTATAGAATACCCCCACTAGCATGATCATACCCTTTTTGCTCCTCAACTCTAACCAAATGGATTCTGTCCTTGTCTCCTCAAGAACATTCTCCCTTCCTTAATCAGCACTGCCACTCCACCTCCCTTTTTTCCTTCCCTATCTTTTCTGAACACCTTGTACCCTTGAATATTAAGTGCCCAGTCCTCACCATTTTTAAGCCACGTTTCCGTTATTGCCACAACGCTAATTGTGTTTGTAGCTCACCAACCTTATTCATCACACTTTGTGTGTTTACGTACATGCATTCGAAGCCCTTTTTTTAATTTTTCGTAGTCTTTCTTAGTCTGCTCCTATCTAATATGGTACTACTACCGCCTCTAGTACTATCTTCTCTAGTACTATCCAACACACTCACTCTTTTATGCACCTTATTCCTCTTTTTTACTCCTATATGCTAGTGCCCATCCCCCTGCCAAGTTAGTTTAAACCCTCCCCAACAGCACTAACAAACCTCCCCGCGAGAATATTGGTCCCAACTCTGTTGAGGTGTAACCCGTCCGGCTTGTACAGGTCCCACCTTCCCCAGAAACGGTCCCAATGCCTCAGGAATCTAAAGCCCTCCCCCCTGCACCATCTCTCCAGCCATGCATTCATCTGTTCTATCCTCCTATTCCTGTACTCACTAGCACGTGGCACCGGGAGTAATCCGGAGATTACTACCTTTGAGGTCCTGCTTTTTAATCTCTCTCCTAGCTCCCTAAACTCTGCCTGCAGGACCTCATCCCTCTTTCTGCCTATGTCGTTGGTACCGATATGGACAATGACCTCTGGCTGTTCACCCTCCCCCCTCAGTGTCCTGCAGCCGCTCAGTGACATCCTTGACCCTGGCACCAGGGAGGCAACATACCATCCTAGAGTCACGTCTACGGCCGCAGAAATGCCTGTCTACTCCCCTAACTATCGAATCCCCTACCACTATTGCTCTTCCACTCTTTTTCCTCCTCCCCTGTGCAGCTGAGCCACCCGTGGTGCCATGGACTTGACTCTGGCTGCACTCCCCAGAGGAACCATCGCCGGCACCAGTACTCAGAACAGAATACTGGTTGGAGAGCGCGATGCACTCCAGGGACTCCTGCACTACCTGCCTGGTCCTCCTCTTCTGTCTGGCAGTCACCCATTCCCTCTCTGCCTACACACTCTTAAGCTGCGGGGTGACCACCTCTAGAAATGTGCTATCCACGTAACTCTCAGCCTCGCGGATGCACCGCAGGGACTCCAGCCGCTGCTCAAGCTCCGAAACCCGGAGCTCGAGTTGCTGTAGCTGGCGTCACTCCCCGCACATGTGGTTATCAAGGCTACACGAAGCGTCCAGGACTTCCCACATGGCACAGGATCTGCACTCCACGGGACTGAGCTGCCCTGCCATGCCTCTATTTAATAGACGAAGAACTAACCCAGCAGAAATAAACTTAAAACTTAACAAAAAACAGCTCTTTCCCTCTATTTAATAGTTGACGTAAGAAAACTACTAGGCACTTGGTCTAAGCGTTAAACAAAGCTTTAATCAACTGTTTTTCAACATGGAGGTCTAGTTGTGTCCTTCACTAGTTCCTGTTAAAGAATGTCCTGAGCAAGCTGGGCCCATGCCAGAGTATTTATACTCTCCCTGGACAGCGCCACCAGCAGGCCGCCCAGTATTATTTCATAAGTCATTTCCACATGAATGACAAGATTCATGTCAATAGTTATTAACTAACGTAGCAGAAATAAACTAATGAACTTAAAAAAAATACACTCACCAGCTGCTCACCAATCAGCTTCTTCCCTTGTGCCGATGATACTTTTTTTACACTGACGTCACTTTTTCAAAAACTGCCTCTGTTGAGTTGCTGCCGCTTCTTTTAATTGCTCCGCTCTCGCTGTGCACCCTCCAGGTCTGCTCCTTCCGGACTCAGGCTCCTACCGCTCGGGACTGTTTCTTTTAACTGCTCCGCTCTCGCTGTGCTCCCTCCAGGTCCGCTCCTTCCGGACTCAGGCTCCTGCCGCTCGGGACTGCTCCTTTTAACTGCTCTACTCCTGCTGTACTCCCTCCAGGTCCGCTCCTCTCGGTCTTCAGGCTCCTGCTGCTTGGGACTGCTCCTTTTAACTGCTCCGCTCTCGCTGTGCTCCCACCAGGTCCGCTCCTTCCGGTCTCAGGCTCCTTCCACTCGGGACTGCTTCGCTCTCGCTGTGCTCCCTCCGGGTCCACTCTTTCCGGTCTCAAGAGGGTCTCAAGGTTGCTATCTTCTATTTAATGAGGTTTTTTCATATGGCATTATTGTAAAGTTAAAAGGATTACATATTTCTGTCATATTCGTATCAAGAAAGTAAAGCATGGAGCAGTTAGCAGGATTTTATCACTTGCAGGGCTCCAGACTTTAATACTGTTTTTACAAAGTACCATTTGGTGCAATACCAATAGGACTTTTAGGAAAATGTGAGCGGGTTGCTGCAGCAATACTGTCTGTTGACATTCCTATGGGCTGAGGCTGAACAAACCTCTGCGTATGCAAGCTCAAATACATGAATGAAAATACTAGTGAGATGTTTCATAACTGAGAGCAGCTGTCGGAACAGTTCCTTATCAATTGAATGATGATATAGTCAGTCTCCATAGGCTTTTTTTTTTAATGCTATTATGCATACTGTGCTGAGTTGGCTGATTTTCGTGCACTGGCAGTGAAGGAATAAAGAACAGCCAAAATTCCATTCCTCATTGTAAACCAGTGTAGGTGTAGATGTCACATGAAGACAAAACTGGGCTGGTCTGTGCAGCTCACATCCATTTTAGGGTATGGTAATGCGGTGTTTATGATACTGGATCAGCAATCCAGAGGCCATAATTTCAAATTTTATCATGGCAAATTAAGAAATTGAATTCAATTAATCTGGTAATTTGTAGGCTGGCACCAAATAAATGACCATGAAAGCTGCCAGAATGTCATTAAACCCAACTGGTTCACTTATGTTCTTCAGGGAAGGAAACCAGCTGCCCCTACCTGGTCTGACCTACATGTGATTCTAGTTCCACACTTTGTGTTTGGCTCTTAATGCCTTCTAAAGTAGCCGAGCAAGCCTCTCAGTGGTTCAGGCAGGTAGCCCTCCACTACTGTCTCAGGCAACTAGGAATGGGCAATAAATACAGCCTTGCCATCGTCACACACATCCGGAGAGCAAATTTTAAAAGATTATCCAAGGTACACATGTAAATGACTACTTGAACGCAGGACCAGCTGGTATTCAAGCAACTATTTAAAAAAATTAATTCTTGGGATGTGGGCATGGCAAAGGCCAGCATTTATTGCTTATCCCTAGTTGTCCTTGAGAAGGTAGTGGTGGACCTTCTCCTAGAACCACTGCAGACCATGTGGTGAAAATGCTTCCACCAACTGATACAACTGAGTAGCTTGCTAGGGCACTTCACTTCTGTACGCACTAGGAGCCACTGCCTTGTGGAGTGAGTAAGAGGAAAATTGAGGAGGATTTTTTTTTAGAAAACGTCTTTTTAGCACAGGTGTGCTAGAACTCACAATGTGGCACTCACACTAAACACGCAGTATAACAGCAGCATTGTGCACTGTTTTCTCTCACCTATTTTTCTGCTTATAAACAGTCATTGGCTGCAATTTTGAATATAACCAGCTAATGAACACAGCTATTTGTTGACTTCCAATTGTTCAAGAATTGTTTTTCTGAGCAAGCAACAAGTCCACCATGTAACATGGTGCTGGTCTGGACTCTTGGTTCACTTGGCCCTGGAGATTCTGGATGTGGACACAATAGGGGCAGTGGCAGAGCGCGAGGTCTGATGCCTGCACCAAACTCATGGCTAGCATCATCTTTTGCTTTTCATTCTTTCGTTATTCAACCATTCAGTCCACCACACACAGACATACCATACAGGTAACTCAATGTCTTCACGTATAAAGGCCTATTTCAAGGGGTGACTTATAGCTAGGATTCTAAAATAAATTCTTCATCTGTTCCTCCTGGTGCCCAAGGGTGGTGTCGCATCGTAATGCCCACCCTCAACCAAGCACCCTCCAAAACCCTGCATCACACACTCCTACAAATGCCCCAACACAGATACATGCACTCTGGGGAGGGGGGCAGGTTTAGTTGACAGCTCAGCATCAGTATTTTCATGCATTCATCTGAGAGTGTACCAAGTTTCCTGTGCAGTTTGGGTGTGTCTGTAGAGGAGCTCATACCTGTAGCAGTGCAGTGCTGCAAGAGTGCCCCACTGAGTTGCTGATCAACATGGAGAGTATGGCCATTCCAGGGTCCTCTGCAGTGGAACCCCTTCCGCCACCCCCCCGCCCCCACCACCCCTCCACCTCTTAGCCAAAGCTCATGTGACTGAAAGGAAACATCTTTGGTTATGATGTTTCATGGTCTTAGCTTCTTTTTGCCATGGTGCAGAGGGTGAAAAACCATGTTCACTCACAGAATGTAATGCAGTTTGTTTTGATGCATAATAGCCCCAGAATTTTATGTTTACGAGGGAAGAGGTCAAGTCATTCAATTAAATACAACCATCTTGTGGGGTTTATTTGTGTATGTGATTGATTGGCAGCTTTTTTTGAGTTCAAGATACTGTACTTATATTTAAATTTCTTTTGTCCCAGTCAAATTTTGAAATGTAATTTTCAGTCTGCCTTTTACCAATTCAGTAGTTCATTTGAAGAAACCAGAGAGAGACAGGACAGAGAATATCTGTGGATGGATGGCTGGCAACCAAAGGAGCTTAATATACAAGGATTTAGTCACATTACACTTCAGCTCAGGCAGTGTGTCAGTTTGATACCTCAACTCCACTTACCTGCCTTTGTTACATATCCCTTGATAACCTTACCTAACAAAAATCTATCGATCTCAGTCTTGGTTACTTAGATAGTGGGCAAATAAAGGCACATTTCAGGTCATTGGGAGAGAGGGTTATCCTACAATAATAGACTGAAATGCTGAACTCAGGCCTAGCTTCCATCATAAATGCTTTGATTGGAGTTGTCAAGGCTTTGCATCCCAACCCACAGCACTCAGACTTGGCTGGATTCATCAATCAGATTGAGACAGCCACTAATGCATGTCTGCCTAGTGACCTGTTTCAGTGCAAATCTCTGAACCTGCTGACTATGGAAATGTCAACTGTGGAAGGTGAGTGGTCAGGGTTTGCTACTGTAATTTGTAATGTTGGATTGATATGCCAGAGTTTTACTTCATTGGGGGTTAATTTCTGCAGGGGTTCACCCACTGGTTCGCTGTTTCTCCGGGATCTCCGCGGCTCTTTCGTTGAAGTTACAGTGCCGAGCATGAGATCTCCTGTGGAAGTTTATCCCCGTTATCTTTATGTGTCAGAGAGAATCTTCACTGAGTTTTACTGATGGTTATTCCCCTCCGGCAGGACAATGAAAAGTAGGGTAGAGCCTGGGTCAGCTTGTGTTCTGCTACACCCTTTGGAAGAGCAGCCTTGATGGGGCAAATTAGCTCTTTTAATTCCTTACTTTTTCAGGTTCTTACGTTAAATCCTAAGAAGTTCAATTTAAAGTTAAGGTTATCTTGTAATCTAAAGAACACTAAATGGCAAGAGAGGAAATTGAACAGCTTTTTAAAGGAAAAACTGGGGAATGGCTGTTTTTCTTTGCAATGATCTACCCTGATAACAGAATCATATGCTTAGAAATTGTATGTTTCAAAGCGTTCAATCCCACACTTACATCAGTGGGCCACTGGAAGAAATCAGACAGTTTTGATTGAAAGAGAAGCATCACTCCCATTGAGAATACTGAAGATCCCAATACTCCAACTATAAGATAATTTGAAATTGAATTTTTCTTTTTCCACCCATCTTCCAATCTTCTCCCTTTTTCTCCTGAAGGAGTGGTCTCCTTGCTGAAATTGGTTCATTCAGTATCTCAATCAAATGACAATTATTCCTGCATAAGCCTAGATAGATAAGCGGTAATTTTACAATTTTTGCACTTCCAAGGCTGCTCTGCTGTGAACACATATTGGGAATGTACAGGTCAGTGGGCCCTGCAGGATTTTTAGTCTATAATGGTAACATATGTGATGCCAGTAGGCGAGGCTTCAACCGGCAGCACAGACTCAGAAGTTTACCCACCAACATCTCCACATGCACTCTTTCCAGCAGTCAGAATTATGGCAAATCTTGGCAAATTCCTGTTGCTTAGAAATTACAATGTGGAAACAAGCCATTTGGGCCAACTAGTCCATGTTGGTGTTTATGTTCCACATGAATAGTAGGCTCAAGCCCATGTGCCTGTTCTGTTCCCATGTCCCTTTCTTCCCCTTCCCTTCAACCACCTATCGAATTAACTCTTAAATATTGACTTAGTCTCAGACTTCAATCAACAATTCCAGTAGTGCATTCCACAACTTCACAACTCTTTAGTGTAGAAACATTTCTCCTGTTGTCTGCCCTGAATGTTTTACTTCTTCGTCCTCCCACAGACCCCTCAACCACTGGAAACAGTCTGTTTCTATCTAGCCTGTCCCATTCCTCTTTAGCCCATGGGTGGTGACACCAGTTGTAACCACCCAACAGAATTGGATTTTTATAACAATTAATTACGATTTGATGCAAATGTTACTTACGGTTGTCAATGTAGAAGAACTTGTCCCTCAACAAAGACCAGAAGAGTGTTATTTTACTGCCTGAATAATTTACAATGCAGCACATTTATTTGTGTGCTCTGACACCTAAGTTATTCTAGTTGGCAGTAACGTCAAAGTCTATAGCAGTAATTATAAGACTTAATTTCATAAATATTCACCTGGCCAATCTAAGAATGAGATATTCAGCTGAGGCTGCTGTTAATCTGACACTTAGCAGGATATCCAGATAATATGAGTGAGCCTTTACTGTTTGTGATGAGTCAACAATTCCCTTGAAGAACTGATATGTGAAGCCAATGAATCAAATGCAAATTTGGTACCCCATGAAGTTCACAAAAGGGTCAGGTAACCTTAGGTCGCATAGAGATTTCTTTAAGTATTTTAGCTGATCCTGAGTTGTCAACTCTCCACTATTGGAAAACGAATACAAGTTTAAGGGATTATGGAGGTCACATCATTAATTCTAGAGATCAAATTAATTTTAAAGATAGCTACACTCCTCCGCATGTGGCAGTGAAAGCTGCTACCACAACAATATATTTTAATAAAATATATATGAAGGTTGGCACAAAAATTCCTTTCAGTTAGTAAAGATAATTACATTCACATATGACAAGCTTTTAGGAGAATCAATTAAAAGGAAGGTAAGACATCACAAATGAAACAGGTAATGTTTCTGACCTTCAAGTTAATTTTAAATCCATATAACTTGAATAACAAAATACAAGTAGGTTACTGTTGAAAAAGAAAAACAGTCTGTCTAACGCTGGAGTGTTTGTGTCTTCTAATTGCTGGTAGCTCAAGAGCAAACAATCTGAATTAGGCCAACAGAAGGCACCCCTGCTTCATGCCTCTTTTTAAATTGAACAAAGAAGAAATCACATGCTGTGCATGAATAGATGCTCGTAGGGTAGATTGGAAACTTTGCAGTCATGATAGGAACTTGAAAAACCAAACATATAAAACAAGTATTTCAAGACAACGTCAACAAAAGCCATTTTTAGTTTAAGGGGAACAGGATTCAAGTCCTTCGATCAGGCCAAGTGATTAAAAACAAACGCTATGAAGACCCTACATTGCAATTTTCGGCCCAATAAGCCCCACCATCGCAACCTAATAAACGGTACCAGTGCAGATGGATGAGATCCAGTCAGATTTCACCCAGCCAGCCAAGTTAGAAGGATTTTCACTATGAGTTTAATATCCATGCTAATGAGAAGAAAGGACCTGCAGTTCCTGCATTTAAGATTTATTTTTCAGACATAAGAGTCTTGAGACTCAATCACAATGTATCTTGGATCTGTACTCTGATTTAGACTTTATTAAACAGAAGGAACATTAACACAAGCTGAATACTAATTTTCCCAGAAACTGCTCACTCCCCAGAAATTTCTGACTTTCTTTTTTGTGCGCGAATTGTAGATACATTATGGCCCCCAAAACTGCACAGTCATTTAGTGGACTCCCACTGTAACTCAGCCGCAAACGCCACCGGGACCGGGACATGTGACAGAGGGGAGGGCTGACGCCTCACTACAATGGGAGTTTCTGTTTCCTTAGCTTGCAAAGGGCCCAGCATATGTTTGGAGGCCAGTCCGCCTACTGAAATGAGGCATATTAGCCTACAATTGTGGACCCTATCTGGAGTGGTTCAGGCTGGGAACCATGGTCTGGTCCCCAAAGGTAAGCGGGGGGAGGGAAGACATTTCTTTAAAACAGGCAGCTGACACGGGGGAACACTGGAGCCGCAAATTGTAGCTTTCCAGGGGTGGGGGAACCACGCAACCTCCCTTGGGGCCAGCCAGCTTATGTCGGTTTCGCCTGTATTTTTGGGGGGGCGGGAAGATGCTGCAGAGGTCCCTGCCTCTGCCCTCACAAATTCAGGTGGAATCAGCGGCAGGTGTGATCCCTGTGTAGCTGCTGTTATTGTACCCCTCCTGATTTTCTGGGCCTATATATGTTTGAAAATGTCTTTAAATCAGAGTTAGAGGAATAGCCTTGAAGGTTATGCGCAGAAATTTCTTAATACAGCGCTTGTATTTCTAGAATTAGTACTTCTAAACCCTTTAGTTAGTTTTGTGAGTTTATTTTTCCAATTTTCATTTGTTTTGCTCCCTCTCCTCTCCTACAGGTGCTAACTATTGTAAGGGCGAGGTTCCATGGGGATTGGGGGCTCTTCATTACCCCAACCAAGTGGCTTGTCTTCATTTGTGAGCCCAGACAGTAAATATCAAACCTATCTGACTACCTATCTGAGCACCTATCTGACTACGAAGGTCACTGCAGTTCAGACTGACATTTTCTGACTCGACAGCAATGCACATACACTTCCAGCAGAGGTCGCTGGACAGTGATCAAGAATGGGGATATAGGCTGATTTTTTTTCTCTTCCCTTGAGTGGAGTGTCAAGGCCAAATGTAGTAACCCACTGCTGCTCTGGCTAAGATTAGGTAACTTAGCACAGACCATGGAATGAACGCCGGCATCTCCACATCATGGTCTATATAGCTCAGTACCACGCTGGGCAATATCTTTATCCACCGGATAGTCACTGGACCACTCCAGATTCTATCTTTCATGTTGAGGTTATTGAACCTAATTTTGCTTGGTCCTTGCTCTGGCCATGATAAGACTGCAAGTTCCACCAATACAAGACTGTTCAATCAATTAGTATTTCTTTTGCCAAAGCTGGATCTGTAGGAAAGTTTCTGTGGATTGATTTGCCAGATCTCTTAATATTTGATCATGCTTTTGACTGTGTTAAGCTCTGTGGGATATTTTATTTGAATTATTCTTTTGTGAAGCATGTGAATGATTTGGACTCATGGACAGCTGAAAGGTAAAGTGCTCAATATGCCACTGTAACAAAGAATGTCTTTCAATTCTTGTTGAG
The DNA here is from genome assembly GCA_030390025.1 of Squalus acanthias. NCBI lineage: Eukaryota > Metazoa > Chordata > Chondrichthyes > Squaliformes > Squalidae > Squalus > Squalus acanthias. Next base: position 100,854,256 of record CM059432.1, read on the forward strand.
AGGATTTGATCTTGTAAAAGTACTTGGCCAATCTCTGTCTCCAATCTGTAGGAGTTGAGAGTTAATGGATTTGACACAGCTTATCCAATGTGACATAACTAGCACAGCTCACATTGATTCAGCAGGTAAGGACAGTAAAGATCAGGAGTGTATGATGTCCCTGTAAGCTTGTCTAAAAGTTGCATTTTTATGATTTGGAAAAAATGTAATCTCAGTCGACAATAGCTATGCGATCAAATACAATAGCTTTAAAATTCAGCAAGGTAAACTACAGTGAAAGACATCTGTCTTTTCCAATTCAATAACAAAAAGACATAAACTTATTTTTTTAATTGTCTGTGAGGTAACTTCAGAATAGTGTATCCAGAGGCAACTGTAAGAAGGACAGATATTGACCTTGATAGTTAGAGAGTGTAGAAGAAGAATCGGAGAATTTGTGCTGCCACTTCCAACTAACATTTCAACAACTTGCATTTATACAGCGTCTTTACTATAGATAAATGTCCCAAGGTGCTTCACAGACGTGTAATCAGATATAACAGGATGCCAAGAAAAGGAGATAGTAGGAGGGATGACCAAAAGCTTGGGCAATGAGGAGGGTTTTAGAATGGTTACAGAAGGAGGCCTGTCGAGCCTGTGCCGGCTCTCTGCAAGTGCACTTCAGCTAGTCCCACTTCCCCGCCCTTTCCCCGTAACCCTGCAAATTTTTTTCCTTCAGGTACTTTTCTAATTCCCTTTTGAAAGCCACGATTGAATCTGCCTCCACCACTGTTTCAGGCAGTACATTCCAGATCCTAACCACTCGCTGCGTAAAAGCGTTTTTCCTCATGTCGCCTTTGGTTCTTTTGCCAATCACATTAAATCTGTGACCTCTGGTTCTCAACCCTGCTGCCAATGGGAATAGTTTCTCTTTATCTACTCTGTCTAGATCCCTCATGATTTTGAACACCTCTATCAAATCTCCTCTCAACCTTCTCTGCTCTAAGGAGAACAACCCCAGCTTCTCCAGTCTGTCCATGTAACTGAAGTCCCTCATCCCTGGAATCACTCTTGTAAATCTTTTCTGCAGCGTCTCTAAGGCCTTCACATCCTTCCTAAAGTGCGGTGCCCAGAATTGGACACAATACTCCAGTTGAGGCCGAACCAGTGATTTATAAAGGTTCATCATAACTTCCTTGCTTTTGTACTCTATGCCTCTATTTATGAAGCCCAGGATCCCATATGCTTTTTTAACCGCTTTCTCAACCTGCCCTGCCACCATCAACGATTTGTGCACATATACCCACAGGTCTCTCCATTCAAACACCCCCTTCAGGATTGTACCCTTTAGTTTATATTGCCTCTCTTCGTTCTTCCTACCAAAATGTATCACTTTGCACTTTTCTGCATTAAATCTCATCTGTCACGTGTCCACCCATTTCAACAAGGAGGATCTTAAAAGGAGAGGGAGATAGAAGGTGGAGAGGCTTGTGCATTGAATTACAGAGCACGACACCTAGGCTGCTGAAGGGACAGCCACCACAGGTGGCCCAAAGGGAAGGGGGATGTTTAAAAGGCCAGAATCAAAGGGACTGAGAGTTGGGGGTAACTGTAGGGCTGAAATCGATTAGAGAGATAGGGAGAGGTGAGGACAAGAAGGGATTTAAACACAAGGATGAGAATTTTAATCTGGAGTCTTTGCGGGCCATGGAGCCAATGGAGCTTTTCGAGGAGGAGGATAATAGGTGAATGGGTCCTGGTGCAAGATAGGATATGAGCAGCAGAAGCTGAAGTTTGAAAAATGGATGGAGGATGGGAGGCCGGCCAAAACAGCATCGAGAATAGTCGAGCCTCAAGGTGACAAAGACATGGATGAGGGTTTTAGCAACAGATGGTCTGAGGCAGGGGCAGAGGTGGGCGATGTTGCAAAAGAGGAAGTAGGCCGTCTTTGTGATGGATAGGATGCGAGGTTGAAAGCTCAGCTCAGGGATGAATAGGATGCCAAGATTTTGAACAGTTTGGTTCAGCCTGTAACCATGACCACGGAAGGGAGGGTAGCAAGAGTATGGAGTTTGCAGTGAAGCTGAAGACAATGGCTTCAGTCTTCCCAATTTCTAACTTGAGGAAATTATGGCTCATCCATGACTGCATATGGGATAAGAAGTCTATCAAAACAGAGTGGAAAAGTCGAGGGAGGTGGAGGAGAGGTAGAGCAAGGTGTTATCAGTGTACATGTGGAAGCTGATCTCATGTCTACAAATAATGTGGTCAAGAGGCAACAGGTGGATGAGGAAGAGGAGGGGGCCAATAATAGTTCCTTGGAAGACTCTGGAGGCAATGGTGCGAGGGCATGAGGAGAAGCCATGGCTGGAGATTCTCTGGCTATCATCGGATAGGTAGTAAAACAAAGTGAGGGGAATCCTACTGAGTTGAACAACAGAGGAAAAGCCATTTGCGGAAAATGGTATGGTCAACCGTACCAAAGGTTGCAGAGAGAGGAGGAGGGATAGTGCACCATGGCCGCAGTCACCGAAGATGTCATTTGTAATTTTGTTTAGGGACATTTTGTTGCTGTGGCAGGGATAGAAACCTGATTGGAGAGATTCAAACATGGAGTTGTGGGAAAGATGGGTACGAATTTGGGAGGCAACAAGTACAAGAACTTTGGAGAGGAAAGGGAAATTGAAGATAGGAGGGTAGTTTGCAAGGAGAAAGGGATCGGTGGATTTTGTTTCTGGGGAGGGGGTGATAACGGTTTTGGAAGGGAGGCAGACAGTTGCTGAGGAGAGGGAAGATTTACAGTGTTAGCTGGCATGGGGGCCAGGAAGGGAAGTTAGGTAGTCAGCTGTTCAGTTGGAATGGGGTCAAGGGAGCAGGAGGTGGGTCTCATGGACAAGATCAGTTTGAAGAGGGCATTAGGGGAGAAACTAGAGAAATACTTGGGTTTAGGGCTAGAGTAGGGGGCAGATGAGGGTCAGGCGTGGCTTGGTGCATGAGGGGAAGGTTGAAGCAGCAGCGGCAACTGAAAGCAACATCTCAATCTTAGTGATGAAGATGTCTGTGAGCTCCTTGCACTTGTTATTGAAGATGATAATAGAGGGGGCAGGGAAATGGGGTTTAAGGAGCAGTTGTAGTGGAGCAGTTAAGGAGAAGTTGGTAGTGGAGAAAAGATGCCAGGGATTATCGTTGCTCTCCAGAATTATCCTAGAGTAGTGGGTGTAACTTCAGTCCCACGCTCTGATCTTTGGCCGCCCGGTGCAGAGGTGAGCACACAGGTCGAAGGACCTCCTCGTCAGTCTGTTCCTGGGCCTGGCCAAGATGGCCATTATCAGATCCAGGTGTTCATTCTGGCTGCCTGCCTCGCTATATTTTCACCCAGTGTCCCTGGAGAGGGAGCACGCGGTGTCCAGCGGTACGCTCGTGGCTCTCCGTAACCGGTGGGCACCAGAGCAACTGGAGTGCATAGTGGATATAGAAAACAGTTTTTTTCTGTTAGTTTTGTTATAATTTGGAACTTAAGTCTGTGCCCTTTTAAAAAGGGAGCACTTATGGTCTAAGTGATTCCGATTGATGATTTAATCATCCTAATTGATAGCCAAAAAGAGTAGAGTAGTGGGTGGTTTTGGCAGCAGAGAGCAAGACCCAAAAGTGATGGTTTTGGTTCAGCAAGATCTGGTGTTCGATGGTGCACCAGATATGCTCAAGTCGGCGACCCTTGAACTTGAAGGAGCAAAGATGGGGGGCCATACCAAGGGATAAACCTGGATGGCAGAGAGTAAATGCTTTGTGCTGGATTCAGGGCAACAAAGGTAGACCTGAGGGAATGGTTGAGCAGACGAATGGCTGCAAAAATACTGTGGCAAATGGAGGGCCAAAGGTGTTAACCATACTGATGAAGAACCATTGAAGTTTAACATGACAGCTGCTGGAAGGTGTTACCTGAGGGCTGGGCATAAGACCACATCACATGCTCACAAATTCACAAACAGATTACAGAGGCCCATGCTGCTGAAGTTTCACACATCCACTTGTGTGTCCACACTATGGTCAGAATAATGGCAAGGCACTCACACATTTTATGGGGAGTTGTGCTGCTCACCAACTCACTCCCGAGGAGCTCTTGGTATCTGGTACCCACCTGGCACGGGCTGAAGGCTATGGTTTTCAGCTGTCTACTGACCAACTAATGATTATTCTCTTCAAAGGAGCAGGGAGGAGGTAAATTGGGTTTCTTGGAATTGAGTTGACTACAACAGTACATGGCATAGGATGATCAGAACCAAGTCAAAATTCCTTGGCCGATTCAGGAATCCAATATCTGATTAGTAGTTGAGAGGTCCAGAAAGAGGCAGCATTAGTACAAAATTAAAGGCACGAGATTTAGAACAGAGAGCAAGAGAAACTTCTTTACACAGAGAGTTGTGAGGCTGTGGAATTCACTTCCAGGTTAGCAGTTGAAGCAGAAACAATGTCAACATTCAAGATTAAATTGGACAGGTGGATGAAGGCAAAGGGGCTGAAGGGACATGGGAGCATGGCGGGTAAATATGATTCAGACTATTTGTTCACGTGGAGGGAAAACACCAACACAGACAGTGGGATGAATAGCCTGTTTCTATGTTGTAACTTCTATGTATTTCTATGTAAGCACAGAATGGAGATTTCTTGTTGATAGCACATTGTGTGGTGCATTTATCTGCTGAACCATTGAGTCGGGGGTGGGGGGGCTCCCCCTTACCCATTTTGAAACTTATTTTTGTTAGGCTGAACTGACGAACCGTGTAGTTTCCAAAGCCCATTAATTTCTGCTTCCTTATATTTTCTGATACAATTTTTAGCCTTTATGCTATTTTTGCCTCCCTCATTCAGCCTCTGTTGCCTTGGTCTTGCTATTTTTCTTCTTTTTTCCTCACAGTGATATGCTTACTTTCAAGTAATCGTAAAATAAGTTCATTTTTTCTTCTGTTCCCAAGCCATTATTATGGCCTACAGCCCTGTCTTTCAATGGAAGAAACATGTCACCATATGGCAAAAGTTGATTTTTATTTAACAGAAAAGTTTTGGAATTCATTATTTACTACAAAGGTAGAACTGTAATTCATCTGCTCCCAAATGTACTCCTTGCAGTGACTGCTGCAATCCAGAGTGACGGTACGGTGATTCATTCCTTGATTTCTCCTGTTTTTCTGAGCAAAGTATTTGGCCTCAATTAACCACAATGGCCTGGCTGAGCTGGACACCTCATGCTGTGAGGTGTAGTGTCCAATCACTTTAATGCAATGTGCTATTCTGACACCTAGTCAGACATTTTGTTCCCACATCCTCTTCGCCTGAAGACATTGAGTCCTTATGTAGGGGTACAATTTCACTGTGCCAGTCACCCTGCACTACCTCATGCAAGTGGACATTATTCATGCGTGCGCTTTGACAGTATGTTTCTACAGGCTATTCAAACAGAGCCATCATAACAAATCACATTCTCTCCTCAGGGATCACTTACTAGTGATCACAAGATTGGGGGCAGGGCCCTAAATTTCCTTTCCTAACATGTAACAGAGGCCAATTGCAATGTTGCTTTCACTGCCCTGGCTAAGATCAGATAGCTCAGCACTGATCAGGGATTGAACCTGTGGCCACCCTGGTCTGTACTGCTGAAGCACTCATTTCATAAACCTGCGAGCTATTGGGAAAACTTGAACATTATTATTTTAACAAATAAAATGTTCACATTAGTAAAGAGAAGGGTAAAAGATTTACTTGTGCTTACCTGAGGGAATATCCTGTGTCTGAATTCTATTAATAATTCCTTGATACAGTTGAAACACACACCGTTTAGTCATTTTAATTTTTCTTTAAAATTATATTATTTTGCTGGTGGATTTAAACATTCTTAAGCACCTGCAATGAAGCTCGTTAAAGGTTAAACCTTTTTCAATTTAAATCTAACCTAAATAGAAATAGTATGGTAAAAACATTTTTTAAGAGTTTTGAAATGGCTAAAAATGATTTGATGATTGGTTGAGTTGATTGTCAATATGTTTCTTATTTAATGATTGGTCAGTTTGCCTTCAATCACAAGGATACTCTACTCAATACTTGATGAGTGGGGTAGTGGTTAAATTGGCTGTCAATCCCCATTAAGCTCTCTCCACTGCACCATGAAAACAAAGTAGGCAGCACATTTTAATGAAATAGAGTGTTTTGAAATTACATAAGATGATTTTTTTTGTTCTGTTGCATAACAGTGGGCAGCTTTGCATTTATGAAATTAAACACTGAGGCAGTAAGAATCATAGAATGTTACAGCACAGAAGGAAGCCATTCGGCCCATCGTGCCTGTGCTGGCTCTTTGGTAGAGCTAGCCAATTAATCCCACTTTCCCCATAGCTCTGTAATTTTTTCCCCTTTAAGTATTTAACCAATTCTCTTTTGACTGTTAATGTTGACTCTGCTTCCACCACCCTTTCAGGCAGTGCATTCCAGATCACAACAACTCACTGTGTAAAAAAATGTTTCCTCATGTCATCTCTGGTTCTTTTGCCAATCACCTTATATCTGTGTTTTCTGTCACTGGAAACAGTTTCACTTTATTTACTCTATCAAAACCATTCATGATTTTGAACACCTCTTTCAAATCTCTTCTTAGTCTTCTCTGTTCTAAGGAGAACAACCCCAGCTTCTCCAGTCTCTCCACATAACTGAAGTCCCTCATCCCTGGTACCATTCTAGTAAATCTTTTCTGCAACCTCTCCAAAGCCTTGATATCCTTCCTAAAGTGTGGTGCCCAGAATTGGCCACAATACTCCAGCTGAAGGCTAACCAGTGTTTTATAAAGGTTGAGCATAACTTCCTTACTTTTGTACTCCATTCCTCAATTAACAAAACCCAGGATCCCATATGCTTTTTTAACAGCCTTCTCAACTTGTCCTGCCAGCTTCAAAGATTTGTGTCCATACATCCCCAGGTGTCTCTGTTCCTGCACCCCCTTTAAATTGTACCATTTAGTTCATATTGCCTCTCCTCATTTTTCCTACCAAAATGTATCACTTCACATTGTAATGGAATAGCCATATTTCAGAAAAATACACCATCCTATGAACAGAATTCTGATTTTATTAAAACATGACAAACTGGGTTTAAAAATCTAAAAGCCTTAGGCTGCAAACAGAACACAGGCTTCTGAGATAAGATGGTTTGTTAACACAAAGCTGTAAACACCACATAAGCTTTTGAAATGGGAAATGGTTGTAAATACTAAGACAATGGCCTCATTGAAGCAGAGGGTTGTAGGTTCCAAGGAGTCTGCAGTTTGGAACCAACACAATAGCAATGCCCAAGTAAAGTGTTAAAAAATAACACTTTGAACAAAAAACAGAACATTAAAAAACCATGTGCCTTTGTAAAAGTAACATCAAATGAAACAGGAAACACGATTATATATACAACCAATTGAAGTAGCTAAGAAATGCAAAGAACACCCTAGATGAAGTGTTTTTAATTTACATGTTGTAAAAGATACCTACAGAAAACTTCGAAAATATTACATCAATAGATGCACCAAGCAATCACATTGTTTATGTGTTGAACTTGGAACACAAGGAGACAAGAAGTCTGTAATACAAGCAGTTAAGCCAATATTAAGAATTGAATTGAAGACCTTCAAAAGAATGGCATCAAAGAGATAAATCTGCAATAACTATTTTATATGATAAGTTTTTGAAACACCTATACAGCAGACAGAATTCTGCAAGTTAACAGCTGAATTAACAGTAAGAATAGAAAGAAGTCAACAGAGGTATGGTTAGAGATAATTAGTTTACATCAGCAGAAAACTTCAAAGAATAAACCACTAAAAAAAGAGTATAAAAGGTAGGATTTATTTTCAAATGAGAAAACAGAAGTTGCTGGAAGGGGCAGAGCGATTCTCGCCTTCAGAACCACTCTGTAGGCCTACAACTCTTTGAGTCTCGGGTAATCAAGGTATTTGATTTTGGTGGATATTCTGGATTAAGAATAAGTAGAAGTGTGAAAGAGTAACGAAGTTAAGATTTGAGAGTAAGGATCTCTGATAAGAAATGTAAGCTATTTGTATTTAGAACTGTTAAAGTTGCGATTGAATCAACAACTGTTAGCTGAATGTCAGTTCTTTAATAAATCTATATATTTTTAGAATTATCTCACAGAGTAATTTTGTATCAACCTCGCAAACTCAATTTCTGTACACTCTTTTGTGAGGAGTTGCAGAATTCTGGGGGGATTTTCCGGACCCTCATAATATCCGGAAGGTTACAGTCTAGTTAAACTTGTTAAAAGTGCTATCCGGAGGATGGTAACATCTTCAGGCCATTCCTTTCCTTTAGGGAGAGATAGTCTGAACCTTTAGACCCAATTAAGCGTCTCTAGGATTCGGCTACCGCTAACTTTAGTTGAAGGTAAACGTCTGGGGAATACGCCTGATCTGAGGTAGCCTGAAAAGGGCTAGGACTTGTAATTATCCCTTCAACATTTCTCTGCGTTAAATTTCATCTGCCATGTGTCTGCCCATTTCGCCAGTCAATGCCTGCCTGAAGTCTGTTGCTGTCGTCCTCATTGTTTACTATATTTCTGAGTTTGGTATCATATGCAAACTTTGAAATTATGCCCTATATATCCAAGTCCAGGTGATTAATATATATATATATATATATCTAAAAAAGCGCAGTGGTCCGAATACCAACCCCTGGGGAACGCCACTGTATACCCCACTACAGTCTGAAAAACAACCACTACTCTCTACTTTCTGTCCCTTAGCCAATTTTAATTTAAAAGCCCTTAGTTATTTGTTACTATATAATAGGAACACAACAGAAATTATGCAAAGTTTTTCATGTACCTTACCAGAATTTATTTTAATACAGCATAATGAGAATTTCAATTTTTAAAATAGCTGCAACTAAACAGTACCTTCCTCCAAAACTTCAATTACTTATTTTGGTGAATCAGCAAGGAATTAATTTTGCAAGCAACATTGCAAAATATTTCAAACAATTACTTAAATTTACACAGAAGTCATTGAATATTTTGCTGTCCACTTCAGCAAAAAAAATATAAACTGGCCATTTTATTTTTCATGGATTGTTTCCTTTTAAATTTTTTAATGATTACACTGCAATTGTGTGGATGTCACCACATATCAATGATACAGAGCAGCCTGGTTTTCACTGTCTACACAGAGAACCACTGAATTGTCTGAAGAAACAGACAAAATCCAAATTGAATAATAATCACCTCATGAAGTCCACAGTAAATATATTTAAAAAGTAGTTAATATCTTGAATTGTTGATGTCACCGAATCCATTCAGTCAGATGCTGCCTTATAATGTATAACAGGGCTTGACAGAGTAGATGCAGGGAGGATGTTTCCCCTGGCTGGGGAGTCTAGAACCAGGGGTCACAGTCTCAGAATAAGGGGTCAGCCATTTAGAACTGAGATGAGGAGACATTTCTTCACTCAGAGGGTGAAGAATCTTTGGAATTCTCTACCCCAGAGGAGGTTCAGTCGTTGAGTATATTCAAGATAGAGATCGATAGATTATTGAATATTAAGGGAATCAAGGGATATGGGGATAGTGCAGGAAAGTGGAGTTGAGGTAGAAGATCAACCATGATCTTATTGAATGGCGGAGCAGGCTCAAGGGGCCAAATGGCCTACTCCTGCTCCTATTTCTTATGTGCTTATAACTTTGCTATGTACAATTTCTTGCCTTCTGCTACAAACAAATCCTGGGGTTACTATAGTATCAGTCACACAGTACAATGCCCTGTGCCTTGAAGTCAAGTGTCATTTTCTTTGCTGGTTTTCTTGATTCCTGTGATGCATTCCAACCAATGGAGTGCAGCTAGCAACAAAACCAATGGAATGTTGAGCTATATGGCAAAACAGTAGAATACAAGGCAAAAGAAGTCATCATAAAACTGCACTGCACTCTGGTCAGTTCACACTTTGTCCAATTTTGGTCAGTGGCACACAAGACAGTGCAGAGAAGAGCCACAAGGCTGATCCCTAATGTCAGAACTCTGAGTTGTGAGGAAAGATTTGAGAAATGTGGGCTTTTCAGTCTTGAAAGGAGCTATCAAAGAAGCTATTTTAGAGAAGTATATGAGACGGTTAACAGCGTGGTAAAGTAAATCCAGAAAATTAAAGTAAATTGCATGATTCAGACAAGGGGACACAGGTTCAAATTAGTAAAAGGATATAATGAAATTCTTCTTCACATAGAGAGTGACTGATACATGGAATTAACTTCCAGATAGAGTAGTAAAGGATATAAAGAATATAAATAAATGCACTGGCAGGAACATATGGCAACACTTGAATCCTGGTGATGATGTTGAAAACTAATAGATTTTTACTTTCATGCTTCATAGTTACAACAACTTAATATTTCATCAAACCACCTCCTCCCTACCTTCTCCGCCAAATTAACTACTATGTTATGTCCAACAACCTATTGTCCTGTATCTCTATAGCATAAACAAATAATATTATTCCTTTACAAAAGCAAAATACTGCGGATGCTGGAAATCTGAAATAAAAACAGAAAATGCTGGAAATACTCAGCAGGTCAGGCAGCATCTGTGGAGAGAGAAACAGAGTTAACGTTTCAGGTCGATGACCCTTCATCAGAACTGGAAAAAGCTAGAGATGGAACAGGTTTTTAAGCAAGTGCAGAGGCAGGGAAAGGGGGGAGGGGGGGAAAGAACAAAAGGGAAGGTCTGTGATAGGATGGAAGGCAGGAGAGATTAAGAGACATTAAGAGAGATTAAGAGATGGTACAAGGCAAAAGGAGATGGCAATGGGACAAGTTAAGAAACAAAAGATGGCTCTAGATGAAGTGTAAATGGCACTGGCAGAATGAAAGACAGCTGCCATGTGGGAGAGAGAAAAAAAAAATGGGGGAAAAAAAGGGGGCAGAGGTTATGGCCTGGAATTGTTGAACTCTATGTTGAGTGCAGAAGGCTGTAAAGTGCCTAATCGAAAGGAATATTATTCCTTTTTAACATGCAGTGAAATAAATCCTGATATCATCGAGGAACATTGGAACAGGAGTAGATCATTCAGACCCTTCAACCTTTTCTGCCATTCAATTAATCATAGATGATCTGTACCTCAACTCCATTTACCCACCTTTGTTCTATATCAACAACAACAACTTGTATTTATATAGCGCCTTTAATACAGTAAAACGTCCCAAGGCACTGCACAGGAGTATTTTAAGACAAAAAATTTGACACCGATCCACATAAGGAGAAATTAGGGCAGGTGACCAAAAGCTTGGTCAAAGAGGTAGGTTTTAAGGAGCGTCTTAAAGGAGGAAAGAGAGGCAACAGAAGGCACGGCCACCAATGGTTGAGCGATTATAATCAGGGATGCTCAAGAGGGCAGAATTAGAGGAGCGCAGATATCTCGGGAGGTTGTGGGGTTGAAGGAGATTACAGAGATAGGAAGGGGCGAGGCAATGGAGGGATTTGAAAACAAGGATGAGTATATCCCTTGATATACTTATCTAATAAAAATCTATTGAACTCAAGTCTTGAAAATTTCAATTGACCCAGCATCCACAGCCTTTTGGGGTAGTGAGTTTCAGATTTCCACTACCCTTTGTGCAAGAAAGTGCTTCCTAATTTCACTCTTAAATGGCTTAGCTTTAATTTTAAGATTATGCCTTCTTGTTCTGCATTCCCCCACCAGAGGAAATAGTTTCTCTGTATCTACCCTATTGAATCCATGACTAATGTTAAACCCCTTGATTAGATCACCCTTCAACCTTTTAAACTCAAAGGAATACAAACCAAGATTATGCAACCTATCCTCACATTTTAACCCTTTAACCCTGGTACAATTCTGGTGAATCTGTGCTGTACCCCTTCCAAAGCCAATACATTTTTCTGAGGTTTGATGCCCAAAACTAAACACAATACTCCAGATGTGGTCTGACCAAGGCTCTGTATAATTGAAACAGCTCTACCTCACTTTTGAATTCCAACCCCCTCGAGATAAAGGTCAACATTTCATTAGCCTTTCCGATTACTTTTTATATCTGTGCACTAGCTTTTAGCGATACATGGACATCCAAATTCCTTTTCTCCTCCACAACTCCTAGTCTCTCACCATGAAGAAAATATTCCGATTTGTCTTTATCTGATCGAAATTGGATAACCTCACACTTCTCCTCATTGAACTCCATCTGTCATAGTTGTCATTGATCCACGTTTCTTTTTGGTATATATAGATAATTTGGACCTGAGCATTGGGAGCAGTCTAGTTACCATTCAAAGATGTACAATTCGGAAATTAAGTGTGCACTCACGTCCAAATATTAGGAGTCTAGTATCGGATTCAAGACTCAAAATAGTTTCAAAAATTAGTTAAATAATGACATTCTACCCAAGAAGTCTTTACCATGCAATTATATTTTAAGAAAAAAATGCTAAATCCAAGTACCACTGTGGATAGGAATATCTGGCTTGCATACCCTAATTCCATGCACACAAACTGTAGCCAGTTCACAGTATCAGGTGTATATTATATATCTAAATGTGTCAGTGATGTCTCATGACAGAGCATCAATACTGCAATAACTTTATTTTTGTGGCACTGATAGGCTGTCCGGCTTAAATGGCTTAGATCCAATTTATAATGTCTAATGACAATCCATTCATTAGATATGACGAGAACTAATGTGGCAGTTGCACGAGATGTAGTGTACAACGTACTTTCTATAAAAAAAATAACTCAAAACTCTGTATCCTACAACAACTTCTTACTTAAATAACTAAATACAACTCATAGGGGAGAATTTTAACCCACAGACTGGCAGAAGAGGGAGAGTTAAATTCTTAAAAACAGGAAACCCGGCCACGAACACGCCTACTTTCGGTTTAACCGGGCCGGGTTGTAGGTTGGGCGAGTAACCTGCTCTCGAGCGACGGGTCAGGAATTACAATATTTACATGAGGCTATGTGCCTCAGATTTAGCAGCCATGTGGATTTAACGGCTGCGGGGCGGGTTTCCCAGGGCTCGAGAAACCCGCCAGCTAAAGAGAGGCAAGGACTGCCGGATTCAGCAGTTAAGTGTTTTTCCAGCACTGCTGGTGGGCCTGAAGGAATGGGAGTGCTTCCCTTCAGCTCCCCACGCTACCACGATCTGCCTCGCTCCCCACGATCGATTGCCCCCCCTGCCTGCGATTCGATGTCTCGCCCACCATGATTAGCTGACCCCCTTGTGATCCAAACTTCCTGTCGTCCCTGCGATTCTCCCCTGCCCTAAGATCTTCCCCCCCTTGCCCCATGATCTCTCCTTCCCTCTCTCCTCTCCAGTTCTCAGTTGCGGCCTTCTACCGTAGGCCTTTTTTGCCCGACAGCTGAACAGCCTCTCAATATGGCCAGCTGCCAGGCGGGAAACGGAACAAAAACTTCAAGTGAGCTCCTGTCGTGCGTTCCCCGTATTTCCGAGTTCTCCGACCGCTAAAAGTCGCCTCCGCTCCTTCTCTGCCTCGCCGTAAATATCCAGGTCCTAGTCTTAAAAACAGCTATAGTAGCATTTTTGCACCAAAATCTCAGGAAAACATGATATCCCATTTGTTTAAACCAAAGTGTAAATGAAGACATTCATGGCGTTTGTATATTTTTACTTCATAACTAGTCAATCTCCAATCACATTGCACACAGGAAAGGGTATATTAACTGCCTCCACCCTGCGGAAACTAAGGAGTTAAAATCCAAGAGGTGGACTTCCTGTTTTTTCCCGCCCCACAGCCATTTTAATGCCGTTGTTTTCTTGTGCAGTTGAGTCACCCACCTGACTCAGGAGCGAGCTTCATGAATAAATTTAAATCAGGATCCTGATGGAATTTAAACTGAATGGTGCATCTGCGGCAGTTGCTCCACTCAGTAAAACCTGGTGGACACACAGTGGAGGTCCTGTCAGGTACGTTTAAAATTTATCTTTGTGGACTCAGGAGAAGCAGGAGTGCTCCTCTGGATCCCACAAAGAAAATATGGGCTGCTGCCGCCGCAAGAAAAGAAAATTGGGCAAGGTATAAAATGAACTGCTGAAGTAAAGGATATTCAGCCCTCATAAGGTTAAAATACACCCTTCCTAAATAATCCTCATTTTGCTGTACCTCAAATGTGCTATAGTTAAAAATCTCATCTCCGTTCATTAGGATACTGTTGATAATGGCAACACATGGTAAAATAATGATTCTATTTTGGATTTAAAATGTTCAACGTTTTTCTGCCAAACTCCACCAGCTACCTAATGTGCTGAATCCAAGAGATACAAGGCAATGATTACCTCAAAATATATACAAATAAAATATCCCTCCTTTTGCCATATAAATTATTCAGAAGATTAATGAATATAAAACAAGTTTAATTGTAGCATATTCCCATTCAGCTTTGTTTGTAGAAATAGGTATCAAAATGATTCACAGGTTAGTGTCATGGAAATAATCTTTAATCCTTTCTAATAGAATGCAAAGTTTAAGTGATTATTCTAAGCACAAATCACAATATTTGCTATCAATTGCCAAACTGACTTCCTATTTATTCAGGAAGTTGAAGTGAATATTCAACTCAATAGTTTACACTTTAGAATTTACAATAGTTTTATCCTTTATTAAAGGGGAACTTTAACAGTATACATGCATAAAAGTCTTGTGGCTAGCACACATTGTAGCTGTCATATTTCCGCCAACACAATTAATATACAAAGTAAGTGCCACACTTGCACTTGATTTGCTTTGTTACCATGTCTTTGTTACACCCAGACTTGAATATTGCAATGCTCTCTTGGCTGGCCTCCGACCTTCTACCCTCCGTAAACTTCAGCTTATCCAAAACTGTGCTGCCCGTATCCTAACTCACATCAAATCCAATTCACCTATTATCCCTGTGCTTGCTGGCCTACATTGGCTCCCAGTCCGTCAACCGCTCGAATTTAAAATTCTCATCTTTGTATTCAAATCCTTCCATAGCCTCACCCCTCCTAATCTCTGTAACCTCCTCCAGCCCGACAACCCTCTGAAATCTCTGCACTCCGCCAATTCTGGCCTCTTGCACATCCAGCAGTCAGTTGGGAACTAATTTTGCCAAATAGCCTGAAATAGGCATTAAGCCCCCAATTTGCATAGGTAATGGGCCTAATGTCTATTTCAGACAGGCGCCCTGGTTGGCAACAGGGCGCTTTAACTAATATGGCCTGTGACTTATACCCGGTGCGGAATGATCATATACACACTGCATGCCACATTGGACCCTTCAGCACACGTGTTTTGCCTGAAAAACGGGTGCTGCGCAATCCAATTTCTAGGCCGATGTCTTTCATATTGTACAAGTCCTTATAGATTCTGTAAACTGAAAATATGATAAATTGCATGAAAATAGCCACATATCATTTTAATAATTGTAGTTTAGAATAAATTAATTAATTGTAACCTTCACAAATTTTGATACTGTAGCCATGAATGCCACATCAAACCCCATAGGCTCTAATTTCATTTCTTTCATATTTGCATTTATTAAACACTGAAAAAAAATTGGATATTTCATCTGCACGCACATCCACAATAGTTTTTCTGTGAAAACTGTTATCTGTCTGGCATTTCAGAAGAACCTTCTTTGCATTTATATGAGCATGTATCCAAGCTAGCACTGGTAGTCTTCAAGCTAGTTTAAAGAGACATTACCTTCATGAAGTATTTAGTAAGCCTTTTTGTTTGGGCAGAGAGAAATCTCCCCCCTTCCCCACACCCCACATGACATTCGATACACATTTGTAATAACGTGTTTTGAAGCTGTCTGTATTTATTGCATTGTGTGCTTGTGAACAGAGAAAAAGGTTTGTCAGAAATGTTTTCATGAAGATAGGGCCCCTTTACAACTTATGGAACTGTAAAGAAGAATCATGACAGTTTTTGTTACAAATAATACCAGCCAGAATTTGTATCATAGAGGATTAATAGCTAATGAAGTCAATTGACGATAAAAAAAATCCTGCATTAGAATATAGTCATTAGTTCAACTAATAAAAGAACTAAATCCATTATCATTCAATACAGTGTGTAACAAACATTACAAAAGTTCTCTCTTTTCCCAGGGTACCATTCTAACCTCTATCTCAATTTAATCTGCTGAACCAATTACCTCATATTTAGCTCTCTGTATTCCAAGTTAAAGTCCTGTGATAAGTGAACCTTTTTTTTGTTCGTTTATGGGATGTGGGTGTCACTGGCAAGGCCAGCATTTATTGCCCATCCCTAATTGCCCTTGAGAAGGTGGTGGTGAGCCACCTTCTTGAACCACTGCAGTCCGTGTGGTGAAGGTACTCCCACAGTGCTGTTAGGGTGGGATTTCCAGGAATTTGACCCAGCGACGATGAAGGATTGGCAATATACTATAAGTCAGGATGGTGTGTGACTTGGAGGGGAACTGGGAGGTGGTGGTGTTCCCAAGCACCTGCTGCCCTTGTCCTTCTAGGTGGAAGAGGTCGCGGGTTCGGGAGGTGCTGCTGAAGAAGCCTTGGCGAGTTGCTGCAGTGCATCTTGTAGATTGTACACACTGCAGCCACGGTACGCCAGTGGTGGAGGGGGTGAATGTTCAAGGTGGTGGATGGGGTGCCAATCAAACGGGCTGCTTTGTCCTGGATGGTGTCAAGCTTCTTGAGTATTGTTGGAGCTGCACTCATCCAGGCAAGTGGAGAGTATTCCATCACACTCCTTACTTGTGCCTTGTAGATGATGGAAAGGCTTTGGGGAGTCAGGAGGTGAGACACTCGCTGCAGAATACCTAGGACCTGCTCTTGTTGCCACAGTATTTAAGTAGCTGGTCCAGTTAAGTTTCTGGTCAATGTTGATCCCAAGGGTGTTGATGGTGGGGGATTCGGCGATGGTAATACCGTTGAATGTCAAGGGGAGGTGGTAGACTCTCGCTTGTTGGAGATAGTCATTGCCTGGCACTTCTGTGGCGCGAATGTTACCTGCCACTTATCAGCCCAAGCCTGAACGTCATCCAGGTCTTGTTGCATGCGGGCATGGACTGCTTCATTATCTGAGGAGTTATGAATGGCGCTGAACACTGTGCAGTCATCAGCGAACATCCCCATTTCTGACCTTATGTTGGAGGGAAGGTCATTGATGAAGCAGCTTAAGATGGTTGGGCCTAGGACACTGCCCTGAGGAACTCCTGCAGCGATGTCCTGGGGCTGAGATGATTGACCTTCAACCATCACAACCATCTTCCTTTGTGCTAGGTATGACACCAGCCAGTGGAGCGTTTTCCCCCCCGATTCCCATTGACTTCAGTTTTACTAGGGCTCCTTGATGCCACACTCGGTCAAATGCTGCCTTGATGTCAAGGGCAGTCACTCTCACCTCACCTCTGGAATTCAGCTCCTTTGTCCATGTTTGGACCAAGGCTGTAATGAGGTCGGGAGCCGAGTGGTCTTGGCGGAACCCAAACTGGGCATCAGTGAGCAGGTTTTTGGTGAGTAAGTGCCACTTGATAGCACTGTCGATGACACCTTTCATCACTTCGCTGTTGATTGAGAGTGGACTGATGGGGCGGTAATTGGCCTGGTTGGATTTGTCCTGCTTTTTGTGGACAGGACATACCTGGGCAGTTTTCCACATTGTCGGATAGATGCCAGTATTGTAGCTGTACTGGAACAGCTTGGCTAGAGGCGCGGCTAGTTCTGGTGCACAAGTCTACTTGCTGATGATGGAGAGCTTAGGGCTCACAATGTTTACCAAGCTGAATTCTGTGTCTTCAGTTAGTGTTCAAAAGATGGATGGAATGGTCAATCAGGAAACCCAAGCCTGAGTTCCTCCCTCACACCTCCAAGGAATCAACACAGTCTATGAAATACTCTTCCTTTCAGAAACACAGTGAACTTCTGATTTCATTTATCATTTGACAGGCATCGTATTATAGTGTCTAACTGGATTTGAAGAGGAAAGTTTAAGGACTGGTTTACAGATATAATTGGTTCTGGAGAAACCTTTATTACAAACTAATGTTACTATCCTAAAGATGCTAATACTTCAAGAAGGTCCATGAAAGGTTTTTTTTTAAAGGAATTCTGCCACAGTACTATAATTTGGTTTATAAGCAAGCCTCTTAGCTACAAGCACTCTAAATTGGTGCATTTTTAGAAACCAGATTGATCACTGTCCAATGTTTAACCAGAATTTTTAAAGACTTAGCTTTGGATGATTATAAGCATTCTATCCGTGACACATAATTGCGCTTAAACTCAGTTTACTAGTGAGTTAATGATACGCTGATGGTGTAAATATATTGCTTATCGTGGTGTAGAGCTAAATAGAGCAGCACAGCACTCCCTCAGTACTGTATTTAAGTGTCAGCCTAGATTATGTGCTTAAGTGGGGCTTGAACACACAATGTTCAGACTCAGAGTCAAGTGTTCTACCACTGAGCCAAGGCTGACACCTTGAAAAATATTTCTCCTTGAAAAATTAAGTATGGTAAATTGTATGTTATTTATGTAATATAAGCACCCTGAAAACTGTGTAAGAAAGTATTGTTTTATCTTTGTTACTCTATAGGATTTACTATTGTACAAATGATTCATAAAAAATGTACGAGGAGATCTCCTGCATCAGGGAGCAGGGAATTGGAGGGAAAGTCCTCAGGCCAGAGGCCATTAGAGAAAGAATAATATTGGGGAAGCTGAGCACAATGTTCAGGATTGATGGGCAGGGCCCGTCTGGCCAGGACAAAATAGTTTGGACGGACACAGAGGCTGAGCAGTCAAAGACCACAGCAAAGAACCACACTTATTGGGAAGCAGATCAGAGATGATAATTCTTTGGATAGAGAACTGGTTGGCAGACAGGAAGCAAAGAGTTGGAATAAACGGGTCTTTTTCCAAGTGGCAGGCAGTGACTAGTGGGGTACCACAGGGATCGGTCCTAGGACCCCAGCTATTCACAATATATATTAATGATCTAGACGAGGGAACTAGATGTAATATCTCCAAGTTTGCAGATGACACAAAGCTGGGTGGGCGTGTGTGCTGTGAGGAGGAGGCAGAGAAACTCCAGTATGATTTGGACAGGTTGGGTGATTGGGCAGATGCATGGCAGATGCAGTATAATGTGGATAAATGCGAGGTTATCCACTTTGGTGGCAAAAACAGGAAAACAGATTATTATCTGAATGGCAATAGATTGGGAAAAGGGGAAGTGCAACGAGACCTGGGTGTCCTTGTGCACCAGTCGCTGAAGGTAAGCATGCAGGTGCAGCAGGCGGTTAAGAAGGCAAATGGTATGTTGGCCTTCATAGCGAGAGGATTCGAGTACAGGATCAAGGATGTCTTGCTGCAGTTGCACAAGGCCTTGGTGAGACCACACCTTGAGTATTGTGTGCAGTTTTGGTCGCCTTATCTGAGGAAGGATGTTCTTGCCATGGAGGGAGTGCAGCGAAGATTTACCAGACTGATACCTGGGATGGCAGGAATGACGTATGAAGAGAGATTGGGTCGATTAGGCTTATATTCGCTAGAGTTTCGAAGAATGAGAGGGGATCTCATTGAAACTTATAAAATTCTAACAGGACCAGACAGACTAGATGCAGGAAGGATGTTCCCGATGGTGGGGGAGTCCAGAACCAGAGGTCACAGTCTAAGGATAAGGGGTAAGCCATTTAGGACTGAGATGAGGAGGAATTTCTTCACCCAGAGAGTGGTGAACCCGTGGAATTCCCTACCACAGAAGGCAGTTGAGGCCAATTCATTAAATATATTCAAGAAGGAGTTAGATGTATTTCTTAAGGCTAAAGGGATCAAGGGATATGGGGAGAAAGCAGGGACAGGGTACTGAATTTGGATGATCAGCCATGATCTCATTAAATGGCAGAGCAGGCTCGAGGGGCCAAATGGCCTACTCCTGCTCCTATCTTCTATAAGAACATAAGAACATAAGAAATAGGAGCAGGAGTCGGCCAATCGGCCCCTCGAGCCTGCTCCGCCATTCAATAAGATCATGGCTGATCTGATCCTAACCGCCAATCTACTATCTACTATCACAGAACCATCTCCTGCATCTAACAGAATTGCACACACGAAATAGGAGCAGAATCAGGCTACACGGTCCCTGGGCCCGCTCCACTACCCCAGGGCCATGACCGATCCGAACCTAGACTCATGTCCAAATTCCTGCCCGCTCCCCGTAACCCTTAATGCCCTTTACTTCTAGGAAACTGTCTATTTCTGTTTTAAATTTATTTAATGATGTAGCTTCTACAGCTTTTTGTGGCAGCATATTCCATGGACCTACCACCCTCTGAGTGAAGTAGTTCCTCCTCATCTCAGTTTTGAAAGAGCAGCCCCTTATTCTAAGACTATGTCCCCTAGTTCTAGTCTCACCCATCATCGGGAACATCCTCCCCGCATCCACCCGATCCAACCCCTTCACAATCTTATATGTTTCAATAAGATCGCCTCTCATTCTTCTGAACTCCAATGAGTAGAGTCCCAATCTACACAACCTCTCCTCATATGACCACCCCCTCATCCCCGGGATTAACCGAGTGAACCTTTTTTGCACTGCCTCGAGAGCAAGGATGTCTTTCCTTAAGTAAGGACACCAAAACTGTATGCAGTATTCCAGGTGCGGTCTCACCAATACCTTGTACAACTGAAGCAATACCTCCCTATTTTTATATTCTATCCCCCTAGCAATGAAAGCCAACATTCCATTTGCCTTCTTAATCACTTGCTGCAGCTGCATACTAACCTTTTGAGTTTCGTGCACCAGGACCCCCAGATCCCTTTGCACTTCAGTACTCTCCAGTTTCTTGCCATTAAGATAATAAATTGCTCTAGGATTTTTCCTGCCAAAGTGCATCACCTCACACTTTCCAGTGTTGTATTCCATCTGCCAAATCTCTGCCCACTTACTTAGCCTGTCTATGTCCCCTTGCAGGTTTTTTATGTCCTCCTCACTCACTACTTTCCCTCCCATCTTAGCATCATCTGCAAATTTTGATATGTTACACTTGGTCCCTTCCTCCAAATCGTTAATATAGATTGTAAAGAGTTGGGGACCCAGCACTGACCCCTGTGGAACACCACTAGTTACTGATTGCCAGTCTGAGAATGAACCATTTATCCCAACTCTTTGCTTTCTGTTAGATAGCCAATCCTCTATCCATGCCAGAATATTACCCCCAATCCCGTGATTTTTTACCTTAAGCAATAATCTTTTGTGTGGCACCTTGTCAAATGCCTTTTGGAAGTCTAAATACACTACGTCCACTGGTTCCCCTTTATCCACTCTATATGTTACTTCCTCAAAGAACTCCAGCAAATTTGTCAAACATGACTTCCCCTTCGTAAAACCATGCTGACTTTGTCCTATTAAATTATGGTTATCCAAATGTCCTGTTACTGTTTCCTTAATAATGGACTCCAAAATTTTACCTACCACAGATGTTAGGCTAACCGGTCTATAGTTACCAGCCTTCTGTCTACTGCCCTTTTTAAATAAGGGTGTTACATTAGCAGTTTTCCAGTCTGCCGGGACCTTAGCGGAATCCAGGGAGTTTTGAAAAATTATTACCAATGCATCTACAATCCCTACCGCCACTTCCTTCAAGACTCTAGGATGTAAGCCATCAGGTCCAGGTGATTTATCCGCCTTGAGTCCCATTATTTTACCGAGTACCACTTCCTTAGTGATTTTGATCGTGTTTAGCTCCTCTCCCCCTATAGCCCCCTGTTTGTCCAGTGTTGGGATATTCTTAGTGTCCTCTACTGTAAAGACTGATACAAAATATTCATTCAGTGTTTTTGCCATCTCCATATTTCCCACCATTAATTTCCCGGTCTCATCCTCTAAGGGACCAACATTTACTTTAGCCACCCTTTTTCTTTTTATATAACTATAAAAACTCTTACTATCTGTTTTTATATGTTTTGCTAATTTACTTTCATAATCTATCTTCCCTTTCTTAATCAATCTTTTTGTTATTTTTTGCTGCCTTTCAAAGTTTTCCCAATCCTCTGTCCTCCCACTAGATTTCGCTACCTTATATGCCCTTGTTTTTAGTCGAATACTATCCTTAATTTCTTTACTTAGCCACGGATGACTGTCCTTTCTTTTACACCCTTTTCTTTTCAGTGGAATATATATTTTTTGGAAGTTGTAAAATAACTCCTTGAATGTACACGACTGATCATGTGTCGTCTTACCCTTTAATCTATTTTCCCAATCCACTCTGCTCAATTCCGCTCGCATACCTTCATAGTCTCCTTTATTCAAGCTTAGCACGCTTGTTTGAGATCCAACCTTCTCACCCTCTAATTGAATATGGAATTCAACCATGTTATGGTCACTCATTCCAAGGGGATCCTTTACTAGGACATTTTTAATTAATCCTGTCTCGTTACACAGGACCAGATCTAAGGTTGCTTGCCCCCTGGTCGGTTCAGTTACATACTGCTCAAGAAACCCATCCCTAATACACTCAATGAACTCATCCTCAAGGCAGCCCTGCCCCATTTGATTTGTCCAATTAATATGATAGTTAAAATCCCCATAATTATAGATGTTCCCTTATTACATGCCTCAACTATTTCCTGATTGATACTCCGTCCAACAGAGTTGCAACTGTTCGGAGGCCTATAGACTACGTCATTACGAACAACATTTATATCGCGCTTTTAAGGTAGAAAAACATCCCAGGAAAAATGGACGGTGAGCCAAATGAGGGCAGATTAGGGAGGAGGGAGGGTGGAATGACCAAAAGCTTGGTCAAAAAACTGAGTTTTAAGGAGGAGAGGGAGTTGGCCAGGCAGCGCAGTTTAGGGAAGGAATTCCAGGAGGTGGAACCAAGACAGATGGAAAGGTCACCAATACTGTAGTGAAAAGTCTTTTACTTGCATAAGGCATTCAAGTGCTACTGGCACCCATTTACGTATACTCAGCACAATTGATCATCTTAAGGAAAGAAGCAGAAGAGAGAAAATTGGTAGGGTAGGGGAGAAGAGAGCACCAGGGGCAGTGGTGAAATTTAAAAAGAAAAGCTCATTTCCAATTAAAAGGGTACAGTAATGTACTGGTTATGTTACAGGACTAGTAATCCGGAGGCCTGGGCTAATAATACAGAGAACCTGAATTCAAATCCCACGTTATCAGTTTGAGAATTCAGTTTTAAAATGTCTGGAGGAAAAAGCTGGTACTAGTAAAAGTGACCATGAAACTGTTGGATTGTCGTAAAAGCCCAACTGGTTCACTAATGTCCTTCAGGGAAGGAAGCTTGCTGTCCTTGCCTGATCTGTCCTATATGTAACACCAGACCCACATCAACATGATTAACATTTAACTGCCTATCAAGCCACTCAGTCGTATCAAACAGCTTCAAGAAGAAGACCCACTATGACCTTCGCAGGGCAACTAGGGATGGGAAATAAATGCCGGCTTGACTTGCCAGCAATGCCCACATCCTGACAATGAAATTTTGTTTTATATTCATTCCTGGGGTGTGGGCGTCGCTGGCATTTATTGCCCATCCCTAATTGCCCTTGAGAAGGTGGTGGTGAGCCGCCTTCTTGAACCTCTGCAGTCCATGTGGTGAAGGTACTCCCACAGTGCTGTTAGGGAGGGAGTTCCAGGATTTTGACCCAGCGACAATAAAGGAACGGCGATATATTTCCAAGTCAGGATGGTGTGTGACTTGGAGGGGAACTTGCAGGTGGTGGTGTTCCCAAGTGCCTGCTGCCCTTGTTGTTCTAGGTGGTCGACGTCGCAGGTTTGGGAGGTGCTGTCGAAGAAGCCTTGGCGAGTTGCTGCAGTGCATCTTGTAGATGGTGCACACTGCAGCCACGGTACGCCGGTGGTGGAGGGAGTGAATGTTTAAGGTGGTGGATGGGGTGCCAATCAAGCGGGCTGCTTTGTCCTGGATGGTGTCGAGTGACTTGAGTGTTGTTGGAGCTGCACTCATCCAGGCAAGTGGAGAGTATTCCATCGCATTCCTGACTTGTGCCTTGTAGATGGTGGAAAGGCTTTCGGGAGTCTGGAGGGGAGACACTCACCGCAGAATACCTAGCCTCTGACCTGCTCTTGTAGCCACAGTATTTATGTGGCTGGTCCAGTTAAGTTTCTGGTCAACGGTGACGCTCAGGATGTTGATGGTGGGGGATTCGGCGATGGTAATGCCGTTGAATGTCAAGGGGCGGTGGTTAGACTCTTGCTTGTTGGAGACAGTCATTGTCAGGCACTTGTGTGGCGTGAATGTTACTTGCCACTTATCAGCCCAAGCCTGAATGTTTTCCAGGTCTTGCTGCATGCGGGCATGGACTGCTTCATTATCTGGGGAGTTGTGAATGGATCTGAATACTGTGCAATCATCAGCGAACATCCCCACTTCTGACACTATGATGGAGGGAAGGTCATTGATGAAGCAGCTGAAGATGGTTATGCCTAGGACACTGCCCAGAGGAACTCCTGCAGCGATGTCCTGGGGCTGAGATGATTGACCTTCAACAACCACAACCATCTTCCTTTGTGCTAGATATGACTCTAGCCAGTGGAGCGTTTTCCCCCCGATTCCCATTGAATTCAATTTTACTAGGGCTCCTTGATGCCACACTCGGTCAAATGCTGCCTTGATGTCAAGGGCAGTCACTCTGACCTCACCTCTGGAATTCAGCTCTTTTGTCAATGTTTGGACCAAGGCTGTAATGAGGTCTGGAGCTGAGTAATCCTGGTGGAACCCAAACTGAGCATCAGTGAGCAGGTTATTGGTGAGTAAGTGCAGCTTGATAGCACTGTCGAATATACCTTGCATCACTTTGCTGATGATTGAGAGTGGACTGATAAGGCGGTAATTGGCCGGATTGGATTTGTCCTGCTTTTTGTGGACAGGACATACCTGGGCAAATTTCCACATTGTTGGGTAGATGCCAGTGTTGTAGCTGTACTGGAGCAGCTTGGCTAGAGGCGCAGCTAGTTCTCAAGTGCAAGTCTTTAGCACGACAGCCAGGATGTTGTTCGGGCCCATAACCTTTGCTGTATCCAGTGCGCTCAGCCATTTCTTGATATCACGTGGAATGAATCAAATTGGCTCAAGACTGGATTCTGTGATGGTTGGGAGGTCAGGAGTAGGCCGATATGGATCATCCACTCAGAACTTCTGGCTGAAGAGGGTTGCAAACGCTTCAGCCTTGTCTTTTGCACTTGCGTGCTGGGCTCCGCCATCATTGAGGATGGGGATATTCATGGAGCCTCTTCCTCCTGTTAGTTGTTTAATTGTCCACCACCATTCACGACTGGATGTGGCAGGACTGCAGAGCTTTGATCTGATCCGTTGATTGTCGGATCGCTTAGCTCTGTTTATAGTGCTATGCTGTGTCGTGCTATGTTTAGCTTATTTGTGCACATTACAACATTTCATATGATATCATTTTCAGTGAAGGTTTTCAAAAAATTAGTGCAAAGCAAATATCACAAAGAAGAAATTAACTAACCCGGTGGGGGGGGCGCATGTGTGGAGGCAGGGACGGTCCGATCCCCCGGTGGGGCGGGGGGCGGGTCTGATCCCCGACCCTGGGGAGGGCCAGGCTGATGGTGGGGGGAACAGGGGAGCCCTGGTGACTGCTCCTCCCAGCCCACAAGCATTGCTCACCGAGGCTGAGGCCGCCTTGTTGCAGCCACCAGGAATCCTGAGCCCCGGGATCCCCGGCCGCCTGCAGTAAAACCTGCAGAGCAGGTTAAAGTAGAAGCATCAGGCCTTATTATAACATGTAAATTGCCAACCCGCCTCTTGGCAGCAGATTGGCTGCCCGACCCCGTCCCGCCTGAGTGAAAGGTGAAAGTGGGCGGATTGGAGGTGGGTTGGAGTCGGGATTCACATTCTTTCAACTTTCACTTCCCCCCACGCCTCCAACCCACCCGTTCTTACCTCTGAAAATTCCGGCCATTGTGTTATCCATCGAATTCTAGAAACTTTTGTTAAAAATTATCAATCTACACACTCTAAATCAGTCCAAGGTGACCAATATCAAAGAGAAAAAGGTCTATTTTAGCCTAAAGCTAAATGAAGAATACTTTACATAACCTCAGTGTGAAAGTGTAATTTAGATATTTTCTGGTTAAAGCATTAATCAGTACTGCTGGTCTCAGCATTCCTATTCTTTCTCATCAGAATATATGTATGCTACTGTCTGAGTGTGTGTGAGTGAGTGAGTGTGTGTTGGGGGGAAACTGCTGTAAAACCCTGAGGTTTTAAGGTTCTGATACATCACTCTTAACAAATGCCTGAGTCCTTCATATTCAAGGTGCTACGCATATTCTTATGCTAGATATACTTCATCTAAAATAGTATTCGTAATTGTTTCTCTGAGAAAAAAGTTACCCATTTGGCATTTGAGAAGCTTTTAACTTACATACCCAGTAACCAAGCTCCAGTAATAACATCCACAGCCATGTAAAACGTTAAACACTCAAGAGCTGGATATTTACCTCATGCTTCAATATACAGTGAAGGATACTTTTTTCTCATCTTGTTTTTCTACAGCACACAGAGCGTATTGCAATAGAATTTAGGATATAGTACCAAATATAAATGATGCTTCAAAATAATTTGTCCCTGGCTTACCATTTATGATTTTAATCACATGGCAGTTGTTATTTTGAGCCTGAACTTGCTAGTTACAGTGAGATTCAGTAGAAAAACAACATTTAAATACTTAATGCTACAATAATCTTATTTTGCAAATGATGAAAGCTAATTCTGTTTCCTAATCACCGTGAGTGAGCAGTTAAAGAATGTGATTTGTGTAAGTGTCTTGATTGCACTCCTATTTATATAATTTATTTTCAGCACATGATTATATGAAAAATTGTTTCTTCACAATCTTAATGATTTTTTCACTACCCAAAGTAATTTGCTGTGTCAGTTCATAATATTGACGAAAAACGAATTGCATT
Source organism: Squalus acanthias (assembly GCA_030390025.1). Lineage (NCBI taxonomy): Eukaryota > Metazoa > Chordata > Chondrichthyes > Squaliformes > Squalidae > Squalus > Squalus acanthias. The sequence goes on from CM059432.1 coordinate 100,881,230, forward strand.
TCTGACATTACATTAAGCATGCAGAATAGCAGATCATAAAATATTGCCTCATGCATAAAAGCAATTTGCTGATATTAAAGTAAAAAACAAATTTCTTTAACAGATGGCAGCAGTTTATAAACACAGAGTCTATGTTGAAAACTGCAAGGGATTATAATTTAAAAAATCCAAACAAACAGATTTGGATCCTGATCCATTGGAATTAAGAAATCAATAATAATTCTAACACTGTCTTTCAAAACTCAATCCAGATAACTCCCTTTGTTGGTAGAGGCAACAGTTTAATTGTATTCCATATACAACAGCTTCTTTGAGATAGTCTGAGACTTGCATTTTTTATTTCAATTTGTTAACATGGCTAAGAACTTGCAAATAGCTGCTGATTCATATTCAGTCTACGCATTTCATAGGTATTCATAAACGCTCATAGAGAACAAGATATACAAATTAATTTAATGCAATGGTGCAAATGTATCGAGAGACTGCAGAAGTACAATGAAAAGAAATCAGAGATTTAGCGATCTCAGCAAAAATGGAGCCAGGATTGCTGTGTTACCAGGATCTAACATGTAAACGAACATATGAACAATGATGGAAGGTAAAAACCCTCTGGTCCATCCAGCCTGTCTAACACAATAGTGATACTTTGTGTATCACAATATATACACTCTCCACCCCACCCAAAACCATGTGATCTCTTGGGAGAGACAAAAAAATAGATTAAAAACGCAGGCCAGTTTGGGGGAAAAAGAAATCTGGAAAATTCCTCTCCGGCCCATCTAGGTGATCGCAACTAGTCCACCAGGAGATCACACTGGCCCTGAATTCCCTGAAGTACCTACCTTTTGTAAGAGGTGATCTCCGCCCCATCCAGAAACAGGTCCAGCTCTCACTTGAAGGAATTCAGCGAATTGGCGTCCACCGCACAAGACAGCAGTCTGATCCACTATTCTCTGGAAAAATAACCACCTCTTTGCGAAGAGAAAAACTGACCTTGCTGGATTCCTTAAGGACAGCTCAATATAATTATTTGATTGCGCACCCAAGCATGTTTTTCACGAACACACAAAGCACAATGAATGGAATGGGCTAGGGAATCATGGAAGCAGCGCAGCTGCAGCTCTCAAAGAGCTGTTGCTCCATTTTAATACAGCTGTTCATTTTGGCTCCACTGATGAGCAGCGATGGAAGGTCAGCAAGGGAACATGGGCTGAACTGATCCCCTCGCTAATGATAGTTTGCTAAAAGCTGTACGTTGTATGTATTTAAAGGAAACGGCTGCACACAATTGTACAGACAAACTAGACTCGTGGTTGACCGACCAACAGTTGAATTCTGAATCAGCACAAGGAGGTAGGCTCTCGAAATTATAGGTGTCACGGCAGTAGAATGTGTGCACCGGCAAGGTGTGGCAACTGCACAACAAAGCAAGTATTCCCCAACTTCTTCCTCCCTCTTTAAATTCATTCACTGACACATTGGCACATCTGTCCTCTGTCAGCATGGCACTGGGACTCAGCACCTAACTACTTCATGCAACTACTATGGTAACACATGTTCCTTTACTCCTTGTATAAGGACCTCTCAAGGAGACATACCTGTCAGCAAAGATGAGCAGGAAGCCAGGCCATCTCACGAGGATCCATCAAACCCTTTTGAGCACACATGCACCAGCTCAGATACAGCCACTTGCTACAGATAATTTTGGATACTTCATTAATGCTGTAGATCCATACCCAACCTAATCTTTCCAAGTACTGAAAGCTCTGTTTGAGCATGCCAATAGTATGTTCCCCCAGAATTCAAGTATAGACATGAACTTCATTGTATCTGTGTTCCACCTCTGATAGGTGTTTCTCAATATGGTCATTAGCTAGGGCTGCAGTGGATATGCTTGGTCCCCCAGCTATTCAGTGTTCTTTCAAATTCTAATGACTAGGAAAACAAGGAGAAAATTAAGGTATCATGGTTGTTCTCAGGGAATTGTACATTTACTTGCATCATTCCATTCCTGTGGTCCAATACCAGAACTCATTCGTGGAAAGAAAGTTGTTCCTATTCATATATGCACTAGGACTGTTGATAGGGGCCGAAAGGCCACATCTGTGCACTTTCATGCTGTTGCCTCTATCCACAGGAAAAGTGAATGAAAGGGTTTCCCTTGGCCAAAAGACTTTCACTGTTTTATGCATCGACGGACAGAATACTGATTAATGTGGCAAATGTCACTGGAGAGAGCTTGGAAGGATCTGGTCACTTTTCTCAGCCACCAGCATGGCTGTGGATGATCTCATTTTTCAAGTTGGCTTCAAGGAGACAGCTGGGCCTCAATATTAACCCACCCATGACGGGTAGGAGAGGGGTTAAAGACTTAAATACGAGAATGCGTCCCAACACGCAATACACGTGCCTGACACCTTTTTTACAGCAGCATATATCGGAGCGTCCAAGTGTCCCACCATGAGAGGCGGGATACACCATTAACATATTTAAATCGGGCTTCCACAGTGCATTTGGGAGCCCAATGTAAAATTCACTTCTGCTGCATGGGTTTCTCATGTGTTGGGGAGCCCGGCAGTGAAAGGGAGGTGGGAGCTGCCTGCTCCACAAAGTAAGTGCCTTTGTCAGCACTCCTTGTGTGCCAGGAGGAGCAGGAGTGCTCCCTCCAGCCCCTCAAGGAAGACTTCAACCTTCCCCCACCTCCTCCCAATCGCCAACCTCTCTCCCCACCCCTCCCAGCCCCAATCACCAACCACACTTCCCTCCTCCACATCACGACCACTCTCACAGCACCGATCGCCAACCTGCCCCCTCCCGATTGCCAGGGTCCGTCCCCAAGGGTCCGCAGCTGCAACCTCCTGCCGCTGGTTTTCCCTCCCAGTCGGTGGCCAGGCTATCAATTTGGCTGGCTGCCGGGCGAGAAATGGAGCACAAACATTATATTCTGGTCCTGCCATTATGTTCGGCAGGACCTCCGTGTCCCCGGCCTTGCTGGGTTCTTTGGCCGTTTTCAGCCTCCCCCACACCATTCCTGCCTCCCCATAAATATCGGGCCCATAATTCTGCAACAGCCTCACCCATGAAATGCAGTTGGTATGGGCAGGACTGCTCAACATCCCCAAGTAGGTTTGTGAGATGAGCCTCAGTAGGTGCCAGACACTTGGGGTGCAATTGCACCTGTCTTCCTTCCCCCTACATGAACTCATCTTCCTCCTCCAAAATCATCACTGCCATTGGGACGCTTAGTGGAATTTCTATGCTAAACATTGTGGTGCTGCTGATGAAGTAGCTGCTATCAGCAACATTGCTGTGGGAAAACATACTTGCAAAAAGTAGCCTTATAATATAAAAATGCAGCAGCAAACACTCGCAGCAAGTTATGCGCCAAAGATAATGCAGATACGAAAAGGACACGAAAGAGAACTATAAAAACAAAACCACTCCTTTAAGAATCAAACTCCTAAAGGTCAGAGCAGGAAATCCCAGCAGTGCCCATTTTAAATGGGCAAGCAGTGACAAAAGAGTGAGCAGATGAAAAAGATTGCTTATGTCTGGCATGAGATCAATTTATGTATGATTGACTAAAATTAAGAAGCATATTAAGGTTCATATACACTCTGTGTGAGGCCTCCAAGAACTTAAAAATGTTTTGAATTTGGCACCTCTTGAATCAGATGGTTGGGCCTAATTGCCAAATTCAGTGAAGCAATCCCCTGGAAAGCTAGTGTGTGCTCAATGCACCCTCATGTACTTTGCATATGGCACGGTTTTATGGCTCCTCTGCCAATGAGACATCTTGGTTCAGCGAGAGTGTACAATATCTGTTAGGTTTGTGGTCTGGCAGCAGAAGGAATGTGCAACCTGTGCAAATCTCAATAAGCAAGTCTGTGTAATCACCTGTATCAACTCTCACGAGGTGATGCAGAAGCAGGCAACTGCAGGGATGCTTTCTGGGTCAGCTAAGAAGAACACCCATCAAAGTGACAGCAATCAGCAGAGCATGCATCTCAAGTTTCAGAGTCCAAGCTCACAAGGAGTGTAGTGAACGGAAGGGTACCAAATCCTCTGGGCTGTCTGATCTGTGATGTCCTCAGACAGTGGTGGCCTTGTCTGTTGGAAATTGGCAGCTGTTTATGTACATAGATCATAAATTTATATTACTCTGCAAAAATATTCATAACTTTCAAACCAACCTCTCATCTTTTGCCATTGTCGACCTTCTTGACAATTGAAATACTAGCTATCTGAATTATTTTTAAAGGACTAAGTAGTGAATAAGGCTCTAGCTATCCCTGGCTATAATTTCTTTCAACAGAACTATGGCACAGATGGTGAGTGAGTTACCCTTTTTTTCCCAAATGCAGTTTAGAATGACGGTGGGCTACATTTGGAAACAAGTACCTTCAAAGCAGTGTTCTTCAAGTAGCGGGAGGCCTTTTGGCAACAGTTTACCACTGACCATCTGCCAATGATTCCATTGTTTGCCTAAAAATTCAATCAGCTATCCCTAGCTGCTCCATTTTACTGATTAGCAATTTCAACTGCTTCCATCAAGACTGCATCAGAAGCAAAAAGCAGACCATCACGGATATACTGTGTTCTCCTTTATAGCCACTAACAGGCTTAACCGACATGATTACTTTCCAATGAAAGCTAATGTCTAATTAGATCTCACATTGACCAACTTCCCTAATCACTTAAAAGCACTCAACAAGCGGGAATTGGCACCACTGACGACAATCTGTTCTGCAGCCAAGTGCCCTTTTGTTAGTAATTTGGAAGGAATACCAAGTACAAGATTTGACTGTATAACAAGGCTAATTGGAATGGGTTCAAGCAGGGAGACACAGACTGACTCCCATCTACCAGTCAAAATATCTAAGCTTCATCTGGTCTCAGAGCAAGCAGGCCATATATCTTATGCTTCACAGCACAACCGCTTACCCAGCATAGAGTCCCAACTTACTGAGAAAATTACTGCAGCATAAGCAAAAGTATGCAAATACTTTGGTAGATTAGAAAGATCACATAGCATTTTCTCATTTGAGAATTAGGACACTTCCCAATCAAAAGTATTTGTGGAAATTCACCACTATACTATTCTTTCATCATAATTTTATTTGACAGGATCAAAAATATTCCTTGGGCTAGAAATTTCTTAGAGCCAAGGAATGGGCAGTGTTTAGACTAAAAATGGTTAAGTAGCACCAGGTGAAAATCGTCTAGACTGCACGCAAAATTCGTCCTCACTCCTCATTAAAATGATTGCAGTCATGATTCTAGTCTAAAAACCCAAGTTCATTGGCGTTACACTGAAAAGATGGACCAATATCGGGTGTAGTCTAAACTCAAGTAATGATTGCCACCGACTTTTTTCACTACTTAAAGGGGAGTTTCATTGATGCTGCAGCAACTCATTCTCAGCATTATTGGGTGTGCAGCTGCCTCTACAACCATAAGAAGAAGGAGAAGGAGAAGAAGCACTTATTTACAAATGCTGATGGCAGATCGCCGTCCCAGGGAGAGAGCCCGGAGGTTTTCGGATGAAGCTTTGGAGGCACTGGTTTTAGCGGTGGAGAGAAGGCGGGTGGTTCTCTACCCGTCAACTGGCAGGAGGCCAGACTATGTGGAGGGAGGTGGCACACCACATCACGGGCAGCACCACATCCAGTGCAGGAAGAAGTTTAACAAGCACACACAGGTGGTCGGGGTGAGTGAAGGCTTCAACAAACGTTACATACCACCATCTGTACCACAAGCGTCACACATTGCTCAATGCATCACACCCCCAGCACTCACCCACCAACAATCTCTACCTACCAACACTCACACCTTGCACACAATGACAGCTATTCAACTGTGGCAGGCACAAGGGTCATTAGTAATTAGAATTCATGTGATATGTGCGATATGTTTATAGGTAAACTTATTAATTGTGTTTGGAATATTTTGTGGTCTCTCTCATTTCACCTTTGCAACCAGGAGGACGCTGTGATATGATGGTATGATGGGGCTGTGGTAAGCAACGGGGATCTGGGGTTTCAGTCATGCGAATCGGAGTCTGATGAGCCGGTCACAGACAGCCCGTCCGGAAGGCCAATTGTCTTGCTGCCTCCTCCCTCCCTCCTGTTCCTCCTCGTCCTTCTCCTCCTCGTCCTCCTCCTCATCCGCCTCCTGAGGTGGTCCTACAATCCCACTGAAAAGTGCTGCGCCCTCATGATGGCCAAGCTGTGGAGCATGCAGCAGACCACCACGAAATGGCACACCCGCTCTGGCGAGTACTGGAGGGCTCCTCCCGAGCGGTCAAGGCAACAGAGCCGTTGCTTCAATAAGCTAATGGTCTGCTCAATGATGTTCCTGGTGACAGCATGGCTTTCATTATATGAGTGCTGGGCACAAGTGTTGAGGTTGCGGAGGGGAGTCATGAGCCAGGTGGAAAGCGGATAGCCCTGGTCTCCGAGCAGCCACCCTCGAGAGCTTGATGTGGTGACTGGAAGAGTGCTGGCACATTAGTCTGGCGCAGGATGAAAGCATCGTGGCTGCTGCCAGGATAGCGGGCATTGATATTGAGGATTCGCTGTCCGTGGTCGCACACCAACTGCACATTAAGTGAGTGAGTGATTTTTAGCAAGTGTTGTACTTTGAAGCCTTTCAAAAATAATGAGGGAGTTTTGCATTTGCCAGAACACTCCCTGATACCAAAGAACCTTGAAATGACTAAGGAAAACTCTTGCAGTAGCAGGAAGTAGCACACAGCCACTCAAACTGCAAAACACTGACAGGTGCGAGTGATTGGTGAGGATCCCTTTAAATATCGTCACTGGAGCCGGCTTCCTGCTGCTGCATGCCTCCTGAAGCTGTCGTTGCTTTCTCCAGCTGGTAAGTAACTTGACTAAAATGAAGTTGGGAGATTGGGCGTCCAGTGAGCGTTGCACACTCACTGACGTCATGATCTCCATCATGGTGAGCTCCCTGGCGATCGAAGTTACCAGCAGTGCTACCGGCACCACCGATATGGCGTGCGGTGCTGGAACCACCATCAGCTGTCATTACAGCTGTCAACGGCACTTTAGCGTCATCTCCTGGGTTGTGTCCGAAGAATTTCTCCCCCCTTTTATCACTAACTGAATATTGCACTTCCAATGTTCCCCAATGGGGGAAGTACAGTGCATACAATATCAAATAACACTCACAAATATATAGGGCCTAGGAGGTATGAATTTGGGGTGTAAGTCAGATATGCCAAAGTTACACTCATTCTAAAACATATATTAAATTCCAGTGGCACTCAGTATTGGCAGAAGATTCATCTGCTCACAAAGTGGTGCATGCAAGTAAATAACAGAAGGATGAGCGAAAAAAATATACTGTTGCAAACATTCTGCCATTTATGCCAGAATTGCATCTAGTTTAACTTAAGCCTGTAGAAAAGCGGGGTTAGTTATCCATATGACTTGTCAAACCAGAAAGTGGGTGAGTTCACAGCCTTTAACTTTGATTGAAGAGTCCTTTTTCAGTTGTGTTCTGAAAAGGAATTCTGCAAATTGCCTTTCAGCAATTTTAGAAAAGGAATTGGTTTTGTTCCCACCCTTCTGTCATAGAACTCTTACTATGGAGTTCACTATGGCTATTCCAATCTATGCCCTACCATGGAGACAGAACTGGAGCTGGAGGAAGAGGATTTGAGAGGCACTCAAGATAAGATTACAGCAAAGGATAAGACCAACTAAGAGGTATTTTTCCATCAATGAATACAAACTGCACAGCTCCCTCAATGACATATCCAAAGCAATCTGCTAATGAGGGTAACAGTTCATTAAGGAGGCAAAGAAGGAACTGTATGTATCATTGCAAACTTATCTCCAAATATCCTCCAGGAAGCATTGCACTTTGTCAGATGCTTCTCAAATATTAACCTGAGGATGATACTAGAATCCACCGTGACCCTTGTCATCTCCTCAGTGTCCCCATTTTGGTGTGATGCATCCTTCTTTTTAGAGTAGGACCCTAGAAAATTGAGTCTGCCTGCTCTCGAGTCAGGTGCTGATTCCTGTGGAGCCTCCTCTGTCAGATCCCATTTTTAGTTCGAACTGCTCTAACACTTGAGTGTTCAAGTGTTTCACAAGTGAAAACCCCTCATTCGAACTATCTACATCCTCGGGTGGATTCTCTGGACAGGTGAGTGAGAGAGAAAGGGGGAGTGATGGCATTGGTGAGGATGTGATTGGTTAGGGAAGGTAGAAGGCCGCTCACCAGGTTTTGTATTCTGCTGCTGCACCAGGCCTCTGCCTCTCCTCCAGCTATTTTCCATCCTCCCCTGCCAGCCTTCATGGATCACTTAGTATCCAACTCCCACAGTGTATCTGAGGCATTGCAGGCTGGATTTACAGAGTTTGCACACCTCATCATATTTAAATTCTCTCACCCTGCCATTTATGGAACGTTCAGCACAATAGCACTGCCCCTCCTCACTACAGGTGAACACTGAGCATAAACAGGTGAAGATTTCACTCATTTACAAGGAAGCAATGTTATTTTTACTTGGATAGAATTCAGCATGGGCCGGTGCTTCTTAATTTATATGCAATATCTACCTGAAGATATCTTCTTCAGGACTTCTTTGAATTGTCAAAAAATAAATAGGGTGGGCTTAATGGGCCAAATGGCTTTTTTCTCATTCAAACTGTTTATGTTCTTGCTCACCAGAATCACAGAACAGCATATAACTTAAAGATACAGCTGCTAATGAAGTAAATTCCAATGTTTCAGAATTTGAAAAGGTCAAATGTGGATCAGCTTGAATCTGGTGCTTATTCTGAATAGACAAAGTTATTTTATAGTATTTCACAAATCAGATCAATTATAGTTGTGAAAAAATATATGCCATTGCGAACGCTTAAGCAATCTGCAATAACAGTTGACAGGAGGCATGCACATTATTGATCAGTTATACTCATTCTTTGGATCACAATGGCCATTCACCAATTTGTAGACTGTAAGTACTGCATTAATGCATCATGCCAAAATATATTTCCATTTGTCAAAGAGCAATTATGAAGTGTTATGCTGTGGTGCTGTTGTGAACATCTGACCATGTTCACAGACAGCAGGAATTTCCCCCAACAGAGCATTTACAGCAACCTTCACACCAAACGTTTGCTGCCCACAGTGATCCAGCTGGTATACAGACATAACTGGCACCCACTCAGTTTTTGCAGCCCACAGTACTTTAGTTTCAATATAACATTCATCAGGCATCTTACAATTGGCAGAGATGCAACACCATGTTTATATTATGCAAACTGCTCAAAATATGTTGAGAGATTATAAAAACGCACTTTGGGCAGGGAACTTCAACCACTGGGAGTGCAACTTCATCAACTTGGCCCTACTGTGTCAACAGTAAGGGGGTTATTTTGGGGAAAGGGTGTAAACAGGGGCTAAGTGGGTGCTGTGCTAATAAGATGTGCCTGTTTAAAAGTCTGGTTTTAATCTGCCATTTTGGGGCTAATTGGTGATTACCGTGATTTAAACCTGCTGGAAGCGCTAAAACAGAGACACAAACACGCCTGCCAATACACTCATTCACAATCACTCTTACTCTTTCAGGACAAGATAGCACATGACAGATGCCAGCAGGACATGACCAGGGGAGAGGAAGCATGACTGCATGAGATCATTCCCTTTGAGGAGACAGTGTTGGCGGTGATCAGGAGGGGAATAGCAGATGCCGTGGCCATAGGCAGATATGGGGACATCTCGCCGAGAGGTATGTGGCCACTACAGTTTTCTTATATATCCACACCTATTCTTGATCACTAATCCTGAAACCTATCCTACTATCCTCACTCCCAAGCTCCATATGGTCTCATCAGACACATCCTCCTATAGTGGCCACAGGCACTGCATCCCAGCCCTTAGAGTCATAACGACACAGAAGGAAGCCATTCGGCCCATCGAGTCCATGCCGGCTCTCTGCAGAGCAATCGAGTCAGTCCCATTTCCCCGCTCTATCCCCGTAGCCCTGCAAGTTTATTTCCCTCAAGTGCCTATTCAGTCTCCCCTTGAAAACATTGAGTATGTCCGCTTCCACCACTTCCGTCGGCATCGAGTTCCAGGTCCTCACCACTCGCTGCGTAAAAAAAGTTTTTCCTCACATCCCCACTGTATCTCTTGCCCAGAAGCTTAAATCTGTGTCCCCTAGTCCTTGTACCATCAACTAGTGGGAACAGCCTTTCCCCGTCTAGCCTATCCAAACCTGTCAAAATCTTGTACACCTCTATCAAATCACCCCTCAACCTCCTTTGCTCTAATGAAAACAAATCCAGCTTCTCCAACCTGTCCTTGTAGCCAAGATCCCCCATCCCCGGAACCATTCTGGTAAATCTCCTCTGCACCCTCTCAAGGGCCTTCACATCCTTCCTAAAGTGTGGTGACCAGAACTGGATGCAATACTCCAGTTGTGGCCTAACCAGCGCTTTATAAAAATTCAGCGTAACTTCTCTACTTTTGTACTCAATACCTCTATTTATGAAACCCAAGATCCCATATGCTTTGCTAACCACTCTCTCAATATGTCCTGCCACCTTCAGGGACCTATGCACATCAACTCCCAGGTCCAACTGTCCCTGCACACTCTTTTAAAACTGTGCCATTAAGTGTATATTGCCTCTCCCTATTCCTTCTGCCAAAATACATCACCTCACACTTCTCTGTATTAAATTCTATCTGCCACTTGTCTGCCCATTCTGCTAACCTTTCTATGTCCTGTTGCAGTCGATTGGTATCATCCTCACTGTTTGCCACACACCCAAGTTTGGTGTCATCGGCAAATTTAGAAATTCTACTTTGTATTCCAATATCCTGGTCATTTATATATATCAAAAAAAGCAGTGGCCCCAGCACTGACCCTTGGGGAACACCACTGTATATGTTTCTATGTCTACCATCCTCCAGTCTCAAAAACAGCCATTTACCACAACTCGCTGTTTTCTGTCCTTAAGCCAATTCCTTATCCAAGCTGTCACTGATCCACTTATTCCATGAGCCTCAATTTTGTTAACCAGCCTTCTATGTGGTACTTTGTCAAACGCCTTCCTAAAATCCATGTAGACAACATCCAATGCATTCCCTTCATCAATCCTCCCTGTTACCTCATCAAAAAATTCAATTGGACTAGTCAAACATGATCTGCCTCTTATAAATCCGTGTTGGCTCTCCCATATTAGCTTAAACATCTCCAAGTGCCCGCCAATTTTTTCCTTGATTATTGTTTCTAAAACTTTACCCACCACTGATGTTAAACTGACTGGCCTGTAGTTACTCGGATTGTCCTTACATCCTTTCTTGAACAATGGTGTCACATTTGCCACTTTCTAATCCTCAAGCACCTCCCCTGCATCAAGGGAAGATTGGAAAATTATGGCAAGCCCTTCCGCTATCTCCTCCCCCAATTCCCTTAGCAATCTGGGATGCAAACCATCTGGACCAAGTGACTTATCCACTCTAAGCATACCCAGCCTTTCCAGTACATCCTGTCTATCAATTTTCACCCCTTCCATTGCTTCTACCTTTTCCACTGCTACCAATATTTTGTCAGCATCCACCTCCTTAGTAAACACTTCTAGCTTTATCATTGCAGGCTCCCACGAGCAAAATCCACCTCGCCCACCACAGGAACTGGAAGAGGTGGAAGAGCCACCTCACCGCCCGGAAGAAGAGGGGGTGGAGGAAGAGGAGGAGAGCGAAGAAGATGTCACTGCATCAATTGCTACCGCTGTCGCAGGCACCAATTCAGAGACCGGGACCATGTGTAACTTAGAGGCTAGGGTAGAACACGATCCTCACAGTTGCCCGCACTGGGCACTAGTGGGCAGCAGCCACGCCAAGTGGAAGAGACACCACAGCTGCCACCTTGCCGGGGGGGCAAGGCTGGATACTAGTTCTGCTGTAGAGGAGTCAGATGAGGACCTCGCAGGGCCAAGCTTCAGAAGAAGGCTGATGGGTGCGACAAACCAAATGCTTAGTGCAATGGACAGCCTGCCTGAAAGCTTACGGGTCATGGCTAGGGAGATGGAGAAATCCACCTCAATCTTGGCCCGTGGTTTGACGCAGAGCCTGGAACCCATCCTCGCCAGCGTGGAGAGGCTGGTCAATTCCAGCCAGCGACCTGTGGAGCCTGACATCATGCAGCGTCTGATGACCGAGGTCGCAGCTTCTACTGCAGTCATAGCAGCTGCCATGGAATGCCAAACAGCTTCCATGGAACCACAAAGTGCTGCAATGGAAGCCCAAACAGCTTTCATTGCACTACTACCGTCTTCCATGGAACGGCAAAGTGCTGCAATGGAAGCTCAGGCAACTGCCATGGTGGTGCTGGACTTCTCGGTTGAAAGGGGCTTGCAGAGTGTCTCAGCTGCCCAGAGATCTGTCGTCCAGCAGATCACTGGGCTGGCTGAACAGACGCCCCAAGGTAGTGGTGTGGGAATCATGGAGCAGGAACCTACTGTTCTCTCTCCGGATGGCAGCATTCATGCTCCCTCCCCCGCCATTACTCTTGCCATTGCCTGTAAGCCAGATGGCCCAGACTGCTGAAGCCCATGCTAAGATTGTGCAGTCTGAGGCGGGGCCATTACAGCCCACAACCTCTCGAGCGCATTGCAGGAGGACATCCGAACTGCCCTCTTCAGATTCTCAGCAGCTATCCACCTTTTTTGGTGCTGCCACTCGGGTTGCACTTCATAGAAGCACGAGAGTAGCCAAGAGCACTTATAGGCTAGCCACTAAAGGTCAGTACCATGGTGAGTAGTTTAATATTTGTAAGCGATGTTGGTTGTTATGTTTTCATTGTTTGTTTTTGGTATAGACAAAGAGTGATTATGCTAATTGGGTAGTGGTGGAATTGGTGGTCTTTTTTATTGTGTGCTTCATGGAGAAGGGGTTGAAAGGATTGAATGCAGGTGGTGGATTGCTTGATGGATCCTCAGTCGTGGAAGGTAATGCCTATGGCAACAGTGCCTGAAGTCTGATCGTGGAGGATGTTTCTCAAAAGCGGTCTTCAATTAGATGGAGGAGAGTGTCCCTCCCAGGTGCGGGCCATCTACGTGGAACCCTCTGGCCCCCCTCATCTTCCTCCTTCTCCTCAACCTCCTCCTCCTCCTCTTGTGGGTCCTGAGCTTGACCCTCTGGCACAACTGCTGGTGGCAACGGCTGATTGCAGCAAATCACCACGAATCTGGAGTCCTGCTCGACCTCCTGTCCCTCCTCTCCCTCTCTCCTCCAGCAGCTGGTGCTGCTCTGTCTGGCCTCATCTCCTCCTCCCATTCCTTCACCAGACCAAGGGGAACCCCTAGCAAGATCCCCATGACCAAGCACTCCCTTTTTCCCGGTGACTCCTATAAGGTCTCCAATAAGGTACAGTAGCACAGCACTTACTCTCTTTAGATGAGGGCCTCAGAGAATTTTCGGAATAAATGTTGATCGAGTGTTGGTGAAGTCTTGACAAAGTGTCCCAGAAAGTCTCCCGATGTGTATCAAAAGTCCTCTTCAAACGCAGTGTAGACAGTCTATCTCCAGCAGCAAATGAACAGTGAAAGCTGAGCATGGCTTTAAGTAGCGCTCACAATCCTCACCAACAACTTCTTTACTCCTATTCAGCTGATGGCTGTTACGAGTGGTCGTTAACTGCAGCACTTGCCAGCAAAATGATGTGCAGCCTCTTTAATGAGCGTTAGCAACTACTGTAATTGATCATCAGAGCCTTAATCATCCTCGGGGGCGGCCATTCCTAGCGCCGCTTCAACTCCTTTACCAAGATGGCGTCTTGTGCTAAAGGCGGGCTAACCAGGCATTGCAGCTCAAGACCCTATCTTCACCACCTCGGAGGCTCTTTAGCGTCTAAAGTATCTGGGGAAGCTCGCCCCCTAAGAATCTAACCTGGCTCTAATCCTTAAGATTTCAAGGAAAGTTTTAATTATTGTACATTCTACAAGGTAACTTTATTTCAATATCATTAGCTGCTGCTGAGCAGATTTTTCTGTGTTTGGAGTGATGGAGCTCTCGACCAATGTCAGTATAAGCAGGCTGGACAAAGGCAGGGATTGAAAGGTTTCTGTTTATCCAAAAATGGTAGCTGATGCTCTTCTAATTACCATCAATGCCACCTCATTTTTCCAGTCGTGCCCAAACTTGCTTTTCTCACTTTAGTTGACACTCTCCAGCTCCCATTCACCAGATCCCTGCTTTTCCAACTCCATTTGCTCACTTCCCTACTTCTTGGACTCTGATCATCTGAGGCCATTCATTCATCTAGCTCTATTTGTTTATGTCCTTGCACTCCCAATAATCATGTCCCCAGTCTGTTACCTCTTATTATTCTGTTCCTTCCTTCCCAAACTTTTTCATGAATTGAACTGCTGTCTTAAAGCAAATAATTTATTTGATGCTAATAAAATAATTGTTTTAATTAATTTCGTATATTTAGCATTAATAACTATTCACAATCTGTTTAAATTATATTATATTACATCAAATGCCAGAGTAGGGGTTGAGTGCCAGGCTCCAAACTCAAGGAGAGCAACAAGATGTCTGGAAGCAATAACAGCAGGGGTCAGTTGCTGGCTGGGACCAGAGCAGGGTCCACAGTAATCCAGGTTAGGAGTGCACAAAATTATAGTGACATGACACAATGAAATATTAGAAAAGTCACTTCACTGATGGGGTCTTGCATATTCTAATCTTTAGAATTTTTGAAATAGTTAAGATATTTGGTCAGAGAGAGCACCAAAGTCAAAGAGCAGAACAGTATGTCACAGACAGGGTCAACTGGGGATTGATCACTATAAGAATGTAGAAGGAGGGCTGGAAGAAGTGTCATGATTTGAAAAAGAACACCATGGTAAAGCAAGTGTATCACCCTGCGTTGACATGGAAATAGAGAACCAATACGGTAAAGGAAGTTATGTCTCTGCTGGAGTTTACAAGTCAGATTTGTTCATATTTGGCCCACTCCCATACAATGCAACAGGATTTTTCCATGACTGGCCTTTGAGATGCCCTGAACGAGCAATTTTGTTTGGAGGGGTCGTTTCCATAAATACGTTGGCCCAGAAATTCCGTTCGCAGCCCTCCCGCAGGCGGAGGGCTGCGATCTGGAAAGATCTGCGCCTGGACCGGAGGGCTCCCGGGAGGCGCAGAATTCCGTTGCTGTGCCTCTTCAAACTACCGTTGTGCAGGGCACGCGTATCCGAGGGACGCAGGCGGATCGCAGCGTCCCTGGGATCACGTGGGCCATGGGGAGCCAATCAGAGCAGGGAATCTCCATTCATAGATTTGACAGGAAGACCTGTCAAATCTATGAATAGAGATCAGCCCCAAAACATAAGTAAAACTTCAAATAAATAAAAAAAAAATCACATTTTTAAAATGACTATAAATTACACAAATTAACTATTTTAAACAAAAATTAAAATTTTTGAAAAAAATAATTAAAGTTTTTAACGGGGCTAAAAATAAACTTACCTTTCTTTAAAGTATTTTAAAATGATAAATCAGTGGAAAAACATTTTGTTTTTTTACTTTCTTAAACTATTAGCCTGGTAAAAGCAGGCCTTGCACCTGCTTTTCTAGGCGCAGCTGTTCCCGACTTACCTGGACTGATAAAACTGTGAAAAAAACGGAAGTTTCTGACGTACGCGCTGCCTATCCGGCGCAGGCGTTTGTCCAGTCAAGCCCTTTCTGCAGAGAACGGAAGTTCCGGTTTCCAGCGCATGCGCAGTGCATGCGTAAAACCGGCACTTCCGTTGGCCCTACGGGTGAGTACACAGCGCGTACACACCCGTAGGGAACGGAATTTCTAGGCATTTATAAAATGACAGCAAGGTTAAGAAAGACTGTACCACTTTCTAGCAGGCTTGCTCCTGTGTTTACTCACATCTACGTATAATAGGATTTTCTTGTGGATTTGGTTGAATTCTGCAGGGATTAACCATTTCTTTAGAGATTGTTAATGTTGTGGTTTTCTTGAACTAAAATCATTCTATTATTAGCACAACAGTAAAGAAAAGGAAGTGAACAACCCCATGAGCAATTTGTCCTTGTACCTAAAAAGATTAATCTTTTATGAACAAGCCAGAGTAGGTCCTTGTAATTTCTCAGCACTGACTCAAGAAAAAGTGGCCAGGTTGTCATTTTTGTTAAACAAAGAAATGAAATGCAAAAAATAAGCTATATGCAGACAACCCATTCATTTTTGTAATCAAACACGATCATTACTAACTTGTGAAGATTGGCAAACGGTTCTAATCAGAGCTCCATCTCATCAAGATAAGAGCTTCTTTACTAGGTCCCCAATCAGACTAATGAAAAAGTTACAAAAGGCAAGATACTGCAAATGCTGGAAATCTGAAATATAAGCAGAAAATGCTGGAAATACTCAGCAGGTCAGGCAGTATCTATGGCGAGAGAAACACTCTCGTTTATCTCTCCACAGATGCTGCCTGACCTGTTGAGTATTTCCAGCATTTTCTGTTTATATTTAATGAAAAAGTTTGTTACAGTGACAGGTTTCCAATATTCTCTTGGATCTAAAAAACAATTTACACACAAATATTAGAATTTGATAAGCAAAGCACCAAATGGGAAACTTGCTGTACTATGTTACATATTCTATGCAAACTACTGACTGCATGAAAAACACATTGTGGCTGTGCACTTGATTTTATGCTATAATGCACTTTCCTCATAGTCTTTTAGAAGTTGCCTTGTACATCATAGCATGCTTTTGTCACAGTACAAGACTCAGCACTGTGGCAAATTAAGATAAATTACAGAAACAAAGCAGGTACAGGAAAATGTACTCAGGCATCTATACTCTGTTGTTAAAAAAATGTGATTCCAGTGGCCAAGCAGCAGGGGAAAAGTTAAAGAAGGCAGTGTCCACCTGCTAAGTGTAATATTTTCCAAGCTCAAGATTTCAGACATCTGACTTAGACAGTGAAAGAGCCTTTATGACCTGAATTATACCAACAAATTAAGAGACTGGACAGAATTTCAACAAGTAATACTGGACTGAACCCGGGTACTGCTTTATCCCAATGGAAAAATTACACACACTAAAATCTACATTTAAAAAATGTATGTGTTGATGAAAAACATCTCATTTTGCAGTTTTAAGCTACCTTTTCTGCTGTTGTGGTGTGATACGAAATTTAAAATACTGTCAACTGAAACAGTTTTGCAAGGGGATCAGTTTTTGGTGACAATTGATTTTCATGGCACTCTGTTGGAATTGTGTTTAATTCCAGTCTTTTGGGCCAGCTTGAAGTGCTCTCAGATGTGCATAATCTAGGCTGACACTCCAGTACAGTACTGTGAGAGAGTGCTGCACTGTCAGAGGTACTAAATCGAGGCCCCGTCTTCCCTATCAGCTGGATGTGAGAGATCCCATGGCATTAATTCGAAGAAGAGCAGGGGAGTTTGTCCCGGTGTCCTGGCCAATATTTATCCCTCAACCAACATCACCAAAACAGATGCTCTGGTAATTATCACATTGCTGTTTGTGGGACCATGCTGCACATAGATTGGCTGCCGCATTTCCTACATTACAACAGCAACTACACTTCAAAAGTACTTAATTGGCTGTAAAGCGCTTTGGGATGTTTTGAGGTCGTGAAAGACGCGATAAAAATACAAGTCTTTCTTTCTTTGCATTTGAGGCAGGGAACTCACAGGATGCCAGAGTTATCATATAATTAGTATCTGCTCAAGTTGTGCATGGCCAAGTCTAAAATACTCGTTCTTACCCCTTCTGAGACAACCTCGGAAATTCATAGAAACATAGAAGATAGGAGCAGGAGTAGGCCATTCGGCCCCTCGAGCCTGCTCCGCCAATCGATGAGATCATGGCTGATCATCTAAACTCAATACCCTGTACCTGCCTTCTCCCCATATCCCTTGATACCTTTAGCTTTAAGAAATATATCTAACTCATCCTTGAATATATTTAATGACTTTGCCTCAACTACCTTCTGTGGTAGAGAATTTCACAGGTTCACCACTCTCTGTCACTGTTTTTCAAATGCTCAGCTATTACATCCTTTATAATGGACTCTAGCATTTTCCCCACTACCGATGTCAGGCTTACCGGTCTGTAATTCCCCGCTTTCTCTCTACCACCCTTTTTGAATAGTGGGGTAACATTAGCTACCCTCCAATCCATGGGGACAGTTCCAGATTCCATCGAATGTTGGAAGATGATCAGCAATGCATCTACTTTTTCTAGGGCCACTTCCTTAAGTACCCTAGGATGTAGATTATCAGGCCCTGGGGATTTATCGGCCTTCAATACCGTCAATTTCCCTAACACCATTTCCCTGCAAATACTGATTTCTTTCAGTTCCTCCCTTACATCAGACCGTATGTTCTCCAACATCTCTGGGAGGTTATTTGCGTCCTCCTTTGTGAAGACAGAACCAAAATATGCATTTAATTGGGCTGCCATTTCTTTGTTCCCCATTATAACTTCCCCCGCTTCTGACTGCAAGGGACCTACACTTGATTTCACTAATCTTTTTCTCTTCACATATCTATAAAAGCTCTTACAGTCAGTTTTTATGTTCCCAGCAAGCTTACTTTCATATTCTATTTTCCCCTTCTTAATTAATCCCTTTGTCCTCCTTTGTTGAATCCTAAACTGCTCCCAATCCTCAGGGCTACCGCTTTTTCTGGCCAATTTATATGCCCTCTCCTTGGATCTTATGCTATCCCTAATTTCCCATGTTAGCCACGGTTGAGTCACCCTTTTTGTTTTATTCTTATGCCACACTGGGATGAACAAATTCTGTAGTTCATCCATGCAGTCTTTGAATGTTTGCCATTGCCTATCCACCGTCAACCCCTTGAGTGACATTCCCCAATCAATCCTACCCAATTCGCGCCTCATACCATCGTAGTTTCCTTTATTTAAATTCAGGACCCTAGTCTCTGATTCAACTACTTCACTCTCCATCCTAATGAAGAATTCTATCATATTATGATCACTCTGACCCAAGGGGCCTCGTACAACAAGATTGCTAATTAATCCTTTCTCGTTGCATAATACCCAGTCTAAGATGGCCTGATCTCTGGTTGGTTCCTCGACATATTGTTCCAGAAAACCATCTCGTAAACATTCTAGGAATTCCTCCTCCACAGTATTTTTACTAATTTGGTTAGCCCAATCTATATGTAAATTAAAGTCACCCATGATGACTGCTGTGCCCTTACTGCATGCTTCTCTAATTTCCTTTTAATGCCGTCCCCAACCTCCGTATTACTGTTTGGAGGTCTATATACCACTCCCACTAACGTTTTCTGCCCCTTGTTATTTCTCAGTTCTACCCATACAGATTCCGCATCATCAGAGCTAATATCCTTCCTTTCAATTGTGTTAATCCCCTCTTTAACCAGCAATGCTACCCCACCTCCCTTTCTTTTTTGCCTATCTTTCCTAAATATTGAATAACCCTGGATGTTGAGTTCCCAGCCTTGGCCACCCTGGAGCCATGTTTCTGTAATCCCAATCAAATCGTATTCATTTACCTCTATTTGCGCAGCTAATTCATCCACCTTGTTCCGAATGCTCCTTGCATTAAGACACAAAGCCTTCAGGCTTGTTTTTTTAACGCTCTCAGACCTATATGAATTATTATTTACTGTGACCATGTTTGATTTAAACCGTTGAGTTCTTTGCCTTCTACTTTTGTTTTTCTCCTTCCTGTCTTTAGCTTTTATCCTTATTTCCCTTTCCTCTGTCTCCCTGCTCAGATTCTACTCCATTACGGCTGGACCTACTTCTCTTTCTCTGATTCTTGCTTAAAAACCTGGCATATTCAGCAGTAACATAATTGTAGCCAATTACATGGAACTGAGATGAGAAGAATTGTGTTAGTTTCTGTACAACAGCCAAAGGCAGCTTTGTTAACGTAGTTACATTTAATACTGCATCCCATTTAAGAGGATTTTCAATGGTGTAACTAGTTACATCTGGAGAGAGATGAGAGAGCTTACAGGACACAACTGAGAATATGAAAGCACCTCCTGTAATTGTAATAATCCCTATTAAATTGAAACAAAGTAATATTTAAATGATTTAAATTTAATTTTAAAAATTTCTACGGTAACATAAACTAATTAATGATGAACACCAAAATACTCAGTTTGTTCCAATTATGAGGAAGGCTTTCATAACCCAATTAGCTCATTCATTCAAAGCAGAATGATTCTGTTGTTAGCACACTGTTGTTTACCCTCAGTGGCCCACATTATAACCCATTCCAGACTGATGAGACAAAATCCTCTTCTTAGGCTCACAGCACTAAAAAGCTGTCAACACTTTTTTCCTAAATTGACAACCCCATTCATGAGGCTAATGTAAAAAATGAAATAGCCACCCTAATGTTCAGGGGCTGTGTCTCTGAAAGTGGGGTTGAGGCACATTACTGATGCACAGACATTGACACTGTGGGTTGGATTATCCTCCTTGATCCTGCCCCAAATCGGGTAGGATAGTGGCAGAGAATGAGGGAAATTTTGGGCAGTGAAACCTACCGCTGACACCCCACCTGACCTGCATTGCCCTCCCACTGCCCCTGCTACGACTGCTGCTTTCCACTCCTTCTCTGCAAATGGTCATGGCAGGGGGCTGGGCCTGGGTAGTTTTCCTTTCCATCTGCCCATGTTACAGTTGTCTCCCAGGATCGCCATGGGGAAGGTGGTGGTAGACCCTTGGAAGTGGCAATAACAGCTTTAAGATGCCCCTATGGAGGGAACGGGATTTGTAGTGGTCTCTTCTTCTTCCATTTTGCCCCCAGCCCTTACATGTTGAAGTCCTCAGTCTCAGCCTTCAGTGGAACATCTCTTCCAATCTTAAGGGTTCATCAGCCCCTTTAATGTTACTTTCTTCTAGTCTTACTGAATCACTGGCCGAATATTCCCCCTCTGCAGGACGTGCTCTCTCTAGGTGGAAGCGATTCCACCGTGAGCCCCCAGGCCCCTACGTGATAAGTGACTTTCACCCCACCAATCTGGGCAAGGTCACAGTGGGGTAAACATGGAAGATGGAAGTCCTGCCCTGCCAAAACATCGCTGTGGGGAGTAGAATCCTGACAATGTGTCCAAAGTGAAAAAAAGTACTTAGGGGGAAAAATTCAGTTGGTTGCGCCTCCCGTTAGCGCCTTAAGAGGGCGCTAATGGGGCGCAAAGCATCTAGCGCCCAGGCGCGGCGAAGTTTGCGCCGCTCGCGAAATTAACTAGACATTTTGCGGCGACGCTAAACACTACCGCCACGATCTCCTGCGCCGGCAGATTGTGACGTCAGTCGAGTGCGCAACGCCCCGGTATCGCCCCGGAGCGGATATTGAGTGGTGCCCCCTGCCTTACCGCCTGACGCTAGCAACGACAGTTTGAGTGGAGCGTTCTGCAGTCATGAAGGGAAAGGGGGAGCGCTATTTAAAGGTGACCGCTTCCTGCCTTTTATTGTTGGTGCCATTTTTGAACTACGCATTCTGAGAGAGAGAGAGAGAGAGACTTCTGGAGAGTTTCAACGTTGTGTGAAGGAGTTTTAGGTACTGAGCAGCACTTTGCAGGTTCATTTTGATTTGCCATTCCTTGTATCGATTTAGAAGAGACTGTGGGGGCTGCACTCTGAGCTCTTTGCCTGGTACTCTCCATTGTCCTTTCCAGCAGATTTGATGTGCAGGTCTCTCCAGGCCGAGATTCAAGGCTGCAATTAGCAGGATGTGGATTGAAAGTGAGATTAACCATCCCCTTTAAGAACTGGCCCGTGCCATTGTGTGTGTGTTCCATTGCTGACTGACATTACATGAGCTTCGCCAGCGCTCTGAGGTAGCGCCTCGCTCCTCGGCCTTTGCGCCTTAAGACAGGTGTGAAGCGCCTGATTTAGCGCTCCAATCACCTCCGGGGCGATAAAAGTCAAGTTTGCAGTCGGTGGCGATAATTAGTGCCAGGCGCTAATCTTTGCGCCCGGCCGATAATTGCGCCCCAAATGGGGCGATACTGAATTTCTCCCCCTTATTTTCTTAGACTAACAGTCGTCACCTTGAAGAGCAAAAAAAAACCAGGAAAATGTCATTGTTGATTACAAAATAAATTGGATGCGTTAGCCATGACTCAGTTGGTAGCACTCTTGCCTCTGAGTCAGAAGGTTGTGGGTTCAAGTTCCACTCGAGAGACTTGAGCACAATAATCTAGGCTGACACTCCAATGCAATACTGAGGAAGTGCTGCACCGTCACTGTTATGCAAGATAAGGGTTCATGGGGTTGGGGGTAATATAGGATCAGTGCTTGGGCCTCAGCTATTTACAATTTATATGAATGACTTAGATGAAGGGACCGAGTGTAATGTATCCAAGTTTACTGACGATACAAAGCTAGGTGAGAAAGTAAGGAGGACACGAAGAGCCTGCAAAGGGATATAGACAGGTTAAGTGAGTGGGCAATAAGGGGGCAGATGGAGCATAATGTGGGGAAATGTGAGCTTATTCACTTTGGTAGGAAGAATAGAAAGACAGAATATATTTTAAATGGTGAGAAACTATTAAATGTTGATGTTCAGAGATTTATGTGTCCTCAAACAGGAAACACAGAAAGTTAGCATGCAGGTACAGCAAGCAGTTAGGAAGGCAAATCACATTGTATTGCAAGGGGGTTGGAGTACAAGAGTAAGGAAGTCTTGCTACAATTGTACAGGGCTTTGGTAAGACCACATCTGGAATACTATGCACAGTTTTAGTCTCCTTATCTGAAGAAGGATATACTAAGGCTGGGTCATTAAATACATTTAAAGTGGAGATAGACAAATTTTTGCAAGATAAGGGAGCGAAGGGTTATGGGGAGCGGGGTGGGAAGTGGCTTTGAGCCCGAGATCAGCCACGATCTTATTGAATGGCGGAGCAGGCTCGAGGGGCCAAGTGGCCTATTCCTGCTCCTATTTCTTATGTTATGTTCTTATACTTGCCTTACAACCGGTGCAACAAACGTTCACTAGATTGATCCCTGGGATGAGAGGGTTGTCCTATGAGGAGAGATTGAGTAGATTGGGTCTATACTCTCTGGCGTTTAGAAGAATGAGAGGTGATCGCACTGAAACATACAAGATTCTGAGGGAGATTGACAGGGTAGATGCTGAGAGGTTGTTTCCCCTGGCTGGACAGCCTAGAACTAAGGGGCATAGTCTCAGGATAAGGGGTCGGCCATTTAAGACTGAGATGAGGAGGAACTTCTTCACTCAGATGGTTGTGAATTTTTGGAATTCTCTACCCCAAAGGGCTGTGGATGCTAAAGTATTGAGTATATTCAAGGCTGAAAGAGATAGATATTTGGACCCTAGGGGAATCAAGGGATATGGAGATCAGGCAGGAAAGTGGAGCTGAGGTCGAAGATCAGCCATGATCTTACTGAATGTTGGAACAGGCTCAGTGGGCAGGTGTGGTGGGGGCTGTATGGCCTACTCCTGCTCCTAATTCTTGTGTTCTTATGTTCTTATTAAAATTAATTCCGAAATGGCAGTCTTCAGCTCTTAAAACGGAACTGCCTTCTGCACGTAAAAAATGGTAAAAGTGCTTCAGCACTAAAGCAAATGGCTCAACAACCAGGGAAGGGGCACCCAGGGTCTTGCACACAGCACTCCAGCTTTGTGTAGAGGGTCAACACTACAAGGGAGGTCCTCTACTCCTCCAGAAAGAAGGATGTGGGACCAGATCGCCGTGGCCATCACTGCCAGCAGTGTCGCGCCCATGACCTGGCTCCAGTGCCCAAAGACGTTTCATGACCTCAGACCAGTGGTCAAGGTCAGTGAATGCATCTTCAAAAGCTGTCTCCTACCAACTGCACCACTAGCCTCACACACAGCTCAATGCACGACTCCCCCGCACCACCCCCCCCCCCCACCCCCAAATCACTCACCTACCATCAATCTGTACCAAACACAAGGCACACCTTACATTCCAAGCTTCACCTCATACCCTCAGAGAAGACAATGCTGGCCATTCTTGGCAGGGGCATGGCTGAGACCTTGGCCAGCAGCAGGGCTGAAAGAATACAAGATGCTGGTATCCTCATACGTTATCCCCCTTCCCACATTCCACTTTCCCCTCATCCCATAATATCTTCTGATTTACAAGGTGCGCATGGTATGAGCATGCAGCTCTTGTTTTCCCGCCCTCCCCTCACCACAACTCTACCCTTGTGCCTTTCTCATTTTAGACACCCAAGAAATGCAGCTTGCCCAGCCAGTGGTTGACCAAGAAGAGGGAGAGGAGAGGGAAGAAGAAGAAGAAACACTGTCACTTGATTTCACACTCCCAGCCACCCGATCCTTGAGGTCGACCAGCAAGGCCATTTGTAGTGTCCCCCACTGAAAGTCAGCAGCCTTCCACCAGTCATGCTGCAGCCACTGGGGTAGCACGTCACTAGGATAGGCAAAGGCACACACAAGACAGTCACTAAGAGAATGCACAAGGATGATTAGTTGATTTCATGATGTCATATTGGATGGAGAGATGTATAAAGTTGGATTAGAAAGTTTGATTTGTGGTGGCTTTTATTTCAGCATTATGGCCAAAAAGTCTCTGTGATGGTCAGTAACAGAGGGAAGGCAAAGTGTGGATCAAATGTTGAAAGGGAAATTGGGATTGTGGCCACTGGTAAAGCAGGAGGATGATTCCATCCCGGATATCCTGGCCAGAAAGGGGCTATCTGGTTTTATCCTTCCTTTCACTTCCTCCTCTTCTGCTTCTTCCTCTACTGCTTCCACCTCTTCTTCCCTCTGCGAGCAGATTGTCCCCTTTGCTGCCTTTGCTTCATCTCCACGTGTCTTCCAGGACTGTGAGCAAGTGTTCTTCTTAGAGGCAATATATTGCAAATGCTGGAAAGCTGAAATAAAAGCAAAAAATGCTGGAAATACTCAGCCGGTCAGGCAACATCTCGACCTGAAACCTTAACTTTGTTTCTCTCGCCATGGATGCTGCCCGACCTGCTGAGTATTTGCAGCATTTTCTTTCTTCTCAGAGGCATTCCTTTACCATCCAAAGCCTTGCAAGTGTCCAGCAGCACTCCCTGCACCCTTTAACAACATTTTAAGTCTGTTGCACCAAGCCACTACTGCAATAAAATATTTTTTAAAGTTCAAAAGCTGAAATCCAAACTTACCTGAAAGATGTGTGTGTCCCTTTAAGAAGCGCTGATAGCATCTCTGCAGAGCTGCTTCAGACACATTTCACTGTGCATATTCAGGACACAGCGTTATGGAGAGCGAAAACGTCCAAAATACAGTTGTGGCGTCAAATCAGGCGTTACACGACGATTGACGTCACGATCTGCTTATTTAAATTTGAGATGTCAGCGCTGTCAATGGCAGTGCTATGGCTCTCACCAAAATGGCTGCTGCAGTGTCCCGCACCAGAAGCGGACAGAAGCGAGGCGTCCACCATTTTTTTAACAAAACCACCCTTAACAGCTGGCGCTACACCGGAGAATTACTAGGCCATAACGTTTAGCAAAAATGGACATTGAATGGTGGAGTTGATTAAACACTATCCTACATCTCTGAGAACTTGGTCCAAGTTCAGCCTAAAATGATGGGGAAGCAATCGTTTCTGTCTTTTGGCAGTAAACAGCATGTATAACATGAGTTTGAGCATTAATAGGAGGATATTAAGTGAAATGCAACTCACTCAGGATTAAAATTCCTACTGTAGCCAGAAGCTGGGGGAGAATGTGTATTACAATGAGATGAACCAGTTTGCTAACTGATGCTTCTCATGTACTGCACCAGCTTGAGACAACAAAGGACAATGGTCCTTCCTGTGGGACATCCAGACTCCTTATTCCAGGATGGACTGAGTCATTTGGGAGTGGTAGTTCTAATGGTCAATTCTCAGACAAGAATATGGTCAGAGGTCTATCTAGAGCAGATCCACAGCTCGTAACAGGATGTATGGAGACAATTAGTCTGAATCTAACTCTGCTATACCTGACTTTGGGATACAAGATGTTGACTCCTCGTGCCTGAAATGTTAAAAGTATTCAATTCCTCAGAATTAAAAATTTTCTTTTTTTTTTTAAAAGTGGGTAAAAAAAATAAATCAAAAATTGTACTTAATTGCATTTGGTTTAATCATTTTCAAATTCAATGCTCCTCTCAACAACCCACTGAAATACGACCAATGATGGGAAGCTAAAGTAATCCACATTTCAAAACAGTTCTGAAATACTGTTTCGTGCTAGAATTATAAAATACATTTATCTACATGTAACTGCCAGGTACTGGACACATTCAATCCTACTGAACACCAGGGATTGGGAACATGTGTTGTCCAACACACAGCCCCACCCAACATCACCAGGGACTGGAAACATGTGCTCTCTGACATGCACCCCCAACAGCATCAGAGCCTTGGACAGCTCCAACACCTGTCTTCCAGTGATCATCAAATGGAGGAAATGATATAATACTAATGAGGATAAAAAGCACCAACATTGTTTTCCTCCATCTCCAGCCTCAGATGCCAACTTCCAGATATGATTTTGGGAAATTGAAGCCAGAAACCTTTCTCCCTTTCATATATATATGCAGTATTTTTAAAGGGAGAAGTACAAAAAGGCAGGCCAGTGCGAACTGGGTGCAGGCAATGATCATGGTCGGCCAATTTTGCATATGGTGCCTCAAGCCGGCGTGAAGACTCCTATTTGCAAATGCGCCTCTTTTTCTGCCATAAACAATATGGCAGGCAGTGCCCTTCCAGTGCCGAATAAGAGTGCGGGCCTCATCCGCCATATTGAGTGCTTAAGCGTCAGCCTCATGCCTGATAAACGGACGCGGCACTAATGAATTTCTAGGCCATAAAAATACTGAGCTATTCTGACATACGCCCAACATAGCCAGTCAAATCAGGCAACCTACTATCATGGGAAAACACTCCTTTTATAATAAAACAGTGTTTATTTTGACTCACTGTCAGCAATACCACAAGAGATCTACTTGACTTCATAATAAAATGTGTTGTGTCTATCATGTATGTTGTGACCATCAAACCATCATTTTTTTTCTTCCATATTGGTTAAATGTTAAGTCTATGTTTTACCACTTATTAATTGGTCCACCTCTGTCATACTATGCCAAACCTCTAAACATTTTAGCTAATCATGTTCCAGAAAAAACTAATTCTCCTAGACATGGCCATCAGAACAATTTTCCACTATATATCACAAAATAAAGTTGATCATATAACTCATAAAAATTTGGAAATGTAGGCCAAATTTACCTATTAACATACCGATTCCATCTTCTAATCACTCCTCCTGCTTTTCACACATTCTGTCCCCAACGCATGAGCCCCAAACTTCACACCTTCCTATTGTCTCCTGATCTCAGCCTGATATGGCTTCCAACCCCATTTCCAAGATGGCTCTCCTGATTAGCAATTGCTCCTCAAGTTGCTTCATCTCTCCTTAAATGCTTTGCCTCAGTGCTGCTCCTCACTCCAGGCATGGTTCCTGATCCAACCTAGACTTCACGATTCACAGCCTTTCCTCCCTTTTTAGCCTTATAAAAATACCAGGGCTGGACTTCAGAAGGAGGCAATTTGGGGATCAACCTGGGGCGGGATGAAACTTTCGGCTTACCCTGATCCCATTCCAATTCCAGGAATGAGGAGCATTTATATACTGTTGGAGGGCACAATGGGGTGCCAAACTCGCCATGGTGCTCTTGCAGTGCAAGAGTGTTGGCCCGAAAATTTACATAAAAGTTTAGCCCATTCACTTATTAGACCAGTTTCCATAAAAGCTGTTGATAGCAGTAGGAAAACCCCAGTCCTTTAAGTTTTAAATGACTCTGCTGGCCTTAGCAACGCTGGATGCCTGGGATGCACAGGCACCACATGGGCTTCAATATCTGATGGGCAGAAAAAATGGATAGGAATTTGGCATAACCAGTCCCATCCCAGCCCACTCAGAAAGCACTTTATTCTTGACCCCAGGGCCATGGAATTTCTGGGCTACATAATGATTACTGTTACTGGTAAGTGCATAATTGAAAAACATGCAAAGATAAAAACAGCAAACACTGGGAAAAAAAAACACAATTCAGAAAAAAACTCATTTACCCATAACTTTACCCATCCTATCTTGCAATTGCCTCCTCATGAACAACCTGATGTAAGCCCTCCCCCCGATACAGGGCGCGAAATACAAAGAGATATATAATATTGTAGAAGTAAACATATCTTGAAGCAATAAAAGGAATCACAATAGAATGATGATTACATTGAGTACAAAAGTAGACCCAGTGCAGGCCAAATATTAGAGAAAAATAACTTTTTATAACTTGATATAGAACCAAACAAAATGCAAATATTTAGGGGATACCAGCATAGATTATTTCTAATCAGAAAAAAATACTGAAGATCTGAAACCAAAACAGAAAATACTGGAAAAAGACAGTAGGTCCATTCGCATCAATAAAGTGAAATGGTAAATTAATGTTTTAGATGCAAGCCATTTAACAGAATTGAGAACTGGCTTATTTCTCAGTGAGGTTGCACCCAAACCTTTAACCAGTTTTTTTTTTACAAAGATTGCCAGACCTATGTATTTCCAGCATTTTCTAAAATTATAGATAATATTCTGTTTAATATCTTAAAATTCTGTTTAATATTTTTGTCCATGAGAAATGCCACAGGAAATAAATTAGTTTTTTAAAGGATCCAAAGTTAAAACACATTATTACATTGTCTCTGCTTATAATTACACTAAGTACAGTGTAAAATCCAATATTTAAGCACTATGAGGACACACTAAAAGCTTCAATGCAGATATCAGACAGTGATGATGCAGTACTTTAACATTCACTTCCATTCTAAAGCACTTACAAAATGGTTTTTTGAAGTGTAACCTAATCAACTATATGGCTTTATTTTCATAATCCTGGGATAGCTAAAACATTCCATTTTATGTAGTGTCCCCTTCATTAAGGTCATAATATCAAGAAAGTTTGCCCCAAAATAGCTATAATTACCTACTGTTGCAATGTACCTGACTTATAATTGGCCTTGGCACTGGTCCTGAAGGAATGTTTTATTTTAATGTATGTGGAAAATGTATCTAAATTATGCTGAGTGAATGTAAGACTTTATTCGCTTGTGATAATATGCACTATCTTGTTCTGTAAGCAAAACCAAGAGGAATGCTGCAATGAGAATAATAATTGAGCAACTTTTTCTTCTTCTTGTGAATCATTCAGTGTGCATTCCAAATTATTATTTTGATACAATTAGTAAAACGAAGAGTGAACTTTCTACATTCTCTGCTACTTTAACCCTTAGACTACCAGCAGATACTGGAAGTTGACTGTCTCCCTCGACTGACCGCTTTTATAAGTTTTCACCTCACATGCTATAATACTGAACTAGACAATGACTCTGAAATTCCACTGGGGTTTTCCTGACCTCCCCTCATAAATTCAGTGGGAGACTGACAGAACACCCAGAGAAACAACATAAACAGCTGCACTGTTTCTCTGGGAGTTTCCCTGATTTCCTGCCAAAGTTACGGTAAGGGATAGGGCGAACGTCCATGGAATTTCAGGACCAATATGAAGGTAAAGTTTTTCCAATATCATAAGTAGCACTGTTATTCTAATATTGGCAGTAAGGAAACTAACAGCTTCAGTTCAAATCA
Source organism: Squalus acanthias (assembly GCA_030390025.1). Taxonomy (NCBI): domain Eukaryota; kingdom Metazoa; phylum Chordata; class Chondrichthyes; order Squaliformes; family Squalidae; genus Squalus; species Squalus acanthias. The sequence continues at coordinate 100,910,967 of CM059432.1, forward strand.
ATTCTTCATCTCTTTGACCACACAAAATGTCATCTTGCATTTGTGTAGCACCTCTAACACAGCAAAACATGCCAAGGTACTTCATATTTCAGAATCAAATCTGATAGAAGCAAGTGGGAGGATGGCCAAAGGCTGACAAGGAAGGCTATAAGGACGATGCCGAGATGAGGAAAAAATAGCAGCATGAAGGAGCTTGAGGAGGGAGTTCAAAAGTGTGAGGGCAAGTTGGCTGAAGGTTATGTCACTGATTGTGGAGCTCAGGCAGCAGACCAGTGTTGCAAAGCTGGTGGGTATTGACAGGGATATAGGAATGGTAGAATTTGCACAGATAGGGGGACAAAGCCATGCAGGAATTTGAAGGCAAGGATTTTGAAGTCCATGTGCTGAGGGATGACAGCCAAGGGAGGCCAGCCAGGAAAGGGGCGATAGATGAGCAGGATCTCGTGTAGAACAGGATTTAACTGCTAAAGTACAGGATGAGTTGGAATTTGTAATACGGAGCTCAGGAGCCAAGCAAGAACCACATTGCTGGTGGTGAAAAAAAAGCTGGATGAGAGTTTCACTGGCATGGACAGTTGGGCTCTGCCACATTGAGCTTCAGTGGGCATCTAGGAGGGGGATGCGATTGGGCTGGGGTGTGGAGTTTCTGTCAACTGTCAAACAGGATGGATCTAGTCTTGCCAGTGTTGAGCTGCAAAAAAAATAGTGTCTCATCCACAACTTAGTGTCTGATGGGCAGTATGACAGCACAGCACAGTCACGGAATCAAGGGTGACAGAGGAGATGTAAAGCTGGGAATCACTGGCTTACATATAAAAACCAACACCCATGCTTACAGATAGTGTTGCTGAGAGGCAACATATGCAAGAATATTGATGTTTTTACTTTGCATTTGTTTTAATGGAGACAAAGCTATAATATGGAAAGGATTTGTTTAAGTCATGTTCTCGAAAAAGCCAGTTTTTCCCCGTCATGTTCTCAAAAAACCCTTCTCAAAACTGCTGATGAGAAGATAGTGAAACACAAGCTTTTATCACAGCAGTGATAAAAGTGGTACTGCCATGAGTGCGTACACAGAGGATTGTTTACATCAGAAGATGGTTTGGGGGGGGGGGAGGTAATAAATAAGAGGTAACACTCTAATGTGAAAGGGGTACGAATGAGGCCTCTTATCTCTGTTTGGTAAACTATTTGAAACAAATGGGTGGTTGGAAAACATGAGGTAAGGGTTGCATTCAGCAGGAAGAGAACCATAAACCAAAACGGTATAAGAGACAGATGCCATGTTTCACTTAGAATGGAGAAAAAGAGGAAAGAAGGAAGGAAACACTGGGAGATTTGGAGAAGCCATCTTAATTTCTCATTAAATCTACGCACAGTAAGTTTTGGACGCAGGGCTAACATGCGCTATTCTGTACAGTTGGTTGGAGTGTATAAGATTTTGTTGGTTAGGGTGTTTCAGATTAATGTTTTGTCGGTAATAAATTAAGTGAATTATCAAACATATTACTGCCTCTAGTTGTATGAATTTGTTTAAAGGGTAAGGAAGGAATTAACAACATATAGATCAGAAATTGGAATGAGCCACGGACAGAAGCTTTGGCATACCAGAGGTGACCATATGGGTATGGGAGGAGAAGCTATTGCAGGAGATGGGCTGGTCATTTTGGCAAAGGTAGGAATGGAACCATGAGAGTTCAATTTTATTCAGACGGACCACAAAGGAGAGGTTGTGGAGGATACTGTCATAGTTAACTGTGCCAAAAGTTGCACAGAGCTCGAGGATAAACCAGCATGGTCAGTCACACAGAGTGTTCAGGTTTCTGTGCTGTGGGAGGAATGGAAGCTGGATTCAAGCAATTCGGGTAGAGAGGTGGATGTAAAATTTGGATCCAATGATTAATTCCAGAAATGTAGGGAAGAAGGAAGGTTGGAAATGGAGCAGTAGTTAGAAAGGAAAGAGGACACACATTTCCAGCTTGCCTTAAATCTCCCTGCCCAATTTTGCATAAAATGCCCCACTAGCATTCCTTCATTTCTGGCCTGCCATCTTTATCAACATTGGTGCCTCCTTGAATCTGCTCAATAACTGCTTTGCTACCATTTTCAATGCTTGTTTCCATCAGATTCCGATGGTTTCCCACCACCACTGTTCTACTCGGTATAACAGTAAACTTCATGGACTCAAGTCTATGGTCTGCAGATTGTAGTATACATGGCATATAACGTGCCTTGCTGTCCACCATCGGAACTAGATTAACAATGTCAAGCAATACCATCCCTTCCTTTTCGCGACCGAATCCTCCTGTCATTTCAGGATCATCCTGAAGGGCAAGGATCATACAAAATTTATTTTCTGCACCACTAACTGCTTCTTCTAATCTCCTTTCCTAGCACCCTCAATACTTATTTCTCATAGATATGAGAAACTAGTGAAATTCTTTGTTTCTAAAATCAATGTTATTCTTTCACCTGCCATTGCCTCACCCACCCCAGCTCCTCAGTAACCCTTGCCTCAGGCCTCAGCCACCATCCCATCCACACTCAGCAACATTTGCCTTCACTTCCCCAGCCCTAATCAAATTTCTTTTCGCTATCAAGCCAACTCACTACTCCCTCAAGTTCTTTTTGACAGAATTTTTGACTACCTGACTTCCTCTTGGTCCCATATTCTTAACCATTGTTTCCACCCCTTTCAAAAGCATCTTGCTGAACCCACTTCTTTGAATCCAACTTTGAGCCATCTATCTTCTCAAACTACTGCTCATTGTTTCATCACCATTGAACAGATCATTATCACCCAACAACATGTTCAACTCTTTCACCATTTCCTGTTTGAATACCCCAGTTTGGTTCCATCCAATCTACAACACCAATACTCCCCTGGTCAACGTTACAATTGAAACTAGTGTGGTGCAGTAGCAGCTTTCTGTGCCATTCACTTCTTCCTGCAACCTTCAACATTGCTGAACATTCAATTTTCTTCTACTGTCTCCCCTCTGTGGGGCAGCTATGTGGCTCTAGAATCAGATAATGTTATAGCACAGAAACAGGCCATTCAGTTCATCAAGTCTGCACTGGTGTTTTTTTCCTCCATGAGCCACCAAGTCTAATCCCACTATCATGCTTATAAGAACATATGAACATAAGAAATAGGAGCAGGAGTAGGCCATTTGAGCCTGCTTCGCCATTTAATAAGATCATGGCTGATCTTCTACCTCAACTCCACCTTCCCGCACTATCCCTACATTCCTTGATTCCCTTAGCATCCAAAAATCTAACGATCTCTGTCTTGAATATATACAAAGACTGAGCATCCACAGCTCTCTAGGGTAGGGAATTCCAAAGATTCACAACGCAAAGAAATTTCTCCCCATCTCAGTCCTAAATGGCCAACCCCTTATTCTGAGAACGTGACCCCTAGCTCTAGACTCCCCAGCCAGAGGAAACATCCTCCCAGCATCTACCCTGTCAAGCCCTGTAAGAATTTTATATGTTTCAATGAGATCACCTCTCATTCTTCTAAACACTAGGGAATATAGGTCTAGTCTCCTCAATCTCTCCTCATAGGACCATTCCCTCATCTCAGGAATCAGTCTAGTGAGCCTTCATTGCACTCCCTCTGAGGCAAGAATATCCTTCCTTGGGTAAGGAGACCAAAACTGTACACAGTACCCCAGGTGTGGTCTCACCAAGACCGTATATAATTGCAGTAAGACTTCTTTACTCTTATATTCCAATCCCTTTGTAATAAAGGCTAACATACCATTTGTTTTCCTAATTGCTTGCTGTAACTGCATGTTAACTTTCTGTGATTCGTGTACAAGATGACTCAGGTCCCTCTGAATACCAACATTTCCCAGTCTCTCACCGATGACAAAATATTTTGTTTTTCTATTTTTCCTACCAAGGTAGATAACTTCACACTTCTCCACATTATATTACATCTGCCATATTCTTGCCCACTCACTTAACCTGTCTATGTCCCTTTGCAGTCTCTTTGCATCCTCCTCACAACTTACTTTCCCACCTAACTTATCATCAGCAAACTTGGATACATTACACTTGGTCCCCTCATGTAAGTCATTGATATAGATTGTAAATAGCTGAGGCCCAAGCACTTATCCTTGCTGTACCCTACTAGTTACAGCCTGCCAACCCGAAAATGACCCATTAATTCCTACTCTCTGTTTTCTGTCCATTAACCAATCCTCAATCCATGATAATATATTACCCCAATCCCATGAGCCCTAATTTTGTGTAATAACCTCTCATCTGGCACCTTATCGAATGTTTTTGAAAATCCAAGTACACTCCATGCACTGGTACCCCCTTTTCTACCCTGCTAGTTACAACTTCAAAAACTTTTGATATCCCTCTTTATGAAGCAACTATCAAATTCCATTTTAAAAGAATTTACAGACTCTGGATCAACAATAGTTTCTAGCAGAAAATTCCACATTGTCACCACCCTCTGTGCAAAGAACTCTGCCATCCCTGATCCAGGCGTCTGATTCTCCCCACCCCCGATCTCCACCAACCGCTACCCTCCCTCCCGGCCACCACTACCCACCCGGCCCGATTGCCATCTTTAACCATTTACCTGATGTTCGATTTCTCTTCATCGGCAAGTGGTCAGCGAACGCCTATTAGATATCTGCAGCTTACTGGCTCGATGTTAATGAGGCCCGAGGTCCAATATGTCATGCGGCTCGAGCCTCTCCATTGAGGCACGGGGATTCATCCCCACGCCCTCAGCGTGCCCAGGCTTGATTTTCTAGGCACAGGTCTCTGCCCCCAATGCAGTGCTCCAGAATTTCCTGGAGCAATCCCACAATACCTAAGTGTTCACCTACAAATGAGGTGAGAGAGGGCATTCCTAGCTTCCTCCAACTCAGCTCTATGGGTTCTCCATCAGAGGGGCATCTGTTGCTTCCTCTTAGGTGCAGCAGACCTTTGGCGCCCTGCACATTAATGGAGCGGCAACGCCCACAAAATGGGGTTGGAAGCCTCACCACCCCATTAACCCTGACGATGTGGCTGACGCCATTTTGAAAGAAGCCTAGAACCGGGCGCCCAAAGCACCCTCCTGTTTCAGGCAGTAGGCCCCATTTAATATGCAAATCAGAGTCATAGGAACCCGATTACCATTTTAGGTTGGAACCGGAGCACATGTTGTAAATAAATTGATCAGTTCTATGGCCATAGAACCAGAGAGACCAAGTAAAGGTAAGTTTGAAATTATTTTTGTGGAACCCAGAGGCATGCTCCTCGGAATCCCACAAAAATAATCTGGGCCACTGCCACGCTAAAAGTCAAAATTGATCCTACGGTTTAAACAGCTTTAAAAAAGGCAACACATACAAAAAGAGGAAGAATGTTGAATTAATCAGAATCCTATTTTTTTTTCAAATGCTATTAATACCAACCCTTAAGCAAAGAAATGTAATTAAAAAGATAAATTTAAGCATTAGATAAATAGGAACTGAAATGTACCAAAATATTTTGCAAATAAAACGTATGCTGCATGTAAATACAACACAAATATTAATTAGAGAAATTGCTAATTATTTACTGTATTAACTTTGTGCAGATGCTGAAATCAACTAGTTGAGCTTTATAATTGTAATTTATTTACTGGAAAAATAAACTGCAAAAGCAGAAAACCAAATTTCAAATCAAACTCATTTAAATGTAAATTCAACTGCACATCAAAATGTATATTCTTCTTAACTGCGTACAGTGTAAAGACATTCACATTTCAGTCGATCAATAGAATTTCTGTAACTCGTCAGTTGAAATCACAATGTGCTGAAATCCCGGGAAAAAAACTTGCAAATGATAAGAATAACTGAAAAACAAATAATGCGAGTTACTGATGTGAAAAGCCAAATCATTCTGTATTGTACCTTTAAAGGCAAGTGTTTAAATATTTTCCACTTACTTTGGTCCTATTAACAATGTAATGCTTCGTGATTGGGAAAGCAACATTCAGGGAGGTAGTGAGAGCAATTACAGGAGAAAAGAGGGATTATAATTCCTACAAGGGGGTGTGAGTTGATAACATGGAAAGTGAGAACTAGTGAGGAAAAACACAGAGTGGTAAAAGTCTGCACAGGAGTGTCAGGAAGGCATATAGGTGTGGCGGGACAGCATAAAAACATAAAATAAATCTCAAAACCAGCTTTGGTTAATGGGTCTGAGTCGGTTTAGCTTCTTGTTAAGGAATGATTATGATGTACTATCAAATAGGTTGGATTTGGTGAGGTAGAGCTTGGTGGGCCTTCAGGGTGCGCAGTTCAGGATATATGTCCAATTTAGGAAATATCCTGTCGGCCTACAGTGCTTCAGTAGAGATTCACACATGATACCAGGAATTGGTAAAGGTGCATTACAGCCCCAGATCAAAAAGGTGAAAGACAGCCACCAAAGAGGACAGAGGCTAACTGACTTTGTGAAGGAGGGCCAGCAACTGAAGAATAGCAGAAAGAAAGAAAAATAAGGTGGATTGTTGTGAATTGTAGATGATTAGAGAAAGACAGCAGAACTTGGGGATAAGCGAATTTTCTCTTGAAGATAATTAGCTCAACAAGTTAAAAATCATGAACTGGTGACTCCATGGGAGAGAAGGGTACATGAAAGAAAGCTGCTGAAATATGTAGAGACAGTGGCTGAGGGCAGAGATGCAAGATGGAAAGGTAAGGTTCATGCCGTGGAGGTGGGTTATCGGGGGTTGTGGGAGAATGAATGGAAAGTTCTTAAAAGGGCTGGGGAGTATATCAAAGGCCGGCAATGTGATAAAGAAGATTGAAAATGTAATAGGAAAACCATTGCTAATTATCACATGGGAAACACTCTGAGGCAAGGATGACTGTGCAGTGACTGATGTGGATAGCAGCTAACACACCAACGAGGTAGCTACTTAGGTGGAGCAGGATTGTATTTAAGACTAAAACTGCTGTGATGCCTGGCAACACCTGACAACCTGCATGATGAGGGCAGCAGCAGTTTGCCTGATGCAGAACTGTGATTCTGCCATGAAAAATTGCATGTTATTCACTTTTCTTATCCAATTTGAACAGTGCTGTATTATCAGTCAATACTGTTTTCTTGGTTAACTAGGATCAGCTGTTGTTTTCCAGTTATTGGTATGGCTATATTTTCATAAGGGATCCAATTTCCAAAAACAGCTTATAGCTCTATTTTGATTTATTGAAGACTATGCTCAAATTGACTCGGGATAAACTTTCAATCCATATCACGGTAATCAAATGTTTGGACTGTAGGACTTATCTATAGGTCAAGTTTTAAAAATAAAATATCACTTGGCAGATTCAAGTGGAATGCTGTATGAATGATGTAGACTACTAGCAAATTATTTCACAGGCAGAGAAGCTTATAATACAGGATAACTCATCCCAAGTTGAAAGAATGGAAACACAGTTCCCAACTGCTTGAAATGGATATGGAGCAAAGAAAAATATTCCTTCAAAAACTATTTAGAAAAAAATAAGCACCCAAAACAAAGATTTTTACTGTTTTATACTGCAGAGTGTGCACTTTCAATGAAGAGTGAATAACCCCAAAGCTATGATCACTGCATTGAATCACTGGATAATCTAATCTAAGAGTATTCAGGAATAGTTGATGAATTATGATCAGCTTAACAACAGCATCAACATAGTAAAACATCCCAAGGCACTTCGCAGGAGCATTATTAAAAAAAATCCAAGTGATATTTATTTAACAGCTTCAAAATAGCGCATGATTTTGGCATCGCGTAAGGTAAAAAAAAATGTATCCTGTGAATTTCAAATACAAAATAATATAATATTCTCCCAAGCTTTAAGGTTCAGGTATGTCTTGTGGGGAAATGGCCTAATGATGACACCATGGGCTAAAAAATGTAAAAATGGCCACAAAACGGGCGGTGTCATGGCCCAACAATATTAAGCTGTACCAGGTCAAAATGGTCGAAGTAGCACGCAAAATTCGTGCTCAGTCCTCATTAACATGATTATAGTACTGATCTCAGTGTGAAAACTGCTGCTCATTGGCTTACCACTCAACAGGTGGACCAATATCGGGTCCAATCTAATTCCCAGTCAGGTTTGGCACAGGCTTTATTCATTACTTAAAGGGGAGGCGCATTGATGCTACAGGCCCTCATTGTCAATCCAGTTCCAACTTCACCTGGAAGCAGATGGCTGAGCTTCAGTACAGGGAGAGAGCCCAAAGATTCTCAGACGCAGCTCCGGAGGCACTGGTGGTGGCTGTAGAGAGGAAGCGGGCTGTCCTCTTCCCACAGACTGGCAGGAAGCCCTCGCCCCATACATCTCGAAGGCCCTGGCAGGAGATAGCCGACTATGTGACGGCCAGCACTGCGGTCCCTAGCTTGGCGATCCAGTGCCACAAGAAGTTTAGGTCAAGGTGAGTGAATGCTTCATAAAATGCCATATCCCACCATCTGCACCACAAGCCTCACAGTGCTCAATGCACCACCCCCAGCTACCAACAATCTCTACCTATCATGACACATATCTCACAATCATAGCTTCACTTCACCCTCACAACCTTGCCACTGCTGCAAAACTCACACCCACATCTCACATCTTGCACACACTGACAGCTATTCAACTATGGCAGGCACATCACCCAAACACATTGCACCACACTCACTCACACACTTCCCTTTCTCTTGCAGCCCAAGGTCACTTATAACAGGAGGGAACAGCAGCAGACAGGCAGTGTGGGGGGCAAGCTGCCATGCAGGACCTCAGCCAGCTGGAGGAGCAAGTGCTGGAGATCACTGGGCGGCAGATCATCGAGGCCATGGCAACCGGCGAAGTTGAAGCCCTTGGGGACAGCAACAGTATGCTCATTCCTAATCCTTCTTCTCACATCCCACTTCCCCCTCATCACACAATCTCTTCTCACTTTCAAGCTGCTGATGCTGTATGCATGCATATCTTGCTTAGCCCACCCCCCACTCCCCTCACCATAACCTGACTCTTGTGCCTTTCTTCTTTCAGATAATCAAGACCAAGCACCAGATCAGCCTGTCCCTCGTAGCGATGCAGGAGAGCAAGGGGGGAGAAGAAGGCGGCACAGCATCACTGCATCTGTCACTCACAGGCACCAACTCAGAAACTGGCACTGCACGTACTTTAGAGGTTAGTGTAGAATTGGGATCTACACAGGGTGAGGCACCGGGGACGAGTGGGCTGCAGCAAGGCCGGGGGAAACGGTAGCTCGGGGCCCAGCTCCCCGGAGGTGAGTTCGCGCGCGGGTTCTGCTGGACAGGACTTAGATGATGACCTCGATGGGGCGGCCTTCAGAAGAAGGGAGATGGGCATGCACCCCAAATTGCTAGGTGCAATGGCAAGCCTGCCAGCGAGTCTGTTGGCAATGTCAAGGAGCATGGAGGAGTCCGCCTCCAACATTGTATGGGACTTTGTGCAGAGCTTGGAGTCCAGGTTTTCCAGGCTGGAAATGATGGAAAACTCCAGAAGAGACCGTGTAGTCCCAGACATGATGATGTGTGTGATGGGCGATGTTGCGGCTGTCATTACAGCACAGGTGGAAGCAACCCAATGACTTAGTGCTGCAGCGAAATCCCAGACTGCTCTCATGCAGTGTCAGTTTGATGCCACCGAAGCTCAGACTGCCTCCATCATGGCTGGGTTTATCACTGTCGACCGGGGCTTGAAGGGTGTCGCAGCAGCCCAGCAATCTGTGCTCCAACAGTTTGCTAGGAATGCTGAGGCGCCGCCCCGGGGGAGTGGCAGTGGGTCAGTGGAGCAAGAACCTGCTGTCCTCTCTCAGGATGACAGCATTCCTGTTCCCATCACTGCCACTCCGCCATTGCCCTTGCCGCTGCCTGTCAGCCAGCCCAGACTGCTGCCGCCCATGCCGAGGTGGTACAGTCAACAGCCGGGCCTTCGAGGGCCAGAGCTGCTCGAGGTCAACCTGCAAGGCCATCTGAAGTCTCCCCCAAGGAAACTCAGCAGCCTTCCACCAGCCATTCTGGAGCCACTGGGGGAGCACTTTGTAGGAGCACTAGATCAGGAAAGGGCACCTGAACGACAGGCACTAAGGGATTGCACAAGGATGATTAGTTCATAGTGTAATGTTGATTGGATTATGATTCATTTATTAATTTTGTTTGGAATCTTTCATGGTGGCTCTCAGATCAGCTTTGTGCCCAGGAGGACGCTGTGATATTCCATGACAGAGGGATGATATGATAAGGATGTGGCGAGCAACGGGGATCTGAGGTTTCATTCATTGGAATTGGTGTCTGGTGAGGCGTTCACGGACAGCCCATCTGGAAGGGGAATTGGCTGCCTGCCTCCTCCCTTCCTCCTCGTCCTCTTGCTCATCTTCCTCTTCCTCATGATTTGAGTTGTGAAGCATGCAGCAGACCACCACAAAATGGGACACCCGTTCGGCTGAGTACGGGAGGGCTCCTTCCAAGCAGTCAAGGCAGCGTAGATGCGTACTTTACTTGCGGTTCAGCGGCATTCACCCGCGGGAAGCCTCCGACCGCAATTTCCAGCCCAATATATATATAATATGCAATATATATATACATATACAGGACTGGACTTTCCACTAGGGTTGCGCTATTTTTTTCAGCACAATTTGCCCGAAATCGGCTAAACCAGCGCAAAGATCACGGAAGTTCAAACGCAAATTACATCCAGCGCAAATCGAATTTCTGCGATCTTTTGCGCTAGTTTAAAACACATCGTGCTAGAAGCTAGCTCTGCCCACAAAACTGGCCATGCCCCCAGGGTGAATTAATCACCACTGGGAGTTTCTGCTAATTGCGTTCGTTTGCAGGACTTCGATGAGGCTCTTAAAATTAAGCTGGTTCTTTTGGGCGCAAGGACGATAATAGGCACATTTTGAAAGCTTTTGAATATAATTTTTCTTTAATTTACTAAGAAACTGACTACTGTACACCAATGTAACTAGCTAATGGTTCTGTATAGTTTTTTTAAATTCATTCTCAGTTATTTAAAATCGGGTTACTCAGTTGGTGGAGTAGACACTCTGATTAAAAGTGCTTATTTTTTGTGATAAACCCACTTTCAGCTGTATTAATCAAACTGCACCGAGTTATCACTCTTAAATATATCGAGGAATTTTTTTTTTAAACCAAAAGCATTTTTTTTTTTTATTACATTCTAAAACACTTCCCGATTGCACTTGTTCATGGCAAATTTTATGTTCAGCGACATGCAAACAAGCTTGAGCAGAAACTTGTAAAAAAAAATATACTTCTCAAAATGGGCACAATTTGTGCCCGGATCACCGATTGCACCCAAAGCAGAAACTCTATCCCATAATATATAATATCTATAATATATACTAATCGGCACTGTTAATAAATAATCTCAAGGAATAATGATTGCCATGTCATAATGAGAGGTTGACTGAGAAACAATGTACAGTTGAGTGCTCCTAATTTGTTTGACTTCCAAATGTTACAATGGGGTAAATTATCAATTTGAGGTGCAATAATGCTGATATAATCCACATAGAGTTAAATGTGTGTGGTTGAGTTACGTTCTTATGTTAACCAAATTTAATTAGCAGAAATAAATGTTGTTATGCAATTCATCTGTACACAACAGGAAAATAGTCCAACACAGTCACATTGTCACTTCAGGTTAGCAAGTCCTGAACATAAAAGTGCACTTGATACTATGTTCAGTTAGTGCAGGGGAGTGTGAGAGACATGCTGCAAGGTATGATTTATTTTGCATTAATTGTTGGGTTATAGTGCAAATCTTGTTTCTGCAGTTTATTTGACCAAGGAACATTAGCTACAGAACACATCTGCAGACTTTTACTGCATTTCTTGAAACTGATTGGTGTACTTTGCACTTCACATCATTGTAACCCTTTAGTAAATGACCTATAAATCCGCTAATGCCTGAAAACGGGTGATGCCACCACAGGGCGAGGTCTGTAAAAAGATCACAGGCAGCGCCATTATTTTGGTGCTGCCTGCTGATTATCATTATTATAGAGTCATAAATCATAGAGTCATAACGGCACAGAAGGAGGCCATTCCGCCCATCGAGTTGTGGCGTTCAACCCAGCACTGAATGCGCTGAATACCCAGCAAAGACTCTGGGGGAGGGCCTGGAGGTCGGGGCCAGGATCGGGGGAAGGTCGGGGCCAGGATCGGGGGGGCCTGAAGGTCGGGGCCAGTATAGGGGGGAGATCAGGACTCGGGCCAGCAGTGGGGGGAGGTCGGGACTCGGGGCCAGCATCGGGGGGACCTGGAGATCGGGGCCAGCATGGAACCAGCATCAGCGGGAGGTCGGGGCCAGCATCGGGAGTACCTGGAGGTCGAGGCCAGCATTGGGGGTGGGGGTAATATCGGTGAGGGCCTGGAGGTCAGAGTTGGGAGTGAGGTCGGAGATGATAATGGTAAGTATTTACCTTTTTTTCATTCAGCGCTGTTTAACGTTTGTTTTCCTGGGAGTAAACATCGCTAGTGCTGGCTGCCTCAGACGCAAGCCAAATTTGTAAGAGGTAGCAGAAGTAGGCGTTAGGCCCCTTATTTGAATATGTTAATAGTCTAACGCCTGCTTCAGACGAAGGTAAACAACGTCTCTTTTCTTGCCCTCACCAACACCAGCCCGCGCCGGAAGTGGGCAGAAGTGAGGCAGATGCCATTTTTTCCACAAAACCAGCCTTAACAGCCGGCGCTAAGCTGCTGAATTTCAGGCCCATGACTCTTAACAGCCCACCATCTCGTTCTGAAGGGCAATTAGGGATGGGCAATAAATGCTAGCCTTGCCAACGATGATCACAACAAAGAATTAGGCAAGTTGTGTGCATAAGGTAATTTAAAAAGACTTTTGAAGTATCTTTGTTTAAAGGTGTGGCCCCTTTAAAAGTCAGTTATTGTATGGTAAGATTGAAGAGATTTGTAGAGTTGAATTTTCCTTTATTGATTATTAAGGGTGATTAAGTCCTGATATCATTAACACATGCAATTGAAATGGCTTTAAAATTACTATTTCTGGAAATGAAAATGTCTATTATATTTTCTTGTAATGCTACATATATACGGCCCATAGGGGCTGGGTTACAATACCTTCCACATTTTCCTTTCTTTTAAGTTTTGGTCATTGGTTTTTGATGCAAGACATTTTTTGCCTCTGCACTTGGCATGGCAATTCACATTGGCTTATCCAGAATATTAGTACTCAGTTCAGATTATGATTTCTACAATATGTGCAAGAGTTAATGTCATTCAAACACATCAATGAAAATGCTGTCCTAAACATACTATGCACATACTTGTTATGCAGGATGCTTTTCATCATTTACCTTTGTAGTTTATCTTGAAGCCAATTGATCCAATGCTTTCATCTGTTTGCAGATGTAACCACATCTGATTGCTCTTGCTTACAATCAGGTCTGGGACAAAGCTACCCGTCAGCCTGCAGCCAATAAGGAAAAGAAAACAAAGAATCTGTGACAACTGAATGTCAGTTTACTAATGTTCAATTTCCAAAGTGCCATTTTCTTTAAAGTAAGATTTGTTGAACCTAAAACAATCCAACATTACAGTATATTAGTTCTAAACCTATCAGTACCTAATTGCAACAAAGGATAATGCTAATGAACTATATATTCATGACATGTCAATGAAATTTCTGTAGTATTACAGTGCAGCAGAATACTCTCAGGTTGTGACTCTGTTTATGTACAGAGTGATCCAGAGATTGAGATGAGGTTGTAACCATAATAATGAAGATCAAGCTGTTTATCAATATCAAACAAATGTCAAAATTCGTGATATGCTTTTAATATCCTGTATATTGTTTCCCAGTGTTGTCCCTTATCCCTCCTCTCTTGAAAGCAGTGTAATTTAGATTACAATATATTTCCTACGCATCAGCTGCTCTCTAGCACCTCACTCAAACAATCAATCTTTATATGTAATGTTAGTAGATATTTTACCATGGTGGGGTTTGGAGGGGTGGGCCAGGGGTGGGGGTGGTAATTGCTGCTAATTCCGATCCTACCCTCATCAGAAATCCACATATGCACTTTCTGGCAAGACTTACTGGATAGAAATGGTAATGAAAACACTGATTTTTCCCTTTCCAGGTCAAGGTTCAGAAGGCAACAATTGCATCCCCACTGCCAACCTGGCTGAGATCAGCTCATCCAGCAGATACTCTACACCAAATAGTGCATTACCCACTGAGCCATTGAAACCAGCAGCACAATTTTGTTTCTCATATAATATATGTAAGCCTTACTGTTCTAGGACTTGGTCCTGCATTTGGAATTTGTGCAAGATAAGGAATCAGCCAGCAATTTTTATGTTTACAATTGTTTTCCTTTTTTTCCCCGTGCTGTCATTCTATTCCCCTTGGATAATAAGTATCCAAGAGTAATAAGAAAACAAGGGTTGAAAGAAATTGTTGTACAATAGCAAAATACTGCGGATGCTGGAAATCTGAAATAACAACAGAAAATGCTGGAAGCACTCAGCAGGCCAGGCAGCATCCATGGAGAGAGAAACAGAGTTAATGTTTCAGGTCTGGGACCCTTCTTCAGAACTGGAAAAGGCTAGAGATGTAACAGATTTTAAGCAGGTGCAGAGGCAGGGGGATGGGAGGATCTGAAGGAACAGTCTGTGCTAGAGTAGGAGGCAGGAAAGATTAAATGTTGCAAATGGGAATGGCAGAATCATACAGCCTGAAAAATGGGGGCAGGGATTATAGTCTGAAATTGTTGAACTCATTGTTGAGTCCAGAAGGCTGTAAAGTGGAGACCGAAACAGCGATTTATTTGTACTTCTTGCAATTTAGTATACTGTATTCGCTGCTCACGATGCGGTCTCCTCTACATTGGGGAGACCAAACGCTTTGCGGAACACCTCTGTTCAGTCCGTAAGGGTGACCGGTCGCCTGTCACTTTAATTCTCCGCTTCACTCCCACTCTGATCTCTGTCCTCCGCCTCTTACACTGTTCCAATGAAGCTCAACGTAAGCTCGAGGAACGGCACCTCATCTTTCGATTAGGCAATTTACAGCCTTCTGGACTCAACAATGAGTTCAACAATTTCAGACTATAACCCCTGCCCCCATTTTTCAGGCTGTATGATTCTGCCATCCCCATTTGCAACATTTAATCAATCCTGCCTCCTACTCTAGCACAGTCTGTTCCTTCAGATCCTCCCATCCCCCTGCCTCTGCACCTGCTTAAAATCTGTTACATCTCTAGCCTTTTCCAGTTCTGAAGAAGGGTCCCAGACCTGAAACAATGGCCCAGAAATTGGACTTCGATGGTTGCCGCGGGGGTAAGGATCCCCCGCGATATCGCACTCCGCGCCTGCCTTTATGGTTTTGGCCCACACGAACTTCAGTTCCTGGGCCTCTCCCTGGTGCCGGCGCGCAGTGTGTGCGTGTCCCAGAGGCGCAGTTAGTTCGATGCGACCTCTGGGATCACGTGGGCCAGTTAGAGCCAATGGCAGCACACCATCTTTCATTCATAGTTTTGACAAGAGACCTGTCAAAACTATGAATACAACTTGCCCCCAAAAGAACAGCTAAACCTCAATTAAATTTAAAAAAAACCATCACATTAATAAAATAACTATAGTTAAATAAATTAACCACTTTAAACAAAAATTTAAATTTTTGAAAAATTTTTAATTCTTTTTAAAAGTTATAAAAATAAACTTACCTTTCTTTAAAGTCTGTAAAAAAGATAAAACTGTTGAAAAAAATTTAAAATACTTAATTAACTACTTACCTTGTTAAAAGGGGGTCTTACGCCTGCTTTTTTCATGTGTAAAATATCCAATACTTACCCTCGCGTTGAAACCTGAAAAAAAAACTAAGTGTGCTGCGTGCGCACACGGTTCACTTAGGAACCGCCCCCTTCGCAATATCGGAAGTGCCGGTTTCCCGCGCATGCGCAGTACATGCAGGAAACCGGCACTTCGGGACCGAATACGGGTGAGTACACAGTGCGTACTCTCCCGTATTCGGCCGAATTTGTGGGCCATTAACTCTATTTCTCTCTCCACAGATGCTGCCTGGCCTGCAGAGTGCTTCCAGCATTTTCTGTTGTTATTTTTGATAGAAATTGTGTTTTTAGGTATCACTCTTTTACTCCAATGCAGTAACAGCAGATTATTTATGACACTCTCAGAAAATAATTTACGGAATTTCAGATGTCTTTATTTTAGGTTTACATGGACTACACAAAAAATCCACTGGCCAGTACATGTTACTGAACTTTAAAAAAAAAACTTTTTATACTTCACACAGTGGCACAAAATAAAATAGACGACTTAATTTAACAAACCGTTACTGGTAACAATTAATAAACAACACTATTCTTTGACTTTGTGAAAGAAACTAATATTTTTTAAATGCCTTTCACAACCTCAGGGTGTCCCAGAGCGCCTCACAGTCGATGAGGTACTTTTGAAGTGTAGTCACTGTTGTAATGTAAGAAAACATGGCAGACAATTTGTGGACAGCAAGGTCTCACAAACAGCAATGAGATAAATGAACACATCATCTGTTTTAGGGATGTTGGTTGAGACATAAATTTGGCTAGGACACTGGGAGAACTCCTTTGCTCTTCCCTGAATAGTGCCATGGAATTTGTTGCGTCCACCTGAGAGGGAAGATGGGACCCCAGTTTAGCGTCTCATCTGAAAGGTAGCAGCGCCGACAATACATCACTCCCTCAGTACTGCACTGAAGTGCAATACGCTGACTTCTCCATTTACTACATAGGCGTAAAAGAGTGATACCTTAAAACACAAAAAAAACCTGTCAACCCTCGTTTTCTTATTACATAATTATTATCCAAGAGGAGTAGATTATGTGCTCAAGTCTCTGGAGTGGAGCTTGAACTGACAACCTTCTGGTTCTGAGATAAAAGATACCTTGGGTCAGTTAGGTCAGTTATCAACATCAAGTGCAAAAATAAATATAGTAATATGTACATATTTGTTTATCCATGTCATTCTTTGCTTCACCACACACAAGTGGAAAGTTTTTCAGTCAGATTGGGGGACACACGCGCAGTTCATAAATTATTTCAGATAACCTGTGTGAAGAAACCCTGACTTCATACTTAAAATTTCAGCATGAGCTGATCTTTAATTCAGCTTCTTGTATTAACTGGCTGCCCCTCACTCTTGTACCTTGCTTGCACTGCTTCACACTGAGTGGCGATGCTAATGCAGGGGCTTTGTGGTAATATTCTGACCGATTTCATTGCCTGAAGACATGCAGAGATCAAAATGGTCCCTCCAGCATGAGACCAGGCATTTATTTAAATGCCACTGCACTAATATGCAACAAAAGCCCAAGTCTGGAAGTAGTTTCATACAGGAATTACATCAATGCTGGCTGTGTGATGGTGGAAGGGGAGAAGGGATTTTCAATGCCAAGATGATTCCGAGGACTGATCCTGCTGGAATGACTCCCAACATTTTCTTGGATTTGCAAACAAGGTATTGGTGAAGGAAAATCTGAATTGAAAAAGCAAAGAATGGTAGATCAGCAAAAGGGTGGAAGGTCAATGGAAATAAATCAAAATAAGTAGAGTCAGAAACACCTAAGGTTTTCAGAAACAGGATGAGATTTATGAATGAAGCGTTAATAGCCTGAGAGCACAATTTTTGAAAATTATTAAATGTGTTGAATGGTTTTGCAGAAAGCCAGTGGGAAATAAAAGATACACAAACCAAGCTTCTCTGGAGGAAGGAAGGACGGAAACATGACAGAGACACTGAATTTCTTTTTTTCCAATATTTGAACTTTCATCTCAATTGAATATCCCGTCACTTCAGTGTGCATATACGGTGTCATTTTGTAGGTTTGGGAGTAATTTTCAATTTTGCAGCTTGAGTGGCAACCTGGCGGAGCAGATTGCCTGCGCTTTATAGAACTCAGTAGAAATCAATGGACCGTAAATCAGGCGTGTGCGACTGTGCGTGGGCGATTCACTCCTCCAAGTTACTGCCCAGGCAGCAAAGTTTCAAATGAGCCCCTTTATGTCAATTTTTTCATACTTAATCCTGCTTTCTGCCAATGCATGGAGCCATTCCTCTAATTAATGCATTTCTAATGATTTCCCTTGATAGCGATATTTTTTCTATTTAATAGTTTTTCGAATTTTGTTCCAGCATGTGTGAATACGTGTGTGTT
Organism: Squalus acanthias; assembly: GCA_030390025.1. Taxonomy (NCBI): domain Eukaryota; kingdom Metazoa; phylum Chordata; class Chondrichthyes; order Squaliformes; family Squalidae; genus Squalus; species Squalus acanthias. The sequence continues at coordinate 100,929,185 of CM059432.1, forward strand.
GACAGTCTGAAAGGATGGATGCAGCTTATTTGGGATATGTGCTTCCAGTTCCCGAGCAGTCTACTGAAACAAACCTATCCAGGTTCCCTGGCAGTGGAGTAGGAAATCTTAGCTGCAATCTTTCAGCCAAGTGTTTGATTTATGGTAATTTGGGGTTATTTCCTATTTCCCAAGCAGTTTAATGCTTTTTGTCAACATCTGTTTCTCCAAGCTTTTCATCATGTTTTCAGCCCATTGTCCCAGTTTTGTCACTGTCAATCACTTTTATTCTCACCTATGCAAAGTCCAAAAGGTTTTGTTGTTTTCTACACTCTTTTTCTGGTACGATAATGAATGAGTTGCGGAGAAAATGGATGATGATCTCAAAGTTCCTACCAAGAAAAGAAAGATGATAGCAGGGCCATCAAATACATATGGGGGTTTCTGCACGGCCTCTCCCAACATGTGCCGCACATGGTTGGGATAGCGGTAGAGTGCACTGCTATGCACCAACAGCCAAGAGGGGTTTAATTCATTGCAGGACAGCCTGGAGGAAATGACAGCCACAGGAGCATCTGCAAATTTTCCCCTGCATCATGAGAGATCCAGGCAAGTCAGTCAACTCAACGTGGAGGCACTGAATGAAGGACTGCAGGCTTTGGGGGACTGCCTGGAAAGGTCAATATCAACTGGATTACAAATATACAGGGCAACATTTTGGAGGGATTAAAGGATATTTGGTTGGTTCTCTCTCTGGGATTTAAGCATCTTTCTGATTCTGTGAGGTATGTTCTCCTACTGATCCCTGGTTACCAGAATCCTTTACCCCGGTGCCCGTGGAGAACTTGGTGCCAGTGCCTCAGAAACTGCTTTCACTCACAGCAGCACAGACGAGCACTTCATCAGCTTCCCCATAGAAGTCTTCATCTTTGCAGGACCAGGGTGCTATGACAAAGTGTCAGCCTGACCCATGTCTATCCCAGGACTTGGGGACCCTGAGCGAAGGGCTACCTCCATCCAAAGAGCATCGTAACATTTTGCAGCAGTCGTCGACATCTCAGAACCCAGGCCTTCAGATGGCTCACTGGAGAAGCATTATAATAGAGCCGAGAAAAGCTTGGGTGATTGCAAGGAGTGTGCATGATGAATAAATCGAATGATGTGTGTTTTTTTTTTTAAATAGTTGTAACAAATCACTGGAACAGTTGCGGCAAGAACTGCTTGGTTCTCTTGTATCACCATAGGGAATGGGTAATGTGTTGATGTTGAGGCTCAGGAGTAGGAGGTGATGGCTAGTTGTGAGGAGCAAGGACTTTACTTTGACCATAGAAAGGTTGGTAAAAGGTGGAAGATCTTTGATGGGCTGAGATTTCCAAATAATAGTGGTCTATTCATCTATGAAATTGGGTCAAATTAGTCCATCTCTCAGCTATCTAGCAGCACTCGCCACTGTACAGCATCAGCAGATTCATCATCAGGCTCTTTGGCATTCTCTGAAAATCTACCATCAGTTGTCTCTTAATAGCAAAGTACACATCTACCACAATTCATGTGATAGTGTTGGATGCACACTGCAAGGCACCGCCAGATCTATCCAGACACCAAAACATTGCTTTGATCATCCCTTTGGCTTGCTCAATTCTTATACTGTCTTTGTATGTGCTTCACTGTAGTGCTCCTCTGCAACATTGGTGGTCCTGCGAAGACGCATCATGAGCCATGGGAGTAGTGACTTATCACACAGCAGCCATCCTGCTAGAAAAGTAGAGCTGAAATACTAAACTAATTACGTATAAAAACATCATGGCAATTTCAAGCAAGTTGTGAATTCATGTGCACGCAACTGTGCCTGTCATCAGAAATGAGCTGCACATTTAGGTAATGGAAGCTTTTGTTGTGCTTATGAATATGGGGGTTTACGTTTGTGGCATGCAAAGTCACATGGCTGCAATCCACAGCCTCATCACCCTGAGGAATCCTGCGATTCTTTAATATTTGATGGCATTCTCTGTAATCTTCACGAAAATGCTGTTAAATTGTATATATTGACCTGACCTGGCAAAGAGGGCATTGGTAACTTGTCTTACGGAGGAGTGCACAGCAAATTGGTTGATCTCACAAAGTTCCCTATGGCTCCCTGGAATGAACCTGTGGCATAAAAGTTGAGAGCTGTGATCATTTTGTCTGCCACAGCCAGAGATCTCTGTATTGTGGATATTAGTTGCAAACCTGGCTGCAGCAGCGAACAGACCTCCTCCCAATTTTCATGACAGAAGCACAGCCTGCTGAGACAGAGCTCGTGAGAAAGGTCTCGGAAAGTACATTTAGGTCGATAAATTCTGCTGCATGAGCAGCACTGGGGTAGTCTTTCTTTTCTCTCATGTTGCCTGATTAACCAGGCTTCCCTCACAGCCTCCTGCTGCTTCTCTTCCTCCAGTATAAAAATCATGTGAATTGAGATTGCCATTTGGAAGCTCATTGTGCAGCCCTTAGGTCTTATATAAGTAAATATCTTGAAATAGCATACCTTGCAATGGCAACATAGAATTGTAGGGGAAGGCTTCCTGAGTATGAGTAAACAAATTTGTGCAAAAGCTGCAGTGAGCCCCAGTATGTGGTCAAAAGTCTCCACAAGCAATGTCAGTTGAGCAGAGTCCATTCAACCAAGTACCTCTGCCTTGATGAACAGGTCCTGGCAAGCAGCACCTTCTAAACAGTGACACACATTCTCAAGAGCAGAGGGAAGGCAGAAGTCATGGAATTTAGGACGGGTGATGTCATCCTATCCAAACTTCAACATTTGCATCTGGCTGAGGGGACAGGCACTTCTTCAGCACACCCTGAAACGGAACTGAATATTATACTGGTGTGCTTCTCCAGCAGAAGCCTGGCGTATATCAGCTCCATCAGAAATTCCTGGCCCCAGAAAGGCATCATTGCTGACTTACACCCTCCCTCAATCCAGCAATTTTTGGGCTCTGGATGTTCAGTCTGGAAAGGAGACATTTAAGACGTGATCTTATAAAGGTGTATAAGATAGTAAATGGTATGAGAAAGGTTAATCTGTAATATTACTTTAAATTTAACAGTGGGAGTAGAACAAGGGGACACAGGTTCAAATTAATAAAAGGTAACTTTAGGATAGGAAGTTCTTCTTCACACAGAGAGTAATCAACATTGGAATGGACTTCCAGACAGTGGTGGCGGCGAAAACGCTGGAATCATTTAAGAACAACTAGATGCAGCAATGTGGGGAGTGTAGGGTCATTTTGGATGGATGATTTAAGATAAGCCAAATGGCGTGCTGCTACATAAACACCTTGTGACTTTGAATTGTACCTTAACTTGCTCCTGGGCACTGCAACCCTCTGGTTGGATCATTGACTTCAGCAGCTTCAATCCTTAGGAATCCCCTTCTTTTCCTATTAATTTCTCCCATTCATATTCCATTATATTCCCTTCCATTTTAGAGCTGTTCGACTCAGCTTTTGTCTTTCCAATGCCTTTTCACCGTTCTGACAGTACATCATCCAGTGACATTTACTTGTCGTTCTTCACCTCTTTGTTTTAGTCAGTCCTATAAAGGGGCTCACCATCCTTCCCTTTCAATTCTGACAACGGCTCCCACCCAAAATGTTAACCTGTCTTTTTTCTTTTCAGATGCTGATTGATCTGCTGCATATTTCTAGCATCTTCTGCTTTTGTTTAGCAAATCTATTTCTTTGGAAAGGTTTATTTTTATTCAGGTCTCAAATTAAGAGACATTACACAAGTTTGCCACGGGATACTTTCTTGCATCTACCATTCAAAATTCAGTATTTAAGAAAATAAAAATGAATGTGTTTGGTGAAGTTTCTAATTGTTTCAACTGCACCCTCATGAAAATAATAATCCAAAACTCTTGTTTAAAGCAGATGATTGTATAACAGATCGGATGATCAATAATGCACTTACACATGCAGCACTGTGGTGGGGTCACCAACTTCTCCTCCATCACCGATTGTGAGGGTGTCGTAGCCGATCTCCAAGTCAAATTCTTCAAAATCAATCTGGATCACCTGGTGTTAAAACAGATAAGACAACGACAGAGCATTTAGCATAGAACTTCCAAAAAGCCCAAGCATCAGGTCCTTTTTGTATTGACTATGTTTAATTCATAGCTGAAGAATGTCACTCTTTATTTTGCTCAATGCAAGCACATAGTTCCACTCATGACACATTTTGTGTAGAAAAATAAATTAATATTTTCCTGCCTTTTCCTAAAATTATTACATTTAAAATGATAAAGAAGGTAGCTTAAATGTTCACTCCATCATAAATTCCAATAAAGTGAATTACAACTCTTGGGATGCCACAGCTTTTCATTGTTTACTAGAGTCAGATTATAAAACATTTGAGTGATATTTGTGACACTTTGCTGTGAAAATGAAAATATAGTGCAAATCACATTTTCTATAGGGTAAGAAGGTTCCTCCTCCCGATATGCCGAAACACTTTGCATCTGGCAACACAAAGGCCTTGGCGATGCTGCAAATAGCATCAAATGTAATGGCTGTCATATAATCTCTTTGTGGACCATCAAACTGTTTCTACATTGTATGTATTGCAGCAGCACAATTTTAACATTGGAGTTTGCAATCAAAGGAGAAAGTATCAAAACAGTTGTACATCGTACTGTGGCAATCTATAAGCAAACAAATCGGCAGCCAGGTTTTAAAGTTAGGAAAATCATTGGAAATCAAACAGTTGGAGTTTGCAAGTCTTCTGAATTCTACTTTTATCAACACTTTCCTGGCAGGACCCTAATTTAGTTAATTTAGCATCAGTCCTAACTTTCTTCAAACATCATTTCTGGTGCAGAAATTTGTGTTTGGCAGACGTGAGTGATGTGCGATGAAAGGACATTCCTCACAAAAGATGCAACAATGAGATATCACGCTGTCTTCTTTCACGCTCCAACACGTCTTTTAGCAGGAGGTCATCAATGCCATCTCCGTGGAATATCAAATTCGGAGAATTTAACAGTTGACTGTGATCAAAAAGCTTGTGAAAGTGTTGAGGTTATTTGAGAAATATGCTCAGGATATAAGATGCCACATAGCCTCACTGAACCAAGACTTTCAAATTGTACAGGTATTCCAGTACCTGTTATGTTACAAAGTTTGTGCCAATTAAAAGTGGTTTTGGCTTCATACTGACACAAACTTGGCACTGTTATTCAGATAATGATGTCACCCGAATTGAATTTAGGAAAGCAAAGTGAAGCTGAGCTTGTTTTCTTCACACTTCTCAATCAGGTGGGTTGAAGTAGGGTCCAATCCAAAGCCAGACCTAATGTTGACAGTATTCTATATTATCAGGTAAACCTATGTCCCCAAGGACATTTTATATTAACAGATAATCTTGTGTCCCCCACTCTCCACCTTCCCAAAACAAAACTTTATCTCCATACCAAGCTATGTGCAACAACCAAACTTTTCCAACCATCACTGATTCTAGGTCTCAAAGTGTTTATATTGCCTAGATTTCATATCTCCAAGAAAGAGTGGTATAATTTAAAGAAGAGCCCTTTTTGTCGAATGTTCATACAGAATGCAGTCAGTGTACAGGCCAGTCAACATTCACACAGAGATCTGTTGTATATCAAATATACGCAATTTCACTGATTTTTGGAGGGGCTTGTAATCCCATTTTCAATATACAATATATAAAGCTACGTTTAGAAGAGAGAAAGTGGCTATAATTGAGAGATGACAATGGACTGGATTTTCTTCATTGGGACACCAGTATTCAGGTGTTTCCAGGTGGCCAACAGAGGAAAATTTAGGTGGGATGGAGGGTTGAGACCAATGCTCAGGCCTCTATACTAGAAATATCCAGGTAGATTTTCCTCTGTCCTGGTGGATTTTCCTCGCTGTCTCTTGCAGTCCAACCTGCAGCATGCAAATGAAGATAGGTTCGAGGGGTTTGAGGTTGGGCCACATTTCCCTTTCCTATCCTTCAGTGGCCATCAAGGATAGAGAACGCTTTTGGGAAAGAGGCATTATGGATTAGTCTGCGGTGAGCTCTATCTTTGAAGGCTGGAAGGGAATCGCAGTAGCCTTGAGGTAAATATTTAAATTTTATTGCTTCAGTTTTTTCAAACTTTTTAAGAGGTTTTTTTTGAGAGTTTTATGAAGTTTTACTATATTTCTTTAAAAAAATTCTTTCAAGTTATTTTTTTAAAAGGGTCGTTAAGTATGTAAAAAGTATATTTAATAATTTTAAGTATCTTTAAAATTTTCATGGTGTACTTTCAAATTAATCTTGAGGACCAGTCCTCAGGAATCAATGGGATCTCCTTTAGGCCTCCACCTATTCTTCTGTTTTGAAGAGAAAGAAGAGGGGGATCAGGTGTGAAGGAATAAGCCATATAACCTATTCAGAAAAATACACCATTCTATGAAAGAATTCTGGCCTTATTAAAACATGACGAACTGGGTTTGGAAATCTAGAAACCTAACTATGAAAACGCATTCTGGCTATAGAGATAAGATAGCTGTTGAGACTGAATCAATAACCTTATTGAAACAGAAGGTTAAAGGCTCCGACAGGCTGAACCTTTCGGAATGAAACAATGGTTCACCCTGGACAAGGTGTTCTAATTTACACTTCGTAAAGAAGCACATAAAAGTAAGAAACATCTGCCTTCGTAAAAATGACATCAAGTAAAAAACACACCTGCTGTAACACCGTTTTTTATGGTAAACTTAGAACACCTAGAGAAGAGACATAATTCTGTAATGCTACCAGCTGAGGTGACTGTAAGAATTGCAGGGGTCAGCAGAAAAATGACGAGAGATAATTAGCTTACATCAGCAAAAACCCTTAAAGGAAATACCACTGGAAAAGGGTATAAATATTGAACTCTCAAATGGGATAACAGACTCGCTTTAAAGGGGCAAAGCGATTCTCGACTTCAGAGGCGGCTCTGTAAGTCTCCAACTCTTTTTACCTCGGGGATCAAAGGTATTTGATTTTGGTGGATATCCTGTAGAACACTAAGAACTGCAAAACTGTAGCGAAGTTAAGATTTGAGAGTAAGGTTCTCTGATAATAGGATTGTAAGCTTTCTCTTTTTGGAACTGTTTATATTGCGATTGACTCACCAACTGTAAATTACATGTCGGTTCTTTAATAAATCTATATATTTTTAGAATTGTCTCACGTAAGACTTCTGTATCAAAAACTCGCGAACTCAATCTCTGTACACTCTTTGGTGAGGAGTTGCAGAATTCTGGGGGAGTTTTCCGGACCCTCATAATATCCGGAACGTTACAGTCTAGCTAAACTTATTAAAAGTGCTATCTGGAGGACGGTAACATTTTCAGGTTGTTCCTTTCCTTTAGGGAGAGATGGTCCAGACCTTTAGACCCAATTAAGTGTCTTTAGGATTCGGCGACCTCAAACTTTAGTTGAAAGTGAACGTCTGAGAAATACGCCTGATCCGGGGTAGCCCTAAAGGGGCTAGGACTAGTAATTATCACTTCACAGGAAGCCAGGGCAAACATGCACCACAGATGGTCTTGGGTGCCTGCTGCTCCTTCTTGCAGGGAAATCCCTTAACTTGTCCCAAATCATTTGCACCTATCCCATCATTGACAAAAACATGTTACTAACAACAAATCTGACATCGTTCTTACTGTGTGAGGCTGCAATGGCTCCCCTTGGTGCTTACTGACATGTGTTCTTTCAATCCTAGCTTTCTATGTCTCCTACAGCAGCAGGGGTTTCTGAGGTATTTGGCTCATGATTTGCAGCAGGAACTTTGGTGGAGTTGAGATGGTATTATCTTTTCTTTGATTGTGGGCCATTTCTCCTTTAACAAGAGAGTAGAGTCTGAAGACACTCTGTGAGCTATCATATGGAATGAAACCCTTAATTTCCAAAGGCATTCCTTAATGAGTTGAAGTGGCACTCAGTACCAAGGCTTTGGATCATGCTCTTTGTGGGTCTCCTTCCCTTAGGGCCTAAAAGCTAGGATCTCATTTGTTGCATTACAGACAGTAACACCTCAGTTGAGTCTTTAAATTTGTGGGCTTGGTACCCTTAGGAAATGCCAGCCTCAGACACTGCAATGAGCCACATTATTACAGACACTAAATGGATGCCTTGACCCCTTCAGCTGCTGTAGCAGCACTGGATTTTCATCCTGCTCCCCCTGCCCACCACCAGATTTCTTCTGCTTAGAGAGAGTGCTAAGAGCACCTGGAAGCCACCATGAGTATATAATGAAGGTACATTGAGGAAAATTGGGCTGGTTCTCAGTGGTATAACACCAGTGGGTTTAAGAACAGTTCTAGAGCACTTCTGGCAGTAAATTTGCCAATGAGGAAAATCCAGTCCAGTATCTCCTTAATGGACAGGGGAATCTCTGTAAAATTACAAACTTAACTCCCATTTAGGCTTTTAAAAGTTCAAAGTTATGCTTCTCCAATAATGGAGATGGCATTTTCCCTGCTGGTGTGCTTATGAGTTTGCATCTTGATGCCACTGGATCACGTGAAAACAAAATGATCAGAGGGGCTATTAAATGAATGCTGGTAGACCCAAACCAAGAAGGTGCCACCACACATTCAGCAGTAAATAGCATGAAAAGAGTGCTTCATTAACACGCTGGTTGCACAGGGTGTTGTGCTGTTCTGTTGCTACTACTATTGCTATTGGAGCCTGGAAAGACTGTTGAGGAGACAAGCCCTATAAAAAAGTAACGAATTTGGAGGTCTGGTGTTGCGATCGCTCCTTTGGTAAAATGGCTGGAAAAATAACCACAGTGGTTTTACTTTTGTTGTCCTGGTTGGAACACTTCATGACTAAGAGATTTTATTTTAGTATTTTTCCCCTCATACACTTAGTGTGATTTTACTTTTCCTTTAGTTGCCCTTTTAAAACTTGTTTTTGTGTTGATCAAGGTGAGGATGTTAGTGCTATGGAATAAAATAGCTTCAAATTTCGGGTATCCCATGTTAGCACCAAGTACTCCCAGATCATGTGTAACAGTAAGAACATAAGTAGTAGGAGCAGGAGTAGGCCATTTGGCCCTTCGAGTCTGCTCCGCCATTAAATTAGATCATGGCTGATCTTCTACCTCAACTCCACTTTCCTGCACTATCCCCATATCCCTTGATTCCCTTAATTTCCAAAAATCTATCGATCTCTGTCTTGAATATATGACTGAGTCTCCACAGCCCTCTGGGGTAGAGAATTCCAAAGATTCACCACCCTCTGAGTGAAGAAATTTCTCCTCATCTCAGTCCTAAATGGCCGACCCCTTATTCTGAGATGGTGACCCCTGGTTTTAGACTCCCCAGCCAGGGGAAACATCCTCCCTGCATCTACCCTGTCAAGCCCTGTAAGAATTTTGTATGTTTCAATGAGATCACCTCTCATTCTTCTAAACTCTACAGAATATAGGCCTAGTCTACTCAATCTCTCCTCATAGGACAATCCCCCCATCCCAGGAACCAGTCTGGTGAACCTTTGTTGCACTCTCTCTATGTCAAGTATATCCTTCCTTAGGTAAGGAGACCAAAACTGGACACAATACTCCTGGTGTGGTCTCACCAGGGCCCTAGATAATTGCAGTAAGACGTCTTTACTCTTATACTCAAATCCTCTTGTAATAAAGGCCAACACACCATTTGCTTTCCTTATTGCTTGCTGTACCTGCATGTTAACTTTCAGTGATTTGTGTACAAGGACACCTAGATCCCCCTGAACACCAACATTTCCCAATCTCTCACCATTTAAAAATACTCTGCTTTTCTATTTTTCCTACCAAAGTGGATAACTTCACATTTCTCCACATTACATTCCATTTGCCATGTTCCTGCTCACTCACTTAGCCTGTCTATATCCCCTTGAAGCCTCCTTGCATCCTCCTCACAACTTACATTCCCACCCAGCTCTGTATCATCAGCAAACTTGGATATGTTAAATTTGGTCCCCTCATCCAAACCATTGATGTAGATTGTGAATAGCTGAGGCCCAAGCACTGATCCTTGCAGTACCCCACTAGTTACAGCCTGCCAACCCAAAAATGACCCGTTTATTCCTACTCTCTGTTTACCAATCCTCAATCCATGCTAGTATATTACCCCCAATCCCATAAGACCTAATTTTGTTTAATAACCTCTTGTGTGGCACCTTATCGAATGCCTTCTAAAAGTCCAACTACACCACATCCATTGGTTCCCCCTTATCTATTCTGCTAGTTACAACATCAAAAAACAGATTTGTCAAACATGATTTCCCTTTCGTAAATCCGTGTTGGCTATGCCCAATCCTATTATTATTTTCTCAGTGCCCTGTTACCTGGAAGGGGTGTTTGGGACCCTGGACAGCCCGGCACCTTCCCGTGCAAGCGCAGGAGATGCAACACATGTCCTTTTACCTCCTCTCTTCCCACTGTCTAGGGCCCCAAACACCCCTTCCAGGTGAAACAGCGATTTACTTGTACTTCTTGCAATTTAATGTACTATATTCGCTGCTCATGATGCGGTCTCCTCTACATTGGGGAGACCAAACGCAGATTGGGCGACCGCTTTGCGGAACACCTCCGTTCAGTCCGTAAGGGTGACCCTGAGCTTCCGGTCGCCTGTCACTTTAATTCTCCGCTTCACTCCCACTCTGATCTCTCTGTCCTCGGCCTATTACATTGTTCCAATGAAGCTCAACGTAAGCTCAAGGAACAGCACCCCATTTTTCGACTAGGCACTTTACAGCCTTCTAGACTCAACATTGAGTTCAACAATTTCAAACTATAACCCCTGCCCCCATTTTTCATGCTGTATGATTTTGCCATTTCCATTTGCAACATTTTATCTTTCCTGCCTCTTACATAAGCACAGTATGTTCCTTCAATTCCTTCCTCCCCTCCCAACCCCACCCCACCCCCCAACCTTGTCTCTGCACCTGCTTAATATGTTACATCTCCAGCTTTTTCAAGTTCTGATGAAGGGTCCCAGACCTGAAACGTTAACTCTGTTTCTCTCTCCACAGATGCTGCCTGGTCTGCTGAGTATTTCCAGCATTTTCTGTTGTTATTTCAGATTTCCAGCATCCACAGTATTTTGCTATTGTACTACTTTATTGATATGTGGCTTGCAGGATGTTCTGGAGCCATGTGTGAAGAATCTGAGCTCCCAGTGATTGGACTACCCTACCCGGATCATCAATCAATTTGGCTGGCTGGTCAATAGTCAACAACACCCTGAAGCACTGCGGGCCTGCCTGGCTCAGATGGGTAGGTTGCCAAATTTGCCGTAAAAGTTTGATTTCGTTCCAATCTCCCCCTGCCAGACAAGTCACCTCAGAGCCAATATGAACCCCAAAGAAGACCTGTTTACTTTCCCAAAAGGAGGCTTTTTTCACGTAGGATTGTTACAGATAGAGGAGATCTCCTCCAATTAATCTGGACTAGATTTGAACCCAATTCCAGAGGTGACTGCTCTACCTTCCAATCCCATTTCAGTTGTTTTCTTGACATTACTGGGGCTTTTCTACAAGTTTATGCTCCCACTGAAGAGCTTCTATTGTCTACCCCTGATTTTCTGTCCATTAGAGTTAATAAGATGGAAAATCATGGGGGCCTGCGCCCAAATTCTTGATATACGTGCCCAACAGGTGAAGCTTGACACTAATTCATAAATTACCCCGTATGTATTAACGTGAATAAAATTGACTTTTTCCCCTTTTGTATTCAGATTTCTGGAAACCATTCTAATATTTTAAACTGATTAGGAGGACATGAATTTTTTTTTAAATAATTAAATATTTGGTTATTTAAAACATTCATGGTACGTTGCATAAAGTATAGATTTTGCCCATTTGTTGCTCATTTCTGAGGCTTGTGTCCTGGTTTTCAAGTCTCTGGCTAGAGAGCTATGGGCCCAGCTTATTTCACATTGAACCCTTACTGCAATTAAAGAGATTCATTACATTATTTAGGCTGTGTTCAGTCCAACAACAATGTACATTTATATTGCCCCCCTTAATGTTGAAAAACGTTCCAAGGCACGCCACAGAAGCGTAATTAGCCTTAGATGTGAAAAGACAACATGTTAACCTATTGCACCAGGACATGTTGTCCTTTCTTGTTGGTTTGGAAATAATATTTCTACAGTGACCCTGAACTAGCAAACAGTAATGTTATTATGCTACATAGGCTGTGGTGTGACTGTCTTTTACTTAGGTAAAGTGATACAGCCTGTTGTGCTTGTAAGCAGCTTTAGGTAGAAATTACAAAGAATATGTAATGGAAAAGTTTCAAATACTTATTAGTAGTGCACTGGGGAAGACAGCCTCATAATTCAGAGGCAGTATTAATAGTGAGTTATGCGGAACAGCCTCACCAGTGAAATGCGATTAGATGATGAATAGCAGTGAAATACCAATTATATTCTACAGCAGAGGAAATTCTCATAAGATACAGTTACATCTTCATCCCAAATGAAATAACTATTACACTGCAGCTGGTTGCAAATAAGTAGTAAGGTTGTAATTTACTCCCAGGCATAAAAGTGCCATCATGAGCCATGAGAGCAAAGTTCAAGTGGCTTACATCATTATCTGAAGTTCAGGATTTTTTGCAGTTCTAAATATCATTTAGTTTTCATAAGATATATAAGGCAGTATTATTTCCCCTTTCAGAGCCATCCTGTTTCTCTCTCCCATTAATATCAAGGAGCTTTTGAGTACAGATCCACATCACATGAAAGGAAAAAGTATATTCTGCATCTATGGAACTACAACAACAACAATTTACATTTATATAGCGCCTTTAACGTAGTAAACGTCCCAAGGCGCTTCACAGGAGCGTTCTCAACAACAAAATTTGACACTGAGCCATATAAGGAAATGTGAGGGTAGATGACCAAAAGTTTGGTCGAAGAGGTAGGTTTTAAGGGGCGTCTTAAAGATGCGGCGAGGTTTAGGGAGGGAATTCCAGAACTTAGGACCTAGGCAGCTGAAGGCATGGCCCCAATAGTGAAGCGATTAAAATCGGGGATGTTCAAGAGGCCAGAATTGGCAGAGCGGAGAGATCTTGGGGGATTGTAGGGCTGGAGGAGATTACAGAGATAGGGAGGAGTGAGGCCATGGAAGAATTTGAAAACAAGGATGATAATTTTAAAATCGATGCGCTGATTAACTGGGAGCCAATGCTGGTCGGCGAGCACAGGGGAGATGGGTGAGCAGGACTTGGTGTGAGTTAGGACACGGGCAGCAGAGTTTTGGATGACTTCAAGTTTGTGAAGGGTAGAACTAGGGAGGCTGGCCAGAAGTGCGTTGTAATAGTCAAGTCTAGAGGTAACAAAGGCATGGATGAGGGTTTCAGCAACAGATAAACTGAGGCAAGGACGGAGACAGGCGATGTTACGGAGGTGGAATTGGGCTGTCTCAGTGATGGAGCGGATATAAGGTAGGAATGTGATCAAGTATAACGCCAAGGTTGCAAACAGACTGGGTCAGCCTCAACCATTTGCCAGGGAGAGGGATGGAATCGATGGCAAGGACCAGAGCACATTGGGCTCAGCTTACAAGAGGAAATGGTTTCACAGAGAAATACTCTCTGCTTTAATAGCAAATAATATTCTTTTATGTAGTATAATAGCAATAAGCTCCAGTGCAATATTAGACATTGTGACAAGGATTTCAATTTTTTCAGCATGCAGAAAGCCTTTATTGCATTGTATACTCTGAGATTCCTACATTTCCAACTTACATGCAGTCTGTAATTAGAATTCTGCACATTACTGAACATGTGAATACCATGTCACATAGTGTGACAGCTGTTGTATGAATTACAGCTTTAAATGAATACTGAGGCACATTGAGCTGCTGTCAATTTTCAACTGCTATTTCATACACTTGAATTCCCAGTGAGTGACCTCGCTGACTCCAAACCATTGGAATCGAATCTGGAGCCGAATCAGTGAAATTACAGAGACAAAGCCAGTAGCATAGGGCAGAATCTGGCTTACCTCCAAGCCTTCTGTCAGATGCAGGTATGGATTTTTTGAACTGAGGATTTTTTTAATTAAAAATAATGACCCAAACTGAGCCAATTAAGGCAAGCTGCAGTCTAGCCTAATCAGTTCAAATTTGGGCAGCTTTGAGCTATCAGTCTTATATTCCTTTATTTTTAAATTTTCTGAATCTTGAATTTTTTTTACCATTACTATAAACAACAAAAAAATCTCCACATTGTAGTTCAACAACTTTCAAGTTAAAATTACAACTTTGCCAATTGGTATTTTTAAACTCCATAGAAGTAAAGAAATGTTGACATGACTCAATTTGGCTCAATTTCAATGTCATTCAACTCAATCCAACTCACCCAATATCTGTGACTAAGACAGGCTTCAAACTCTAGACTGAAATAATAAATCCTCTTTCATTCATTCCATCCTAATAAATATTAAGATTCCCAGCTTTTCTTTAGTCAGCTATAACCGAGGAAGTATCTAATCAACCTGTCCTTGACTGACTTTTTCCTTTCTAATTTTTACCCCTCTTCTATTGAAGGTACAGAATTTGCCTGGTGACAGTTCCACAGGCATCAGTCACCCTCTGGTGCCTCATTCAAGTGTCCTTTCTTCATTCATGAACTTAGACAATAGGGGGAATTTTAACCCCAAAATACGGATGGGTTGTGGTCGGATGGGAAGTTAAAGTGTTAAAAAAACTAAATCCCGACCTTAACCCCTCCCCCCCTCCAACCTGCCCACTTCTGATTTTAACGGAGGCGGGACGATGGGCGGGCAGCCAACCCGCTGCCAGGAGGCGGGTCGGCCATTTAAATATTATAATGAGGCTGCATACCTCAGATTTAACCACCATTTTAAATTTTACTCTGGCTGGCTGGGTTTCTCTGGCCGAGGGGAACCGGCCAGCTGAAGTAAGGCAAGGACTGCTGGAGCCAGGAAGTAAGTGCCTTTCCACTTACCTGCTGGATCCAGCGTCCCTGCCTTACCACCTCCTGCAATCAGACAGCCCCGAGGCCTCTGATTGCCCCCATGAGGCCTCCGATCCCCCTCCCCACCCCCACAGGCTGCCAGTCCCCCCCACCCCCCCACACCACACCCCCTCACCTAGGCCGCCGATCCCTTACGAGACCTCCGGTTGCCTTCCCGGATTCCCCACTCCAGCCCCGATGCTCCTCTGGCTCCCGAGTTCCGACCACCCCACCCCCGCTGCTCCTCCGGCCCTAATTTGCCGGCCCCGATGCTCCTCTGGCTGGACCCAATGCTTCCCCTATCTGACCGATACTCCAGCCCCGATCCTTCCATCCTCCCCCACCCCCTGATCCTCTAGTGCCGATCCTCCCTCCCCCACACCCCCCTACCCCCGGCCACCGATGCTCCTCTGCCCAGCCCAATGCTTCCCCACCCCCTCGATACTCCTTTGGCCTCGACCCTCCAGCCTCGATCCTTCCCCCCCCCACCCCGACCCCGATCCTCCAGCCTCGATCCTTCCCCCCCCCCCACCACCCCGATCGTCCAGCCCCGATCCTTCCCCCGCCCCGATCGTCCAGCCCCGATCCTTCCCCCGCCCTCAGGATGCTCCTCTGGCCGACCCTAATCCTCTCCCCACCCCCCACCGATGCTCTGCCAGACGGCCCCAATCCTCTCTACCACCACCCCCCCGCACCATTGCTCCTCCGGCCAGCCCCGATCCTCTCCCCCCGCCAATCCTCCGGCCCCGATCCTCCCCCCACAACCACCCCCGATCCTCCGGCCCCAATTGTCCCCCGACTCCATGATGCTCCTCTGGCTCCGATTCTCCGGCCCCAATCCTCTGGCCCCTGACCACGCCCCACCCGATCCCTCCCTCTTTCTTCTCTGCGGCCGAGTGCTGCAGGCCTACCCGCCCGCAGCCAGCCAGCCTCTCCATCTGACTCGCTGAGGGCGGGAATCAATGCTTTGAAATGTTAATCAGGCCCTGCCGTTACATTCAGCAGGGCCTGTGAGAAACCCCTTCTCCCGGCTTTCCTGACCGCTTTCTAGCCTTCCCGCTTCCAACCTGCCTCCAGATTAAAATTTCGGCCAATGAATGTCAGCATTTTATTCCACCAGATCCTGTCATCCCCCAACATCCTCACGTATAAATTTGACAGCAAGAGACAGTTTATAGCAATCGAGGAGGGGTGGGGGATCTCCATCTGACTCTTTGCCTCTCTAACCAATAAGGGCTGAGGCTAATTTGGCCTGTGGTTCATCAAACCCTTGCAAAACCTGTTTGGTTTGGTTTTGCCCTTAATCCTGTAATAGCTACTGGTTTTAAAATTATTGTTCCAGTAATGCGACCATCATGCCCCTTTACTAGGTTTGTAAAGGGAAGTATAAAATGGTGCAAGTCAATAGACTATTGTGTCAGGACTATTACTGTTTCTCAGCAGCTAAAAAGTATATTTTATTTAAAAATTAAAGTAACATGAAAATTGTAAAATTATAGCTTGTGTTAAGTTAACATAACATTTGTTGCAGCATTTAATTTCCCACATCCCCATTGTGCCACTTCTGAACCAGTTCTCAGATATTCAGAACAAGCAGTTCCAAAAATGGTGTTGACTTAAAAACTCTCCCAAATCACAACATTTCTTTAAGTTGATCGCAGACAGACGGAGTCCAAAGTTTTTACTGTGTAACAAGCAAGATTTGTAAAATAATGTTGGAAAAATCCCACTCTGCAGTCTGTACAAATGTTGCTGTACAACTGCAAGATTTACGATCAGTCAACAACAACATCAACCTGTATTTATATAGCGCCTTTAACGTAGTAAAATGACCCAAAGCGCTTCACAGGAGTGTTATAAGACAAAAAATTTGACACCGAGCCACATAAGGAGAAATTAGGGCAGCTTGGTCAAAAAGGTAGGTTTTAAGGAGCGTCTTAAAGGAGGAAAGAGAGGGAGAGAGACGGAGAGGATCAGGCACCTAACATATTAATAAATAACTTTCTCTATGATAGCACCGCATCTAAACCTGGCTGCTATATTTATTGTCAACCAGTTTCTTACTTTTAAGCTGGATCACACTAGGTTTTACTAACTGCCTACTTATCAATTGCAAGTACAACAAATGATAGCAATTATCTAAACGAAGCCTTCTTTGCAATGCATCTATAATCATCAGTTGAAATATTACTGTAAGATATATGTAGTGGTTAGATAATATTATTGACTCCAACAACAAGATACAGTGGTGAGTTCAACACAGCTCATATGCCAACATTCACAGATATGAATGGAGTGGGTTGTAACTGTGGAAATCACTTAGTTGGTTGCAATGTTTATTTCAATACAGAATGTAACACAGAGACATAGCAACATAGATACATAGAAGATAGGAGCAGGAGTAGGCCATTCGGCCCCTCGAGCCTGTTCCGCCATTTAATGAGATCATGGCTGATCATCCAAATTCAGTACCCTGTCCCTGCTTTCTCCCCAAATCCCTTGATCCCTTTAGCCTTAAGAAATATATCTAACTCCTTCTTGAATATATTTAATGAATTGGCCTCAACTGCCTTCTGTGGTAGAGAATTCCACAGGTTCACCACTCTCTGGGTGAAGAAATTCCTCCTCATCTCAGTCCTAAATGGCTTACCCCTTATCCTTAGACTGTGACCCCTGGTTCTGGACTCCCCCGCCATCGGGAACATCCTTCCTGCATCTAGTCTGTCTAGTCATGTTAGAATTTTTTAAGTTTCAATGAGATCCCCTCTCATTCTTCTAAACTCTAGCAAACACAAGCCCAATCGACCCAATCTCTCTCCATACGTCATTCCTGCCATCCCAGGTATCAGTCTGGTGAATCTTTGCTGCACTCCCTCCATGGCAAGAACATCCTTCCTCAGATAAGGCGACCAAAACTGCACACAATACTCAAGGTGTGGTCTCACCAAGGCCCTGTACAACTGCAGCAAGACATCCTTGCTCCTGTACTCGAATCCTCTCGCTATGAAGGACAACATACCATTTGCCTTCTTAACTGCCTGCTGCACCTGCATGCTTACCTTCAGCGACTGGTGCACAAGGACACCCAGGTCTTGTCGCACTTCCCCTTTTCCCAATCTATTGCCGTTCAGATAATAATCTGTCTTCCTGTTTTTGCCACCAAAGTGGATAACCTCGCATTTATCCACATTATACTGCATCTGCCATGCTTCTGCCCAATCACCCAACCTGTCCAAATCATACTGGAGTTTCTCTGCATCCTCCTCATGGCACACACGCCCACCCAGCTTTGTGTCGTCTGCAAACTTGGAGATATTACATCTAGTTCCCTCGTCTAGATCATTAATATATATTGTGAATAGCTGGGGTCCTAGCACCGATCCCTGCGGTACCCCACTAGTCACTGCCTGCCACTCGGAAAAAGACCCGTTTATTCCAACTCTTTGCTTCCTGTCTGCCAACCAGTTCTCTATCCAAGTCAGTACCTTACCCCCAATCCCATGTGCTTTAACTTTGCACGCTAATCTCTTATGCGGGACCTTATCGAAAGCCTTCTGAAAGTCCAAATACACCACATCCACTGGTTCTCCCTTATCTATTCTACCAGTTACATCCTCAAAAAATTCCAGCAGATTAGTCAAGAATGATTTACCTTTTGTAAATCCATGTTGACTTTGTCCGATACTGTCACTGTTTTCCAAGTGCTCTGCTATTACATCTTTTATAATGGACTCTAGCATTTTCCCCACTACCAATGTCAGGTTTACTATAATTCCCCGTTTTCTCTCTCGCACCTTTTTTAAATAATGGGGTTACATTAGCTGCCCTCCAATCCATGGGAACTGTTCGAGTCTGTAGAATTTTGGAAGATGACCAGCAATGCATCTACTATTTCTAGGGCCACTTCCTTAAGTACCCTAGGATGTAGATTATCAGGCCCTGGGGATTTATCGGCCTTCAATCCCGTCAATTTCCCTAACACCATTTCCCTACAAATACTGATTTCATTCAGTTCCTCCCTCTCATTAGACCCTATGTTCCCCGACATTTCTGGGAGGTTATTTGTGTCCTCCTTTGTGAAGACAGAACCAAAGTATGTATTTAATTGGTCTGCCATTTCTTTGTTCCCCATTATAAATTCCCCTGATTCTGACTGCAAGGGACCTACGCTTGACTTCACCAATCTTTTTCTCTTCACATATCTATAGAAGCTTTTACAGTTAGTTTTTATGTTACCTGAAAGCTTACTCTCAAACTCTATTTTCCTCCTCTAAATGAGTCCCTTTGTCCTCCTTTGCTGAATCCTAAACTGCTCCCAATCCTCAGGTTTGCTGCTTTTTTCTGGCCAATTTATATGTCCTCTCCTTGGATCTTATGCTATCCCTAATTTCCCTTGTTAGCCACGGTTGAGTCACCTTTTTTGTTTTATTTTTATGCCAAACAGGGATGAACAAATTCTGTAGTTCATCCATGCAATCTTTAAATGTTTGCCATTGCCTATCCACTGTCAACTGTTTAAGTAACGTTCCCCAATCCATGCTAGCCAACTCGCGCCTCATACCATCGTAGTTTCCTTTATTTAAATTCAGGACCCTAGTCTCTGAGTCAACTACTTCACTCTCCATCTTAATGAAGAATTCTACATATTATGATCGCTCCTCCCCAAGGGGCCTCGCACAACAAGATTGCTAATTAATCCTTTCTCATTACATAATACCCAGTCTAAGATGGCCTGATCTCCAGTTGGTTCCTCGACATATTGGTCCAGGAAACCATCCCGTATACACTCTAGGAATTCCTCCTCCACAGTATTGTTACTAATTTGGTTAGCCCAATCTATATGTAGATTAAAGTCACCCATGATGACTGCTGTGCCCTTATTGCACGCGTCTCTAATTTCCCGTTTAATGCCATCCCCAACCTCAGCATTACTGTTTGGGGGTCTGTATACAACTCCCACTAATGTTTTCTGCCCCTTGGTATTTCTCAGCTCTACCCATACAGATTCCACATCATCAGAGCTAATATCCTTCCTTACTATTGTGTTAATCTCCTCTTTAACCAGCAATGCTACCACACCTCCTTTTCCTTTTTGCCTGTCCTTCCTGAATATTGAATACCCCTGGATGTTGAATTCCCAGCTTTGGTCACCCTGGAGCCATGTCTCCGTAATCCCAATTATATCATATCCGTTTACATCTATTTGCGCAGCTAATTCATCCACCTTATTATGAATGCTCCTTGCATTAAGACACAAAGGGGGAGAAATTCAGTATTGCCCCATTTGGGGCGCAATTATCGTCCGGGCGCCAAGATTAGCGCCTGGCGTTAATTATCGCCACCGACTGTAAACTTGACTTTTATCGCCCCTGGAGGTGATTGGAGCGCTAAATCAGGCGCTTCACACCTGTCTTAAGGCGCAAAGGCCGAGGAGCGAGGCGCTACCTCAGAGCACTGGCGAAGCTCATGTGATGTCAGTCAGCAATGGAACACAGACACAATGGCGCGGGCCAGTTCTTAAAGTGGAGGGTTGATCTTGCTTTCCATCCACATCCTGATCATTGCAGCCTTGAATCTTGGCCTGGAGAGACCTGCACATCAAATCTGCTGGAAAGAACAATGAAGAGTACCAGGGAAAGAGCTCAGAGTGCAGCCCCCACACTCTCTTCTAAATCGTTACAAGGAAGGGCAAATCAAAATGAACCTGCAAAGTGCTGCTCAGTACCCAAAACTCCTTCACACAGCGTTGAATCTCTCCAGAAGTCTCTCTCTCTCTCTCTCTCAGAATGTGTTGTACTAAAATGTCACCAACAGTAAAAGGCAGGAAGCGGTCACCTTTAAATAGCGCTCCCCCAGTCCCTTCCTGACTGCAAAACGCTCCCCTCAACCTGTCGTTGCTAGCGGCAGGCGGTAAGGCAGGGGGCGCCACTCAATATCCGCTCCGGGGCAATGCGCACTCGACTGACGTCACGATCTGCCGGCGCAGGAGATCGTGGCGGTAGTGTCTAGCACCGCCGCAAAATGTCTAGTTAATTTTGCGAGCGGCGCAAACATCGCCGCGCCCGGGCGCTAGACTTTTTGCGCCCCATTAGCGCCCTCTTAAGTCGCTAACAGGAGGCGCAACCAACTGAATTTTTCCCCCAAAGCCTTCAGGCTTGTTTTTTTTTTAACACTCTTGGACCTTTTAGAATTATTGTTTACTGTGGCCATGTTTGATTTACACCCTTGATTTCTCTGACTTCCACTTTTGCTTTTCTCCTTCCTGTCTTTTGCTTCTATCCTTGCTTCCCTTTCCTCTGTCTCCCTGCACAGGTTCCCAACCCCCTACCATTTTAGTTTAAACCCTCCCCAACAGCACTAGCAAACACTCCCCCTAGGACATCGGTCCCGGTCCTGCCCAGGTGCAAACCGTCCAGTTTGTAGTGGTCCCACCTCCCCCAGAACCGGTTCCAATGTCCCAGGAATTTGTAGACCAGTAGTAGAAATAAATATGTATATCAGCTGTGATTAATTTGAGCTGGCTCAGTAGGTTTGGAACTAGGATTCTGATTAAACCTGTATCTGCTTATCTCTGTTCTCTGCTGAGACCCTCAATTGCCTCATTAATATCAGAGCAAAATGTAGATACCCTGTTGTCTTCAAGCAGTCATCATGACATAAAGGCAAATACCTCATTGCCTCCCTTGATAAGCAATCAATCATTGGGGATAGCATCACTTCATAATCTTTCATTGTCTGCTCCTCCATGCCATTTCATTGGATATTGAACTCCCCATATTACGAGTACTAAGGGCTGGATTTTCATTGACCCGTGGAGGTGGGTTTGGAGGCGTGTGGGGGGTTAAAATTGCGAAAACTGGCGGGCGCCGCCTCCATCCCGCCTCCACGCAATTTTCATTAAATCGTGTCTGCTGGTCCCGACTCCGTCCCGACTCTAAGAGGCGGGATAGGCTGTTAAGGCCCTTAACAAGCACTAAATTGCCTCTATAATGCCATTTTGAAAGGCCTTTGTGATTTTAACCCTTTTTCTACGTGAAGCACGCCTGTTCTGAACCACGAATGTGAAACCTGGCGGGAGCACATTTGGCTGGCTGATATGGATGGATGAGGAGGAGACATATCTGGATGGATGAGGAGGAGACATATCTGGGAGTGGTGGTGCAAAAATATCTGGGAGCAGACTTAGGGCTGCTGCTGCTCATTTTGCATCCAGGTCTTCTCACAGCAAAGGCCAGGCAGTCTCTGAAGACCTTCAATGCAGCAGCAATGATGACATCATCAGAGGCAACTTTCAGACTGAAAACACTAATTGGTTCATGGGTTCCCACATGCTGGAACTCAATTGCCCAATTAGGTGAAAATCGCATCAATCTCCCACATCCAATTGCAGTCGGGTGGATAACACGAAAAGTGGATGACACGACCCCAACCCACCCCAGTATCAAAATCCAGCCCTATGTCTCTGAATGTGGCCTCACGACCTTTGTGTCCTACCAGAAAAACGGTTGCACTAAACTAATCAATTAAACATTCAGGTTCTTTGCCACTGAAATATTGGTTGGGTGGTAACCTGCATTTCACATGTAAGGTGAAAGGACGGTATGCTGATCTACTACAGTGCTCAGTTCCCATAATTGTTCAGCTTACAGGAATAATACAAGACATTTCATCTGCAGTCCAGAAAGTAATAATAAATAAAAATAATAAATCACATAAAGTTTGTCAACTGGAACATTTTGTTTTGGCTTTTAAGTTACATTCTAAGACATTAGAAACGGGTCAGAACGAATAAGCAACAAACAATATCAATACCTGATCTGCTGTGGGGAATCATCCCTGATAGCATTTTTAAAATGGACCTTCTAGGATACTTGAGTGATGTAGTGTGCCTTAGATAACAGCATTTCACCTTAGGGTGCAAATATGGCCCAGACTTAGAGGATGGAAATTTTCCATGTCTGTTGAGTGTGTAGGTTCTTTCCGAATTAAGTTTGGCCAGTCCCAATACTGTTCTTGATGGGCACGGGCAATGGCACAGAATTTGCAGCCACACTCAAGAGAGACCACAAATTGTTTGTTATGAGAAATGAAAAATTGTCTGGTGCAGTAGGAGGTGGTCTTCTGAGGTTGGGCAAAGACATATTGTTCAGGGGAAAGTTTTATTGTGCATTAAGTATTCTACGCCTAAACTCGGAGTGCTTAATCTTGGCAGTAAGGGGTAAGTGTTTTGACTTGGTACTCCTGGCACAGACCTTTGCATAATGGGAATGCATATTGGGAATGTGATGGTCAATGGCTGACATGATTTGCCATTCATTAAAACACAAATTCTCGATATGCACTCTCATCACGCAACGTTCTGTGCCCCGAGTGCTGAATCATAAGATTAACCCTTAGATGCGCAACATTAATATCCCTCACCTTGATGAGCACACAGAAGCATTGCAATCATGAAAATGTGTCTGGTATCTTTTTTTGTTTGTGGAGAGAGAAGAGCAAGAGAACCCAATTATAAATTAGAACACCACTCATCACATCTTTCCAGTCTGAGAAACTTCCGTTTATCCAATCCCTTGTTTTCTGCCTGCTCGCCTTCTCTCCATCCATTTGGCCACATTCTCTTTTAATTTCTCCTGCCATTATCTTTGCCATGTCCATGATATGGTTCCTATCAATTACTCTTTAAAATTCACTGTATTTCCTTTGCCTATGCTCTCCATTATTTCTTCAAAGAATTCTATAAGGTTGGTCAAGCGTCCTGATTAACTTGTGATTTTCCTAAGTGCTTAGTAATTTTGCAGCACCTGAAGACCAATTTCTGCAGTAAGTGCACTAAAATTGTATGGCAAGGGAATGCAGCTTCAGCAACAAGTCTTTCCAAACAAGTGTGGAGCTGCCTCCTGAAAGTTAGAAATGTGACTGTTTAGCAGAGTAGAGAGAGGAGAATCGCTGCTCTCTAAACATTGAAATTAAGAGTGGGTAGGTTCCCAACTTGTCTCGGAGGTCCAACAGGTGCCTTAAGCACTTTGCAAAGCATATTGGACACCATACCACACTTACACTCCATGCAAAAGACGAGCCGACTCAACCCACTTCACTTTGGTCTGAAGTTGGATCAGACACCAACTGTGGATTTATACTACCAGTTTTGTGTCAGTGCAGAGAGGAAATTGCTTTGTACCAATGCTAAAATTGCAGTGGAAATGCACCTTTAAACAGCAATAAATGGGTAAATCTTCTTACAGAATGGAGAGAGCTGGGGTTATTTTCGTTAGAGCAGAGAACGTTAAGGGGAGATTTAATAGAGGCATTCAAAATCATGAAGGGTTTTGATTGAGTAAAAAAGGAGAAACTGTTTCCAGTGGCAGAAGGGTCAGTAACCAGAGGACACAGATTTAAGGTAATTGACAGCAAGTTGTGATGATCTGGAATGCACTGCCTAATGGAGTGGTGAAAGCAGATTCAATACTAACTTTCAAAAGGGAATTGGAAAAATACTTGAAGGGGAAACACGTGCAGGGCTATGGGGAAACGGCAAGGGATTGGAACTAATTGGATAGCTCTTTCATAGAGACAGCAGAGGCATGATGGGCCAAATGGCCTCCTTCTGTGCTGTATCATTCTATGATTCTATGAGAATTATAAACCAAGAGACTGTAGTTTAGTTAATCTTACTTTAGTTGTTGGTAGACATTCACATTTCTAACAATCAGCAAGCCTTCTTGCTGGGAGCAGAACCTCACAAAATTATCTCTAAATTCATATATACAGAAAAAAAATTAAAATAAATGAGATTAAATATGAAATCTAATGTTCAACATTTACCATGTCAAACTAAACCACAAAAAATAATCTATGGAAAGAAAAGTAGTGCAACAAGGTAGCAGCAATGTGTTCTTGAAACAACCAAAACACCAGCTGCAGCAGTAATTTCTCCAAAGCAATAGAGCTGTGCCTGGAGGAGCAGGTAACTTTACTTTCAAAGAATCAGATCTTCCTGTGAGTTTTCTATCGCTCTTTGTTAAAATCCATGTCCCAGCCCATTGCCTCTTTGGACAAAGTATCAACTCTCAAGGTGCACAGGGTGGGCCCCAAGTCTGGTCACATCTGCTACATAGTTGGGTAGGCCTGTTTGCTAATTGTCTGGGCCGTGCCTCATCCAAGCCCACATATGGCCACATCATTGGTGCCACTAGTCTCCCACTATAACTCCAGTAGGAGATCAGCAGAACCCCCAAAGAAACCGCATAAATGATTGTTTCTCTGGAAGATTTTCTCCCATCAAAGTTACAGTGAAAGACTGGTAGAACACCCATAGAATTTCAGTGCCTGTTAGTTTACCAACAACTGAAGTAAGCTTAACTGGACTACACTCTCCTGGTTTTTATGTCTTTTTTTCCCCAGAGGGTGTCGCATATGGCACTCTCCAGTTCTCTGGCATAACTTTCCTTCCCACAGATTTTTGGATAACTATATTCAGAGTCCCTGCTATTTCTTCATTAGCTTCCCTTCGAATTTTCAGAAAGAAATCATCAGATCCCAATGATTTGTCGACCTTAAGTCTGAGATAAACTCTTTAGTACCATTTCTATTTGAATAACAACCTCCACTCATAGTACTACGACTCACATCTATTGGTTCTACAGTCGCAATATTCACCTCTTCTGTGAAAACTGAGGCAAAGTGCTTATTTAGCATTTCTATCAATCTCTTTCTTTACATGACAAGGTTGCCTCTTTCATCTGCTAGCAGTCCGACTCCTAACCTTGACTATCATCTTATTACAAATGTGCATATGGAAGCCTTTTAATTGTTCATTGTGGTTTTGCTAATTTTCTCTCGTGGCCTTTTTAAGCCACCCTTTTTCTAGCTTCTCTGTATATTCTTTATATTTGTCCTGGCTTTATATTTTATTATTTACCCTGTAAACGATCATCTTTTAAATTTTAATATTTGACCTAATCTCCCTATTTATCTTTGGAACACCAGCCTTTGACACACTCCCTTTTTCCCTTACTGATTCTTTTCACCTGTTGCTGAAATATTTCGATTACTAACCTCCAGTTTTATTTGACAATTGTTCATTCCATTTAATGTGGCAAGAATTCTATGGTGCAGGAGTGAATTGATTTTTTCCTCTCACTGTTTTATGTGGCACTAACTGCATATTCATATATGCAGCATGCCTTACTAATGAGGGAGAAAGCACCTTTAACCCTATATTGGTTTGATTGATTTGTATGCGTTAAGTTTAATTGCAAACAAAGACAAAGGGTAATGTTAACTAAGTCATTGGAGCAGGATAATCACCGCCATGATGCATAACAATCACAAAGGGGAATGAGTAGACACATGCTTTAGAAGAACAGGATTTAGGTGCTGGAATTCTGCAGGGTTACACTGGTCTCCTGCCATAACTCCAGTGGAAGACCAGCAGAACGGCCAGAGAATGAACATAAACGGCCATAAACTCCACTTCCCTTGGGGGTTCCAAGGTCTCCCACCGGAGTTACAATGGGAGACCGGTAGAACACGTACACAATTTCGGGGCCTCAGAGTAAAATAAGGATCAAAAAATGAACTTTTGAAAAAAAAATACTGCTCAACAAAGGCACAGAAATCCGTAAGTGGGCGGTGCCAGTTTGCCCCACAGTATTCCAGCACCTAAATCCTGTTCTTCTAAAGCATGTGTCTACTCATTCCCCTTTGTGATTGTTATGCATCATGGCGGTGATTATCCTGCTCCAATGACTTAGTTAACATTACCCTTTGTCTTTGTTTGCAATTAAACTTAACGCATACAAATCAATCAAACCAATATAGGGTTAAAGGTGCTTTCTCCCTCATTAGTAAGGCATGCTGCATATATGAATATGCAGTTAGTGCCTCATAAAACAGTGAGAGGAAAAAATCAATTCACTCCTGCAATATGGTGTGGGCAGAAACGAGGCGGACGCCAATTTTTCAACAACACCGGCCTTAACAGCCGGTGCTAAGGTGCCGAATTTGAGGCCCATAGAATTTTAAAAATTACTATAAATATATACATTCAATTTTTCACACTACTTGGTGGCTCATTTAGTCCTCATTCTTATTATGCAATGATTCTGGTCTTTCAACAACAACTTGTATTTATATAGCATCTTTAACGTAGTAAAATGTCCCAAGGCGCTTCACAGCAGTGCTATAAAACAAAATGTGACACTGAGTGACATAAGGTCAAATTAGGGCAGATGACCAAAAGTTTGATCAAAGAGATAGGTTTTAAGGAGCTTCTTACAGGAGGAAAGAGAGGTATACAGACAGAGAGGTTTAGGGAGGGAATTCCATAACTTGGGGCCTAGGCAGCTGAAGGCATGGCCACCAATGGTTGAGCGATTAAAATCAGGGATGCAGAATTAGAGGAGCGCAGATATCCCGGGGGGTGGGGGGCGTTTGTGGGGCTGGAGGAGATTACAGAAATAGGGAGGAGCGAGACCAAGGAGGGATTTGAAAATAAGGATGTGGATTTTAAAATCGAGGCGTTGCTTAACCAGGAGCCAATGTAGGTCAGCGAGCACAGGGGTGATGGGTGAACGGGACTTGGTGCAAGTTAGGACATGGGCAGCCGAGTTTTAGATGATCTCAAGTTTATGTAGGGTATAACGTAGGAGGCCAGCCAGGAGTGCGTTGGAATAGACAAGTCTAGAGGTAACAAAGGCATGAATGAGGGTTTCAGCAGCGGATGAGCTGAGGCAAGGGCGGAGACAGGCAATGTTACGGAGGTGGAAATAGGCAGTATTAGTTATGCCACGGATATGTGGTCAGAAGCTCATTTCAGGGTCAAATATGACACCAAGGTTGCGCACAGTCTGGTTCAGCCTCAGACAGATGCAAGAGAGAGTGATAGAGTCGGTGGCTAGGGAACGGAGTTTGTGGCGGGGACCAAAAACAATGGTTTCGGTTTTCCCAATATTTAATTGGAGGAAATTTCTGTTCATCCAGTACTGGATGTCGGACAAGATGCCTGACAATTTAGAGACAGTGGCGCGACCCCCAGGGAATCGGTGTAAATGGTTGTAAACGGGATTCGGCTGGTCTCCCACAGGAGTTATGGCAGGAGATATGTAGAAGTCCCGCAGAATTTCAGCGCCCCTGTGGCCTATTTCCAATGGTGTACTGCTACTATTTCCACACGAGACATCATTTGTCTCACAACAGTGGTCTTGTCCATTTTGGTGGCTTCTGTAATATTAGCTTCCATTTGAAAGAAAACCAACACGGCTTCCCTATTAATGCAAGAGGTAGTAATGGTTTCATAATGTGTGTGTGTGTGTGTGTGTATGATGGTCAGAATGTATTTTAAGTGCTGTACTGGTGTGTTGCTGTTTGTTTTTAACTTCTTTGTGCAGCTCAACTTTATTTAGAACAGAATCTGACTG
The DNA here is from genome assembly GCA_030390025.1 of Squalus acanthias. Classification (NCBI taxonomy): domain Eukaryota; kingdom Metazoa; phylum Chordata; class Chondrichthyes; order Squaliformes; family Squalidae; genus Squalus; species Squalus acanthias. The sequence goes on from CM059432.1 coordinate 100,957,580, forward strand.
AGTTTATATGCAACTTCATACATTTCAATTCAACTAACTTGAAGGGAAGAATCTACTACAACGCTATTCACATTTTAGATTCAAATACAGTAAACTATACACTAAACATTAAGAGAAAAAAATTAAAACACTTCACTGTTGGAATCAAATGGAGGCTCCAATATTTCAGTTAGTGGCCACAGAATCTCCATTGGAACTTGGTGATCAAAACTTTTTGTTTCAAAGTGAAGTCAGTCAACTCTGTGGTCCTACATTTGCAGCATTACCAGACCCTGGTCAATGAACTCTGTAGATGATGATCCAAAGGCATGATCCATCAATTCCAGCTGGAAGCAGCACTCATAGGGAGATTATCCTGGAAAATTGCAAGCGACAGCCCATGGATTCCCATCGATTAAAATGACCCTAACCACAATTTCCTGAGATGTGATCCCTGCTGGGATTGCTGGATCATGTTTAATGTACCTCCCTCCCGCTCCCAAGGATTCTATACAACATTTTGTATCATTTTGATTCAGTTCCTTTCAGGCATCACCTGCGTCAGTAATCACCTGCGTCAGTAATCACCTGCGTCAGTAATCACCTGCGTCAGTAATCACCTGTGTCAGTAATCACCTGCGTCAGTAATCACCTGCGTCAGTAATCACCTGCGTCAGTAATCACCTGCGTCAGTAATCACCTGCGTCAGTAATCACCTGCGTCTAATCACCTGCATCAGTAATCACAACGGTCTGTTGCAAGTAAATATTGCCATCTTCAAACTTTAATTGAAGAGAGATTGCTAATGAAAGGTAAATGATGCCACTATGCTTGTTCAATTTACATTGTTTAAAACACACTGGCCGGAATTTTCCGGGGGATCAGCAGCCGGGATCGGTGGTGGGTCGGGTGGGAAATTTGATTTCTTGACAGCGGGTCAGTCTGTGTTGGTCTCCTGAGGAGGTATCTTCCGCCCATCGGAAGGGCAGAGGACCTCCCTGCGTGAAGTTCCTCAAGATGCAGGCACGTACTGCAAACATGGTTGTCCGGGATCACAATGCTCTCCACAAACTCCCACATGCTGCAGTTAAGGCACACCACCTGCACTTAATTTGTATTTAAGTAACTTAGTTTACAGTTTAGTTTCTTGACTACTTAATTGATCTAGATTAAGGCCGTGAATTTAATCGCGCTGAGGGGACGGGTTTGGAGGCGGGTCCGCTGTCAAAATCGCAAATATTGACAGTGGGTAGGAAACCCGCTGTCAACCCGCCTCCACGCGAGTCTCCCAGGTGTCAGGTCTGTCAGCGCAGACCTGACCCGACACCAAGCGGCGGGGGAGACAATTCTGGTACTTAAATGGCTTGTTAAGAGCCAATTTAAGAGTCTTTTGAGGCTCACTTGTAATTTTACCTTCTCCCCCACGGGTTACCCGCTGTTCGGGGAACACGCCAGCTCAACCTGGCGTGTTGAGAGTCTGGTCCGATGTTTGTGAAAAGCTGACAGCTGCAGAAGTGGTGTCAAGGATGCCATGTTGCACATGGTGAGTTTCAGAGCAAAGAAAATGTTGGTTACTGCATTTTTAATACATATATAGATTTCTTTAGCTTACAAGTTTTTAGATCCAACTGTATGTCCAGTGCCACCTCATTGGGAGAACCTCTCTCACCAGTGACAGATCGCTTCTGTCACCTCACCTGTAGCTGCCATCTAATCCAGCAACATCGGAGCCAATTAAATAATCAGACCTTGGTCCTCCGAATCTTTCCACAATCATCCCCAACACCAACATCACCAACCTTCGCCGCCATCACCTGATGCTGCACTGGACACAGGGCATCAGCCTCTGACAAAATTGCTGGCCTGCGATGGCATCACCATGGCCAGACTTTCTTCACTTGATGCTGTAAACCCTGGCTGCCACATGATGCGGCAGGTTGACACCATCCCGCACCAGCACCGTGAAGCATCCCTTTAATGTCCAAGCCATTCCATGCACACACATCACTATAGCGGGGCGGGGCGTGGGGGGGAGGGGAGTTATGACTGAACAATCACTGGAACTCAGTAAAACACTTCTCAATGTGCGCTCAGATCTATCCAATAAGGGGCACTTTTTGAAAAAGAGGTTTCACTGTATGACAACACATTATCAGAAACTTCACATGGACATTGGCTAAACCTCTCAAGTGCCCACCCTTGTGTGTTGTGAGTTGGTATGCTTGCAGTAGAATGAGGGTGAGTGTGAGGGGTGGCTAGTGAGATGGGGAAGTGATAAAGTAGATAGAGAGGGTTGGGTGGAGGTGCAAGGTAAGTTGGTGTCCTGAGGAGGTCTCTTCCGCCCTTGGAAGGGAAGAGAACCTTCCTGCGTACTGTGACTCCCTCCATAAGCATATGGAGGGAGTCATTGGAGAGTCTGGGTGCAAGAGTTCATCTTTGTGCAGTGATTGTCAGTGTTTTCAGCACCTCAATGCTATCAAACACTGAAAAATCAACTGTCAAAATAAAATTGTGCATGGTCCCTTTAAGGAAACTGGCAGATGACGCGTCCATCAAATGACATCATCAGACCTGCTTCCTGTTAATTGGCCGGTAAGCCCACAGGGCAGGCATGGCAAGGCCAATCAAGGGAAAATCACATCTGCAGAGCGGAGGCAGCTGGGGGCGGGACCAGAACCCGGAAACCAGCTGACCCGCCCCATCCCACCTCCTCCATTAAATTTGCGGCCTAAGTTATGGGTAATGATATTAAATATCTACCTGTAACACAAAGCATTACAAGTAGTGTAGGCAAAAAGCAGCAACTCCTTCCCCCTCTTCTCCGAATTCCCACTCTAACAAGCCCTATCAACGTAAAATCATTTTCCAGAGCGGGATGGAACCTGCAGTGGGGTCGGGATCCACCACCGACACCGCCCACCCTGGACCCGACGAGGTAAGGAAAATCTCGGCCCCTGACATTGCTATTTTGATTTCTCTTTAAATTGTAGCTACCCAGCTGCATTTCCCTTTCCAGTTGAGTTTGCACATAATCACATACATAGTGCTCTCTAGGTTTCTTTCAATCTAAAAATGCTGTGTATTATGTAAATAAGCGTGAAATCTAATTATACTATGTGGCACGTGGCTAATTTGTAAAAATTTATTTCTGGTTGGCAGATGAAAGAGATCAAAAGGGCGCAGTAAGCTAAGTTAAAGAAGAGATATGTGGATTGTGTGGAACTGAGCCACTGAATTGTTAAAGGGAAATATCACTTATGCCACATGATAAACATTTTAAATTGAGAACAATGAGCTGCAAGACTCAAATTTAATTCCAGATGAACAGATCATGAAAATAATTAGCACAGAGGGAAAAAGCTGTCAAATTCCATGTACTTTTATAAATATGTTAATTTAAAATGATAAAACTACATCATCCTCAGACAGTTGACAGCAGATTTGATTAATTAATTCTGCCTCTAATTTGTAATCCTAACAGACCTGATTATTTGATTAAACCTTCTGACGACAAGTTTTAATTTAATTTTAGTCGAAGTAATTTAAACAAATGTACATATCATTAATCACCTGTGCTTCAATATGAGATATGAAAAAAAAAATGGAATTACTTCTAATCCCATAAAGAAGCAATCGTTCAATCATTTGCTTTTTCAAGAATGTTGCCGTTGATAGTTGGGAAACACCTTTCAGCCATTATTTGCAGCAAGTGGCTATACCTGATGCTGCCTTGCAGCTTATAGAACTCCAACCTTAGGAGAGCATCCTCAACTTCATCAGTGTGATATTTTTACATCTTTCACCAGTCATTCTTATAGTCTGATAGTCTCTCAGAATAAATTGCCAATTCATCACAATTTTGGTACAATCATGACCTTGGAACTGAATTGAAGTGGCACAAACTCATTTCACACCAAAAAAGAAAAAAACTGCAGATGTTGGATATCCGAAATAAAAACAGAAAATGTGGGTAACACTCAGTCGGTCATACAGTGCTACAGCTCTGATAAAAGGTCACGGACCTGAAATTTTAACCCTACTTTCAACGCTCCACAGATGCTGCCTGAGCTGCTGAGTGTTGCCAGCATTTGTTGTTTTTATTTTGTTTGACATCAGACCCATTTAACTAGCAGAGATAGAAAATGTTCATTCTATTAGTTTGAGCTCCATACAAATTCTAGAGGGCGATGGGTAAAAGGAAAGTGTTTTAACAAAATGTACTGTGAAGTCTTTATCACCTTCCCCCCCCCCCCGCCCACCACCCACACTCTGAAGACAGTCAATCACATCTTGGACCCGTAAACTGAGAAATATTAAAGTGTGATTTTAAAACTAATTGCTATTGTATTTGACAAGGGACATTATGACTGCCAACTAGCCAAAATGGTTTGCACACTATATCATATTAATTATCATAGCTGAGGGATCTCATTTGTGCTTCTAAGTTGGTTGATAAACAGATGTATATCTAAATTGAAGTTAGCATTAATTGTAGTATAAATATGACTAGACTATAAATTTCTCTGCTTTATCTAAATTAAGCATATTTTTGCTCCATCATAATTTGCTCCTTATATTCCTGTTAGCCCTTACTGCACTGTGGATGAGCTAATTCATCTGGGTGCACTCGCCTAATTTATAAAAACACATCAGGAATAGATGCAACCATATTAATTATTTCTCTTCTGGCTTTCAATCGTCTAAAGAACAGTTTGCAGATAAAACTAAGTTAGGAGGCACAATAACTTGTCTGGGTGGGAGCAGGAAGTTACAAAGGAATATAGACAGACTAAATGAGTGGGCAAATCTATGGCAGATGGAGTTCAGTGTGGGGAAGTGTGAGGTCATCCACTTTGGATCTGAGAAAGACAAATCAGAATATTTTCTTAATGGTGAGAGACGAGGAGCTGTGGAGGAGCAAAACAATTTAGGTGTCCATTCACACAAATCACCGAAAGCTAAAGTACAGTTACAAAAATAATCAAAAAGGCTAATGGAATGTTGACCTTTTTCTCAAGGGGGTTGGAATTCAAATGTGATCGAGTGATGCTTCAGTTGTACTGAGCCTTGGTGAGACCCATCTGGAGTACTGCAATCAGTTTTAGGCACCAAACCTCAGGAAAGATAATATTGGCCTTGGAAGGGGTGCAGCACAGATTCACCAGAATGATAAGAGGGGTTAAAATATGAGGGCAGTTGCATAAACTTGGCTTGTATTCCCTTGAGTTTCGAAGGTTGAGGAATGATCTAATTGGGATGTTTAAAATGATAAATGGATTTGATAGGGTAGGTACAGACAAATTATTTCCTCTGGTATGGGAATCCAGAACAAGAGGGTATAATCTTAAAATTGGTGCTAGGCCATTTAGGAGTGAAATCAGGAAGCACTTATTCACACAATGGGTACTGGAAATCTGAAATGCACTTCCCCAAAATGCTATAGATGCTAGGCCAGTTGAAATTGTCAAGACCGAGATCGATAGATTTTTGTTACGCAAGGGCACCAGGGGATCGGGGATATGGAACACGGCACGTAAATAGAGTTGAGGTACAGATCAGCATGATCAAAATGAATGTCAGTACAGGTCCAACGAGCTGAATGGCCCACTCCTATTCCTATGTAACTCCAAAGAGGGTGGTGGGGGTCATGAATAAGAAGGTAAGTAGAGGGACTAAAATTCAATTTTTCTTTAAGAGAAATATTGTGTCAAAAGGATATATTTACTTAAAAAAGTCTAACTGAAGGTTAAAATAATAGAATAGTGAGAGAATTACATTACATAGGATATACAGCACAGAAACAGGCCCAACCAATCCAAGAAAGGGAATGGAATTATCGCACAGTATAATCTCAAGGCCAAAGGGTTAAATCAAGACAGGAAATATGTATAATAAATCTTCAGACTCAAACTGTTGTATCTGTCAAATTTGACAGAAACAACAGTTTGAGTCTGAAAATTCATTATACATTTCAAACTGTATGGGTTGGATTTTCCTTCACTATACCACCCAAAATTGGGAGATGTAATGGCTGAGGATACAAAATGGGGCGGGGACGTCTATTGCAGAAAGGAAGCTGGACAGATTTTGCTCATAATTAAGCAAAGCTGACCACTGAAAGCACATTTCTTGTAGTGACCGACTTGTTAATCAAGTTATATTTCACAGGTTTTACTGTACTGAGCCTTTGAGTCTCCATATACTGCTTAGTTGTAATGACTGTCACTTAACACCCAGGTATTGCACCTGAATTTTTAACTTAGTCCACTGAGACAGTGAGGTGTTAAATGGCCACTATTATGATTACGTGGTAAGCCACCATTTTCTGGGATACCACTGATGTTTTGATTTGGAATGGTGTCAACTGATCCCAATCTTCCAATTTCCCAATGATTTGCATTTTGCAAGTTACACTTTGCTAAGAGCTTCTGCAAGGCTAATTGATTAAAGTCCTGAGATCAATGGGGTTATATAATCACCATTCATTTCACATTTTGCAGACTTCAACTGCATATCAATCACCATTTAGAAGCAGGACCGCAGGTATTGGTATTAGTAAGCTAGGCATTTGTTCCAATTTGTAACTATGGGGAAAACAGTTTAGAGAAGGAGCATAAGAAAAGAATGTCCAGGAAGAAATTAAGCAGTGGGTACTAACTGAATTCCATGATTGCAGAATACAAGGGCCACTGCTCAATCATGAACACAGATCCACAGGTCATCACTTTGTGGCACAAAGCACTAAAACTCAAATGATCTGTGCCATCACATCATCCTCCTTTTGACCTTCAGTTTCATTTTCATCTGTTATTGTGCACTACTTTTCCAACTTCAGCCATGCCACGTCAATAACATATGACCATAGCAAATGGCCGCCTATGCACCACAAAACATGAAGCAAAAGTATAAATACAAAGTTAAAACCAAAATTTGAAAGGGATTTCAGATTTCAAATAGAAACGTTTGAAGCTATAAAAACTATATTGTGGCCTAGAAATTGGAACCTTTAGCGCCGGCCGTTATGGCTGGTTTTGAAGAAAAAATGGCGGCTACCTCGCTTCCGGCGCAGTATGCAGAGTATGTCCAGTCCAGTGAGATGGCTCATGGTGATTACTGCAGAAACACATCAGCAGATTGAATGCCTGTTCTATACACGTTAGATGCCAGCACTCAACCGGAGCAGGTCAGTGAGTTCTGGCACGTAATGTGTACAGAACAGCATATGGTTACAAACAGTCTGGGGGACTTGTACTGCATCTAAAGGCCTGATCCATGTGTCAGTTGTGTTACGCAAGACCTACACTTGTACACCAGATTTTCAAATCTTACTAACAAGCGCTTGCAGTTGTGTCAGTAAACTGGAAATGAAATGATATTTGGGCTTTGTAAATGTTTACTGTTTACTATGGACCAAGTGCTGGAAAATGGGATTAGAATAGATAGGGCTTGATGGCCAGCGCAGACACGATGGGCCGAAGGGCCTCTTTCTGTGCTGTATAACTCTATGACTCTATTGTTACAAACATCCATATTGAATATGCATCCTGTTGCTCTGAAGTAACAGGTGTGTGCTTATCACATTTTCAATTAAAGGAGACCTAACGACTTTTTCCTGTTTCTAAAGGAATTTGTACATCTGCATTTACTCGTATCGATATTCAGGATATCCAGTAAACTTTTCACATCTCTTCGTCTATTCAGGGAGGAATCATGGATCACCAATGCCGGCTCTAACATCCAGTATTGCAAACAAATCTCCCAATTCCAGTACACCATTGCCCTTTAAATGCTTATCTGAGTACCTTTTAGAGGGATATAATCCTAAAAAGACTTACAGTGAAAAGCCTCTGTAATAACAAAGCTTATTCACTATGGCCCAGATATTCCGATCCCTATGGGTGGGTACGCGCTGTGTACCCACCCGTAGGGACATCGGAAATGCCGGTTTCAGGCATGCACAGCGCATGCGCTGAAAACCGGCATTTCCGATCTGTCAAGAATGGTCATGACAGAACCTCCAGCTGCCCTGGAGAAGGGCCTCTGCAGGCGGATAGTTCCGCTTTTTGGATACCCTCCGCCTGCAGAAAACCCTTACAATTCTTACGCCTGGTAAAAGCAGACGTAAGGCCTGCTTTTACCAGGATAAGAGTTCAAAAAAGTAAAAAAATATTTTTTTTCACTGATTTATCATTTAAAAATACTTTTAAAAAAGGTAAGTTTATTTTTAGCCCGGTAAAAAACTTAATTTTTTTCCCAAAAATTAAATTTTTGTTTAAAATACTTAATTTATTGTAATTTCAAGTCATTTAAAAAATTTGATTTTTTTTAAAATTTATTTAAAGTTTTACTATGTTTTTGGGGTGATCTCCATTCATATATTTGACAGGTCTTCCTGTCAAATGTATGAAGGGAGATTCCCTTCTGTGATTGGCTCCCCATGGCCCACGTGATCCCAGGGATGCTGCGAACTACATGCGCCCCTGGGATACGTGGGCCCTGCACACTTCAAGTTTGGAGAGGCCCAGGAGCGGAAGCATGTGCGTCCCGGGAGCCTTCAGGTAAGGGCGCAGATTTTTCAGATCGCAGGCCTCCGCCCGCGGGAGGCCTGCGATCGGAAAATACGGGCCATTGTATGTGTATTAAAAGAATAGGTTGCTTTTATTTTTATTCTCGGGAGTAGAATCGGAAATATTGGTTGCATTCTTTAAAATCTGACAGATTAACGTATTTTTAGGCTTTGATTCTTCTTGCATACCCTCTCTGTCTACCTACAAAACACGAGAAACATAACCGGAAACACTGCACTTCACTTTAATAAATCATGATTTAGGAACACCGCACAGATAGATTAGACCCGACCTTCGGCCTCCTGCTGATTTTATCGCCTGAAAGAACGTGTTACATGGGAGGTTCTGCGCTGCGCTCATTTAAATCAGCAAGCAGCACCAAAATAACGGTGCTGCCTGCGCTCTTTTTACGGGCGGCCATTAACCTTGGCCTGCAGTGGCACAGCCCATTTCAGGCTTAATCGAATTTCTAGGCCACAGACTCTTCTCATTATGAATTCCTTTTTAATTTTATACACCACCTGTTAACAGAAAACACAGACAGTTCCCATAAAAAGTGGTCTTTATTTACAGGTAGTACCTTTACATAGTTGTAAATTAAATTTGTGTCTAAACCAACTGAATCCCTAAATTATTTCCTTCTGAATTGTTACCTTAATGTTGACATATCAAGAAAGAAACATTCCACCACTTCCCCATTCCTCGTTTCCCTTCAATGCATTCTTCTGCCTTTATGATTTTGCCTCCAGGAATCAAGCAAATTCTTTTTATTACTGACAACTCTCCAAGTGTGTGTCGCAGCAGTAACTTTGGGAGTAATCTACAATCACTTACAGATCATATTTGGCAAGTTAGGTGATCACTATAGACACTTGCCTGGAATTTGTGGTCGGGATGACGGTGAACTGGCAGCAGTTCGCTCTCATTCCGCCTTTGAAACTGGCTGGAACTTCGGGATTTGGTGCATGAAGTTGCGGTCTGTCATTAACTGCTCCGACACAGGCTGCACTGTGCTGTGCTGTGCCCCGCCCCACCACCCCTTACAGAGCCGGCAATCAGTGTATTCACCCAAATCAAGGAAATTGACGAAAACTTCGGCTCTTCCGCAGTAAGTACACTGTTAAATTCCCCACTAAAAGTTAGACCCAAAGGGATTAGGTGTAACTGGGGTTTTGGCAGTGTTATTACTGCTAAGGGCCTGGAAAACTAATTTTAATTTTGTGCAGTGTGAAATTTGTCCATTTTCATAAAATCTAAAACTTTTAAGAAACTTTTTTTTTTTAATTTAATTTTTTTTTAAGTTTGTCCATCTTTATTTCAGTTTTGCCTTTCCCCCAATGTGAGAGCCCCAATCTTTGTTTTGCTCTCTCTAACATTTTTAAAAAGTTAGGGGTAGAAATTAGGTCGCGCCCCATTTGGGGCGCAAATATCGTCCGGACGCAAATATTAGCGCCTGGCGCTAATTATCGGCACTGACGGGAAACTTCACTTTTACCGCCCCGGGAGGTGAGTGGAGCGCTAAATCAGGCGCTGCACACCTCTCTTAAGGCGCAAAGGCCGAGCAGTGAGGCGCTAACTCGGAGCGCTGGCGAAGCTCATGTAATGTCAGTCAGCAATGGAACACACACACAATGGCTCGGGCCAGTTCTTAAAGGGGATGGTTAATCTTGCTTTCCATCCACATCCTGTTCATTGCTGCCTTGAATCTCGGCCTGGAGAGACTTGCACATCAAATGTGCTGGAAAGAACAATGGAGAGCACCAGGCAAAGAGCTCAGAGTGCAGCTCCCACGGTCTCTGCTAAATCGATACAAGGAATGGCAAATCAAAATGAACCTGCAAAGTGCTGCTCAGTACCCAAAACTCCTTCACACAACGTTGAATCTCTCCAGAAGTCTCTCCCTCTCTCTCTCAGAATGCGTAGTTCAAAAATGCCACCAACAATAAAAGACAGGAAGAGGCCCCCTTTAAATAGCGCCCCCCCCAGCCCCACAGCGATTGATAGCGTTCCAGTCTTCTGGTCGTTGGAAGCGCCAGGCGGTAAGGCAGGGGGCGCCACTCAATTTCCGCTACGGGGCGCCCCAAGGGCGTTGCACCATGGAATGACGTCACAATCTGCAGTTCGCACAAGGGGATCCCCACTGTACTTCGTTGATTTGAATTAAATGTCGGAAAACCCTTGAAGTTCTCGGCACAGAGATTGTGAGATCCTTGTGCGAAGCATACTTTGGGGCCAGCAGCAAACGTCTTTGCTTCACTGTTGACCGCAAATTCCAGACCACTATTTTGTGAGAGTTGTATCATAAGATTAGACAAAGTCTGAGGTCACCCACACATTTCATATTTTGCTGCAGAATAAGTCAGTGGGGTCATTTTGGTTCGATGCTCTTCTTGGTCATCATTGCCAAGTGGTCCTTTGTCATGAAGATATATCTTGCACTTTAAATTCCCAATGAAATGTTGCATGCTTTTGCTCTGTCTGTAGGAAAATCCATCAGACTCAACAGTTACAGCAGTTGCATTATTTTGTTGGGAACTGGCAATCACATCATTGCTACCTAAAGCTATCTATCACATGTCAAATTTACAGAGTGGAGCTCTATAAAATGAACATGTTTATGCCAATTAATTGTCAGACAAGAATAGCCTTCTTCTTATTTCCTTAGAATTAGAAATGGTAGCATGACAGCACTGCAAAATAATACAGATTTTACAATTAAATCAGAAGGCATACGAGAGACTTATTTGCATTCGGTATTTTATTGTTTCATGAAACCATACCTATGGTACTATTGTTTGTGTTCCTGCTATGCTTTCAATTTTGATTGAGGACATCTCAATGTGATTGTACCCAAAACTCCTTCACACAACGTTGAATCTCTCCAGAAGTCTCTCCCTCTCTCTCTCAGAATGCGTAGTTCATGAGATAAACATCAGCACACACTGTGACAACTAGTCTTTATACAGCAACAAGAAGCGCACACAGTTGTAGAAACTCCTCGGTTATATTTTGGAAAATAGAACATTTTCTTCATGATTCGGCTGAGGAAAACTCTGGGATCTGTCAAAATGAGGACAAATTAAAGCTGGCAACATTACCTCAGGCTTCTGTTTATTCTTGGAGAAGCATTTGAGCTTCCTCCACCCACCCTTTCATCTTGGCTGCTGGTACAACAGAGCAACACCACACCTTAAGTTTATTTTAGCGAATGTAATATGAGAGTTGGAGTATGAGAATTTCTAGATACTCCCTGAATGTTTCAATTATGTATAACTGGACTGGAGAACAAGTCAATCTGCAAGACGGAAATTATAAACAGAGGTTGACCTGCTGAGTGGTTCTTGAAGTGGTTTTCAATTATAATAAAAATAGTTGTTACTGAGGAGTTTCTACTGTTGTGCGTGCTTTTTGTTGCTGTATAAAGAAATTCATAGAAAGAAATGTCCCGTGAGGAAAAATTAAGTACATAAAAGAAAAAAAAAATCAGGCATGAACAGACAACAAAAAGCACCAATAAAAAGGAGAAACTGAACCAATTAAATCATTCCAATATTATATGTTTGAGCTGCTATCTTGAACTTTTTACACCCAGCTGAAAATTGATGACATAAAACCCCAGAAAAAGCTTATTCATTCTTAAATAACTTATTCTCACTATTAGGGCTGCATCCAGTGGTGTAAATCCCGTGAAAACCTTCACTCCCATGCCACAAGCCTGTTATTTCATTTGGAATACTTGACTGGAGTGTCAATTATTTTTGCTGACCTTTTTTCTTACAAATGCCTTGGATATTCCTGAAAAATGCTACACAAATGGTGCAATACCTCCCAGATGCCAGGAGAAGGGATAACAAGGAGCAGGTGCAAAAGATTTTGTAGAGGGAAAGGCAGCCATAAGTCATTGTTTTTTTCAAAATAACGAGAGACAGGAAGGAATACAATTGAGGTCCTGCAAAGAGAGTTTCAGGAATTAGGAGACTGATTAACGAGGAGGGCCTCAAGCATAGTACTTCAAGGATTATTCCCAGTACACATGTTAGTCAGTACAGGAATATGGTGTCAATGAGAATGGACTGGCTTCATTTGGACAAGGCTGAGACCAGTATCACACTAGAAAGAAACTATTGTTTTGAGAGAAGGCAATAAACTAATTTATTTTTGTATTAGTGTTTAATTCACTGCCTCCTCTCTTCCAGGAATGCCCACCTTGAAGAAGTTTTGCTCTTCTCTCTGACGGGATTTCCGTTTGTCTCTTTTACCTTGTTCTTAACCTCTCCTGCCTTCTATCCTAGCACAGACCTTCCCTTTTGTTCTTTCATCCCCTCCCCCCTTTCCCAGCCCCTACACTTGCTTAAAAATCTGTTCCATTTCTGCTTTTTTCCAGTTCTGACGAAAGGTCATCGACCTGAAACGTTAACTCTGTTTCTCTCTTCACAGATGCTGCCTGACCTGCTGAGTATCTCCAGCATTTTCTGTTTTTATTTCAATAAACTAATATGGTGGGTTTGGGTGAGGCAAGAAATAAGATAAGGAAGCAGGGAAGAAAGTAAAAATCAGCAAGTAGTGTAGGAAAGATAAAAGGGAAAAACCAGGACAATAGCAAAGAGCAGATCAGAGGAGGAGAGTTAAAAGAGTAAGACTGACAAATAAGGTTTCAGCTGTAAGTACATAAATATATTCTAAATAAAATTGGTGAGCTGAAGGCACAAATTACTATGGGGATGTTATAATAGCATTAACGGAGATGTGGCTTGGGCTAGAGTAAAGCTTGAGAGGGATGGGGGGGCGGTGGGGGAAGGGCTGGCAGTATTTATCAAGGATTCCTTTACAGCACTAGAATACAAAGATGATATCGGGGATGGTGCAATAGCTAAATCTATTTGGTCAGAGTTAAGGAATGAGAAGAGAACTATTACTTTCTTGGGAGATTATTATAGACACATAACAGAAGAGATGAGACGGAGGAAGAAATATATAGACAATTTAGAGAAATATGTAGAAATTACAGGGCCATAATAATGGGCCAATAAGTATCCACAGATAGATTGGGTAAAAGTAATGTAAGTGGAATGAAGGAGAGGATTCTTACAATGGGGGAGAAATTTATTATAGCCAAGGATTGGGCGCTAACTTTTGAAAAGTTAGAGATTTCAGGTGCTAATGTTTCAAAGTGCCAGTGGTGGGAGCAGGAATGCTGTCATCCTGATCGAGCGAGCGTTGCACACTCGCTGACGTCACTAACAGATAAGACACTGAATAAACAAAGGGAAACTTTCAAACAGGACATGATTATAAAGTGGATATATTCTTAAAGCAGTAAATGGGGTGCAACAAAAGCTGGAATTCCTTGGATGAGTTGAGAAATTAAACTTAAAATGGGACTTAAACAATAGGCATTTGACAAAACTAGTAATACTAAAGAAATCAAGTAGAATGTAGAAAACATAGTGTGGATGCAAAAAAAGGTTATGGCCTAGAAATTGGAGGTGTTTGCATTAGTTGTTAAGGCTGGTTTTGTTGAAAAAAATGGCGGCCACCTCACTTCCGGCGGCCGCCATTGCCTGCGCTCACGGCAAGTATTTTAATTAGCAGGAGTGCGACACCAATCGGCATGCAAGACTGAATTGACGCACACTCATCCATTTTGGCGCTCGCCGCTCCTCTTACCACCCTCTTCAAAGCATGCCCGTGCATGCAGCCGTTGACAGCGTGGAGAGGTGGGAGAAAGCTGCGGTGAGCTATCAACCATACAGTAAACAACTGCTGGGATAACTGTTAACTATGGAGAGCTACTGGAGTGCAAACTGCTTCCAATAAGATGCATCAAATCTCCCCCCCGCCCCCGGTCAGTCAAACAGTATAGGAGATAAATACATTTAAAATAAACTGAATTGTACTGCAGTAGTAAAAATCTCAGGATAAAATCAAAGCTGCATTTCCTTAAATTTTATGCATTGGGGTTTTCTAGTTTAGCAACTGATAAAATGATATGCAAAGTTTGGAAGTCAGCTTTTAAAAGGCTTAACAGCATATTCTCACCAAGGAAGTCTGCTGGGGTTAAAAAATTAATTGAATTCTCTTCTCACCATTTACACCAGTAAACTCCTGACTAAGAGCTCATGTTTCCCCTTTTAAAAAAATTATTTCTGTTGAAGTCTCATGCAATGGTTTAAGAACATCTGTGCCACAGTCTTATGTAGTGTTTCCAGTCACAGTCCCTCCAGATCTGAGCCTGTGCTTTAAGAGCCACTCACTAGGGAGTGAATCCCCTATACGATATGCAGGCTAGTGCACTGTCACTGCTAGCTGCATGACGGTGCATCCCCATCCCCCTCCAGCACCATGGTGGAGCACAAACCTCCACAAAGCAACCATGTGGATAAATGATCTGTGGAGCTATGCAGCCAGCGAAGGTGGGAGTACCAGGCAGTCTGGCACCAACGTTCCGTGTAAGCTGTGCGGCCACGAGGTGCTCCGGGGTCCCGCGAAGCCGGCTTTTAATTAGAAAAACCGCGCATGCGCGATATTTTGAATGGGCCGCGTAGCCCAAAAAAAAATTACAGGGAACATTGACTGGCACCCATTTGTGGAGCCCACACAAGATCCATGTCTGCGAAAGTAAGAGGGGAGCCGTGGACAAAAAAATGCCTCGTGATGTGCCACAATGCTCCAACCCTACAAGGGCCATCAGCGGACTCGATGGCAAAACACAGGAGCCGTCACCAAATGATCCGGCACAGCACATTGCCCGAGAACGCCACACTGAGCCTTCAAACGTGATCTTTGGACTCCTGCTGAGGTTAGCACCGGAAAGAACGCGTTGCACAACAGGTTCTCCACTCCGCTCGTGTAAATTAGCAGGCAGAACCAAAGTACCAGTGCTGCTTGCACTCTTTCTGCAGACCGGTGTTAGCCTTGGCCCACGCTGTTACCGGCAGGTTTCCGGCCTACTCGAATTTCTAGACCTATAAAAGCTAAGCGGGGTATGAAGGGAGATTCCAGCATCTGCAGTATTTGGCTTTTGTATGAAGGGAGAGTGACAGGTTAGTGTAAAGAGAAGTAGTAAAGGGTTTTATAAACACACATATAAAGTAAAAGAATAGCTAAAGAAAATATAGGGCCAATTAGAGTTTAAAAATGAACTCCTTTCATGGTGTATGTAGAAATGGTGGCGATACTAAGGGTTGAATTTTCACCGCCCTATCCTGAATTTCCTTCCTCTGCCGGGATGGAAGCAGGCTGCTCCTTCCCTAACCATTGCATGCAAGTGGCAGCAAAGGGGAAGGGGGCCTAGGTTCCCGGCCCATAACCCTCCAATACATCCCTGTTCTCAACGCTTTCCAGGATCATCAGGTGAACAATGTCCGTAGGCCTGGATTGGTGATGGGAATGGCTCCATATGCAGCAGAAAGCAGCCGAGGTCCTGGTAGAGGTCTCCTCTTCCTCTGTTCACTTACCTGCTGAAGGTAGAGTCTTGCTGGAGCCTTCAGTTAATGTGCTGGTCCAGTCTTCAGAGCCTTGTGGCCCATTTAATGTTGCCTTGTGCCTCTTTGGGTGCTGCAGCAGCAGCCCCACGGTAGCACTGCCTTTGTTTTCCTGGGGGCCATTGATGGGCTCCCGCTTGTGGAGTCCGCATGAATACATAGTGACCCGCGACCCAGAACACTGGGCCAGGGTCAGGGTAGTGTCAGGGCATGGTGCGGGGTGGGGGAGAAAACCTGCCCTAACCACAAGTGTATACTGCACCTCACCTTTTACTGAAGATTATGGCAGTGGGAATGAAAGGACACAAATGAAGGAAGTGGTGCAATCTGGTAGGATAACTGTAGATAAGGAAGTAATACTGAAAAGATTGGTCTAATTTAAAGTGGAAAAGGCAACTGACCCTGACAGCATGCGTTCTAGAATGTTGAGGGAAATGAGGAACAAAATAGCAGAGGCTCTGACTACAATATTTCAAACATGCGTGTATATGGAAGCTATCCTGGTGGACTGGAGGGTAATGTAACACCTCTGTCAAAAGATGGGACAAAGGGATAAATCAGATTACTATAGACCCAGCAACCTAACACCATCTAGAAGTCATAACACGAGACAAATTAATACTCACTTAGAAAGACATGAGTTAATTAAGGACAACCAGCATGGATTTGTAAAAAGCAAGTCGTGTCTGACATTTTACATCCTCCAGTTCTTTGGCACAGTTTCATTTCCCAAGATTTCCAGTTCAACAAAGCAATTAATCAGCACTGAAGCATCATCGGTGCACCAACAATTTTTGTACTGCTTTAACTTACACTCACGGCACAATAATTTCAAACAGCACAAAGCCAAATATAAAAACTATGAAACTTACTTTTGAATGTTAGCAAAATACCACTCTCTCCTGACATTAAAATGTATCCAAAATTGAAATGTGTGGAGCTCAGTTGTCCCTGGGTAGAGAGCGATGCTGGGGACATAGGAGGTCAGAATGTAGGGTGCATGCCAGAGTTATACCCATTCTAAGTTACATACTAAATTTGGCCTGAACTGGATGCTAGCAGAAGATACAACCATCCCAAAAGTTTGCAAGTAATACAATAATAAGGGAAAAACACGCTAGAAATTCTGACATTGAAGCAAGAATTGCACCTGAATTAGCTAAAACCGGAAGTAAAGAGCAGGTTACCTGCATAGCTGTCAAACCAGTAAGTGTCTGAGTTCACAGGCTTTGACTGCCTACAAACTTTCTGAGATATCAGTTCTGACTGAAGCATTTTGAAAAATATCTTCTTAGCTGTGCTAAGAAAGGATTCTGCAAGCTGCCCTTCAGCAGTTGCAGGCAGGGAAATGTTTTGTTTTCCACCCTTTTTCCATGGGGTTCACTCTGACCATTCCCACACAGGTCCTTATGACTAAGGGAGAACAGGAGCAGGAGTTGGAGAGAAAATGTAATAGGCACGCAGCACACAGCTACACCAAAGGAGAAGACCAACAAAGAGATACTCTTACACTAAAGTTTGCAGACCATGCGGCTCACTTGAAGATGTATCAGAAGAGATCTGCTTCAGGAGGCAATGGTTCAGCAGGAAGGAGTAGAAGAAATTGGGAGTAGATTTTCAACCAGCTGCCTGGGTGTAAAACTGGCATTGTGGATCAGCCACACATTATAGAAACGGTGAGACAATTCCATTATGGAAATAAAAATCGTGCA
The DNA here is from genome assembly GCA_030390025.1 of Squalus acanthias. Classification (NCBI taxonomy): domain Eukaryota; kingdom Metazoa; phylum Chordata; class Chondrichthyes; order Squaliformes; family Squalidae; genus Squalus; species Squalus acanthias. The sequence continues at coordinate 100,975,322 of CM059432.1, forward strand.
GTTTCTATAACGGGTGGCAAGTTGAAAAATCTACGCCTCTGCTTCTCATTGTAAATCTTTAGTGATCTTAGCAGCTCTGGTGAGGTCATTAACTTTTTTGTGCACTGACTGCTTCAGCCACCCATCTCTACTAGAATTTTGGCTGGTCTCTGGCCCTGAGCTCCGACCCCAAACAGCCCATTCCTCCTCTCGGAAAACACCCAGGTCAGACTCCATGAAGTTAGCTGCTCTTTTGGCCCTTTCTCCCATCCTTCTTGCCCAGGTTGCTTGCTTCCTCCAGTGCTGTCATTGGTCCTTTAAGCAGGTTTTATATTCTGCTGTTGCACAATGTCCTTGCCTCTCCTGCAACTATATTCTGCCCTGCGCCCCATTTGGCAACCATTGAAATTTCAATGCCATTGCAATGATAGCTTAGAGCAATCTGAACTGTTACCATAGCTACAAGATGGGGATTTCACATCTATGCAATTATAGATAATAGCAGAAATCTACTTCTATCCTTACAATGAAGGAGGTTATGGTCCCTTGAAAAAATAACCTTCTTGCAATGACATCTCTACCAAAACTTCACTTTTGCAACTTTCTCAAAATATCTTTTCAGCTAAGATTATATCACACTCAGGAATCTATCATTCTTCGTCCTCAATAACCCAGATTGGTTGGGATTGTAATAAAAATTACAGAGATGTGGCTGAAAGAGGGGCAGGTATGACAGCTCACCATTCCTGGTTACAGGATTTTCAGACAGGATAGAGAGGGAGGTAAAAAGGGAGGAGGGGGGGGGTGTTAAAGAAACTATTACAGCTGTGAGGAGGGATGATATGTTGGAGGGATCATCAAACGAGGCCATATGGGTCGAATTGAAAAACAAAAAAGGGGCGATCACACTGCTGGGAGTGTACTATAGACCCCCAAACAGTGAGAGGGAGATAGAAGAGCAAATATGTAGACAAATTTCTGAGAAGTGCAAAAACTATAGGGCAGTAATAGTAGGGAATTTCAACTACCCCAATATTAACTGGGATAAAATTAGTGAAGGGTATAGAGGGTGCGGAATTCCTAAAATGCATCCAGGAGAACTTTTTTAGCCAATATGTAGCAAGCCCAACAAGGGAGGGGGTGGTTCTGGACTTAGTTTTAGGGAATGGAGCTGGGCAGGTACAAGGCGTATCAGTGGGGGAGCATTTTGGTGCTAGTGACCATAATTCAGTTAGATTTAAGGTAGTTATGGAAAAGGACAAGGATAGACCAGGAATAAAAATTCTAAATTGGGGAAAAGCAAATTTTGCTAAGCTCAGAGTGGTTTTAGCCATAGTGGACTGGAAACAGCTACTTGAAAATCAGTGTCAGAGCAGTGGGAGGCATTCAAGGAGGAGGTCCGGAGGGTTCAGACCAAATATGTGCCCTTAAAGAAAAAAGGTGGGACTAACAAATCTAGAGCCCTCTGGATGTCTAGGGACATACAGGGTAGGATAAAAAAAAAAGGGAGGCGTATGACAGATACCAAGGGCTAGGCACTGCAGAATCTTTAGAGGAGTACAGAAAGTGCAGGGGTGCAATTAAAAAGGATATTAGGAAAGCAAAGAGAGAGCATGAAAAATTCTTAGCAAGTAAAATCAAAGAAAACCCAAAGATGTTTTATAAATATATTAAGAGTAAGAGGATAACTAAAGAAAGGGTAGGGCCTATTAGAGATCATGAGGGTAATCTGTGTGTGGAGGCGGGAGACGTCGGTAGGGTTCTTAATGAATACTTTGCGTCTGTTTTCACAAAGGAGAGGGGCGAAGCAGACATTGGTATCAGGGAGGAGGAGTGTGAAATATTAGATGAAATAAACATAGTGAGAGAGGAAGTATTAAGGGGTTTAGCAGCTTTAAAAGTGGATAAAACCCCAGGCCCGGATGAAATGTATCCCAGGCTGTTAAGCGAAGCGAAAGAGGAAATAGCAGAGGCACTGACCATTATTTTCCAATCCTCTCTGGCTTCAGGTGTGGTGCCGGATGACTGGAGGACTGCTAATGTGGTACCCTTGTTTAAAAAGGGAGAAAAGGATAGACCGAGTAATTACAGGCCAGTCAGTCTAACATCGTTGGTGGGAAAATTATTGGAAAGAATTCTGAAGGACAGGATAAATCTTCATTTAGAAAGACACGGATTAATCAAGGATAATCAGCACGAATTTGTTAAGGGAAGGTCGTGTCTGACAAACGTGAGTGAATTTTTTGAGGAGGTAACAAGGAGGGAAGATGAGGGTAGTGCATTTGATGTAGTGTATATGGACTTTAGCAAGGCTTTTGATAAGGTTCCACATGGCAGACTGGTCACGAAGTTAAAAGCCCATGGGATCCAGGGCAAAGTGTCAAGTTGAATTCAAAACTGGCTCGGAGGCAGGAAGCAGAGGGTAATGGTTGATGGGTGTTTTTGTGACTGGAAGGCTGTTTCCAGTGGGATTCCGCAGGGCTGAATACTAGGTCCCTTGCTTTTTGTGGTATATATCAATGATACAGACTTGAATATAGGGGGTATGATTAAGAAGTTTGCAGATGATACCAAAATCGGCTGTGTGGTTGATACTGAAGAAGGAAGCTGTAGACTGCAGGAAGATATCAATAAATTGGTCAGGTGGGCAGAACAGTGGCAAATGGAATTCAAACCGGAGAAGTGTGAGGTAATGCATTTGGGAAGGGCTAACAAGGAAAGGGAATACACATTAACTGGTAGGACACTGAGTAGTGTAGAGGAACACAGAGACCTTGGAGTGCATGTCCACAGATCCCTGAAGGTAGCAGGCCAGGTAGATAAGGTGCTTAAGAAGGCATACGGAATGCTTGCCTTTATTGGCCATGGCATAGAATACAAGAGCAGGGGGGTTATGCTTCAACTGTATAAAACACTAGTTAGGCCTCAGCTAGAGTACTGCGTGCAGTTCTGGTCACCACATTACAGGAAAGATGTGACTGCACTAGAGAGGGTACAGAGGAGATTTAAAATGATGTTGCCGGGAGTAGAGAATTTTAGCTATGAGGAAAGACTGGATAGGCTGGGTTTGTTTTCCTTGGAACAGAGGAGGCTGAGGGGAGACCTTATTGAGGTGTATAAAATTATGAGGGGCCTGGATAAAGTGGATAGAAAGGACCTAGTTCCCTTAGCAGAGGGGTCAAAAACCAGGGGGCACAGATTTAAAGTAATTGGTGGAAGGTTTAGAGGGGATTTGAGGGGAAATTTCTTCACCCAGAGGGTTGTGGGGGGTCTGGAACTCACTGCCTGAAAGGGTGGTAGAGGCAGAAACCTAACCACATTTAAAAAGTACTTGGATGTGCACTTGGGATGCTGTAACCTGCAGGGCTACGGACCAAGAGCTGGGAAATGGGATTAGGCTGGATAGCTCTTTGTTGGCCGGCACGGACATGATGGGCTGAAATGGCCTCCTTCCGTGCTGTAACTTTCTATGATTCTATGATTCTAAATAGCAACCTCTATTTTCATAAAGAGAATGCCCTAAGGTGATATGATCATAAGATGATGTTAGCAACATCAGCTTCAAGTGAAATTCTGATCAATGAAATAAGAATTTTTACCTCCACAGAAATAAAGAACAGTTACTAACACTGGGATAAAATTGTTGATGTATTCACTTAAGCTCTATACAAACCTGCCTTTTCAACACAGAGGCTCGTTATACAACTATAAATTTTACAAGAGCAATAAAGTTGTCAAGGGATTTGAAGCATAAACAACCTTGCTGGCATTCTTACTGCATTCTTTAGATGAACTTGCCTTTCTGTGCATTGCTCTATGACACATTTTAAATCAGTAAAATAACCTCTTCAATAATTACAGGTGATCAACTGAAAGGAACAAGGCTGCTACATGAGAGCAGATTTAAATTGTAATATGAGGGACACATCACTGTGCATATCATGCGGATGGTATATACAAATTAACTATATGGACAATGTGGTTGGTATGTGCTCGTGATATTGTAAACATGACCGGAAGCTTTGCTCTAATCGCTATTTCTAGCAGAATCTAAAAGCGTGGGTCTATGATTTTGCTCTAAATGGAGAATGTCGGAAACTATGTTTATGATGCTGCTAACACAGTGACCAGAGGAAATCTTCCCTATAATTAGCATTGAGCATTGCTTCTTTTACAAAACAAAAGTATGTCATTACTAATGTTCAAATGCACAGATGTTTATTTGTCACTTACCTTATTAGCGTTTAATGCTGTTATTATCCAGACACATTGAGCATTACTGTCATATTGAAAAGGGAAATTGGGAGACACAAAGGTACCAGCTGGATCGTGCAGATTAACTCCACAAGTTTTAACTGGAAAAGATAAACAAGATTGTTAAACATGGCACTGCTAACATAAAAAAAAAAAGTCCATAAAAATGTTAAGCTTTATACTTAGACAACATCGCCAGGAATTTCCTCGGCAGTTCTCCCCATGGCCGCCATAACTTCAGCAGAAGATCAGTGGAAACCCCCGATAGACACATAAATGGGGCTTCAACCCATCTCCTGCTGAAGTTACAGCAGCCGATCCCGAGAACTCCCAAGGAATTTCCTGGCACATAACTTCATTCATAATTTCAAAACTTTACTACGCATATATATTTGTTCAAAAGGATGCATTACAAAATAAAACATAGAATTAAAGACTTCCTATTTGATAAGTGTATGAAGTTCACTCTAGGCCTATACATTTCAATGAGAAAGGATAAAGTATTGTAAAATCTGGTGAATGAGTCGCACCCCAACTTCGGGTTTTATGACCTGTGACCTGAAGGTACAAATTATATGTGAGTGACGATTCTTGTATTCTATGACCTGTGTGACCAATCTATTGGTCTTTGCATTAACAATACAATAATTGTTCTTTTTTAAAACATTTTAACAGCTCCCTTCATCATCTAGAATCAGCACAGAAGGAGGCCATTCAGCCCAATGTACCTGTGCCGGCTCTTCACAAGAGATATTCAATTAGTCCCACTCCCCTGCTCTTTCCCCAAACCCCTGCACATTTTTCCTTTTTAAGTATATATCCAGTGTGGAATTTAGTCAGGCAGACTGAAGGGTACAAGGTCAGATTCCTGGGCTGTGCTGAGCTAACTGAGTTCAGCTCTGTTGGCATTAGGAGTACTACAATTGGCCTCAGCACCCCAGGTTAAGGGGTCGAAAAGAGTCAGATCCCCTGCTCCTGGTCACTAACTGGTGACCCTCTTCTAGAAAAGGCATGCTTGGTGAGAACAGGATCGGGCTCGACTGTGATGCTCTCCATGGTAAGATAGCCTACCTACACTCACGATCTAGCCTCATACATGAATAATGGCTACTTAGATGAGGCACTGGAGGGCACACATGGAATGGTATCCCATAGGAGTCAACACCTATGAGAAATTAAGAGATAGCGGAGAGGAAAAGGAAAGAATATGTGGAATATACATTATTCCTTAATATGTTTCAACTTATTTTGTTTGATAATTTCAACAATCACTTGCATTTTTAACACATAATAATATAAAGTATGCTTTCTTAAACTATATGGGCAGGAGTTTCCGCTAGGTTGCGTTGGTTTTTTCAGTGCAATTCGCCCAAAATCGGCCAAACTAGCGCAAAAAATCGCAGAATTTCAAGTACAAATTACATTCAGCAAATCGAGTTCCTGCGATCTTTTGTGCTCATACAAAATACGTCGCGCTGGAAGCCAGCCCCGCCCACAAAACTGGCCACACCCCCAGTTTGCATTAATCACCATGGCGAGTTTCCGCCGGTTTGCGGGTCTTCGAGGAGGCTTTTAAAATTAAGCTGTTTATTTGGGGGCGCAAGGACACTAATAGGCACATTTTGAAAGCTTTTAAATATATTTTAATTTACTAAGAAACTAGTAAATGGTTCCGTATAGGTTTTTAAAGTCATTTTCAGTTATTTATAATCGAGTTACTCACAGGTGGTGGGCTAGACACTGATTAAAAATACTTATTTTTTGTGATAAACCCATTTTCAGATGTATTAATAAAACTGCACCAGTTTACCACTCTTAAATATATCAAGGAATATTTATTAATGCAAAAATGTATTTTTATTAAATTCCGTTCTAAAACACGGCCCGATTGCGTTGGTGATGTAAGAAAACTACTAGGCACTTGGTCTAAGCGTTAAACAAAGCTTTAATCAACTGTTTTTCAACATGGAGATCTAGTTGTGTCCTTCACTAGTTCCTGTTAAAGAATGTCCTGAGCAAGCTGGGCCCATGCCCGAGTATTTATACTCTCCCTGGACAACGCCACCAGCAGGCCGCCCAGTATTATTTCATAAGTCATTTCCACATGAATGACAAGATTCATGTCAGTTGGTTTATAGAACATTTTACATTCGCTGACATGCAAATGAGTTTGAGCGGAAACTTGACCAAATATAACACTTCTATAAAGCTATCGCAATTTGTGCCCAGATCGCCGATTGCGCCCAAAATATGTGCAGTAGTAAGGGTACAGAAAATAGTAAGACTGAGCCTAAATATAAAAACTTCTGATGCAACACAAAAATAGCTCAAACATTAACATCTGGAAAGGCAGGAATTAAGGATACCTTACTGAGATATATAAAATATCGAGTTCAACAATTTTAGATCATAACCTCAGCCCCTATCACATTTATATTTTATTTTTTCATCCACCCTTTTGTTTGCCCCCCCCCCTCCTTTTTTTTTCCTCCTAGAAGCTGGCAGCTGTCCTTCATTCTGCCAGTGCATTTCACACTTCTTTTAGCCTCAACCTGTCACATTAACACCACCTCTTGCCTTGATCATCTCTTAATGTCTCTTAATCTCTCCTTTTGTTCTTTCATCCCCTCCCCCTTTTCCCAGCTTTATCCTTGCCTTAAATCTATTTCATTTCCTGCTATTTCCAGTTCTGACGAAAGGTCTTCGACCTGAAACGTTAACTCTGTTTCTCTCTCCACAGATGCTGCCTGGCCTGCTGAGTTTTTCCAGCGTTTTCTGTTGTTATATAAAATATTAAATGGTTTAGATAGTGAGAATCCAAAATAGTATTCAAAGCATTCCATGAAGTACATAGCAGCATATGCAAGTGACATGATACATTGAAAAAACCAGAAATTGAAATAATGAATAGCAAATTGAGTGCTAAATGTTTGGAGTAATCTGCCAAGCAAAGTAGCAGAGGCAAAAACATTGGGTTACTCAAAATATAATTGGGAACATAAGAAATAAGAGCAGGAGTAGGCCATCGAGCCTGCTCCGCCATGCAATAAGATCATGGCTGATCATCGACCTCAACTCCACTTTCCCGCACGATCTCCATATGCCTTGATTCCCCTAGAGTCCAAAAATCTATCTATCAAGAGCTAATATACTGGAGGAGTGAGCTTCGATGGGCTGAATGGTTCTTTTCATCGCTGAATTTTCTTATTATTACAATACAAGTCTCAATCTTAAATAACATTCAAATCTATTTGTTAAATTTGAAGAAGTAGCCAGATGTTTTCTTCTACATAATGCTATGCAGATCTTTGCCAACAGGTGAAAACAGAAATGAGCTTCATTTCATTTCAAAGTTAACACACTTGGCTTGTAAACTCAATGATAGCTCTGTGAATGATGCACATACTAGATATTTGTCAAACAATCCACAAATGTGCAGTCAGCAACACCCTCCATATTCCTCCAAAAACCACCACAGGTTACACAAATATGGAATAATATATAATTAAAATGCAAACTTTTGGTATCTTATCCAAACAACATTCCCTTTCACATAGATTCATCTAGTTACGGAATTCTTGACAATTTGAAGAGGTTTCATCCTCACATTATGGCACCATATTAGTCTTTCTTTTACCTATTTAGCCAGTAGGATAGCCATTATTTAGAATGCTTCTATAGATACCATGTTAAGCTGTATATGTTTTGAAATAATTTAATTTTAATCTGCAATTTTGCCAACATACCATAACCGCCATCACCACCGAATAAATAAAATGTGCATCTTTGTTTTATATTGTAAGTAAACTTGCAACTTAAAGTAAAATTCTAAAAATATTGTAATGCACCAAAATAACTTGATTAGAAAGGAAGAATTTGTATTTATAGAACTCCTTTCACAACCTCAGGATGTCCCAATGCTCTTCACAGCCAATTAATTACTTTTGAAGTGTGGTTACTGTTATAATACAGCCGATTTGTGCAGAGCAAGGTCCCACACACAGAAATAAGATAAATGACCAATTAAACTCTTTGAGTGGTGTTGGTTGAGGGATAAATGTTGGCCAGGACACTGCTCAGGATCAAGCTGCTGTGTATAAACTCAACCAAAATTAGCATCTTTCGCTGTACTGCATTACAAAACTTTCTTGAGGTGTAAAGCCTGGAACTGACTACCACAGGAAGCCTGAACACATGCAGTGACTTGAGAGGCAATCAGGATTTGTTTTCTCTGCAGGTGTTCAGCAATTCTCCACTGCAGTTGTACACACCACAGCTGAATCAATGAACATTTCACCAATTATACTAGTTAAGTGACTTGTTACTCATTAAATGGCTTATTAGCTGCTTGAGAAAATTGATGGATCTCTGTTGCATTTACCTATGATTTGCAGTAATAAAAAATGTAGCCAATGAAATTGGATTCCCAGGAATTGCGTGTTTCAGAAGACTGTGTTTCTCCAATTTGAATAGCAGTCTATTCACTGTGACAAAAACTTCCAGGCATTTTATGATTTTTTTTTTGTTGTGGGGGGGGGGTTTGAAAATTCATTCAAAAGCCATAAGTGTGTTATGGTCATCTCATAAAATAATTATTTATAAAAGAAATATACATAGACTTCTCTAAAGAAATCATCTTAGATTTTCCACTATGGATACAATTCAGATCCGACTGGTTAGAAATAGGTTTTTAACAGACTCAAAAAGAAGTGCACTGATTGCATCCAATTTTTCAAGTTCAGCTCATTATCACAGCTCCAGTTACAAATTTGAATGGATGCAGGAAGCACACAAGTGGTTGAACTGTCTTTGGAAAAGCTCAAAAGGGACTGATCTTCTGCACTCTTCACCAAAGCTGTTGGGGATAAGACGCAAAAGGCAATCCAAGGTGCAGGCACGAGTCTGCAAGGCAAATGACAGAGCAGCCCAGCACCTGAATCCGTTTGATGGTAGCTGAAGTGGAGGTACTGCTTCATGAATAGTTGAGAGGAGAGATACTCCACCATGTCAACAACTCACAGGTTAGCTTTACAGCATGTCCAAAGAAAGGTGGGAGAAACTCTGCAACTAAATCATGGTAGGCACTCAATACATCAGATTGTGTTCTTGCACCTGGACTTCAATTAATGCTTTCCAACTGCTGTTCTCCTGAGCCTCAGAACATCCGTATCAATTATACAACAGATATCTGACTTTAGCACAGTAAAGGGGTCCGTATGCAAAATCTGTGGCTTGCAAGTTACCTAGATGTCTACGACCAATGTCCTGTGGGGATGGGGCTATAAAACTATGGGGTTGATTTTGATGCAACCCTTTCATTGGGTAAAAGGCAGGCAGAGCAAGCCCACCATTGCCTGAAGAAAACAGTTGGAGAGCTGAACGATTTTGATAGTCCGGCCTTGTTACCATATTTATGGTGAGCTGCCTATGCATTTGGAGCAACTTGTCAATCGGGGGAGGGGGGAAGGAAATCTGGCAGCTTCTCCACAAATTCAAGCTGGTTGAGCCAAGTTAAGGGAGAAAAGGAATTACTGGGTCAGGTATTGGAGGGTTGTGCATTAGGCAGGTCGATTTTTGTGGGACCAGGTGGATCATTAATAAACACGTTCCATCAACTGGTACTTGAAAATTGTAGTAGCGTCTAATTGACGTCACAGGACACTGATCGTATTGCACGATGAGGCTTCTGCCTGTTTCCGGCCGGCGCCCTGGCTGGAACGATGGCGGGAATGGGGCTCGATTCTGCACTCCAACTTTGAACGTGCTGCCAACCCATTCTCCCCAAAAAGCAGGGTTGGAATTTGGCCCCCATGAAGTAGAACAGTTTGGAGACATGCCTTTAAGCACCGGGACCATTGCTGTTATTGCAGAAAATGAGAAAGACTTAATAGTGAATCACCCCCTTCCCAGAGTATCATAGAAATTTATGGCACAGAAGGAGGCCATTCGGCCCAGTGTCTGTGCTGGCTGAGAAAGAGTTATCCAGCCTAATCTCACTTTCCAGTTCTTGGTCTGTAGCCCTGTAGGTTACAGCACCTCAAGTGCATATCCAAGTACTTTTTTAAATGTGATGAGGGTTTCTGCCTCTATCACCCTTTCAGGCAGTGAATTCCAGACCCTCACTACCCTCTGAGTGAAAAAAGTTTTCCTCAACTCCCCTCTAATTCTTCTATCAATTACTTTGAATCTATGTCCACTGGTTATTGGCCTCTCTGCTAAGGGAAATAAGTCCTTCCTATCCACTCTATCAAGGCCCCTCATGATTTTATACACCTCAATCAAGTTTCCCCTCAGCCTCCTCCGTTCCAAAGAAAGCAACCCCAATCTATCCAATCTATCCTCATAGCTAAAATTATCCAGTCCTGGCAACATCCTCATAAGTCTCCGCTGTACCCTTTCTAGTGCAATCGCATCTTTCCTGTAATGTGCTGACCAGGACTGTACGCAGTACTCTACCTGTGGCCTAACTAGTGTTTTACACAGTACTAGCGTAACTTCCCTTCTGTATATTCTATGCCTCGGCTAATAAAGTAAAGTATCCCGTATGCCATCTTAGCCACCTTATCTACCTGTCTTGCTACCTTCAGGGATCTGTGGGTATGCACTCCAAGGTCACTCTGTTCCTCTACACTTCTCAATATCCTACCATTTATTGTGTATTCCCTTGCCTTGTTTGTCCTCCCCAAATGCATTACCTCACACTTCTCCGGACTGAATTCCATTTGCCACTTTTCTGCCCACCTGACCAGTTAATTCTTCCTGCAGTCTACAGCTTTCTTCCTCATTATCAACCACACGGCCAATTTTTGTATCATCTGCAAACTTCTTAATTATGCCCCTACATTTAAGTCTAAATCATTAATATATACCACTAAAAGCAAGGGACCGAGTACTGAACCTTGTGGAACCCTACTGGAAACAGACACAAAAACACCCGTTGACAATTAGCCTTTGCTTCCTACCACTGAGCCAATTTTGGATCCAATTTGCCACTTTCCCTTGAATCCCTTTTACTTTTCTGACCAGTCTGCCATGTGGGACCTTGTCAAAAGCCTTGCTAAAATCCATGTAGACTAAATCAAACACTCTACCCTCATTGACCCTCCTTGTTACCTCCTCAAAAAATTCAATTAAGTTAGTCAGAGCTGTGTCAAAGATAAACTTGGCAGGTACCAATGCCTCAAGTAGTGATATGAATCAATAATTGAAACTGATATCTCTTGTGTTGTCCAATCAATAGTTTGAAGATGTCTTCTTGAGCTATACAAAGCAATTATACTGCACTTGGAGACACCAAATGCCATTGGATTAGCCCAATGTTCAAAATAGAGTGCACCAGATCTGAAAGTGAGTCCACTAATAACATATAATCTGTATAAAGAAGCACCACAATTCTTTCAGAAATTCCAGGAACTGGCACTTTGAGACTATCACTTATGGTGTCATCCAACACATCATTGACAAAGACACTGAATTTGATGGATGACAGTGGACATCTTGTCTCATTCCTTTCTTGAGAGAAATAGTTTCAGTGAGGTAACAGCTGAAACAACATCATGAACAATCCTGAAGTAATAAGAACATAATAACAAGCAAAAGGAGCAGGAGTAGGCCATTTGGCCCCTCAAGCCTGCTCCGCCATTCAATAAGATCTTCTACTTCAAATCCACTTTCCTGCACTATCCCCATATCCCTTGATTCCCTTAAAATCCAAAAATCTATCGATCTCTGTCTTGAATATAGTCAACAACTAAGCCTCCACAGACCTCTGGGGTAGAGAATTCCAAAGATTCACCACCCTCTGAGTGAAGAAATTTCTCCTCATCTCAGTCCTAAATGGCCGACCCCTTATTCTGAGACGGTGACCCCTGGTTTTAGACTCCCCAGCCAGGGGAAACATCCTCCCCGCATCTACCCTGTCAAATCCTGTAAGAATTTTGTATGTTTCAATGAGATCACCTCTCATTCTTCTAAACTCTAGAGAATATAGGCCTAGTCTACTCAATCTCTCCTCATAGGACAATCCCCCCATCCCAGGAATCAGTCTGGTGAACCTTTGTTGTACTCCCTCTATTGCAAGTATATCCTTCCTTCGGTAAGGAGACCAAAACTGTACACAATACTCCAGGTGTGGTATCACCAGGATCCTATATAATTGCAGTAAATCGTCTTTACTCTTATACTCAAATCCTCTTGTAATAAAGGCCAACATACCATTTGCTTTCCTAATTGCTTGCTGTACCTACATGTTAACTTTCAGTGATTCGTGTACAAGGACACCTAGATCCCTCTGAACACCAACATTTCCCAATCTCTCACCATTTAAAAAATATTCTGCTTTTCTATTTTTCCTACCAAAGTGGATAACTTCACATTTCTCCACATTATATTCCATTTGCCATGTTCTTGCCCACTCACTTAACCTGTCTATATTACCCTTGAAGACTCTTTGCATCCTCCTCACAACTTACATTCCCACCAAGCTTTGTATCATCAGCAAACTTGGATATATTACATTTGCTCCCCTCATCCAAATCATTGATATAGATTATGAATAGCTGAGGCCCAAGCACTGATCCTTGCGGTACCCCACTAGTTACAGCCTGCAAACCCGAAAATGACCCGTTTATTCCTACTCTCTGTTTTCTGTCCGTTAACCAATCCTCAATCCATGCTAGTATATTATCCCCAATCCCAGGAGCCCTAATTTTGCTTAATAACCTCTTGTGTGGAACCTTATCGAATGCCTTCTGAAAATCCAAATACACCACATCCACTGGTTCCCCCTTATCAATTCTGCTAGTTACAACCTCAAAAAACTCTAACAGATTCGTCAAACATGATTTCCCTTTCATAAATCCATGTTGACTCTGCCCAATCCTATTATTATTTTCTAAGTGCCCTGTTACCATGTCCTTAATAATAGATTCTAGCATTTTCCCTACTACTACTAAGGAATGGCTTCCACTCAATAATGATGTATGTTACTTTGAACAGATTGCAATGAGCAGGTTGTGTATTATATAGCTGATGTGGATCCCAACAGAGAAAAGAGCACAAGAGAGGGTAAAGCTGAAGTGGTGCGAGTGTAAAATGGAGAGTTCTGAATGGAACAGCAACAATTGACAGACTGCTGCAGAAGTTGGCAGAGGAAAAGGAGACAGCGAAAGCCTAATGGAATCTTTGGCCAGCCAAGTTACAAATGACAGATTAACCTGTTTCAGCCATTCATTTAAACTAAAACATTTATATTTTCTGATGAATGCACTTGAGTAATTAATAACTTATTAACTGATATTTATGTCACTAAATATTTTCAACACACATTGTGAAAAGACTTTGTTTGGGATATAAGAACGTAAGAAATAGGAGCAGGAGTAGGCCATACTGTCCCTCGAGCCTGCTCTAGCCATGACCTTATTGAATGGCAATCTTCTACATTAACTCCACTTTCCCGCCCTATCCCCATATATCTTCATTTCCCTTATTGCCCAAAAATCTATCGATCTCAGTCTTGAATACATTCAATGACTGAGAATCCACAGTCCTCTGGGGTAGAGAATTCCAAAGATTCACAACCCTCTGCATGAGAAATTTCTCCTCATCTCAGTCTTGAATGGCCGACCCTTCATCCTGAAACTATGACCCTTAATTCTAGACTCTCCAACCCAAGGAAACAGCCTCTCAGCATCTACCCTGTCAAGCCCTCTAAGAGTTTTATATGTTTCAAAGGACATTTATTGATATTCTTGCGCATGCAAAACTAGTGCATCAATAAAGACATCCTAGGTAGTGGCCAAATGCTGTATTCCACACATTTTAAGTAAAACATGGTTTGACAATAATTAATGGAAAGGCATGTTGGTAGCTTCACTGGACTAGTTTGGCACAAGGCAAACTGAACACTAAATCAACGACTAGCATGGCAAAGCCCTGATCGATATGTATTCCAGACCATTATTATCTCTTACAATACTTTTTATAATAACAGATAGTGACTTATATATTTTTTTAATGTATGCATTTGGTGTAGTGCAGCTTTAAACAGACCAGCAGCCAACAAACTTGCCAGCACTTAGAAAAGTGTACACACATGGAGAGAATCAGAGAATACAGCTGAAGAATCTGTTAATTCTCAGTAAAGGAATTTTACAATGCCATGGTGGCTACTATCACAGCACTGATCATTCTACCATGCTGCAATTTCTGATATGATCCTTCCATTTAAATACATCTGTCTCGAATGCCTGTTTTATTTTTGTGCATAAACACGTAAAATTCTTTAGTCTTATGGGCTTTACTTAAGAGGCCAGAAGAGTTGCATGAAACAAATGCTACTTTGCAACTGATGACTGGGTTATTGCCAATAACAGTAGCACTGTGGTTTCCTCTCACTGGTAGATCACGAGTATCATGACTCAGACAACATTAATTGTTGTTTGAAGTGTTTCATCAGTTATATAAGTTTGTTCTTCTAGTCTGACTCACTGATTCTTTGCTGCATTTAGAAGCTTCTTTTCTCATTTAATGTATAAATAACTCATTATGACACCCACTGACTTTACTCCAACTCCCTGTTCACCCTATGCCGTTCACCTCATGGACTGGGATGTTATAGTGTTTGAACTGAAGTCCAATCTTCTGAAGACCTAAAATGTCCAATCAATTGTAGGAGTACAAAGCACAGATAATACGGCCTGTGTCACTGGCTTTGATGATCACTGCATGGCAAATATTTTGCACAGAGACTTTTTTGGATAGAGTCCTCTTCCTATCTCCTATTATGTGCTCAATGCATCATGAACACCAGATTTAGTGTCACAATGTATTGGTATGCACTGCAAAAAACCTTCTGCTTTTTATCCATTGTGAAAGCAACTTGCATCCATAAAACAAATAGTTCAAAACAAATCTCAGAATAAGGGCTGAGATGAGGAGAAATTTCTTCACTCAGAGGGTGGTGAATCTTTGGAATTCTCTACCCCAGAGGGCTGTGGAGGCTCAGTTGTTGAGTATATTCAAAGAAAGAAAGAAAGACTTGCATTTATATCGTGCCTTTCATGACCACTGGACGTCTCAAAGCGCTTTACAGCCAATGAAGTACTATTGGAGTGTAGTCACGGTTGTAAGACAGAGATCAATAGATTTTTGGATATTAAGGGAATCAAGGGATAGTGCAGGAAAGTGGAGATGAGGTAGAAGATCAGCCAGGATCTTATTGAATGGCAGAGCAGGCTTGAGGGGCCAAATGACCTACTCCTGCTCCTATTTCTTATGGTCTTATGTTCTTATCACCCAAGTGAATCAGACCATGCTACTTTTTCATGTAATCCTACATTGTTGATTTTCTTTCTTTTTGTACCCTGATATTAACTATCTCACCATCTACTTTAGCCTGGGTGTGAAGAAATCTCATCTGATACCAGATGATATATGGCTTCAGTCAATCCTCCTGCATGGCTTTTGCTCATCAGAAGCAGACAGTTCAATATAGCTATTTATTGACAAAATTGTTTTATTCTGTTTTAGTTGCCTGATGTTCCCGCTCTTTTTCTCCTAATGTTCAGTACAACAACAACAACTTGTTTTTATATAGCGCCTTTAACGTAGTAAAAGGTCCCAAGCTGCACAGGAGTATTTTAAGACAAAAAAATTTGACACCGATCCACATAAGGATAAATTAGGGCAGGTGACCAAAAGCTTGGTCAAAGAGGTAGGTTTTAAGGAGCGTCTTAAAGGAGGAAAAACAGGTAGCGAGGCGGACAGGTTTAGGCAGGGAATTCCAGAGCTTAGGGCCTTGGCAGCTGAAGGCACGGCCACCAATGGTTGAGCGATTAAATTCAGGGATGTTCAAGAGGGCAGAATTTGAGGAGCGCAGATATCTCGGGGGTGGGGGGGGGGGGGCTGGAGGAGATTACAGAGATAGGAAGGGGCGAGGCCATGGAGGGATTTGAAAACAGGGATGAGAATTTTGAAATCGAGGTGCTGCTTAACTGGGAGTCAATGTAGGTCAGCGAACACAGGGGTGATGGGCGAACGGGACTTGGTGCGAGTTAGGACATGGGCAGCTGGCCACGACCCAGATCAAAATAATGAGCATGGCGAGCGTCAGCCGAGTGCGCCCCCTCGAGGAGGCGCTTAAAATTGATCTTTTTTTTTCAAGGACACAGGCACCAGTAGGCATGTTTTTAGAAAAAATTACATTAAAAAATAGTTAATTTACTAAGAAACTGTCTACTGTACACCAATGAAACTGGCAACGTGCTTCAGTTTAATGTTTTCTATAGTTTGGCGTGCTCCTTGCTGATAATTACAAAGTGCTGTAATTCCTGTCTTCTTTATATCCAAGAAGCATGAAAACATATCTCCAGTGCAATTTTGCCAGCATTAGTGTTGATGAAGTCTTTTGTCATGGCGGTGAATCATATACCTGTCTCCAGCCTCCACTTGTTACTTTGTTATTGCAGTAATAGTTTCATAATATGTGTCAAGAGTTCATGTGCACCATGAATTTGATAACAAAACTATCACAAATATTTTGAATGATAGAGTAAGAAGTCCCTTTTCCTTTTTTGACTATTTATCCTTCACACTGAAGAGGTCATCTATTGGCATTGCAGTTCTGACCAGATTCAATGGATTCATCCTGTTGTTGAACCAAAGTCCACATATCTTTTAAAAGGGAATTGCATCATTGCTTGAAATAGAGGAGTATTAAAGCATATAGAGAGCAAGCAGAGAGTGAGAATAGACTAGGTAACTTATGTGGAAGAAATCAATGACACAGACTTGATAGGCGAGCTAGCCTTTTTCTGTGTAGTAACACTCTCTGATCTACCTAGGTACAGTTAAATTTACTCTTGGCCCATTTTACAATGAACTTGGTGCAACTATCTGTTGCCTGCTCAGGGAGCTTCCATCTTTCCTTAAAGTTTTTTCATAATGCATATATAATACTAATGAGACCCAACACTGATTATATATGATACCATTTGACATGTGCTGGAAAATTCCCTAACCATATCCTGTTTCTCTGCAGACCTCTATTCACCCACATATAATGCATAAATTCCATAATTTGCATCCTCACCCTAACTTGACTCAGAAGATCCAAATAACCTGAACAAAACATAAATACAAGGCCTAGAGTTTCCGCTAGGGTCCGTTGGTTTTATCAGCGCAATCCGGCTGAAATCGGCCAAACCAGCGCAAAAGATCGCAAGTTACGTCAAGTGTAAATCGAGTTTCCGCGATCGTTTACGCTAGTTTAAAAAACATTGCGCCAGAAGCCGTCCCCGCCCACAAAACTGGCCACAACCCAGATCAAAATAATGAGCATGGCGAGTTTCAGCCGAGTGCGCCCCCTCGAGGAGGCGCTTCAAATTGTTTTTTTTTAGGGACACAGGCACCAGTAGGCAAGTTTTTAAAAAAACATTACGTTAAAAAATAGTTAATTTACTAAGAAACTGACTACTGTACATCAATGAAACTAGTAAATGGTTCAGTATAGTTTATTTAAACTCATTTTCAGTTATTCAAAATTGGGTTTCTCACAGGTGGTGGATAGACACTGATTAAAAATGCTTATTTTTTGTGATAAACCCATTTTCAGCTGTATTCATAAAACTGCACCAGGTTACCACTCTTAAATACATCAAGGGCTAATTTTTAATGCAAAGGAAAAAAAACGATTACGTTCTATTATACTGCTCGATTGCGCTGGTTCAGGGAAGATTTTATGTTTGTGATTATGCAAATGATTTTGTGCAGAAATTTGAACCATAACTTCACTTCGGAATAACAGCACAATTTGCGCCCAGTTTCCCGATTGCACCCAAAGCAGAAACTCAACCGCAAATACCTGTAAGACACCAAAACAATTGCAAATTTGGAGTACAGTGTATGGTCCCTTCACCCAGCCACACACACACTTAAATGTAATTATTGGTGTGAGTACACCAACCTGAGGCGTGGCAAATAGATCAGTTTCAACAGCGTTGTGATGTTGTGAACAATAACCAACATTTTGGCTTCAGGTGCTCTACAAACATCAACAGAATCCTACTCAGCCAGCTATTTAAGGGCACGTTACCTGAAATGGTTTAGGCGCACAAGCAAAGATGATTCTCGGTGTCAAGTACGAGGAAAAGTTAGGCATGCTTTCTTCACCAGAAAGGAGAGTTAAAGCTGATCAAACGGAAGTTTTCCAGCACATGAATGGTTCAAGATCATGAACAGAATCAACAAAATTGACACAGGAAAATTGTTGGTTGAATGATTCAATGGGGAAACAAACTAAGGACAAGGAAGTTAGGAGTAAAAAGGCAAGCACACCTTTGTCACTTAAAGGGTGATAGATTTGTGAAAATAATTATCTAGGAAGGCTGTTGAAGCAAATATTATATCAGTTTGGCTTGGTTAGTAACACTTCCGACAGAGTTTGAGTGCATAATTTAGGCTAATACTCCAATGTAGTACTGATGGAATGTTGTGTTGGAAGCGTCTTTAGGGTGAAATGCTAATCTGAGGACACATCTGTCTGTGCAGATGGTTCAAGGAGACACTGAACATCCCATGGCAGCATTTTATCCCACAGTCAACATTGACTGGTCAGATTCACATCGGATGTTTGGCTGCATTTGGCTACAGAAATTATTGCATTTAAGAGTAATTTATTGTGTAGAGCTCTTTGTGATTTTTTAGCATGGAAAGTACTTTACAAATATTATTATTGGATGTGTTTCTGAAAAGAAAATGGATTGAGGGAAAAGGCAAGATTGATATTTGAAAGACAGCTTGAGGCTAATGTCTATTTCTGATTTTGGATTCGGCATTCTAACATTAATGGGGAAAAATTGGGTTGATTTGTGCCTCCCGTTAACGCCCCGAGGGGGTGCTAACAGGGCGCAAAACACCTAGCGCCCGGGCGCGGCACTGCTAACGCCTCCCACGAAATTCAGCAGGAGGTTAGCAGCGGCGGTAGCGCCCTGCGGAGCTGCGTCTCCGGCAACGACATCATCGCCGTGCGCAGCGCCCCGGCCGCAAACTTCACTCACGACCCCTGACCTACCGCCGGACGCTATGTCCGACAGGGTCAGGGTGCCGAGTTTGCAGCCGCGGCGGCACAAATTAAAGGGCAGATGCCGGGCCGCCATTTTTTTTGGGCCGCCTGCCAGCACCTGCCCCCTCTGGCCTCCTCCTGCAGGTTGCCGGCTGAGATCGGGCTCTTTTCCCGGCACCCCGCACCCCGGTGGTCCGGCAGGGCCCCGGTGCACGCTGCACTAGGCCCCTTCCATTAATCAGGAGAGGGAGGCCTGTAATATCGCGGCGCTATGTGCCTACGTGTGTGGCGCTGTTGCATGTAGTACCGCGATATTGAATGGTAGCGCCAGCGCTTCTAGTAGCGCCCCGCTTACTGCTTGGGGCGCGGGAGCGCTAACTTTTTTGGGCCGCTAAAAGTAGCGCCCCGGCGAAGTTAGCTCCCCAATTTTTGCCCCTAAATATTGATCTACCAGCATTTCACTGTCAATCTAACCAGATAGGTATACATTTTTATTAAACAATATACATCTGTATTTATTATCCTTTCACATTTTTTATTAAAGCAATCATTTTTTGGGGAATTATATTTCTTAGTGAATTTAAATTTCTGTTGACCTTCCTTATCGCCTTCCATAGAAACATAGATGATAGGAGCAGGAGTAGGCCATTCGGCCCCTCGAGCCTGCTCCGCCATTCAATGAGATCATGGCTGATCATCCAAACTCAGTACCCTGTACCTGCCTTCTCCCCATATCCCTTGATACCTTTAGCTTTAAGAAATATATCTAACTCATTCTTGAATATATTTAATGACTTGGCCTCAACTACCTTCTGTGGTAGAGAATTCCACAGGTTCACCACTCTCTCGGTGAAGAAATTCTTCCTCATTTCTGTCCTAAATGGCTTACCCCTTATCCTTAGATTATGACCCCTGGTTCTGGACTCTCCGACCATCGGGAACATTCTTCCTGCATCTAGTTTGTCCAGACCTGTCAGAATTTTATATGTTTCGATGAGATCCCCTCTCATTCTTCTATACTCCAGCGAGTATAAGCCCAATCGACCTAATCTCTCCTCATATGTCATTCCTGCTATGAAGGCCAACATACCATTTGCCTTCTTCACCGCCTGCTGCACCTGCATGCTTACTTTCAGCGACTGGTGCACAAGGACACCCAGGTCTCGTTGCACTTCCCCTTCTCCCAATCTATTGCCATTCAGATAATAGTCTGCCTTTCTGTTTTTGACACCAAAGTGGATAACCTCGCATTTATCCACATTATATTGCATCTGCCACGCTTCTGCCCACTCACCCAACCTGTCCAAATCATCCTGGAGTTTCTCGCTATCCTCCTCGCAGCACACACTCCCACCCAGCTTTGTGTCATCTGCAAACTTGGAGATATTACATTTAGTTCCCTTATCTAGATCATTAATGTATATTGTGAATAGCTGGGGTCCAAGGACCGATCCCTGCGGTACCCCACTAGTCACTGCTTGCCACTCGGAAAAAGACCCATTAATTCCTACTCTCTGCTTTCTGTCCGCCAACCAGTTCTCTATCCAAGTCAATACCTTGCCCCCAATCCCATGTGCCTTAACTTTACACGCTAATCTCTTATGCGGGACCTTATCGAAAGCCTTTTGAGAGTCCAAATACACCACATCTACTGGTTCTCCCTTATCTATTTTCCCAGTTACATCCTCAAAAAATTCCAGTAGATTAGTCAAGCACGATTTACCTTTTGTAAATCCATGTTGACTTTGTCCGATCCTGTCACTGTTTTTCAAGTGCTCAGCTATTACATCCTTTATAATGGACTCTAGCATTTTCCCCACTCCCGATGTCAGGCTGTAATTCCCCACTTTCTCTCTGCCACCCTTTTTGAATAGTGGAGTAACATTAGCTACCCTCCAATCCATGGGTACAGTTCCAGATTCCATCGAATGTTG
Organism: Squalus acanthias; assembly: GCA_030390025.1. NCBI lineage: Eukaryota > Metazoa > Chordata > Chondrichthyes > Squaliformes > Squalidae > Squalus > Squalus acanthias. The sequence continues at coordinate 100,996,550 of CM059432.1, forward strand.
GAAGATGATCAGCAATGCATCTACTATTTCTAGGGCCACTTCCTTAAGTACCCTAGGATGTAGATTATCAGGCCCTGGGGATTTATCGGCCTTCAATCCCGTCAATTTCCCTAACACCATTTCCCTGCAAATACTGATTTCTTTCAGTTCCTCCCTTTCATCAGACCGTATGTTCTCCAACATCTCTGGAGGTTATTTGTGTCCTCCTTTGTGAAGACAGAACCAAAATATGCATTTAATTGGTCTGCCATTTCTTTGTTCCCCATTATAACTTCCCCCGCTTCTGACTGCAAGGGACCTACACTTGATTTCACTAATCTTTTTCTCTTCACATATCTATAAAAGCTCTTACAGTCAGTTTTTATGTTCCCAGCAAGCTTACTTTCATATTCTATTTTCTCCTTCTTAATTAATCCCTTTGTCCTCCTTTGTTGAATCCTAAACTGCTCCCAATCCTCAGGGTTACCACTTTTTCTGGCCAATTTATATGCCCTCTTCTTGAATCTTATGCTAGCCCTAATTTCCCTTGTTAGCCACAGTTGAGTCACCCTTTTTGTTTTATTCTAATGCCACACTGGGATGAACAAATTCTGTAGTTCATCCATGCAGTCTTTGAATGTTTGCCATTGCCTATCCACCGTCAACCCCTTGAGTGACCTTCCCCAATCAATCCTACCCAATTCGCGCCTCATACCATCGTAGTTTCCTTTATTTAAATTCAGGACCCTAGTCTCTGATTCAACTACTTCACTCTCCATCCTAATGAAGAATTCTATCATATTATGATCACTCTGACCCAAGATTGCTAATTAATCCTTTCTCGTTGCATAATACCCAGTCTAAGATGGCCTGATCTCTGGTTGGTTCCTCGACATATTGTTCCAGAAAACCATCCCGTAAACATTCTAGGAATTCCTCCTCCACAGTATTTTTACTAATTTGGTTAGCCCAATCTATATGTAAATTAAAGTCACCCGTGCTGACTGCTGTGCCCTTACTGCATGCTTCTCTAATTTTCCTTTTAATGCCGTCCCCAACCCCCGTATTACTGTTTGGAGGTCTCTATACCACTCCCACTAACGTTTTCTGCCCCTTGTTATTTCTCAGTTCTACCCATACAGATTCCGCATCATCAGAGCTAATATCCTTCCTTTCAATTGTGTTAATCCCCTCTTTAACCAGCAATGCTACCCCACCTCCCTTTCTTTTTTGCCTATCTTTCCTAAATATTGAATAACCCTGGATGTTGAGTTCCCAGCCTTGGCCACCCTGGAGCCATGTTTCTGTAATCCCAATCAAATCGTATTCATTTACCTCTATTTGCGCAGCTAATTCATCCACCTTGTTCCAAATGCTCCTTGCATTAAGACACAAAGCCTTCAGGCTTGTTTTTTTAACGCTCTCAGACCTATATGAATTATTATTTACTGTGACCATGTTTGATTTAAACCGTTGAGTTCTTTGCCTTCTACTTTTGTTTTTCTCCTTCCTGTCTTTAGCTTTTATCCTTGTTTCCCTTTCCTCTGTCTCCCTGCTCAGGTTCCCAACCCCCTGCCACTTTAGTTTAAACCTTCCCCAACAGCACTAGCAAACACTCCCCCTAGGACATCGGTCCCGGCCCTGCCCAGGTGCAGACCATCCCATTTGTACTGGTCCCACCTCCCCCAAAACCGGTTCCAATGTCCAAGGAATTTGAATCCCTCCCCCTTGCACCATTCCTCTAGCCACGTATTCATTTGAAATATCCTCCTATTTCTACTCTGACTAGCACGTGGCACTGGTAGCAATCCTGAGATTACTACCTTTTGAGGTCCTATTTTTTAATTTACCTCCTAACTCCCTATATTCTGCTTTTAGGACCTCATCCCATTTTTTACCTATATCGTTGATGCCTATGTGCACCACGACAACTGGCTGTTCGCCCTCCCCCTCCAAGATGTTCTGTAGCCGCTCCGAGACGTCCTTGACCCTTGCACCAGGGAGGCAACACACCATCCTGGAGTCTCGTTTGCGGCCGCAGAAACGCCTATCTATTCCCCTTACAATTGAATCCCCTATCACTATAGCTCTTCCACACTTTTTCCTCTCAGCCTGTGCAGCAGAGCCACCCATGGTGCCAGGAAGTTGGCTGCTGCCGCCTTCCCCTGATAAGTCATCCCCCCCAACAGCATCCAAAGTGGTATATCTGTTTGAGAGGGGGATGGCCACAGGGGACCCCTGCACTACCTGCCTGCACCTCTTACTCTGCCTGGTGGTCACCCATTCACTTCCTGCCTTTCCCTTACAGCAAATACTGTTGTTCTGAAATCTGTTACTTGAATAGTTTTTTCTGCATTGTCCCTTATTTCTCCGTCTTTAAAACACATTTATTTTCAATCCCAAAGCTATTGTGTCCTCGATTTATCTTTATTTCTTTCCATCACTGACCAGATTATTGAGCACCAGAATGTTATCTGTATAGCCATAATGTCATCCATGAAAAATGCACTTCGACACAAAAGCAACAATAGCAGGCAGCATATTGACTCTTTGCTCAGTGAACTGCACAAATAAAAAGACCAGCAGCTTGCTGCACCTTATTCAGGATATGCCATAGCCACCATCATCCATAATGGGGGAAAACCATTACGTAACTCACTTTTTGAACACTTGCTGAGCAGAATTTCCATTAAAGAAATGCACATCTACAGAGTTTAAGAACCTATAGTAAGTGTTCACTCAAGCTTAACTGGATCCAAATGAACAGAGGCCAGATAACCATATGTTCCGTATTCACATACAGTGAAGACTTTACAGGAGTAAGGATTGCAAAAACCAACCCCAAGAATCAACCAAGACAAAAGTTATTTCAATGTGATGGGATGATGCAGCTGCCTAATATTAACAACTATGTATTTATTGAGGAAATATTGTTAAACTAATTACTTACAAAATCTTAAATTATGATAGATGTAAGACATTAAATATATTATTGTAACTGAACCTAAAATGCAAACCAGTTTTCATGCATACCGCTTCTATGAACACAATTGATTGAACCATATATCAAAAATGATCACAGCCAGTAGAGGTATGCAGGTAATTAATTAGCTCCTCAATAACAGACCAGGGACAAGCTATTAGTATTTTCTATAAGCATGAAAATGCTCTTCATGCACTGTGCCTGGATCGTTAAAATCTAACAACAGTATTAAATATCTGGATGTCCAAAGGAAAGATTGGAATTCTCTGAACTATGATAGTTATATGTCATGTACGACATACTGGTACTGTTGCTTTAAGAGTGTTCTGGAATCACTAAATATTGTCTATCATATACTTCACGTAAGTACCGAACAGAAGAAAACAGGACCAAGTCAATAGCTGTACTTGAAGTAAAAGGCCTTCCCCTAAACTTTAGTTTTTTTTATTAACATGGGATAGAAATTGGACCTCGTTGCACCCGTTTTACAGACTTAACCAGGCGAAATGAGGCCCAATTTTGGGGACCAACGTACTGCGCCCCAAGGACACAGGCAAGGCTGTCTTTATTGCCCATCCCCAGTTGCATTGAGTAGAGGCAACATATGCTCAAAGTCAGAATGGTTTGTGACTTGGAGGTGATGGTGTTCCCATGACATTGCTGCTCTTGTCCTTCCCAGTGATAAAAGTTACAAGGCTAGGAGATGTTGGTGAAGTAAGCTTGGCGAGTTGATGCAGTGCATCCTATACATAGTGAAGTGGTGGTGAAGGGAATTTGGTGACAGAGGCACCAATTGAGCAGACTGTTTTGTTCTGGATGGTGTCTGGACTGTTGTTGTGGCTGCACCCATCTAGGCTAGTGGTGAGAATTGCATCACAGTCCTAACTTAAGCCTTGTGATCAATGTGATCAACATGTCACAGAGTATCCAGCCTTTAACCTGCTCTTGTAGCCAAGATTTAAAAAAATGTATTCTTGGGATGTTGGAGTCGCTGATAAGGCCAGCATCTATTGCCCATCCCTAGTTGCCCTGAGAAGTTGGTGGTAGACCTTCTTCTTTAACCATTGGTAGTGGTTTGATACAATTGAGTGGCTTACTAGGTCACTTCAGAGGGCAGTTAAGAATCAACCACACTGGTGTGGGTCTGCAGCCTGTGCCAGAGCAGTGAACGACAGACCGCAACTTCAGGATTTCCGCATGTGCCAAATCCCGAAGTTGCGGTCAGTTTCAAAGGTGGAATGACGACGAACGCTGCCAGTTCGCCGTCATCCCAACCGCAAGTTCCGGGCCAATGTATATAAATTAAAATAATGGTATATACATATGGAAATAGTAGTACTGGGTAAATAAACAGATTCTGTGTAATTTTATTTCTGTGACTGAACTATTTACATATTTTTTTTAACCATTCTTACATTTAACCGTATCATTTCCTTAATCCCAGTGTTCAAAGTGGAGTGATTTTAACCCTACCTGCCCAGTGGAAACCTGATGGATGGGCAGTTAAAATGACCTGGGTTACTTACCTGCCATTTCCAATTTTAACAAATGCTTCTGGACAGGTGGCTAAGCTGGCAAGGTCCAAATTTACATATGCTAATCGAGGTCTGATCAGCCTGAGTGGTGAAGGCCTGCATGAAGAGGATTGTGGTGTTGAAGAGGCCCTCCTGGTAATACTTTTTAACTTTTCTTTATGCGCCTCCAGACCCAGAAAGAAAATTTAGGAATCCCCTGCCCCAGACTCTGCCCATGCCCCCCACCTCGCTCCCCCACAACTACGAGAACCTCTTCTCTACACTTACCCGGGTGCCAGCAGGCTGCCCGATTTTCCAAAGGCCAGCAGCTGCTGCTTCCTGCCCGCTTCCGGCTATTCCGGGTGGGAAGAGGGACAGTGGCATGTTAATGAGGCCAGGCGTTTAAAATTGGTGTGGCCTCATTCTGCCGTGGGCCAGGGTTGGTGGGGGACTAATTGAAGCCAACAATTTCCTGCCAGAAACCTGTTGACAGTTAAAATCCCCTCCAAACTAGTATATAGTCACATAATACTGCAGTAGAAAGAGAACCCAATATTACCTACTCAAAAAATAAAGATAAAAGTAAATAATTTTCAAAACTTATATCAGTAACTAAAAAAATGATAAAGCAAATTAATATTGTATATTCTCATAAAATGCATGAGGATCAAGGGATATGGGGATAGTTCAGGAAAGTGGAGATGAGGTAGAAGATCAGCCATGATCTTATTGAATGGTGGAGCAAGCTCGAGGGGCCGAATGGCCTACTCCTGCTCCTATTTCTTATGTTCTTATGCATGTAAAAAATATATAGTATTCGGGCCATTTGATGGCTCAACAGGATGGAACTTTGTCCTCATACATCGGGATCTGACTTTGAATCTAGCCCAGAATAATGAGATAAAAGCTTCACTGCATGCCAAGAGTAAGGTCTGAAATGAATGAGTTTGGGTAGTCTTAACACAGTTCCTTTGGGCATTAGTGCACAGCACAAAACTGTCCATAATTCAGTGCTAATTGGCACTAAATTTGGTAATTTCACTTAGAGAGGCCGTAAGAATTGCTGGTGTGGGAAATGGAACCATCAGTGATAGTATATCTGTGTGTGTACTCATCTGATTCCTTTTGTTGGAAAGTCAGTGACAATTGGTCTTTAAGGTAAAGTTGTCACTAAGAGCAAGGAGGGAACTTAGGATAAACTTCTTTATGGAGAGAGTTGTTCGAACATGGAATGCCTTGCCACAAGGATGATTGAGGCACAGACCATTGCATCTTTTAAGGGAAAATTGGATGAATATTTAAATCAGAGGGAGATACAGGGCTATGGGAAGAGCAGGTCAGTTGGATTCATTTTGGATTGCACCAGCAAAGAGCCAGAACAGACATGATGGGCTGAATGGCATCCTTCTGTACTGTAAATTTCTATGATTCTATGGAATGAAGGCAAATTGTTATTGTGGCGTGTTTTTAATCTCTAGCCAACCCATGCTGTACCTAACTTGAGCATGATTATTGCTGATACAAGTGCAAAATGTGGAAAGTATTCTATTCCACATCAACATCCTTCATCTTAGTGACCAAAATGAGGGCTTTATTACAACTAAACAGTAATGAATTCCCATTATTATGTTGTTCATTTTCTGAATAGACATCTAACAATATACATTATTATTTTAATATGTGATTTAGGATGCTGAAATTTGTCGTGAGCTATCAAACACGAGGAGTAGATTAGAAGCCAGTTAAAATTTTAATTTCTACTAATACAGGATTACCAGAACACATAAATCATTAATGCAGCAACAGATATTCAAATCTCAAGTGCAATAAAACCAAGAAACAAAAATAAAAGTAAGTCCTGTACAATCCTTTTGTTAGTAGTTTCAATAACACGAATAGAAATTTTACATCATGCAACATTGCCTCAGGCTCCCAGTGCTGTTTATACTACAGGGTACATTTCACAGCAGCCAGAACAAAAAATAAAAACAGTGAGGTAGAAATTGGTATGCATTACACCTGTTTTTTGGGTGTAATATGGGCACAAAGCTTACCAATTTAGCAGTGGGATGGCGTGCGCCCAATCTGTGCAGGCGTTGGTTCCACTGCTAAATTCTTGAGGCCCTTTTTTTTATGCGTCTCGCATGGATGGCTAAAATATGTGTTAGGCCCCTTCAATATGTAAATTAGGGGCCTAATGCCTGTGGAAGGACTCCATTGAGAAATTTGTCAGTAATGAGCTGTGCAGACGCCAGGCCTACTCTGCTCATAATTCTTCAGCGGCCCCTGTGGCTGCCGACTCCAGGTAAGGGATTACTAAAAAAAAATCCTTCTGAGCCATGAGGAGCAGGAGTGCTCCTCTAACTCCATAGCAATCGCGATTAACCCCATGCTCCCATGGACCACTCCAGTTTCCCCCCTCCCGGGTCTTACCTGAGGACTGCTGCCGGGAAGGCAGGTGGCACGACATTGAAGTCTACGCCCAGACAGGCACGACCAACATCGGCAGCTCACGTCTAGTATGTTAATGAGGTCCGGGGACCAATTCCCATCGATCCTTGGGCAAAAAGAGGTCCGGACTCATTTCCAGGCCTCTGTTTCTAAGTTATAATTTATGATTTTTTTCCTGGCCAGCAAACCTTTCTCAGTGCTTGGCAGGATACATTTGGGCAGCTTGAGCAAACCGACTTTGCTGACCTGCCTGAGTGGACTGAGCTGCTTGGCCCATTGGTGGCCAGAAAATATGGCTGCCAAGACAATGTTTATTCTCACTGACAGTGCTGCTCATGAAGGTGCCCAAGAAAATGTCATCTTTTGATGTGTCTCAAGTCAACAATTTTTAATTGAAAGCTCCTTTAAAGTAATAAAACATCAAAAAAGGCTTTGTTGAAGTGACAGCCAGACACAGAGCAGCAATGAAAGAAAGATTAAAGAGAGATAACTGAAGTTCATCTAGAAGTAGCAGTGTTGCCTCATTTATTTTACCCCATTGTGACTGACATAACCTCTAACTTTAATGGTCAAGTACACAATGCTATAAAAGTATAAAATGCTAGTTAACCTCCCCTGGCATCAGACACGGGGAGTCTAGGCCAAATGCTGTCTTCAGTTGAAGCAGGATTAGAGAGTGCAGGAGAATTGGACCAGTGTGTGTAATGTAATACAGACCTCATTTTGAAGTTGTATATTCTGCCCTTATTTTTATACTAGATTAGTATTTATAGCTAAATAGCAATACCAATAGCAATTTGGGAAGCAGAAAAGTAGAGGTGTCTGGAGCGTGCGAGTTTCTTTGCAGTGAAGACTGAGTTGCTCGAACATGTAAAACTGAGGTGCTAGAGCGGGGTGCAATGACATATTTATATAGCCAGTTTCCATCATAAATATTGACATAGGGATTTATAACAGGAAAAAGTTGACAGAAAAGTGTGATAAAAATGACAACAGAAAGTTAGGTTTTGCAGACAGGAAGTGCACGTAGATACAAGGTTTTTAATGCATCATCGATATACTGATTTCCAACAAAAATATAAACAAATCCTCGAAAGAGCAGCAAGGAACAAAAAGCAGCCACACAACCAACTGCAAAGCCAGACTGCCTCAGTGAAAAGATTACAAGCCAGTTGTGAAGATGAATGAGAAACACTGTGACAATGACTAGCTATCAGTGGACAGGTTAAAGAGACCATTTCTTAGTCACAGGATTAGTTTATACCCTGCAGCAACTATACAATGGGAAACATGTAGTAAAGGATTAAAAAAAAACAGGAAAAGTCTGGAAATATGTAGCAAATCTGTCACAGCTGAAAAGAGGGCGGTTATTATTTTAGAGATGCTCCATGAAAACTGAGAAGAGAATAGAGCCAAGCCCCTTTATAGGATTGTCTTGCTATTTATTTCCAACATTTTCTGTTTTTATACAGAAAACCTTATCAGTAGAGTGTAGAAAAATAAAGTGATTGAAGTTATTACAGAACAATAGAAAGAGAGTAACAGAAAAATGGATTACAGATAGCAATAAGAGATATGCATATAAAATACTTTAGCCTTGTGTAATATGCAAAGATTAAAAGGTAAAAGGAACTCTTTATTCCCCTCATAGTTGTTTTACACAACAATTAAAACCACAGAAACAGGCCATTCGGCCCAACCAGTCTGTGTTGGTGTTTATCCTCCTCACGAGTAATGGTCCCATATGCCTGCCCTGCTTCTATATCTCTTTATTCCCCTCAAGCACCATTTTTAAATTTGGACATGATCTCTGTTTCACACACTAACTCTGGTAGTACATTCCAGAGCCGCACAACCCTCCATGTAAAACAGCTTCTCTTGCCATCTGTTCTAAAGCTTTTACATTTAATTTTATAACTGTCCCATGTGTGATTGTGTAGTATTTTATATTTTTTATAGCACTGGTTATGCCAGTCAATTTGTCAAGCCAGCGCCACTAAATCTTACTCGGCGGATTTGTCGCTCGGCAGGACTTCTGATCCGCACAGTTAAAATCGTGGCGGGGTCCACATGACTTCATCGGACCCCTATTTATAGCTATCAATGTGGCACCCGCCTGTTTTTGATTTAAATGTGTGAAGGAATGGGACAAAGTAGATAGAAACAGATTGCTTCCGGTAGTTGATTGGTTTACAATGAGTGGACTCTGACTGTGGCCTCTTGTGCATCCTCCCCACTTTTCATCCACCATTGGTGGAATGTCTTTAGCCGTATAAGCTCCATGCTCTGGAATTTTCTACCTAAACCTGTCCACCTCTCCATTTCCCTTTCCTCCTTTAAGACCCTCCTTAAAACCTCACTGACCAAACTAATATCTCCTTACTGAGTTTGGCAACCTTTTTTTTATTATTATGCTTCTGTGAAGTGCGTTGTGATGTTTTTCTATGTTAAAGGTGCTATATAAATTCTTCCTGCTTCAGTAGTAGTAGTAGTATAGTGCTCTGGTCAGACTGCATCTTTAGTACTGTGTCCAGTTCTGGCGACCAAGCTCTGAAGACAATGCAGAGAAGAGCCACAGGACCGATTCCTAGCCTCAGATAACTGAGTTATGAGGAAAGATTGAACAACTTGGATTTTTCAGCCTTGAAACTGGATCACTTGGAAGGGACATCTTAAAAGTATATAATATATTTAACTGTATAGAAAAAGTAAATGCAGAACACTACCTCAAATTAAATAATGACACTAGGACAAAGGGCACAGGTTAACAAAAAGCAAATGTAGGATATATCAGGAAGTTCTTCTTCACTCAAGAGATGGCAAAGGCTTCCAAGTAGAGTCATGGAGGCAAAATCCTTGGAATCATTCTTCCTGGATGGGTCACATGGCTTTCCTTTCAATATCTCTCTTATGATTTTGTGATGTAGAATGTGAGGTGAGATCGGCATTCAGAAGTTTTGTTTGATTTACATTGTGTGGAAAGGAAAGAGGCAGAAATTTAGCAGAATTTTTCTTGAAGATAAATGAGATTGGTAGAGTTCACGATAGAGTGGACTGTACATGGTCAGTGATGGCTTTTTTTTTTCTTATTCCATTTTATGTTCTCAAATTCTGAACTGGCAGTTCCACAGCATAGTCACATATCAACTATTTTTAACACTCTGTCATGCTTGGTATGGGATTTAATTAAACATGATCAATTGGGTTCTGCCTTATTCCTATCTTCAATGCAAGAAAATTCTTCTGGGATAATTCAGCTCATTGCTTGAATCTTCCAAAGCTTTTAAATGGATTTCAACCCTATAACCTGATTTAATTCTCTGTTTAATATTCTGCCTCTGTTCATTTGCATTTTTGTGCAATGAAGCATTCATTTCTGATCAATAGCCTTAATATCTGGCATTACAGTTGCCCAACTGCTAATAGAACTTTTGTACAGGATCTCAGAGCACTGATAATAGCAATAAGAGATCTTTAACAAATGATCTGTTGACACGTGATAAAAGAGTAGAAAGCCATGGCACAATATCCGAGGGGCTACATACTAAACATATCAATCAGAAATGAACAAATTTTCACACTAGAATACAAAGTTATTTTAAACTTTAAGGGAACAGTAGCATAGTGGTTATGTTACTTTCAAATCCCACCACGGCAGCTAGGGAAATTAAATTCAGTTAATTAAATAAATCTGGACTAAAAAGTTAGTATCTGTAATGGTGACCATGAAACTACCGGATTGTCGTAAAAACCCATCTGGTTCACTAATGTCCTTTAGGGAAGGAAATCTGCCGTCCTTACTTGGTCTGGCCTATATGTGACTCCAGACCCACAGCAATGTGGTTGACTCTTAACTGCTCTCTGAAATGGCCTAGCAAGCCACTCAGTTGTAACAAACCGGTACAAGAAACAAAAATAAGAAAAAAACCGGACGGACCACCCGGCATCAGCTTTGGATACAACAACAGCGCACCAAGCCCCATGAAGTCTCATGGCTTCAGGTCAAGCATGGGCAAGGAAATCTCCTGCTGATTACCACCTATCACCATGTTAAACACCACTTCGAAGAAGCACTGTGCAAGGGACAGAATGTACTCTGAGTGAAAGACTTCAATGTCCATCACACCGAGCAGGCGCAATCCTGAAGGACATAGCTGCCTGCAGGACATAGCTGGGCCTGCAGCAGGTGGTGAGAGAACCACCATGAGGAAAAAACCTACTTGACCTCATCTTCAACAATCTACCTATCGCAGATACATCTGTCCATGACAGTATTGGTAGCAGTGACCACCGCACAGTCCTTGTGGAGACGAAGTCCCGTCTTCACACTGAGGATACCCTCCATCGTGTTGTGTGGCACGACCACCATGCTAAATGGGAGAGATTCAGAACAGTACTAGCAGCTCAAAACTGGGCATCCATGAGGCGCTGTGGGCCATCAGCAGCAGCGGAATTGTATTCCACTACAATCTGTAACCTCATGGCCCAGCATATCCCTCACTCTACCATTAACGTCAAGCCAGGGGACCAACCCTGGTTCAATGAGGAGTGTAGAAGAGTATGCCAGGAACAGCACCAGGCATACCTAAAAATGAGGTGCCAACCTGGGGAAGTTGCAACACAGGACTACATGCATGCTAAACAATGGAAGCAGCATGCTATAGACAGAGCTAAGTGATCCCACAACCAACGGATCAGATCAAAGCTCTGCAGTCCTGCCACATCCAGTCGTGAATGGTGGTAGACTATTAAGCAACTGACGGGAGGAGGAGGCTCCATGAACATGCGTGCTGGGCTCCGCCATCATTGTGAGTGCAAAAGACAAGTTTGAAGCGTTTGCAACCATCTTCAGCCAGAAGTGTGATGGAATACTCTCCACTTGCCTGGATGAGTGCAGCTTCAACAACACTCAAGAAGCTCGACACCATCCAGGACAAAGCAGCCCGCTTGATTGGCACCCCATCCACCACCTTAAACATTCACTCCCTCCACCACCGGCGTACCATGGCTGCAGTGTGTACCATCTACAAGATGCACTGCAGCAACTGGTCAAGGCTTCTTCGGCAGCACCTCCCAAACCCGCGACCTCTACCACCTAGAAGGACAAGGGCAGCAGGCACATAGGAACACCATCACCTCCAAGTTCCCCTCCAAGTCACACACCATCTTGACTTGGAAATATATCATCGTTCCTTCATCGTCGCTGGGTCAAAATCTGGAACTCCCTCCCTAACAGCACTATGGGAGTACCTTCACCACGTGGACTGCAGCGGTTCAAGGCGGCGGCTCACCACCACCTTATCAAGGGCAACTAGGGATGGGCAATAAATGTTGGCCTCGCCAGAGACGCCCACATCCCAGGAACAAAAAAAAATCTAAACAATGAGAGTAGGACAAGGGGCCACAAGTGCAAGCTAATAAACGGCAAATAGTTGTAGGGGGAAAAAATTGGTTTGCTTTGCGTCTCCCGTTAGTGCCCCGCCGGGCGCTAACGGGGTGCAAAGCACCTAGCGCCCGGGCACGGCACCACTAACGCCGCCCAAGAAATTGAGCGGGAGGTTAGCAGCGGCGGTAGTCGGTAGCGCCCTGCTGCGTTGCGCCTCCGGTGATGACGTCATCGCCGTGCGCAGTGCCCCGGCCGCAAACTTGTCCGACAGGGTCAGGGTGGCGTTTCTGCAGCAGGGGCGGCGCAAATGAAAAGGCAGGTGCCGGGTGGCCTTTTTTTTTGGGCTGCCTGCCAGCACCTGCCCCCTCTCACCTCCTCAGGCGGGGTGCCGGCCGCGATCGGTCAGCCTGGCACTCCTCTTGAGCGCCGGGCTCTTTTGCCGGCAGCCCACTCCCCGCTGGTCCAGCAGGGCCTCGGTGCGCGCTTGCGCTAGGCTCCTCCCCTTTAATCAGGGGAGGGAGGCCTGCAGTACCGCGGTATTACATGCTGGCATATGTGGCGCTGCTGCACATGGCACCGCGATATTGAATGGGAGCGCCCCAAGAGGGAGGGGGAGCGCTTACAGTAGCACCCCGCCTCCTGCTTGGGGCACTACCATTCAATTTCGTGCGCGGGGGCGTTAACCTTTTCGGGGCGCTAAAAGTAGTGCCCCGGCAAAGTTATTGCCCCAAAGGGGGCGTGAGCCAATTTTCCCCCCGCAGAATCTTAAATGGTAAAATGCTATCTCGTGGACCCTTAATTTCCAAAGTGTACAGCTGTACATTGTCTAGCCTGACCTTGCCATAACATACTGCAGTTTGGTTTCTTTCTTAACGATGCCAAGTAAGTATAATGGGATATACATTTGTCTTGGGCAGTAGCACAAATTGGGTGATAGCGAATTGGCTGCTCCGTTTTGCTCTCAGCCTGATTTTCTTTTCGAATGAAGTCAAAATGGGGCTGCTGATTTGCTATCACCCATTTTGTGCTCCCGCCCAAGACAAATGTATACCCCAATCTTTTGAAAACCATAAAGCTTGTTTTTAACTGTCTCTTAGTCACGACTGAAATGAATAGGCTTTGTCACAGACAGACCCACTGGGCATCTTTTATGACATACAAGATAAAATTCCATTCAAAACAGCTATTGTTTACAAGTCACTGCAAAATCACTTTTCTTTCACAGCACAGTGGGTTTTTCTGCAGTAGATCAGTTATACTGATCCTTCCTATGGATCTCAAATTGATGCACTGTTTCCCTTAAGGACTTATAACCCCTGCAGTACAGTACTATCAGCAATAGCTGAAAACATTTTCAATGACATAATGCACAGGTAACATTTTACAGGAACTGCACACTGAAGATGTATGCACTTTTGTCACCTATCAGCAAGGACTGAGTCCCATGTGTCCATTTGCCATCGTGTATATACTTTGAAATGTTAGAATTCAGCATCATCCCTACAGAGTCAGGTTAACTTTTTTTTATATGACTGCATAAATGGCTGCTGGTATGAATAATTATTTATCTCTGTGACATGCTGGTTAACTTAATTGACCATATGATCAATAGTTCATGTGTGTGGGGGATTACTAAAAAAACAAAAATTATACCAGGGAACAAACAATTAGTCATTAACATCAGTGAATGGTGTTCCAGAATTTGCTAAAGGTGCAGAAGGTAAGAACCCTGCAGAGTTTTAGGATCCAGATGTTTCAGGCTGTTTTGACAATGCAGATATCAGATAATGATAGTGCGTTATTAGCTGCTCTTATTTCTGATTTCAGAAATTTGCATTTTTTATCTCTTAACTCTTAGTATGAGTTGACTACAGCGCTAACAGATTACATAGACAGGCATACACTCCAAAAGGACGTGCTGAACCCATGTTCTCTGGAGATATAATTATACAGTTTTCTTATTTTCAAAAAAAATTAAATATGAGCTCCATTCTCCAAACACCCAAGTACACATTTTTTTATGCGTATCAATCTGAAAGATTGTCAGTACTGAGGAATGGAATATTCCACATTGTGATGGAAGTCCAACCTCAGGAGCTATTATTTCCAGAAAACCCTTCTTCTAATTGTTCAGGACAGATAACATTGCTCCTTTGTGCAAACATGTTACAATGACGTGTAGTTAACGAAATGGACTTTCAAGTACTGGCTATCTGCTCTGAATACATGAGTGACATTGTTTCTCTACACGCTGATTGGAATGGGGCTAAGAAATCAATAACTTCCAGATACAGCACTGTAGAAAAAGCAGTGACCAGGGAAACTAAGGAACCATCAAATGAATAACAACTTCCTCAATTCTTGAACATGAAAGCTAACTAAAATTCTCAGCCTGCTATAGAGATTGCTGACCTCAGTACCACTTCTGTGCATATAAGCACTACTGATAACTGCAGGATTAGAAAGTAGGTGCTCTCAGTTTGCAGCATATCTGCTAACTCCAGTTTACAAAGGCTAATGATGGTGTCATAGGTTTCAGATGTGCTAATTTTTCAAACAAAAGACATTCGGTAAATTTCATGCATGTTGACTGGGCAGAGTTAATTCAGCAGTAAAGCCAAATTTACATTTCATTGATGCTGAAATGGCTCCATAAATGAGACTACTTTTAATGTTATGACTGATCAGAACGGATTGCACCCCATTTTATACTTTCAACTGGAGGCTAAAATTCAGCAGATGTCACATCTGTTCTGACCACTAATTGGCATTGTGAACAGGTGTAAGAAGACATAATGGGGGCATCAACGCAAGAAATGCAAACCACCAATCAAAGGTACATCATATAAAAAGAATAGCTATAAATAAAAACAAAGAAGTTTCAAGCATCAGACTACAAAATACACCAGAACAAAACACAGAACACTATGAATTGCAACTAGGCTTGAAATAATCAATGCTTTCCAAATACATGCTAAGAAGTCAATAACTTGTAGAGACAGTGAAATCAAACAACCATTAAATGAATAACAACTTACGAAGTCTTTAGACATGAAAACAAAAGTTAACGGACTGGTGCTGAACTGTAAAGAGCAAGAGAAACTACTGACCTGATTATTACACAACAATCACTCAGTGATTTAAAATTCCCATCCTTGTTTTCAAATCCCTCCATGGCCTCGCCTCCTCCAACCCTACAGCCCTCTGAGATCTCCGCGCCCCTCCAAATCTAGCTTCTTGAACATCTTCGATTTTCATCACTCCATGAGTGGTGGCCATGCTTCAGCTGCCTAGCATCTAAGCTCTGGAATTCCTTCCCTAAGCCTCTCCGTCTATCTACCTCTCGCCTCCTTTAAGGCGCTCCTTAAAACCTACCTCTTTGACCAAGCTTTTGGTCACCTGTCCTAATATCTCCTTATATGGTAAGGTGTCAAATTTTGTTTGCTAACGCTCCTGTGAAGCACCTTGGGACATTTTACGATGTTAAAGGTGCTATATTAATGCCAATTGTTGTTATTGCTGTTGAAATTGAGAAAGGTAAAAGAAAACAAGGAAAACAAACAAACCCCATGTTAAGCAAAAACATAGATTAATCAGCTAGACTCAAATCATTTTCATCACCAAAATAAAGGCCTTTTGCTAACTAGTAGGTATGAGTCTAAATGAGCACCCCATACAAAGCTTCACATTTGGCTTTCCTGTCTTACTGTATAAATAAAATTCTCACTTTGTACCATCTGAGGTTCAACTGATGTTGAAGATTAATTATTAATATTTACTTTTATCAGCAAACGCTCAAGCATTCAATGAACGATGTTCTATCTGGGTAAAAGTTCTTGCCGTTAACCTGAGGTTGGCAGCATTAGCTGCTGCTTTAAACAAAAGGCCTATTTGAAATGGGCAATGCAACTACCATCGATACAGACATGGACTAGTTTACCTACCTGAAACAGTAACTAATAACAAGAGCCTTTCTCGAACCTTTATATCAAGTGGGCTAACTTCACACAGAAATAGAAAAGCATGCTTCAAGGGTAAAATAAAGTCAAAGTAAACGAGTGCAAGAAATAGACTCAAACAATAGCTGCAGCATTCATTCTAGAAGTAAAATTCTTTGCTAATTATAAAGAATACACCCCAAAAAAGTTGAAATCTGCCAGAGAACTAATACCTGCAACATCCATAAAACCTCAGAAGTAAAAAAAAAATTAAAAACCAACATACTTCCAGGTGTTATTCAAACAAAAACTACTCAAACTCATATGTAACCAACATTGCCAGCTGCAAGGTTTTGAGGGATGCATTTTTAACTTGTTCCCTGTCTGTCAACTGCAATTTCCACACATTAGTAAATGTCACTAATACACCCTAGTTTAAAAAATTGAAGGAGTAGAAAAATAGAGTGCCAACATCAACAAGCTTAAGACATTGGTTTGCCTGCTTAATAACCATTACTGGACTTCAAAGGTAATTCATTGTAAAGTGTTTTGAGCTGTTATGACAAGATAATTAAGTATTATATAAATGCAAGTATTATATTATTGTCCTGGTATTATGTTGTATAATTGCTGCACGTGCTGCTGCTACCTGTGTACTGAAAACCAAAATCATCTCTTCCTGTCATCCCAATTCTGTCTAAATGCTCAATCTGAACAAGTGTTCGTGATTTGATCTATTCATAACAGGTTTTTTTTAATGGTACAAACACAAGCTCTATATTCCCAAGCCCATGCTGCAAACCCAAATGCTATAAAATGAAAACTGCAATTTAGTAATGCCCTCAAGGTGCAATCTCAGATTCCAAAGCAGAATGTCAAAACTGCACAATTTATTTGAATTGCACTATGGTAAACTGCCATCTCGCTGGAGCACAAGTAACATGATAATGACAACAAAAAAAACTGGAATAAAAACCATGAACCTGTCAAGGAAAGATTATCAAGATCAAATGTTAAGTACAACGGTCTCATATACACAAGTGCAAGGCTGAGTCGTGCTACAATTACATTTGGAGTTTAATGCATTAGTTATGAACTCAACAGTACTTCCAGATAATCAATCATAATACTTTGTACTTCTGGCTTGGGAACTGCAGAAAGAGGGACTTCACACAACTGCGTTGTTTATACGCTCATATTTGCACATCATAATTTGAAGGCCTGTATGTTTTTATTGGGACAGGGGAATGAAATATAACAAGACAATGGGCTGAATTTTGCCGGCACTCAGAGGGCGGGTTTGGAGGCGGGTCCGCTGTCAAAATAGCAAAGATTGACAGCGGGTAGGAAATCCGCTGTCAACCCGCCTCCACGCGATTCTCCCAGGTGTCGGGTCTGTCTGCGCTGAACTGACCCGACACCAAGCGGCGGGGGAGACAATTTAGATCATTAAATGGCTTGTTAACAGCCAATTTAATGCAATTTTGAGCCTACCTTGTAATTTTATGTGCTCCCCCACGGGTTACCCGCTGCTCGGGGAACACGCCAGCTCACCCTGTTGTGACTTGAGCCTGCTTTGATTTTTCTGATAACCTGACAGCTGCAGAAGTGGTATAAAGGATACCGTGTTGCAGCTGTTCAATTTCAGAGCTCAGAAACTGTTTGTTACTGCATTTGTAAGACATATAGAGATTTCTTTAGCTTACAAGTGTTTAGAGCCAACTGTATATCCAGTGGCACCTCATTGGGAGAACCTCGCTCACCATTGACAGATCGCTTCTATCATCTCAACTGCAGCTGCCATCTATTCCAGCAACATCGGTGCCCTTGAAAAAAATCACAGCTTGGTCCTCTGAAGCCTTCCACGATCAGCCCCAACACTAATATCACCAGGCACACCAACAACAACAACAACAACCTTCTCCGCCATCACCTGATGCTGCACAGGACACAGGGCATCAGCCCCTGACAACATTGCTGCCCGAGAGACCAGTGATGGCATCACCATGGCCAGATTTACTTCAATTGACGCTGTACACCCTGGCTGCCACATGATGTGCCAGGTTGACACCATCCCACACCAGCAACATAAAGCATCCCTATAATGTCCAAGCCATTCCTTTCACACTCATCGCAATAGCGAGGTGTGGCGGAGGGGGGCGGAATGGGGAGTTATGTCTCAACATTCACTGGAACTCACTGAGACACTTCTCAAGGTGCACACAGATCTGTCCAATAAGGTGAAGTGTTGAAAATATAGATTCAATGTATGACAACACATTACCAGAAACTTCACATGGATATTGGCTAAACCTCTCAAGTGCCTACCCTTGTGTGTTGTTAGTTGGTATACTTGCAGTAGGGTGAAGGTGAGTGTGAGGGGTGGCTAGTGAGATGGGGAAGTGATAATGTAGATTGAGAGGGATGGGTGGAGGTGCAAGGTAAGTTGGTGTGAGTGAGGATGTGCAGGAGTAGGGTTTGGAAGGCAGAGTGATGGGAATGTGATGAGTGGCACAGCAGGGTGAGTTTGAGTGTGGCTTTGTCTACTGAGATCATTGAAAGGTTGGCGCCCTGCATCCAGGGACTAATGACGACATCCCTGCTTTTGCCCTCCTGTGCAAACAGGCTGCGTGGGTCTCCTGGGGAGGTGTCTTCCGCCCATGGGAAGGGAAGAGAATCTCCTTGCATGCTGTGACTCCCTCCATAAGCAAATGGAGGGAGTCATGCGTGGGCCTGGGTGCAGACGTGCACCTTTGAGCAGTGCTTGTCAGTGTTTGCAGCACCTCAATGCTGCAGAACACTGATAGCACAACTGCCAAAATCAATGTGGCCGTGGTCCCTTTAAGGAAACCAGCTGATGATGCGTCATCAAATGACGTCATCAGACCCGCTTCCTGTTAATTGGCCAGGAACTCCGCAGGACGGACTTAACAAGGCCAATCTACGGAAAATCATTTTCAGAGAGCGGCTGCAGACGGGAGTGGGACCGGAACCTGCCAACCAGCTCTCCCGCCGCCATCCCGCCTCCACAGGGAAAATCCAGCCTAATGTATATCTGAAGTACTGGCCGGTATACTAACCAATTCTGAATATCGGCTTGTAGTTACTCTACTCCCATTTTTAAATTGTTTGAGCAGAGATGTTAGTGGAATCCAAGTACGTGAAAGAGATTATCAATGGAAAAATTAAAATTAAACCTAACCTCTAGAAAGTGTATATTTTACCGAGAATAAAGAGCAGTGAAAAAGTTGACATGAGTAAACAGGGGAGTAAGACCAGGAGTTAGGAGAAATGGATCAAAAGTCCATTTCTAACATTAGTCTGTGATTTGCTATCATTGTTAAAGGGC
Organism: Squalus acanthias; assembly: GCA_030390025.1. Taxonomy (NCBI): domain Eukaryota; kingdom Metazoa; phylum Chordata; class Chondrichthyes; order Squaliformes; family Squalidae; genus Squalus; species Squalus acanthias. The sequence goes on from CM059432.1 coordinate 101,016,150, forward strand.
TGAAAGTTTAAAAAAAATCTATGTTATGGGTTTGTTAAGCACTGGGAAGTCCTTGTTAAACATTAATGAAGAGAAACTCATGTAGAATCGTGCAAGGGTGGGGAGGGGTTAAGGGAAACTCAGATTTTATGCTTAGATTATTAGAGAATTCTAAATATCACCACAGCTTAAAATCACACCCGTAGGAACTGTATTTATAATTGGAAAGAAATCATGATCATCCGACTAGCCCTTTTCCCACATCTCGAACTGTCACATGGAAAAAAAACTGACATTACCGTGTATTTACTGTGTAATGTAGCAAGGGATTCAACCACACCACCACCAACAGCTTGCATTTAAATAGAGCCTTTAATGTAGACAAATATCCCAAAGTGCTTCACAGAGGCACAATCACAACTGGGCACTGGGCCAAAGAAGGAGATATAATGGCGGGGCAAAGGGAGTTAAGGATGCATGAGAGGCCAAAGTTAAATGAATGAGAATTTGAGGAGAGTAGTAGGGCTGGAGGAGGCTACAGAGATAGGTATAGGTGAGGCCATGAAGGGATTTAAATAGGAGGCTGAAAATTTTAATTTTGAGGTGTTGTGGGGGGAGGGGGGTGTTGGGTGGAGAGAGCTAATGTACATCCGTGAGACAGGTCGCCTGAGGAAGAGAGTGTTTGAAGACCAGGACCTCAAACCCGGCACTAAGCTCATGGTCTGCAGAGCAGCAGTGATACCCGCCCTGCTGTATGCCTCAGAGACATGGACCATGTACAACAGGCACCTCAAAGCACTGGAGAGGTACCACCAACGCTGCCTCCGCAAGATCCTGCAAATCCATTGGCAGGATAGGCGCACCAACATCAGTGTTCTCGCTCAGGCCAACATCCCCAGCATCGAAGCTTTGACCACGCTCGATCAGCTCCGATGGACGGGTCACATTGTCCGCATGCCCGATACGAGACTCCCAAAACAAGCGCTCTACTCGGAGCTCCGGCATGGCAAGAGAGCCCCAGGTGGGCAGAGGAAACACTTCAAGGACACCCTCAAAGCCTCCTTGAAAAAGTGCAACATCCCCACTGACACCTGGGAATCCCTGGTCCAAGACCGCACAAAGTGGAGGAGAAGCATCCGGGAAGGCGTCGAACACCTCGAGTCTCTTTGCTGGGAGCAAGCGGAAGGAGCGCACGTCAACCCAAGCACCCCACCCACCATCCCCTTCAACCACTGTCTGCCCCACCTGTGACAGAGACTGTAGGTCCCGCATTGGACTCATCAGTCACCTGAGAACCCATTTTTAATGTGGAAGCAAGTCATCCTCGGTTCCGAGGGACTGCCTAAGAAGAGAGAAAGAAGACATCAGTGAGACAGGGGTGATGGATGTGCAAGACTTGTTGAGGGATAGGAGATGGCAGCAGAGCTTTGGATGAGCTGAAGTTTATGGAGGATGGAAGGCCGGCCAGAGAATTTGGAATAGTCGAGCATGGAGGTAACAAAAGTATAGATGAATGTTTCAGTGGCAGAGTGGTTGAGGTAGAGGTGGGCAATGTTACGGAGATGGAAGTAGGCAGTCTATGTGATGGAGAGGATATGGGGTTGGAACTCAGCTGAGGGTTGAATAGGATTTCAAGGTTACGGATAATCTGATTGAACATTAGACAGTGACCGGGAAGAGGGATGGAATCAGTGACAAGGGAACAGAGTTTTGGTGAAGACCAAAGATAATGGCTTCAGTCTTCCCAACATTTAGTTACAACAACAACTTGCATTTATACAGTGCAATTAACGGAGAAAAATGTCCCAAGGTGCTTCACAGAAGCATAATCAGACAAAAGTGGATGCAGAGTCCAAGAAGGAGGCATTAAGAGCACGACTAAAAGCTTGATCAAATGGGTTTTTAAGGAAGGTCTTAAACGAGGAGAGGGAGATGGAGAAGTGGATATTATAGAATTTTTCTCTTGAAATGTTCCTAATGGAGCAACAGCATAAAGTGCTCTGGTTCTGAGTATCAGCATGAATGGTAAGGACTCTGGTAATTGGTCATTGTTGCGCCCGTTTTCCGGATGAGAAATGGCGGCAAAAATGATCAATTTTGCAGGGCTATTCATTGCACCCCAAGGATGCCAGAAAAACATCCAAGGCCATACTGACATTGGACGATTTTCAGACATCTGGGGCAGTTGTCTAAAGCAGGCGTTCGGCTTTTTGCATATGCTAATGAATATGCTACTGAGGGGCCTACTGCCTGTTTTAGGACCTCTCTGAGAAATCTGGCTGCTCCATTCGGGCTTCCTAGCGTGGACATGCCTCGGAACCGGTTGCCACCAAAAGAGTAAGCTTTCATTTTTTTTTTAATTCACATGGAACCAGGAGGAGCAGGAGTGCTGGACATTTTAATGAATGGCAATTCTACGAATGGGGAACTGAACTATATTTTTTTTAGATTCATTCATGGGGGTGTGGGTGTCCATGGCAAGGCCAGCATTTATTGCCCATCCTTAATTGCCCTTGAGAAGGTGGTGGTGAGCCTCCTTCTTGAACCGCTGCAGTCATGCGCAGAAGGAACTCCCATAGTGCTGCTAGGTCGGGAGTTCCAGGATTTTGACTCAGCGGTGATGAACGAATGGCAATATACTTCCAAGTCAGGATGGTGTGTGACTTGGAGGGGAACTTGGAGGTGGTGGTATTCCCATGCACCTGCTGCCCTTGTTCTTCTAGGTGGTAGAGGTCGCAGGTTTGGGAGGTGCTGCCGAAGAAGCGTTGGCATGTTTCTGCAGTGCATCTTGGAGATGGTACACACTGCACCGATGGTGGAGGGAGTGAATGTTTAAGGTGGTGGATGGGGTGCCAATTAAGCGGGCTGCTTTGTTTTGGATGTTGTCGAGCTTCTTCAGTGTTATTGGAGCTGCACTCATCCAGGCAAGGAGAGAGTATGCCATCACATGGGCGGGATACCAGCCATAGTGCTAAGTGAAACACAGCAATCAATGTGCTATTTGTAAAATCAATTACTATATCTGAATTCCAAAGTAATTGTACATTTAAAAAATTTTCCCAAGAAATTTTTTTCCTGATTGATAAATATCCGACAGAGTAACTGATTCTAATATTTCCTTCATTTTTTTTCATTGAGCATAATTAGTAACAGTTCCTTTAAACCAAGTTCTGAAAACGTAACTGGAAGACACATCTGCAGCAAAGAGAATACAGTTGAATTGAATAGTTCCTATTAGATTATAAACTCACACCTGGACCTGGCCGTGTGTATATAAGCTCTGAGGGCTGGATTTTACCAGCCCTGAGGAGGCAGGTTTGGAGGCGGGACTGCTGGGAAAGTCAAATAAAGAATGTGAGTGGGTCCCGAACCCGCTCCCAACCCACCTCCAACTAATCTTCCTGGGAGTCGGGTCCCCTGATTTGCGCAGGGACCCAACTTCTAGTGGCGGGAAGTGGATTATAGCCACTTAACTGCCTGTTAACAGGCAGTTAAGAGGCTTTTCCCAATTTTTCGACTGCTGCTGCGGGCTTCCTGACGTCGGGGAATCTCGCCAGGGTAAGTGAGGCGTGCTGTGGGTCTGTTGTTATGTTGGTGTATACATGACAGCTGCAGAAGTGGTGTGAAGGATGCAATGGGACAATGGTTAGTATCAGATATAAGGAAATGTTGGGAAAGTCATTTTTAATGTGGTTAGATGTTTCTGCAGATGACAAGCTGTGAAGTGTTTGTGTAGCCTCATCTCATCGGGAGAAGTGACAGATGGCTTCTGCAATCTCAGCTGCAGCTGCCATCTGTTTTATCCTAAGGAGAGAGTAATTGGAGAGCCTGGGTACAAGGGCTCACCTGTGTACAGTGATTGTCAGTGTTTGACAGCACCTCAATGCTGTCGAACACTGACAATTCATCTGTCAAACAAGTGTGGTGCATATGCCTTTAAGAAAACCGACAGATGACGCGTCATCAACTGACGTCATCTGACACTGGCTTTCCCTTAATTGGCTGGCAAGCTCACAGGGCAGGCTTAACAAGGCCAATCAGGGCAAAATAGCGTCTGTTCGTCAGATGTCGCTGTGGGCGGGACTAGAACCTGGAAGGCAGCAGTCCCGCCCCCAACTCATCTCGGTAAGTAAAATCCAGCCCACAGTGTCAAATGCTGAACATTATCTCAAAATGTCAAGCTTTTCAGATACCTGCAGTGCTCTGTGCTTCCAGGTTGTGAGATGCAGCAACATTTTTTATTTCAAGTTTAATTTGACTCTAATATGAAATATTTAATTATATTTTGCATATAAAGGATTGATTGTGTCTAGTATCCGTGTTTAAATAAAGCTAATGTAAAGGATCCATCATAGTTTAAATCGGAGATCAGATTGCTAGCCTGCTCATTCCAACTTAACTCAAAAAGGTTGTTAGCAAATCCTGTAATTACTCAAAATACCAACAGCATCCAAAAGGGCATACAAGTAGAGAAAAGTGTCCTGGAGAACCTTTCTTGTTCCTGTCACTTTCTGTTTTATTCTGATTACTTTATTTGCTGTTATCATCATTGTTGCTTACTGCACGCAATTTGTATTCTGTGTTGTTGTTTCATTCCAAATGTATGATTTGAAGCTTTTCAGAAAGCTAATATGGAATTTAACTTCCACTCCTCGTTTGGTCAACTGTGAATGTTTACACAGCAAAGGGAACTGAAGTGTGGCTATTTCATTTTTATAGAGCTATTATTGCTCACTCCGCAGCTAAATCCCAAAACTTTTCCAAAAGCAAAATACTGCGGATGCTAGAAATCTGAAATAAAAACAGTAAGTGCTGGAAACACTCAGCAGGTCAGGCAGCATCTGAAGAGGGAAACAGAGTTAACGTTTCAGGTTGATGACCTTTTGTCAGAACTGGAAAGGTTAGAGATATAACAAGGTTTTAAGCAAGTGCAAAGGGGGAGGGGAGGAATGAACAAAAGGGAAGGTCTGTGATAGGATGGAAGGCAGGAGTGATGAAATGACAAAAGGTACGATTGTACAAGGCAAAAGGAGATGGTAATGGGACAAGTAAAGAAACAAAAGATGGGTCTAGAAGAGGTGTAAATGGGAATAGCAGAATCATCAACAGCTGCCGTCTGAAAAAATGGGGGCAGAGGTTATGATCTGAAATTGTTGAACTCGATGTTGAGTCCAGAAGGCTGTAAAGTGCCTAATCAAAAGATGAGGTGTTGTTCCTCGAGCTTACATTGAGCTTCATCAAAACTTTTCAATGTTTCTACAGCTCAGGTGGCAATTTAGCCGCCTCAAAGGTGTGAAAGCAGCATTATTTCAGGTGCATCGTGATTGGATGGTTTTCAGTAATTCCCATTTTCAAATTTGCATTGGACAAAACCAACTGATGTCGAAATAGGACTATCTGCTATTTTGATTGACAGCCATTAAACCTGGTCACAAATAGAGTAATGAATTCTTTGAGGAACCTGTAGCCTTAGTTGAGTAATTTCCCTTTCTTCTTTGTTCTCAGGCCTCCTGCACATAACCATGGGATACTTGTATCAAAGATTGTCTTTTCTGGAGCCTGGCTGATCAGTCTGTCTGAAATTGCCTGGTCTAACAGTTGTTCTGGAGAATAAAATTACCCTGTTACATTCCAATTCTTTGGAAGAAGATAAATTAAGGCAATAATGTTTAGTAAATCTGTTGCTGTTACTCCAAGTGGCAATTTCATATATGTCTAAAGGCAGATTGCTTTGAAGCTCGTCCAAATGGTAGCCATCGTCTTGGGGAAGTATCCCAAGAGGACCCCATGATATAACTGTATCCCCTATTGATAAAAATGGGGAATACATTCTTTGATCCATCTGGCTGTTGTCTCTGGAAATTTATCAGTGGAGGGTAGATTCCCTTTAGGAAACAAACACCAATCTCCCTGTCATGTTAAATTTCTGGGATGAAACAGTGAGATGAATTTTTGTTGTTTGTATCACATCTGTTCACCTAACCCCTAAAACCAAGTCTTTAATTCTAAAATTGCAACATAAATCACATCACTGGTATTTTAAATAAAAACAGCTGAGAGAGATACAATTTTGCCTTTTAATGAAACAGGAAGAAATGCATGTCTCGTTCTAATGTAACAACAACTTGCATTTATATAGCGCCGTTAATGTAGTAAAACGTCCTAATGCGCTTTACATAAGCATTATCAGAAAAATTTGACACCAAGCCACATAAGGAGATATTAGGGCAGGTGACCAAAAGCTTGATCGAAAAGGTAAACTTTAAGGAGCGTCTTAAAGGAGGAGAAAGAGGTAGAGAGATGGAGAGGTTTAGGGAGGGAATTCCAGAGCTTAGGGCCTAGGCAACAGAAAGCACGTATGCCAATGCTGGAGCAACGAAAATTGGGGATGTGCACCAGACCAGAATTGGAGGAAATCAGAGATCTCAGAGGATTGTAGGGCTGGAGGAGGTTACAGAGATAGGGAGGGGTGAGGCCATGGAGGGATTTGAACACAAGGATGAGAATTTTAAAACTGAGGCATTGCCGGATCGGAAGGCAATGTAGGTCAGCGATCACAAGGGTGATGGGTGAACGGGACTCGGTGGGAGTTAGGATACGGGCAGCAGCCTTTTGGACGAGCTCAAGTTTATGGAGGGTGGAAGATAGGAGACCGACCAGAAGTACATTAGAATAGTCGTGTCTAGAGGTAACAAAGACATGGATGAGGGTTTCAGCAGCAGATGAGCTAAGGCTGGGCGGAGCCGGGAAGTGGAAGTCGGTGGTCTTGGTGATGCAAAGGATATAGGGCCAGAAGTTCATACTCAGTATCAGTACTGTGTTTAATAACTGGGTTGTGTCCCTATGGAAAGAAATTGTAGCTCTACATTAGGTAAATGGAAACACTACCTGTATGATTTTCTCAGTTGCTTGGTTTGGAGATTCATGCAAAGTGAAACATCACGGTAAGGTGCAGTTTTGAAATGTACGACTTGAAAAAAAACTTGAATTTATATCGCGCTTTTCACGACCACCGGACGCCCCAATGTGCTTTACAGCCAATGAAGTACTTTTTGAAGTGCAGTCACTGTTGTAATATAGGAAATGTGGCAGCCAATTTGCACACAGCAAAATCCCACAAACAGCAATGTGATAATGACCAGATAATCTGTTTTTTAGTGATTTTGATTGAGGGATAAATATTGGCCAGGACACCAGGGATAACTCTCCTGCTCTTCTTCAAAATAGTGCCATAGGATCTTTTACATCAACCTGAGAGAGCAGATGGGGCCTCAGTTTAACGTCTCATCTGAAAGACGGCACCTCCGACAGTGCAGCACTCCCTCGGTGCTCCTCAAATCTCTGGATTGGTACTTGAACCCACAACCTTCTGACTCAGAGGCGAAGGTGCTACCAACTGAGACACAGCTGACACTGTTGTGTTGCACATCCTGGAGAGGTAATGGTTAATAATCAACTTTCCTTGTATGTTGGGGCAACAGGCTTTCCTAGATAAACAGGATACCAGTGGGCTAACACAGAAGAAAGCATGGCTTATCTACTGCTCCAAATGTCTACAGGAAATGCTTGTGCAAGGAAATAAGTGACTGGGACGACATCGAGCATTAATTGGCAGAAACAGAGTTGCACAAAGTTGGCAGAAACGGAGTGCAGCATTAACAGAGTGTAAAAGTTAGGAATTTGGTGCAGAAGGGGAAGGAGGTGTTGCTTTTTGCCTCCAATACAGGTGTTACAGGTAAATGTTGGTGCATTGGTTGAGCATTGGTGAGCAGGATCTTGGTGAATAAGTGCCACTGTATAGCACTGTCGACGATACCATCCATCACTTTACTGATGATTGAGAGTAGACTGATCGGGCGGTAATTGGCCGGATTGGATTTGTCCTGCTTTTTGTGCACAGGACATACCTGGGCAATTTTTCACTTTGTCGGGTAGATGCCCGTGTTGTAGCTGTACTGGAACAGCTTGGCTAGAGATGCGGTTGTTCTGGAGCACAAGTCTTCAGCACGACAGCCGGGATGTTGTCGGGGCCCATAGCCTTTGCTGTATCCAGTGTGCTCAGCCGTTTCTTGATATCACGTGGAGTGAATCAAATTGGCTCAAGACTGGTTTCTGTGATGGTCGGGACCTCTGGAGGAGGCCGAGATGGATCATCCACTCGGCACTTCTGGCTGAAGATGGTTGCAAATGCTTGAGCCTTGTCTTTTGCACTCACGTGCTGGGCTTCGCCATCATTGAGGATGGGGATGTTCATGGAGCCTTCTCTCGTTAGTTATTTTATAGTCCACCACCATTTACAACTGGATGTGGCAGGACCGCAGAGCTTTGATCTGTTGGTTGTGGGATCATTTACCCCTGTCAATAGCATGCTGCTTCTGCTGGTTAGCATGTTTTGCAACTTCCCCAGGTTGGCACCTCATTCTTAGGTACGCCTGGTGCTGCTCCTGGCATGCTCTTCTACACTCCTCATTGAACCAGGGTTGGTCCCCTAGCTTGATGGAAATGGTAGAGTGAGGGATATGCCAGGCCATGAGGTTACAGATTGTGGTGGAATACAATTCAGCTGATGGCCCACAGTGCTTCACGGATGCCCAGTTTTGAGCTGCTAGAACGGTTCTGAATCAATTAGAGAGTAGTGAATCTTTGGAATTCTGTACCCCAGATGGCTGTGGATACTCAGATGTTGAGTATATTTAAGACAGAGATTGACCGATTTTTGGATACTAAGGGAACCAAGGAATAGGGGGATAGTGCGGTAAGGTGGAGTTGAGGTCGAAGATCAGCCATGATCTTACTGAATGGCGGAGCAGACTCGAAGGGCCGAATGGCCTATTTCTGTTCCTATTTTTTATGTTCTGTGTTCTTATGAGTAATTAGAGTATAACTTTAGTGGTTAGGTAATAAACATAGGCAGAGGGGTCAATTAACTATAGTAAAGAAAGTGTCCCAGAAATTCCGATCGCAGGCCTCCCGCGGGCGGAGGGCTGCGATCTGGAAAAATCTGCGCCAAGACCGGAGGGCTCCCGGGAGGCCTCTCCAAACTGGCGGTGTGCAGGGCCCACGTATCCCAGAGGCGCAGGCTGTTTCGCAGCGTCCCTGGGATCACGTGGGCCATGGGGAGCCAATCAAAGAAGGGAATCTCCCTTCATACATTTGACATGAAGACCTGTCAAATATATGAATAGAGATCACCCCCAAAACATAGTAAAACTTAAAAAGTTTTTTTTTTAATCACATTTTTAAAATGACTTTAAATTACAATAAATTAAGTATTTTAAACAAAAATTTTATTTTTTGAAAAAAATAATTAAAGTTTTTAACGGGGCTAAAAATAAACTTACCTTTCTTTAAAGTATTTTTAAATGATAAATCAGTGGAAAAATATTTTTTTTTACTTTTTTCAACTCTTATCCTGGTAAAAGCAGGCCTTACGCCTGCTTTTACCAGGCGCAAGAATTGTAAGTGTTTTCTGCGGGCGGAGGGTCTCCAAAAAACGGAACTCTCCACCCGCAGAGGCCCTTCTCCCGGGCAGCCGGAGGATCTGTCAAGAGCTTTCTTGACAGATCGGAAATGCCGGTTTCCAGCGCATGCGCAGTGCATGCCTGAAACCGGCATTTCCGATGTCCCTAAGGGTGAGTACACACCCGTAGGGATCGGAATTTCTGCACGTTTAGGAAGATAAGCTGATATTAAAAGTTTTCCTCGAAGGATTCAAGAAAAGATAGCTCAGGTAATCTTGTTTGACAGAAGTATCTTTGGAGTAAACAAGCAAGTGTATTTATATAAATAGACTGTTTTCAAAGAATTCAAGAACAGATAAATCATGAGGTCTTATCTGTGACATGTACCTTTGATACAGACAAACTAAAGTATATAATGGAGATGCTGCCTGACCTGCTGAGTACTTCCAGCGTTTTCTGTTTATATTTCAGATTTCTAGCATCTGCAGTATTTTGCCTTTTGCATTAATGTATAAAGAGGCATGGCTTTCAACAGTTAGTTGGAGAGCTCAATAGAGAAACCGAAAATCTACTCTCCATGTACATAATAGATTGATCAGTTGTGCTGAGTATAAATAAAGTCTGTTCCATATACTCCATCAAGTGTCTCGTGTTTGTTCGAAGCTTGTCATTGTGAACCATAGAGGTTGACTAACAGTTATTCCAACATGTTGTAGCAACAAAAAAACACAACTATGTTGTACCTACAAAAATGATCCTTTAATGCTTCTCAAACAACTAACAACCCACTTAACCATGAGAAATGTTGAAAGATTTGTCAATCAAGATGTGTTGTGTGCAATTCTTAGTAAACAGGGCTTAATTGCAACTGGGACAAAGCTGGTTTAATAACAGAACCCTGCTGCCCACACTGTCTCCTGTAGTTATTAATGTTTGGTGCCGACCATGACTGGGCTGCAGAGAGGTAAGTAGATGCTGCTGCTCAAGATTCGCATCTTTAACTGATGGGACCGACGTTCGATAGAGCATGCTATGTGTCCATGCTGTAGTCAGGAAGATGGTGCCAAGGCACTCATGCATTTTATGGTGAGATTGCTGGTTGTGAAAAGCTCCTGAGCTCCTGGTAGTTGCTGTCTGTCTAGCGAGGGCTCAAATCCATCCTGTCTCATGAACAACTGGTGGCTATCCTCCTTGGAGGTGGAAGGAAGGAGGAAAATGAGGCCTCTTTCCGCATGCCTGACCGATAGCGTCAACCCTCTGTGGTCGACTTGGTAATCTGATACCCAAGGTCAAGCAGGTATGTAGGAATACAGGCCATTTTTGATGATTGACCAGCCAGCCTGACTCACTAATAAAACCTGAAGGGGCAGATCTGGCACTGGGTGCTAGGATTCTTTCCACTCTGTTTCAGATAACAAGTTAGTGCCTTGATACATAGGGTGGTCCTAGCTGGACAAGTAGCAGGAAGCTTACTAGCGCTCTGTGCGGTGCATTTTTTGCTGGCTAACAACCAGCAGCATCCCTGCCCTCACTTTGGGATCCCAAAGTCTTGGCTGTGCCAAACATGCAACTGTGTCCCTATGGAAAAAGATTATGCTCTCTGCATTGGGTAAATGGACCTGCGTGATTTTCTCAGTTGCTTAGTTTGGAGACTTCTGAACATGGTGATGGGTTCTACACATGTCAGATACCCAGTTTCATCCAAAACATATAGAAGCGTGATGCAGGACATTCACTTCAGAAATAATAAGCAGCAAACCTGTTAGATATTAAATTCCTCTATGTTTTGTATTTTGACTCTGTCAGGTTTGTTTCCCCTTCAAACTATCACTCCAGAGGATTTGCACTACCAGAAGCATGCATATTTTATGGATGTAAAATATTAATAGTTCATGCAGTAGATCACAGGTTTCTTTTTATATTTATACTTTTCATCCAATAGATACCAACCATCACCATGCTTCCTTCTGTATTTGAGAGAGCAAGATAGACTAGGTCACAATGCTCTTCACCACTCCATGGTCTACAAGTACAAGGCACGTTTCTTAAGTACAGTAAGCAGTCTAGTTACTCAATCCAAATTCCTCGGATTTACTATTCCACCAATGTAAGCGTTTTCCCAAAAACTTGGCTACAAGTCTTGGGAAACATTGGGAGACATTGAGTATTGAGTTTAGAAGCCGGTCACAGAATGAGATTGAAGTTTGAGCTCTCTGAATAGGACTGCACTGCTAAGTTGCTCAGCGATCCTCATTAAAGCTTGTTTTAAAAGTTTACGAAAACATAACGCAAGTTCTTTTTCCCACTTGCTTCCCAAATATATGTTTATGTGTTAGTTACTAAATTCTATTAGCACTCTCCTATGGAGCAAATGTAAGTTTACCCTTATGAACAAAACTTGCATGCACCAGTTAATAGTTAATCCCGTTATGTGAACAAACGCTAATTTTAGTTGTCTTAGCATTGCTTACTCCAATAACTGGATCAGTGAATCTGCTAACAAAACTGATATAGAATCATAGAATGATATAGCACAGAAGGAGGCCATTCATTTTGTCTCCACTATCGCAAAAAAATTATATACAGGAGCGTGAATATGCCACTGCTGAGCATTTCTTCAAACAGTGTACTGTTAACGAGGAGCTTTTACGATTTATGTATTCTCGCACAATTGAACAATAAATATGAGTAAAACGATGGCAAGAGTTGTTTACTAAGTGAATGTTTAATTTTTTTTTAAATGGTCCCGTAATTCCTGGGGTTCCACTCTGTTGGCACAAGGGTGGAGGAGCAGAACTCTTGCCGGCCATGCCGGTAGCCCCAGACGCCATCCCAGATTCAGAGGATGCAGTCATTACCATAGTTGGAGCAGGCCGCTAGTGCCTGCAGGGCTGCCCATCCCATTCTACTCTTATAAGGAGAAATGTCCCTAGCCACTCTGCCTGAGGTCCCATTAGGCCCAAAGGGGTTGAAGTCTTTGGGAGAAAAATTCAGTTGGTTGCGCCTCCCGTTCACGCCTTAAGAGGGCGCTAATGGGGCGCAAAGCAACTAGTGCCCGGGCGCGGCGATGTTTGCACCACTCGCGAAATTAACGAGACATTTTGCAGCGGCGCTAAACACTGCTGCCACGATCTCCTGCGCCGGCAGATCGTGACGTCAGTCGAGTGCGCAACGCCCCGGTAGCGCCCCGGAGCGGATATTGAGTGGCGCCCCCTGCCTTACCTCCTGCTGCTAGCAACGACAGGTTGAGGGGAGCGTTTTGCAGTCAGGAAGAGACAGGGGGAGTGCTATTTAAAGGCGACCGCTTCCTGCCTTTTTTTGTTGGTGACATTTTTGAACCACACATTCTGAGAGAGAGAGAGAGAGAGAGACTTCTGGAGAGATTCAATGCTGTGTGAAGGAGTTTTGGGTACTGAGCAGCACTTTGCAGGTTCATTTTGATTTGCCCTTCCTTGTATCGATTTAGAAGAGACTGTGGGGGCTGCACTCTGAGCTCTTTCCCTGGTCCTCTCCATTGTTCTTTCCAGCAGATTTGATGTACAGGTCTCTCCAGGCCGAGATTCAAGGCTGCAATGAGCAGGATGTGGATGGAAAGCAAGATCAACCCTCCCCTTTAAGAACTGGCCGGCGCCATTGTGTCTGTGTTCCATTGCTGACTGACATCACATGAGCTTCGCCAGTGCTCTGAGTTAGCGCCTCGCTCCTCAGCCTTTCCGCCTTAAGACAGATGTGTAGCTCCTCATTTAGCGCTCCAATCATCTCCAGGGGTGATAAAAGTTAGGTTTGCAGTCGGAGGCGATAATTAGCGCCAGGCACTAATCTTTGCGCCCGGCCGATAATTGCGCCCCAAATGGGGCGATACTGAATTTCTCCCCCTTTGTTTCCAAAAGGAGCTATTTAGCTTCCTTCGTTCTAGTAATGGTTTGGGGCCTTTCAGAAGGTCTCAAAGGGTCTCATTCCCACCCTCAACTGGCATGGGTTTCACTGAGGCCTTTGAAGGGAAGCCCGGCAACTCCCACTGACACACTCCTCAGTGTAACCAGGTTCCGCCCAAATTCCACCCCTTCTCGGTAGAAATCAGGCTTTCTGCACTCTCCAGCTCCAGGCACTTCAGGGTGTACTTGCCTTAATCAGACATGAATCTCAACTGTTCATCAAATGTCTAACTTTAAAAAAAAAATCAAGTGAGGTCTTCCACACACCGAATGCTCATTAGTGATGATAAATGCACATGGTAAGTTGGAAGCCTTTGCACACTTTAGTTCTAGACTTCAAATGACCAATGTCTCCAGGAATACTGTTGGTTTAATTTCCTCTAGTAAATACAATGATTAATGTTAAATTCCTTTGTCGTCTACTATATCACAGTGCAGTACTGAGGAAGTGCTACACTGTTGGAGGTGCTGTCTTTTGGATGGGATGTTAAACCGAGGCCCCGTCTGTCCTCTCAGGTGTACGTAAAAGATCCACGGCACTATTCAAAGAAGAGCAGGGAGTTCTCCCCGGTGTTCTGGCCGATATTAATCCCTCAACCAACATCACTAAAACAGATTGGGGGTGAAATTCTATACGGCCCGAAAACAGGAGATTTGCTCGCGCCTGTTTGCAAAGTGCAGGCAGCACGTTAATTTGGTGCTGCCTGCTGATTTGAATGATTTTAGCACACAGCCCAGCGATAAACGCGTTGCTTCAGGCTGTGCGCTCAGCAGGAGGCCCAATGTCGCATTGCTGGAGTGATGCTGCATTCTCTTAAAGAAAGGCTGTCATTTTTTAAAGCAGTCTCGATCCCTTAAAGGTGAGCTGCCTTCTGAAAAAAAATAGGAATCATTCAAAAATAGGCAGTTTCTAAGCCCTTAAAGCTCAAGTGCCTTCTGAAAAAATGGATTGAAAATCATTGCATGTAAAAAATGGTATAACTGCTTCAGCACTAACACAAATGGCTCAAGATGCCAGGGAAAGGGCACCCAGGGTCTCGCACGCAGCACTCCAGCTCTGTGCAGGGGACAACACTGGAAGAGAGGTCCTCTACCCACAGGGGGCCAGGAGGCCCTCCAGAAAGAAGGATGTGGGTCCAGATTGCCGAGGCCATCACTGAAGCAGTGTCGCCCCCAGGACCTGGCTCCAATGCCCAAAGAAGTTTCATGACCTCAGACGAGCGGTCAAGGTCAGTGAATGCATCTTCAAAAGCTGTCTCCTACCAACTGCACCACGAGCCTCACACACTGCTCAATGCATGACCACCCCTCACCCCAACCAATCACTCACCTACCAACAATCTCTACCAAACACGGGGCACACCTCACTTTCCTAGCTTCACTTCACCCCCTTGGAGGAGACGGTGCAGGCCATTCTTGGCAGGAGCATGGCTGAGACCTTGGACAGATGTGTGTCCCTTTAAGAAGCGCTGACAGCATCTCTGTACAACTTCTGCACGCATGTTCTTCCGTGCGTGATTAGGAGAAGGATATGGAGTGTGGCGACGTCCAAAATTCAGTTGTGCGTCAATTCAGGCGTTGCATGCTGATTGACATCACAATCTGCATATTTACATCGGAGAGGTGAGCACAGGCATAGGCAGCGTTGCCGACCTCTCCAAAATGGCGACCGTTGTGTCCCGCACCTGAAGCGGGTGGAAGTGAGGTGGCCACCATTTTTTCAACAAAACCGGCCTTAAGGGCCGGCGCTACAACAACGAATATCGTGGCTATTGTCTTGTTACTGTTTGTGAGACCTTGCTGTGCGCAAATTTGCTGCCGTGTTTCCTACATTACAACAGTGACAACACTTCAAAAGTATTTCATTGGCTGTAAAGTGCTTTGGAACATCCTTAGGTCATGAAAGGCACTATAAATGCAAGTCTGTGAAGTACCTTGGGACTTTTTTCTATATTAAAGCTGCTTGTTGTTGTTGCGCTTGTTAAAATACATTTAATATTTCTGTGTCTTAAACAGAGGGAAATATTGTGTAAATTTCTAGGTACACATTGTAGCTGAGAGGAAAATTCAGCCAATGGTAGTAAAATGATAACAGTGCATGACCTTCTTGCAAACGGGGTGATGCTATTGGCTCAGATGTTGCGGTAGGAATTAATCCAATCTTTCTTTCCCTCACTTTATTTCACTTTCTGTACATGATTTTACATTGAATTAAATATTCTAACTTACACTTCCTGGTTTAGACTCTGCGGGGGGAAAATTGGCTCACGCCCCCTTTGGGGCGATACTTTTAGCGCCCCAAAAAAGTTAGCACCCCCGCGCCCGAAATTCAATGGTAGCACCCCAAGCTGGAGGCGCTACTGGAAGCGCTCCCCCTCCATCTTGGGGCGCTCCCATTGAATATTACGGCGCTACGTGCAGCAGCGCCGCGGTACTGCAGGCCTCCCTCCCCTGATGCCGGCACCCCGCAGGAGGAGGCCAGAGGGGGCAGATGGTGGCAGGCAGCCCAAAAAAAAGGCCGCTCGGCACCTGCTCTTGAATTATCGCCGCCCTGGCAGCAAAAACGCCACCCTGACCCTGTCAGACATAGCGTCCGGCGGTAGGTCAGGGGGCGCGAGCCAAGTTTGCGGCCGGGGCGTAAGCAGGGGGCTGCGCACGGCGATGATGTCAGCGATGATTGGGGCGCTAACAGAAGGCGCAAAGCAACCAAATTTTTCCCCCTGCGTGTCTCATTAAGAATTCTTCAATCTGATTGGTTGAAGAGACACACTGTTGTCCTGTTCACACAGATCCCAGATCTCCTGTAGAGGGCGCCGTGCTGTATGAGACTCCTGATGACTGTAAGTTGCCATGCAAAAGCCCATGAAAAGTCTGTGTAATTCGCCGTTCGTTCGCCGCTGACCGCAAAATCCAGGCTAACATGTTTGCTAACATTTGATGTAGAGATTAACATGTAGGGCTTTTTTTAAATAGCATTTTTTTTATTTGATCATTCTTATCACGTAACAAATTATGACAGGGGAAAAGGGACTTTTTAAATAAAATCCTTTGAATTCGGATGTTATTAGTAATCTGCACTGTCATCGGTTTGTTCATAACAAAAAGCACTATGATTAATTTGATTTTTTGTGAAAAATTCAATTTCCCTTACGTAGATATGTATGTATATTGTAATATTTCATGTTATTTTGTGTATTATTTAAAACTTAATATACTCTTTTTTTTAATTTAAAATCTTTTCAATGACTACCTTATTATGTTTCTTTTCTATTCACTATGGTGGATCAGAGAGTAAAACTTGAGGCAGAAAGCTGCCAGAAACAATCTCATTCATGTGAAGCTACAGAGTCAGAATATTGAAAATTCACTGTTAAGCATGTATAAGGTACAATATTCTTTATATTGTCAAAATCGTTCCAAAAGATTGATGTGACAATAAGAATTGGAGATATAGATGGAGACCTTTCTCAGAAGTTCCACTAAATGCTGCAAAATATATCCATCGTTAGTTTATATGATTCCAAGAATCAACAATTGTTGAAGACCCGACAAGCTTAAACCAGGAAAAGATAAGCCCCAGAATGAGGAGTAATTAACGAATCGAATACTCTACAGTAACATCACTGCTAAGAAACAGAGCTGTATTCATCATATCAGTGAAGTAGATAACCCCACTAACTTCCCCCTTCCCCAGATAGTTACTGATTGATTTTGACTTGCTAGATACCAACAGGATATTATCTTTATATTGTGTCACATTGCACACACCATTTGACAAGGTGTAGGAAAGTGATAAAATTAGAAAGAAGATTGAAAGGATACCACACCTATTTTGATTTTAAGAGTAATAGACCTGACCATGCAATAAATAAATAAAAACATTGCAAGTGTACTATAATGTAGTCAGGTCTCTTTAAATTTTACGTCACACCACAACCAGATGCAATAATGGTCAGCTAATGTTAATTGATAAAATTTGGAAAACTTTGTCACCACCCTGGACTAGGATATTCCACCTTGAAGTCGCACATTTCATTATATGTGGTGATTCAGTAAGTATATTGGCAACTGCCGCTGGGTCTTTGTTGATGTCTAAGGCCATGCATTTCTGAATTATTTTCTATAATATTTCCACGTTAATTTTATTTTAAGTGTTTCTGTGCTGAGACACTTGTTCTTTTCAGTTTCCTTAATATTCTCCTGCCTTTTAATGAAATGTAAAACCGGAGAAAAGTGATAACAATGCTGTGATACCTGATCATGTGGTACAGCTCATAACATCAAAAATCTGCTCTGATGGAAACATCACTATAACATGATAATATACTTAAGAGGTCTCAGCCATTGTATGAAATGCTATATCGACAGTGAATTTTGTTAATTATTCATACCTTTACATACTGGCCTATGGTCACTCCATGCAGCAAACACTTCAGCAATCGTCTGGCACGTGATAGTTTTGGATCCTTGCAGAACAAAGTCTTCATCACATGTAAATTGGACTGCTGCTCCAAGACTTTAGAAAGAAATGGTGAGAGAAATGTTAACTCTCTTATCTCTCTATATAAGACATAATTGCATAATTAAAAATAAACACAAAGTAAACAGCAGGTAGCATTTTCATAACTAACGACTACTCCTTAAACCAAATTTACAATGTACTGAGTAAAAAGTAAATCTTGTATGCAGTTAAAACTGCATAGTTAGCAATAGTGTCAACTATTGAAGTCATGCTGTAAATTAGACAAATGGCATAATTACCACAGCAGACCAGGTGAACCAAGCTGGCTTGGTAATGGGGGAGGTGCTATGCACTTGTCAGTACAGCATCTCAAATGCTTACAGCAGCCATACAAATGATACATATCTGCTGTATAAATGGCTCATGTATGTAACTTTCCGATATACAAGCCAATGTTACCATTGAAACTTTGTACATTGTAGCTGTGAGATGTTATTGAAAGTATTGTAGGATAAAAATGTATGCATCACTTGAACAAGAAGTCTATAATTTCAAAATTATGAGGGGTTTTGTTCGAGTAGATTGGGAGAAACTGTTTCCACTGGCAGGAGGGTTGATAACCAGAGAATTTAAGATAATTAGCAAAACATCCAGGGGAGAAATTAAGAGAATTTTTTTTACACAGGGAGTTTTTATAATCAGAAGTACACTACCTGAAAGGGTGGTGGAAGCAGATCCAATAATAACATTCAAAAGGGAATTGGATATATACTTGAAAAGGAGAAATTTGTAGGGCTGTAGGGAAAGGGCAGGGGAGTGGGACTAATTGGATAGCTCTGTCACAGGGCTGGCACAGATACGATGGGTCGAATGGCCTCCTTCTGTGCTGTATGATTCTATAATTCTTTGACCTTACCAAAAACATCTAACAAACAACAAAGATGAATATAGACTGACTTGCGTAATGACTGATCATTAACCATTAATAGCACCAGTACTTTTGAAAAATTATTATACATTATGAAAGGTATATACCATATAATAAAACAACTGCCATTTATATAGCGCCCTTAACGTACAAAAACATACCAAGTGCTTCACAGAGACATAGAACATAGAATCCACCACCCTTTCAGGCAATGCTTTCCAGAACACAACTCACTGCATAAATTTTTTTCTCATGTCGCCTCTGGTTCTTTTGCTAATCACCTTCAATCTAGGTCCTCCGGTTACCGACCCTTCTGCCACTGGAAACAGTTTCTCCTTAATTACTCTATCAAAACCCTTCATGATTTTGAACACTTCTATCAAATCTGCTCTTAACCTTCTCTGCTCAAAGGATAACAAACCAGCTTCTGCAGTCTCTCCATATAACTGAACTCGCTCATCCCTGGTACCATCCCAGTAAATCTTTTCTGCACCCTCTCTATGGACTTGACATCCTTCCTAAAGTGTGGTGCCCAGAATTGGACACAATACTCCAGCTGAGGCCTAGCCAGTGTTTTATAAAGGTGTACCATAGCTTCCTTGCTTTTGTACTCTATTGGGGGGATTTTAACCAAAAAAACAGGTGGATTGGGGGCGGGTCAGAGGTTAAAAAGTTAAAAACCTGAATCCCGTCCCCAACCCACCCACTTCCGGTTTTAACGGAGGCGGGACAGGGGCGGGCGGGCAGCCAACCCGTTCGCAGGGGGCAGGATGGCACTTTAAATATTATATTGAGGCTAAATTTAACCGTGGGCGGGCAGGTTTCCCAAGCCTCGGGGAACCCGCCAGCTAAAGGAAGGCGAGGACTGCTGGATCCAGGAGGGAAGTGCATTTCCACTTACCTGCTGGATGCAGCATTCCTGCCTCATCATCCCCCTGCGATCAGACACCCCCCAACCTTCCAATCTCCCCCCGACCTCTCCCCCCGCCCAAGGCCTGCAACCTCCCCCACATTAGCCCTCTGATCTCCGAACCCCGGCATCCGATTCCCCCGGTCCTCCCATCCGGCCTCCCGAACCCCCCACCCCCCCCCTCCACCAGCCTCCGACCTCCACACCCCCACTGTGGCCTCTGATCCCCTCGCTTCTGCATCTGATCTGCAGCCCCAGCCCCCGCCAACATCCAGCTCTCGAGCCCTCCGAAGATCCTCCAGCCGACCCTGCCGAAAATCTGCAACACCCGACCCCCTCTGAAAATCCTCGGCCGTCCGACCCCAATCCTCCCTCCCTCCTCTCTACGGCTTTGTGCCGCAGGCCTACCCGACCGACAGCCAATCAGCCTCTCCATCTGGCTGGCTGCGGGTGGGAAACAGAGATTCAAAATGTTAATCAGGCCCAGCCATTAAATTCGGCAAGCCCTGAGGGAAAGCTGTTCTCCCGGAATTCTCGACCGCATGGCAGCGCCCGCCGCACCATTCCATACCCGCCTCCAAATTAAAATTTTGGCCTATGCCTCTATTAATAAAGTAAAGGATCCCTTATGCTTTTTTAACAGCCTTCTCAACATTCTGCCACTTTAAAAAATACATACACCCCCAGTTCCCTCTGTTCCTGCACTCCATTTAAAATTGTACCATTTAGTTTATATTGCCTCTCCTCATTCTTCCTACTAAAATATATCACTCCACACTTCTCTGTGTTAAATTTCATCTGCCATGTGTCTGCCAAATTCACCCATCTGTCTATGTCCTCCTGAAATCTGTTACTATCCTCCTCATTGTTTACAACATTTCTGAGTTTCGTGTCATCTGCAAAATTTGAAATTATGCCCTGTTTACCTGAGTTCAGGTCATTAATATATATTAAAAAGAGCAGTGGTCCTGATACCGACCTCTGGGGAACACTACTGTATACTTCCCTCCAGTCTGAAAAGCAACCGTTCGCCATTACTCTTTGCGTTTTGTCCCTTAGCCAAAATTAGTATCCATGCTGCCACTGTCCCTTTAATTCCATGGGCTATAATTTTACTAATAAGTCTATTACGTGGTAATTTATCAATCGCCTTTCAAAGTCCATATACACAACATCAACTGCACTACCCTCATCAACCTTCTCTGTCACTTCATCAAAGAACTCAATCAAGTTAGTCATACAAGATTTGCTTTTTACAAGTTGTTCATTTATTAACCCATCGTTGTCCAAGTGTCAATTTATCTTGTCGCTAAAAGTTTCCCCACCACCGATGTTAGGCTAACTGGTCTGTAATTGCCGGGTTTATCCTTTTCTTCCTTTTTGAACAGGGGTGTAACATTTGAAATCCTCCAGTCCTCTGGCACAACCCCCATATCTAAGCATGATTGGAAGATTGTGGCCAGAGCCTCTGCAATTTTCCACCCTTACTTTCCTCAGTAACCTATAATGCTTCCCATCGAAACTGGGTGACTTGTTTTACTTTGAGTACTGCCTTTTAAGTACCTCCTCTCTCTATTTTTATCCTATCTAATATTGTTACTACTTCCTCCTTTACTGCTATATTGGCAGCATCCAGTTCTCTAGTGAAGACATAGGCTGCGATTTCGCCGACCGAAGCAGGTCCGGGGCGGCCGGGGTCGGTGCCGCGGTCCCAGCCCGCTGCCTACTGCAGCCCGCACTCTCCAAGTGATTTTACGTTAATAGGGCTTGTTAAGCCCGCCCTGCTAGGTTCCCGGACAATTAAAAGGAAACGGGTCTGATGATGTCACTTGATGACGCGTCATCTGCCGCTTTCCTGAAAGGGACCATGTCCAAATTGATTTTGATAGTTCTGCTGTCAATGTTCTACAGTATTGAGGTGCTGCAAACACTGACAAGCACTGCACAGAGGTGCACGGCTGCACCCAGGCTCTCCCATGACTCCCTCCATATGCAGCCTGGTTGCACGTTGCATAGGAGGGCACAAGCAGGGATGTCGTCAGGAGGACCAGGCTGCAGTGGCGCAAACCTTTCAATGATCTCAGTAGATCACAAAACGTTACTGCCAAGCCACACTCAACCTCATCCTGCTGTGCCACTCATCACATCCCCATCACTCTGCTTTCCCTACCCTTCTCCTGCACATCCTTACACCACCTTACCTTGCACCTCCACCCATCCCTCTCTAACTACATTATCACTTCCCCATTTCACTAGCCACCCCTCACACTCACCCTTATCCTACTGCAAGCATACCAACTAACAGCACACAAGGGTAGGGACTTGGGTGGTATAGCCAATGTTCATGTGAAGTTTCTGGTAATGCGCTGTCAAACATTGAAACCTTTATTTTCAGCACTTTGCATTCTTGTACAGATTTGTGTGTACCTTTGGAAGTGGCTTAGTGAGTTGTAGTGAATGGTGAGACAGACCCGACACCTGGGAGACTCACATGGAGGCGGGTTCTCTACCCACTGTCAATCTTTTCTATTTTGACAGTGGACCCGCCTTTGAACCCGCCCTCTGAGTGCCGGCAAAATTCAGCCCATAATCAATAAAATGGACACTGAGCTAAAGAAGGAAATATTAGGAGGGGTGACCAAAAGCTTGGCCAAAGAGGTGGGTTCTAAGGTGCATCTTAAAGAAGGATAAGGAGGTGGAGGGTTAAAGGATCAAATTCTAGAGCAAGGGGCCTAGGTAGCTGAAGGCACAGCCACCTGGAGAATTGGTGTACATGGTTAAATATGGCCAATTATGCCATATCTCTAATGCTTCCATTAAAGCCAGGAGAGCCCTGCATAAATTTGTTTTATTCATTTTAATGAGGATTATTAAAACACAGAGAGTGCTGTAATGCTGATTATGTCATTGGGATTAAGTATTAAATTCAAGGAGCTACCCAGAGCCCCACAGGTTATTTATTTTACTGTGGACTTAAGAGTTCAAATTATTTGCTCAGCGACTCAATCTAAATCTACACAAAGAAACAAATATTTTTGCAAATTCTCCGTTGCCCACTTTACAGAACACAAAGCTACTCAGAACTTTTTCAGGTCATTGGCACAGTTCTACTGTTTTTTAAAATTCATTCCTGGGATGTGGGCGTCATTTGCAAGGCCAGCATTTATTGCCCATCCCTAATTGCCCTTGAGAAGGTGGTGTTGAGCCACCTTCTTGAATGGCTGCAGTCCGTGTGGTAAAGGTACTCCCACAATACTGTTAGGTAGGGAGTTCCAGGATTTTGACCCAGCGACGATGAAGGAACGGTGATATATTTCCAAGTCAGGATGGTGTGTAACTTGGAGGGGAACTTGAAGGTGGTGGTGTTCCCATGCGCCTGCTGCACTTGTCCTTCTAGGTGGTAGAGGTCGCTGGTTTGGGAGGTGCTGTCGTGACAAAAGAACAGCTGTGCAGCCCCTCCCCCCATTGCCAACAGGTGTGGACATGTGCCATGTGTCAGGTCTGCTGGCTGATAATATGGGAACTGCAGAAATCTGATTTTCTTTCCTGACACAATTTCTAGACCATGCAAATGTTATAGAATGGAATGGGCGGGGGTGGGGGGTTGGTGGGTGGAATCAATAAGTGTTTATTTCTAAAATTTTTGAAATCGGTTGTATTATTGAAATATAATTACAATTCGCAGACATGAGTAAAAGAATTAGTCACCTAAAATCAGAACCAATTCTTTCTCCATGTTCTGGCTCTCCAGGATCTGGACACGAGTTGGATGCTTGCTTTATTCCTCCTTCATTCACTGCAAAAGAATGTAAACAAAATAATAACATGCATCAAAGCCATTTAAAAGCACAATCAGGTTCTTCAGCAACAATCCTTGCATTGTACTTTGATCACAAAATAGCTGGGAAATCTCAACTCTTAAAACTGTTGGACTACAACCTGGTGTTGTGCGACTTCTCATTTTTGTCCACCCCAGTCCAACACCGGCATCTCCGCATCTTGTAAATGTGATACATGTAGAAATACTGTCAGTAAAAAATCTTGTATTGCATAAAATGAACCCCCAAAGTAATGCAATGTTTCAGATTCATTAACATTTCCAAAAATGTTGATATCTTTAGCTCAGCAGTTTCATTTCTACAATTGTTGGTTAAAGAAAGGCAGAGCTTGCATTTTGTCGTACTTTATCGCATCCTCAAAATATTTCATCGCATTCAGCATTTAATGAATTACTTTTTGAAGTGTAGCCACTGCTGTTATGTAGGCCGACATGGAAGTCAATTTGCAACGCACTAAGTTCAACAAACAGCGAGGAGATGAATGACCAGTTAACTGTTTTTGATGGTATTGACTGAGGGAGGAATGTTGGCCAGGGCACCGGGAGAACTCCCTGCCCTTCTTCAAATAGTGACACCCGACCTTTCACATCCACCTGAACAGGCAGGGAAAGCTTCATTTTCACATCTCATCTGAAAGACAACAATGCAGCACCCCTTCAAATACTGTGTCAGCCTAAATTCTGTGCTCAAGTGGGTCTTGTACCCATAGCTTTTTGACTTGGAAACAGGAATGAACTAAACTGACATGACAGTTCATGGTGGTTAGTGGTAAGATGTAATGGGGAATGTTCTGACATGTCGGTGGTGCATATCAGGAACATATTGTGCATGGTTTTCCAATCATTTAAATGTATGGCAGCACACACCAGAATTTCGATATGTGCTCATGGTAGATGAGGCTCCCCTCCTGCAGAATGACGTTGGAAAATTAGCTCTCGAGTGTACAGCGATGGGGATTGTCTCCAGCTGTACATCTGCTCATTGAAAGGTACAGAAAGTGGACTCTTCTCATCAAAAGTTAAGCAAATCGAAGAGAAGCAAATCGAAGAGAAGCAAATGTGTTAAGAAAATGGTAAATGCCCTATATTTTTTAATTGATTTTGTAGATCTCAAGAACAGTGCTTCAAGCATCAATGAGATTTCAACAAGTTTTCAATTGTGTTTAATTTTCCACACTTTATGTTCCATTCATATGCGTTCTCAATTTATGTTGGTTATTGTGCCAATTTAGATTTGTCCATTTCCCCTCTGAATAACTTGTTTCCATTTATTCTTTGTTGACAGACTAAATCATAAAAAATATACTATAGTTGCTCTGCTATTAGGGCAGGATCTGAGCTAAGAAGATTGCAGCTGGTTAATCAAATTCCTTGGAGGTCACCAGATATCAGGGACTTTGGGGCCAATTTTAACTGTAGCTGTCTGGCGTAAACAGGAGGCAATGACCTGAAAATTCTTCTCCTGGCACCACAAAACGATTCTGGCCGGCTGCCGGTCTGTATGTGCCTCCCCTCCGTGCACCCCCCCGCCTCTCCCCAATGGATTACCTCTTCCTCAGCAGCCAGAACTGTCGGCCAGTTCCGTATGGGAGCAGGCTCATTTCCCATCCTCCTCAACTGGCGAGCTCCATCCGAGCGCCAGTTTGGCGCACACAGCTCGCCAGATCAGTGCAAATGAAACCCAGGATTTAAAATGGCAGCAATGACAGTTGATCGACCGCCATTTTGTACCAAATGTTAAAATCGGCCCCAGTTTTCCTGTGCCACGTTGAGCTCACTTTATGAGCTCGGCCTGAAAGCAAGGTAATACATTCCTGTCCAAAGCTACTAAAGGTGAGCGGGAGCCCAGGAGAGCGCGAGAGTTCGGAGCTACTAAAGGTGAGCGGGAGCCCAGGGGAGCGCAAGAGTTCGGCGCTACTAAAGGTGAGCGGGAGCCCAGGGGAGCGAGAGAGTTCGGCGCTCTAAAGGTGAGCGGGAGTCCAGGAGAGCGCGAGAATTCAGAGCTACTAAAGGTGAGCGGGAGCCCAGGAGAGCGAGAGTTCGGAGCTACTAAAGGTGAGCGGGAGCCCAGGGGAGCGAGAGAGAGTTCGGAGCTACTAAAGGTGAGCGGGAGTCCAGGAGAGAGCGAGAGTTCGGAGCTACTAAAGGTGAGCGGGAGTCCAGGAGAGCGAGAGTTTGGAGCTACTAAAGGTGAGCGGGAGTCCAGGAGAGAGCGAGAGTTTGGAGCTACTAAAGGTGAGTGGGAGTCCAGGAGAGCGAGAGTTCGGAGCTACTAAAGGTGAGCGGGAGTCCAGGAGAGAGCGAGAGTTTGGAGCTACTAAAGGTGAGTGGGAGTCCAGGAGAGAGCGAGAGTTCGGAGCTACTAAAGGTGAGTGGGAGTCCAGGAGAGAGCGAGAGTTTGGAGCTACTAAAGGTGAGCGGGAGTCCAGGAGAGAGCGAGAGTTTGGAGCTACTAAAGGTGAGCGGGAGTCCAGGAGAGCGAGAGTTCGGAGCTACTAAAGGTGAGTGGGAGTCCAGGAGAACGGGCACAACAGACCGGTGAGTGTAAAGAAGTAAAAAGTAATCGAAGTGTGACGTCATCAGAAAGCAGGTAAGTGATTGGTTGGTGAGTATTTCTAAATTTCTCGCTTTTTTTCCAAACTTGGGAGTCTAAATTTAAGAGCCTTGGTGTAGATTAAAAGATAGACGTGTTCCAAATTTTAAAACTAATTTAATTAATTAATTGAGATGGGAGACCAGGCAATGTGTTGTTGTTGTTACATGTGGGAGCTGGTGGACACCATTCAGGTCCAAGGCGACCACATCTGCAGCAAATGGTGGCTGCTCGAGGAACTTCGGCTCAGAGTTGATGAGCTGGAGTCCGAGCTACGGACACTGCGACACATTAGGGAGGGGGAGCGTTACCTGGACGCTAAGTTCCAGGAGGCAGTCACACCCACTAGAGTAATTACTTCCAATTTGGCCCATGGTCAGGGACAGGAGGGTGTGACTACAAGCGAGGCAGGTATTGGGATGCAGGAGGTAGTGATGGAGGAGCCTCAGCCCTTGGCCTTGTCAAACAGGTAGGAGATTCTTGCTCCCTGTGTGGACGAGGCCAGGGACTGCAGGGAGGATGAGCAATCTGACCACAGCACCGTGGTACAGGGTGCCATTCAAGTGGGGGGGAGTAAAAAGAAATGTTGTAATGATAGGGGACAGTATAGTTAGGGGGATAGATACTGTTCTCTGCAGCCGAGAGCGTGAGTCCCGAAGGCTGTGTTGCCTACCCGGTGCCAGGGTTAAGGACATCTCCTCTGGGCTGAAGAGGAACTTGGAGCGGGAGGGGGAGGATTCAGTTGTCATGGTCCACGTAGGCACCAATGACATAGGTAGAACAAAGAAAGAGGTTCTGCTGAGAGAGTATGAGCAGCTAGGGGCTAAATTAAAAAGCAGAACCACAAAGGTAATAATCTCTGGAATACTACCTGAGCCACGAGCGAATTTGCATAGGGTAAATAACATCAGAGAAATGAACGAGTGGCTCAAAGACTGGTGTGGGAGAAATGGGTTTTGATTTGTGGGACACTGGCACCAGTACTGGGATAAAAGGGAGCTGTTCTGTTTGGACGGGCTTCACTTGAACCATGCTGGGGCTAGAGTCCTGGCAAATCGAATAACTAGGGCTGTAGAGAGGGCTTTAAACTAAATAGTGGGGGGGGAGGATCCAGGTGAGCAGGAATTTAAAAAGTCAATGAGAAATGAGAAAACAATAGAGCAGGACAGAGATGGGGGAAATAATAACCAGAGTGTGACAGGAAGGGACAGAATGTTTAAAAATAGAGTGCAACAGAAAATGGGGCCAAAACAAGGAGAAATGGTAAAAAGACAAAGTTAAAAGCTCTATATCTGAATGCACGCAGCATTCGTAACAAGATAGATGAGTTGACGGCACAAATAGATACAAATGGGTATGATCTGATCGCCATTACAGAGACGTGGTTGCAAGGTGATCAGGGCTGGGAACTGAATATTCCAGGGTATCTGACAATTCGGAAGGACAGACAGAAAGGAAAGGGAGGTGGGGTGGCTTTGTTGGTAAAGGATGGGATCAGTGCAGTGGTGAGAAGTGATATTGGATCAGAAGATCAAGATGTAGAATCGGTTTGGGTGGAGATAAAAAATAATAAAGGGAAAAAGTCTCTGGTGGGCGTCGTCTACAGGCCCCCGAACAGTAGCAATACTGTTGGACAGAGTATAAATCAACAAATAATGGAGGCCTGTAAAAATGGTACGGTAATAATCATGGGTGATTTTAATCTCCATATTGATTGGACAAATCAAATTGGCCATGGTAGTCTTGAGGAGGAGTTCATAGAGTGCATCCGGGATGGTTTCCTAGAACAGTATGTAATGGAACCAACCAGGGAGCAGGCTATCTTGGATCTGGTACTGTGTAATGAGACAGAATTAATAAATGATCTCATAGTAAAGGATCCTCTAGGAAAGAGTGATCATGGTTGAATTTCAAATTCAGTTGGAGGGTGAGAAAGTTGTATCTCAAACCAGTGTCCTGATCTTAAACAAAGGTAATTACAATGGCATGAGGGCAGAACTGGCTAAAGTGGACTGGAAACATAAACTAAAGGGTAAGACAGTTGAAATGCAGTGGCGGACATTTAAGGAGATATTTCATAACTCTCAACAAAAATATATTCCAGTGAGAAAGAAAGATTTTAGGAGAAGGGAGCACCATCCGTGGCTAACTAAGGAAGTAAAGGATGGTATCAAATTGAAAACGAAGGCGTACAATGTTGCCAAGATTGGCGGGAGACCAGAGGATTGGGAATTTTTAATAAACCTGCAAAGGATGACTAAAAAAATAATAAAGAGAGAGAAGATGAATTATGAGAGTAAACTAGCAAGAAACATTAAAACAGATAGTAAGAGCTTCTACAGGTATATAAAAAGGAAAAGGGTAGCTAAAGTAAACATTGGTCCCTTAGAGGATGAGACTGGGAAATTAATAATGGAGAACGGGGAAATGGCAGAGACTCTGAACAAATATTTTGTATCTGTCTTCACGGAAGAAGACACTAACAACATCCCAAAAATGGATAATCAAGGGGCCACAGGGAGGGGGGAACTAAAGACAATCACTATCACTAGGGAAATAGTACTTGATAAAATAATGGGACTAAAAGATGACAAGTCCACTGGACCAGATGGCCTGCATCCCAGGGTCTTAAAAGAAGTGGCTGCAGAGATAGTGGATGCATTGGTTGCAATATACCAAAACTCCCTGGACTCTGGAGAAGTCCCAGCAGATTGGAAAACCGCAAATGTAACACCCCTATTTAAGAAAGGAGGGAGACAGAAAGCAGGAAACTATAGACCAGTTAGCCTAACATCTGTCATTGGGAAAATGCTGGAGTCCTTCATTAAGGAAACAGTAGCAGGGCATTTGGAAAATCATAATGGAGTCAGGCAGAGTGTCAGCATGGTTTTATGAAAGGGAAATCATGTTTAACAAATTTGCTGGAGTTCTTTGAGGATGTAACGAGCAAGGTGGACAAAGGTGAACCAGTAGATGTGGTGTATTTGGATTTCCAGAAGGCATTCGATAAGGTGCCACATAAAAGGTTACTGCATAAGATAAGAGCTCACGGAATTTGGGGTAATATATTAGCATGGTTAGAGAATTGGCTAACTAACAGAAAGCAGAGAGTCGGGATAAATGGGTCATTTTCCGGTTGGCAAACGGTAACTAGTGGGGTGCCACAGAGATCGGTGCTGGGGCCTCAACTATTTACAATCTACATTAATAACTTGGATGAAGGGACCAAGTGTAATGTAGCCAAGTTTGCGGATGATACAAAGATGGGTGGGAAAGCAAGTTGTGCAGAGGACTCAAAGAATCTGAAAAGGGATACAGACAGGCTAAGTGAGTGGGCAAACATTTGGCAGATGGAGTATAATGTGGGAAAGTGCGAGGTTATACACTTCGGCAGGAAAAATAAAAAAGCAAATTATTATTTAAATGGAGAGAGATTACAAAATGCTACAGTTCAGAGGGACCTGGGGGTCCCTGTGCATGAAACACAAAAAGTTAGCATGCAGGTACGCAAGTAGTCAAAAAGGCAAATGGAATGTTGGCCTTTATTTTAAGGGGCTGGAGTATAAAAGCAGGGAAGTCCTGCTACAACTGTACAGGGTATTGGTGAGACCACACCTTGAGTACTGCGTACAGTTTTGGTCTCCTTATTTAAGGAAGGATATACTTGCATTGGAGGCAGTTCAGAGACGATTCACTAGGTTAATTCCAGAGATGAGGGGGTTGACTTATGAGGAAAGGTTGAGCAGGCTGGGCCTATACTCATTGGAATTTAGAAGAATGAGAGGTGATCTTATTGAAACATATAAGATACTGAGGGGGCTCGACAAGGTAGATGCAGAGAGGATGTTTCCCCTCGTGGGGAAATCTAGAACTCGGGGGCACAGTGTTAGAATAAATGGTCGCCCTTTTAGAACTGAGATGAGGAGGAATTTCTTTTCTCAGAGGGTCGTACATCTGTGGAATTCTCTGCCCCAGAGAGCTGTGGAAGCTGGGTCATTAAATACATTTAAGGTGGAGATAGATAGATTTTTGCAAGGTAAGGGAGTAAAGGGTTATGGGGAGCGGGCAGGGAAGTGGCTTTGAGCCCAAGATCAGCCATGATCTTATTGAATGGTGGAGCAGGCTCGAGGGGCCAAGTGGCCTAATCCTGCTCCTATTTCTTATGTTCTTATGTAATATCCAGCAACCAAAGCTACATTTTTTTAAAGTTTGTTAGTTGATTGTAAGAGCTCTGTTAGGTGAAGCTTTGAATTGTCACGAGTGGACACAATAAACAACTTTTGACTTCAATGTTAGACTCCCACGGGGGATTTACCTTTGGCAGACGTTCAGGAAAAACATCTCTTCAATAAAAGAGATTGTGGCCAAGTAAAAGAAAGGCAAATATTTTACAAGGAAGAGCAGGTTTACATCCTTATTCAAGGAATATTCCTAGCACTGGTGCTTCTATTTTTCTTTGAAAATTTGAAGCATGCAAAATATAACATCATCAGTGGTCTGTGTCAGCTTGTTGACAAATGTGATCTCTATCCAAAATATTGTTCAGTGCCCCCCTTGCATCTCTAATGATAATGTGAATGTGACAGTTCAGTCTTAAGTATCGTAAGACTTTCTGCTGTTAGCTTCTCTAACTATATATTTACATAATTGAAGGAAGATGTCTATTAAAGGATATTACCTACTTCTTCTCCCTGCGCACAAAAATACTAACTATTGAGAAAAAAATCTGTGCCTGTTGAGAAGAAATGTAATTATTTATTGTTCACAATTCCATTCACGCACCATAGTTTAAAGATATATTTTTTAACGTGAAAATTTCTAGGGTAATTTTCCAAGTGTGCACTGGTAACAGGGAAATTATCCCCTAGTTAGTGGATACAATCTAGACCAAGATGCTTGTTTAGATAGTAGTTACCTATAGTCTTCCATCTTCAAGATCTATCGAATTCTCTGTATTACCGAGATAAATATGAGTAAATTTAGACACAAGCCCTTACCCCAGGCCTTGTAGACCTTGCCTGATCTTTGTCCCCCTGCCTCTCTCTAGCTTCTTTCCCATCTCGTCCATGAGACCCACCCTCAGGCTCCTTTGACCCCTTTCCCACTAAACTGCTGACCACCTAAATTCCTTTCTTGATATAGGTTTCAGTTTTATAAGTAATGCTTCAGTGTGAGAGCTCAATTTTCTTAAGAATTTTGTTCAAACATCAAAAATTCAGATATCTCCACTGTGATTTGATGTCTGGTTATCAAATCCTAATATCAGCAGCCAGTATGGAATTTTTCTGAGAAATACTGACATATTCCTGCAATATTCTGACAGGGAAAATACTCAACTGTGCTGGATGCTTCTGAATTATAGGCCAGAAACTTATAAATGTCACAAATGTGTTTTGCCATATACCTAAGCACTTTAGCGGAGGACAGCTCAAGTCTTTTGTCAGTGATTGTGCGATTTCTACAAATCATCGCTTGTGGTCTACTCAAAAGTATTGCGAAGGTGGATCAAAAACAGAACCAATGTCTAGCCAAATTAAGCACAGATGTGCACTATAAATATCTAGGGGTAGAGTTTCCATTCGGTTGCGCTGGTATTAATCACCATGGTGAGTTTTCGCTAATTCTGACCACTTGCGGTCCTTCGAAGAGGCACTTAAAACTAAGCTTTTTTTGGGACAAGGGCACTAGTGGGCAGCATTTGAAAGCTTCTAAATATTAAAAAATACTTAATTTGCCATGAAACGGACTACAGTACACCAATAAAACTAATAAATGGTTCTGTATAGTTTTTTAAAATTCATTTTCAGTTATTTAAAAATCGGTTTTCTCACAGGTGGTGGACTAGACTGATTAAAAATGCTTATTTTTGTGATAAACCCATTTTCAGGTATTAATAAAACAGCACCAGGTTACCACTCTTAAATATATCAAGGAATATTTTTTAATGCAAGAAAAAAGAAACAATTATGTTCTAAAACACTACCCGATTGCGCTGGTTCACGGAAGATTTTACATTTGTGATTATGCAAATGAATTTGAGCGGAAACGTGAACCATAACTTCATTTCAGAAAACCAGCTCAATTTCGAGCGCAATTTGTACCCAAAGCGGAAACTCCACCCACAACTTATTTTATTCCTTTTTAGTTTTTGACAGTATTAATTTGGTATGCTTTGATTTGAGTGCAACTTAATATAATCTTCTGTAAGCCTAACCAACCAGCAATAATCTTGACTGTATAAAATAAAATGGTACAATTTAATGTCATCTGGTCCACACAAGTGTAAAAGTTTGTACGTGCATTGATTTTCCTTGGCAGATTTAAAACCGCAACTTTAATGTAAAAAATGTCCGAAGGCACTTCACCGAGGCATAATCAGGCAAAAATGGACATTAGCGTTTAAAGGAGAAATTAGGAAGGGTGACTAACAGTTTAGTCCATGGCCTAGAAATTTGTTTCGGGCAGTGGTGGGAAATGGGCGGTATCGGATCAGCTGCACTGGAACTGAATATCGGGCGCTGTGTATAACGGGCGGCCGATCCGATAACGCCCATTTTCCACCACCACCTGAGACGTATTTCTAGGCCAAAGAGGTGGATTTTAACAAAAGTCTTAGAGGTAGAAAGGTGGACAGGTTTAGAAATGCAATTCCTTAACGTGGGGACTAAACAGCTTAAGCCACAGCCATGAATGGTGGGGCGTAGTGAGAGGGGATGCACAAAAGGCTAGAGTTAGAGAAACAGAGAGTTCATGGGTGGGGGGGTTGTAGGACTGAAGGAAGTTAAAGAGCTAGGGAGGGCTGAGGCCATGAAGGAATTTAAACTCAAGTCTGCGAATTTAAAATCAGAGGTGTTGGAGAACCAAGAACCAATGGAGATGAACAAGGACAGGGGTGATGGGTGAGCAGAACTTCTTGGTGCAAGTTAGGATGCGGGCAGCAGAGGTCTGCATGAGCTGAAGTTTACGGAGGGTGGGGGAGAGGAGACCAGCCAGGAAAGCATTGGAGATGAACAAGACATGAATGAAGGGTTAGGCAGCAGATAGGCTGAGGCTGAGCTGCAGGCAGGTAATGTTATATAGCTGGAAGTCTTTGTGATTGAGAGTATATGGGGTTGGAAGCTCAGCTTTCATTTCCAAAAGACATTTGAAAATATATTTATATATCATAATTGTTCAGTGTTTTAGTGCCTAAAAATTAATTTTAGATTATTGATATCGATTTTATTTATTTGAAAGGATATGGCCTTGAGCCAGGTAATAGTGGAGAAAGGGTGGCGAAAAATACTGATTTCACAAAAGATAATGGTAGTGCTGAGTAAGGAAGTAGCTGCATCCTCACATTATGGCTAGATTGAAGTGCTATTGAGACGTGAAGATTAGTCTTGGAAGGGAGTGAGAGAAAGTGCTGGTAATTTGCGGAAGGCAGCAGTAATCTCAGAAGAGCCTGCAGTTTTGATAAGCAGGAAGCAGAAATATGAGAAAATGCATCCAAGAAAAATACAGTCTGGTCTGTTTAGGATTAGCTATTTTTCTATATTGTTCTTTAGGGAATAATGGATAGCGAGAAGTAATTACAAATGGCGCGATTTTCCCAATGGAGGCGGGTTGGAGGGGGGTTTCGGTTTGGGTGGGTTCAAAACCCGCCTCCACTGAGAGGTGGGAAAAATTTGTGATTTTCCCCTAATTGGCCAGTTGATTTCAGAGGTGTGGGTTCCCTGGGCCAATTAGTCTTTTGGGACTGAAACTCACCTCTGCTGACATCACTTATCCAGCTTCATTTAAGGGCTGCTTGCTGCCTTGGTTCATTCCACTGGTTTTTGGGCGATGCTGCACCACCTCCAAGCTGTTATCTCCTTCAAGAATGGCCAGCTCCAAGGCAAGGGCCTCCCCGAGGTTCGCCGATGAGGCGCTGGGTATCCTGGTTGAGGGGGCGAGAGCTAGCAGGGAGGTGCTCTTCCCCTTATCTGGGAGGAAGAGGCCCCCCAAAGAAACCAAGGCTGTGTGGATCCAGCTGGCAAGGGATATAACCTCCAGATCTGTGTGCAGCAGAACATGGCTGCAGTGCCGTAAAAGGTTCAATGCCCTTGTAAGATCAGGCAAAGTGAGTATACCTTCAGCTTGACCCTCCTTCTGCTCCCCTTCTCCTCTCATCACCAGCACTCTGCATTGTCAACCTCCTCCTCCACATCCCACTTTACCCTTACAACCCTTGCACCCTTCACCATCCCTCTCACTCTATGAACCCAATCACTTCACTATTCGACTATGCTGCCCTCACACTCCCTTTCAATGTTATGCAATGACAATAACTAACAACGCACAGGGAGGGCCCTTGGACATGGAACCTCACTCCATCTTTGTCTCCTTCTAAGCATCTATGCTCTGGACTCTCTACACTCACTCCATCATTCTCAGTCCAACTCCACTTGTCTCCCTCACTGCAGGAAGAGAGAGCCCACAATAGAAGGGAAAGGGCGAAGACAGGAGGAGGGCCACCTTCCATTGCCCTTCTCACCCAGGCTGAAGAGGTGGCCCTGGACATCGCCAGCGCAGAGGTGGAGGTGGAAGTGGGGGACGGACAGATGGGCGATGCAGACCAAGCTGGTGACAGAATAGTTTTGCATCTCTCTCATTTGCTTGAGTGACTGAAATGGCTGCTGGTGTACATTGTTAGAATGCCACTTGAGCATCTGCACTATTGCATGTGCATGCCACACTTCCGTCAAATGTCTAACCCATGCCTTTACTCCCTCACAGGACCATCCACAGAGCACCCACCCCCGCTGTCGACGAGGAAGAGGCTGAGCAGCAAGACTCCTCAGGGGAACCTGCAATCTCTGAGGACGCAGCATCAGCAGATGTAAGCGCACCCAGCACCAGCACAGATACGCACACCTCGGTGGGACCTTCGGGACATAGAGTAGTGTTGTCACCGTGTGCATCACATCTCACAGGTGAGCACCAGCAGGTGGTGGAGACAGGGACAGCAGTGGAGAATCCTCATCGGAGGTCTCTCCTAGCTCTGCTCTGCTGCATGTGGACCCTGTGCCTCTGGGTCCATCCAGAAGGTGCTGGAACTCCAGGAGCAGGTGCAGGAGTCTCTGATAGGTCTTGTCTCCAGGATCACTGCAAGTGTGGTGAGGATGGAGGAGTCCAACTCTAACATGAGCAGTGCCATTGTGGAGGCAATGGCGCATATACGCAGCACCACGGAAAGAATGGCAACCTCCGTGGAAAGGCTGGCTACGGCCATGGAGAAAATAAGTCGCCAGAGTCAGGAAAACATGGTGATTGTTCAGAATAGACTGACATCTCTGGAGGAACGATGGGTAGCTATTGAGCAGAGAAACCAGAGCTTCATGGAAGTCCTTTTGAATAGGACTGCCAGTGCAGATACGGGTCCCCATAGCCCCCCTGATGTGCAGCAAGATGCTCTCAAGCCACTTGCAAGCGCTAAGGTAGACCTGACCCATGAGAGGAAAGTTGGTGACAGAGAACACAGAAGTAGGGGCTCCTCTCTAAGCACTCACACTTCCATGCCACTGCGTAGCCCTTAGTCAGAGCCCCACCAGAGTCCGCGCCCAACTGAGATGGGTGTCTAAGCCCCTGCACTGCCGTAGGATGAGCAGACATTTGGCGAGCCTTCACAGGCTCGGAAACTCAGAGGACGCCCTCCAAAGGTGTCGAAGCAGGAGCAGCATGAAAGTGAGCAAAGGGCCTCCACTTCTGCTGAAGGCACAGGGGGAGCACCACGTAGGAGCATGCATAAGAGAAAAATAAAGCACCATTAGTCACAGGGGTAGGCACTTGGGTGATTGTTTCTGTTTATTGATGGAATGCCATCCCTGTTTGAATGTATAAAAATGAGGTGATGGCAAACTGTTGGCGTGATGGCATCTGTTATTTCGCCTTAGGCAGCTCCACATTCCGGGCTCCACGACACTTGTGTGGTCAGGTTGGTGGCCAGAGTGAAAGGAGGCCAGAGAGTCATGTCCATTGTTTATCATGTGTTAAGAGGGAGCCAAGCAAAATGGGCAACCTATCTGGCCAGGATGAGTGCATCCCTTGCATCACGGGCAGCCATGTGCTCGCGTGCTGCCGCTGCTGCTGGTCGATATGCCGCCACTCGCTCCTCCTCCTCCTCCTCATCTGAGGAGGCTATGAACTGAGCCACTTGCTCATCAGGAAGCTGCAAACCACGACGCTGTGCCATGTTGTGCAGTGCACAGCAGACTACGAGCATTCTGGAGACCCTGGCTGCTGAATACTGCAGGGCTCCACCTGATCTGTCAAGGCATCAGAATCGCATCTTCAGTGAGCCAATGGTTTGCTCGATGATGGACCTGGTCGAAATGTGGCTGGCGTTGTAACGTTCTTCAGCCTCGTTAACTGGCCTCCTGATCGGCGTCATTAGCCACTTCTTCAGGGGGTAGCCCTTGTCACCAAGGAGCCATCCATTAAGTTGGTTTGGAGGATTGAAGAGCGGAGGAACACTAGAGTTCCGCAGGATGAAAGACTCATGGCAACTACCACAGAACTTGGCGTGGATGCTCCTCATCCGAATCTGAGGTCCATGGTGAAAGGAAATAAATGGTTCCCATGCTGCTGGCAGGTACCTCCGTTGGGGAAGCGCTCAGTCCAAGCGGGGAGAGGGTCTTCCAAGGAGGTCCCAAAGTTGAGAGATAGAAGCTGCAGCACCTCCGACTTCGGTAGGCCTGCTAAAAGTGCTGAAAGACCTGTGGAACAAAAGTTCTGCCACTGCAACTGATCCTTGATGAAAGCTCTGTTTTAATGGTGGAGCTGCAGCTGTGAGGAGGCCACCCACTTGTCAACCCGCCAGGATTAGCTGGCGTGGTTTCGGAGGGTCGTGCAACATGCACAAAATGTGGCAAAATAAGATTATAGAGGCCCTTAACTACTATTTAAGGGTCTTAACTACCTCTCCTGACTGATGGAGGCGGGACCGAATTGCACCCATCAAACCCGCCTCCGGCAAAATTGCGCGGAGTCGGGTTGGAGGCGGGTTCTGAACCCGCCCTCAGTTTGTGCCATTTTGCCAACTGTCCCGCCTCCAAACCCGCCTCCTCGGGGCTGGGGAAATCGTCCCCAAAGTATTAATCGAATTGAGAACCTCATATGCACTCCTAAACTTAATGCAC
The DNA here is from genome assembly GCA_030390025.1 of Squalus acanthias. Taxonomy (NCBI): domain Eukaryota; kingdom Metazoa; phylum Chordata; class Chondrichthyes; order Squaliformes; family Squalidae; genus Squalus; species Squalus acanthias. The sequence continues at coordinate 101,053,415 of CM059432.1, forward strand.
AAAATTCAAGTTGCTTATGATAGGATTCCCTAGAATCACAGAATGCTACAGCACAGAAAGAGGCTATTTAACCTATCAAGTCTGTTACATGGGGTACCTGGTCTATTGCCACTCTCCTGTTCACTCCTCATACCCTTTAACACTCTTCTTTTTCAAGCAATTATTTAATTCCCTTTTATTTATTTAATTCTTATTTATGAATTATACTTCAACAAAAATTTATAGTAGCGAACTGTGTAAAGAAGATTTTTCTCACCTCCCTTTAATTATTTTTATGATTAATCATCTCTATAAATGGTGGAAACAATGAGGCTGAAATTGGTCTCCAGTAAAAGCACGAAACAGGCGATAGCTAATCAGCAGTAATGTTTTGCACTGCACCTTATTTTCTGTTCCATTTAAGTCAAAACGGCCTGTCGATTTGCTATCACTCGTTTTGCACTTTTACTGAAGACCAATTTCGCCCCAATCTATCAGTATTTACTCTATCATAGCCTTTCATGATTTTGAAGGCCTCTCACAATTCACCCCTTAAACTTCTCAACTGTAGTAAAAAAAGTTTTAACTTTTCAAGCGGCTCTTCATAATTGGAACAGCTCATCCCTGACAACGATCCAGTAAATCTGTGTTATATGATATCCTTTCTATAATGGGGTTCTAAAAACTATACACATTACTCCAACTAATGTTATACACACACACACATACACACACAAACATATATTTGCCAATCTCTTGCTGTCTTGCACAAGGGGAGTCAATACCAAGTGAAGTAGTCAAGTAAAGCAAAGTTGTAGGGTAGGCAGAATAACTGGACCCAGATGAGGAAGGGGAGCAGCAAGAGGGTATAGGCAAAGCAGAAAGGGAAGGGAAAAACTGAGGCAGGGAGTGGGAGAGGAGATAAGTTGTAGAAGGAGAGAGGAGAGGATGATGAAAGGAGGGTGGGGAGGGAAAGGTGGATGGGGAAAGGGTCGGGGAGAGGTGGAGAACAGGGAACAATGGGGACAAGGATGTAGCTAGAGGAGGAAAAGGGGGGAGAGGAGCAAGGCGATGAAAAAATGGGAATGAGGATGCAGAGTTGGTCAGGGTACAGGGAGGGGAAAGGTGAAATGTGAGGATGAAGAGGAGTACAGGGAATGAGGTTCTTTGATTTACGGTTTGCGTGGGGGCACGTTAATTCATTGCCCTGCTCAGTGGGGAGAGGGGGGAAACAAGAGTTCAAATGGTGCACATGGGGGAAAGGATGGGAGTCAAGAAGCTGCTGGGGTAGTTTAATTGCCTGAAAAACTGCTTAACTGGGAGAGCGGGAGAAGTACTGATCAACAGGGGAGTAAGAAATGTCTGCCATCTTTCTCAGTTGGGGGGGGGAGGAGAATTATTGTTCATATGGGGAATAAGAACAACAACTTGCATTTATATAGCGCCTTTAACGTAGTAAAACATCCCAAGGCGCTTCACAGGAGCGTTATTTAAAAAAAATTGATACTGAGCCACATAAGGAGATATTAGGACAGGTGACCAAAAGCATGGTCAAAGAGGTAGGTTTTAAGGAGTGTCTTAATAGGAGAGAGAGGTAGAGAGGAGGAGAGGTTTAGGGAGGTAATTTCAGAGGATGAGTTTCCAATATGGTGCTTTGTGAGGGAGTACCATGTGGTCCTCAGTGGGGAGAGATAAGTGCCAAATCTGCTGTTTACTGGGGGTGGAGTTCAATATGTTTCTGCAAGAGGGGAGATGCCCGACATTCTGTTCAGTGAGGGGAGGGTCGTTGAAGCATAATTTATTGATGCTAGCCCTGGAGATATGACCTCGACGTAGAGGGAATAAGGGTAGGGGTGGAGGCATTTCACTGTGTCACTGATGATGCTTGCACTGTTTACAGATGCCCCATTAAGGGTTGAGCAGCCAGTCATGCATTCATACTTCCGAGGGTGTGTGTTGAATGGAGTGCAAGGGATTGTGTGGACGCACGACACTTGGGCCAGTTATTGGCTGAGGGACAAATGGTGCGGTCTTAGCAAACAGGGGTTGAGGTAGGAAGCTATCCAGGGAACCAGTCAGGTATTAAAAACAATTAGAAATTTTTTAAATTTTAATTTAGGAATTACATGGCTTAATATCTAATTGGCTGCTGGCTGAGACATACTTAAACTGCTCCAGTGACATGTGTTGGCCAGCTACATACAGACTCAACGTGGTCTTAATATCAATTAAAGACTATAGAGCCAGTATTGATAGAATCATAGAAATTTACGGCACAGAAGGAGGCCATTCAGCCCATCGTGTCTGTGCCAGCCGAAAAAAGAGCTATCCAGCCTAATCCCACTTTCGAGCTATTGGTCCGTAGCCCTGTAGGTTACGGCACTTCAACTGTTTCACAGTTATATTTAAATGATAAATTGACTTCATCAGTAATCTAATATTGTTTTAGCAGCTAATGTTACATGACATAAGTGACATTAACATTGAAAATAACATCACAATGCCACCTATAGGCATAACAGGTACTGAAATTAAACACTGACACTATTATTATGGATTTTCCCACAGACAGAGAGAGAGATTAATAAGGCATGCTGTTCAGTTTATAGGGTGGTTTTACTGAATTCTGAGTCATTTTATCTCCAACACTGACTGTTAACACAGACGATGCCTAGTAGGCTCTGTGAAACTGCAGCCGAAAGAGAATCACACTGAAAAATTAATGATAGAAAGACCATCATGCCAAGTTTACTGAAGAATAATTTGTGGTTGACTGGTCTCTCGGAAATTCTATGACCAATAGAGTATAGAAGAATGAGAGGTGATCTCATTGAAACATACAAAACTCTTACAGGGCTTGACTGGCTGGGGAGTCGAGAACCAGGGGTCACAGTCTCAGAATAAGGGGTCGGCCATTTAAGACTGAGATGAGGAGAAATTGCTTCAATCAGAGGGTGGTGAATCTTTGGAATTCTCTACCCCAGAGGGCTGTGGAGGCTCAGTCGTTGAGTATATTCAAGACAGAGATTGATAGATTTTTGGATATTAAGGGAATCAAGGGATATGGGGATAGTTCAGGAAAGTGGAGTTGAGGTAGAAGGTCAGCCATGATCTTATTGAATGGTGGAGCAGGCTCGAGGGGCCAAATGGCCTACTCCTGCTCCTATTTCTTATGTTCTTATGTAATATACAAGATATACTTTTACTCACCTGACTTAATGTCCAATATGATTTCAAATACTAATTTGTACTAAGATTGAGGATGTCCCATTATATTAAAAAAAATATTGCGGCTCATAGTTTCTGTAACTTTTGCTGAACAATGCTACACGGTAATGTACAGAAATCACAATCTTTTCTGAGTTCTTTTTTCCTTAAGCTGTCTAAATAAATTTAATTATCCTGTCTTGTTAACAATTATTTATTTCAGAAAAAACTGTTTATCTAATTTAAAACTTAATGATTTACTTCTGTACCATTTGATATTAGAGTGTCATTGAACAGAATCAGCTCATAATTCTTAAAATGAGTCACTCTGAGGAAAGCTCAAGGAATTAAGCAAGAAAGCACTCTGGCTATGGACACAAGAGTTCACAGTTATTTCCATCATATTGGATGTGGGTTTGTTTTCTGTTGATTCATCAAAAACTTGTAAATTAAAGAATGAACCATTGAAGCAGCAATCCAACCTTATATGCCATGAGGCTGATTGATGAATCACCAGTCTAAAATTACAGACTGTACATTTTCACTCAAATACTTTCTGAATTACAGGACTATGTTTTTTAAGCTTTTGTTACATCAAACTCTGCAAAATGAATCTGTCAAGCACACTTTCACTGGATCTGTTTCAGTTATTTTGGTAAGATTGGTGGGATAGCAGAAATGATTCTATGGCAAACAATATTGAAATGATAAATTGACTCATCAGTAATCTAATGCATGCAATTAACAAGCTTTTTCTGTAACAGCCTTCTGATTTATCAGTACAGTACATTTAAAACACCAAAATTAATGCAAGATAAAAAATTACTCCAAATGAAATCACCATTTATTTTTCTATTTTACTTGTCTTATTGCAATACAGAATGGTCCTGAAATTGTGGTCTCCGTGACAGCGTACTCTTAGAGTACACTGCCGTAATCCATTTGAAAGGCCCCGCAATTTCTGGATTTCCGCATGTGCTTGCGCATGCACTAAATCCGGAACTTGCAATCTGTCAAGGTACGCCTTGACAGATCATCCGAACCGCCTGAAAAATGAGTATTGCTGGCACAGAGTTGGGCTATTTGCCCAACAACTGCCCAGCAATTGCCCACGCAACTCTTACAGCTGGTAAAAGCAGGCATAGGGCCTGCTTTCATCAGCGTAAGGGTATATATAAGGCTTAAATAAAACATTTAAAAATCCAAAATTATGCACATACACTTTAAATGAGTTTATGCAAATATTGGCCCGGATAAAGATGTTTAAAATTATTTATCAAAAAAATAAATTTTTATTGAAGTTGGTGCACTGCAGGAACTTATGAATAAAATTGCAATTCAGTACATTTATAATTATTAGAATTCTGTACATTGTATAATTATTTGGGGATTCCATTGCATATCATTTGGAGATTCCCTTCGTAAATGATTGCAATGGAATGCTCCTTTGTCATTGGAGGACTGGGCCCATGTGATCCCAGGAACTCCTGCGTCCCTGGGATCCATGGACCTTTACACTGCCGCCTGCCTGAAGGCCCGAGACCGCAACACTTCGCAGCCTGGACACCGGGAGATACTTTTAGAATTGTTTTGTGGGTCGGATGCGTACTCCAGAGGTACGCATCCAACCGCAATTTCTAGGCCAATATTGATGGTTGTCAGGGCAAAACTGTATTAATCGCTAGTTTTTTTTTAAATTGTACATGAATTGTACCATACTCGTGATGTACTGACATTACTGGCTACATTGTACATGCAATGTATAACTATGAACTCTAATTATGTTGCATCCTTGGTGAGTCAAATTCCATTACTTCAGCTGAATTGCTCTGCATTTGGTGTTTTTTTTGGTCAGTTCAGGGTATGACATGCATGAAAACCCAGCACCACGTTCTAGCGACTCCACATTAAGCTACTGAAAATAGGTAGAATTTCTGTTTGCCCAAAATGGAATGCACGCTTTGACCGGCTAGCGACAAACTCTATTTACCGAAGTCCAGAAAGCTTAGGCAAGAGACTGGCAAGAGCAAAGGCTTAGCAATACCCAAATACAGGAAACTCTTTATTAACCGGCACCAACGGGACCGGCGTGGTGCCGGTTTATCGAAAGTACCGGATAACGGAGAGTTATATCTACCGAGGCTATTTTTAACAAAGAAAAATAAATAAATCAAGAAATGTGCAGTATACTTCCGACAGCGTCAGGAGGCCGAGTAGTGGCACTTTTGAAAACTACCCCTACTGACGAAATCGGCGTTCGCGGACTCGGACTCGGGATCGGCAACATTGCCGGTTATTTGAGAGGAGTTTTCGGAGTACTCGGCGTTCGCGGGGACTCGACTGCGACTCGGCAACATTGCCGGTTATTTGAGAGGAGTTTTCGGAGGATGATTTTTGCCGGTTAAGCGAGAATTCCAGATATTTGGGTGCCGGATAAACAAAAGTTTCCTGTATATGGAAGGGGGCAGTGCTGCTGCAGTTCTACCAGTTAAAACTGAATATTAGTTACATTTACCCCACTAGGACCACTCTACATTTCACAGCATTAGTTTGCAGGATTATCTGGAGCCAAGTGAGAAGATTCTCAGCCCCCAGTAACAAGTCTACTCATCCAGGTCTCATTAATGAACCAGGAGGATTTGTAAATCATCAAAAATGCTCTGGAGTATTGTGAACCTGTGTGGGTCATGTCTTGCTAAGAAGGGTTGACCCAATTTCAATCTTCCACCACCAGTTGTGCCACCTTTGAGCTACTCACAGTTTACTTGCAATGTGGTATTAAGCCATACAAAAGGAGAAAGGATACTGATTTGACCACTGGTGTGTGCTGATTTAGCTTATCCCAGCTGGGAGAGATGTGTTAGCGCTAAAATTGGCCTCAGGGTGTTCTAGTCTGGGGAAGTAAAAGAAGACAAGCAGAGATCTTGCTTCTCAACTGTCCAGTGATCCTGTTGGAAAATGGATATCATAGACAACGGAGAGGATAGCACCTCAGTTGTAATGCTCTTCTCTCCAGCCCTCAAGGGTAAATAGCTTGCAGACACTCACTGACTAGGATCATTTATGAATAATGCTACTTGTGTGAGAGTGCCTCGGTGGCTGTGAACTCATATCTCAGAATCACTGGGGCCGACTTTCCTCTGCCCTGCTCCAAATAGCCACTGAAAAAATGGGTGCTATGCAGAGAATAAATTAGGGCTAATCCTTTGTTGCCATTCTACTCCTGAGTAGCAGTGTACACAAACATCCCCTATAGCTTTTCCGGTGTCTGCACCCGACTATACCTGAAGAGGGTGCAACAATATAAATTTCACAGACCTCTCCACTGAAATTTTCTCGAATAGTGTTGGGGGCAGATCAATGGAAAAGTGCTTGCAGATAAAACGGGTACAACTAATTCCAGAGTTACTGTTTTCATGCTATTTGTCTGAAGGGACAGGTTGGTATCGTCAAGCGAGATTTTAATTTTTGTCTTTTTCAAATAAATTATGTTTTTGCTGCTCCTCTACTTGTTGCCGTACATTGTTATTCCTTTACACTTAGTGATGGAGGCTGCATTCAGTACTGTGCCAGTTCCTCCCCTTTTTGCAATATGGCTTTAGAGACAGGTGATGCGAAATAATGAGAAGCCACCTCATCATCTTCTGAATTGTTTCACATGGGCCTCTCCTGAGCCACCAACAACTGTTTTCCTACTATACACCTGCATCAGACCACTCAGAATAAAATGATCAGCTTCACAGTTAAAGAAGCGACCTCCTCCGATTCCCATACTATCATTCTTCAAAGCCATACTTGTGTTCCCTGATCACCCACCTACTGCTTGGCACAATCGTGCTGTCCTCTTACCAGCTGCCTTCAAGGCAGGATGCAGAGGTGCTTGATTGCTGCTTAGGGTTCTGTTGCCATTCCAGTAAGGCACTGTAGCATGATCATATTCACTGGGAAAGAAGCCTTTAAATGTTCATGAAGACCAACAACATGCAAATTCCAGCTTTCGGCGGACATAAATTACAACATCATCACAAGTAATGAAGGTATTACTGGCCCCATCACAAGCGGGTCTAAACATTTTCAAGAAAGTTCTTCATTATTCTGGGGTCCAGGCTGTATCCCTGGCCTGATCCACAAGTGGGCTCCACATTCACCAGCTAAAAGGCCAATATGCGTGCTTTCACCCAGCGTACTGGCCACTAATCTTTTCTCAACCAGGTCATAGCTGGGGACTTGGGCACTCCAGGTGTTGGGAGTCCCTGCCCCTCATCCTGCATCACTGACTTTATTTGGAGTGGGCAGACAACAACTCATAGAATCATGGAACTTTACGACACAGGAGGCTATTCAGCCAATTGTGCCTGTGCCAGCCGAAAAAGAGCTATCCAGCTCCTCATCCATAGCCTTGTAGGTTACAACACTACTTTTTAAATGCGGTAAGGATTTCTGCCTCTACCACCCTTTCAAGCAGTGAGTACCAGACCCCTATAGCACTCTGGGTGAAACAAATTCTCCTCAACTCCCCTCTAATCCTTCTACCAATTACTTTAAATCGATGCCCCCTGGTTATTGACCTCTCTGCTAAGGGAAATAGGTCCTTCCCATCCACTATATCGAGGCCCCTCATAATTTTATACAGCTCAATTAAATCTCCCCTCAACCTTCTCTATTCCAAAGAAACACCAGCCTGTCCAATCTTTCCTCATAGCTAAAATTATCCAGTCCTGGCAACATCCTTGTAAATCTCCTCTGCACCCTCTCCAGTGCGATCACATCCTTCTTGTAATCCGGTGACCAGAACTGTACACAGTACTCTAGCTGTGGCCTAACTAGTGTTTTATACAGTTCTAGCATAACCTCCCTGCTCTTATATTCTATGCCTCGGCTAATAAAGGACAGTATCGCATATGCCTTCTTAACCGTCTTATCTACCTGTCCTGCTACCTTCAGGGATCTGTGGACATGCACTCCAACGTTCCTCTGTTCCTCTACACTTCTCAATATCCTACCATTTATTGTGTATTCCCTTGTCTTGTTTCCTTCCCAAATGCTTTAACTCACTTCTCCAGATTGAATTCCATTTGCCACTATTTTGCCCATTGATATCTTCCTGCAATCTACAACTTTATTCCTCACTATCAACCACACGGTCAATTTTGTATCATCTGCAAACTTCTTCATCATGCCCCCTACATTGAAGTCTAAATCACTGATACATAGTACTGAGCCCTGCGGAACCCCACTGGAAACAGTTTTCCAGTCACAAAAGCATCGGTCGACCATTACCCTTTGCTTCCTGCCACTGAGCAATTTTGGATCCAACTTGCCACTTTCCCTTGGATCCCATGGGCTTTTCATTTTCTGACCAGTCTGCCATGTGGGACCTTGTCAAAAGCCTTGCTAACATCCATTTAGACTACATCAAACACACTACCCTCATCGACCCTCCTTGTTGCCGCCTCAAAAATTTCAATCAAGTTAGTCAGACATAAACTTCCCTTAAAAAATCCATGCTGACTGTCCTTGATTAATCTGTGCCTTTCTAAATGACGATTAATACTGTCCCTTTGAATTTTTCCAATAATTTGCCCACCACTGAGGTTAGAGTGACTGGCCTGTAATTACTCAGTCTATCCCTTACTCTTTTTTTAAATGATGTGGAGATGCCGGTGTTGGACTGGGGTGGACAAATGTGAGAAGTCGCACAACGCCAGGTTATAGTCCAAGGGGGAAAAATTCAGTTGGTTGCGCCTCCCGTTAGCGCCTCAAGAGGGCGCTAATGGGGCGCAAAGCATCTGGCGCCCAGGCGCGGCGAAGTTTGCGCCGCTCGCGAAATTAACTAGACATTTTGCGGCGGCGCTAAACACTACCGCCACGATCTCCTGCACCGGCAGATCGTGACGTCAGTCGAGTGCGCAACGCCTCGGTATCGCCCCGGAGCGGATATTGAGTGGCGCCCCCTGCCTTACCGCCTGACGCTAGCAACGACAGGTTGAGGGGAGTGTTCTGCAGTCATGAAGGGGAAGGGGGAGCGCTATTTAAAGGTGACCGCTTCCTGCCTTTTATTGTTGGTGCCATTTTTGAACTACGCATTCTGAGAGAGAGAGGGAGAGACTTCTGGAGAGATTCAACGTTGTGTGAAGGAGTTTTGGGTACTGAGCAGCACTTTGCAGGTTCATTTTGATTTGCCATTCCTTGTATCGATTTAGAAGAGACTGTGGGGGCTGCACTCTGAGCTCTTTGCCTGGTACTCTCCATTGTTCTTTCCAGCAGATTTGATGTGCAGGTCTCTCCAGGCCGAGATTCAAGGCTGCAATGAGCAGGATGTGGATGGAAAGCAAGATTAACCATCCCCTTTAAGAACTGGCCCGTGCCATTGTGTGTGTGTTCCATTGCTGACTGACATTACATGAGCTTCGCCAGCGCTCTGAGGTAGCGCCTCGCTCCTCGGCCTTTGCGCCTTAAGACAGGTGTGAAGCGCCTGATTTAGCGCTGCAATCACCTCCAGGGGCAATAAAAATCAAGTTTGCAGTCGGTGGCGATAATTAGCGCCAGGCGCTAATCTTTGCGCCCGGCCGATAATTGCGCCCCAAATGGGGCGATACTGAATTTCTCCCCCCAACAGTTTTATTTGAAATCACAAGCTTTCGGAGCGCTGCTCCTTCGTCAGGTACAACAGTACAATGTTAGCAGTCCTCCAGTCACCGGCACCACGCTTGCAGCCAGAGAGGATTCAAAAATGATGGTCAGAGCCTCCGCTATTTCTCCCTTGCATCTCTTAACAGCCTGGGATACATTTCATCCGGGCCTGGTAATTTATCTACTTTCAAAGATGCTAAACCCTTTAATATTTCATCTTTCATTATATTTATCCCATCCAATATTTCACATTCCTCCTAATAATCCCTACTCTTCCCTTAGTTATCTTCTTGCTCTTTATGTATTGATAAAACATTTTTGGGTTTTCCTTGATATTACTTGCCAATATTTTTTCATGCGCCCTCTTTGCTTTCCTAATTTCCTTTTTAATTTCACCCCTGCACTTTCTATACTCCTTTAAGCTTTCGGTAGTATTGAGCTCTTGGCATCTGACATAAGCTTCCCTTTTTTGTCTTATCCCACCTGTATGCTCCTTGACATCTACGAAGCTCTAGATTTGGAAGCCCTACCCTTTTCTTTGTGGGACATATTTGCTTTGAACCCTCACTATCTCCTCATTGAATCCTCCCACTGCTCTGACACTGATTTACCTTCAAGTAGCTGTTTCCAGTCCACTTTCGCTAAATCACATCTCAACATAGTAAAATTGGTCTTTCCCAAATGGAAAACTTTTACTCCTGGTCTATCTTCGTCGTTCTCCATAACTATGCTAAATCTAACTGAATTATGATCACTAGCACCAAAATGCTGTCCCACTGATACCCTTTCTACCTGCCCAGATTCATTCCCAAAAACGAAGTCCAGAACTGCCCCCTCTTGTTGGGCTTGCTACGTACTGGCTAAAAAGCTCTCCTGAATACATTTTAAGAATTCTGCGCCCTCTATACCTTTTACACAGATTTAACCATTAATATTTGGGTATCTAGGAGAAGGTCCAGGTCCTGACCTAATTTGCAGACTTTCCGCCACACACCTGCCAAAGTTATGACGGGAATGCATTGGAAGGGCCCGGAAGTGACGGAACAGTTGGTAGTACAAGAAACAGTTTTCAAGTGCAATTTAGTCTGACTTTACTTTAGGACAAATACACAAAAGCTGATGTTATATTAATTGCTGATGTTTACTTTCTTCTTGATAGATCAGGCTTTTGTATACCTTAAGGAAACCATTGCTTTCTTTATGTAATTTTATGAAATAAATTGTATTCAGTCAAGTCCTACAGTAATGCTATTAGTTTATTACACTCATCTCTCAAACATTCTTAAATTGTCAGATCTGAATCATAAAATCAAAGAAGTTGCAGCGCTGAAGGAGGTTATTCGGCCCATCATGCCTGTGCTATCTCTTCAACTGGAGCTATCTGATCTAATCCCATTTCCCTATCGCATCTCCATACTCTTTTATATTCCACTTTTCGAAACACTTACGCAATTTCTTTTGAAATAATGTTATGGGGCCAAAATTTCCAAGACTCAACATCACCGGTGGGACCTCACACACATGTGGCTTATGGGAAAACTGTAGGCAGTGCTCAACATCAACGTTTTGTGAAGACACTTGAGAGTGTCAAGTAGCCTATACAGTTTGAGTGCTCTTATGGAGGAGACCACAACCTCTATCTGTGTAGGGTTGTGTGACCACTTGACCGAACTGCAAAGCACAATGGGATGTGTGGCCATTCATAGAATCATAGAAACTTATAACAGAGAAGGAGGCCAATCTGCCCATTATGCCTTTGCTGGCTCTTAGTCCCAAATTCCCATTTTTTGTCTATAACCCTGCAAGTTCCTCATTCTCAAGTACCTGTCCAACTCCCTTTTAAAATTATTTATGGAATCAGCTTCCACCACCTTTTCAGGTAGAGCGTTCCAGATCTTGACAATGCTCTGAGTGAAAAAAAAATTCTCCTCATCTCCCCTCTAGATCTTTTGCCAATGATTTTAAATCTGTGACTTTTGTATATTGACCCACTCACCAGAGGGAATAATTTTTCTCTACCTACTCTATCAAAACCTCTCATTATCTTGAAAACCTTGATTAAGTCACCTCTTAACCTTCTTTGTTTTGACCTCTCCTCATAACTGAAGTCCCTCATTCTGCTAACATCTTGGTAAACGTCCACTGTACCCTTTCGAAAGCCTTTACATCTTTCCTTAAACGTGGTGCCCAGAATTGTCCACAATACTCCAGCTGAGGCCTAACCAGTGATTTATAAAGATTTAACAATCTCTTTACTTTTATATTCTATTCCTCTATTTAGAAACCCAAGTAACCCATATCCTTATTTAACCACCTTATCAACTTGCACTGCCACCTTTAAGGATTTGTGTATATGGACGCCAAGGTCTCTCTGCTAATCTACTCTTTTCAAAATCGTGCCATTTATAGTGTAGTTTTTCTTTATTAGTCCTCCCAAAGTGCATCACTTCACACTTCTCCAAATTGAGCTCCATCTGCCATGCTTCTGCCCATTTCATCATACTGTCTATGTCATCGTGAAGTCATAGCGTCATAATGGCACAGAAGGAGGCCATTTGGCCCATTGAGTCCGTGCCGGTCTACTATCCTCATCACTATCTACTAAGTTGCTAAGTTTCGTTTCATCTGCAATTTTTATAATGATGCTGCCTACACCCGAGTGTAGGTCGTTTATAAAAATTGAAAAGAGTAATGGATCCAAAACTAACCCTTGGGGAATACCACTGCAAACCACCTCCCAGACTGAAAAACGTCCATCCACCACCTGTTTCTGTCACTGAGTCAATTCCATATCCATACTGCCACATTCCCCTTAATTCCATGGGCTTCCATCTTCTTAACAGACCTTCTGAGTGGCATTTTGTCGAATGCCTTCCAAAAGTCCATATATACAACATCTACTGCACTACCTTGATCAATCTTCTCTGTTACCTCATCAAAGAATTCAATCAAGTTAGTCAGACACGATTTGCCTTTAACAAATCTATGCTGGCTCTCCTTGATTAACCTATGCTTTTCATAGAATCATAGAAATTTATGACACAGAAGGAGGCCATTCGACCCATCATGTCTGTGCCGGCCGAAAAAGAGCTATCCAGCCTAATCCCACTTTCCAGCTCTTGGTCCGTAGCCTTGTAGGTTACAACACTTCAAATGCATATCCAAGTACTTTTTAAATGTGATGAGTGTTTCTGCCTCTACCACCCTTTCAGACAGTGAGTTCCAGACCCTCACCACCCTCAGTGAAAAAAGTTCTCCTCAACTCCCCTCTAATCCTTCTACCAATTACTTTAAATCTTTGCCCCCTGGTTATTGACCTCTGTGCTCGGGGAAATAAGTCCTTCCTATCCACTCTATCTAGGCCCCTCGTAATTTTATACACCTCAATCAAGTTTCCCATCAGCCTCCTCTGTTCCAAAGAAAACAACCCCAGCCTATCCAATTTTTCCTCATAGCTAAAATTCTCCAGTCCTGGCAACATCCTCGTAAATCTCCTCTGTACCCTCTCTAGTGCAATCACATCTTTCCTGTAATGTGGTGACCAGAACTGTACACAGTACTCTAGCTGTGGCCTAACTAGTGTTTTATACTCTATGCCTCGGCTAATAAAGGACAGTACCGCGTATGCCTTCTTAACCATATTATCTACCTGTCCTGCGACCATCAAGGATCTGTGGACATGCACTCCAAGATCCCTCTGTTCCTCCACACTTCTCAGGTGGGTGATTGGGCAGAAGCATGGCAGATGCAGTATAATGTGGATAAATGCGAGGTTATCCACTTTGGTGGCAAAAACAGAAAGGCAGATTATTATCTGAACGGCAATAGATTGGGAGAAGGGGAAGTGCAACGAGACCTGAGTGTCCTTGTGCACCAGTCGCTGAAGGTAAGCATGCAGGTACAGCAGGCGGTTAAGAAGGCAAATGGTATGTTGGCCTTTGTAGCGAGAGGGTTTGAGTACAGGAACAAGGATGTCTTGCTGCAGTTGTACAGGGCCTTGGTGAGACCACACCTTGAGTATTGTGTGCAGTTTTGGTCGCCTTATCTGAGGAAGGATGTTCTTGCCATGGAGGGTGTGCAGCGAAGATTCACCAGACTGATACTTGGGATGGCAGGAATGACGTACGAGGAGAGATTGGGTCGATTGGGCTTATACTCGCTGGAGTTTAGAAGAATGAGAGGAGATCTCATTGAAACTTATAAAATTCTAACAGGGCTAGACAGACTGGATGCAGGAAGGATGTTCCCGATGGCGGGTGAGTCGAGAACAAGAGGTCACAGTCTAAAGATAAGGGGTAAGCCATTTAGGACAGAGATGAGGAGGAATTTCTTCACCCAGAGAGTGGTGAACCTGTGGAATTCTCTACCACAGAAGGCAGTTGAGGCCAAGTCAGTAAATATATTCAAGAAGGAGTTAGATATATTTCTAAAGGCATTAAGGGATATGGGGAGATGGCAGGGACAGGGTACTGAGTTTGGATGATCAGCCATGATCTCATCGAATGGCGGAGCAGGCTCGAGGGGCTAAATGGCCTACTCCTGCTCCTATCTTCTATGTTTCTATGTTTCTCAGTATCCTACCATTTATTGTGTATTCCCTTGCCTTGTTAGCCCTCCCCAAATGCATTACCTGACACTTCTCCAGATTGAATTCCATTTGTCACTTTTCTACCCACCTGACCAGTCCATTGATATCTTCCTGCAGTCTAGTTTTCTTCCTCACCATCAACCACACGGCCAATTTTTGTATCATCTGCAAACTTATTCATCATGCCCCCTTTCCAAATGAAAGTTTATTTTATCCCTGATAATGGTTTCTAATAACTTCCCCACCACTGATGTTAGGTTGACTGGGCTGTAGTTTCCTGGTTTATCCCTCTCCCCTTTCTTGAATAGTGGCATAACATAAGCAACACTCTGCAGCAAAGCTCCACTTCCTGAGGATCCAGTCTCAGGCTTGGCTTCTTTCACAAATAATTTGAGCTCCAACCAACAACAATCTGTCTTACCTGGATTCACCTTATTGGGGAACCAGGTTAAACAGGGCTAATCTCATTGCTGCCCAGATGTCTGCCCCCATACAGGTTCTTCTACCTCCTGAGGATGTGTCCAGCATTACAGGACTGGCAGCACACGACTGTTTGTTGAAGATTGGGAAATTTGGCAGATACTGCTGTTGCTTGGAAGGACTCCAAAAGAACCAGAGGCGAGATGAGGATAATTTTTTTATGCAGCGAGTTGTTATGATCTGAAATGCACAGCCTGAAAGAGTGATGAAAGTAAATTCAATAATAACTTTCAAAAGGGAATTGGATAAATACTTGAAGGGAAAAAAACTGTAAGGCTATGGGGAAAGGGCAGGAGAATGGTAGTAATTGTATAGGTCTTTCAAAGAGCTGGAACAAGCACGATGGGCCGAATGGCCTCCTTCTGTGCTGTATCATTCTATGACTCCATGGAATCAAAGTTCAAGGCAAGTATCTTGACAGTCAGAGTAATTTTGTGAGGTATAAATGGTTATCAAATGTGGTTGCAGGAATGTGCGTATGTGTGTAATGGCTTGCTTGATGAATCATAATCTCCACATGCAGACGTCTTCCTGCATCTGAGTAGGAATAAAAACAGAAAATGCTGGAAGTACTCAGCAAGTCAGACAGCATCTGTCAAGAGAGAAACAGAGTTAACGTTTCAGGTCGATGACCTTTCGTCAGAACTCTGCTCTGCACAAGGAGTATTAAATTAGTAAATATAACCAGCAGATAATTGTGAAGTAGGAATGTCTCATCCTGTGCTTATGGTCACAATATAAAGGCAGATCCTGCATAAGCTCAGAGGGTGCCAATGTACCTATCTGGCATCGCTCCTCTCATCCGCTCCCTCTTCCTTACAAACCTGCAAAATTGAAGGGATGACCATAGAAATGCCCATATAGGCAGCACAGTATGAAATATCCATGGGGGGATAAAAATAGAATCGCAGGAGGAGGCCATTCGGCCCTTCGAGCGTGCTCCGCCATTCAATATGATCATGGCTGATCCTCTATCTCAATACCATATTCCCGCTCTCTCCCCATACCCCTTGATGCCTTTTGTGTCTAGAAATCTATCTATCTCCTTCTTAAATATATTCAGTGACTTGGCCTCCACAGCCTTCTGTGGTAGAGAATTCCACAGGTTCACCACCCTTTGAGTGAAGAAATTTCTCCTCATCTCAGTCCTAAATGTCCTACCCCGTATCCTGAGACTGTGATTCCTCGTTCTAGAGCCCCCAGCCAGGGGAAACATCCTCCCTGCATCCAGTCTGTCTAGCCCTGTCAGAATTTTATACGTTTCAATGAGATCCCCTCTCATTCTTCAAAACTCTAGTGAATACAGGCCTAGTCGACCCAATCTCTCCTCATGCAACAGTCCTGCCATCCCAGGAGTCAGGCTGGTGAACCTTCGCTACACTCCCTCTATGGCAATATATCCTTTCTTGGGTAAGGAGACCAAAACTGCACACAGTACTCCAGGTGTGGTCTCACCAAGGCCCTGTATAACTGTAGTAAGACATCCTTGCTCCTGTACTCAAATATACCAATATACCATTTGCCTTCCTAACTGCTTGCTGCACCTGCATGTTTGCTTTCAGTGACTGGTGTACAAGGACACCCAGGTCCCTTTGTACATCAACATTTCCCAATCTATCACCATTTAAATAATACTCTGCCTTTCTGTTTTTCCTACCGAAGTGGATAACTTCACATTTATCCACGTTATACTGCATCTGCCATGTATTTGCCCACTCACTCAACTTGTCTAAATCACCTTGAAGCCTCTTTGCATCCTCCTCACAACTCACAATCCCACCTAGTTTTCTGTCGTCAGCAAACTTGGAAATATTACATTTGGTTCCCTCATCCAAATCATTGATATATATTGTGAATAGCTGGGGCCCAAGCACCGATCCCTGCTAGTCACCGCCTGCCACCCCGAAAAAGACCCATTTATTCCTACTCTCTGTTTCCTCTCTGTTAACCAATTTTCAATCCATGCCAGTATATTACCCCCAATCCCATGTGCTTTAACTTTGCACAGTAACCTCTTATGTAGGACTATATCAAAGGCCTTCTGAAAATCCAAATGCACCACATCCACTGGTTCTCCCTTATTTATTCTACCAGTTACATCCTCAAAAAACTCCAGTAGGTTTGTCAAACACGATTTCCCTTTCATAAACCCATGCTGGCTTTGTCTAATCCCGTTGATATTTTCTAAGTGTCCTGTTATCACATCCTTTATAATAGACTCTAGCATTTTCCCTACTACTGATGTTAGGCTAACCGGTCTGTAGTTCCCTGTTTTCTCTCTCCCTCCTTCTTTTAAATAGTGGGGTTACATTTGCCACCCTCCAATCTGCAGGAACTGTTCCATAATCTATAGAATTTTGGAAGATGACAACCAATGCATCCACTATTTTCATGGCTACCTCTTTTAGTACTCTGGGATACAGATTATCAGGCCCTGGGGATTTATCGGCTTTCAGTCCCATTAATTTCTCCCACTATTTTTTTACGAATACTAATTTCCTTTAATTCCTCCTTCTCACTCGACCCTTGGGGGTAAAAATTCACTTGGTTGCGCCACCCGTTAGCGCCTTAAGAGGGCGCTAATGGGGCGCAAAGCCGCTAACGCCCGGGCGCAGCGATGTTTGCGCCGCTCGAGAACTTAACTTGAGATTGTGCGGCAGCGCTAAAACTTACCGCTGCGACCACCTGCGCGCGCAGATTGTGACGTCATTCCATGGTGCAACGCCCTTGGGGCGCCCCGTAGCGGAAATTGAGTGGCGCCCCCTGCCTTACCGCCTGGCGCTTCCAACGACCAGAAGACTGGAACGCTATCAATCGCTGTGGGGCTGGGGGGGGCGCTATTTAAAGGGGGCCTCTTCCTGTCTTTTATTGTTGGTGGCATTTTTGAACTACGCATTCTGAGAGAGAGAGGGAGAGACTTCGGGAGAGATTCAACGTTGTGTGAAGGAGTTTTGGGTACTGAGCAGCACTTTGCAGGTTCATTTTGATTTGCCATTCCTTGTATCGATTTAGCAGAGACCGTGGGAGCTGCACTCTGAGCTCTTTGCCTGGTGCTCTCCATTGTTCTTTCCAGCACATTTGATGTGCAAGTCTCTCCAGGCCGAGATTCAAGGCAGCAATGAACAGGATGTGGATGGAAAGCAAGATTAACCATCCCCTTTAAGAACTGGCCCGTGCCATTGTGTGTGTGTTCCATTGCTGACTGACATTACATGAGCTTCGCCAGCGCTCCGAGTTAGCGCCTCACTGCTCGGCCTTTGCGCCTTAAGAGAGGTGTGCAGCGCCTGCTTTAGCACTCCACTCACCTCCCGGGGCGGTAAAAGTGAAGTTTCCCGTCAGTGCCGATAATTAGCGCCAGGCGCTAATATTTGCGTCCGGACGATATTTGCGCCCCAAATAGGGGCGTGACCTAATTTCTACCCCTTGGTTCCTTAGCATTTCTGGGAAGTTATTGGTGTCCTCTTCCTTGAAGACAGAACCAAAGTATTTGGTTAATTGCCCTGCCATTTCCTTGTTCCCCATTATAAATTCTCCCGTTTCTGACTGTAAGGGACCTACATTTGTCTTCACTAATCTTTTTCTTTTTACATACTTGTAGAAGCTTTTACAGTCTGCTTTTATGTTCCTTGCAAGTTTACTCTCATACTCTATTTTTCCCCTCTTAATCAATCTCTTGGTCCTTTTTTGCTGAACTTTAAACTGCTCCCAATCCTCAGCCTTGCTACTTTTTCTGGTAACTTTACATGACTCTTCTTTGGATCTAATACTATCCTTCATTTCTTTTGTTAGCCATGGTTGGGCCGCTTTTCCTTTTGTGTTTTTGTGCCAGAAAGGAATGTATAACTGTTGCAATTCATGCATTCGTTCCTTAAATGTTAGCCATTGTCTATCCACCGTCATGCCTTTTAATGAAGCTCCCCAATCTATCATAGCCAACTCACTCCTCATACCATCGTAGTTTCCTTTGTTTAGATTTCGGACCCTAGTTTCAGATTGGACTTCTTCACTCTCCATTTTAATGAAGAATTCTACCATGTTATGGTCACTCTTCCCTAAAGGACCCCGCACAACAAGATTATTAATTAACCCCTTCTCATTGCACAATACCCAATCTAGGATAGCCTGTTCCCTAGTTGGTTCCTCAACGTACTGGTCTAAAAAAAACATCTCGTACACACTCCAGGAATTCATCCTCCACAGTATTATTGCTAATTTGGTTTGGCCAGTCTATATGTAGATTAAAGTCACCCATGATTACTGTAGTACCCTTGTTACATGCATCTCTAATTTCCTGTTTGATGCCATCCCCTACATTACCACTACTGTTTGGAGGCCTATAGACAACTCCCATCAATGTTTTCTGCCCCATGGTGCTTCTTAGCTCCACCCAGACTGATTCTACATCTTGATTTTCTGAGCCAATATCCTTTCTCACTATTGCTCTGATTTCATCCTTTTCTAACAACGCCACCCCACCTCCTTTTCCTTATTGCCTGTCCTTCCTAAATATCAAATATCCTTGGATATTCAGCTCCCAGCCTTGGTCACCCTGCAGCCATGTCTCCGTAATCGCAATTATATCGTATCCGCTTTCATCTATTTGCGCTGTTAATTCGTCTACCTGATTACGAATGCTTCGTGTATTCAGATACAGTGCCTTTAGATTTGTCTTTAAAAATTTTTAGACATCTTAACATTTTTTTGTACTATGGCCCTATTTGTCTTACCATTTTTTCTTACCCAGACCCTATTTGTTAGTGCACTCTGTCCCTTTCCTGCACTGCTTCCTCGTCTTTTCTTTTTAGCATTCTAGATTTCTCTCCACCGGGCCCCTCCCTCCCCTTATTTATTTTAAAAGGTGACCTAGCAGATGCAATGCAGTTTCTGAGAAGCTGATAATGCCTTAGCACCAAAACAAAGCAGTAGACAAACAAATACTCTGCTCTGCAGCAAGGAGTATTAGATATGTAAACATAGCCAGCAGGTAATTGTAGCAATTTAGAAAACATAGCGCAGGTTAAGAATCCTACACTAAACATCACTGAAGTAGTCTCCCTTGAAATAAATGCTGAGCATGTGGAACGCAAACATGTATGGGGGTTTGCTATACCTTATATGAAATGGAGGGGGCCTTAATGAGTGCCATGCAGAGTACATGCATAGGGTCTCCATTCTCAAAGTGCTTCCAGCCCTCCTTATCATACGCAATGCCAATGCCCAAAGCAGAGGATGCTATGGGAACCATGGATCACATTATCAGCCCCATGCTACTAGAATTTTTTTTTTTAGTGTGCTCTATCTACCATGACTCCTAAAATATATATTTTTTTAAATTCATCGCTAATAGGTAAAGGTGCTACCTAGCATAGTATTAAGCCGTAGCAAGCAGAAGGTTCCAGCTTTGATTTCCTGTCGAATGATCTCAGTCAGAGCAGCAATTAAAATGCTACAGCTGGCCTGAGTACCCCTGAGCTAAGAAGGAGTACAATCAGTCCCCACTCTTGGCCCCTGCTGGAAAGTAAATATGTAAAGATGTCGCGAGGGGCAGGATTGGGCTTGGCTGTTCTGCCCAATTCAGTTGAATAGCCTGCCCTGACACTCACTGTCTAAGCTCACATGTATAGTACGGCTGGCTGCAAAGAGCTGCTAATGCCTGTAGAACCAAACCCCAAACCCACAGAAGAGGGAAAACTGGCAATTAAATGTTACTGCTAAATTGAACAATATTAAAAATGTTGTGGATAGATTTCAACAATATTATATTAATGTAACAGGAAATTCTGTGCCTTTTCATCATCTGAGGGATATAATTGACAAATTTAAATTTACAGTACTTATATTCAAGCCAACAGTAAAAAAAAGTCTCCATCAAGTATAGTAAATGCTCGTTATAATGTACTAGTTGGTAGAAAGCCAACTGGAGCATTATAACAAAGAGTCCTGCTTCCCACTCCATTTGACTTTAGACACCACATTATAATAATCTTTCCCAGTAAGGCCAATTTTGTAGGCCTTGCTGGTGGCAGGTGAGGCATTTTGTGCAGGTCTCTTTCAAATATTTAAAAGAACAAAACTGATTTTGGGCAAGGCTGTGTCCACAGTTGAAACTTGTTACCTGGGCGGCTCAGGCAGGCTTATTAAAGGGAAATGGTGGTTTCTGTCTTTTTTTTGCATTTTTAATAACATTTTGATGCACTTTTCTCCATGTGCTAATTTGTTTGTTTGTTTGTTTGGTTGCGTAGTCCACCATTTTTGGTCTTGCAAAAATATTTTTTCATTATTCATTGTTACTGCTGGCATTTAAATCGCACCATATAAAGTGGTGAGGATGGGAATTACCTTGGGGGCTCTGAACATCCTTCATGATTTAGCTGAGAAAGAAGAGTTCATGAGGGCGCAACAAATGCAAGTGCAATATAAACTCAGTTTGGGTCCTTAAACGTCTATCCAGAACCGATGTCAGCTTAACATCGGTGGAAGGAAAAATAATGGAATCCCCACTAAAGGAGAAAATAGAAGAACATCAAGAAACCAAAAATATAAAAATGAATAGTCAGCATGGATTTCAAAAGGGAAAGTCTTGCTTGACCAATCTCACTGAATATTTGAAGAGGTAACAGAGACAGTAGACAAGGGTAAAGCAGTAGATGTAATTTATCTAGATTTTCAAAAGGTTTTCGATAAGGTACCACATAATAGACTAATGAATAAGGTCAGAGAATGCGGAGTCAG
Organism: Squalus acanthias; assembly: GCA_030390025.1. Classification (NCBI taxonomy): domain Eukaryota; kingdom Metazoa; phylum Chordata; class Chondrichthyes; order Squaliformes; family Squalidae; genus Squalus; species Squalus acanthias. The sequence continues at coordinate 101,075,034 of CM059432.1, forward strand.
GGGACAAGTAGCAGAATGGATAGCTAGCTGGCTTCAAGACAGAAAGCAGAGAGTAGGGGTAAAAGGTAGCTATTCACAGTGTCAGAAGGTGGGTAGTGGTGTTCCACAAGGATCAGTGCTGGGACCACTGTTGTTCACAATTTATATTAACGATTTAGATTTTGGAATCAAAAACACAATTTCTAAATTTGCGGATGACACCAAATTGGGGGAGATAGTCGATACTGAGGAGGACTGCAACAAATTACAGGAAGACATTAATAAACTTGCAGAATAGACATATAATTGGCAAATTAATTTCAACACAGATAAATGTGAGGTATTACATTTTGGGAGGAAGAATAGGGAGGTCCTATAGTACTTGAAGGGTGTGAGTCTAGGTGGGGTAGAGGAGTAAAGGGATCTAGGAGTACAAATACACAAATCACTAAAAGTTGCGACACAGGTTAACAAGGCCATAAAAAAAGCAAACCAAGCACTAGTGTTTATTTCTAGAGGGATAGAATTGAAAAGTAGTGAAGTTATGCTAAACTTGTATTGAACCTTGGTTAGACCACACTTAGAGTACTGCGTACAATTCTGATCGCCATATTATAAAAAGGATATAGAGGCACTGGAGAGGGTGCAGAGAAGATTTACAAGGATGATACCAGAAATGCGAGGGTATACCTATCAGGAAAAGATGAACAGACTGGGTCTCTTTTCTCTTGAAAAGAGAAGGTTGAGGGGTGACCTAATAGAGGTCTTTAAAATTATGAAAGGTTTTGATAGAGTAGATACAGAGAGAATGTTTCCTCTTGTGGGGAAGAGCAAAACTAGAGGCCATCAATATAAGATAGTCACCAAGAAATCCAATAGGGAATTCAGAAGAAACTTATTTACCTTGCGAGTGGTGAGAATGTGGAACTCGCTACCATAGGGAGTGGTTGAAGTAAATAGTATAGATGCATTTAAGGGGTGGTTACGTAAGCATATGAGGGAGAAGGGAATAGAGGGTTATGCTGATACAGAGGAAAGACGGGAGGAGGCTCGAGTGGAGCATAAACGCCGGCATGGACTGGTTGGGCCGAATGGCCTGTTTGTGTGCTGTATATCCTATGTAAACCTCTATCTTACTGATGTCAAAGTTTATAAATCCGCATGGATTATTTCTGTTCATGTGGGGCATGTAATTGTAGTGTTTGCTGTTGAATACTTCCAAGGAACTATTAATTGAGTATAATAACTATTCTCTGCTCATTTTCAGTTTCCTCCCTATTAGCATCCATTAGTGTTCGTGCCCCTTCCCTGAATGTCTTCAACTGAAACATGTTCGTTCAAGGTCTTAAAACCTTGTTTAAATACAGAAAGATACGTTTGAGTACTAATAACTGATCAACATTGTCTTTGTGCCAGCAGATGTTTGGCTGGGCAGGCAAATTAGCTTCAGCATTACACTGCATAAACCATTTGCCCATCAGGAACATCCTGGGTTAAACCTGAGCTGGAATGGGAGTGGGATGCTAAAAACTCCATGCTCACTGGAGGGAAAATAATCATCCAGAACTCTCAGCCTTGATAACTGTCCAGTGACTCCTGCTGTAAGTGTGCCCAAAGCCTTTCCACCATCTACAAGGCACAAGTCAGGAGTGTGAGGGAATACTTTCCACTTGCCTGGATGAGTGCAGCTCCAACAACACTCAAGAAGCTTGACACCATCCAGAACAAAGCAGCCCGCTTGATTGGCACCTCATCCACCACCTTAAACATTCACTCCCTCCACCACTGGCGTACTGTGGCTGCAGTGTGTACCATCTACAAGATGCACTGCAGCAACTCGCCAAGGCTTCTTTGGCAGCACCTCCCAAACCCGCGACCTCTTCCACCTAGAAGGACGAGGGCAGCAGGCGCATGGGAACACCACCACCTCCAATTTCCCCTCCAAGTCACACACCATCCTGACTTAGAAGTATATCGCCGATCCTTCATCGTCACTGGGTCAAAATCCTGGAACTCCTTACCTAACAGCACTGTGGGAGTACCTTCACCATGTGGACTTCAGCGGTTCAAGAAGGCGGCTCACCACCACCTTCTCAAGGGCAATTAGAGATGGGCAATAAATGCTGGCCTTGCCAGTGACGCCCAAATCCCACAAACGAATAAAAAAAAATCTATAGAATTTGGATGAAGACAGGATCAGAATTGTGTGTGATGCCCCACAACTGGATAACCCATTAATATTCACTGTCAAGGTTCAGAAATGAAGAATGATTGCAAGCGTAAGCTACCAGAGATTATTGTCTGTGGAACCATACCTCAGCATTAGTCGTCACCTTCAGAAAACAAATATTGAGGGAAAATCAGAGGAAAACAGGAAGGGGAGGATCTTGACTTTGCACGATAGTGTAAAACGGGTGATAGCAAATCGGCAGCCCATTTTACATCTCTTACAATTTTTATTTCCATTTGAGTCAAGATCTGTCCCGAAGAATGCAAAACTGCACCCATAGTAAAAGAGTTACAGGTGAAGCTCCACAGGAATACCATGCAGTCCTGCTCCAAAGGTTTGAAAGGGAATCTGATGGCTTAGTATTGGATCTGTAACAGTTGGCATGGGAAAGATACTGTAGATGATTGAAATTGAGACCAGTCGATACACATTTCCACTTCTTTTCTGTCCTTCTATTTTCAAATTGATAAATAATTATTGACAGTTACAAAAATGTCATGATTATATTAAAAATGTTTTACTAACATGCTAAAAAAAAGTAAAAATGGCATAGATTTTCCTTTTCTCTAAGCCTGGGGAATCAGCATTCTACAGGTGAAGGGAAGAAGGAAATGGGGCTGGTCACATTGCACTGCCTGGGATTTCACTAGATGCATAACTTGGCCTGCACCTGTTTGGCACCCATATAAAAAAAATGCCCTAATATCTCTAATTTTCATATTAGGTAGCTGATTCCCTTTATACTGCATATAGATGTTATTGGCCCAGAAATTAAAGACGGAGCCTTCCTGCGGGGGTAAGGCTTCCCCGCGATATCTCACTGTGCGCCTGCCTTTTCCTTCCGAGCTCACACGAACTTTAGTTTCAAGGCTGCAGCTGTGCAGTGTGTGCGTATCCCACAGACGCAGTTAATTCGTGCGAGCTGTGGGATCACGTAATTCAGTTAGAGCCAATGGCAGCACACCATCTTTCATTCATAGTTTTGACAGCAAGGGCTGTCAAAGCTATGAATCTATACCCCCCCCAAAAGAACAGCTAAACCTCAATTAAATTTTTTTTAAAAACCATCACATTAATAAAATAAGTATAGTTTATTAAATTAACCACTTTAAACAAAAAATTTAATTTTTGAAAAAATTTAAAATCTTTTTAAAAGTTATAAAAATAAACTTACCTTTCTTTAAAGTCTCTAAAAAAGATATATCTGTTGAAAAAAATTTAAAATACTTAATTAACTACTTACCTTGTTAAAAGAGGGTCTTACGCCTCCTTTCTTTATGTGCAAAATCTTCCATGCTTACCTGCGCGTTCAAAGCACTCAGTGCACTGCGTGCGCGCAGCCTGTAGCGCGCACGCGGTTCACTTAGGAACCGCCCCCTTTTAAGTTCACCAAGTGCCGGTTTTCAGCGCATGCGCAATGCATGCAGAAAACCGGCAATTGGAGACAGAATACGCGAGAGTACACAGTGCGTACTCTCGCGTACTGAGACTAATTTTTGGGCCAATATGTAATGTTATTGAATTACCCTAACAAAGAAATATGACCCAAGTATCAAATCAAGTGGGTATAAGAAATGAATTGAATGAATCACATATAATCCACAGTAGTTTGTTGAGTGTATAGGGGCCAATAATTAGCAACCCTTCCAGACCCAGCTTAGCTCTTGCCGGAAGGGCTGAGAATTAGTTCGGGACCCAGATACTCTGGCCTTCTGAGAGATGGAACCTCTGCCCAGCTCAAACAAGGTCAGCAAAGAGAAGTGGGCAGGGCTGGGAGTGGGAATTCCCAGTGCTTGAAATTCCCACATTCCCAGCCTCTCAGTGACTTGGCAGAACATTGAAACTGGTGCACCGTATGTGGGTGTACTGTGAGGAAGCAGTTGCTAGTATTTCCCACCACCACCCCGGATAGTTGCATGGCCCTCTCCAGGCATAGGCCCACCACCTGGGTAGACCTTCCGGCAAATAATACGGAATGAAATTCAAATGCAGCTGGAAGGCAGCAGGATCGGTGGGGGTAAGTCGCTGCTGCACACCTGCCCAATTTCCCCAAGTAGAAATCGGTCCTACTGTTAATGCGTTATTTTCACCAGGTACAAGGCACACATTTGGGACCATTATGATGCCATCATGTGCAGCAATTCAATGTTAGTGCTATATACCAGTGACAGTGAACAGGAGCAGCATTCTCAGCAGTGGTAAGTTGATTTAGTGCAGCAGGGATAAAGTTGTCAAGAAGATCCTGATTTCCTCCCCATCCCTTTTGAGCTGCAATGGTGAGGAGATATTAGCAATACTTGGAGAAAGGACGTAGGTGAATATTCAGAACTAATCTATGACTTTCTTTTGAATTGCATACCACAGAAATTTCAATGGTCTAAAACTGAATGTCACGTTCCACTAATTAGATTGGCTCACTGAAGCAGAAGTTTTATTTAGTTTTATGGCCTTTTAAAATGAACATAAAATGCTGACCTATTTATGTTGCAAGGCAATTTTCGAACAGACAAAGCATATAAAATGTGCAACAGTATAATATTTGGTCAAGAGCATTGGCCACAGGGGCAATCCCATATTTACTGCAGTGTAAATCACATGTACATGCCACAATTTGTTCATATGCACAGGAGGCAAAGGCATACAGAGAGCTGACAAGCTGAAAAGTGTTTGGACCTCAGCATTTGTAACAGGCACATGGTCAGCAAAAATAAATCGGAACAACAACAACTTGCGTTTATATAGCACCTTTACCGTAGTAAAACATCCCAAGATGCTTCACAGTTATCAAACAAAATTTGACTCTGAGCCAAATAAGTAGATATTATAACATGTGACCAACAACATAGTCAAACAGATAGGTTTTGAGGAGCCTCATGAAGGAGGACAGAGAGGTAGCGAGGTGGAGAGGTTTAGGAATTTTAGAACTTGGATCCTCGGCAGCTGAAGGCACAGCTGCCAATGCTGGAGCAATGAAAATCAGGGATGCTCAAAAGGCCAGAATAGGAGGAGTGCAGAAATCTTGGAGGGTTGTAGGACTGAAGGAGATTACAGAAATGAGGTGGGTGGGGTGGGGAGGGCGCAGGTGGTAGGGTGGGCGAGGCCATGGAGATATTTTAAAACGAGGATGGAAATTTTTAAATTGAGGTGTTGCTGGGAGACAATGTCGATCAGCGAGCATAGTGCTAATGGGTGAACATGACTTGGTGCGAGTTAAGATATGGGCAGCAGATATTGGGTGGAGCTCAAGTTTACAGCGGGTGCAAGGTGGGAGGCTGGCCAGGAGAGCATTGGAATAGTCGATTGTGGAGGTTGCGAACAGTCTGATTCAGCCTCAGACAGTGGCCAGGGAGAGGGATGGAGTCGGTGGCAAGGGAATGCAGTGTGTGGCGGGAACTGAAGACAATGGTCTTGGTCTAACCAATATTTAGTTGGAGGAAATAGCTGCCAGTCTGGGCCTGTGACAGGTGGTAACAGAAGCAACACGAGGGAAAAACCTACTTGACTTCATCCTCACCAATCTACCTGTCGCAGATGCAGCTGTCCATGACAGCATTGGTAGCAGTGACCACCGCACAGTCACTGTGGAGATGAAGTCCCATCGTCACACTGAGGACATCCTCTATCGTGTTGTGTGGCACTACCACCGTGCTAAATGGGATAGATTCAGAACAGATCTAGCAGCTCAAAACTGAGCATCCATGAGGCGCTGTGGGCCATCAGCAGCAGCAGAATTGTATTCCACCACAATCTGTAACCTCATGACCCGGCATATCCCTCAGTCTACCATTACCATCAACCCTGGTTCAATAAGGAGTGTAGAAGAGCATGCCAGGAGCAGCACCAGGCGTACCTAAAAATGCAGTGACAACCTGGGGAAGCTGCAACACAGGACTACATGCATGCTAAAAAGCAGAAGCAGCATGCTATAGACAGAGCTAAGAGATCCCATAATCACCAGATCAGATCAAAGCTCTGCAGTCTTGCTACATCCAGTCGTGAATGGTGGTGGACCATTAAACAACTAACGGGAGAAGGAAGCTCCATGAATATCTCCATCCTCAACGATGGTGGAGCCCAGCACGTGAGTGCAAAAGACAAAGCTGAAGTGTTTGCAACCATCTTCAGCCAGAAGTGCTGAGTGGATGATCCATATTAGCCTCCTCCTGAGGTCCCCACCACCACAGAAGCCGTGATATCAAGAAACGGCTGAGCGCACTGGATACAGCAAAGGCTATGGGCCCCGACAACATCCCGGCTGTCGTGCTGAAGACTTGTGCTCCAGAACTAGCTGCGCCTCTAACCAAGCTGTTCCAGTACAGCTACAACACTGGCATCTATCCGACAATGTGGAAAACTGCCCAGGTATGTCCTGTCCACTAAAAGCAGGACAAATCCAATCCGGCCAATTACCACCCCATCAGTCTACTCTCAGTCATCAGCAAAATGATGGAAGGAGTCATCAACAGTGCTATCAAGCAGCACTTACTCACCAATAACCTGCTCACTGATGCCCAGTTTGGGTTCCGCCAGGACTACTTGGCTCCCGACCTCATTACAGCCTTGGTTCAAACATGGGTAAAAGAGCTGAATTCCAGAGGTGAGGTGAGAGTGACTGCCCTTGACATCAAGGCAGCATTTGACCGAGTGTGGCATCAAGGAGCCCTAGTAAAACTGAAGTCAATGGGAATTGGGGGGAAAACACTCTACTGGCTGGAGTCATACCTAGCACAAAGGAAGATGGTTGTGGTGATTGGAGGTCAATCATCACAGTTCCAGGACATCGCTGCAGGAGTTCCTCAGGGCAGTGTCCTAGGCCCAACCATCTTCAGCTGCTTCATCAATGACCTTCCCTCCATCATAAGGTCAGAAATGGGGATGTTCGCTGATGACTGCACAGTGTTCAGTGCCATTCGCAACTCCTCAGATAATGAAGCAGTTCATGCCCGCATGCAACAAGACCTGGACGACATTCAGGCTTGGGCTGATAAGTGGCAGGTAACATTCACGCCACACAAGTGCCAGGCAATGACTATCTCCAACAAGCGAGTGTCTAACCACTGCCCCTTGATATACAACGGCATTACCATCGCCAAATCCCCCACCATCAGCATCCTGGGGGTCACTATTGACCAGAAACTTAACTGGACAAGCCACATAAATACTGTGGCAACAAGAGCAGGTCAGATGCTGAGTATTCTGTGGCGAGTGTCTCACCTCCTGACTCCCCAAAGCCTGTCCACCATCTACAAGGCACAAGTCAGGAGTGTGATGGAATATTCTCCACTTGCCTGGATGAGTGCAGCTCCAACAACACAAGAAGCTCAACACCATCCAGGACAAAGCAGCCCACTTGATTGGCACCCCATCCACCACCTTAAACATTCACTCCCTCCACCACTGGCGTACCGTGGCTGCAGTACCATCTACAAGATGCACTGCAGCAACTCGCCAAGGCTTCTTCGGCAGCACCTCCCAAACCCGCGACCTCTTCCACCTAGAAGGACAAGGGCAGCAGGCACATGGAAACACCACCACCTCCAAGTTCCCCGCCAAGTCACACGCCATCCTGACTTCGAAGTATATCGCTGGGTCAAAATCCTAGAACTCCCTCCGTAACAGCACTGTGGGAGTACCTTCACCAAACAGACTGCAGCCGTTCAAGAAGGCGGCTCACCACCACCTTCTCAAGGGCAACTAGGGATGGGCAATAAATGCTGGCTTGCCAGCGACACCCACATCCCATGAACAAATTTTAAAAAAAAATTCTGCTCATCCAATACTGGATGTTGGACAAGCAGCATGAGAAATCAGAGTCAGTGGAGGGGTGGAGAGAGGTGGTGGTGAGGTAGAGCTGGGTGTTGTCAGCGTACATGTGAAACCTAACATTGTGTTTGCGGATGATGCCGCTGAGGGGCAGCATGTAGATGAGAAATAGGAGAAGGCCAAGGATAGATCCTTGGGGAACTCCAGAGGTCATGGTGTGGGAGCGGGAAAAGAAGTCACTGTAGGTGATTCTCTGGCTACGACTGGATATATAGAACCTGAACTATAAAAACATAGGGGGAAAAATTTGTGTGTGCCAACAGAATTGCCGCTGTTAACGGCTGCCGCACTACCATTGAAAAATTGGCTCTGGAGGTTGGCGATGTGGAGCGCGTCGTTAACTTACCGTGCAACGCCCTGCTGGTGGTGTTAATGGAGGCCTCCGACCCCAAGTTCCCGTCCACAGTCGGCGTTGCTGCTTCTTACAGCCTGTGGGAACGAGGCTGTGGCGTTCGCATGGCATTGTGGCCAATTAAAGGGGCAGTGCATTCATAACTAATAAAAATTAAAATCAAGTGAAGAAATACATTTTTCTGCCCTTACTGCCTTTCATAAAAACATAAACATTAAAATGAATTCCCAAATGGCAGTCTTCAGCTCATGAAGCTGAATTGTCTTCCACACGTAAAAAAAATGGTAAAAGTGCTTCAGCACTAACACAGATGGCTCAACAAGCCTGGGAAGGGGCACGCAGGGCCTCGTACACAGCACACCAGCTTTGTGGAGGGGGTCACCACTGCAAGAGAGGTCCTCTACCCACAGGGGCCAGGAGGCTCTCCAGAAAGAACGATGTGGGGCCACATCACCGAGGCCGTCACAGCCAGCAGTGTCGCTCCACCACCTGGCTCCAGTGCCCAAAGAAGCTTCATGACCTCAGACCACTGGTCAAGGTCAGTGAATGCATCTTCAAAAGTCATCTCATACCAACTGCATCACGAGCCTCACACACTGCTCAATGCACGACTCCCCTCCCCATCACTCACCAACCAACAATCTGTATCAATAACGAAGCACATCTCCCATTCCTAACCTCACCTCACCCCCCTTGGAGGAGATGGTGCAGGCCATTATTGGCAGAGGCATGACTAAGCCCTTGGCCAGCGGCGGGGCTGAAATGATATAAGATGCTAGTATCCTCGAACGTTATCCTCCTTCTGGCATGCACCTCTTGCTTTCCCGCCCTCCCCTCTCCACAACTCCACCCTTGTGCCTTCCTCATTTAACTCACCCAAGAAATGCAGTCTGCCCAGCCAGTGGTTGACCAAGAGGGAGAGGAGAGTGAAGAAGAAACACTGTCACTTGATTTGACACTCCCAGTCACCAGCTCCTCAAGGACAACCAGCAAGGCCATTTGCAGTGTCCCCCACTGAAAGTCAGCAGCCTTCCACCAGCCATGCTGCAGCCACTGGGATAGCACTGTGTGACATCAGTAGGATAGGCAAAGGCACACACAAGACAGTTACTAAGGGAATGCATAAGGGTGATGAGTTGATTTCTTGATGTCATATTGGATGGATAGATGTATAAAGTTGGATTGGAAAGTTTGCTTTGTGGTGGCTTTTATTTCAGCATTATGGCCAAGAGGACGCTGTGATGTTAAAAGTTTTTTAAGCTTGTCGGGAGTGCTGCTGGAGGGAACAGAGGGAAGGTAAGATGTGGGACAAATGTGGAAAGGGGAATTGGGGTTGTGGTCACTGGTGCTGCAGGCAGATGATTCCATCCCGGATATCCTGGCCATAAAGGGGCTGTCTGGGTTGCATTCTTCCTTCTGCTTCCTCCTGTTCGGCTTCTTCCTCTTCTGTGTCTTCCTCTTTTCTGTGAGCGATGCCGTAAATCTGAAATGACAGCATAAAATGCTGGAAATACTCAGCTAGTGAGGCAGCATCTCGACCTGAGACATGAACTCTGTTTTTCTCTCCACGGACGTTGCCTGACCTGCTGAGTATTTGCAGCATTTACTGTCTTCTCAGAGGCCTTCCTTTACCATCCAAGGCCTTGCAAGCATCCAGCAGCACTCCCTAAACACCTAAAAAAAAAATTAACATCTATTGCAGCAAACCACTACTTCAATAAAGTCAAAAAAATCCAGTCCAAAAGTTTAAATCCAAACTTACCTGAAAGATGTATGTGTCCCTTTAAGAGGTGCTGACATCGCCACTGTCAGTCTGCTTGCATGCCAGGTTTACCTGGCATGCTTAGGACCCAGCGCTGAAATCAGTACTAGGGTCGAAGTTCAGAGTGGTGGCAATTTTTTCACCAGTTCATGGCGCTACGGAGTGGTGGTAAGTAGATGAATTTCTAGCCCATACTATGTGCTTTGGGCCAGTTGTTGTACCTGAAATCCACTAATCACACACTACTACATAGAGCTTCACTGCCATGTTGTTATGAATCCCTTCACTTTGATAATAAACACAAACACTTTTTCTCCCTATTTTTAACCGTACCCTGGCTATGTAAGGCCGCAACCTATTTGCCTGTCTTCTCTGCTCTGTACTGGCTTCAAGAAGATGCTTAAGAATGACACCCCCTCCAATTTCTCTTCCAGGTCTCTGGGTAGGGTGCCTGACCTACATTTGATGCCTGTCATGACTGCATGGCTAAGACACCTTCGAGTGGAATCGTGGGCACAAACCATATTCCATGGCTTTGTAGCACTAGACATTGGTGCTCTAACATACTGTGTCATCACACTTTGTGGCACTAAATTTTGGCACAACAACTATCGATTGTGGCGTTGGGGGAGCACTCCTGCTCCTCCTGGCTCCACAGGAAAGTTTTGTAAAACATGGCATTAAATAAACGTACTTTTATTTGGCAGCTGCAGCGGGTGCTGAAGACTCCTGAATACAGCAGGTCCAACATCTGTCCCGCTCATCGCTGCCCAATTTCTGCGAGCGGACCTAAAACAGGCCACTGATTTACATATGTGAGAGATGTAATGCCTGTTTTAGGTAGTCACCAGGGACACCTGAAAAATGGCCCGACCCAATTTTGGGTCCGACATTATTCAGGTGTCTTCGAAGCTGGGCCTTATTTTCGCTCTTTTTACACCAGTGCAACGAGGTCCAATTTCTACCCCACTGTGTGATCAGACTTTTCAGCCAACGAAACTATCATCATTATGGACACACTATTGTTTATGGGGTAGATTTCACAAATTCGTGCTCCTTACTCTGTGTGGCAGGTGTTCATTTGGGGAATTCAGGTATGGAGGCCAGCATGGTCCATTACATTGTCCCTCCATTAATTATGACAGAAAATCAGATGGAGTGCACTGAGCTCCATGCCCGAACTCACTATATGCACTCCAGCAGTGCTAATTCATAAAATCTACATCTACGTTTCATTTTGAAGGGAAAATGACTACAGAGTGCAATGTATTTGAACCAAAATGAAAACTGCTCCTTTTCCCTTTGTCTCAGTTTATGTTTTTTTATGTCCAAGTCTGCTGGTGGATGAGTTAGTTAATCGCATATTGAAGTTTGCAATTCCGTTATCCAAAGAAACCTTTCAAACACTATTAAATATAAATCCTTTGCACATTCTTCTGCAGAACAAGAAGTATTTTATCTAAATTCATTGAATGGAGTGGTTCTTAGTTAAAGACACTCGAGCTGCTGCTTGTCTGATTCCACCCACTGACTCAAGAAGATTCAACATGTCAGAGGCATGTCAGATGTTGTTAGTAAATTTGCATTTAGTTCCAGCAAACGAATCACTTATGGAAAACCCTATTGATTAGAATGAAATGACAAAACCACTGATGGGATTAGGTGATGGAGATTTATACTGAAGCTGAGACTAACAATATTAATATCTTTAATTATCTGCTGGAAGAGATGTTCTGTATCAGGGACATTCAGAATAAGACCGCAGCACTTATCACATATAATTAAATAAAAAACCCACAAATTCTATTAGTTACATGCAATGTTCTTAGGACAGGAAGACTTACTCATGACAGAATAAGCAAGTGCTAAGGCTCTGTAGAAGCAACATTTGGGAAGATTTGCATGAACCCCTAAAGGATTATTCTTCAGGTATGGGGATGAGCACCAGGTGTTGGCAGTGCGTGCAAAAAGCACAACTTTCAAGCTGGAGTGGAAGCAAGTTTGGATTTGGACAACAGCAGCAGGGAGCAAAGCAAGAGGCAGTCAGCTCAGAGAGTAAAAGCTTTGGTGCAAGGCCATGGGTTCTGCTTCATATAAAGATTTGACTAAGGTATAATGGGGGAGGATGATGATTTTAGACTCTAAATTGTCAGACTGCTTGTCCGACATCCAGTACTGGATGAGTAGAAATTTCCTCCAACTAAATATTGGGAAGACCAAAGCCATTGGAAAGAAATTCGATACTGCTGGAAAATAGGCGTGGGCACTGCAATGCGAGATATGCCCACACCCATTCAAAAAGCGCAGGCAGCACGTCAACTTTGTACTGCCTGCTAATTACCATGATTTTAGCACACAGCCTAGCACTGAAGTTGCTGCTGACAGGTTGTGTGCTCAGCAGGACTAAAGTTCGCGTTGCTAGACTAAGGCTCTACTTAAAGCTAGCTGGCTCATCTTCAAAGCAGCCTGCAACTCTTAAAGCTGAGCTGAATTTGCAAAGAAAAAAATTAAAACTGCTTCATCACGAGGCAGTCCGCACCTTTTAAAGCTGAGCTGCCTTCTGCAGATTACAGGAAACTCTTTATTAACCGGCACCGACGGGACCGGCGTGGTGCCGGTTTATCGAAAGTACCGGATAACGGAGAGTTATATCTACCGAGGCTATTTTTAACAAAGAAAAATAAATAAATCAAGAAATGTGCAGTATACTTCCGACAGCGCCAGGAGGCCGAGTAGTGGCACTTTTGAAAACTACCCCTACTGACTAAATCGGCGTTCGCGGACTCGGACTCGGACTCGGGATCGGCAACATTGCCGGTTATTTGAGAGGAGTTTTCGGAGTACTCGGCGTTCGCGGAGACTCGACTGCGACTCGGCAACATTGCCGGTTATTTGAGAGGAGTTTTCGGAGGATGATTTTTGCCGGTTAAGCGAGAATTCCGGATATTTGGGTGCCGGATAAACAAAAGTTTCCTGTAAAATGTTTTAAATTGCTTCAGCACTAGACAGTCTGCACCTCTGAAAGGTGAGATTCCTTCTGCTGATCGAAGTGCTGAAGCACTTTTAGCATTTAACACAAATGACTCAACAGACCAGGGAAAGGGCACCCAAGGTCACAGACATAGCAGTTGAGCTTTGTGCAGGGGGTCAACATTGGAAGAGAGGTCCTCTATCCACAGGGGGACCAGGAGGCCCTCCAGAAAGAAGGATGTGGGACTAGATTGCCAAGGCAGTCACTGCCAGCATTGTTGCCCCCAGGGCTTGCTCTAGTGTCCAAAGAAGCTTCATGATCTCAGACGAGTGGTCAAGGTCAGTGAATGCATCTTCAAAAGCTGTCTCCTACCAACTGCATCACTAGCCTCACACACTGCTCATTGCACGACCGCCCCCCGCCTTCCTCCTAATCATTCGCTTCTCAACAATCTCTACCAAACATGAGGCACACCTCACATTCCTAGCTTCACCTCACCCCCTGGGAGAAGACGGTGCTGGCTGTTCTTGGCAGGAGCATGGCTGAGCCCTTGGCCAGTGGTGGGGCTGAAAGAATATAAGATGCTGGTATCCTTTACGTTATCCTCCTTCTCACATCCTACAATCTCTTCTGATCTACAAGCTGTATATGGTGTAAGCATGCCCCTTTTGTTTTCCATCTCTCCCATCACCACAACGCCACCCTTGTGCCTTCCTCATTTCAGACACCCAAGAAATACAGCCTGCCCAGCCAATGGTTGACCAAGAAGAGGGAGAGAAAAAGAGGGAGAGAAAAAGAGAGGGAGAGAAGAAGAAGGAGAGGGAGAGAAGAAGGAGAAGAAACAGCAACACTGTCACTCGATTTGACACTCCCAGTCACCAGCTCCTCAAGGTTGACTAGCAAGGCTATTTGCAGTGTCCCCCACTGAAAGTCAGCAGCCTTCCACCAGCCATGCTGCAGCCACTTGGGTAGCACTGTGTGACATCAGTAGGATAGGCAAAGGCACACACAAGACAGTCACTAAGAGAATGCACAAGGGTGATGAGTTGATTTCTTGATGTCATATTAGATGGACAGATGTATAAAGTTGGATTGGAAAGTTTGCTTTGTGGTGGCCTTTATTTTAACATTGTGGTCAAGAAGATGTTGTGATGGTCAGTAACAGAGGGAAGGTAAGGTGTGGGACAAATGTTGAAAGGGGAATTGGGGTTGTGGTCACTGGAACTGCAGGTGGATGATTCGATCCCGGAAATCGCGGCCAGAATGGGGCTGTCTGGGTTGCCTCCTTCATTCTGCTTCCTGCTCTTCGGCTTTTTCCTCTTCTGCTTCCTCCTCCCTCTACGAGCAACTTGTCCCTTTGCTGCCTCTGCTCCATCTCCATGTAATGCTGCAGCCCAAGGGAACTGCGAGCAAGTGGAGTTTTCAGAGGCCTTCCTTTAAGAGCCAAAGGCTCGCAAATGTCCAGCAGCACTCCCTGCACTCCTAGCACACTTTGACAACATTTTAAATGTATTGCACAAAGCCACTACTCCAATAAAATGTATAGAAACCAGTCCAAAAGCAGCTAATATGAACTTACTTGAAAGTTGTGTGTATCCCTTCAAGAAGCGCTGGCACACTCGCCGTTGTACTGCTGCATGCACGTTCGTCTGTGCATGGTTTGGAGAGGGCCTTATTAACAGCAGCAACGTCCAAAATCCCAGATGTGCGTCAATTCAGGCGTTGCACGCTGATTGATTTCACGATCTGGACATTTAAATATGGGAAGCGAGCGCAGGCAACGGCAGCACTGCTGATCTGCCCAAAATGGCGGCGCACCTTGGCAATCTAGTCCCACATCCTTCTTTCCTGACCGGCCTTAATGGCCGGCACGAAGGGCTCCAATTTCCCGGCCATTATCTTTGGTCCCCGCCACAAACTCCGTTCCCTAGTCACCAACTCCATCCCTGTCCCTGGCAACTGTCTGAGGCTGAACCAGACTGTTCGCAACGTTGGTATCATATTTGACCCCGAGATGAGCTTCCGACCACATATCTGCGCCACCACTAAGACTGCCTATTTCCACAATCTGTAACATCGCCCGACTCCGTCCCTGCCTCAACTCATCTGCTACTGAATCTCTCAACCATGGCTTTGTTACCTCTAGACTTGACTATTCCAACGCACTTCTGGCCGCCTCCCACGTTCTATGCTCAGTAAACTTGAAGTCATCCAAAACTTTGTTGCCTGTGTCCTAACTCGCACCAAGTTCCGTTCACCCATCGCCCCTGTGCTCACTGACCTACACTGGCTCCCCGTTAAGCAACGCCACAATTTAAAAATTCTCATCCTTGTTTTCAAATCCCTCCATGATCTCGCCTCTCCCTATCTCTGTAATCTCCTCCAGCCCCACAATCCCCACCCCCCCAACCGCCCCAAGAGATATCTGCGCTCCTCTAATTCTGCCCTCTTGAGCATCTCTGATTATAATCGCTCAACTATTGGTGGCTGTGCCTTCAGCTGCCAAGGCCCTAAGCTCTGGAATTCCCTCCCTAAACCCCTCCGCCTCTCTTTCCTCCTTTAAACTTACAAGCTTTTGGTCATCTGCCGTAATATCTCCTTATGTGGCTCGGTGTCAAATTTTGTTTTATAACGCTCCTGTGAAGCGTCTTGAGATGTTTCACTACATTAAAAGCGCTAGATAAATATAAGTCGTTGTTGTTATAATCTCAATAAGTTGATTGAGGGCTTGGATCATCAAATACTACAGACAGGTTAAATCCTGAATATTACATCACAGGGTAAGCCAGCAAAGTAGGGTTACAGTATATAAATTACTGAAAAGTAAATTTTAAAAAGATATTAGTAATAATTCAGGTGCTAAAAGATGGTAAATGTTTGGAACGATCTCTCAAGCTAGGTATTAGAAGTAAATATCAGACATTCATGAATGAAGATGGACGCTAAATTGAGAGAGTTAGGATATTAAAGGGTTGATCTTTGTGATCTTTCTTTTGTCTCCTAGTTGCCTTCTTCTTCTTCAAATTTCCGAGGCACAGACAATTATCTTAAAAAAAGCAATCATGACTGCTACCTTGAAAGTGGACATTCATCTGCATGATCATATATTGCCAGTCATTGACCACCTGTACATTGATGAAGTGGAATCCTTTGTGGTTCATGAAGCCAAGAGGCTGCACATAGATGAATATCGCTTTGGACACGGGAGAATGCTGCTATGCTGTATATTTCAGTGCCCTCTCATTCTGCTAATTGTTTTCTTTGGGAAAAGTGGTGAAGGTGAAGGTGTTTCCCCTGGTGACCATTTTTGCATTACAGAATGAATTATGTTGCCAATGTCCCCTCTGGTAACATGAAAAAATTCTGAAGTATAAAAGTTCAAGACTGCGGTGAACACCTTCATTGCCATTGGCATTGCCATCCCTGTGTGGCTGAAGGTCAGATTCCAGCAGGCGGCACAATCTGTGAATGCCTCCCTGGTGATGCAGAGTCTGCAAGGATGGAGCTAGTCTGTCTCAGGTGCATGCAAACCTGCCTCATGTCCCTCCTTCCATCCTTTTCTTCCTCCTCCAGAAAACATAAAACGAGGAATAGCTATAAAATTTCTCATATTCTGATGTTTTGGCTGCAGCAATAGAAAGTCCTGCAAACAAAATTGCAGCAAAATATTCCATTGGAAAATAACACCATGAAAAAATCACATCAGAAATCCTATCGTTGAAACTTTAACAAGAATACCAGAATCGGTCTGGCAACTGTCACACAATTTTTTTTTTTTTATTCGTTCATGGGATGTGGGCGTTGCTGGCAAGGCCAGCATTTATTGCCCATCCCTAGTTGCCCTTGAGAAGGTGGCGGTGAGCCGCCTTCTTGAACCGCTGCAGTCCGTGTGGTAAAGGTACTCCCACAGTGCTGTTAGGGAGGGAGTTCCAGGACTTGGACCCAGCGACGATGAAGGAATGGCGATATACTTTCAAGTCAGGATTGTAGGGTTCTCAAAATTCCCACATTCCCCAGAGTTATTAATAAGGGGTACCCTCGACAAAGTGGCTTCTAGACCTCGTGGCAGAAGCCTGCGACATTGAACAGAAACCAGGGCCCTGCAAAAACAGCAGGCCAGGTGACATGCCCGGGCAGATCTCAGCACAGGCTGCCAAAGGAGGCGGGGCTGGCCTCTACAGACAATATTGTATATTACAGGTGGTCGACCGACCTGTCTCCAGCCCCATCAAACTTAGCATTTATACAAAGAAGTAAAGGCAACACAAATGAACAACCATCAGACCAGCAATCATCCTCCACTTAACAAATATTTAATATCGTTAAAGGCCATCTCCTGCCATTAAAGTTAACGACCTTAACAAGCCCACCAGAATTAAACAAAGCACTGGGAAGTTTTGGCGGGCAAATAAGGAACAATCGAACAGTATGACTTGAGACCTGTGCTGGAACGAGACGAGTTCTAAAGCCGGAGTGCTACAGAGACCTGTGCTGGAAGAAGCGGGAGTTCTACAGGGAGAAGTTCCACAGAGACGAGCAGTTTTGCAGCCTAGCAGTTTAAAACAAGCTGTTCAAGCCACACCGAGAGGCCACAAGCAAGACAGCTGAAGCACAGGAATTCTCCAGTATACAGTTCAACTGAAAACAAGACCGTTCAACGAAAAAGGCCACAGGAATTCTCCAGTACACAGTTCAACTGAAAACAAGACCGTTTAACGAAGGCGGCCAGCGGCTCCAGAAACTGACCGACACGCAAGAAACCAGAGCAACGGTTCCAGTGACCATCAAACACCTCGAGGCACAAGGGCCTTATGAAACTTTTTACTTAAAAGGACTTTAAACCATATCTCAACTGTCAAAGGATTTGTTTGGTGAGCATTATCCCTGGTCCCCAAGAGTCTAACTTAGCTAGTAAAGTGGGGTTAGGAGGGGTGAGGTATTGTTATACTGTCATTCTGCCTAACCTGTAACCGTGTGTTCCCCAAACCTATTTAAGTGTGAAGTGTGTTTAAGTTTGTTACCTTTTAATTTTAATAAAAGTTATAGTTCTTTCATTGGAACCTGTGGTCTACTGCATCTTTATTCACAACCCCTAAATAAGTCCAAGTTTTGAACCTGGGGCGTGGGAGCGATTCGAACCGCTCACTGAGTCAAGGGAAAGGCTGACTCCTACCACAACCACTCCCTACAGATGGTGGGTGACTTGGAGGTGGTGGTGTTCCCATGCGCCTGCTGCCCTTGTCCTTCGAGGTGGTAGAGGTCGTGGGTTTGGGAGGTGCTGCCGAAGAAGCCTTGGCGAGTTGCTGCAGTGCATCTTGTAGATGGTACACACTGTAGCCACGGTACACCGGTGGTGGAGGGAGTGAATGTATAAGGTGGTGGATGGGGTGCCAATCAAGTGGGCTGCTTTGTCTTGGATGGTGTCGAGCTTCTTAAGTGTTGTTGGAGCTGCACTCATCCAGGCAAGTGGAGAGTATTCCATCACACTCCTGACTTGTGCCTTGTAGATGGTGGAAAGGCTTTGGGGAGTCAGGAGCTGAGACACTCGCCACAGAATATCCAGCCTCTGACCTGCTCTTGTTGCCACAGTATTTATGTGGCTGGTCCAGTTAAGTTTCTGGTCAATGGTGACCCCCAGGATGTTGATGGTGGGGGATTCGACGATGGTAATGCCATTGAATGTCAAGGGGCGGTGGTTAGACGCTCGCTTGTTGCAGATAGTCATTGCCTGGCACTTGTGTGACGCGAATGTTACCTGCCACTTATCAGCCCAAGCCTGAATGTCGTCCAGGTCTTGCTGCATGTGGGCATGGAATGCTTCATTATCTGAGGAGTTGCAAATGGCACTGAACACTGTGCAGTCATCAGCAAACATCCTCACTTCTGACCTTATGATGGAGGGAAGGTCATTGATGAAGTAGCTGAAGATGGGCAAGATGAACACATTCCCTATGAGAAGATCCAGGGCATCACAGGCAGCTTGATTTAAATACAATTTCCATGGATTTCAATATTAAAATGAAGCTCTCAGATAGAACTTGAGGTGACTGGAAATTAAGCAACGTGTGAGATAGGTAGAGAGTCCGGTCATGCTCGATTTCCCAACCCTCATTCGCCCATTCCATGCAGTTTTCAATCATCCCACTGGTTGTAAAAATGTAGCCTATAAAAAAAGCCGATCCCAGAACATCATGAAGATACTGGATTCTGCTATGATCATCTGTGCATGTCTGATTTAGACCTGCAGTTGTCAATCTAAATGTTGCTCCATTAGTTTTTCCCCAGGTCATCAACCTGTGATCAGACGGAGACACAATTTTTGTACAAAAGACCCATGTTCTTTCTGGAACAGTGTCAAGCCTTTACTTTGCAATTTCCCTTGATGGCCTGGCTGAGATCAGGAACTTGCTCTATCTGGAATTAGAATTATGATCTTGTGTTCTAATATTTCATGTGTGTGTAAAAACTTGATGTGCCAAGCTACCCTGTTGTTCATTTTATTTCTCCTTCTTTCTTATGCTAAGTAAATAAGACTTTGCAATCCTTTACATTGCCCTAGGGTTTCCTGAGCAACACTGGGGGATAAGGAAGGGGCAGAGATGGGGGGGGGGGGGGTTATTTCTGGAGATCTAAGAAGGAAAAAAGGAAAGAACCTGCATTTTCTAGCACCTTCCACAAAATCTAAAGATTCTGAGAGGAGCAGAAAGAAGGACAGGGAGGTATCTACAGGCAAAAAGGGGCGAGCCTGCACCTCGGACATGCCTGAAATTCAGGTGGATTCAGGTCATGTCAGGCATTTTGAGTGCACTCTGCCCGGGAGTAAGTCAGGGATGAGGGAAATTGGGGCCACTGTTTCCTATGACATTGGAAGGGTTGATTTCAAATTTGATAGGTTTCTAGGTCACAAGCCCAAGGTAACAGGGATGCAGCAGTGTCATTTATATCAGGACTTAGTACTTACAAATTCTGGACAAAATCATTCAAAAATACCTACATCCCAAGAGTGAAGAATAGAGCGTGCCCTTATCTGACAAACAAGGCTCCCGTCTCACCAGGCCTTTCAAACATAGGCAGAAAATGAATGAGGTCCCTGTTATATCAGTAGACCTTACAGTGATGAATTGCTTTAGATGCAATTACCTCCATTTTGACAACATCCTGGGGAGCAGAATGCAAATCAAATATTTCTCTGAAGATTCTACCTAGAGTGTTTTTTTTAACCAAAAAAACTCTTAAATACTGTAGAAGTAAATCATGGCAAGAATACACAGTGAAGTCTTTGGGCTGGATTTTCTCAATGAGAAGCTTTTGGAGGCGGGACTGCTGCTTGCCGGCTTTCAATCCCGCCTCCATCAGCTTCTGGCCAACCAGTGGGATTTTCCCCTGATTGACCTTGTTAAGCCCGCCCAGTGGGCTCAGCAGGCCAATTAGGGGGAAGTCATTGAGAGAGCACGTCAACGTCTGACGTGCCATCTGTCAAGACTTCTTGAAAGAAGAAATGTCAGCGTTTGACAGCTCTGTGAAGCTGTCAAACACTGACATTTTGTGTAGTTTGATGAGTCCTTGTGTTCAGGACTCATCAAACCTTTCGACTTTGCAGAAATCACCTGGCTGTTGGTTCAGAGGATCCAACAGCCAGTCTGTGATATCTACAATGGAGATGTCGGGACTCCGGCTCCACAGCGGCTGAAGGCTGTAGGCAGAAACAATGGTAAGTGAACATTTTGTAACACTTTACACTCACCTTACATACTTACCACTCCACTCTTGCACCCATCATTCACTTCTACATCACACTTTGACCCCTCCGACCCCCGCAGACCTCCTTCTCATCTCCTACACCCTGGCGGGGTTCCCCGAGGTCGGAAGCCTGCACTTCATGCTAAAAATGGGGATAATCCTATTGTCTGCCTGTTAACTACCTGTTAACAGGCAGTTAATAGGATTTAATCCCTTTCCTGCCTCGAGGAGACGGGACCCGGGGCAGAACAGCTTCCCGCCTCCTGGCAAGAAGACACGGAGGCGGGTTGGGGGCGGGTTTGCCAGCCGCCCCCAAATTCTGCAACTTTACCGGCAGTCCCGCCTCCATACCCGCTTCCTCAGGCCTGACAAAATCAAGCCCTTTATGTCTCTAGGACAAAGAAGCTGAAGAAACATCCATAACTTCAGAGGCATCACATCTGTTAATTTCCTAACTAAACTTCAATACTCGTCTCTGGTTTACAGCCCAGTGTAAAATAATCTCTGTTCCGCACAGCTCAGGTATGGATTAAAAATATTCATTTCATCCCAAAGTTTCCTGGGATGGCCATACTGAGATATTTGACTATTTTGAGATGTTCAAAGTTCCAGAGGGACAAGAATCTGATGCATGTATCACAAAAAAATCATCCAGCAAGGATCAGCACCATCATAGGCTCCTAGCAAATAGAAAATAGGACAGGATATGCTATATGGAGGATACATTGTCATAGAATAGTACAGCACGGCAGGAGGCCATTCAGCCCATCGAGACTGTGCCGGAAAGCAAGCTGTGCAATTCAGTTTGGCCCTTTATATATTGTACACTGCACAACAGATACATTAATAGAACTTTTTAATGTTATTGGCCCAAAAATTTGTGTTGCTACACGAGAGTACGCACTGTGTACTCTCGCGTATTCTTTCTCCAATTGCCGGTTTTCTGCATGCACTGCGCATGCGCTGAAAACCGGCACTTGGTGAATTCAAAAGGGGGCGGTTCCTAGGTGAACCGCGTGCGCGCTACAGGCTGCGCGCACGCAGTGCACTTAGTGCTTTGAACGCGCAGGTAAGTATGGAAGATTTTACACATAAAGAAAGGAGGTGTAAGACCCTCTTTTAACAAGTTAAGTAGTTAATTAAGTATTATTTTGAATTTTTTTTAACAGGTATATCTTTTTTAGAGACTTTAAAGACAGGTAAGTTTATTTTTATAACTTTTTAAAAAGATTTTAAATTTTTTCAAAAATTTAATTTTTTGTTTAAAATGGTTAATTTATTTAACTATACTTATTTTATTAATGTGATGGTTTTTTTTTTAATTTAATTGAGGTTTAGCTGTTCTTTTGGGGGGGGTATAGATTCATAGCTTTCACAGTACTTATGTGAAAGCTATGAATGAAAGATGGTGTGCTGCCATTGGCTCTAACTGAGTCACGTGATCCCACAGCTCGCACGAATTAACTGCGCCTGTGGGATACGGAAGCCCTGCACAGCTGCTGTCCAGAACATCAAGTTCGTGCGAGCTGGGACTGAAAAAGCCAGCGCGCAGTGAGAGATCGCGGGGAAGCCTTACCCTCGCACGAAGGCTGCCTCACGAATTTTTGGGCCATTACCTTCCTGACAAGACAAGACTGCTACAGCCACAGATCTACTGTCTACAGTGGTAGGGGTTTCCTTTGCAATGTTTAGATCTTGCCGGTGTTACCTTCCGACAGTGCTGACATACAAGCTGTTTGAAAATCATTCATTCTTTCTTCCCTTTTCTGCTGATTATCTCCCTCCTCTCATTTCCTTGTTACTAACTCCTTACTTGCAGGACCTTGCCCAAACAACCACTCTTCATATTTGAACCGAGATAGTGAAAGAGTAGCTATTTTAGCATGATATTCTGTTATGGGTTCTTTAACCCTTCTTACTCGATGGCCTAGAAATTGCAGTACGCCAGAAACCTGCCAGTGCCGCGGGCTGAAGTTAACGGCCACCAGAATTCATAGTGCAGGCAGCACCAGTATTTTGGTGCTGCCTGCTAATTTAAATTAGCGCAGGTAATTGGGGTATGGTAGCTTAGTGGTTATGTTACTGGACTAGTAATCCAGAGGTCTGGAATAATGATCCGGAGACATGAGCTCAAATCCCACCATGACAGGTGAAGAATTTAACTTCAGTTAATTAAATAAATCTGGAATAAAAAGCTAGTGTCAGTAACGATGACCGTGAAAACACCGGACTATCGTAAAAACCCATCTGGTTCACTAATATCCTTCAGGGAAGGAAATCTGCCGTCCTTACCTGGTCTAACATAAGAACATAAGAAATAGGAGCAGGAGTAGGCCAATCGGCCCCTCGAGCCTGCTCCGCCATTCAATAAGATCATGGCTGATCTGATCCTAACCGCCAATCTACTATCTATCACAGAACCATCTCCTGCATCTAACAGAATTGCACACACGAAATAGGAGCAGAATCAGGCTACACAGTCCCTGGGCCCGCTCCACTACCCACAGGGCCATGACCGATCCGAACCTAGACTCATGTCCAAATTCCTGCCCGCTCCCCGTAACCCTTAATGCCCTTTACTTCTAGGAAACTGTCTATTTCTGTTTTAAATTTAATTAATGTCTGGTCTATATGTGACTCCAGACTCACAGCAATGTGGTTGACTCTTAACTGCCCTCTGAAATAGCCTAGCAACCCACTCAATTGTACCAAACCGCTACAAAGAAGTATCACGGACTGCAGCAGTTCAAGAAGGCGGCTCACCATCACCTTCTCAAGTGCAATTAGGGATGGGCAATAATTGGGGCTGGCCCTTGAACGAATAAAAAAATCCCAGGATCTCGCACGCAGTACTCCAGCTTTGTGCAGGGGGTCAACACTGCAAGAGAGGTCCTCTACCCATAGGGGCCAGGAGGCCCTCCAGAAAGAAGGATGTGGGACCAGATCACAGAGGCCATCACTGCCAGCAGTGTCGACCCCACCCCCTGGCTCCAATGCCCAAAGAAGCTTAATGACCTCAGACGAGTGGTCAAGGTCAGTGAATGCATCTTCAAAAGTCATCTCCTACCAACCACACCACGAGCCTCGCACACTGCTCATTGCACGACACCACCCCCGCCCATCACTCACCTACCAACAATCTGTACCATACACGAGGCACATTCCATTCCTAGCTTCACCGCACCCCCTTGGAGGAGACAGTGCTGGCCATTCTTAGTCGGGACATGGCTGAGCCCTTGGCCAGCGGTGAGGCTGAAAGAATACAAGATGCTGGTATCCTCATATGTTATCCTCCTTCTCGTATGCACCTCTTGCTTTCCCGCCCTCCCCTCACAAGAAGAAAATAAAACATCACTCAATTTAACGCCACCAGCTCCTCAAGGTCGCACTGCAAGGCCATTTGCAGTGTCCCCCACTGAAAGTCAGGAGCCTTCCACCAGCCATGCTGCAGCCACTGGGGTAGCACTGTGTGACATCAGTAGGATAGGCAAAGGCACACACAAGACACGCACAAATGGAATGCACAAGGGTGATTAGTTGATTTCTTGATGTCAGAAAGTTCTTTGTTTTAAGATTCCTTCAGCTATTCATTATATCATGCTGTGTCTTTGAAAGTGGTAAAATAGAACACTACTAGACTTTGTACTGAGTTTTAAATATATTTATTAAATAGTGTTAGAAGAAGCAAATAATAGCAGAGGCATAACAATATTACAGTAGTTGTTCAAATTTACTAGTGTTCATATAATAGAAAATAATGTCCTGTATTTTCCGATCCCTACTGGTGTGTACGAGGTGTGTACACACCCGTAGGGTCATCAGAAATGCCGGTTTCAGGCATGCGAAGCGCATGTGCTGAAAACCGGCATTTCCAATCTGTCAAGAATCCTCTTGACAGATCGAACGCCTGTCCTGGAGAAGAGCCTCTGTGGGTGGAGAGTTCCGCTTTCTGCAGAACCTCCACCCGCAGAAATCACTTAAAAATCTTACGCCTGGTAAAAGCAGGCATAAGGCCTGCTTTTACCAGCATAAGAGTTTAAAAAGTTTTTAAAAATAATTTTTTTCACTCATTTATAATTTAAAAATACTTTTTAAAAAAAAGTTTATTTTTAGCCCCGTAAAAAACTTTGATTATTTTTTTCAAAAAATGTAATTTTTGTTTAAAATATTTAATTTAATGTAATTTTAACTCATTTTTAAAACGTGATGGTTTTTTAAAAATTTATTTAATGTTTTGATGTCTTTTTTCAGTGATCCCCATTCATACTTTTGACAGGTCTATCTGTCAAAAGTATGAAGGGGGATTCCCTTCTCCCATTGGCTCGCCTGGCTCACGTGATCCCAGGGACACTTGCGAACCGCATGCGCCTCTGGGATACGTGGGCCCTGCGCATTTCAACTGTGGAGAGGCCCAGGATCGGAAATGGCCGGACCTCGGGAGCCCTCAGGTAAGGGCGTAGATTTTTTTCCCCGATAGGAGGCATCCGCACGCAGGAAGCCTCCTATCGGAAATTACGGGCCATTAATAGTTCACAACTCTAGTACTATAAGTGAGACAGTAAGTACTTTTTTAAATCCGTTAAATCCCTGTTCACCAACTCCAGTAGTTAGATTTTTCTCTAAATCAGATTGCCCTCCAGCAAACCAAATAACAGTCACTGTATCATGTTAAGCTGTGACATGATTTTTATGAGTGAAACTGTTTTCTTTACCTCATTGAGCTCCATGACATAATTAAAGGAGCTAATACCATGCCAAAAGTGAAAATGCTTCATTTTGTTGCAAATCAATTGAGTCCTGATCAGATATCCGCACACACGCTTCTACTAGGAATCACTATATAGTGATTGGGAGAATGATTGCTGAGCAATATTGCCCTTCCTAACACACCTAAACATTACATATTGTAAGGAGAAAGAACAATGTTCTCTTACAAAAGAAAAAAGAAAGAAAAAAGTACAGAAATATCAATAAAAAAAGAGACAGAAGCCAGTACCTAAAATGTACTGTAAAACATGAACATTTAAAAAGTCTAAAAAGCCTTTTTGCACAGGGGTTGGGGAGATCAGAACTACTGTCTGCCTCACAAATTGATCTTGGCATCAGAGGAAGTGAGGCTGAGGGGATGGCTTTCTCACATTAAGGCCGCGATTTTATTAATGGAGACGGGTTGGGTGCGAGTCAGGTGGTTTCCGGTTTCCAGTCCCGCCCCCAGCTGTATCCGGCCCACAGACGTGATTTTACCTTGATTGACCCGCTCTGCTGGCTTGCCAGCCAATTAAGAGGAAGCGGGTCAGATGACGTCATTTGATGACGCATCATCTGCCGGTTTCCTTTAAGGGACCACACACAATTTTATTTTGACAGTTGATTTCTCAGTGTTTGACAGCATTGAGGTGCTGAAAACACTGACAATCACTGCACAAAGGTGACCTCTTGCACCCAGGCTCTCCATTGACTCCCTCCATAGGCTGGAATAGATGGCAGCTGCAGGTGAGGTGGCAGAAGCGATCGGTCACTGGTGAGAGAGGTTCTCCCAGTGAGGCGGCACTGGACATGGATTTAAAAACTTGTAACCTAAAGAAAAGTGTAAATGTATTAAAAATGCAGTTCTCAACATTTTCTTTCCTCTGAGACTCACCATGTGCAACATTGGATCCTTCACACCACTTCTGCAGCTGTCATCAATCCAGAAACATTACAGCAGACTCACAACATGCCACACTTACCTGGCGTGGTGTCCGGACGTTGGGAAACCCGAGCCAAAAGTGGCAAAATTCAAAAATAGGCTGTTAACTATTGGCAACTACCTGTTAATAGGCAGATAATTGCCTTTAATCCTCTTCCCGCCGCTAGGTGTCGGGTCCATTCGCAAATCGGGGACCCGATACTTGGGAAAGTTGTTTGGAGGCGGTTGACGGCGGGATCACAACCCGCCGTCAATCAAAACGATTTTAACCTCTGACCCGCCTCCAAACCCGCCCTCTGAGCACCGGAAAAATCGCAGCCTAAGTATTTCCTCAGATACCACCCCTCTTTTACCCAGCAATCTGGACACCTGGAGGAGCCTGGTGTACAGATCAGCTTGGGGTGGAAATGGGGCCCACCTGGATAACTCTGAAACCTGCGAGCAAATGAATTAACATCAGCCCCTTTATAAACATCCCAGCAGTTGATGCTGGTTGGCCTTTGAGCAGTTTGCTCGCGCTACATTTCCTGGGATTAAGTGACCTCACCTTGACCCTGGACCTTTTCAGTGGAAATGAAAATCGGGCACGGTATAAAACAGGCCACTGATCCGCTATGAGCCTATATCGTGCTACTGGCAAAGACCATTTTCACCCCCAACTGTATATAACCTGCAAGCCATTCCTTTACTCCTATAATTCTAATTCAGAAATTATAATTTTATAAGGCAATGTGCCTCAACTCACTTTTGATTACCTGAAAAGTCTAAAATTCAAGATAAAATACTATTCCACTGAAATAGAGTGACCCAATCAGTTGAAAAAAAGATCAGCAAAGAGAAAATTAAAGTCTTTGTCCAGGACCTCATTTTGGAAAAGCGGGCCAAAATAACTAAGCAGTTCAGGATTTGAAAATTCTATGTCAAGAACAAATTGTTCTGCTCCCTGTCCATCTATTTTAACTGACCCTGACAACAGCAATTGCATCATCTAAGTGAAAGGTAACATCATGCCTTACAACAAGAATAATCAAAGACAGACTCTTACAACTACAAGCCAGTATCCCCATGGTGTGTTACTTTCAATACTGCAAAGAATAAGTCAATAGTTATGTTGAGGAAGATTGACTATGATGTTGCCCATCTACCTCTATTCTTTAAAGATTGCAAATTCTTTTCAGTTACAAACATTCAGCTCTCTGTCTTGATAATCACATCTGTTATACACTGAGGCAAACAAATGGCCTGAGTGGCTGGGAAAACCAGGAGAGTGAAAATTCTAAGAAAAGTTTACTTTATTCATTAACAGATGCAGTGTGTTCCAAATGCCTAAAATCTGTCCTGGTCAAAGTTACCAATAATATCACGTGTGACTGTGACCGTGACCATGACATATTATCTAACTCTGTCATAATTTATATTTCCGTGACCCTCAATATGAATGATCATTCCAACCTCCTCCATCTTCTTTCCCCCGTGGTCCACCTTCTGTAGCCCCACTTTTCATGGTTCTGTTCCCATTTGTACTTACATAGCTAGCACATCTTCCAATGGCTACACCTATATGGTCATCTTCGGTGTGCCATAAGGTATTAATCTTTAGCTCGCTCCTACTCCTCATATGCTTCTTGACAACATAGAATCATAGAATAATACAGCACAGGAGGCCATTCTGCCAATCGTGCCTGGGCCGGGTCCTTGGTAGAACTATCCAACGAGTCCCACTCTCTCGCTCTTTCCCCACAGCCCTGCAATTTTTTCCCTTTAAGTATTTATCAAATTCCCTTTTGAAAGTTACTATTGAATCTGCTTCCACCGCCCCTTCAGGCAGTGCATTCCAGATCACAACAACTCACTGCGTAAAAAATGTTTCCTCATGTCGCCTCTGGTTCTTTCGCCAATCACCTTAAATCGGTGTCTTCTGGTTACCGACCCTTCTGCCACTGGAAACAATTTCTCCTTATTTACTCTATCAAAACTGTTCATGATTTTGAACACCTCTATCAAATCTCCTAGAATCAAAGAATAGTACAGCACAGAAGGAGGCCATCCAGCCCATCGAGTCTGCATTGGCTATTTCGAAGAGCAATCCAGTTAGTCCCACTCCTCTTAACCTTCTCTGCTTTAAGGAGAACAACTCCAGCTTCTCCAGTCTCTCCACATAACTGAAGTCCCTCATCCCTGGTATCATTCTCGTAAATCTCTTCTGCACCCTCTCTAAGGCCTTGATATTCTTCCTAATGTGTGGTGGCTGGAACTGAACAAAATACTCCAGCTGAGGCCCAACCATTGTATTATAAAGGTTTAGCATAACTTCCTTACTTTTTTACTTTATTCCTCTATTAATAAAGTCAAGGACCCATATGTTTTTTTTTTTAAACAGCCTTCTCAACTTGTCCTGCCACCTTTTAGGCCGTCCAGTCCCGAACTGCATAGTTAAAGAAGAACACCACCGGATTCAGTTGGGTGTCCTGGTCACCTGCAATTTAAAATTATAGGCAGCGGGATGGGGGAGGGAATCCAGTGGCTAAGTCTCCCATTCCATTTTAACTGCTCCTGCCCGGTTTCCGCCGAGTGGGTAGGGAGTTCAATTCCGTCCCCAATGACTATCATCAAAATTTGGTAATGTCAGTTTACTAATGATACCAATCACCACAGAATGTTTTACCTCTCCATCTGAAAGGCAACCAAGGGTGAATGGTTGTTGTGATTTCTTGATGGAATCGAACAAAGGACTGAGAAGGAATGAATATCAATCCTATCCATCACCAAAACCGCCTGCTTCCTCCTTTGCAACATCACCCACCTATACTCCAATCTCATGCCCACCACGCTTTCAGCAACCCTGGACTAAATGGGGGTAATTTTCCAAGTTCACACTACCAGCAATGAGCCCTGATTGCCAATGGCACATATCAAGTCAAAGTGGACATGCTGCACATTGGGAAGTTAACAGATGGAAGCGCGAAGTTTCAAAATCAGCGCTCAATTCTCCAATACCTTACTGTCCCTGAACACTTTGGAAACCGGGCAGGGAGGGCAGTTAAAATGGACTGTGACACTTACCCACTCGCTTCCCGCCCCGATCTGGCCAACTGCAATTTTAAATAGCAGGTGACAAGGACACCCGCAAATCCCCTTCCAAGTCCTCCGATCCACTTACCTTGTGCCGGGGACTGTTCCCTTGGGTCCTTGATGGCAGCATCCAAGCCACCCAATTTTAATGGTTGAGCAGTCGAGCCATTTTGGTCAGTAAATCAGCACACAGCATGCTAATGAAGCCCGCCATTAACATCGGTTGAGTCTCCATTCTACCTAAGCAGGACGGACCAACCACATGCCAGGCTGTGTTCCTGCCTGGCTTGAATTTAAAATCTTCAGCCTCATCCACAAATCCTACTACGGTCTCACCCCAGCCTTAATCTGCAACCTTCTCTAGCCTTGTCTCCTCCAGTGCCCTCAGATCATCTGACTCTGTCCTCTTGTACATGAGCTTAGTCCAGGGGGTAATTACTATTATATTATGGTCCAATTTCTTCCATGGTGCATCTATTTTCCATGTCATCAATTGATTGTATTCAGATATTATTTGGACTTTGGATTGTTCAAAGATTTGCTCCCAAAGAATTCAAACATCTGGGGTGATTTCTTGACATTTTTCCTCTAATTGTCTGGCTTTGTCTCTCTTTTGCTGGGGGAAGGAGGTGGGAACCTAAGCCAGAATGCGATTTATTGCTGATGGCAGCCCTCTAGTAGCTCTTCCTGTGGGTGTGAGCCAGGATATTGAGTGCTGGTGGGCTAATCAGCCCAGGCAGGTATCACAGCCAAGCCTAACACAGTTGTTAACTGGGATTCACATAAGCACATTTCCAGCAGTGGTTGATAGATAGAGATTAGCATCAGGAATCCTGCTTGTTTTTTCAGAGGTATCCACATGATTTTTTTTAGCTCCTTCAGAGTACTTACAGAGGATCGATTTCATGTTTACGCTATGGAATAAATGTTTTCTCTCTTACCTGTGTGGAGCAGGATAGAAGGATTATACTAAAATTTCATGAGGCAAATACAACTCACACATATCTTTCATCAGAAACATTAGACAAAACAATGCCACTGAGGCATTTCGGGTTTGATTTTCCTCATGGGCGGATTTACTGTCGGAAGTGCACTGGAATTGTTACTAAGCCTGTCGGTGTTATACTGACATGAATGCACCCAATTTTCCTCATTGCACCTTCTACGTTATATATTGATGGTGGGCTCCGGCTCCATTAGTGCCCTTTATAAGCAGACTGCCTTTGGAGCTGAGAAAAATCCAGTGCTGCTGTACGAACGAAAAGCAAACTAACCTGCAAATAGCAGTCTTGGAAGTTACGCAGGAGCAATCAATGAAAGTGTTTTAAGCAGGGTCTTAAAGGAAGAGAGGGAGGTGGAGAGGTGGAGAGGTTTAGGGAGGGAATTCCAGAACTTAAGGCAGAGACAACTGAAGGCGCCGCCCACAAGGCGGCTCAGTGCACAAGAGGCTCGAGTTAGAGGAACAGAGTTCTCAGAGGGTTGTATGGCTGCAGAATGTTCCAGAGATAGGGAGGAGTGTGGCCATAAATGAATTTAAACACAAAGATGAGTATTTTAAATTTGAGGCATTAGAGGACTAGATCCGCACGATCAGGGGTGATAGGTGAGCAGAACTTGTGTGGGTTAAAATATGGGCAGCAGAGGTTTGCATGAGCTTAGATCTATGGAAGGAGGATGGGAGAGCAACCAGGAATGCAGGACTAATCAAGGCTGGAGGTAACAAAGGCATGAATGAGGGATTCTGCTGAAAATGGAGTATAAGGCAGGAATGGAGGCAGGCAATGTTACCGATATAGGAATAGGAGGTCTTTGCCTTGGCGAGGGTATTGGGTTGAAAGTTCAGCTCAGAGTCAAATAGGGTACTGAGGTTGCAAACACTCTGGTTAAACCTGAGACAGTGGCTGGGAGGGGGATGGAATCGGTGGCGAGGGTAGCGAGTTTGTGGTGGGGGCTGAGGATGATGGCTTTGGTCTTTCCAATCTTTAGCTGGAGAAAACTGCGGCTCGTCCAGGACTAAATGTCGGACAAGCAATCTGACAACACAGAGGCAGTGGAGGGGGAGAAGAGAGGTGGTGGAGAGGTTGAGCTGGATGTCCTCAGTGTACATGTGGAACATATGGAACATAATCAGCACCTGTGAAGAGACGCTCGGTCACTCGACCAGGAAACACCAAGAGTGGTTCGACGAGAACGACCAGGAGATCCAGGAGCTAATAAACCGCAAGCGCAAGGCATTCCTGATCTGGAAACAGCAACAGA
Organism: Squalus acanthias; assembly: GCA_030390025.1. Classification (NCBI taxonomy): domain Eukaryota; kingdom Metazoa; phylum Chordata; class Chondrichthyes; order Squaliformes; family Squalidae; genus Squalus; species Squalus acanthias. The sequence continues at coordinate 101,106,911 of CM059432.1, forward strand.
ACTCGAGAGCAAGAAAGCAGCTCTACAGACGCCTGAAGGCCGAGGTCCAACAAAAAACTCGCGACCTAAAGAACAGATAGTGGGTGGAGAAAGCGCAGGAGATCCAGCAGCTAGCCCACAAACACGACGTGCGTGGATTCTTTAGCGTAGTCAAGGCCACCTACAGCCCAAGCACCCCACTGCGGGCCAAGAACGGAGAGGTACTCATCAAGGACAGAGAGGAAGTCAGTGCCCGCTGGAAGGAGCACTTCGAAGATTTCCTTAACCGAGACTCTGTCTTCGACGCGAATGTCCTCAACTCTATCCCGCAGCATGCTACCCGCCACCATCTCAGCACAACCCCAGCCCGGCATGAGGTTGAAAAGGCCATCCGACAACTGAAGCACAAGACCTCAGGAGCAGATGGAATCCCTGCCGAGGCACTAAAGCATGGCGGAGAAGCACTACTGGCGCGAATTCATGAACTCATTTCTCTTATCTGGAAGGAGAAGAGCATGCCAGGGGATCTCAGAGACGCCATAATTGTGACCATCTTCAAGAAAAGTGACAAGTCCGATTGCGGTAATTACAGAAGAGTTTCCCTGCTGTCTGCCACAGGGAAAGTCATCGCAAGAATCCTCCTCAATCGCCTTCTCCCAGTGGCTGAAGAGCTCCTCCCAGAGTCGCAATGCGGATTCCGCCCACTAAGGGGCACAATGGACATGATCTTCACCGCACGTCAATTACAAGAGAAATGCAGGGAACAGCACCAAGCGCTGTACATGGCCTTCTTTGATCTCACAAAGGCCTTCGACACTGTCAACCGTGAGGGATTATGGAGTGTCCTCCTCAAATTCGGCTGCCCTCAAAAGTTTGTCACCATCCTCCGCCTGCTTCACGACGACATGCAAGCCGTGATCCTGACCAACGGTTCCACCACAGACCCAATTCACGTACGGACCGGGGTCAAGCAAGGCTGTGTCATCGCACAAACGCTCTTCTCGATCTTCCTTGCTGCAATGCTCCATCTCACCCTCAGTAAGCTCCCTGCTGGAGTGCAGCTAATTTACAGAACAAACGGGAAACTGTTCGTCCTCCGTCGCCTCCAGTCCAGATCCAAGGTCGTCCTATCCTCAGTCGTCGAATTACAGTACGCAGACGACGCATGCGTCTGCGCTCACTCGGAGGTCGAACTCGTCAACACCTTCACTGAAGCATACGAAAGCATGGGCCTTACACTAAACATCCGTAAGACAAAGGTCCTCTACCAACCTGCCCCCGCCACACAGTACTGCCCCCCGATTATCAAAATCCACGACAAGGCCTTGGACAACGTGGACCACTTTCCATACCTCGGGAGCCTACTGTCAACAAGGGCAGACGTTGATGACGAAGTCCAACACCGCCTTCAGTGTGTCAGTGCAGCCTTCGGTCGCCTGAGGAAGAGAGTGTTTGAAGACCAGGACCTCAGACCTGGCACCAAGCTCATGGTCTACAGAGCAGTTGTGATACCCGCCCTCCTGTATGCCTCAGAGACATGGACCATGTACAGCAGGCACCTCAAAGCACTGGAGAGGTACCACCAACGCTGCCTCCACAAGATCCTGCAAATCCATTGGCAGGATAGGCGCACCAACGTCAGTGTTCTCGCTCAGGCCAACATCCCCAGCATCGAAGCTTTGACCACGCTCGATCAGCTCCGATGGACGGGTCACATCGTCCACATCCCCAATACGAGACTCCCAAAACAAGTGCTCTGCTCGGAGCTCCGATACGGCAAGAGAGCCCCAGGTGGGCAGAGGAAATGCTTCAAGGACACCCACAAAGCCTCCTTGAAAAAGTGCAACATCCCCACTGACACCTGGGAATCCCTGGCCCAAGACCGCACAAAGTGGAGGAGAAGCATCCGGGAAGGCGCCGAACACCTCGAGTCTCTTCGCCGGGAGCAAGCGGAAGCCAAGCGCAAGCAGCGCAAGGAGTGCACGTCAACCCAAGCACCCCACCCACCCGCCCCTTCAACCACCGTCTGCCCCACCTGTGACAGAGACTGTAGGTCCCGCACTGGACTCATCAGTCACCTGAGAACTCATTTTTAATGTGGAAGCAAGTCATCCTCGGTTCCGAGGGACTGCCTAAGAAGACATGTGGAACCTGACCCCCTCAGATGATGTTGTCAAGGGATAGCATGTATATGAGGAAGAAGAATCCTTGGGAAACTCCAGAAGTAACAGTACAGCAGCGGGAAGAACATAGCTCCCTGAAGTACATAATCTTTGGAAAACCAATCCCTTTTCAATAGTCAGGGCAGCAGCAGGAGGTTACGTCAACTAAGATTCCTTTGATTTATTCTCAATAGTGCACTGCCTGCCTGCAAAAAAGATCAACCTCTTGAATCAGAAAACTTTCATTTTCTTAGTAAAAAAAAAATACATTGCAACAATTGTGCAACATTCAAAACACAAAACTAAAGAAGTGGTATCATATTAATGACTTTTTCGGCAGATGAAGGCGCCGATTTTAATTCCCCCCTCCTGGCGGAAACCAACTGGAGGGTGGGGTAATTAAAATGATGCCAATCACTTATCCCCTCTGATCCTGCTGCCTTCTCACCTTGCCCTGATCTTAACCTACTCTTTTGAGTAGGCGAGCATAACACCCACAGGAAGGGAGCAAAGTCCTTCCTTTAATATACAGATCGGGAGCTGACTGCAATATTAGCTGGAGGCTGAGCAGAGACTCCTTCCCTGTCAGGCCAAACCTGTCGGGAGCCAGATCATGGGCTAGAAGAAGCCCAGGCAGGTTTTATAACTTCATCTTAGGTTTCCTTGTGGGCCAGGAGGAGCATGAGTGCTACTCCAGGCCTCGCGAGGAAGCCCCTCTCCCCGATTTTGGCCAGAGTCCTGACCTACCCCCGATCTCAGCTGGAACCCCCAGCACCCCCTCCTCAACCAACTACCTGGACCCATTCTCACCATGGCCTCCTGCCACCAAATTCCCGCTCCTGCCAGCTGACCAGGATCTAGTCGGGTTTAGGCGGGACTCCGGGACAATTCATGCAAATCTTTTATATAATTGTAGAAATATAAGTGTGCATGAATATACAAACCTATTTATTGTAAAATCAAAGAGAAGTGTACCTGTGAAATCCAGTGCTCATACCTTCACTCCACGAAGAATAAAAACATTACTACATCTCAATATTTATTTCCCGGTTCCAAATAAAAACATGTAGTAAAGAAAAACGCTATACCTGCAATGTTCCCTGTAATTTTTTGGGGGGGCCACGCGGCCCCTTTAACGGGCTGTGTGGCCCATTCAAAAACTGCGAGGTTTTTCTATTTGAAAGCCGGCAAGCCAGCTGCGCGGAACCCCTGGAGCAGCTTAAAGGGAACATTACATACCTGTAATTTGCTTTCTGTTCGGAGGGTCATACATGTTAAATTGAACACTAGTTGCCAGCAGATGTAATTTTTAAATCTTTATTTTACGTATGAAAGTATGTATACTTATTTATTATTGCCTATCATCCTTAGCATTAATTACAATGTCCCTAATTTAATATTTGATTGTAATGAATTAAATATGATTTACTGCATTGCTGAATTATCATCCAGCTAGCCACATTGCATATTAAAACAGATTTTCCACCTCTGTGCTCTTGTTGCATGCCAGGAATGTGTATTGTGAAATTGCACATCCTAGAGCCATGACTCCCTGCCTCTTAAAATTAATGGACAGAAAATTATGGGCTGGGAGTCTTTGTGATATCTGCTCTCAACATGTGCAGGGATTGCAGAAACAGAAAACTTAACCCTTAATGCCAAAACTCAAATCTGAGGAGACACTGCTGAATATAATGTCCCCTCAAAGACCTGGAGTTTCCTCTTTGGGCACAACTCAGAAGTTGCACCCGAAATTGCACCTGAATCAATGCCCATTTTGCCAGTGTCAAGTTACACCCAAGTATCCTCCCAATCTCATTAGAACATGGTCAAACTTAAAATGGCCGTAAATGGGCATAAATCAATAGAAACAATCGGGGCCCAAGGAAATGTCGAACCCGCACCAGAACATTTCTTCTTTGAGTCTTAAAATTAAAAGTTTCAACTCTTTTCACCATCATTCATGCACAGCATGTTTAAGAACCTGAAATTGAAGTAGCTCTTCAGTTTTTAATGTGGCTTCTACTGTGCCATAAATACAGCGCAGGTCTCAGTGAAGATTTGTTTTTGAAAAAACGCTCCAAAAATTGCAATTAAAAGACCAGAAAAATGAATTTGTTTCCTGCTGTGCCCAAAATTCTGCTCGCAATTTTGAGAGACCCCCCCCAAACAAGTGCAATTGGAGGAGACTCGCGTTCGAGAGTCGGTGGGGGGCGGGAGGTTTGATGGATGGACATAAAAGATCAAGGGCATTTGGATATACTGTAGTTATATATGTAACTCACGTAACGCCCAAATTTCTGTGATATTTTAAGCCATGTAATTGATTTGCGTGTGTATCTGGGTGCAAATGCGGAGGAAACTCCAAGCCATAGATTTTAAACAACGTATTGCAATTTAAAATAACAAATTTATGCTATGTTAAAATAGCACAACATGAAATGTTAAGCAATGTGATGCTAGAGGACAGAGGTGCAAAATAAACTATTTCTATTTATATCACACCTGTAACGTAAAGCACCCCAAGGTGCTTCACAAAATAAATGTGTGGAAAACAGATAATGAGCAAGGAAAAGAGAAATTAAGAAGGGTGACCAAAACTTTTGTTGAACAAATGGATTTTGAGAAATTGTTTCGAAGGAGAGAGAAGCAGACAAGGAGAGAGATTTAGACAGGGAATTCCAGAGTCGGGTCCCTGCCACTGAAGGCCCAGTCACCTAAAGTGAGATGAAACATTCTTTGAAACATATAACAAATAAAATTCCTACAGGGTTTGGCAGGGTAGATGCTGGGAGGGTGTTTCCCCTGGCTGGGGAGTCTAGAACTAGGGGTAACAGTCTCAGAGTAAGGGGTCGGCCATTTAGAGAAACTAGGGAAGAGATAGCATAGGTACCAGTATATATATGTCAGAGGACTGGCGAACAGCTAATATTATTTCTATATTCAAAAAGGGAGATAGAACAAATCCACAGAATTATAGACCAGTTAGCTTAATGTTGTTGATAGGAAAGATATTGGAATCTTTACTCAAAGATGTAATAGAAAAAACATCTAGAAACTGAAAATATAACAAAGAACAGTCAGCATGGATTTCAAAAGCAAAGGTCATGCTTGACCAACCTTATTGAATTCTTTGAAGAATTAACAGGAAGAGTGTATAAGGGTGATGTAGTAGACGTAATATATTTGGATTTGGATTTTCAAAAGGCCTTTGATAAAGTACCGCATAGTAGAGTCATGCCTAAAGTCAGAGGAAAAATAATAGATTGGATAGCAAACTAGCTACAAAACAGAAAACCTAGGGAGTTAAAGATAGTTACTCAGAATGGCAGAAAGTGAGAAGTGGTGCACCACAGAGATCGATGCTGGGACCACGATTGTTGATAATTTACATAAATGATTTGGATTCACGAATCAGAAATACAGTATCAAAACTTGAGGATGACACCAATTTGGGAGGTACAGTTGATACTGAGAAGGGCTGCGACAAAGTACATGAAGCCGTTAATAAACTTGCAGAATGGGCATGTAAATGGCTAATTAATTTCACTATAGACAAGTGTGAGGTGGTGTATTTTGGTAGGAGGAATAAGGAGGCCACCAACGCCTTAAAAAATAAGAGTTTAAATAGGGTAGATGAGCAAAGGGATCGAGGGGTACAGATACACAAATCATTAAAAGTAGCAACACAGGTTAACAAAGCCATAAAAAGTGCAAATAATGCACTAAGGTTCATTTCCAGAGGAATAGAATTCAAAAGCAGAGAAGTTATATTAACTTATATAGAACTTTGGTTAGATCACACGTAGAGTACTGTGCACAGAACTGGTCTCTCTATTACAAAAATGAAATAGAAACACTGGAAAAAGTGCAACAAATAATTTACCAGGTTGATACCAGAGCTGAGAAGGTACAACTATCAGGAAGGACTGAACAGGCTGGGGCTCTATTCTCTGTAAAAGACTGAAAAGTGACCTGATAAGAGTTCTTTAAAATTATGAAGGGGTTTGATATGGTAGACGTAGAGAAGATGTTTCCACTTGTGGGGAGTCCAAAACTAGGGGCCATAAATATGATAGTCACTAATACATCCAGTAATCAATTCAGGAGAAACTTCCTCACTCAAAGAGTGGTGAGAAATGTGGAACTCGCTGCCATAGCGTGGTTGAGGCAAAAAGCATAAATGCATTTAACAACAACAACTTGCATTTATATAGCAGCTTTAACATAGCAAAATGTCCCAAGGCACTTCACAGGAGCGTAATCAGACAAAATCTGACACTGAGCCAAAGAAGGAGCTATTAGGACAGGCTTAGTAAAAGAGATAAGTTTTAAGAAGCTTCTTAAAGGAGGAGAGAGATGCAGAGATGGAGAGATTTAAGGGGAAGCTAGATAACTACATGAGAGAGAAAGAAATAGAAGGATATGTCAATAGGGTGAAATTAAATAGAGTGGGAGGAGACTCATGTGGAGCATAGACCAGTTGGGCTGAATGGCCTGTTTCTGTGTTGTAAATTCTGTGTAATTCTATGTAAGAGGCTAGAGTCAGAGGTGAGCAGTATTGGGGGCAATGCAGGGCTGAAAGAAGTTGCAGAGATAAAGTGTGGTGGGGTCATGGAGGGATGTAATGATGAAGATTTTAAATTTATGGAGTTGGATGATGGGGAGCTCAGGATGGGGCTAATAGGCAATGAGATGTACTGCAGGGCTGGATCTGCTCAGCAGAGCTTTTGGACAAGTTGGAGTTTATGAAGAGTGGAGGATGGGAGGCTGGCAAGCATCATATTGGAGGAGTTAAGTTTGGAAGAGACAAAGACATGTATAAATGTTTCAACAGATGGGCTGGGGTAGGGGTGGAGGCAGACAATGTTGTTGAGGTGGAAGCAATTTTGAGAATATATGGGGTCTGAAACTCAACTCAGAGATGAACAGCACCCAACGGTTGAGGTTTTGGCTCAGCTGAGACAATGGCTGGGTAGTGGAATTAAATCAAAGTCACAGGAACAGAATTTGTGGCAGGGCCGAAGATGACAGCTCTAGTCTTCCCAATGTTGAACTGGCGGACTGGATGTCAGACAAGCAGCCTGACAATACAGAGGCAGTCAGGGGGTGGTAGTGAGTTCAGTTCCATCGGCATACATGTGGAATCTGACACCATGGGGGAGTCTTAACCCCGCATCTCTGTCCAGTGAAAATTGGAGAACAGTTTGAGCTGAGCAGGGGACATACTACTGCCTTCCTACCCTGATCTGGCTGACAGGCTGGCTCCTTCTTTAAATAGGCAGATTGGGCTCCAAAAACGTCATCGGGGCCCACCTGCAACATTAATCCTGAGGCCTGAACAGGGGAGCAATAGTGGCTTCCCTGCCACACCACCCCTGCCACTAGCTGGATCGAGTGCCAGAACAAGCTTCTCCACAAGGAAACCTTTAGCCCCTCTGCCCTCGATTCACTCACCTGACTGCTGCGGATGGTACCGTCAAGTCCCTCGAGCAGCCTGCTACCGCCCCAATTCCCGCTCCCGCCTGCCAACCAGGCAGTGATTTTCACCGAGTTCAGATGGGAGTCTGATCTAATTTGTGAAAATGAGGCATGGGGGCTAAAATCTCTCTGGGCCTCAGGCGACACGGCATGCCAGCTTGCGGGTCACACCAGCCCCACCTCCCCACCCCACATACCGCTTCCGCCTCCAGGTAAAATTGTTCCACATTGTCTGTGGATGATATTGTCAAGGGGTGGCAAGTAAATAAGGAAGAGGAGAAGGTGAAAGATGGATCCCTGTTGGACTCCAGAGGTGATGCTGTGAGGGTGAGAAAAGCTATAAAATTAGGAAAATAATAGGAAGATATTGGAAGCTTATTGTTTCACAAAATACATGGGGAATTCTGTAACCTGTGTATATTATAAAAATGTAAAAATTCACTGTGACACTTTCTGATAGCACTATCAAATACAGGAACAAGCATTTCGATATATTTGGACCTCAGATTCAGATTCACCTGAGGAGACTCCATATTTTGCTGCTTTAAATTGAACTCCAAATCCACATTTTAAGGTCATGGTATGCGAGTCAAAATGACAATAGCTTTTATTCATGTTCTTTTGCATCAGTGTAAAGGGTTCTGCTAAGAGGCTTTTACAGGAAATTCTTCCATTTGAGCTTCAGGATAATACACTGTTTAGCATGAGTGAAATCATTTAAAAACCTGACAGACCATTCAAAATTACACAAAAAGCCCATGGTGGAAATCAAATGGGCTCAAACCTATCATTAGAACACCTATCAACTCCCCAGCAGACTAACATACAATGGAAGAGTGCATCACCATCAACAAACAAAAAATCCTAGCACCATCTCCACCAAACTCAACAACAACAACAACTTGCATTTATATAGCGCCTTTAATGTAGTAAACTGTCCCAAGGCACGTCGCAGGAGCATTATCAGACTAAATTTTACACCGAGCCACATAAGGAGATATCAGGACAGGTGACAGAAAGCTTGGTCAAAGAGGTAGGTTTGAAGCAGCGTCTTAAAGGAAGAAGGGGCGGTTGAGAGGCAGGGGGGTATAGGGAGGGAATTCCAGAGCTTGGGGCTGAGAGAGCTGAAGGGACGACCGCCAATGGACGGGCAAAGGAAATTGGGGATGCACAAGAGAATCATAGAATGGTTGCAGCACGGAAGGCGGCCATTCGGCCCGTCGAGCCCGTGCCAGCTCTCTGCAAGAGCACTTCAGCTAGTCCCACTTCCCCCACCCTTTCCCCGTAGCCCTGCAAATTTATTTCCTTCAGATACTTATCCGACTCCCTTTTGAAAGCTGTGATTGAATCTGCCTCCACCACCCTTTCAGGCAGCGCATTCCAGATCTTAACCACTCGCTGCGTCAAAAAGTTTTTTCTTACATCACCATTGGTTCTTTTGCCAATCACCTTAAATCTATGTCCTCTGGTTCTCGACCCTTCTGCCAATGGGAACAGTTTCCCTCTATCTACTCTGTTCAGACCCCTCATGATTTTGAACACCTTTATCAAATCTCCTCTCAATCTTCTCTGCTCCAGGGAGAACAACCCCAGCTTCCCCAGTCTATCAACGTAACTGAAGTCCCTCATTCCTGGAATCATTCTCGTAAATATTTTCTGCACCCTCTCGAAGGCCATCACATCTTTCCTGCAGTGTGGTGCCCAGAATTGGACATAGTACTCCAGTTGGGGCCGAACCAGTGTTTTATACAGGTTCATCATAATTTCCACACTTTTGTATGCCTCTATTCATGAAGCCCAGGATCCCATAAGCCTTTTTAACTGCTTTCTGAACCTGCCCTGCCTCCTTCAACGATTTGTGCACACATATCCCCAGGTCTCTCTGTTTGTGCACCGTCTTCAGGATTGTACCATTTAGTTTGTATGTCCACTCCTCATTCTTTCCACCAAAATGTATCACTTCACACTTTTCTGCGTTAAATTTGATCTGCCACGTGTCGGCCCATTATGTCTTCCTGACGTCTATCATTCTCCTCCTCACTGTTCACTATACTTCCAAGTTTTGTGTCATCTGCAAATTTTGAAATTGTGCCCTGTACACCCACGTCCAAGTCATTAATATATATCAAGAAAAGCAGTGGTCCTAGAACCGACCCCTGGAGAACACCACTGTATACGTTCCTCCAGTCCGAAAAACAACCGTTCACCACTACTCTGTTTCCTATCACTTAGCCAATTCCGTACCCATGCTGCTACCGTCCCTTTTATTCCATGGGCTTCAACTTTGCTGGCAAGCCTATTATGTGGCACTTTGTCGAACGTCTTTTGGAAATCCATGTATACTACGTCAACTGCATTACCCTCATCAACCCTCTCTGTTACCTCATCAAAAAACTCAATCAAGTTAGTTGAACACGATTTGCTTTTAACAAATCCGTACTGGCTTTGCTTAATTAATCCACACTTATCTAAGTGACTGTTAATTTTGTCTCTGATTATTGTTTCTAAAATCTTCCCCACTACCGAGGTCAAACTGACTGGCCTGTAGTTGCTGGGTTTATCTTTACACCCTTTTTTGAACAAAGAGGCCAGAATTGGAGGAACACAGAGATCTCGGAGGGTTGTAGGGTTGGAGGAGATTACAGAGATCGAGAGGGGCAAGGCATGGAGGGATTTGAACACAAGAATGAGATTTTTAAAATTGAATCGTTGCTGGACCGGGAGCCAATGTTGGTCAGTAAGCATAGGGGTGATGGGTGAACGGGATGGTGCAAGTCAGGATACAGGTAGCAGAGTTTTGGATGAGCTCAAGTTCACGGAGGGTAGAAGATGGGACGCCGGCCAGGAGAGCATAGGAATAGTCAAGTCTGGAGGTACCAAAAGCATGGATGAGAGTTTCAACAGCAGATAGTGATAGGTACTAGTGATAGAAAGGGTGCATTATTGCAGTTTATCACCTCCGCTCCCACCTGGACCAGAAGGATTGAGCCACCACATTTTCATCATAACAAGTAATAAAATGGATACACCACTGCCATGAAGCCACATACCCTTTTCATACTATACTACCACAATTCAAACATTCAGACACAAACTACAAAACCACCAACTCACCCCATGACTAGACTACTGGGAATCAGATAGATGCACACTCACCACAAGGCATTGTAACTCACCTTCCCTTCTAAAAACAAATCTGGATTCTGACCTGTATTTTCAAAGTAAATACATAAAGTAGCACTTACCTTTCTCACTCTGTGGATCCAACCAGAGAAGGCGGTCACTAGCCTGACAATGGACCTGACAAAGGGACAACCAAGGTGGCAGCATGCATGTGGAAAAGGAGGATTGTCCCTCTTGGTGTGGGTGCTTTCTTCCCTCCCACCCCCCTCCCCAAGAAAAAAAGGCTCACATATCAGGATTACTAAAGTCTCATAACTGTTCAATTTCAAGTATTACAGTCATAAGTCAGGCCAATTCAGGTTCAGAGTATGATTTATTCCTCATATCTTCCTTAATATAATACAGTAAAAAAATAACTTGAGAGAGTCAGGATCTTCTGATAATCATAGGAACAGGAGTAGGCCACTCAGCCACTCGAGCCTGTTCCACCGTTCAATTTGATCATTGTTTATCTGTATCTCAACTCCATATAACTAACTTTAATGCCATTAAAGTTACCACAAAGGCTCTCCTAATAACAGAGCCAAAGTGACCAAGAAGATATTGGTTTTGAACCTGGTCCTTGCTGAGATAGCTGATCTATCCTATGGTAGTAGGGACATTATAAGTGCCCTCAGCTCTCTGGACTAGGGAGAGGAAAGTTGGCTGGGGCTTCAGCTGGAAGTCTATTTGTGTGTGGACATTGAGTTAGAACAGAATAGGATACCACATCTTCAAATAGCATGCTAGTGCCCACCTCAAGGGTCACACATGGATAATGGGCAAGGTATCAGAGAGCAGCCAGTGTCCACTGAATCTTATCCCAGCAACGAATCAATGCTTCCAGGAGAATGGGAGACTGAAGATAATTAGTGAGGAAGATAGTACAAAGATACACCATGCGAAGGCGCTAGGAACATGACAGCTTGCCACTGCACGATAAAAGATGTAATGCTTGTACCTTTTTATCAGAACCTATTTCCCAAATTCCGTTACAACAACAACCTGCATTTATATAGCGTCTTTAACATACAAAAGCATCCCAAGGTGCTTCACAGGAGCATTATCATACAAGATTTGACACTGAACCACACAAGTCGATTTTAAGACAGGTGGGTCACAGAGGTATGTTTTAAGGAGCATCTTAAAGGTGGACAGAGAAAGTGGAGCGGCGGAGAGGATTAGGGAGGGAATTCCAGAGCTTAGGGTCGAGATAGCTAAAAGCATGGCCGCCAATGGAGGTGAGAAGGAAATCTGGGATGCACAAAAGGCCAGAATTGGAGGCATGTAGGGTTCTCAGAGGATTGTAGGGTTGGAGAAAATGACCGAGATAGGGAGGGGTGAGGCCATGGAGTGATTTGAACACAAGGATGAGAATTTGAAATTTGAGGCATTGCTAGACCGGGAGTCAATCTATGTCAGCAAGCACAGGTGTTATGGGTGACTGGGACTTGGTGCGAGTTAGGATACAGGCAGCAGAGTTTTGGATAAGCTCAAGTTTATGGAAGGTGGAAGATGCGAGGCCAGCTAGGAGAGCATTGGAATAGTCGAGTCTGGAGGTAACAAAGGCATGAATGACTGTTTCAGCAGCAGATGGGCTGAGGCAGGGTCAAAGACAGCTGATATTACGGAGGTGGAAGTAGGCTGTCTTGGTGATGGAGAGGACATGGTGTCAGAAGCTCAGCTCAAAATTGAATAGGACATCGAGGTTGCAAATAGTCTTATTCAGCCTCAGAAAGTGGCTCAGTACTGGATGTCAGGCAAGCAGCATGGCAAACCAGAGGCAGTGGAGGGTTCGAGGAGGTGGTGGTGAGGTAGAGCTAGGTGTTGTTAGCATACGTATAGAATCTGATGTGTTTTCGGAAGATGTTACCGAGGGGCAGCATGTAGATGAGAAGTAGGAAGAGATGCCATTGCAGGAGATTCTCTGGCTATGACCGGATAGATAAGAATGGAACCAGGGAAGGGCAATCCCACTCAGCTGAACAATGGAGGAGAGGTGTTGGAGAAGGGATAGTGCACATGGTCACAGTCACATAGGATGCCATTTGAGACTTTGATTAGGTCAGTTTCAGTGCTGTGGCAGGGATGGAAACAAACATGGAGTTGCGGGAAAGGTGAGCACGGATTCGGGAGGCGACAACACGTTCAAGGACTTTGGACAGGAAAGGGAGATTGAAGATGGGGTAATAGTTTGCAAAGAATGAAGGGTCTAGGATTTTTTTTTTTGAAGGGGAGTTGAGAATGACAGATTTGAAAGGGAGGGGGACAGTTCCAGAGGAGAGGAAAACATTTACAATATCAGCAGGCATGGGGAGCAAGGGGGGAATTTGGGTGGTCAGCATTTTCATGGGAGTAGGGTCAAGAAAGCAAGAGGTGGGTCTCATGGACAAGGTGAGGGGAGATAAGAGAGAAACTAGAGAAAAATGTGAGTTCAGAGCTGGGGCAGAGGGGAACCTTAGGGGAAGTTTGGCTTGATGGGCAAGGGGAAGGGAGGGATGGGACAGAGGCAGCTGAACAGACAGTCTCAGTCTTATTGATAAACAAGTCCATGAGCTCCTCACACTTGTTGGTGGACCTGATGGTGGAGGGGGCAGGGGTTGGAGGTTTAAGGTGATGGTTGGTAGTGGAGAAGAGAAGCTGGGAGTTATCTTGGCATTCCAGGATGATCCTGGAGTAGTAAGCAGTTTTGGCAGAGGAAAGCAGGACCTGATAGTGCTCGATATGTTCCAGCCAGATCTGATGAGAGATGGCTAAACCAGTTGTCCGCCATAAATGTTCAAGTCTGCATCCCTTGGACATAAGAGAGTGGAGATGGGGGCTGTATCGGGGGAACGACCAGGGTAGGAGTAACTGTTCTACTGGGGACAAGGGCATCAAAGATGGAGGTGAGGGTGTGATTGAGGAGATCGGTAGCTGCACAAGTATCATGGCAAATGGAGGGCCAAAGGCTGATATTTAGCAATTTGAAAGTGCCATTGTAAGTGACATGGGGAGTGTTTTTTTCAGGGGTAGCTGCAGCAGGAAGTGGGTTGGAAGTGATCAAAAATGGCCTTACCTATGATTGAGACAGTGGGAGTAGAGAGGTCAGGTGAGATGGCATGATCGAGGAGGAGGCTGTGAACATGGGTAGGAGAGTTTATAAGTAGGGAGAGGTTAAGGGAGGACAGGAAGGCAGTGAACTCAGAGGAAAAGGAGCAAGTTGAGTTGAGATGGAGGTTGAAATCTCCAAGACTGAGAAGTTGCTTGCTACAGAGGCTGAGGGAGGAAAACCGGGAGGATATCTGCAGGAGAAACTTGCCGTGGTACTTGGATGGGCAGTAGAGAATAAAGATTTTAAAGGAGAGGTAAGAGGAATGGAATAAGGTGAGTTGCTCAAAGAAGAAGATGCCAGAGGAGTAGAGGGACAGACCAAGGTAATATTTGGTGATAAGGGCCACACCACCGCGACTATTTGAGCAGGGCAGGTGGTGGAAGGTACAGCCATGCGGGGAGGCTTCTTTACAGAAGAAGGTGTCATTACCTGTGAGCCAAGTTTCTGTCAAGGCCATGATGTCGATGCAATCATCCACAATAAGGTTATTGATGGCAAGGGCCTTGTTCACAAGTGAACGGACATTCTAGAGAGAGATGCGGAGATAGTTGATGCATTGGCAGAATACAGAGTCAGCGGTGTTGAGAGATAACTGGGATGGGACTGAGGTTGGGAAAATTAACTCCCAGTGGGAGCGCTGGGTGGGAAGGTCGGTGAGAGAGTAGGATGGAGCAGTTGGGATTGCTGCTCATAAGGAGGCAGACGTGAGTACCTCGTGGGCCCTTTGGAGAATGCTGAGAGAGGCACAGAGGGAAGAGTGAGCCAAGCCTGGGACGGTGGTAGGAGAGTAGGAAGGTCAAGTAGTGAAGGGTTGGGGCTAGGGATTTGGGGGAGGCAAAGTACCCGAGAGGGGAGAAATGAAAGGAGGCATGACTGGGTAACAGGAAGGTGGAGAGACAGGAGAGAAGGGTCCAAGTGGGGTAAAGAGAAGAGAAGAAAAAGGGAAATAGAAGTAATGGGTTCAGGTCTGGAGCAGCAGCCAAAAGAAGTAACAAATGATCAGATTGTAAAATTAATTTTTTTAATTTATATTTATCCAATTCTGTTTCTTTATCGACACAATACAGCACAAGTCAAAGCACCTGTTTTGTCCAGTCCCTCTGTCTTAATATTAGACTTAACACAGGTCTTGAACCTTGACTTAGATCCAACTCTCAAACCTATTTTTGATTGTGGCCATGACTCTTACGCCTAGAGCTAGATTTGACTGTTACTTTGGGCCAAGTAGTGGCCTTGACATGAATCTTTGCTCTAACTGCAGTCCTGATCATTCAGGATGTGGTGGAAGAGTGAGGCTGACCATACTAAGAGTAGGTTCAGCTTATGGTTCAATTGGGCTATCAGAAAGTGCAAGTCCCCTGAATCTGTCCTGGTATCCCAACAAAGGAATTACCACAGTAATCACACAGAATTGATTCAAGACTGAGAGCCAATAGTGCAAGATCAAAATCATGTTGTCTTTATAGTCAAATGTTAATGCTGCTTCCTTCATGAAGATACTGCCTCTAATGGTTATTTTGCCAATTATCTTAAATCTGTGGCTTTTAGTTACCAACCCATCCGCCAGTGGAAACAGTTTCTCCTTATTTTAGGGTTGCCAACACTGGTTGGAGGTGTTCCTGGAGGTTTGATCACAAGACATTCTGACCACATGACATCTGACCATGTGATGTCTGATCACATGACATATCACCACATGATGTCTGCAAAAATTATTGCATTGAATTTGTTGAGGAGTTAACAAGGAGGGTTGTTGAGGGTAGTGCGTTTGATGTCGTCTACACGGATTTTAGCAAGACTTTTGACAAGGTCCCACATGACAGACTGGTCAGGAAAGTAAAAGCCCATGGGATCCAAGGGAAAGTGGCAAGTTGGATCCAAAATTGGCTCAGTGGCAGGAAGCAAAGGGTAATGGTCGATGGGTGTTTTTGTGACTGGAAAGCTGTTTCGAGTGGGGTTCCGTAGGGCTCAGTACTAGGCCCCTTGCTTTTTGTGATATACATCAATGATTTAGACTAGAATGTAGGGGGCATGATTAAGAAGTTTGCAAATGTCACAAAAATTGGCCATGTGGTTATTTGAGAGGAAGAAAGCTGTAGACTACATGATATCATCAATGGACTGGTCAGGTGGGCAGAAAAGAGGCAAATGGAATTCAATCCGGAGAGGACATTTCGGGGAGTGGGGAGGGCTAACAAGGCAAGGGAATAAATGGTAGGATACTGAGAAGTGTAGAGGAACAGAGGGACCTTGGAGTGCATGTCCACAGATCCCTGAAGGTAGCAGAACAGGTAGATAAGGTGGTTAAGAAGGCATACAGGATACTTTACTTTATTAGCCGAGGCATAGAATATAAGAGCAGGGAGGTTATGCTTGAACTGTATAAAACACAGCTAGAGTACAGTTCTGGTCACCACAGTACAGGAAACATGTGATTGCACTAGAGAGGGTACAGGGGAGATTTACGAGGATGTTGCCAGGACTAGAGAATTTTAGCCATGAGGAAAGATTGGATAGGCTGGGGTTGTATTTTTTGGAATGGAGGAGGCTGAGGGAAGACTTGCTTGAGGTGTATAAAATTATGAGGGGCCTAGATAGAGTGGATAGGAAGGACCTATTTCCCCTAGCAGAGAGGTCAATAACCAGGGGGCATAGATTTAAAGTAATTGGTAGAAGGATTAGAGGGGAGTTGAGGAGAACTTTTTTCACCCAGAGGGTGGTTGGAGTCTGGAACTCACTGTCTGAAAGGGTGGTAGAGGCAGAAATCCTTACCGCATTTAAGAAGTACTTGGATATGCACTTGAAGTGCTGTAACCTACAAGGCTACGGACCAAGAGCTGGAAAGTGGGATTAGGCTGGATAGCTCTTTTTCGACCGACGCAGACACGATGGGTTGAATGGCCTTCTTCTGTGCCGTAAATTTCTATGATTTACCTTATAAAGGTTGGGTCCCCTGTAATTGAGTATTTTTGCTCGTGCCTGTAGCTATTGTGCAAGAAGTTCCGAGAACCAGGAAACCACCATTAAAGTACTTTGATTCCACCAGTAACTAATAGTAACTCACTGAAATTGCACTGATAACTAATAATACTGGTAACAATCAGATTCCCCTCAGAACCAATATAATAACTCACTGATAGTCTATATGTAACTGGTAGTAATAGGTGTAACACCCCAATATCCTACCTGCAACTAGTAGTAATCCTATAACTCGCTGATAGTCACCCTGAAACTACAACCAAACAATCTCCAGCACTGCACAAGGTGTGGTCTGGCTCCCCAGTCAATGCCACTTTTAACAAGCCCCATCTCTCTTTGGACTCTGGTTTGGACTTGGGTTCTGTGTGAAGATGACAGTTCAGAACTGGGAGCCTCAATCAGAGCCAATCTTTACTTAGACTTCAAAAGTCAAAACCCTCTGGCACAGACTGACCTGAACCAAACTGAGGGATTGCACAAAGGGCAGTGGGCTCAGAGTTTGGGACACTAGTCACAGGACACGTTGTCCAAAACTCAGCTCAGCACCAATATTTCTAAACTACTCCCTGGGCTTGGACTCAATAGAGGAGAGTTTTCAATTTTCATAGAATTATAGAATTTACAGCACAGGAGGCCATTCGGCCCCCAGTGCCGGTGCCTGTGCTCGCTCCTGTAACCCTATTCCTCCCAGATCCTTTTAAAATCTTCCTTTTCAAATATTTATCGCATTCCCTTTCAAATGATGCTCCAGTCTCAACCTCAATAACCACTTGTGGTGAAGCATCCGATGATCTAATAGCTTTCAGTTCCAGCACCTTCCTTCTACTTTCCTCCTTGGCTCTTCCAGAGTGAATCCTCAGTCTTGGTCCCCTTGTTCCCCACTAGTGGAAAAAATCTTTTACTATTTACGCACAGCACAAGGTTTCACTCACCCCTTTACTGGCTGCTCCTCTCGCGACGCTGCTCGCACTCACCATGTTGCTGATCCCGGCTCTGCAGAAAATATTGGTCCCTACGCCCACCCCATTCTTTCCCCCCTGCTCAAGCCTCAATTTCCCGACCTCCATACTTCTTCCCTCTCCCCACCCGAGTCCCAATCCCCCAGTCCCCTTCTGTCCCCAACCCCCATCCCCCTGACCCCCATTCTGCAGTCTCCCTCTCTCTGCCCAACCCCCCCTATTCCCAATACTCCCTCTCTCTGCCCAACCCCCCCTATTCCCAATACTCCCTCTCTCTGCTCAGCCCCCCCATTCCCCAATCTCCCTCTCTCTGCCCAACACCGCCATTCCCAAATCTCCCTCTCTCTGCCCAACTCCCCCATTCCCAATACTCCTTCTCTCTGCCCAACCCCCCATTCCCCAATCTCCCTCTCTCTAACCAACACCCCCATTCCCAAATCTCCCTCTCTCTGCCCAACCTCCCCATTCCCCAATCTCCCTCTCTCTGCCCAACACCGCCATTCCCAAATCTCCCTCTCTCTGCCCAACTCCCTCATTCCCAATACTCCCTCTCTCTGCCCAACCCCCCATTCCCCAATCTCCCTCTCTCTAACCAACACCCCCATTCCCAAATCTCCCTCTCTCTGCCCAACCTCCCCATTCCCCAATCTCCCTCTCTCTGCCCAACCCCCCCATTCCCCAATCTCCCTCTCTCCTCCCACCCGACTCCCGACTGTTGCCGACACACCAGCTCTTTGGAGTGGTGGGTTGGTGGTCGAGTCGGAGTTTTCGCTATGGTGGCTACAGTGATTTAATGGACTAGGGATGGTGGGTGGGTGGGGGAGTTGGGGCACTGCTGCAGCGGGAAATTTAGTGTCATAGAGTTATACAGCACAGAAAGAGGCCTTTCAGCCCATCGTGTCTAAGCCGGCCACCAAGCCCTGTCTATTCTAATCCCATTTTCCAGCACTTGGTCCATAGCCTTGTATGCTATGGCGTTTCAAGTGCTCATCTAAATGCTTCTTGAATGTTGTGAGGGTTCCTGCCTCTACCACCCTTTCAGGCAGTGAGTTCCAGATTCCAACCACCCTCTGGGTGAAAAAGTTTTTCCTCAAATCCCCTCTAAACCTCCTGCCCCTTACCTTGAAACTATGCCCCCTGGTTATTGACTCCACTACTAAGGGGAAAAGTTCCTTTCTATCTACCCTATCTATGCCCCTCATAATTTTGTACACCTCAATCAGGTCCCCCCTCAGCCTTCTCTGCTCTAAGGAAAACAACCCCAGCCTGTCCAGTCTCTCTTCATAGCTGAAGCGCTGCAGCCCAGGTAACATCCTGGTGAATCTCCTCTGCACCCTCTCCAATGCAATCACATCCTTCCTAAAGTGTGGCAACCAGAACTGCACACAGTATTCCAGCTGTGGCCTAACTAGCGTTTTGTACAGCTCCATCATAACCTCCCTGCTCTTATATTCTATGCCTTGGCTAATGAAGGCAAGTATCCCATATGCCTTTTTAACCACCTTATCTACCTGTCCTGCTGCCTTCAGAGATCTATGTACATGCACACCAAGGTCCCTCTGATCCTCTGTCCTTCCTAGGGTCCTACCATTCATTGTGTATTCCCTTGCCTTGTTAGTCCTCCCAAAATGCATCACCTCACACTTTTCAGGGTTAAATTACATTTGCCACTGTTCTGCCCAGCTGACCAACCTGAGTATATCGTCCTGTAGCCTGAGGCTTCGCTCCTCACTATTTACCACTCCACCAATTTTCGTGTCATCTGCGAACTTTCTGATCATACCTCCTACATTCATATCTAAATCATTAATGTACACTACAAACAGCAAGGGACCCAGCACCAATCCCTGTGGTACACCACTGGACACAGGCTTCCAGTCACAAACACAACCTTTGACCATCACCCTCTGCCTCCTGCCACTAAGCCAATTTTGGATCCAATGTGCCAAATTGCCCTGGATCCCATGGGCTCTTACCTTCTTGACCAGTCTCCCATGCGGGACTTTGTCAAAAGCCTTACTGAAGTCCATGTAGACCACATCAACTGCACTACCCTCATCCACACACCTAGTCACCCCCTCGAAAAATTCAATCAAATTGGTTAGACATGATCTCCCCCTGGCAAAGCCATGCTGACTATCCTTGATTAATCCTTGCCTCTCCAAGTGGAGACTAATTCTGTCCCTCAGAATTTTTTCCAATAATTTCCCTACCACTGATGTTAGGCTCACTGGCCTGTAATTCCCTGATTTATCCTTACTAAATTGAGAGGTCGCACAACACCAGGTTATAGTCCAACAGTTTTATTTGAAATCACAAGCTTTCGGAGCTATCGATTGCTCCTTCCTCAGGTGAAGTAAATTAGATACAGAATCGCCAAAGCATATATAGATAGAGAACAAAGCATGTGTACCTTACAATTGCAGACCACTAAATTAAATCATCCTGACTATCTGCCGAGGTGTGATAAAGTTAATCAAGTCAGCCAGGAAGGTACCACATCAAAGACATAGCAAGATACAACTGAGACAATGAGGTGTAGTCGCAGGGGTTCTAACGTGTCAAAAGCTGCCGTCTGTATGTAAAACGAAAAGCTTTAAAATTTTTACTTTTTTACTGGGAATCACATCTGTGAACAAGCCAACGACGACTCGAGTCCGGATCACGTCATGTATCGTGACATAAACCCAAGATCCCGGTTGAGACCGTCTTCATGAGTGCGGAACTTGGCTATCAGTTTCTGCTCGATGATTTTGCGTTGTCGTGTGTTTCTAAGGTTGCCTTGGAGAACGCTTACCCGCAGATCCGAGGCTGAATGTCCTTGACTGCTGAAGTGTTCCCCGACTGGGAGGTAACAATCCTGCCTGGCGATTGTTGCGCGGTGCTCGTTCATACGTTGTCTCAGTGTCTGCATGGTCTCGCCGATGTACCATGCCGCGGTGCATTCTTTCCTGCAACGTATGAGGTAGACAACGTTGGCCGAGTCACATGAGTATGTACCATATACCTGGTGGGTAGTGTCCTCACGTGTGATGGTGGTATCTGTGTTGATGATCTGGCATGTCTTGCAGAGTTTGCCATGGCAGGGTTGTGTGGTGTCGTTGTCGCTGTTATCCTGAAAGCTGGGTAATTTGCTGCAAACGATGGTACTTCTGAGGTTAGGCGGCTGTTTGAAGGCAAGTAGTGGAGGCGTGGGGATGGCCTTAGCGAGGTGTTTGTCGTCATCGATGACATGTTGAAGGCTGCGAAGAACATGGCGTAGTTTCTCCGCTCCGGGGAAGTACTGGACGACGTAGGGTACCCTGTTGGTTGTGTCCCGTGTTTGCCTTCTGAGGAGGTCTATGCGATTTTTCGCTGTGGCCCGTCGGAACTGTCGATCGATGAGTCGAGCGTCATATCCCGTTCTTACGAGGGCGTTTTTCAGCGTCCGTAGGTGTCCATCGCGTTCCTCCTCGTCTGAGCAGATCCTGTGTATTCGCAGGGCTTGTCCATAGGGGTGGCTTCTTTAACATGGTTAGGGTGGAAGCTGGAGAAGTGGAGCATCGTGCGGTTGTCCGTGGGCTTGCGGTACAGTAAAGTGCTGAGGTGTCAGTCTTTGATGGAGATTCGTGTGTCCAGGAATGAGACCGATTCTGAGGAGTAGTCCATGGTGAGTTTGATGGTGGGATGGAACTTGTTTATGTTATCGTGTAGTCTTTTCAGTGATCCTTCGCCATGGGTCCAAAGGAAGAAAATGTCGTCGATGTATCTGGTGTACAGCGTTGGCTGGAGGTCCTGTGCAGCGAAGAAGTCTTGCTCGAACTTGTGCATGAAGATGTTGGCGTATTGGGGTGCGAATTTGGTCCCCATGGCTGTTCCGTGTGTTTGGGTAAAAAAATGGTTGTCGAAGGTGAAGACATTGTGGTCAAGGATGAAGCGGATGAGTTGTAGGATGGCGTCTGGAGATTGGCTGTTGTTGATGTTGAGTACTGAGGCTGTTGCAGCGATGCCGTCATCGTGGGGGATACTGGTGTAGAGTGCCGATACGTCCATCGTGGCAAGGAGTGTTCCTGGTTCAACTGGTCCGTGGGTGCTGAGTTTCTGTAAGAAGTCTGTAGTGTCGCGACAGAAGCTGGAGGTTCCCTGTACGATGGGTTTCAGAATGCCCTCGACGTATCCAGAGAGGTTCTCACACAGGGTTCCATTGCCTGATACGATAGGACGTCCGGGTGTGTTGGCTTTGTGTATCTTTGGGAGGCAGTAGAAGTCTCCCACGCGGGGAGTACGTGGGATGAGAGCGCGTAGGATGTTTTGAAGGTCTGGATCGAAGGTCTTGATCAGTCTATTGAGTTGGCGGGTGTGTTCTTTGGTCGGATCTGCGGGTAGCTGTCTGTAGTGTTCCTGGTTGTCCAGTTGTCGGTATGCTTCTTTACAATAGTCCGTTCTGTTCTGTATGACGATGGCTCCTCCTTTGTCCGCTGGTTTGATGACAATGTTGCGGTTGGTCTTGAGAGCGTGGATGGCGTTGCGTTGTGCTCGGGTGACATTCTGGACTGTCTTGTGAGTGCGGCTGATGCATCTCCTGACAGCTTGAGCATACATGTCAAGCTTGGGGCAGCGACCCTCCGTAAAAAAGTAAAAATTTTAAAGCTTTTCGTTTTACATACAGACGGCAGCTTTTGACACGTTAGAACCCCTGCGACTACACCTCATTGTCTCAGTTGTATCTTGCTATGTCTTTGATGTGGTACCTTCCTGGCTGACTTGATTAACTTTATCACACCTCGGCAGATAGTCAGGATGATTTAATTTAGTGGTCTGCAATTGTAAGGTACACATGCTTTGTTCTCTATCTATGTATGCTTTGGCGATTCTGTATCTAATTTACTTCACCTGAGGAAGGAGCAATCGATAGCTCCGAAAGCTTGTGATTTCAAATAAAACTGTTGGACTATAACCTGGTGTTGTGCGACCTCTCAATTTTGTCCACCCCAGTCCAACACCGGCATCTCCGCATCATTATCCTTACTACCCTAGGTAGGGTTGCCAGAAGGGGGCATGGATCTTCCAAGTGCTGCTGCTAGCAGTACAATTAAAGCGCAAAGATTTCTTGCACTGCTAGCAGCAGCACCCGGAAGATCCATGCCCCCTTCCGATAACCCTACCTTATTTACTCTATCAAAACCCCTCATAAATTTGAACACCTATATTAAATCTCCCCTTAATCTTCTTTGTTCTCAGGAGCACAATCCCAGTTTCTCTAGTCTCTCCACGTAACTGAAGTCCCACAACCCTGCCACCACTCTAGTCATTTCCTCTGCAATCTCTCTAAGGCCTTGACATCCTTCCTAAAGTTTGATATCCAGAATTGGACACGATACTCCAGATGAGGCCTATCCAGTGATTTATAAAGTTTTAGCTTAACTTTCTTGCTTCTGTAATCTATGCCGCTATATAAAATGAAGGATTATAAAAGCTTTTTTTTTTTTTTAAACAGCTTTATCAACTTGTCCTGCCACCTTCAAAGATTTGTGTACGTACACCCCCAGATCTCTCTGTTCCTGAACCCTCTTTAAAATTGTACCACTTAGTTTATGTTGCTTTTCCTCATTCTTCCTACCAAAATGCATCACTTCACATGTCTTTGCATAAAATTTGATCTGCCACACGTTTGCCCATTTTACTAGTCTGTCTATGTCCTCAAGTATCTGCTACTATCCTCCTCGCTGTTTACTCCATTTCCACGCTTTGTGTAATGTGCAGATTTTTGAAATTGTCCCCTATACCCAAGTTCAGGTCATGAATATATATCAAAAAGAGCAGTGGACCTAATACTGATCCCTGGGGAACACATACCGTTTGTGGCTCCTTCACTGAAGGAGAAACTTTGTACCCTTCAAATGAGAGCTGAGAAAGCTAAATAGATTAACACATAATTAGGTACAAACCGAAGAAAAAGATGCAAGTAACTGAGTGCTGCATTATACTTTTTCTCCCTTGCCAGTTTTCTCCAACTTCCTCCTTTCCTAAAGGCATTGACTCCTTGCTGGATTGTGGTTCCATGGGCACTGGCCCAAGGGGCTTAGGCATTGGCACCTGGAATTTCCACAGGGGGTTCTCTGGATCGTCCTGGGCCGAATCACAGTGTAAATGCCTGAAGTTACGGCGGAAAAATTGGGCGAAGCCGTACAGAAATTCTACCCCAGAATGTTGACAGCTGTTCAACTGTCAAGCTCAGTCCTGTTCTCACCTGATAGCACACAGCTCACGAGAAAGCACTCACATGGGAAGTCTGAATGGCATTTTTTCTCCCTATTCCAGGGACACCAAAGACAATTCTAGTGCCCTTAACACCATCCTGGCTGAGATGAACTAACTTTGCACAGACCGGGGACTGAACTAGTGACCTTCCTTGCATGTTTCATTTATCCACTGGACAAACTTACTGAGCCATTGGGCAACCTGCACTACATTTTTCAAATTACACTGCGGTGACAAGAGAAATGCACCTTAACAACAACAACTTGCATTTATATAGCGCCTTTAACATAGCAAAACATACCAGGGCACTTCACAGGAACATTATCAAACAAAATCTGACACCAAGCCACATAAGGTGATATAAGGGCAGATGCTTGGTCAAAGAGGTAGGTTTTAAGGAGCCTCTTAAAGGAGGAAAAAGAGAGGTAGAGAGGCGGAGAAGTTTAAGGAGGAAATTTGAGAGCTTAGGGCCTTGGCAGCTGAAGGCACGGCCGTCAATTGTGGAGCAATTAAAATCGGGGATGCACAAAAGGCCAGAATTGGAGGAGCGCTGATATCTCGGAGGTTTGTAGGACTGGAGGATGTTACAGAGATAGGGAGGGGCGAGGTCATGGAGGGATTTGAACACAAAGATGAGAATTTTAAAACTGAGGCTTTGCCGGATCGGAAGCCAATGTAGGTCAGCAATCACAAGGGTGATACGTGAACGGGACTTGGTGTTAGTTAGGACACGGGCAGGAGACTTTTGGATGAGCTCAAGATTATGGAGGGTGGAAGATGGGAGGCCGGCCAGAAGTGCCTTGGAACAGTCAAGTCTAGAGGTAACAAAGGCATGGATGAGGGTTTCAGCAACAGATGAGCTGAGGCAGGGGTGGAGGCAGGCGATGTTACAGAGGTGGAAGGAGGCGGTCTTAGATATGGCGCGGATATGTGATCGAAGCTCATCTCAGGTGAAATACGACACCAAGGTTGCGAACAGTCTGGTTCAGCCTCAGACAATTGCCAGGGAGAAGGATGGAGTCAACACAAGTATTACTGCAAATATTTAGACCTTTTACATTCACACTGTACTGGTGCAATGTGAAGTGCTTGATTTCAAGTCACCTTAGTCTGGAAGCATATCAACCTTCATTGACAATTTTAGTTATGCCAAGATATTTCAAGCAAAACAGTTTCCCATTAAAAATAAACATTAATTACAGTTCCATGCTGTCTCCTGTACTCTGGCTACTGAAGTGGGTATTCATGCACATGTAGTGATTGTCAGTGCAAACACATTGCTCCCTAAGCCTCATGCAAAATAAACATGCATGAATGGTTTAAAAGGTCAGACCTGATTTCTCTCATAGATTTTGATGTGCACCTTTTTAATAGCGGCTTTCCCCATTCTGGCTCCAAAAAAATTAAGTCACTTTCAGTGCCGACGATAAGAACAGTAAGGATACCCATGCACACGGTCACAAAGCTGTATCCATCACAATGACTAGCAACAAAACATCAAACAAGGATAAAGCACAGAAAACGCATACAGAGAACACATCACAAATGACACAGACTCATTTCACTATTCCTCTAGAAAAGATAACAAAAAGGTAGACTCACAGATAGAAAACTTGTTGCTGTTGTCTTTCCCTGGGAACAATTTAACTCCTCTAGATTTAAAATCTATGGACTTTTTCACTATTTAGAAAAACAAACAAAAATACACATCAGAAGAAACAATTTAAAATAAAACTATTTTCCTTTTAAAAGAATGTCATTATTTAATACGCTGCAGTGTTGATGTGATGCAGTTCATTGCAAGAAATAAAGATATGCTGTAATTCACAACTAGCATAATGCTTATTAAATAAAAAATATCCCCAAATAAAGATAACTTCAATGAAAAGAAGGTTGCTTGGTTTTTCTTCAGTGTATTTATCATGTGAGATGACAAGCTCAAGGAGCAATTTTGATCCTCAAGTGATCTCAAATATACAGTATATTGTGGTACTCGCTTTGTGAATGTAAATCCTGAGAGGAGATTATCCAGTTATCACAGAACAGGATAGTTTAAAAGTGTAAAGATAAAAACAGATACACAAGTGTATTTGTCCAGTTCATTTTATGTGAAGCAAGAAGTATTCTGTGCATACATGTTTTATTCAACTTCATTAGCCTATTGCACACAAGTTTTGTCTACACTCTCCGATAGAAAATGCATATTTTGAAAGCTGCCAAATGCACTCGGTAGTTTATAGGTTCATTTCACAGTATTAAAGAAAAAAATCTAATCTTCGAGGGATGTTTGGATTGCTATATCGATAATCAACACAATGAGATTTAAAAAGTACACAAGGTGGCAATATCCGAGAAAATTATTCGACAAGTTTGTATTTTCAAAAATATTATATTCAGCATTATTGCTGTGCTTGATCGTCATGAGCACAATGATACATTCCTTGATAACATTTCAGGGTTTTTTCTTGCAATTGCTTTGTGTTTCAGATCATTTGCACCATTTGCTTAGGACCATACATTATTTATATTGGTTGTGTAAAGAAGCCAGCTTTAGAAGTTTGGTGGCATATCATGTTGATAGAGTAATGTGCTGTGACTTGGAGCAGTAGAGATGGTTTTACAATTACAGTTCCCCACATAGCGTGCTCCTGACGTTGGCTATCCTGTTGGGGAGAAGCACCATGTGAGAGTCAGCCATTCCCTGCAGGGAGGGAGAAGAAACTGATGGGTGAATTATCCTGAATTACTCACATGATTTTCCTGAAGGTCAGCTGCAAAAATTGCACAGAGACTTCAGATCAAGTCATTTACCTGCTCGCTTGGTCAGAGAAAGATGCATTGTGTGAGAAACCACTACAATTAAAAGGTCAGCTTCATCCCTTTTCCTATGTTCTTATGGTATATATACAGGATTCATTTAACTGTTCCTTTATGAAATACTTACATGACTAAAGATTTATATTTTGCTCAGTTATATAAAAAAAAATCATTGTGAAACTTCTCAAAAGTTTGGAACAAAAGAAAATATTCTTAATGCCTGAGCGGTGAATTATTACAACTGTAGTTATAAAAAGATAACACACAATTTACTATGATCTTAACCGCAGTTTTGGTTTTCATACGAATATGTTCAAAAGTCATATTAAACGTACTTAAAACAAAAATTATGGGGAAAAAGCAGAATATGTATGTTAATTATTTGATTGCTTAATGAAAGAACGGTATAGTTCATATGAAAACTATGTAATGTAAATAATAATTTTCAAGTGATAATATATCACATTAAAGCACATCAAATTGAATGTGAAAGCAGAATCAATACCAAATTAGATAAGATTCTTAATTTACAAGGCTTGTGGATTGAAGTAGTGTAATAGTCGAATAATCAAATTAACCAGTTGTACTTGCGAGAGTGAAGGGTCCACATCTAAATGACTTGTCACCTCTCTCCACAGATGCTGCCTGATGTGCTCCGTGTGTCCAGCATTTACTGTTTTTGATTCAGATTTTCAGTATCTGCAATGCTTTACTTTTTGTTCACACTTGGGAGAGTCACTGGTTAGATTGGATTGCTCAGTCAGATAACTCTCAAAGAACCTTTTTTGCCCTGAAGGGGAGAGGAGAAGTGACTAAAACCATCTCAGCCAACAACAGACCTGATGGCTGGGAATACTGGTACTGGTGTGGAGCTCTGCAGAGTTCATTGTTCAGTCACAATCCTCCAAGATTAAAAAGGGCATATGGCACATGAAGAAGACCACTGAAGGGAAGTTAATTAGTTTGAGTAAATGAAATGCTAAAAAGAATATAAAAGTCCAAACTTTAGAAGTCATTCAGAAAATATTTTACATTAGGTAAATTATATAATGTTCCACCTTACAGCAACCAAGGATTTTATAGAACCTTTAAAACTGGAAAAAAGAGTTATTTGGGGGTGAAACTGGTCTTCGCAAGTTGTTCAAAATGGGCTTATGGCGAATTGGCAGCCCGTTTTACACCCTGCCCGATTTTATATTCCATTGAAGTCAATAGAAAAGAAAATTGGGTGGGTTGTAAAACAGGTTACCCATTTGCTATCGCCCGTTTGGTGCTACCAGCCAAGACCCCCATAATATCAAGTTTCCTCAGAGGGCTATTTGAATTTCTTATACTCTCCCGAGTAAGCGGGTACTTCTGAAGCTGCATTAATAGTAGCAAAATATTCAACTGTAACCAAGCCACAGCTTTCTGAGTTTAAATAATCCCAACCTGTTGGATTTTGGACATAAGCGGTGTTCAGTTTCATTGTAACCTGCTCAAGTGTAATAAGAGCCACAGCAGATACAATGCGAAAACAATTTCAATGCTATTGTTAGGTTATAAACTGTGCAATATAAATGAGGAATCCTGCACATTGATGCAGTCAGTTTCTCAGTGTGAATGGTTTTACAGTAATATAGATTTGGATGATAAAACCCATTTGACCTAATCCTTCTAGAAAACCAACTTTACTGTCTTTCCATCAACATATCTAGCTCTTTCTTAAATGACTCCAGTTTCCTGGGGTCAACAACCCTTCCTGGCAGAAGGATTGATTTGCCACATGCAATGAATTTGGTGATATTTATGCTGGTATAAACTGTGATACAGATCTAACAGGGCTATAAAACTCAAACTGGTGGTACAGACTGGTCTCCATACTACAAAAAGGATATAGGAGCACTGGAGAAAGTGCAAAAAAGATTTACAAGGATGATACCAGAACTGAAAGGGTACAACTATCAGGAAGGACTGAACAGACTGGGGCTCCTTTCTCTAGAAAAGAGTGACTGAGATGTGACCCAATAGAGGGCTTCAATAGGGTAGACACTTAGATGATGTTTCCACTTGTGGGGAAGTCCTAAACTAGGGGTCATAAATATAATATAGTCACTAATAAAGCCAATAAGGAATTCAGGAGAAATGTCTTTACTCAGAGAATAGTGAGAATATAGAACTTGTTGCTCAATGGAGTGGTTGAGGTGAATAATATAGATGCATTTAAGGGGAAGCTAGATAAGCACGAGGAAGAAAGGAATAGAAGGATATGGTGTTGGGGTGAGATGAAATAAGATGGGAGGAGGCTCATGTGGCACATAAACACCGGCATAGACCTGTTGGGTCAAATGGCTTGTTTCTGTCTGTAAATTCTATGTAAGAAACCCTAATTCAACCAATTATTGGGGGTAAGTCCAATGAACTTACGTTACATTGCAATTTCCAAATAGTAAAATGGTGTACTCAACTGGAGTTATAAATCACAATGAAAGCCGATTTCCAAAAATCTTATTGCCTTCAAGAAAAACGTAAATTCTATTCTGATGTACCTGAATGCTTTCCTCTCACATTGATGCGCATTACAACATGCTAAAAAAATCCCAATGCATCATATTGTAATGCATTTATCTCAATATACATAATTCACAAACACAATAATGACATTTTATTGTTAGAATTGACATGTGTTCAACATGAATATATTAATGTCAGCAGGCCCCAGAGGATGGAAAAATGCCACATGACTGAACATTCCAAGAACCATTGCAGTTCTACGCAGGATAGGTAACTACTATTCCAAAAGGTCACAGTTACATATGAAATAGGATTGAAAGATAGTCATGGAGTTCAAAAAAATGACACCAGTGATAAAAGTGTGGAAAAGAAACAATTTTTATTTCAACAATTAGAAATATACTACAGGTAAATACATTATATTAAATAGAAAATGAGTATACAATAAATCACAATTATCTCACTACAATCTAAGATAGTAACTTGAACCAATCAGGCGATTATGTACAAAAAATGTTGTGTGTGATGTTTATAATACCACAGTAATTTTGTGCAAGAATTATATGTACCAAAGCTAAACCGTGCATTGCTATGGAAACAAGCAGTAAGATCATTATGTCAATGTATATGATACATTGACATGATGACTATACCGCAATCTTCTCCAGAGAAATAGCTCAAGCAAATGTGGAAAGACTACACCATGGAGCAGTGTAGAAGAAAGTTCCTACTTTTGACCTAAGGTAATGAACAAGTTAACTGGAGAGCCCCTATACCTTGATGACTATGCCAGCCCAAATGGTATATTATTAGACAGTCTCATCATGTCAATGTGCATCAAAGTGTAGACTGCACAGTCACATGGAAGTTCTTAATAGCCGACTTGCACAGGCGTGATTCCTCCGGTGCAAAACTCTGTGAGGTCAAGAGTCTTAAAGAATCTCCCTTGATGTGCCATTGAAGATCATCCTGTTTATTTCCAGAACCTCTAGACAGGCCCCGTGGAGGACCTACCCAGTAGAAATTTACAGCAGCACGTTGTGTACTCCCATCATTCGAAGGCAACTATTCGATGGTTAAGCATATTCCATTTGATCCATATCATTGTCCTCAGGGATGGTTATGACCTTGTGAAAGATGTAGAAACCTGAATGAGGACTAATCCTCTGTGGAGACAAGGACAACATTATGCAATATATTCTGTAAGAATACACATTGTGCAATTTATTACTGTATTATGCAATATTTTACTTATTTGTACTGGAAATGAAAGAAGAACTCTATCAATGCCATACTGAAAGAGAATAATGTGTAAGTGTAGTGGAAGTGAGGAATATTTACAAAGGATTTCTGCAGGTTTAAAGACCGCAAATTAATATTGGCATTCTACATTGGGTACAATTTATACATAACATTGTTCATCTACTGAGAATTTGCTTAAAAAGATAAGCGTGTATTTAGCACTTACCAGACTGATGAAACTTTGAGGATGAAGTTTATTCCTCAGAGACGAGATTGACCAGCATTTCTAATGTTTCCTCCAGCCATGAATGCCTTTTCTTGTTGTGACTGATCCTCCTCAGTATACTTTTAAGTTTTGAGTATTAAAAGCTACCTTCTTTATTGGGTGGGTGGGTGCACCATTGCTTCTGGGAATGGTGGAGGATGTGGGCTGGCGCTTGAGATTGGGCTCCCCTATTGGTACACGGACTGGAGGGATAATCTGCACACCTGGTGTTTACCTGCCTTTTTCTTCCACCATACTCCCGGGCCACTGGAGCCTTCTCCGTTTTGCTAATTTCCAGGCTTCCCTCCCCCTCTCCTTTCTCCCGTAATTATTCACTTGTCCTGTGGGTCTCAGACACATCTGTTGTTTCTCTAATTTCTCTCATTATTGCCTCCTTTTTGTCTTGCACCATCATCACTTATGTCATTTAATCATCTCCCGACATCCACCCTGCCTGCCCCTTTTCCCTGGCTCTGTTCTTCCTTATAAACTGTGCACCCGTAAAATCTTCTGGTTCTGACGAAAGCTCATGGACCTGAATCATTAACCCTACCTTCCTCTCTTCCCTGATGCTGTCTGACCTTCAGTGTTTCCAGCATTTTCTGTTTTCATTTCTTTATTGCTACCCTGTGACAATCAATGAACTTCATGCATTCTCTTGCTTTATTTTGCAATCATTGTCAATCAACATATTTGTTCCTCTAGAGTAATTAGTGCTGATGACATCACAAAAACGGGCTTTATATTTTATGAACTGTTCCCCCAAAAAAACAATTTATATTCAGTAAAACGTGGTCTGATATGTCTTTATGGATTCTATTATGTATTTGTATCATCTCTTTGAATGATGTGACATTCGCTGGCCTGGAACTTGTGGTCCTGATGACAGTGAACTGGTAGCGTTCGCCATCATTTCACCTTTGAAACTGACCGCGACTTCAGGATTTAGCGCATGCGCAGCCTAACGAGGAAATTCTAAGTTGCGTCGGTCATTCACTTACCTCCGCAGGCTGCACTGTGGCCCTCCCTTTCCGCCCGCACCCCCCCCCCCCCCGCCGACCCACCCCCCCATAGAGCCGGCAATCAGTGAAATCACTGATCTGATGAAAACTTCCATTTTTCCGAACAAATATCGCTGTGAGAAACCCCATAAAAAGTTAGACCCGTTCAAATGAGGTGTAACTGGGTTTTTAATGGCAATCTGAGTAATAAGTACTGATAAACAACCATTCAGGCCCTGCAAAACTAATTTTATATTGGTGAAATGTCAAATTTCTCCATTAAGTTAAAAATAATTAGATTTTAAAATTAATTAAAAATATATATTTTAATAGTTTGTTCGTGATATTTCAGCTTCTACCTTAACTCAATGTGTAAGTCCCAATCTTTATTTTGCTCTCTGTAAAAATATTTAAAAAGTGAATGATTATTCGCGCTATTTCCTGGTTTCCTGTCTGTGAGAATTCTGCAATGTGATTGTAGATGTCACAGCAGCTCACACTGTGGGATTCCCACTAAACTATGCTGATCTCAACTGCACGTCGATTGCTGAAAGATAATTAGGCAAAAGTTATTGCAATGTCAAATAGCATTTTAGTAAAGTATTTTTGAAAATACTATTTTAGATTAAAATAAGATGAGCATACACCAAATCCTTCAATTAGTTAATTTTGCAAATGTATTTTCAAATAAATGAACACTCACATAATGCTGCACGTTAACTGAAGTGGCCTAAGGGGGGGATTTATCTGAATGCAGAGTAGCCAGAAATAATTAGATCAGCAGAACAAATATAAATAATCTTTTGAAGAGCTTTAACGTTGAGTAATGCGGTGGTTGGTATAAATTTGGAATGAAAAATACCAGCTGAAAGTGGCACAATGCGCTTCCATTTCCAATGACTTTTACGGACAGGCTTAAAAAAGGCAAAGCAAAACAAAAAAAAAAATATGTTGAGCCTTTCCTATTTTAAAATGATAATGATTCACTACTTCTGGAATTGTAAACCTGGGGAAATACTCAAATATGCCTGGCAACCAAAACCCTAACTTGTTATTTCTGTAGCATCATTTGATTCAGCCTTATAACTGGTGGAAAAATACACCATTTTGAGAAACTTTATCTTGCATTCCCAACATGCTGATTTGTTTTTGATGGAATAGATTTTGATTTCTCTTAATTTATTCAGCGGGCACGTTTTTCCTTAATGTGTATCATAATTCCATTTTACTGCCCAACATAGCTGTAATGTTAAGACTACTGTATGACAATTTGTAAAGACAATGACCAGTTTTAAATGACCAATTTATGAACTATCATTTCAGGACCACAAAGTCGTTCTGTAGCCTAATTATTTTTAATGTTGCTGCAATTATGTTTTGAATAATCTTTTATGAATACATTTTTTTTTAACAACTTATTTGCAAGCAGGTTTGTCAAACGACACCTGCTGTTATGCTACTTAATTTATAAAACAGAAAAGAATGAATTGAATGATCATTAATTTCACTATCACAACCATTCTGGATCAGAACTTCCTGTAACATTACTAAAAGCGGGGAGGGGAAATGTCCTCTGGTCATCATGTGTTAACAAGAATGTGGGAAGATTTCCAATGTTTCCCTAGTACATCCTGGAGGCCAGTTATAGAGGTTATTGGCAGGAGTCTGGGAGCAGGTCAAATATCTAACCTTTTGGCTAGAGGAATGTTAGGCCAGAGATAAAACTACAGATAAAGGGGCAAAATCATTAATGCATTATAATGAAAGGGTTTTACAATTTTTCTAGAATTAACAATCTGGGGAAACCTTCCCATTATGTTTATAATTTTTCTAACACAGCCATAAGAACTTCCAAGGTTTGTAAAATATTCAGCTAGAAATATACTGTAGAAATAACCTTCCAACACTTTGTATAAAATTGAAGCACTGTAGAAATTTTCTTTTGAACCAGGGTATAAATCTGCTCTGTATTTCTTCCTTTTTTTCTCCCAATATAAGTCTTGCTGAAACACATGCCTTCTGGAAGCAACACTGCTCATTGACCTCCTCCAATTCCACTCGGAGACATGGGTGATAAGTTTGCAGTGGGTCCCCTTCTGATTATCAATTCCTCCTGTGCAGAGATGTGTGGCCATCACTCTGCAGCTCCCCAAGGCAGCACAGGTAAAATTCTAAATTTAGTGAGTAGAGCAGTGTCATTAAGTGTTAGCACATTCATTGTCATTCTCATGGAGTGAGGACAGACACAGGAACAAGTGCCACTCTACTTTGATCTGAGTCATATCAAGGGGAAAGGGACTGAGTCTAGACTGCTGTGGTCCTACATGAGGAAAAGCCAATCAGGGACATGGCTGGGTAAATCCTGGCAGTGGCTGGTAGCTCCTGGCGGCCAGCTCCAAAGGTTATTGGCAAAAGCTTGGGAGCAGCCCATGCATCCACCCCATTGATTGCAGAGATGCCACACAAGGGGATGGAGAAGGGGATAAAAATACAAATTAAAAGGGGGAAATACCTCCAGAAGAGTTAAAGAACACAGTGAACTCAGTGCTGTAGAGGAAATCACACCCTCCATTTCCAATTCCATAACGTTGGTACCTTAATATACTGTTCCATCCTGACCGAACTAT
Source organism: Squalus acanthias (assembly GCA_030390025.1). NCBI lineage: Eukaryota > Metazoa > Chordata > Chondrichthyes > Squaliformes > Squalidae > Squalus > Squalus acanthias. The sequence goes on from CM059432.1 coordinate 101,141,412, forward strand.
GAAATGTTTATAATCCATTCTGAGCTCAAAACAAAATACTTCACTCATCCTCACACAATCAGTTCAAAAAATGACAAGCGTATAGCTTACAAATTCCTGTCGATGATATTAACGGGTAAATGCTCAAATCGTTCATGACATTCTTCTGTCTGCTATTTTAAATAGATTTTAAAATCAATGATATACAGAAACCTTAAAATTAATTACAGTTAAGTTCTTTCCAGATGTAAACATGATAATTGTTTCCATCCATTTATTCAAAATAGCCTCTTTCAATATAAAGCTACTTTAGTAACCTAATTATAATGCACACTTGGCATTGGTGCAATATGATCCTTTACTATACATAGAAACATAGAAGAAAAAGAGGAGGAGTAGGCCATTCGGCACTTCGAGCCTGCTCCACCATTCAATATGATCATGGCTGATCCTCTATCTCAATACCATATTCCCGCTCTCTCCCCATAGCCCTTGATGCCTTTTGTGTCTAGAAATCTATCTATCTCCTTCTTAAATATATTCTCCTTCTTAAATATATTAACATTAACAATACAATGAAACCCTGCCATTTTTGCAGAAATCAGAACTTTGTCCTCAGAAGCTTATTCACTTGTAAAAGTTTGCCTTGAATCACAAGTCCTGTACATTAGCTGGGTGTGAAGCTAACCAATTAAACTATAAGTTTCACAGCGTGAAGAAAAAAATTAAGTATCCATTTATCACATTATTCATTTTCTAAAGATGATTGCATCAATTCTAATCCTTAATAGACAGAAGCAGTAAGCAGTGCAATGTGCACTTGTAAGTAAGCATGTGTGGACTTCTGCCTTCTCATCACCCAGCAAGTGTTTTAGTTTTCTCCCGACTTTGTCTGAGTTTGATAACTCATGCTGGGGTACTGTTTCATGCGTGTGTGGTGCACTCCAGTACCTTGTTCAGTGGCCATTCATCATATCTGAACCAGACAGCGGATGTTGGTAGGGGACCTGACTATGCAGGGCATCACAGCTGGGCCCCATCCTATCCTCATCCTACAGCCACAAATGAAATTGAAAAGGACTTCTTGTGATCATCGGGGTGAGGAATGTTAGTGCTGAGAAATGAAACACTTTCCATTTCTGGTGCCCAGTGCCAGCATCAAGCACGATTAGATGCAGAGTAAAGCCCTCACTATAACACACTAACAATGTGCCTCAGCTGCAACTTCAGATGAGCACCTCTACTTCACTAGTCTGACTTTTTTTTAATTTCCCATACCAGCCACCCTGTCATCTCTCTAATTGAGAGTAACAGTTTAGAGCAGTCATGTGCTGCGGGCTATGGCCATTTAGAACCAGATTGAGGCTACCCAAAGTCCCACCAGTCTGGGCTGCATCTGAACCCAGATGCCACAGATGAAAGGTCAATGCACCAACCAGTCCCCTGAAATCCAAAATTTATTGTCCATTTTTTCTTTCTCAACATAGGAGGATAGAGGTCTAGAAATCCGATAAAGCCCGAAAATGGGCGGTGCCACCACGGGTGGAGGTTAACTCGCACCCGTAAAATGAGCGCAAGTAGCACCATTATTTTAGTGCTGCCAGCTGATTTAAATGATTCCAGTGCAGAACCTACTGTGCAACGCGCTGCTTCAGGGGGAGGCCCAATGTAGCGTGGCCGTAGCATCCCTGAAGCGAGGCAGCACTTTCTTAAAGCTAGGCTGTCATTTTAGAAAGCAGTCTTGCGCCCATAAAGGGGAACTGCATTCTAAAATTAAAAAAATAAAAATCATTCAAAAATAGGCGGTCTTTAGCCCTTGGAGCTCAACTGCCTTCTGACAAAAATTAAAAATAATTCCAAAATGGCAGTCTTCAGATCTTAAAGCTGAACGGCGTTCTGCACATTAGAAAATGGTAAAAATGCTTCAGCACTAACACAAATGGCTCAACAAGCCAGGGAAAGGGCACCCAGGGTCTCGCATGCAGCACTCCAGCTTTGCGCAGGGGATCAACACTGGAAGAGAGATCCTCTACCCACAAGCGACCAGGAGTCCCTCCAGAAAGAAGGTTGTGGGACCAGATCACTGAGGCTGTCACCCCAGGACCTAGCTCCAGTGCCCAAGGAGGTTTCATGACCTCCGACCAATGGTCAAGGTCAGTAAATGCATCTTCAAAAGCCATCTCTCACCAACTGTACTACTAGCCTCACACACTGCTCAATGCAAGAACCGCCACCCCCACCCACCCCCTCTCCCCGCCATCACTCGCCTACTAACAATCTCTACCAAACACAAGGTACTATATTTGTACAGGACTTTTTGGGATATGATTTATCCAGAGGATATAATCAATGACGTAATGCGTTCCTCTCTTCTATGCCTCAAATATTCAACACTCAAACAGTAAGGATTACCCACTTCCTACAGTTTGTAGATCGCAGCTGGTGGTACATCTTGTGCTAATGTATGAAAGTAATTTAGCAAATTAGCACACATTCTCAAGTATTGTTTTATGCACCAATTAATATTGGAAGCATCTGTCTGCCCAGTGTCATTTATTATTCAGTTTAATGTGATCTTGGAATTCAACTCTTAAACAACAACATTAATTGAAGTATAAAGTACACATGCAAATTTACAGGCAAGTGGATTTCTTTAAAAGAAGTTCCAGACAATTTGCCTCGGAGCAGATTTAATTATCATATATGTTGTACTGGAAAAAGAAACTTGGGGATTATGAGAATGGGATTGCCTCATTTTAGAACTGATTATTAGCCAGCACCATTGCTGAACTGGCAGATGAAAACACTTTAAGCAAAAACAGTATCAGAGTATTATCTTGTTAAAAGTACAGTGAATAAGTAATCCTAATTCAGATATTTGTGAACAAATGGAGCATAGCTAGTATGAATGAGAACATTTTATACAATCTCTTGCTAATAGATACAGCCTAATAGAGATATTTTGGCCTGTTTAACACCATTTTATCATGTAATGGAAACCAGCTGTGAGAGAGTGATAATAAGTTCAGTTTGTACAGTGTCAGCTGTGGCTCAGTGGGTGGCACACTCGCCACTGAGTCAGAATGTTGTGGGTTCAAGTCCTATTCCAGGGACTTGAGCACATAAATCTAGGCTGACACTCCAGTGCAGTGCTGCACTGTCAGATGTGCCGTCTTTCGGATGAGACGTTAAACCGAGGCCCCGTCTGCTCTCTCAGGTGGACGTAAATGATCCCATGGCACTATTTTGAAGAAGAGCAGGGGAGTTATCCCCGGTATCCTGGCTAATATTTATCCCTAAATCAACATAACAAAAACAGATTATCTGGTCATTATCACATTGCTGTTTGTGGGAGCTTGCTGTGCACAAATTGGCTGCCGCATTTCCCACATTACAATAGTGACTACATTCCAAAAGTACTTCATTGGCTGTAAAGTGCTTTGAGACGTCCGGTGGTCATGAAAGGCGCTATAGAAATGCAAGTCTTCTTTCTTTTTATGGGACATATCACCATTGATGAACATTACTGTACATACTTTATAGTGTTTGTTTAATAGGAACAATTCTAATAAAATAAATACTTTATTTGCCATGCAGGGGGCTCCATAATGAGGCTTATATTATACTTAGAACAGGGATGCAGTTAAAATAAGTCCATAGTAATAAGCAGGATAATAGTATTTTTGTTTCATTTCATACGAGGTTTAATACAATTCAGATTATGTGCTATTACGCCGCATGCAGTAAAATATCTATATAACCTCTCCATAATTAACATTTAATAAAAGCACAATGACTCACAAGAATGGTAATTCCTAGAACCATAAACCAGGAACAAGAGAACATGAAATGCTTGGCGGTACGACAGATTTTCAGGTACCAGCTAAGCGTGAATATTGTAAGCATTTGCTTTAATTCCTGGCTACCAGTGATAGAAAGTGAGGGCATGATTTTTCCTATCAAAAATACACTTCATTTAAGAAGTAGGTTATGGTTTAAATAAAATGGTACGACTGAATGTTACTCTATAACCATCTGCTAGATCTTATTTTTTTAAATGACATAACAGAGGCTGGAGGCAAATGTAATGATGGCAAGTGTCACACTAATTTGATCCTAATACTAGTTGTCACGTGCATAGAAGGATGAGAGAAATTTTACTGAGGTACCAAGGAGCAAATCACAGTTAACTTGTGATCTGATACATGTTCCATTAATTCTGGTTCACCAGTTGATGGTTAATTCTGCTTTCAAATTTCTGTATACAAAGAATAGAGGTCCAGGTGAAGACACTGTCCAGGAGAGAGCCCCACAGGCTGGAGGAGTAGTGTGTGAAGCTTCACCACTGGTGTTCAGCACAATTATTTTGGATTGATAAAGAACTTTGAGGTGCAACTGCAGCAGCGCTTGTTTCTCGAGTACAGCAGTCCCTCAATATAATAGGAGCCAAGGAGAAACAAAATGGGATTGAGTAGCCATTGTATATTCAGCCTGTGCATGGTTCACGTGGTATGGCAATTTCTGAATATCTTTTAACTCATCCCCAAAAAATATACGATCAATAAACAAAAAAAGATTGACCTACATTCTTAATATCTGAACCAAAGTATTTAAAAGCAGACTGTGTCGACCAAATCTGAACAATTGCATGGTTGTGCATTGCCAGGTTTGCTTACCTGTCTATTGCAGGATAGGTTTAAGGGTTAGACTATAGCCCAGAAATTCCTGGGTAGGCCTTGGGGAGGCAGATCTGGGGTGCAATGGCACTGCCACTGGCCCACTGCCAGTGTCCCTGACCCTGTCAGTAATCCTAGGGTCAGGCTACTTTTTAAGTTGTTTCTAACACATCTGGAATGCCTGTTTAATGGGAAGAAAGAATGTTGTTATGGCACCTTGGTTAGTGGGCCCATGAGGCTCTGGTGGGGCATCGGAGAAATTAAACAAAATACCTTCTTCTGCCGGTTTTGGTAATGCAATCGATAATTGATCACATTCAAGAATCCGGTCTTGGAATGTATAAATTCCACTCATCTCCCCCTCATGTCTCGAGCTACACTGGATGCCAAGCACTCATGGGCACCCCTGGCATACAGTGCTGCTAAGGGTGTAAACGGGGGGATTACATTGTATGATCTTTTCCTTTAGATTATAATAAGCCTGCTTATTTGTGGGTGGGTGGGTATATTATGGGCCCACCTTCAAAAGTGTTGGGATTTTCAATGATCCAGTAAAGGGCATCCAACTGCCACAAATGTGCTGTTAACTGCAGCTCATTGTGTGATATAGCAAGTAGTGGTGGCTCTGACAATATCTCCAGTGATGCGGAGATGTCGGTGTTGGACTGGGGTGGACAAAAGTGAGAAGTCGCACAACACCAGGTTATAGTCCAACAGTTTTATTTGAAATCACAAGCTTTCGGAGCTGCTGCCCCTTCGTCAGGTGAAGTCTTCACCTGACGAAGGGGCAGCAGCTCTGAAAGCTTGTGATTTCAAATAAAACTGTTGGACTATAACCTGGTGTTGTGCGACTTCTCAATATCTCCAGTGTTCTCTTTCCACATTTGGTGAAGTGAACACTCCCATCGCAGTTCAGATATTTATACCAAGATATTTTCAGCAGCTCCATTTTTTTCTACCAGACTACAGAGTAATTTCAGTGTGATGGATGAGGAGGACGATGACCAGGGATTTACTTGAGAAAGTTTATGGAGTGTCCCTAAGACCTGTATTCTTATCAGCTGCAATATTTGGATGCTACATGTTATCCTGGTTTATTTCTGGACTGTATTGCGTTCAGGATCAAAAGATGAGTTTCTCTGTACCTTGCCAAAGAAGCCTACAATATTTTTTTAACTGGGCAGGTACATGCTTTGTAGAATACGAACGTTGTTGATGGTAACAAGCAGGGTCAAGGTGTCGTGAAGATTACCACTCCTCGTGGCATTTCCAACTATCTTCTTTAGTTGATTATCCTAGCTGAGTTCAAATGGATGTGATTACCAAGAAGAGCTGAGTGTCTGCAGCATACTCTTGGGATGAGGAACTCCCTATCAGGAGAATTACAGGCACAAACCAAAGTCCTACCACCTGTGGAACATCAGCACCTTTAGGGATACTTGCCCTTTATATCTTAGCTAATGTTTGCGAGCACTGAAAATCTGAAATGCAGATTCAAAATTATTCTTTACAATATATATCACCAATAAATGGTACAAATGGATTGTATAGTTACCCAGTGAGTTGTGCACTGAGTAATTCTATTCCACGAGGCACAACAGTAAAACAATTTTAAAAGCGGTTAGTAAAATAGAAAAAAGTAAAAGATCCAAAATTGTTTATCCTGGACTTTCTACTGGCTAGATCAGGTCAAGGCAAAACTGAAATTTCCTCTTAAATCTTTGGTCCTGCTCCCTCAGTAGGTTATTGTAGCATACCCTACAGTAAGTTCTTCTTTAAGTAACATCACAGAGAATTTTGCCATTTTCTTTTTTAAATGATAAAATACTCTAATAGTAATTTTACATCTCGTTTGAATAGTAGTTTTTTTTCCTGACATAATTGAGACAAGATAGAGATTCAAATCCAGTCAGGTTACGCCATCCTATCAGTGGCTTATGGTGGTATACTACATTAAACATTGGTGAGATGTCCATTGAAGATTTCTGGAGTGCACCACATGCAGGGGCACATTTATGTACTTTGACAAGATAACCATGACTGTTTGTTTGCATTCTATTGATTCAGTCTACAGGATACCGGTTTCAGTTAGCAGTGGGATGCTGTGTGAGTTACACACCTGACTTTATGTTCCCTTCGGACACTGTCCTAACCTCTAACACTCAGGAAGAAACAACCTTTTAAAGACAGCATTATTTTGCCTGGGGTAATAAAAAGCACTACCAAGATAATCTCCTGTGCTTGTTACTTTAATCTAACACTTGTCTACTAGTGTAGATTACCTTTCTGATTTCTCATTGTAATGTTTAAATAATTATCTTCCTGAACATTTATCACTAAAAATTGTCCTTTGTTTAAATAGTTTGAAGGAAACTTAAAAAACATCAAAAAATAACAGTGTACTTCAGAACAGCAAAGAAATGCAATGATGAATGAACCAAAGGATTGAGATTGGTCCCTTCCTGACCATTCTACTTGCTATAAACCAGGGGCAATCTCTGTGATAATGTTCAAAATACCCCACGAAGGGCTATGTTTTGGTTGCAATTTCTTTGCTGTTGTTCTGATTAGTCATTTCTCGGCTTCACCTATGTATCTCATTTGACAAACTGCCCATCAGCAATTTTCTGTAGTAATTTATAAATTGAGGGATCTAACCGACTTATTTTGAATGGGAATCGCTGGGTACTGACAACAGAATTTTTTCCTCTCCTTTACAGTTTGTAAGGGACATACAGGAGCTCACAGGAAACCAACAGTGCATTAACTGGTTTCAGCAGGAGTCAGGGAATCCCTGCTATTGCTGCATTGATTATAGGTTTACCAGAAAAAGCATAAATATGCAAGATTTATCTTTGGGTCACAAGAGAGGCAGAGCTAAGAAAAACACTGCTCTGCACGGACAATGGCCACTGACCTTTACTCGCAAACTTTGCTGGTGTAAAGTTGTCTTTGCACTTTGGAGGCTTTCAAATTGTAATTAACAGTCCAAGAAACTTTGGATACAGATACAGACAGTGCTATTAATTTTTACTTTAAACGTTATAGGTTAGACATTTCCCAGAGACGGCTAATGGCTGAAAATAAACTGCTCGATGTGCTTGTTTTTGTGACCGCACAAAATCATCTTCTGAAAGTAAGCACTCTTCTTGTGTGTAAAGTTACCTTGGTACTGAGCACTGAATCCCCTGTGCCTGTGGTTGTTGTCTGATATAAAGTGCAGCCTAAGCCAGTTCTTGCTGCTGATAATAGGTGGAGGCAGATTCATCCCCGACAACCTGCGACAGAAAATAAAACAGGAATATCTTTGTTATTATTATCCCAGTTCATTTTCCTCCTTTAATAGTCATCATCTAAATGGACCAGTGTCAGTAGGGTCAAATTTAGAGGAACCTGGAAGGAAAGGAGGGATATTAATCTTTGCACAAGGTAAGCTGTTCAAAATAAAATGCATTAACCAGACAAAGATGAGTGACTTATGGCTCTAGCCAGCTTTTGTGATCAACATAACAAGTTTGTTGCATTTTTTTGACATCTTACCATGGTCCAAATGTGTTTTTTGAATGCATGTATATTGTTGAATTAAATGTCAATATTACACAAAATCTACTTGTTGTCTTAAATTAGGAGAGTAAAATTACTCAGGATACTGCACTTGTGGTTTGCAACTGATTGTGAAAAAGTCATACTGAATTCCTGGGCAATGTTAACATTAAGGCTAGTGCACTAATACTATTTGTAAATAATTTATTCTAACCGGTAAGTAAATAGTCACCCGAGCGCTCTCTGTTCTATTTATTCCCATTACAACCTTTTAACATTGCACAATAAATTAACAGAATAGAATGCTACAGCGCAGGAAGTGGCTACTCAGGCCATTTGGTCTGCATCAAAGTTTAAGTTAACAATGGGGCAAACTAGTTTTATTAATGACACCTGTCGAATCTATTCTACTCTCTTTATCTGGTTGGATAATATTATTTCTATATCTTATCACTTGAAAGGCTACATCAGGGCCCAGGCGTTCTGCCAGACTGAGGCGTATCTCCAGCATTGCAGGTTTCCCCCCCGCCCCAGAGATGCTCACTTATCCTGGTCATATTTTTATACTCCGAGTCAGGTACATATGGGAGGGGACTCCCTGGATTTCACTGGGGAGTCGTACTCGTATGGGAGCAGAGAGTTGCTGTGTCAGGCCTAAGGGCATGCTGCAGTAAGAGAAAGAGATGGCCAGCGAGCTGCCTGGTTGTGACAAACTTGAAAATTTTGCTTTGAACCAATGGGGCCTATACACAGCTGCGCTTCGATGACACTTACACAGGCCCCTCTTCAATTTTGGTGCAAGGCCCCCTCCACTGATATTTGAACACTGAATGCCAGGGCTTAGCAGATTCTTTCCTCAATTACTTGGACTTTACATATACCTGCTCACATTGGGGCAGCCATAGCCTAATGGGACCAGTCCACAGAAAATGGCTGGGATGCAGGGATTGCTTTCCAATTCTGTTTACCCTAGATCATCAGAAAAAACAGGGGGGGGAGGCAGGAAGCTTAAGCCATGTAGCGTCTCCATTGTTGATGGATCAGTGTACATTAAACCTTACAGGGATTTTATTAGCCACTACATCACATTCGACTGTATAGTCCTGGATTTTCAACAAATGTTGCAAATGGTTTGCCGCTTCAATAGTATTTAATTCTGCCATTCACTTTCACTCAAAGTAACAGCTCACTGCGATGGAGCTGCCATCATTTAACAGATCCATTACCACAAATCTCACCCTTCTGCGGCCTTGACTGAGCAAGTGTGACATCTGACTAAATCAGTTGGATAACTTTAAGACTGCCTGGTCTGTCTAGCAGGACAGGTTACCGTTCTGTCATTATTTATGTTCCATTTCATACAAACTAAAATAAATACAACACTGAAAAAGTTCAGAATGAAATAAACACTAAACAAGCACCTCTGTTTTTAAAACTCCTGATGCGGAGATGCCGGTGTTGGACTGGGGTGGACAAAATTGAGAAGTCGCACAACACCAGGTTATAGTCCAACAGTTTTATTTGAAATCACAAGCTTTCGGAGTTACTGCTCCTTCATCGGGTGAAGTAAAGTATCTCTTTACTTCACCCGACGAAGGAGCAGTAACTCCGAAAGCTTGTGATTTCAAATAAAACTGTTGGACTATAACCTGGTGTTGTGTGACTTCTCAATTTTAAAACTCCTAACACACTGGCTCATGTTAATTTAAAAAAATCAAGTGCATTTTCTAATTACTTTTTCTGGGTTACTGCACAGAAACGACTGGTCCCAATATCAAAATCACTGGTACATATACCATAACCACAAGAAAACAACTGACCTGTCCAAGGCTTCGTTCACTTGATGGAATATTTCTCACTTGTTCAACCTAAAATGATATCCTTATAATCTAATGCACAAGCCATATCGCAGCACAAAAGCTTGATTCGAACCTTGCGGCAAGAGAGGAGTGTGGGGCCGGCAGGGCAAGCAGGCAGGCGAGGCGGGCAGGCGAGCCTCAACACACCAGTGTGAGACATTTTAACTCCCAGACCTCATCACCATTTTGAGAAAGCTACTCCTGCCAGAATCCGGTGGGACTGATGTGGCGACCAGCAGACAGGAGCAGAACGAGGCAGCGGCAGGAGGGAATGGTCCCCACTAGCTAGGTAAGTGCGTCAGGGGGTGCGACATGATTGTGGTCAGGAAGGGGGCAAGTCTGGGGCAGGAGAGGCCCTGCTACTCAATGCCCACAAGGAAACCTTAAAAAAAATTACTTACCTTGGCCCTCTTCTGTGCTTCCTGCTCCTTGGTGTTGCTGGTGATGCCGGCACTGGGTGCCACCTATGTGACTGCACGTTAAAATGGCGTTGGGTCTGAATTACCTCATCAGACCATGAGTTTTGAATTCCAGGTAGGTGAGGGTCACAAACGCAGCCCCAAACTCGCCTATTAAAATGGTGCCACGTGTGAGTATGGTTTTGACATGCTGGGGGTCAATTTTCACTTGATTGCCCTGTTGTTAATGGGCTGGTCACGGCCTCAAAATTGGGTCAGTAGCATTACTGCTCATTAACCCTAATGATGCAACTGGCTCCTTAATGAAATGGTCTACCACCAGGCATCCAAAGAGCCTGCCTGTTTCAGGCAATAGGCCCATTTTTAATATGCCAATTGGGCTCCTACGATGTTAAAGAACCCCGATTGCCATTTTAGGCTCAAACTGGTCTGCGCCGTGCAGATTCCGATTAGTTCCATGGGCGATGGAGCCGAAGAGGCCCAGCAAAGGTAAGTTTGCAATTAATTTTTATGGGCCTGCTCCTCCGAGTCCCGTAAAAATAATCTGGCTACTGCTGCTTCAGGAGCCCTCCTAAGCGAACACGACTGCCCCCACTTACCTTGCTGGCGGCCAGTGTGGCTCGATATTGGTAGGCCTGAATATGGCGAGCAGCATCAAGACGCCCATTTGGGGCTGGGGCCTCAACATCATGGCTGCTTCTTCACTTTGACTGTGGGCAACTGTTCAGCGTGCTCGTGGAAGTCGGTCATCAGAAGACAAAATTAGCCCCGCTGATGTGGAAGTCACACCCATAACTTTTCACACTGCCTATATTTTATGCCCCTCACATCCCGTTCTTGTCAGGGGGTTAAAATCAGATCTAAGGTTTTTATAACCTTCCACCTGAGGGCGCAATTTACAAATCAGCACAAGCATTAATTACTGACGATACACCGGGCATAAAAGTTATGGGTGTGACTTCCACAGCAGTGCAATCAATGCATCGGATTTCATGGAAGGTCCTATTCCTTGGAGCAGTCAAATTTTTGACCCTCGTCACATCTGCTGCATTGAAATTACTGGACACGTCAGACAGAAATTTAAACCGGATTTTTTTTATGCTATGCCCACTGGGGCATTTTTTGTCCTGTAAATGGATAAAAGAGTGTGAACGTGTTAGAAGGAAGCTACACAAAATTCTGGATAGCCAAAATGAACAAGTAGGCTCATGACATCCAAGATTCATGTAATTGTCACAGGCTCATTCACTGTTATTGCCATTGCCATTGATATATATATAAATACAAGTTGTTGTTGTTGTCTTGTTGTCATCATATTCTTTTTGTGCATCAGCTCAGTGTAAGAATTAAAGGTGAACTTTGTTATATGGAGAAATGTTTTCAGTGTAATGTTCTGCCCATCTCATAAACTGTCTCTTTTGCGATTTTCAACCTCATTCCTGTCAGGAGAAATCCGTGCTTTTAATCTACTCCCACAGCTCCACAGAGACCCAGCGTTATGAGTCTGACTCTGACAATCATTGGACAGCTGACATCAGTTTGTACAAAGTTATATATTATAGGGGTGATTCCTCAATCCTATGCTCCCAGCAAGGATACACACTCCGGGAAGTGCAGGTTGGAGATAGATTTACAACACTGTAGGCCCAATTCCCAACCTACACTCCCTGCTCGGAACATGGGATCGCCCTGTATCAAGGATATGAAATTGGCTGCTTGATGCTTAATGTAAAATATACAGAATTACTAAATGTTAATACTACGAAATAATGCAGTGTAATGTTTTATTAATCTTTTCACAGTATGTTAACATTCTGAAGTAAGATTTGCTAAATTAAGGCAAGAACTAATTTAGCTCTTGTTGCCACAGAAATACTGTGGCAACAAGAGCAGGTCAGAGGCTGGGTATTCTACGGCAAGTGTCTCACCTCCCGACTCCCCAAAGCCTTTCCACCATCTACAAGGCACAAGTCAGGAGAGTGATGGAATACTCTCCACTTGCCTGGATGAGTGCAGCTCCAACAACACTCAAGATGCTTGACACCATCCAAGACAAAGCAACCCGCTTGATTGGCACCCCATCCACCACCTTAAACATTCACTCCCTCCACCACCGGCGTACCGTGGCTGCAGTGTGTACCATCTACAAGATGCACTGCAGCAACTAGCCAAGGCTTCTTCGGCAGCACCTCCCAAACCTCCGACTTCTACCACCTAGAAGAACAAGGGCAGCAGGCGCATGGGAACACTGTCATAAATCGCAAGTAACAACTCAGGAAGTACTACTGGGCGGCCAGCTGGGGCGCCGTCCAGGGAGTATAAATACTCAGGCATGGGCCCACCTTGGGCAGAGACAATCTGGAAACAGGAAGCTAGTGACTGCTAACTAGACCTCCATGTTTTGTTACAAGTTGATTAAAGCCTTGCTTTATGTTCAAGTGCGTAGTGAGTCTTTATTACGTCAATTGAATCAACTTGATATCGTCTCCACGCTTTGCGTGATTCGGAACAACCAGCTGCAACTCGAACCACAGAAGGGAACTTGGGCAAGAAACTGATCCATCATGGAAAAACTCCTTAGACCCGCTCGTCTCGACCTGGACCCGAATGCACCTGCAGCAGCAAAGGTATGGAAGCATTGGTTTCGTACCTTTAGCAACTTTCTTGAAGAATGTGGGGCGGATATCCCTAATAAGTTACGAATGCTTATCAACTACGTGTCTCCTCATGTGTATGATTATATTGAGGACTGTATAGACTATGACACTGCTATCGAAATCTTACAGCAGCTATATGTCAAGTCCCCAAATGAAATCTTTGCTCGACACCTACTGGCCACAACTCGGCAGCAGCCTGGGGAATCACTCGATGAATTTCTCCAGAAACTTCGCAGGCTCAGCAAGGATTGTAATCTTAAAGCAGTTTCAGCTGAACAGTATCAAGAGGAACTAATCCGCGATTCCTTTATCAATGGAATCGCGTCCCCTTTTATACGTCAGCGCCTGCTGGAAAATAAAACCCTCAATTTACGGGCTGCTTATGACCAGGCGTGTTCCTTGGACTTGGCCAAGAAAAATGCAGACACTTATCTCCCACCACGTGCACGGGCGGCGGCTATCTCCTTTAATGAGTCTTTCGGTAGGTCTCGGGCGGATGCCCCCACTGATGTTGACTCTACTCTAACAGACGACGACCCTACCCTAGAGGCCTTCGCTGATGACGACCCCGCCCTAGCAGCATCCTGGCAATCAGGAAGAAAGTGTTTCTTTTGTGGAGGGGCGTGCCATCACAGAAAATTTTGCCCGGCTCGTAATGTGACCTGCAATCATTGCAGCAAGAAAGGACACTTTTCCAAGGTATGCCAGTCACGGGCCTTTGCTAACAAGAAAGGCCGCTCCTCTAAAGTATACCGGTCGAGAGCTCCTGTTAGCTTCACAGCTGCTATCTATGGAGCTGCTCCTCCCCCAAGAACTACTGTTAAGGCTACAGTTGCCGAAGGGAAAATTGCCCCTCCTCCCATCACGGCTGTTTTTCCCCAAAGTTTGTCCCATGCAGCCACGAAGATTTCAGTAAATGGGCACACTCTAAGCGCGCTAATCGACTCCTGCAGCTCTGACAGCTTCATTAGTAAGCGGGCTGTCAACAGGTTAAAACTGCACATTTATCCCTCGGACAGGGAGATTGCAATGGCTCTGACGACTCTGACCACCAATTCTTCTGGCTTCTGTCTGGTCAACCTCATCCTCAACGGCCGCACGTATCTCTCCACCCGGCTTGGAGTACTCGCAAACTTATGCAGCGATGTGCTTCTGGGACAGGACTTCCAGAAGCAGCACAAGAAGATCACTTTTGAGTTTGGAGGGTCAAGGCCGGAGCTTACCATTTCTAAGGTGCCGTTTTGTGCACTCTCGGCGGCCTTACTCGGTGAACCCTCCCTGTTTGCCAATCTTCCCCCCCGCTGTAAACCCATAGCCACCAAATCGCGGCGCTTTAGCCAAGACGATCGAGCGTTTATTGAGGCGGAAATCTCTCGCCTTTTAGTCGACGGTATTATCGAGCCATGTTCATCTCCCTGGCGGGCTCAGGTCGTCATCGTGAGGAATCCCTTAAAACAACATAAAAAACGTCTGTGTATCGATTATTCGCAGACTATTAATCTATATACCGATCTGGATGCCTACCCGCTGCCACGCATAGATGACATGGTCAACAACCTTGCCAAATACAAGGTATTCTCGACCTTCAATTTAAAAAGCGCGTACCATCAGGTGCCACTGCAAGACTCCGACAAGAAGTATACGGCCTTTGAGGCCAATGGTCGGCTTTTCCAGTTTCGCCGCCTTCCATTCGGGGTCACCAATGGGGTGGCCGTCTTCCAACGGGCCATGGATGGCCTAGTCCGGCAAGAGAACTTGACGGATACCTTTCCGTATTTAGACAATATCACTATTGCCGGCCATGATCAAAAGGAGCATGACGCCAATCTTCAGAGATTTTTTGACGTACTCCACCGTCGCCACTTAACGTTAAACGAATCCAAATCGGTGAAGTCGGTGCCATCGGTGAACATTCTTGGCTACTGGGTGGGCAACGGTGTTATTAAACCGGACCCAGAGCAACTTCGTCCACTTCAGGAGCTCCCTCCCCCGACGAACCTCGGCTCTCTTCGTCGGGCACTTGGCATGTTTGCTTATTACGCAAAATGGATACCACACTTCTCCGATAAAATACAGCCCCTGCTCCATGCGAAGTCTTTTCCATTGGAAGCTACGGCTATTTCTGCCTTCAACCTCCTCAAACGACAGCTGGAGAAAGCCACGCTTCGCTCCATTGACGAAAATCTTCCTTTTGTGGTCGAATGCGATGCATCGGAGGTGGCGATCTCCGCTACCTTGAATCAAGGTGGCCGACCCGTGGCATTCCTATCCAGAACCTTGCAGGGTAGCGAGCTCCATTACCCCCCAGTCTAAAAGGAGGCTACGGCCATCATCGAGGCTGTACGCCAATGGGGTCATTTTCTTGCTCGGCGTCATTTTACGCTTATAACTGACCAGCGCTCTGTGGCCTTCATGTTGGATAACCGGAGGCGCACGAAAATCAAAAATAATAAAATTCAACTCTGGAGGATGGAGCTGGCTGCCTTTGGATATACTATCTGTTACCGACCCGGCAAACAGAACGTGGCCCCAGATACGTTCACACGGGCATTTTGCTCCTCAATGTCAACGTCGATTCTGGCGGATTTGCATATGGACTTATGCCATCCAGGTGTGACCCGCATGTTGCACTTTGTGCGCTCCAAAAATCTACCATTTTCAACCGAGGACGTAAAGAAAACATGCTCGTCCTGTAGGATTTGTGCAGAATTGAAACCACAATTCTTTCGCCCATCAGATGGCTTACTCATACATGCAATGCAGCCTATGCAGAGGCTCAGCATAGACTTTAAAGGGCCATTGCCTTCGTCGACAAGGAACACCTACCTACTTACGATGGTGGACGAGTATTCACGCTTTCCCTTCGCCTTCCCCTGCCCTAATATGCTTACCTCTACGGTAATTAAATGCCTCGATCAGGTCTTTTCCCTTTGCGGGACGGCCAATTTTATCCACACTGATCGGGGTCCCTCCTTTATGTCGAGTGAACTTAAAAGTTATCTCTCCCAACGGGGAATCGCCTCAAGTAGGACGACACCATATCACCCAATCGGTAACGGACAGGTTGAACGATACAATGCCATCATCTGGAACGCTGTCCGTCTGGCACTAAGGTCACGCAACCTGCCGGACCAGCAGTGGGAAACGGTGCTCCCCGACGCGTTACACTCTATCAGGTCTCTTCTCTCCACATCTACTAATGTCACGCCTCATGAGCGATTCTTCAAATTCCGGCGTCGCTCTACACATGGGACGTCTCTACCGTCATGGTTGGTGGCTCCAGGCCCGGTACTACTCCGGAGGTTCGTCCGGTCTGCCAAAAACGACCCTCTCGTCGACGAGGTGGAGTTAACGGAGGTAAACCCCACGTATGCGCACGTACGGTACCCTGATGGCCGGGAGACCACCGTCTCGCTCTGGGATCTGGCTCCCTGCCCAACCGGTCACACGGGCCCAAATGATGAAGGATCCCCCGACAATGATATCAACACTCCGCACCCCTATGAAAATGACGCCCCGCCTGGGACATCGGGGGATCTGCCGGCAACGCTACTGGATCAACTCAGGGAGCTGGACGCTCCCCGTAGGATGGCCACCCGAAACCAGGACGCCGGACAATCTCCAGCCACGACCCGGGATGAGGCCAGCTCAGCACCTGTGGGGACCCACACCCGGAGTCATGATATTCCCAGTCCTCCACAGGATGATCAAGATGACACGGACTCTACTGACTTACCGGTACGGGCCAAGCGACCCAGGGACCAGGACACGGTCCGGGGAGACGTGCCTTCCAGTCACAAGCAGAGAGCTAAACATCTGCGGCTATTTCTGGTCCGCCTAGTCCGTTAAAGGAAGACTGGACTTCCAAACCTTTTAGGGAGGAAGAATGTCATAAATCGCAAGTAACAACTCAGGAAGTACTACTGGGCGGCCAGCTGGGGCGCCGTCCAGGGAGTATAAATACTCAGGCATGGGCCCACCTTGGACAGAGACAATCTGGAAACAGAAGCTAGTGACTGCTAACTAGACCTCCATGTTTTGTTACAAGTTGATTAAAGCCTTGCTTTATGTTCAAGTGCGTAGTGAGTCTTTATTACGTCAAACACCACCACCTCCAAGTCACACACCATCCTGACTTAGAAGTATATCGCTGTTCCTTCATTGTCACTGGGTCAAAATCCTGGAACTCCCTACCTAACAGCACTGTGGGAGTACCTTCACCACACTGACTACAGCGGTTCAAGAAGGCGGCTCACCACCACCTTCTCAAGGGCAACTAGGGATGGGCAATAAATACTGGGACTGGCCTTGCCAGTGACGCCCACATCCCACAAACAAATTTTAAAAAAGCACAAAGTTAGTAATCTCAGTCAGAGATGCCATAGAATGGCTGGTGTGGGAAATAGAACATTTCACACTGCTGCTGCAAGGGGTTCTCTTCCAAGACTATGGCTAATGTACATTGTTGGACAAAGTAGAGGAAGCTTTACTTCACATCCAACTGCACTAAACTTGACCATGGAGTGCTCCATGCTGACACTAGAGGAGGCAATTTTAACTCCCAGCTGCCCATCTCATGCCTGTAAATGGACGAGCAGCGTGCCCGTCTATTTTGGGCACGAGGCGACTTAAATAATTAAAAAGAGGTCTTACGACAATTGTTGGACCCCGCTTACAATTTTCAGATAGATTTTTGTGGGGCCAGGAGGAGGAGTGCTGGTCCCACTGCCAGCCCATGCGCAAATTTGTTGAAAATCACAAAAAATACAGTTCATGGAAATTACGAAATTGGTTCCCCTTCTGCTCACAGGTGCAACCTGATGACTAGGTGTGAACTGGACGATTTCCCACCATCCCACAACCGGGAGCTGGGTGGTGCCCACAACTCACTGGCTACATTCAAATGAGGCTCAAACCCAGTAATGGTTCAGGCCCCTCGACTCCTCCAACTTTATGACCCTTTCGGCCATAAGTCAAAAATTCTGAAATGGAAAGCATTTTCTTCCTCAGCACCAACAGCTCTCAAATTAATGAGAAGAAACTATCATGGTACAAAAATTTAAAGCAATTTGGGTACTGGTGGATTGATTACTGGAACTATCAGCACAGTGTGAGATAGCATGAAACTCAGTAAATAGGTCCTTAGGTTATACAGCCACAGCAATAGAGCACAAATCTCAGCAAGTGATTCTGAGTTTATACAGAGTTCAGGTCTGGCCCCCACCGCGTACAATTTGGGTTACTGTGCTATGAGAAAAACCATCCAGGGATTGGAAAGGATACAGTAGAGGATAATTAAATTGATAGCTGGGATTAGGCACGTGAGTTTCTGAGAGGAGGCTGCAGTAATTGGGGATGTTTACACCGAGAAGAGAAGGCTCAGGAGTGATCTTATAGAAGTATTCAAGATCCAAAAGGCCATAGATAAGATAAAAATCAATATTTTTATGAAAATAAATTTTAGATTTAACAACTTTATACAGAGGATGGTGAATCTATAGGGTGGACTGACAAGGGAAGTGGTGGGGGCTGATTGTAGCAGTACATTTTAAGAAAGAGTTGGGCAAGTACCTGGAGAAAGATTTGATACAGGGTTATGGGGGTGTTGTGGTATAACATGTTTGCTAGACGCTGGGAGCAGCCAGATGGTCTTTTTCTGTCCTGTATATTTTTTATTTTCCTATGTAATCAATACATGCACACCATTTCGTCACAGAAAATGCCAAATGATAAGCTCGGGAATTGAGCAATCCGTGTTCATTTCAAAAATATGATTTGAAGTCGTAAAATTCTTTAGAGTGAGACATAAAACGATCATCTGTATAAAGTATTATCGAGCATGGTGAAATTCAGTCTGAAGGTGATAAACCTGTGGCTGAGGATTTTAGTAGCCGTGCTAAAAGCAGAAGTGGGTGATGTCGCGGAGGTGGAAATAAGTTGGATTTGATGATAGAAAAGATGTTGGATTTGAAGCAAGCTGGTGGGTTCAGTCTGAGTGAGTAGCCAAGGAGGGGATAGGATTGGGGTATAGGAAGAGAGTTTTTGGTGGCGACTGAATAGGATAGCTTCTGTTTTTTCCGAATATTGTGTTGGAGAAAATTCTGGCTCAGCAACAACTTGCTGTCGAATAAGCCGTCAGACAGCACAGTGGTGGTTATGAAGTTGAGGTGATGTTGGAGAGGTAAGGCTGGTTGTTGTCCACATACACGTAGAAACTGACCCGATGCTTACAGATAACTGCACTGAGCATGTCGACACGGAATAGGAGGAAGCCAAGTAATGAGCCTTGTGGCATTCCAGCGGTGATATAGTGGAGTGGCGGGGGGGGGGCGGGTGCTGGATTCATTGGAAGACATGTAGTAATGGAAATAAGTGAGGACAGTGTCATGGAGCTTGACTACGAAGAGACAGTGGAGGAGAATGAAAATTTACTTCAATAGAAATGAAAATCAGGAGAGATGTATAACATGAGGCTGAATTGATATTGCACATTTTCCACCATCACCCAAAGTCAAAATTACCCCCATCGACTCCGCTATGGGAGTGGGGGTTGTTGAGAAGGGCAAGGAGCGATAGCATGTCACAGTCACAGAGGATACCACTTATAACTTTGACCAGGACAACCTCTGCTGTGGGCAGGGTGAAAACTGAACTGACAGAATTGGAACAGTGCATGGTGAGGAAGACGTGAGTGTGGAGCGATGTGGTAACCACATGTTCAAAGGCCTCTGAGAAAAAGGAGAAGTTGGAGATGGGGCGGTATTTGAAGAGGAAGGAGGTGATAATAAAGGCAGCTTTGAAGGTAGCAAGGAAAGGTAGCAGTTGGCAATGTCAGCAAGCTTTGGGCCAAGGGAAGACAGCAGTGTAATCGAGAGGGGATCACAAAGGGTACAGAAAGTGGGTCCAATGGATTTTTGTAAAATGGTTATCAATGAGCATAAAGTACTGCATAGTTAAAATACACTTTATCATGATCATATACTCAGAGACATAATTCACTTGTTTTATAACTAAGGCCAAGAATATTAAGCCCAGTTTTAATATTATAGATGCATTGAAGCAGAATTTTTCTTTATTTCCAGTGTAGTCATTAAAATAATAAGCTTTTGAAAGGAAACAGCTCAGGATAATTGTGATTTCTTTTTCTTGTTTAAAATGCAGTCAATTTAGTCATCAGAGAAGCTTTCATCACAAAAGTGTGGCTGGATTCAATCACCAATCACAATGTGAAAGTAAAGTATTTCACCGAAGCCTGGCTGTTTGTGAGTCAATTGATTGGGCGTTTTTCTTTTGAAAGCAAGAAAACATATCTTGAATTCAAGCCTTGGAGATTAGAAGTTGATGGAGGGGACAAAAGGTTTTTGAATTGACACATGAACATTCTCCTTCCTCAATCAGCTCTCTTTAGTCAATGTAAATTTCAGCTTGTCATGTTCTGAAGGACAGGCAAGATCAAAAGATCTGTCTTGTTAGGTTACAATCTGTCATCTTCTAAACTAAACAGAATTTATCTATAATTGTTTCAGAAGTTCCCCAATAATAATACATTTGCATAGTCATGCAGTTTGAATAACTGGCAAATCCATACTGACTGGTGAAGAATATTTTACGATGGCATTGAATAATAATGAGAACACAGACTTTTGGATTGTGGCAAATAAGCTTTGTTTTCTACTTGGTTACAGTCTAGAAGTGCATGATTCAGGTTTGATCCTTGATGTTTGCGGAGTTACCTGTATCTGTCGGGCAATCGAGGGATAGCCCTCAAAATCTTTTATGCTAGGTAAAGAATAAATATATGCTACTGCCGTTCACTGTCCAGTGCTCCCTTGTTAAAAATTATGGAGTAAATTTAACTGCTGGGCAGCTGACCAGCAGAGTGCACTGACCGGGCAATAATTTTGAGGGATCGGTCCAGTCAATTTTGAGGGGCGGGCCTCAATAGCATCAGGCCGGTAGGCTGCGGGTGGAAATCGAGCACCCCGGAGCAGTCTGCTGGCTCCGAGCTACCACAAATTCAGGCAGGTCCTCAGCACGTGGTATAATGTTAGAATATTGGATTCCAAGAAGTGATGATAAGGGGGATACATTTTAGAGAGCCATCTTTAAGAAGGAATTTTGGTCACTGACTGTGTTTACACAAAGAACATGGTGATAAATCATATGCTGATGTATATTATGATGATGCCACACAGGACATTATTTTACATGGACTACACCAGTAGCACTATCTCAGCCCAAACGGATTCTCACTGCACTGAAGATTAAACTTCTTGATCCCAAATTTCTTCAGGGCCAGAGGCGCACTCCCAACATACTCTCAATCATCAGCAAAGTGATGGAAGATGTCATCGACAGTGTTATCAAGCGGCACTCACTCACCAATAACCTGCTCACCGATGCTCAGTTTGGGTTCCGCCAGGACCACTCGGCTCCAGACCTCATTACAGCCTTGGTCCAAACATGGACAAAAGAGCTGAATTCCAGAGGTGAGGCAAGAGTGACTGCCCTTGACATCAAGGAGCCCTAGTAAAACTGTAGTCAATGGGAATCAGGGGGAAAACGCTCCACTGGCTGGAGTCATACCTAGCACAAAGGAAGATGGTGGTAGTTACTGGAGGACAATCATCTCAGCCCCAGGACATCGCTGCAGGAGTTCCTCAGGGCAGTGTCCTAGGCCCAACCATCTTCAGCTGCCTCATCAATGACCTTCCCTCCATCATAAGGTCAGAAGTGGGGATGTTCGCTGACGATTGCACAGTGTTCAGTTCCATTCGCAACTCCGAAGTGGTCCGTACCCGCATGCAGCAAGACTTGGACGACATTCAGGCTTGGGCTGATAAGTGGCAAGTAACATTCGCGCCACACAAGTGCCAAGCAATGACTATCTCCAATAAGAGTCCAACCACCACCCCTTGACATTCAACGGCATGACTATCGACGAATCCCTCAACATCAACATCCTTGGGGTCACCATTGGCCAGAAACTTAACTGGACCAGCCACATAAATACTGTAGCTACAAGAGCAGGTCAGAGGCTGGGTATTCTGCAACAAGCGTCTCACCTTCTGACTCCCCAAAGCCTTTCCACCATCTACAAGGCACAAGTCAGGAGTGTGATGGAATACTCTCCACTTGCCTGGATGAGTGCAGCTCCAACATCACTCAAGAAGCTCGACACCATCCAAGACAAAGCAGCCTACTTGATTGGCACCCCATCCACCACCTTAAACATTCACTCCCTCCACCACAGCCAAGGCTTCTTCAGCACCACCTCCCAAACCCGCGACCTCTACCACCTAGAAGGACAAGGGCAGCAGGTGCATGGGAACACCACTACCTCCAAGTTCCCCTCCAAGTCACGCACCGTCCTTATTTGGAAATATATCGGTGTTCCTTCATCGTCGCTGGGTCAAAATCCTGGAACTCCCTCCCTAACAGCACTGTGGGAGTACCTTCACCGCAAGGACTGCAGCGGTTCAAGGCGGCGGCTCACCACCCTTTCTCAAGGGCAATTAGGGATGGGCAATAAATGCTGGCCTTGCCGGCGACGCCCACATCCCAGGAACGAATTTTGAAAAAAGTTGGAAATGCCGGGTCCCAGCCCAGGTAGCCAATTTCTGAGGCATATGGAATCTCTGTCCACCCCAAACATGGCCCATGACACTGGGATAGGGCAGGCCCGTGGAAAGAGATTTCCCAGACTGGGACTTTCTTGGCCCCAGCTTCCCTTCCACCCAGTGACCTGATGATCCCAGCATGCAGATCAGCTAACTATTATAGTGCCTTTAATGTAGTAAAACATCTCAAGGCGTTTCACAGGAGAGTTATCAGATCAAATTTTACACCGCGCCACATTAGGACAGGTGACTAAAAGATTAGTCAAAGACGTAGATTTTAAGGAGCATCTTAAAGGAGGAGAGAGGTAGCGAGGCGGAGAGATTTAGGGAAGAAATTACAGTGCTTAGAGTCTAGGCAGCTGAAGGCATGGCCACCAATGGTAGAGCAATTAAAATCGAGGATGCGCATAAATCCTTTAGTGACAAAGACAGCCCCACCTCTTTCCTCCTCCCCAACCCTTTCTCAAAGGACATGTGTGCCCAGACGAGGCCGATCCGTCCGTCAAAGAAGCATTGGGCCATGAATATAAAGCTCCCAGTCTGAGGTACCAGGAAAATCGTGAGAACACCTTCAGCTATTTTATTAACGCGGACTAAAGATACTGAAGGAGAGTCACACCGGATCTCAATTATTATGGCCTTTGCCCTTAAATTTTTTTAAATTCTTTTAAAAAGCCGCTTTATGCTAATTGTTATAAAAAGGTAATAGACGGCGTCAGTGTATGTAAAAGAGTTAAAATCGCTGGGTTCAAATGACCAGGCAAAGTCAGTCATTCAGCAGTCTCTATTTTGTTTTCAGATTCTACCCGAGTCGTTACACGTTCCTGCGTCAATGAAGCAAAAGAGCCCATCACTCGAGATTAAAAGCCTTTTGCTGAATACCAACATGGGTGTTCCTTTTGCGTCAGTAATTACACGAATAATGAGTTGCAAACCAGCATTTTAAGGTTTTCCTCTATCAGAAGATATCCAGAAGTGTTTCTAAAACATTTCCCAAACCTGGACGAAAGCTGAATCACCCGAGTGTCAGTGAGCCATGTGTAGGGGGAGGGTGTGGAGTCACCAGGATATCAACATTCACAATAATCCAATCTTCTCACTCACTGAGTTCTGACGAAAGGTCATCGACCTGAAACGTTAACTCTGTTTCTCTCTCCACAGATGCTGACTTGACCTGCTGAGTATTTCCAGCATTTTCTGTTTTTACTTCTCTCTCACTTTATGCGTCTGGACCAGTCATCTCTAAACCACTCTTTACAATGTTGTCTCACATTATCGTTTAACGCCCTTAAAACACTTAAATATTTACTGACTTCAACCTCCACGGTGCTCAGACTCATCCATTTGTCGCTATAGAAATGCAAATACGCTACACAAGCCAGGGGAGGTGATTCACCAGTGCTAGATCGGCGCAGGTTCGTGGCCGCTGTTTCTGCAAATTGTTGCAGCTCCCTAAGAGATATAGGTCGCCTCCGCTCAAATCATGCCAAAGTCTCTTTCTTTCCTAGCCTCCCCCTCCCCCATGCCACGCGGTGTGCGCGCGCTCTCTATTGACGGCGCTCTTTTCAAACACGCAAGTGGCTTCCAACCGACGCAGGACGGCTCTGCACGAGGGGAAAGGAAGGCTCAGACGACGCCGGACTAACTCACGGATTTTCCTACCCCCAACTCAGGTTATAATCCTCCAGAAGAGACGTTATAACTTCTACTATTTTATTTAATAGTTAAAAGCGGCCAGTCGTTTATGAACTTTGAAGCTACTGGCGCTGGATCAAAAACACCTTACCTACATACTACTTCTCTAAAATTAATTCACGTGTCAAATGGTGTCCAACATTAAGAACTTGAATTGTATAGCTGAGACTATTCCACTCGTCTCAATATACAGGGGAGACTTCTGATGTTTATGCCATAATCTGTAATCTGGTGGAACAGATTGCCCATCTACTGTAGACCCAGTATGATTTTCAGCCCATTATTTTCAATGGGATGAAAATCAGGCTGGTTCTACAACAGGCATGCAATCGACTCTGACACATTACCACTCAGGCTGTGAAGGTGAAAATGACTCCCACTGGGTTTCTTATTGAGAATTCCCCAGTGTCACTGGTTTTTGGAAGAGGATAGGAGGAACAATGGAGGGAACCAAGGCACAGGGTATCCAGCCATGGGCACCCGCTAAACCACAATATACAGGAGGAGGTGCTACTACCTCCACTTATCTCAGAAACAATGCTTCCAGAGGCTTTGTTTACAAAGGAAGCTGTCACTGAGTAATGCAGCATGCTGCTACCTGATCTAGAGCCTAATTCTATCACAGGCCAGTGGCTGTGAAGGTCACAATTACACTGAATATTTATGCAATGGGGTCATACCAGGATGCTGATGGGGTCATCAGCTGTGCACTCATACAATCAATAAGCAACCTATGGAGGCTTCATTTGCTAGATTCAGCAATTTGACCTCTTTCCCCATGGACATACATGAGAAGGCAACGCATTTTTATTGCATGGTAGGATTCCCAAAGACGTCATAGATTGTATACACATTGTCATACATGTTACCGTGACCAGTGTCATGTTACCTATGTCAACAGCAAAAAGTCCACTCTCTCAATGTGCAACTCATTTGTGGTCAGCAGCTCTGCATCATGCAAGTGAATGCTTGCTTCCCTGGCAGCTGCTACAATGCATTCATTTTAAGGCAATCAGGAGTGTCAGCATTCTTCCACCCTGAAAGGAAATTCTCAAGGCGGTCCTGGAATATGACAATGAATATGCTATCCTCTGCTGCCATGCCTGATGACCTATGCAGCATCCCGGGACTTGAGCTTAGCATTGTTACATTGAGGTTCATGCAGGTAATCAAAGTTGTAATTGAGCACACTTTTGGCATGTTGAAGGCACACTGCAGATGCCTAGATTGATCTGGGGCACCCTGTAATATATTCCAACTAGGCTTTCAAACATCATGATTATGTGCTGCCTGCTACACAATGTTGCTTTATAAGAAAAAACCTGATCATGGAGGCCCCAGAGGAGAAACGCACACAAGGGCAGCAGTGGGACCAGCCTGAAGAACATGCAGAGAAAAATCCAGTGCTAGTTGCAAGAGACAATCATACTACTGCCATATAGGAGGCTTTCTCTTGACTTGCACATCTGGCCGCATCTTTCCTTTTCCCTCCAAAAAAACCCATCACATGCAGCCTCTTCTCTGTGCTCAAACTCTCACTAACCTCCCAATCCTGCCTTTTAATGAAAGCAGCTTCGACATCTTTCCATAGACAAAGTTTCCTCACACAGCTTTATTGTCATCATAATGTTATTGTCAACCTATACATTATATAAGTGTTCCTTCTTACCATCGTGCTATGCTGTGATGCCTGTGAATGAGGTATTAACTCTTCACCCCAGTCTTCTCCTAGGTGTTACCTGGATGGCAGGTGTACATTAGATCAGTGGTTTCCAACCTGTGGTCCGCGAAAAAATGGTCCAAACCCCTAAAATAAACGTGTCTTGTCTCCACAGATGTTGAATGACCCGCCGTGTGGTTCCAGTGTTTTTATTGCTGTTTAAAGCTGGGTTTTGGGGATGAGCTGATGGAAGGGAAAACCTGCCGTGGATGGAGGGCGGGTTGGTTTTCTGGATGGAGCAAATCAACTGGGCCGAAAAATCAGCTCCAGACAAATTCACCAAAATATTTCCCACCTCACTACCACACAACGGCAAGTACTGCTCCACTCTATCATATAAACCCAACCAGTGCCCCCTCAATTCAACAATCTTCACCAGTGTCCCTCTATTATACAACCTCAGGTGTGCATGTACGGAGTGCGGGTCTTTGACAGTGGATTTTATACAACAGCAGCCACCAGTCCTCTTGTGTCACACTAAGTAAAACTAGATGTCATAAATATAAGATCCTCAATAATAAATCCAGTAGGGAATTCAGGAAGAACTTGTTTATGCAAAGAGTGGTTGGAATGTGGAACGCGATACCACAGGTACCAGATATCAGTGAGGGGAGCAGAGAAATTTCAGCCGGGAGTGGGCTCCGTGGCTTAGCTCGTCAAAGCGCCTGACTAGTATACAGGAGAATCTGGGTTCGATTCCCAGTGGGGCATTTTTAAAGAACAAAATATTCTCTTATGATCCCACAGAGGTTAGTTGCTTCTCGTTTGAAAGTGCTGAAATCCTTTGGGATGGGAACGGACAAAGGCTCATCACACGCACATCACAAATATATATTAAAGTCTGACTGTCATTCGGCCAACATGCTAACATTTCCTCCAGTCTGCAACAGAAAGTTATCGGTTTATTAATGGCGATTAAAACAATTATTCATCGTGATACTACCTTTTATTATATGTTCGTGTAATTGATTTAATAAACTGCACAACTGTTTTATAAAAATCAGACCGGAAATCAAACCCGTGCTCTGGTTGCACCGAATTCCAACCCCTGGCCCACCAAGTAACGCTGCACCCAGCAGCTGTGAGAGCTGTAAATATACTGGGTGCATTCCCGCTAGATACAAATGTATTCCTGACTTGTGTTCGATGTAAATGTTTATTATCTCTGCAAGTTACAAGTGTCTGTAGATATATCTGAATTAATTATTCATTTATTGGGACGCATCTGTTTAATTGTGAATTGAGGCAGTGCATTTCAGATCCCAACAACTCGCAGTGTAAAAAAAAATGGTTCCTAACGTCGCCTCAGATTCTTCTGCCAATCACCTTCAATCTGTGTCCTCTGGTCACCAATTCTTTAACCACTGGAAAAATGTTTCTCCTCATTTACGATATCAAACCCGTTCATGAATTTAAACACCTCTGTCAAAACCTCTGCTCTGAGGAGAACAACCCCAGCTTCTCCAGTCCCCCACATTCTGAAGTCCCTCATCCCTGGTACCATTCCAGTAAATCACTTCTGTTCATTTCTTCCTTCTAATAAATAACTATAGTGAAAAAAAGCACGAACAGAATAAAAAAAGAGAGAAATAAATACTGAGCAAAATGGATGTGAATATTTAAGAACATAAGAACACAAGAAATAGGAGCAGGAGTAGGCCATTCGGCCCTTCGAGCCTGCTCCGCCATTCAATGAGATCATGGCTGATCTTAGAAGGTGAAATAACAGAAGATCTGGGTTTTATGATCGGTCAGTGAGAGGAATCCATCTTTCAATCGGGCTTTGGCCGTTCGATTTACTGATAAAGACAGACAGAGAGAACTGCTGCAGACAGGACCGGCTAGCTCAGTCGGTAGAACACGTTGGGCGGTTATTTTTACTGCTGATTTTACAGGCGATCCCCAGCTCTGAATTCCGCAGCAGAGAGTCCAAGGATTGCTTGATGTAAATGAGATTCAACAACAATATCAGAAAATCTCTCCATGATTCTGGACTCTTATCTCACTCTCGTTGAACCTCACATCATTTCACCTACAGCTCGGCGTCAGTGCAGCTCAGTGGAACTTCCGGCCAGTCTCACCCTTCACAACGCATCAGTGCCAGGAAAACAAAGGGGAATTTTACACACATGTTGTGCTCTGTAACTTCTTATAAAAACTTCAGTATACTTCACTCTGTGTCCAACCCTGTGAGGTCTCCCCTGGAGTGTCAGCTTTAGATGTTTATAAACACGTCAGCAGAACATTAACATAACCTGAGCTCCGAGATCTGTTCGGGTCCCATTCCCCCGAAGTCATTAATGAGCAGGAGGGATTAGAGTTTCTTTAAAAGAATGACACGAAAATCACTTTGATGTGAGGCCGAAATAGCTCAGTTGGGATTCGGCAGCTTTTAGATATTTTGTGTCTCTTTCTTTGGGTCCTTTTCTCGAGCTTACCAATTTAAACTGAAGTCTTTTATCTGCCTCTAAAGGGTTGGGTTTGAATAGAGAGAGTCTTCAAGGATGGAAACTATTTCTATTGGCTGTATTTAACTTTTATTTCTCTGTCTCCTTCTGCCCCTTTCTCTGGTTTTTGTCTCTCTCGGTGCCGGGTGAACATTTGATTTGATGCATTTGTCCTAAACTGATGCCTTTTACACATCTCGGGGCGGTCAGACACGCTCTGTCTGTCTGTTACTGCTTGTGACCATTAACGGGAACAGGCCGCGAGTTAAACGTTTATCAGCAAACCGAAGAAAATCAAATAAACAGAAAGATGTTTTGCTCTGCCCAGTGCAAAGGTGAAATGGATGTTATTGAAAATAATTTCCCCCTGACAGTTTGTGTAGATTTTTTGTAAAGTCTGGATTTTCAATGTCAGGAGAAACCAAAAAAGTAAGAAATAAACTGCTGATGACCCGTACAGGGATTAAACCCGTGCCCTTAGCGATATTTGCACCACGCTCTAAACAACTGTGATAAAAGCTGTCCGGATTGTTCGAGCCCCACGCTGGGCGGTTTGTGTTTTACTTCTCACACTGGGTCACGGAGTTATTGTACAGACAATGAACACACCACATCCCTTAAACATTATTCCAATATAAAATAATCACTGTTCGATAAAAACCGAGTATGTAAATCGAAAGTAACAGAAAAAGAGCACTTAATTGTGAAAAGAATGATTGCACCAACAGTGAAGGGGAATCTGCCGGCCTCCGCCATTCTAATGCTGTCACTGTGGGAGTTTGGTTCGGGCAGAGGTTTGACTGTGACGACACGAACACACCCCTCCCCCACCCCCCACCCCGCACCATCCATGTTAAACCTGAAAAGTGTCTGGCAAAAATTCGGAACAGGCAGGGAGGAAGTAACCCTTCGGAGAGGTTTGTGTTTCTGAATCCCTAACTCTTCTGGCTCTTTTTGACATGTCCCCATTCAATGTACAGACCCTCTCCTCAGTCTGCCCCTCGAGACCTGTCACCTCACATTTCTCTCCAGCTAATTTCAAAACATGTTTTACACACCCCTCCAGGATTGTCCTGGAGTCCCCAATACTGTGTCAATTGTAGCACTTTCTGAAATACTACCCATGTCATGTGTTGGTCAAGAGAGACAGAAGGGAATTAGGCAGACCAAGCGTCGCTGAGTCTTTGCTGTAGTGAAACAGGGGTTCGTTTCATGAAACAGTGCTACAGCTTTCGGAATAGAGGGAGCTTATAGAGACCTGATGGGTTCCACCGAAACAAAAGGGTTTGAGGTGTTGGCAGGCAAGACAGATAGAATGTGGGGAGTGATTAAACTAGATGTGGAGGTTGTTGCTGTTGTTGTTCTATGGAGTTCCTTCAAGGAGGTGATTCTGAATGCAATGCATCAATGTGTACCCATGCAAAGCAAAGGTACTGAGCATCGTTACAGTCCAGCCTGGTTCAACGGAACTAACAAACAATTCATCCAGAAGAGAAAAAGGGATTTAAGACCATGACGGTAAATGGCACAGAATTCAGGCGGCTTCAAAACCAGAAGGCAAGACAAGAGTGTAAAAACTGCAACAGAATGGCGAAGAACAACTTCACATTGAACATGGCAAGTGAAGAGAAGGGTTATAATACTGCCAGAGGTAAGTTGTGACATTATTCACAAAATGTTTTAAACGGCTTGCTTAAGTTGTGGTCCGCAAAAGCTTTTGATGACGATGTAGTGGTCCACATAAAGGAAAAGGTTGGGAACCGCTGCATTAGATGATTGGTTGCTGTGTGTTAATACGAGTCTCTTAGGACAGAGATGGCCTTCGTGTCGTAGCAGCTAAGTGGACCTGCTGCAGGGTATATCTCTCATGCTACTACATGAGCAAACTGGCCCTGCTTCCTTTTTGCTGCATGTACAGGCACCAGAGGGATCCGCTAGGAGTGCATGCTTGTGCTGCTGCCCTGAGAGGCAGCACCATCTAAGTGCAATCTTGCCATTACACGAGTACTGGGCACTGGCTCATCATAGCCCTGAGCTGCAGCTCCAAGGCTGTTAAACTGTACTCCAATGTCCTACGCAGGCTGTTAATACAAACTGCCATCAGCTGTGCACTTGCTTTATACAACCCTCTCGATGCCTGTACCAACATTTCTTAAATGCAAGACATGAGAGTCGCTGATCTCTAGACACTTTCCAACCTACTAGGTAGCAGTGTCCTCCTTCTCATGTGCCATCAACAGCTGCTACTGTTCATTTGTTCTCTCTATGTCACCCAGTGCACTATCCTCTGCCTCACTCTCTAACTGCCCTGGGATGGATGTGTCCAAGTTGGTACTTGGGAGGGATAGAGTGAGTGACTATGAATATTGCAAAGTGCCAGCATCACTAGATGCTAAGGGGCCTGATTCTTCCTGTTGCTGAGGTACGTCTGGAGGAACAAAAGAGGAAGAGGGAGTAAAATGGTTTCCTAAGGAGGGTCACTTTCAGCAGAAGTAATGATATGACAGTTGCATGATATGATGTACTGACAATTAATGCAGTAAACAATAGGAAGACCTGGCACATGCCCTCCAACTTCCCCATCTGACACCCTTGAAGGAGACCCTCCCCAAGATTTGCAAGGCTTCCTCTTCATAGGGACTGCCACCTGTTGCTAATTTCTTCCGAGTGTTATGGACTATATTTTCCTCTAAAAATAGTTTTGCTGGCAGGTTTGATGGTAGGTGGATGCAACAAGCAATTTTGATCCATGTGTGGCTTTTTGTAGGTTGAATGCATGTAAGGATATGTGATGGAGCACTTCCAGGTATAGGTTGAGGGTGGAAAGGGCAATGTGCTACTTCATGGGCATTGATGGAAAGTAATTCAAACACTTTAATGCAGTATGAGGGGGAGGGCATAGCAGGTGTCAAAGATGCTTAGCACAGCATATTATTGGAAGATATGGCTGACTCCTCTTACCTTGCCCAACCTGATAAGGTTATTAAACATTTTACAGCATTGCTTGGCCATACATGGAGTGATTGAATTGGCACTCATTGTCTGGCCACCTTCTTCTACTGGCCTTGAGCAGTTCTCCTTGGGGTCCTCCATCTATTTGTTCCAAATAGGGATTCTTTCCTTGGCTAAACCTCCTGCAGCAGCATTTCAGCATCCAAGTCCATAAAATGGGGGCCTCTGTGCACTACAGCAGAGCTCTCTGACATTTGAATGATATTAAATGGATTTGTTACAGCTAAAATGATGCTGATGATGACTTGTCTCTTAAGTTGCTGCAGGCTTTTAAATCTTGCAGCAGTACACTTTTCCCCACCTTCCAATGAGCAAGCTTACAATCATAGACAACTCCAATGCCAATGTATAATAATCACCATAATTATTCAAATGAGCCTGAAATTATGGTAGGACCAGTGAGTGGGTCATCATTCCTGCAATGCAACACTTCCAATAAGCTTTACTACCTCCAGTTCTGACGCAGGGTCATCGACCTGAAACATTAATGTTTCTCTCTCCATGATGCTGCCTGACCTGCTGAGTGTTTCCAGCATTTTCTGTTGTTATTTTTAAGCTTTACTACTTCACTGGATTTGAGTCAAAATGGGCCCAAAATATGATTGGATCAAACACAGTTCAAGTCAGATTGTTAGAGTAAATGTTGCAAGGCTCCACTGGAGAATCAGGCACACTGACCTTCCTGCCTGATTTATCCATCTGCACTCCCATTAAGTAAGGTTCTATTATTTATTTGCTTTGTTTAAGTGACAGAATCCATAGTTTTCTCGAATCTTAGACAAGTTTTCAGTTTTCAATAGATGAGTAAATAATAATTGTGGGAATTCAGTTTTATTCGAGATTTAGCTTTGTTGATCCAAATTTCAAGTATTCTCAAAGCCAAGCTCAAATCTACAAACATAAGCCAAGTAACATTGACACACTCCCACAATGCATCGCAAGGCCGATATGTTCTTACTTACCTCTATTTTGCTTGGGATTAAATTTGGATTCTCCACAGAGAGACTAATCAGCCTGGCTACTCCAGTAAGGACAATGAGCACTCAGAGATCGAATACCTCTTCTCCACTAATCAATAGAAATTGCATCTTCTCCTAAATTCAGCAGCTAATTTACAACTCACTCCCACAACTCTTCTTTTAAATATACCTTTGCTGTGACAGCAGTCAGAAACAATTGTCACTTCATGATGACAGTAATTAAATTTACAATGGGATAAAAGGAATTCACATACAATGGAACAACTTGTATCTTTACACTTACATGCTGACACTGTTTTAAAGGGAGCTTGAAACCCAAATGAACCAAATTTGGCAAAATATTAATATTTCATAATTATTCTGAAATTGTTTAATTTAGATCACAGGTTTTCAATCTTGGCCTTTATACCCAACAAATACTGATCATACTTGTTCAGATGGACAACTGTGATAGATGAACTTTAATCACTGTTGATTGAATCCAACCAATTAACTCAACTGTGTAGGTGTCTGTTCAACAAAAATGCTGCAATACTGATCAATCTGCTTGTTGGACTGATAGACAGCCTTGTGCAGTGTTTGGAGTTTGTTTCCATCTGTCTTATATTTAATGGCATAATAAAACATATGCTGATTAAATCACTTCCTGTCTGCTTTATCTCAGTCTGTGGGGAAACATTGAATAGATGTTCAAATATATAACCTTTTAATTACTTTGCCAACCAGTACTTGAAAATTCCGTGAGGATTCTCCGGCAAGAGACCAGTGGATGTGTCCAGGAAATGGTATAAAGGGGTTTGCCATCAATCTTCGCACAGAAGTTACAGTGGGAGTCTGGGAGAACCCCAGGGAGTTTCAGTGGCCAAATATTTATTCAGTTCTTCTTTGAAGAACTATTACTACACCATCAATTGCAACCTCTGGTAGTCTGTTCCACCTATCTATTAACTTGCAGGAAAAAGTCTAGGCTAAGGTTCTTTAATTTTGAACCTGTCTCCTCTGGTTCTACACTCACACCCCAAGTCACACAGCCTGCTTACATCCACATAATGGGCCTGAATTTGCGGTCCGAGGCTTTCTGCTGGCGAATGCCTCTGAACCGCAAGAAAAGTACGAACCTACCTGGTGGTCGCGGAGGTTCGAACACTTGCACTCCTGGGCCTCTACACGTACGCATGCGTAAAAGCCCTAGTATTGCAGGGGCACCCCTGGGATCATGTGGGCCGGCCCAACCAATCAAAAAGGGGGATCCCCATTATGCTTATGGGGATTCTTTTACATACGGAATCCCCATAAGCATGAATAGGAATCCCCTAAAAAACACAATTAAACACCAGTTAAATAAAAATAAATCATTACATCTTCAAAATTAATTAAAATACAATTTAATTAAACTTTTAAAACAAAAATTTTAATTTTGAAAAATAAATTTAAATGTTTTAAAGGGGCTAAAAATAACCTAAACTAGTTTTTAAAGGTTTTTTTATGTTTAAATAATTTTTTTAAATTATTTTAATATTTATTTAAACTCTTACGCTGGTAAAAGAAGGCCTTACACCTGCTTTTACCAGGCATAAGAGTTTCACGGGCATTCGCTGGGCAGTAGTTGGACAAATAGCCCAACTCTCCGCCAGTGAATGGCCATTTCCCGGGGATGCGGTGGATCTGTCGAGCCGAAACTTGACAGATCGCAAGTTCCGGGTTTTCACGCATGTGCAGCGCACGTGGAAACCCGGAACTTACGGGCATTACGGCTGCATACGCACCGCGTGCCCGGTCAAAGGCCCCGGAAAATCCGGACCAATATACCTCTCAGCAGTCTAAACACCTGCATTCTACTTATGGGGGTAAAATAAAATATTGTCCGCAGTGCAAAACATTCAGTAGCAGCCCACATTATGCACCCCACACAATTTTCTTTTCCATTCATTTTATGAATCTCCACAGCTTTGAGCTTAATTAGTAATATTTTGTGTGAAACATTATCAAGTGCCTTTTGGAAATCTAAGTACACAATGTCATAGGCTTTACCACAGTAGACTTGGGTTCTCACTTCCTCAATGAAAGCAAGGAGGTTGGTCAGGCAGAATCTTCCCCATCCAAAGCTATGTTGACCGCTGTTTATTAGGTTATTGTTGTACAGATAATCCTGAAATTTACCCCCGATAATCAATTCCATTATTTTATATCCTTTCACTGGACCCGCTCGGGACCCGACTGGCTCGGAGCCCTGAGTCATTGCACGGATTGCATGGCCCTAATGTCACCCCTGGTTACGTGCACACACACACACACACACACACACACACACAGAATATGTATACATTGCCAGTGTGAATGCACCTAAAATTTTAGGCATACATTTACAGCCCATTCAGAATTGGCAAAAACTGAGCTGTACTTTGCTACGGAGGGCAGAGTTATATTAATCAGCAGTAGAAGGTTTCAGCGAAGGTTTTGTCGAATTGGCATATAAGATCGAGGAAATTTGGGTGTAGCCTCCGAACAGGCGTAAGCCACTTCCGCCCAAATTTCCTTGATCCTTTGCACCAATAATCAGCATTACGCCGTACATTGTTTCGGTGCAAGTTTTCAAAAAAGTATTTTTAATACATTTACAATGTTGCTTCAAAGCAATTATTCTATTTCAGACTGAATTCCAAAATGAACATTTTGTTTCCAGAACAAATTACAGACTACTAGAGCAAGGTCTGGACTTTGAATCACTAACATGTTATTCGAATGATTTTTGTGTTGGCATATGAATATAAATTTGCGAAGCTCCACGCCTGACGTGGAGTCTTGCTTGACAGGAGCACAGATCAGAGAATCCAATATGGAGGTCAGTGCCCTTGACTAGTGATCATCTGGTGATTATCACAGGAAGATCTGGAACATCGGAATCAACTGAGGTGACCTCTGAGCCAAACTCTCTATTAAGTGCTCCTGTCAAGCAAAGCTCCATGCCAGGAGTGGGGCCTCACAACATTCACCCTATAGTTGATTTAAATTAAAATCTGGGACTCAATACAATTGCAACATGCTATTTTCATCTAATGATAAGGAAATTAGGGCCTGTAATTTAAATTTTTTTTAAATAGAATTTAACTGATACTTTGTAAAACTGACAAACTAAATACAATTTGAAATAATAGTGCCCGATCATGGTAAACTGCCTCTTGATGGGTGTATTCTAAAAGTTGTTTTGATTTTTCTCATGCCATCAATACATTTGTAGGCTAGATTTCCCTTGGTCTCCCTTCTGTTCTTTGTAAAGTAGGGCTAAGTTTCCGATAAAATAAACTTGAAAGTGCGATGCAGGCAACAAAGTTTAGCAGGTAAAAAATCTTAGCAGTGTTTAAAAATGAATAACAATTCACACTTCAAGAGTCTCAAAAAAAATCTGTTAAAGAACAATGGCCTCGATGTTTGTGTGGGTGGATGTCATAAGCTCGCCTACAACAGTGGAATGAACATTTAATTTCCATTGGTATTACACTGTCATTTTAACAGCAGAGAAAAAAAAGCTGCTGCTAGTGGAAGAAGAAAGGGTGGACAGCCAGCTCAAGGCGAAAATAGGGCCAGAAACTTCCCAATAATTGTTTTAAATACTACTTAAAGAAAAATAATAGTCAGCAGAGATCTGGAAAACAAAACATTGCTGTTTTAATAAAAGATATGTGCACGCAAAGTAAATGAACAAGACAAGAAGTGAGGCAGCAGATATTCCATAAAATTTTATTCCCAATTGGCTAGTTATCCAGCAGTTCAGAAGCTGAAAGTGAAGTTATGACAGGTATGGATTTCTGCACCTCAAGACTTCTGGATTCTAATCTTCAGTAAATTCAGCACTTCCTTGCAGAAGGAACATATTTCTCTGCTCTCTCCAGCGTACAGCCCTGGTCCCAAAGAAACTTGCTGTTCTCAGCAGACCCTTGCCTTGGAGCAGAGTTCACTGCAAAGTGCCAATGGCATGACATGCAAGTTCCACATTATAATGAAGATAATTTTTTGCTAAGAACCTAAGAAAACATAGGTTCAGGAAAGGATTTTCAGCCCAGAAGGACCGCTTTGTTCCACATGCCAAGCGTAAATTTCTGTTCCTGTGGCAATGCTGCAGAAGGGCAGGATTTTTGCCCACCTGTTCTGCCACTGATCCCGTCAAATCAGCAAATTTCCTGGAGTCAGTCTTATGCAGATGATTTGATGGGCTCCTGCTGGTGTTTCCACCTGTGCCAAGAATCCACCATGGGAGTGGGGCAGAAAAAAATTCACTGCTGCGTTCAGCAGGGGCTCTGTAGTTCACAAACACAAGAAGCCTTTCAGCTAATACCCAAGATATGGTAGAGTAAGTCCATTTGAAGATGAACCACCATAGATGCAGCTCATTGAAATCAGTTAAATGTTTAAAACTTTAACCCAGATTCTTTTTTCAAGGGTAAGGGCTCATTTTGCATGCAGCACAAGCACCCAGCAGAACTATCGCCACCGAGAAGGAGCCCACCACTAGGAGGGAGGAAAACACAGCACCAAGAGGAGGAGGAAGCATCTTAAAGGGGCAGAAGACTTTCAAAAAAAAATTGACATGCTCTCCACGAGCCAGGGAGGGGGCCCTCTAAAAATAGATTGGGGGGGCCTGATGAAACGGAGAGGAACCCATTGCTTGGGCTACTACCTCCAACATTCTCCCGAGTGGGATTGCCACCAGATTGTGGGTACAGAGTCACTGACCCAGCGCCTATTGTTTTCCCTCTCCTAGTGGCCCCTAAGGTCGGTGGTGGCAGTCTGGACAGCCTACTTCCCTGTGGTTGAGGAGGTAGGTAAATGCAGGTTGGGGATGGTGAGGGTAGGGATGCACTAGTAGACACCCCCACCTCCAGAAAAAGTGGCACTGTAGTTTGTTCAAAGGCTCAGAGGCACAAGGCACAGGAATTGCATGTCTACCAGGCAGATTTCGATGCAGTTCATGGACTTCTATGGTCCAGGGGGATCAGCAGACATGGTGGAATACCTGGTGAGAATTGAACAGGTTTTATAAGTGAGTTTTATTCTATTTTCAGTGGAAGTTAAAGGGATCCTCAACTGCAGTCAGGGAAAAATGGATGGTGTTTCGGGAAACATTTTTATGGCAGTTGCTTGTGGGTTTTAAGCCTTAAAGGCTTCCAAATTTAATGCTGTAGGTTCTGCACACAAGATTCCTGTTGCTCTAAAGTACCCTTCACATTCAGTTGCCCGACCCGATTTCCCACCTCCAGATCAGCAAGCTGCCGATTGCGTAATGCGTTTCATGCTGACAGCTTGTCGACTGCATAATAATGGGATCAGCGCCCACACTAACACCTCTGGGCGGCTACCACACACTTGCCATCCACCATCTGCCCAAATAGTACTCTAAACGAAAATCGCCTCACCAGTTTGTGTAATGCTCCAACATATCTGGATAGTTAAAGTATTTCTGAGTTGAAAATCTACACAGTGAAAATTTTGAATGCTTCCTAGTATATTACAGTGAACTAAAAAAAAAACACTAGTCAAGCCAGGGAGAAAAATAGAGGGTAAAAAAACAAAAGTATCTAGCAGTCACATTATTGGATGCACCTTTTAAGTATATAAATAAATAGTGTTGTCGCACCAACGCTCTTCTCAATCTTCCTTGCTGCAATGCTCCATCTCACCCTCAGTAAGCTCCCCACTGGAGTGGAGCTGATTTACAGAACAAACGGGAAATTGTTCAACCTCCGTCGCCTCCAGTCCAGATCCAAGGTCGTCCCATCCTCTGTCGTCGAATTACAGTATGCAGACGACACTTGTGTCTGCGCTCACTCGGAGGTCGAACTCCAAACCATCATCAACACCTTCACTGAAGCGTACGAGAGCATGGGCCTTACACTAAACATCCGTAAGACAAAGGTCCTCTACCAACCTGCCCCCGCCACACAGTACTGCCCCCCGATTATCAAAATCCACGACAATGCCTTGGACAACGTGGACCACTTTCCATACCTCGGGAGCCTACTGTCAACAAGGGCAGACGTCGATGACGAAGTCCAACACCGCCTTCAGTGTGCCAGTGCAGCCTTCGGTTTGAAGACCAGGACCTCAAACCCGGCACTAAGCTCATGGTCTACAGAGCAGTAGTGATTCCCACCCTGCTGTATGCCTCAGAGACATGGACCATGTACAGCAGGCACCTCAAAGCACTGGAGAGGTACCACCAACGCTGCCTCCACAAGATCCTGCAAATCCATTGGCAAGATAGGCGCACCAACGTCAGTGTTCTCGCTCAGGCCAACATCCCCAGCATCGAAGCTTTGACCATGCTCGATCAGCTCTGATGGACGGGTCACATTGTCCGCATGCCCGATACGAGACTCCCAAAACAAGCGCTGTACTCGGAGCTCCAGCATGGCAAGAGAACCCCAGGTGGGCAGAGGAAATGCTTCAAGGACACCCTCAAAGTCTCCTTGAAAAAGTGCAACATCCCCACCAACACCTGGGAATCCTTGGCCCAAGACCGCACAAAGTGGAGGAGAAGCATCCGGAAAGGCGCCAAACACCTCGAGTCTCTTCGCCGGGAGCAAGCGGAAGCCAAGCGCAGGCAGTGCAAGGAGCGCACATCAACCCAAGCACCCCACCCACCAGCCCCTTCAACCACCGTCTGCCCCACCTGTGACAGAGACTGTAGGTCCCACATTGGACTCATCAGTCACCTGCGAACTCATTTTTAATGTGGAAGCAAGTCATCCTCAGTTCTGAGGGACTGCCTAAGAAGAAGAATAAATAAATAGTGTTGTGGTAGGTTTCCTGTGAATAATAAAATATTGTAAAAGCTAACTAGCAGGTTACATAAGATTTTACTTAATTATAGATCAGAGTTCTTTTATGTTATGCAGTCAAGTAAATGGCTTGTGATTATTGGATGGATGCTTTCAACCTGTACTCTTGTGGGTATAATTATTTATGAGATGGATGGGATAATGCTGAAACAGTGAGAATATATTAGAAAGTACTCAACATACACAAAGTCCAATATTCTCAACCTTTGGGGAGAGAGGGAACAGCCGAACAAAGCATTATGGAGAGTTGAAAGACAACTGAAGTTCTAGCTATCACCTCTGAAATGCTATATGTTTCCAGGCAGAAATATTGCCTTTCCCTAGTGACACATTGCTACTGAATCCACATCATCTCCAGCAGTCAATTTATTTCTAAAATGACTTAGTTCCTAAAATTATGATTATAGATGTTGGTTTCAGAGTTAATTCTACAACAGCTTATTGATTTAAAAACATGTACTGACTGTGTACTTTAATTCTTTTTGACATCACCCGGCAATAATCTCCAGAAACACTGGGGGCGATTTTGTGAATGGAGGCGAGTTGGAGGCGGGACTGCTGCTTGTTGGGTTTCAGTCCCGCCTCCATCGAGTTGTGGCCAACCCACGCTATTTTCCCTTGATTGACTTTGTTAAGCCCGCCCAGCGGGCTTAGCAGGCCAATTAAGGGAAAGCCGGTTGCAGAGCACGTCAAACAGTGACAATCTCTGCAGTTTGATGATGTCTTGCATACAAGACCTCATCAAACTTCTTTCTTTTACAGAATTGAGATGTTTGTTGCATCTGCAACACGGAGGTGCGAGACTCTCCATATAGAAACCGACTAAAGCCTGCAGGAAGAAACAAAGGTAAGTACACTTTTAAAAACACTTCGGACTTACCTCAGATACTCACCTCTACACTCTTGCACCCATCACTTACCTTCACACCACACTTTTGCAACCCCCCCCACCCGACCCCTGCAGACCCAGTACTCGCCTCGCCTCGCCTCGCTGGCGGGTTTTGGTGCCGTCGGGAAGCCCGCACTTGTGAGGGCAAAAACAGGATAATCCTATTTTCAGGCAATTAATAGGCTTTAATCTCTTCCCGCCTCCAAGGAGATGGGATCCGACGCGAGACGGCAACCCGCCTCCTGGGAAGATGGCATGGAGGCGGGTTGGGGACGGGTTTGCCACCCGCCCCCAATTCTGCCATTTTCCCAGCAGTCCCGCCTCCATACCCGCCTCCTTGGGGCTGAGAAAATCGCCCCCACTGAAACTGTAGTTCACGTGCCAGCTTCACAATGAAGTTAGTTGCCTTGTGTCTTGGAAAAAACATGTGCAACATATTTTAGTTGTATATCACACATTGTATTGCACATTAGGGGATAGAGTTTCTGCTTTGGGTGCAGTTGGTTATCTGACCGCAAATTCCAGGTCATCATTTTCTTCAACACTTATAAAATGAATCCACTTGGATTTCTGTGATCAAAGGGCTCTCAGTTACTGCTGAGGCTCAGGCTGAGTGTAATGGCCCAAGGGAATGTGTATACACATCACTGAAGTTTTAATGCTTGAGTTACCACTACTGGATTGTTTCCTGGTTGAACTCACAGTAAAGGTGAAATTATTGATCTGGATTTTTGGGTTTAATTTCTGTGCTCTTTGTATTGCTCCTGGTCACTGGTACATCTCATGTATGATTTTACTAAATGTTGTACAAGAACAGGGGAAAGGATTGATAATTAGCAGTGGTAACATGTTTGGTGTGATGTCTAGTTAAACTAGAGTGAAGGTCAAACCTCTCCAGTATGGGATGAGGAGCTGGTTTTAAAATGTTTTAACTTTGAAGGCTGTGGAAAGTAAAATTACATAGATTTGCATAAGCCATTTTGCCCAACAGGTCTAAGCCGGTGTTTTTGTTCCACAGGAGTCTCCTCCCACCTTACTTCATCTTACCTATCAACATATCCCTTTATTCCTTTCTCTCTCCTGAACTTATCTAGATTCCCATTAAAAGCGTTTATGGTATAGAAGCATAGAAGCATAGAAGATAGGAGCAGGAGTAGGCCATTCGGCCCCTCGAGCCTGCTCCACCATTTAATGAGATCATGGCTGATCATCCAAATTCAGTACCCTGTCCCTGCTTTCTCCCCATATCCCTTGATCCCTTTAGCCTTAAGAAATATATCTATCTCCTTCTTGAATATATTTAATGAATTGGCCTCAACTGCCTTCTGTGATAGAGAATTCCACAGGTTCACCACTCTCTGGGTGAAGAAATTCCTCCTCATCTTAGTCCTAAATGGCTTACCCCTTATCCTTAGACTGTGACCTCTGGTTCTGGACTCCCCCGCCATCGGGAACATCCTTCCTGCATCTAGTCTGTCTAGTCCTGTTAGAATTTTATAAGTTTCAATGAGATCCCCTCTCATTCTTTGAAACTCTAGCGACTATAAACCTAATCGACCCAATCTCTCTTCATACGTCATTCCTGCCATCCCAGGTATCAGTCTGGTAAATCTTCGCTGCACTCCCTCCATGGCAAGAACATCCTTCCTCAGATAAGGCGACCAAAACTGCACACAATACTCAAGGTGTGGTCTCACCAAGGCCTTGTACAACTGCAGCAAGACATCCTTGCTCCTGTACTCGAATCCTCTCGCTATGAAGGCCAACATACCATTTGCCTTCTTAACCGCCTGCTGCACCTGCATGCTTACCTTCAGCAACTGGTGCACAAGGACTCCCAGATCTCGTTGCACTTCCCCTTTTCCCAATCTATTGCCGTTCAGATAATAATCTGTCTTCCTGTTTTTGCCACCAAAGTGGATAACCTCGCATTTATCCACATTATACTGCATCTGCCATGCATCTGCCCAATCACCCAACCTGTCCAAATCATACTGGAGTTTCTCTGCATCCTCCTCACAGCACACACGCCCACCCAGCTTTGTGTCGTCTGCAAACTTGCAGATATTACATCTAGTTCCCTCGTCTAGATCATTAATATATATTGTGAATAGCTGGGGTCCTAGCACCGATCCCTGCGGTACCCCACTAGTCACTGCCTGCCACTCGGAAAAAGATCCGTTTATTCCAACTCTTTGCTTCCTGTCTGCCAACCAGTTCTCTATCCAAATCAGTACCTTACCACCAATCCCATGTGCTTTAACTTTGCACGCTAATCTCTTATGCGGGACCTTATCGAAAGCCTTCTGAAAGTCCAAATACACCACATCCACTGGTTCTCCCTTATCTATTCTACCAGTTACATCCTCAAAAAA
Organism: Squalus acanthias; assembly: GCA_030390025.1. Classification (NCBI taxonomy): domain Eukaryota; kingdom Metazoa; phylum Chordata; class Chondrichthyes; order Squaliformes; family Squalidae; genus Squalus; species Squalus acanthias. Next base: position 101,184,119 of record CM059432.1, read on the forward strand.
TTCCAGTAGATTAGTCAGGCATGATTTACCTTTTGTAAATCCATGTTGACTTTGTCCGATCCTGTCACTGTTTTCCAAGTGCTCTGCTATTACATCTTTTATAATGGACTCTAGCATTTTGCCCACTACCGATGTCAGGCTATAATTCCCCATTTTTTCTCTACCACCTTTTTTAAATAGTGGGGTTACATTAGCTATCCTCCAATCCATGGGAACTGTTCCAGAGTCTATAGAATTTTGAAAGATGACCAGCAATACATCTACTATTTCTAGGGCCACTTCCTTAAGTACCCTAGGATGTAGACTATCAGCCAACTGCTCCAGGTGATAGCACTTTCCACATTTTGACCACTCTCTTTGTAAAGAAGTTACTCCTAAATTCCCTATTGGATTTATTCGTGACTATCTTATATTTATGGCCCCTAGTTTTGGTCTCCCAAGATTATGGAAGACTGGTGTGTGAGAGATTTGTGCACAGAGCTGCAAGAATCTGATAAATGGAGTGGCTTGTAAGCAAAGTGGCAACAGGAACTTGGTGAGAGTCAGAATTCGCTGCAGAGGGGGAAGGAGGTGTTAAGTAATTTATGCCAAGTTAAAACAGTAAATATATAAATAATCAGAGTAACTAATTAGATCTAAAGAGATTTTGTTAAGAAAATTGATGGGACAGCTGTGACCTGTTGCCTGTAATTCCTGTGCCATGTGGAAACTCCAGGACGCATCATGTGTCCTGTATAACGATGTGTGCAGGAAGAGCCTCCAGTTGCTCAAACTCGAGTTCAGGATTTCTGAGCTTGAGGAGCGACTGGAGTCACTGCAGGGCATACCGAAGGCTGACAATTTCCTGGAGCACACATTCCAGGAGGTGTTCACCCCGCAGCTACAGAGAGTTCATGGGGATAGTAAGGGTGTGGCCATCCGGCAGGGTATGAAGAGTGCAGGAATCTTTCAGGAGTATGGCACTTTCAAACCAATTTTCAGCACTGAATACCAGTGAGGGTGACGTCACCTTGGGGAAGTGCAATTTAGAGCACATCCACGACACTGTGGGGTAAATGACTGTGTAGAAAATAGGGGATTCAATAGTCAGGGAGTAGACAGGCGTTTCTGCAACTGCCAATGTGATTCCCATATGGTGTGTTACCTCCCTGGTGCCAGGGGAAAGGATATCACTGAGAGGCTGCAGAACAATTTGAGGGGGAAATGGGAACAGCCAGAAGTCATGGTCCATGTGGGAACCAATGACATATGAAGGAAAAGGGTTGAGGTCCTGCAGTCTGAGTTTCTGGAGCTAGGGAGGAAGTTAAAAAGCAAGACCTCAAAGGTAGTAATCTCTGGATTACTTACAGTGCTACGCGCTGGTGAGTATTGGAATAGTAGGATAAAACAGGTTAACTCGTTGTTGGAGAATTAGAGCAGGGGAGGGCTTCAGATTCCTGGGACATTTGACCAGTTCTGAGGCAGAAGGGACATGTTCAAGATGAACGGGTTGCACCTCAACAGAGCTGGGAACAACGTCCTCGCGGGAAGGTTAACTGGTACAGTGGGGAAGGGTTTAAACTAATTTTGGCTGCGGATGGGTACCAGGATGAAACATTAGAGAGGATAAACAAGGTGCACGTAGCACTGGGAGAGGCAAATAACACTAGAGTAAAGAATAGTTCAGAATTAGGAGAAATCAGACATGGGGCAAATACAAAGCAGTCTAAGATGGGTTTGGAGTGCATGTACGTAAATGCACGCAGCATGGTAAATAAGGTTGGCGAGCTGCAGGCACATGTCGCCACATGGGACTGTGATATAGTGACAGTAACAGAGACCTGCCTCAAAGAAGGGCAGGACTGGGAACTTTCCAGGCTACAAGGTATTCAGGAAAGATAGGGAAGGTTCAAAAGGAGGGGATGGCAGTATTGATCAAATAAACCATTATAGCACTGTAGAGGAATTATGTAGTTGAGGGGTAAAAGACCGCATCTATTTAGTTAGAATTAAGGAACAATAGAGGTGCTATTATGCTACGGGGTGTGTCGTATAAGCCACTAAATAGTGGGAAGGAGATGAAGGAGCAAATTTGCAGGCAAATTACAGAAAGATGCAAGAACTACAGAGTAGTGATAATAGGGGACTTCAATTATCCTAATATAGACTGGGATCGTAACAGTGTAAAAGGCAAAGAGGGGGTGGAATTCAGAATAACATAAAAACATATGAATTAGGAGCAAGAGTAGGTCATACGCCTTTCGAGCCTGCTCAGCCATTCAATAAGATCATGGCTGATCTTTGACCTCAACTCCACTTTCCTGCCCGATCCCCATATCCCTTGATTCCCCTCAAGTCCAAAAATCTATCTATTTCAGCCTTGAATATACTCAACGACTCAGCATCCACAATCCTTTGGGGTAGAGAATTCCAAAGATTTACAACCCTCTAAGTGAAGAAATTCCTTTTCATCTCAGTCTTAAATGGCTGACCCCTTATCCTGAGACTATGCCCCCGAATTCTAGATTATCCAGCCAGGGGAAACAACCTCTTAGCATCTACCCTGTCAATCCCCTTCAGAATCTTGTATGTAGCAATGAGATCACCTCTCATTCTTCTAAACTCCATAGAGTATAGGCCCAATCTACTCAATCTCTCCTCATAGGACAACCCTCGCATCCCAGGGATCAATCTAGTGAACCTTTGTTGCACCCTCTAAGGCACATATATCCTTCCTCAGATTAAGAGACCAAAACTGTGACACAGTACTCAAGGTGTGGTCTCACCAAAGCCCTGTTCAATTGTAGTGAGACATCCCTACTCTTGTACTCCAACCCCCTTGCAATAAAGGCCAACATACCATTTGCCTTCCTAATTGGTTGCTGTACCTGCATGCTAACTTTATGTGTTTCCTGTACGAGGACACCTAAATCTCTCTGAACACCAACATTTAATAGTTTCTTACCATTTAAAAAAAATTCTGTTTTTCTATTCTTCCTACCAAAGTGAATAACCTCACATTTCCCCACATTATACTCCATTTGCCACCTTATTGCCCACTCACTTAACGGGGGGAATTTTGCCAGCCTTGGGGAGGCGTGTATGGAGGCGGGACTGCCGGGAAAATGGCAGAAACTGGGAGCGGGTACCGACCCCGCTCCCAACCCACCTCTGTGCTATTTTCCCGGGAGTTGGGTCCCCGACTCGCGCAGGGACCCGTCTCCTTGAGGCGGGAAGGGGATTACAGCCAATTAACTGCCTGTTAACAGGTAGTTAACAGGCAGTTTTGAGGCTTATCCCTATTTTACCCCTGCAAGTGCGGGCTTCTCGATGGCTGCGAACCTCGCTAGGGTCAGCGAGGTGAGCAGTGGGTCTGCGAGGCTGAGAGGGGTCAAGATGTCAGATGTAGAAGTGAGTGATGGGTACAAGTGTGGAGAGGTAAGTATGAGAAGTGAGTGTAAAGTGTTAGAAAAAGTTTACTTACCTTTGCTTCTTCATGCAGGCTTCAACCCTTGGGGATCCGGAGGTGCTTCATCTCAATGGCAGAGATGACAGAATGGCTGCTGCATTCTCAGATGCAGCAGCCATCTGCTTTCTGCTGAGGAGAGAGGTTTTGGTGAGTCTTTGTGCAAGGGCTCACCTTAGAACAGAGATCATCAGTGTTTGACAGCTTCTCAAAGCTGTCAAACGCTGACAATTCATCTGTCAAAAAATTTTCAACAGATGAAACGTCATACGCTGACGTCCACTGTCACTGGCTTTCCCTTAATTGGCCAGCTAAGCCCGCAGGGTGGGCTTAACAAGGTCAATCAAGGGAAAATAGCGTGGGTTGGCCAGACGTCGTTGGGGGCGGGATTGAAACCCGAAAACCAGCAGTCCTGCCCCCAACGTGCCCCCATTGACAAAATCCAGCCCAACGTGTCTATATCCATTTGCAGGCTCTTTGTGTCCTCCTCACAGCTTACGTTTCCACCTAGCTTTGTATTGTCATTAAACTTGGATACATTCAGTCCCTTCATCTAAGTCATTAATATAGATTGCAAATAGCTGAGGCCCAAGCACTGATCCTTGCGGCACCCCACTGGTAACAGCCTGCCAACCTGAAAATGACCCGTTTATCACTATTCTCTGTATTCTGTCCATTAACCAACCCTCTATCCATGCTAATATATTACCCCCAACCCATGAGCCCTTACCTTGTATAGCAACCTTTTATGTGACACCTTATCGAATGCTTTTTGGAAATCCAAATATATTACATCCACTGGTTTCCCTTTATCTACCCTGCTAGTTACATCCTCAAGGAACTCTTAATAAATTTGTCAAACATGATTTCCCTTTCATAAAACCATGTTGACTCTGCCTAATCATATTATGGTTTTCTAAGTGTCCTGTTATCACGTCCTTAATAATGGTTTCCAGCATTTTCCCGATGACTGATGTCAGGCTAACTGGCCTGTAGTTTCCTGTTTTCTTTCTCACTCCTTTCTTGAATAGCAGGGTTGCATGTGTCACCTTACAATCCGCTGGAACTATTCTAGAATCTAGGGAATTTTGGAAGACCACAACCAATGCATCCACTATTTCTGCAGCCACCTCTTTTAGAACCCTCGGATATAGGCCATCAGTTCCAGGGGATTTGTCGGCTTTTAGTGCCATTAGCTTCACAAGTATATTTTCTCTACTGATCTTAATTACTTTAAGTTCCTCACTCTCATTAGCCCCTTGTTTCCCCACTATTTCTGGTATTTTTTTTGTGTCTTCTACTGTGAAGACAGATACAAAATATGTGTAACGTCTCTGCTATTTCCTTATTCCCCATTATAATTTCTCCCGTCTCAGCCTCTAAGGGACCAATGCTTACTTTTGCTACTCTCTACCTTTTTACATACTTTTAGAAGCACTTACAACCTGTTTTTATATTTCTTGCTAGTTTGCACTCATATTCTATTTTCTCCCTTTTTAACAATTTTTTGTTCATCCTTTGTTTGTTTCTAAAGCTCTCCCAATCCTCAGGCTTATGACTATTCTTCACAACATTATCAGCCTTTTCTTTTAATCTAATACTATCCTTAACTTCTTTGGTTAGCCATGGATGGATCACATTTCCTGTGGCATTTTTATTTTTCAACGGAATGTATATTTGTTGAGAATTTTGGAATATTTCTTTAAATGTTTGCCACTGCATATCTACCATCATATGTTTTAATCTAATTTCCCAATCTACCTTAACCAACTCCCCCCTTGTACCTATGTAATTGGCTTTAGTTAAGTTTAAGATTATAGTTTCGGCTTTAAGTATTTCACTCTCAAACTCGATGTGAAATTCTTCATATTATGATCACTCTTCCCCAGAGGATCCTTTACTATGAGATTACTAATTAACCCTGTTTCATTACACAATACAAGATCTAAAATAGCCTGTTCCCCGGTTGGTTCCACGATGTATTGTTCTAGGAAACTGTCTTGAATGCATTCCATGAACTCATCCTCCAGACTATCCTTGCCAATTTGATTTGCCCAGTGTATATGAAGACTAAAGTACCCCATGATTATTGCATTACCTCGAGCACCAGGCATGAATGATTCTTCTCTTTAGAAGCTCCCCATTACTGGGCAGGGAATTGTGTGTGATTTAAATGGGTCTGTTGAGACGAGGGCCGCGATTCTGCCGATGCTCAGAGTGCGGGTTTGGAGGCGGGTCCGCTGTCAAATTGAAATGATTGACAGCGGGTTGGGAACCCACTGCGAACCCGCCTCCATGTAAGTTTCTAAAGTGTCGGGTCTGCAAATTCAGAACAGACCCGACACCAAGCGGCGGGGGAGGCATTTAAGATAGTCAAATGCTTGTTAAATGCTTGTTAACTACAATTTTGCCAGCCTTTTTCTATTTTACCACATTTTTAAAGGGGTTCATGTCATTTGGAGATCATATCTCGTAAGTATGTCGGGTTCTCTATCTCTCCCCATTGCTGTGAATAGGCGATAGCTGCAAAAGTGGTATGAGAGCTCCCATTTGACAGCTGTTCACTTTCCAATGTCAGAAGCTTGAGCCTTTAGGACTTGGAAGACACTTCTGAGCTTTATACAGTTTGGAAGTGTTTGGAATAAACTCTCTATCCACTGTCACCTCCTTGGAGCAAGCTCTCTCACCATTGAAAGATTGCTTCTGTCATCTCAACTTCAGCTGCCATCTATTCCAGCAATATCAGTGCCCTTCAAAAAATCTCATCTTGGTCCTTTGAATCCCTCCATGATCAGCCCCAACACCAACATCACCAGGCACACCAACATCACCAACAATACCAACCTTCTCTGCAATAACCTGATGCTGCTCAGGACACAGGGCATCAGCACCCGTCAACATTGTTGCCCAGGAGGCCAGCGATGGCATCACCACGGCCAGATTTACTTCACTTGACGCTGTACACCCTGGCTGCCACATGATGCGCCAGGTTGACACCACCCCACAGCAGCACCATAAAACATCCCTATAATGTCCAAGCCATTCCTTTCACACTCATCATAATTGGGGGGGGGGGGGGGGGTGGCGGCGGGGGGGTGAAGTTATGTCTCAACATTCACCGGAACTCACTAAGACACTTCTAAAGGTGAGCACAGATCTGTCCAATAAGGTAAAAGTGTTGAAAATATAGATTTCAATGTTTGACAACACATTAACAGAAACTTCACATGAACATTGGCTAAACCACCCAAATGCCTACCCTTGTGTGTTGTTAGTTGGTATGCTTGCAGTAGCATGAGGGTGGCTAGTGAGATGGGGAAGTGATAATGTAGATAGAGAGGGATGGGTGGAGGTGCAAGGTAAGTTGGTGTGAGTAAAGATGTGCAGGAGTACGGTAAGGAAGGCAGAGTGATGTGGATGTGATGAGTGGCACAGCAGGATGAGGTTGAGTGTAGCTTTGCAGTAACGTTTCGTGATCTGCTCAGATCATTGAAATGCTTGTGCCAATGTAGCCTGGTCCTCCTGACGATATCTCTGCTTGTGTCCTCCTGTGCAATGTGCAACCAGGCTGCATTGATCTCCTGGGGGGGTCTCTTCCACCCATGGGAAGGGAAGAGAACCTCTCTGCGTGCTGTGACTCCCTCCATAAGCATATGCAGGGAGTCATGCGAGAGCCTTGGTGCAGCCGTCCACCTTTGTGCAGTGCTTGTCAGGGTTTGCAGCACCTCAATGCTGCAGAAACTGACAGCACGACTGTCAAAATCAATGTGGGCATGATCCCTTTAAAGAAACCGGCTGATGACGCATCATCAAATGATGTCATCAGACCCGCTTCCGTTTAATTGGCCGGGAAACGCGCAGAGCAGGCTTAACAAGTAAATCACTTGGAGAAAGCAGGCTGGAGCCGGGAGCGGGACCGGGACCCACCAACCACCTCTCCTGCTGCGATCCTGTCTCCGCTGGCGAAATTGCGGCCAATGTCAATTGAAAATTTCAAAACTGAGATTGCTAGATTTTTGTAAGGCAAAAGTATTAAGGATTACGGGACCAAGGCAAGTAGATGGAGTTAAGATACAGATCAGCCATGATCTAACTGAATGGTGGAACAGGCTCGAAGGGCTGAATGGCCTACTCCTGTTCCTAAGTTCCTACGTCTACCTTTTTTATAAGCATAGGAAATAATATAGTTCAATCAGATTTACTGCTGGTGCTAGAAACTCTATTCCAGCTGCTCATTCCTGCTAATGGTTATTGGATGCTGAGATGACTGCTGAGAGTTTCTCGCAATAGGTGGTAACACATATTAATGTCAATGGAACATTTTTGGTGAACCTAGTTGCAGTGCCTGAAAAAGAATGACCTCGGCTGGGGTGCTGAATTAGTAGACCCTAATAAAACCTTATTTTAATGTTACCTATAAATTAAGCACGGCATGTACAGTTACTTCCCGTCCATACAATCTGACAATACTTTGAATGCTTCCCATGAATAGAACTGAGAAGTTATAACTATCAGGAAAGACTGAACAGGCTGGGGCTATTTTCTCTAGAAAAGAGAAGGGTGACCTAATAGATGTCTTTAGAATTATGAAGATGTTTAATAGGCTAGTTGGAGAGAAGATGTTTCCACTTGTGGGGAAGTCCAAAACTAGAGATCATAAATATAAGATAGTCACTAATAAATCCAATAAGGAATTTAGGAGACCTGTCTTTACCCAGAGAGTAGTTCGAATGTGGAACTCACTACAACATGCAGCAGCTGATGATAATAGCATATATGCATTTAAGAGGAAGCTGGATAAGTACATGAGGGAGAAAGAAATAGTAGGATGTGCTGACAGGGTAAGATAAAGTAGAGTGGGAAGAAGTGAGGTAAAGTAGAGTGGGCGTGTGGAGCATAAACACTGGCATAAGCCAATTGGGCCTCAAGGCCTGTTTCTGTGCTGTAAATTCTATGTAATAAATGCACAATATGCAGCAGCTCCCTTCAGCACAAGGAGCTCCTTCCTTCACTCACATTTACAATTGCTATTTCCCCTAACAATTTCTTCCACTTATTGTACCTGCATGATGCATGTTCATTTAATCACTCCCACTTGGGGCTGCACTCATAGACATGGTTATCATGTATGACCACCTGCCAATTTCACTTTCTCTACTCTTTCAATTTGTCAACTCCGTCCATACAATTTGCAGGAGAGGATTGCATATAACAATAGGAGAGAACACATACAGAAAGAGGACCCGCCAATCAATGTCCTCTGTAAGCTGTGCTTTGTTCTGTGTGGCCTGTTTCTTTTCATACGCGGTCCCTTTAAATTTCTGCACATGTGCAGTATTTACACTGTAAAAGCCCGTGAGCAGCCTGCGCGGGACCTTTCAGAATACTGCACGGCCACACACGGCGTACCTTAGCAGGAACATTGCCACCAATCCTCTATCCCACTTTGAGGGGCGACATGAGAGATCCAGGGAAAAGAGAACATTGAAGAAACAAGGAATGTAAAAGGAGTTTGGGCCCCAGCTGATGATTTGTACCAAACTTCTCAAGATCTTTATTCTCCTCCAATTTATTCAGTCACTCACTGGAACCAAAAGGTAAGCTAAAGCACTGGTATCAAACTTGCAGCCTTCGATGGCCAGCCAACTCCGACCTATTTTCACTTATTTACTCATTTATTCTGTTTGAATGTTATAGGCCTGAAGGTTTGGAAAGAGCGTTTTTTAGAGATGTTGCCTCATTAGTAGACTATTTGCAAATTATAACACCAAGATCTGTCAGTATCCACAGCTTCAGATATATGCAAAATAATGGGGTGTGGATTTAAAATTTATCACCTGAAATCTCCATTTCTGAGTGGAGATCATGAGAACCTGACAGGAAATCCCCCCTATATGCGATCCTCGTGGCTCCAAGGTATGTACCTATGTGGTACACTAAAACAAAAGTTTGGACACGCCTCTGCTAAAGCACATGTTCACGTTAGTCATTCAGTGGAAAGCACATTTCAAGGCTTGTCATAAAGACAACATTGTCACGCTTGCTCTTCTTCTGTTTCTATGGGTGTGCCATGTGAAATTGAGTTGGGGTCCAAGGAACCAAAAGAGGGCAGCACCTCATCAAATGCACCATTTCACATTCTAACACTGCAAAACACCAGCTCAGGTACATCCACTCCAGGGAACTTTGTGAATAAAGTTGAGGAGAGTGCACAGACAGGAAAATAAAAGGACTTGCAGTTATATAGCAGCTTTCACCACATTAGGATATTGCAAAGCACTTTACAACCAATGAAGTACTTTTGAAGTGTAATCACTTTTGCAATGTAAGGAAATGCGGCAAACAATTTGCATACAGCAAGGTCCCACAAACAGCAATGAGATAAATGACCAAATATTCATTTTTTTTTTAGTGATGTTGGTTGAGAGATAAAAATTGGCCAGGAAGCCAGAAGAACTCCTCCGCTCTTCTAATAGTGTTATGGAATCTTTTATGTCCACCTGAGAGGGCAGATGGAGCCTTGGTTTAATGTCACAACACCAACAACTTATATTTTTATAGTGTCTTTAACGCAATAAAACGTTCCAAGGCGCTTCACAGAAGCGTTAACAAAACACAAAATTTGACACTGAGCCATATAAGGAGTTGTTAGGCAGATGACCAAAAGCGTGGTCAAAGAGGTTAGTTTTAAGGAGCGTCTTAAAGGAGGAAAAAGAAGTGGAGAGGCGGAGAGATTTAGGGAGGGAATTCCAGAGCATAGGACCTAGGCAGCTGAAGGCACAACCGCCAAAGGTGGAGCAATTAAAATCGGGATTGTTCAAAAGGCCAGAATAGGTGGAGCGCAGAGGTCTGGGGGGATTATAGAGCTAGAGGAGATTTGAGATAAGGAGCGGTGAGGCCATGTAGGAATTTGAAAACAAGGATGAGAATTTTAAAATCGAAGCATGCTTAACTGGGAGCCAATGGAGGTCAGCAAGTACAGGGGAACTGGATGAGTGGGACTTGGTGTGAGTTAGGACACGGGCGGCAGAGTTTTGGATGATCTCAAGTTTATGGAGGGTAGAACTAAGAAGGCCGGCCAGGAGAGCATTGGAATAATCAAGTCGAGACGTGATAAAGGCATGGATGAGGATTTCGGCAGCAGATAAGTTGAGGTAAGGGTGGAGGTGGGTGATATTACAAAGGTGGAAATTAGCGGTCTTAGTGAAAGAACGGATATGAGGTAGGAAGCTCAATTTGTGATCAAATATGACACCAAGGTTGTGAACAAACTTGGTCAGCCTTAGACAGTTGCCGGGGAGAGAAATCGAATCAGTGGAAAGGGAATGGAGTTTGTGGTGTGAACCGAAGACAATGGCTTTGGTCTTCCTGATATTTAATTGGAGGAAATTTCTACTCATCCAGTGCTGGATGTCGGACAAGCAGTCTGATAGCATAGAGATGATAGAGGGTTCGAGAGAGGAGGAGGAAGATAGAGCTGGGTATCATCAGCATAATGATAATGAAAATTCACGTTGTGTCACTGGATGATGTCACCGAGGGACAGCATGTAGATAAGAAGTAGGAGGGGGCCAAAGATAAATCCTTGGGGGACACCAGAGGTGCCGGTGCGGGATCGGAAAGAGAAGCCATTGCAGGTGATTCTATGATTATGGCTGGAAAGATAGGAATGAAACCAGGCGAGCGCAGTCCCATCCAGGTGGAGAGGCATTAGAGCAGAATTTTGTGGTCAACCATGTCAAAGGCTGTAGACAGGCCCAGAAGGATGAAAAGGGATAATTTACCTTTGTCGCAGTCAATTAGGATGTCATTTGTGACCTTGGTAAGAGCCTTTCAGGTACTATGGTGGGGGCAAAAGCCTAATTAGAAGGATTCAAACAAGGAGTTCTGGGAAAGATGGGCACTGATTTGGGAGGTGACAACATATTCAAGAACTTTGGAGAGGAAAGGGAGGTTGGATATGGGGCAATAGTTTGCAAGGACAGGGAGGGTCAAGGGTTGTTTTTTTGAGGAGAGGGGTGATGACAGCAGATTTGAAGGAAAGGGGGACAATACCTGAGGAGAGAGAACCATTAACAATAACATGGGAGCCAGGAAGGGAAGTTGGGTGGTAAGAAATTTAGTAGGAATAGGGTTGAGAGAGCAGGAAGTCGGTCTCATTGACAAGATGAGCTTTGAAAGGGCAAGAGGAAAGATAGGAGAGAAATTAGAGAAATATGCAGATTTAGGGTTAGGGCGGGGGGGGGGGGAAACGGAAAGGAAGTAAGGTCTGGTGGGCTAGGGGGAGGGAAGGAAGTAGCAGAGGCAGTTGAACGGATGTTGTCGATCCTTTTAACAAAGAAGTCCATGAGCTCCTCACATTTAATGCTGGAGGTGATGGAGGAGGATGCAAGGGAGGGTGGTTTGAGAAGACGGTTAGTGGTGGAGAGTGGAAGCCTAGTGTTATTTTTGCCATCCTGGATGATCTTAGAATAGTGGGCGGTTTTAGTGATGGAGATCAGGACCCGGTGGTGCTTTATATGATCTAGCCAAATCTGCTGATGGTGATTCGGCTAGTTGTCCGCCAAAGACGTTCAAGTCTGTGTCCCTTGGATTTACGGGAGCGGAGATGAGGGGTATACCGGGGGAATGACTTGGGTGCGAGAGTTTAATGATTTTAGTGGGGACAAGGGCATCAAAAGACAGTACTTAAGCTCTGCCTCAGTACTGCGCTGGAGTGTCAGCTGAGATTTTGTGCTCAAGTCTCTGGAGTGGGGCTTGAACTCACGATCTTCTGAGGTGAGGGTGCGACCACTGAGCCACGACTGACACCATGTGCAGGAACAGCAGGTGGTGGCAGTGGAGAAGCAGGAACCTGCTGTCTAGAAGGGCAACTCACCTTCCTCTTCAGTTGATGAAGGCTAAGATCTGGACCTTTGCAGTTAGGATTTTTTATTGAAAAAGCTAACTTTCTGAGCATCAAAGTTTGCTGCAATAATTGCACACCATGCCAAGCAACCTTCAACAGCTACCATGGAGGAGTCCACAACCTGAATTTCCACTCAATCAATGCATTGAATTAGTACACTGCAGTGCATCATAGAGCATTTGGCTACTCCAAGGACATCTGCAGCAGCATCTGCAGAACTTACTGTTTTTATTGGCTTTAAGGTCAATCAGATGTGAATGTTCAGGTTGCTGCTATAGAGGCCATGGGCTCCAATATGCAACAGACTGTCTCCTCCGCTTGGATGTACGTGAAGATCATATGGAACAAACTGTGCATTGAGGTTTCAACTATCTCATTGCTGCAATTGGGCCTGCTGTCATATAGGTCAGTAGGTACATTGGGGAACAAAGAAATGGCAGATCAATTAAATACATACTTTGGTTCTGTCTTCACAAAGGAGGACACAAATAACCTCCCAGAGATGTCGGGGAACATAGGGTCTAATGGGAGGGAGGAACTGAAAGAAATCAGTATTTGTAGGGAAATAGTGTTAGGGAAATTGACGGGATTGAAGGCCGATAAATCCCCAGGGCCTGATAATCTACATCCTAGGGTACTTAAGGAAGTGGCCCTAGAAATAGTAGATGCATTGCTCGTCATCTTCCAAAATTCTATAGACTCTGGAACAGCACCCATGGATTGGAGGGTAGCTAATGTTACCCCACTATTCAAAAAAGGTGGTAGAGAGAAAACGGGGAATTATAGACCGGTAAAAGTGGGGAAAATGCTAGAGTCCATTATAAAAGATGTAATAGCAGAGCACTTGGAAAACAGTGACAGGATTGGACAAAGTCAACATGGATTTACAAAAGGTAAATCGTGCTTGACTAATCTACTGGAATTTTTTGAGGATGTAACTGGTAAAATAGATAAGGGAGAACCAGTGGATGTGGTGTATTTGGACTTTCAGAAGGCTTTCGATAAGGGCCCGCATAAGAGATTAGCGTGTAAAGTTAAGGCACATGGGATTGGGGGCAAGGTATTGACTTGGATAGAGAACTGGTTGGCAGACAGAAAGCAAAGAGTTGGAATAAATGGGTCTTTTTCCGAGTGGCAGGCAGTGACTAGTGGGGTACCGCAGGGATCGGTCCTAGGACCCCAGCTATTCACAATATATATTAATGATCTAGACGAGGGAATTGGATGTAATATCTCCAAGTTTGCAGACGACACAAAGCTGGGTGGGAGTGTGTGCCGTGAGGAGGATGCCGAGAAACTCCAGTATGATTTGGACAGGTTGGGTGATTGGGCAGAAGCATGGCAGATGCAATATAATGTGGATAAATGCGAGGTTTTCCACTTTGGTGTCAAAAACAGGAAGGCAGATTATTATCTGAATGGCAATAGATTGGGAGAAGGGGAAGTGCAACGAGACCTGGGTGTCCTTGTGCACCAGTCGCTGAAGGTAAGCATGCAGGTGCAGCAGGCGGTTAAGAAGGCAAATTGTATGTTGGCCTTCGTAGCGAAAGGTTTCGAGTACAGGAACAAGGATGTCTTGCTGCAGTTGTACAGGGCCTTGGTGAGACCACATCTTGAGTATTGTGTGCAGTTTTGGTCGCCTTATCTGAGGAAGGATGTTCTTGCCATGGAGGGAGTGCAGCGAAGATTCACCAGGCTGATACCTGGGATGGCAGGAATGACGTATGAGGAGAGATTGGGTCGATTGGGCTTATACTCGCTGGAGTTTAGAAGAATGAGAGGGGATCTCATTGAAACTTATAAAATTCTAACAGGACTAGACAGACTAGATGCAGGAAGGATGTTCCCGATGGCCGGGGAGTCCAGAACCAGGGGTCACAGTCTAAGGATAAGGGGTAAGCCATTTAGGACTGAGATGAGGAGGAATTTCTTCACCCAGAGAGTGGTGAACCTGTGGAATTCTCTATCACAGAAGGCAGTAGAGGCCAATTCATTAAATATATTCAAGAAGGAGTTAGATATATTTCTTAAAGCTAAAGGGATCAAGGGATATGGGGAGTAGGCAGGGACAGGGTACTGAATTTGGATGATCAGCCATGATCTCATTGAATGGTGGAGCAGGCACGAGGGGCTGAATGGCCTGCTCCTGCTCCTATCTTCTATGTTTCTATGTTATGTTTGAGACATGTCTCAAGGGCAGCTGTATTCAGCATTCCAAAATATCCATACACAACTGTCCACTTACTGCACAGTACAAGAAAGTAAACAGGGCCAGAATACCCCACAGCTGTTGAAGTCGTGCAATCATCTCAGGACTCTGCTCGCAGATTCACCTGAAGATCAAGGTCCACCTTAATCCTAACAGCCTGTAATTGACACACAGCAGCCAGCCACCTCAAATATTCTAAGCACTGAGAAGTACAAGACTAGGCTATAAAACATATCAGTCATACACTGTCAACAAGGGGAAGCTCCACAGTGGCAAATAGCAGCAATATACACTGATCACTTGGAAGCAATAAAATTTGATAGCACTTCAATTGTACTCTGTCCAGTAAGTGTTCTTGTTATGCTGCTAGGCACTGTATCAGCAGGTGATGAAAATGTCTGGCAGTTCACGAGAAGGTAAAAATAACATAGCTGAAATCACATGTGTTAACAGCATGGTAAAGATGCAGGGAGGGCTGTAAATGCATGGGAAGGAAGGGGTAATTATAAATATGTCTCCTCAATGACTCTCACAACTGGCAAATGTGTTCATTTCTTGCCTCCTAAGGCAAGTCAGAAATGCCTTTACAGTGTTGGGCTGATGATTAGTGTCAACTGATGATATCACGGAGCAAGCAATTTCAACTGTTTGTACAATGTGAAAGGAGCTAATGGACTTCTCATCATCAAGTTAGACTTTCCGTAAAGGTGGCTCTGCTGCGTATTGTTTCTGATGGAGATGGCTTCTGTTTCCCAGTGTTTGTGATCATTCATGGTGACCTCAAATAGGCAGAGCTGCATGTTGTCGACTGTATGTAATGTTTCCAAGAGGCAGCATGTAAATGAGGAAAAGGAGAAAGCCAAGGATGGAACTTTTGGATACTACAGAGGTGACCATGTCAGTGGAGAAACGATTGCTGAAAATATCAAGCTCTCGTGAGACAAGCGTGAATGGAACCATGCATGATCGGTCCCCCAGAAGTGAACCATAAAGAAGAATGCAGTAGCTGATCGACTTAAAAGCTATTCCGTAAGTTCCTGACATCAGTCTAAATTTAACTTTTACTAGTTTGAATCCGTGGGGTAATTGTAACCCCAAAAAAACAGGTGCGTTGGGGTCAGATGGGAGGTTAAAGTGTTAAAAAACTGAATTCCGACCCAAACCCATTCCAACCCGCCCATTTCTGGGATGGGAGGTGGGCAGCCAACCCGCTGCCAGGAGGCGGGTTGCCCATTTAAATATTAGAATGAGGCTGGCGTGCCTCAGCTTTAACCAGCGTTTCAAATTTAACTGTGGTTGGTCAGGTTTCTCAGGCCTCGGAGAACCCGCCAGCTAAAGTAAGGCAAGGACTGCTGGATGCAGGAGGCAAGTGCATTTACACTTACCTCCTGGATCCAGCATCCCTGCCTCACCCACAACCCGCGATCGGAGACCCCCCCACGAGGCCTCCAATTCCCCCCCCCGCCCCCACACCCCGAGGCCTCTGATCCCACCCCACGAGGCCTCCGATTCCCCCCCCTCTTCCCGAGGCCTCTGATCGCCTTCCTGGAATCCCCCCTCCAGCCCCGATGCTCCTCCAGCCACCGACTACCCCTTGGCCCCGACCCGATTCCTCCCTCTCTCCTCTCTGCGGCCTAGTGCCTTGGGCCTACCCGCCCGCAGCCAGCCAGCCTCCCCATCTGGCTGGCTGCGTGTGGTAAACAGAGGTTTGAAATGCAAATCAGGCCCTGCCGTTAAATTCGGCAGGGCCTGTGGATAACCCGTTCCCCGACTGCTTCTTAGCACCACCCCCAACCCTGCCCACCCCCCACCCCGCCCCACTGCTCCCAACTTGCCTCCAGATTAAAATTCCGGTCTCCTTGTCCTACCCTCGCAATTTAATTTAAAATAATATTCCAGACTTACCTGTTCCATTCACATCTTGTTTATCTCTATTAGGTCACCTCTCAGATGCCTCACCTTTCCTCACAGATCAGCCTTTTGATACCAGAGATCAGCTTCATGGCTCTCTCTGCACAGTCTCTAGCATTGAACATCTCCCTTGTGTCTCAGCAACCAGAACTGAATGCAGTACTCAACCAGTCTGACATGAGCACTATACAGTTTGGTCATGATGTCTGCTAACTTGTATTCTGCTGTTCTGCCTATGTAATTCAACAGGTTGTTGGCTTTCTCGACTGCTGTTCTGCAGTTGTTCGACATACTGAACATCAAGTCTACTAAGATTCCTAGGTTTCTTTTGGTTTCATCCTTAGCTATTTCAACACCATTCATGAACTGTATACATTTGTCTGCCTTAAATTTCATCTGCTATTTTTCTGCCCACTTGCATATCTTATCCAAATCATGCTGTCATTTCTGAGCTGCCTCTTCTGAATCTACTGCCTCGCCTTGTCTGTTATCATCTGCACATTTGACAACATTGCATTGAGATTCTGAATCCAAGTTATTGATGTAAATTAGAAAAAGTAGTGGGACAACCCCTCACTCTTTATGTGAAGTAAAACCTCCTGATAACAGTCCTAAAGTTATCTCTTCCTAGTTTAAATCATTGTCCCCTTGTCCTATTCCCATTGTTTAACAGAGGAGTATTCTAGATTAACCTTTTCCATATGGTTTACTTTCTTCCTATCTTAGTACTTCTATAGGACCACCTTTCAGATGCCTCCTTTCCTGGCTGAAAGCTCAAGTCTCTCCAGTCTTTCCTCTTAACGCAGACACTTGACATTAAAGATCAGCCTTTTTTTTTATTCAGTCCTGGGATGTGGGTGACGCTGGCAAGGCCAGCCTTTATTGTCCATCCCTAATTGCCCTTGATAAGGTGGTGGTGAGCTGCCTTCTTGAACTGCTGCAGTCTGTGTGGTGAAGGTGCTCCCATAGAGTTGTTGGGGAAGGAATTTCAGGATTTTGACCCAGCGACGATGAAGGAACGGCGATATATTTCCAAGTCAGGATGGTGTGTGACTTGGAGGGGAACTTGGAGGTGATGATGTTTCTATACGCCTGCTGCCCTTGTCCTTCTAGGTGGTAGAGGTCACAGGTTTGGGAGGTGCTGTCAAAGAATCCTTGGCAAGTTGCTGCAGTGCATCTTGTAGATGGTAGACACTGCAGCCACAGTGCGCCGGTGGTGGAGGGAGTGAATGTTTAAGGTGGTGGATGGGTGCCAATCGAGTGGGTTGCTTTGTTCTTTATGGTGTTGAGCTTCTTGAGTCTTTTTGGAGCTGCACTCATCCAGTCAAGTGAAGAGTATTCCATCACACTCCTGACTTGTGCCTTGTAAATGGTGGAAAGGCTTTGGGGAGTCAGGAGGTGAGACACTCGTCACAGAATATCCAGCCTCTGACCTGTTCTTGTAGCCACAGTATTTTTGTGGCTGGTCCAGTTAAGTTTCTGGTCAATGGTGACCCCCAGGATGTTGATGGTGTGGGATTCGACGATGGTAATGCCATTAAATGTCAAGGGGCGGTGGTTAGACTCTCTCTTGTTGGAGATAGTCATTGCCTCATTGTTCTTCTTTGCATTGCCTTCAAATCTTGAATACAAACTGTTTATGGATCAATCTGCCTTTAAGAAATTACTTCCTGAAAAATCAGGGCCTGAGTAATGGCCCATTATAAATTTGTGAGCAGAAGATACTGCAGGTATGCAGCTTAAGCCATGAGATTTCAAACTCTAACTAATTAATCATTAGTTTACATTATATAAGGTATATAATTGATGCCCTCGTACAGTCTTTGCCAGAGCAATCAATGCCTGTATGCAACAGGCGCTGAATTGCAGGCAGTGCACGAAAAGAACAGGGAGCTAGCAAGTTCAGAAAACTCCCAATTTCTCAGCCCGTTCTTGGCCAATTATCTTCAACAGAACATTTCCGCCAGTTAGAAATTCTACCTTGGACTTCTTCAAGCCCCTCATGAGTCAGACGCCACCTCTCACCTTTGATGGTTCAAATCTTTATCCTTCATCATCTATTGCTATTCTCGGCCTCACTATCTTATCTAAATTCAAATGTAACTCCCATATTTCCTCCATTAGTGAACTTGTTTTTAAGAAGTTTGGTTTCCTCTTTCATGTGAAACACTTGTTTTCCCTCAACAACATTTCCTTTTCCCTCAGCTGTGGCTCAGTTGATAGCACTGTAGCCTCTTCCGTAAGAAGGTTGTGGGTTCAAGTCCCACTCCAAAGATTTGAGCACAAAAATCTAGGCTGACACTCCAGTGCAGTGCTGAGGGAGTGCTGCACCGTCGGAGGTGCCGTCTTCTGGAAAAAATGTGAAACTTATGCCCCGTCTGCTCTCTCAGGTGAACATAAAAGATCCCATGGCATTATTTAGAAGAAAAGCAGGGGAGTTATCCCTGGTTTCCTGGCCAATATTTATCCCTCAATCTACATCACAAAAAAAACAGATTATCTGGTCATTATCATATTGCTGTTTACAGGAGCTTGCTGTGTGCAAATGGGCTGCTGCATTTCCTAAATCACAACAGTGACTACACTTCAAAAGTACGTCAATGGCTGTAAAGCGCTTTGGCATGTCCTGAGATTGTGAAAGGCGCTATGTAAATGCAAGTCTTATTTTCTCAACAACTTTTCCCTTTCAATAAAACCCAACTCTGTCCAAGACCTAAATAATGTTTGCATATTTGTGTGCTTTGGGGCGACTTTTCTAAGACCTCTAAGACCTGGACAGACACAGAAAAAACTTAAGTAAAAAGTAATGTCTTCCTCCTCTCTTTCCCCCACAGTTTTCTTGTCCCTTTATTTGAGTAATACTAATATGGTCAGTGCTCCACTGAATTTTCATTTCTTGTTCTTCCAAAGCTACACATTTTATTTCCTCCTCCCTGCATCCTCACTCTGTTAAAATCAAGATGCATCATATCGAATTTTACTCTGATTTATTTTCTCAGGACCTCAAAACTGTGAAGCTCTTTTACCCCACCTCCAGCTTCAATCTTTCTTTCCTTCCTGCTGCAATCTTCAAATGATTAAAGCCCAAATTTGGTATCACTTAATCACAACTTCCTGATTCACATTGGCCCAGATATTCCGATCGCAGGCCTCCCACGGGCGGAGGGCTGCGATCTGGAAAAATCTGCGCCAAGACCCGAAGGCTCCCGGGAGGCACAGAGTTCCGGTGCTGGGCCTCTCCAAACTGCCGGTGTGCAGGGCCCACGTATCCCAGAGGCGCAGGTGGTTCGCAGCGTCCCTGGGATCACGTGGGCCATGGGGAGCCAATCAGAGAAGGGAATCTCCCTTCATACATTTGACAGGTAGACCTGTTAAAAGTATGAATGGAGATCACTTCAAAAACACATCAAAACATTAAATAATTTTTTTTTTTAAATCACATTTTTAAAATCAATTAAAATTACATTAAATTAAATATTTTAAACAAAAATGTAATTTTTGGAAAAAAAATGCAAGTTTTTTACAGGACTAAAAATAAACTTACCATTTTGAAAAGTATTTTTAAATTATAAATGATTGAAAAAAATGTTTATTTGTGTACACAGCTCGTACACACCCGTAGGGATCGGAAAATACGGGCCCTTGTCTCCTTAATTTTGGTCACAAGTGAATGCAATCTAGAATGGATCAATGTAAATCTTCTGCTTATAGTAGGAAGATTCAACAAATGCTGCATTATATAACATCTATCCTGATGATCAGAAAGCAACTTCTTCATGGCTTTTGCACTTCCAAGAGATGAGCCTTTAATACCAATGAATTACTGGAACTAAAACGTTTTATATCTTACTTCACTTCATGAATTCAAGTATAGTAATGTTCTTCTCCAAGGATGTGACATGAGATAATGTAACTGTGAGACTGATGGTGCAGTCCATTGGTGACCTAATGTGCTGCACAATGGAATGATAGGATACATGTTCCCATCATTTTTTGTTGCAACTGCTTTGCCTTTTTTATTTCTCTTATTGCATTCCGCCACTTTCTGACACCTTCACAAAGCAATCACACTGGCCTAGAAATTGGATATGGCCACAAAACAGGCAGCGATAAGGCCCAACGATATTAAGCTGCGCCAGGTCAAAATGGTCTAGGTTGCACGCAGAATTCATGCTCATATATTAACATGATTATAATCTTGATCTCAGCACTAAAACCGCTGCTCATTGGCTTACAAAGGCATATTGGAGCCAGTCTAATTCCCAGTCAGGTTTGGCACAGGCTCTATTCAGTACTTAAAGGGGGGGTGCATTGATGCTACAGCACCTCATGGTCAATCCAGTTCCAACTTCACCTGGAAGCAGACGGTAGTGGAAGCAGATGGCCGAGCCTCAGCACAGGGAGAGAGCCCGCAGATTCGCAGACGTGGCTCTGGAGGCACTGATGGTGGCTGTGGAGAGGAGACGGGCTGTCCTCTTCCCACAGACTGGCAGGAAGCTCTCACCACATATATCCCGGAGGCTCTGGCAGGAGATAGCTGGCTATGTGGCAGCCAGCACTGTGGTCCCCAGGTCAGCGATCCAGTGCCGCAAGAAGTTTGATGACCTCACACGGCAGGTCAAGGTGAGTGAAGGCTTCAGCAACTGCCATATCCCACCATCTGCACCACAAGCCTCACGCACTGCTCAATGCACCACACCCCCATCACTCACCTACCAACAATCTCTACATATCACCACTCATACCTCAAAATCATAGCTTCACTTCACCCTCACAACCTTACCACTGTTGTAACACTCACACCCACATCTCACACCTTGCACACACTGACGGCTATTCAACTATGGCAGGCATATCATCTGAACACATTGCACCACACTCACTCACACACTTCCCTTTCTCTTGCAGGCCAAGATTGCGCATAACAGGAGGGAGCAGCGGCAGGACAGGCGGGGGCAAGCTGCCATCCAGGACCTCACCGACCTGGAGGAGAGAGTGCTGGAGATCATTGGGCAGCAGATCATGGAAGCCGTGGCAACCAGCGAGGTTGAAGCCATTGGTGACAACAACAGTATGCTCATTCCTAATCCTTCTTCTCACATCCCACTTCCCCCTCATCCCACAATCTCTTCTCACTTTCAAGCTGCTGAAGCTGTATGCATGCATATATTGATTCCCTCACCCCCCCACTCCCCTCACCATAACCCGACTCTTGTGCTTTTCTGCTTTCAGCTAATCAAGACCAAGCACCGAGACCAGCCTGTCCCTCGTAGCGATGTAGGAGAGCGAGGGGGGAGAAGAGAAGAAGGCGGCACAGTGTCACTGCATCTGTCACTCACAGGCACCAGCTCAGAAACTGGCACTGCGTGAACTTTAGAGGCTGGTATTGAAGCGGGATCTGCACAGGGTGAGGCACCAGGCATGAGTGGGCTGCAGCAAGGCCAGGGGGAAAGGGTAGCTCGGGGACCAGCTCCCCAGAGGGTGAGTTCATGCCGAGTTCGCTGCACAGGACTCAGATGAGGACCTTGATGGGGCGGCCTTCAGAAGAAGGGTGATGTGCATACACACCGAATTGCGAGGTGCAATGGCAAGCCTGCCAGAGAGCCTCTTGGCAATGTCAAGGAGCGTGGAGGAGTCCGCCTCCAACATTGCAAGGGGCTCTGCGCAGAGCTTGGAGCCCAGGATTTCCAGGCTAGGAATGATGGAAAACTCCAGGAGAGAACGTGTCGACACAGACATGATGGGGGGCGATTTTCTGCCGTTGGAGGAGGCGGGTTTGGAGGTGGGAAAATCAGATTCAATGAGGGTGGATTCGGAACCTGCCTCCAACCCGTCTCCGCGGGATTTTGCCGGTGCCGGTTTCGGAGGTCGGGAAACGGTCCCGCCTCCAGCTGGCCATAGCGATACTTGTGATCATTAAATGCTCATTAAGGGCCTCTCTAAGCCTAATTTGCGAGGCCCTCGTGATTTTTCGAGCATTTCGGCATGCTCCACGCACCTCCTAAACCACGCCAGGTAAACCTGGCGGATTGACTCGTGGGTGGCCTCCTCACTGCTGCAGGTCTAACAAGACATTTATTGCATCTAGGATTACTTGCAAGTGCCAGACCTTGGCTTTAAAAGGTCTCTGAGTACTTTTAGAAGGCCTTCCGAAATCAGAGGTGCTGCAGCTTAAATCAATCAACTGTGGGACCTCCTGGGAAGACCCTCTCCCCGCTTGCAATGAGCGCTGCCCCAAAGGAGGCATCTGCAAGCAGCATGGGAACCATTTGTTTTCTTTCTGCATGGACCTCAGATGAGGAGGAGGAGGAGGAGGAGGCTGAGGAGAAGGAGGAGGATCTGGAGGAGGAGGAGGAGGAGGAGCAGGAGGAGGTAAGAGCGCCGGTGTATCGACCAGCAGCAGCGGCAGCACGCGAGCACATGGCTGCCCGGGATGCAAGGGATGAACTTATCCTGGCCAGATTTACATAGGTTGCCCAAGTTGGCACATGTCCCTGGCTCCATCCTAGGACATCATTGACAATGGACATGACTCTCTGGCCTCCTTTCACTCAGGCCACCAACCTGACAACGCAAGTGTGCCGGTGCCCGCAATGTGGAGCTGCCTAAGGCGAAAGAACAGATGCCATAACGCCAACATTTTGGC
This sequence comes from Squalus acanthias, assembly GCA_030390025.1. Classification (NCBI taxonomy): domain Eukaryota; kingdom Metazoa; phylum Chordata; class Chondrichthyes; order Squaliformes; family Squalidae; genus Squalus; species Squalus acanthias. The sequence goes on from CM059432.1 coordinate 101,207,238, forward strand.
TTCAAATCATTTTAATGCTTTCCAACAGGGATGGCATTTCATCAATACACATAAACATTCTCCCAATCTGCACACAGATCTGGAGCTTATATCCCTTGCCAGCTGTACCCACAGAGGTTTCTTTGGCCTCTTCCTCCCAGATGAGTAGAAGAGCACCTCCATGCTAACTGTCAGCCCCCTCAAACAACATTTGCAGTGCCTCATCCGAGAGCCTCGGGGAGGCCCTTGCCTTGGAATTGGACATAGTGGTTTCTCAAAATATGTTGCAGGTGGTGCAGTATAGGCAGAAATGCTGTGGAATGAGCCAAGGGAGCAAGAAGCCATAAAATCAGACTGGAAAAGTGCTGTCAACAGAGGCGGGTTTCAGTCCCAAAACACTAATTGACCAAGGGCATCCTACATCTCTGAAATCAAGTGGCCAATCATGGGAAAATCTCAATTTTTTGAAAACTATCAGTGGAGGCAGGTTTCAAACCCACCCAAACTGAAGCCCGCCTCCATCTCGCCTCCAGTGGGAAAATTGCCCCCGATGCTGCGTGTGATGGGCGATGTTGCGGCTGCCATTGCAGCACAGGTGGAAGCAACCCAACATCTTAGTGCTGCAGCAGAAGTGTAGACCACTCTCATACAGTCTCAGCTTGCTACTACCAAAGCTCAGACTGCTGCAATCGTGGCTGGTTTTACCACTGTTGACAGGGGCTTGCAGGGTATTACAGCAGCCCAGCAATCTGTGCTCCATCAGATGGCGAGGAATGCTGAGGCGCAGTCCCAGTGAAGTGGCAGTGGGTCAGTGAAGTAGGACTCTGCTGTCCTCTCGCAGGATGATTGCATTCCTGTTCCCACCACTGCCACTCTGCCATTGCCTTTGCCTGTTGCCTGTCAGCCAGCCAGCCCAGACTGCTGCTGCCCATGTCAAGGTGGTTCAGTCTACAGCCGGGCCTTCAAGCACGAGAGCTGCTCGATGTCGTCCTGCAAGGCCATCTGAAGTCTTCCCCATGGATACTCAGCAGCCTTCCACCAGCCATGCTGCAGCCACTGGGGGAGCACTTCACAGAAGCACGAGATCAGGAAAGGGCACCCGAACGACAGGCACTAAGGGATTTCACAAGAGTGAGTAGTTCATATCGTATGTGTAAATTGATTTTTGATAAATTTATTAATTTTGTTTGGAATCTTTTGCGGTGGCTCTCATTTCAACTTTGTGCCCGGGAAGACGCTGTGATATTCCATGACAGAGGGATAGTATGATGGGGATGTGGTAAGCAACGGGGATCTGGGGTTTCATTCATTGGAATCGGAGTCTAATGAAGCATTCACGGACAGCCTGTCTGAAAGCGGGATTGGCTGCCTGCCTCCTCCCTTCCTCCTTTTCCTCCTCTTGTCTCTCGTCCTCCTCCTGAGGTGGTCCCACAATCCCTGGTGGTAAGGGCTGCGCCCTCATGATGGCCAAGTTGTGAAGCATACAGCAGACCACCATAAAATGGGACACCCACTACGCCGAGTACAGGAGGGCTCCTCCTGAGCGGTCAAGACAGGCCGATGGTCTGAGTAATCATGTTCCTGGTGGAAGCATGGCTCTCATTATATGAGTGCTGGGCATGAGTGGTGGGGTTGCGGAGGGGTGTCGTGAGCCAGGTGGGGAGTGGATAGCCCTTGTCTCCAAGCAGCCACTGACGTAAGAAAACTACTAGGCACTTGGTCTAAGCGTTTAACAAAGCTTTAATCAACTGTTTTACAACATGGAGATCTAGTTGTGTCCTTCACTAGTTCCTGTTAAGGAATGTCCTGAGCAAGCTGGGCCCTATGCCCAAGTATTTATACTCTCCCTGGTCAGCGCCACCAGCAGGCCGCCCAGTATTATTTCAGGAGATAGTTCTGTGATAGTAGATTGGCGGTTAGGATCAGATCAGCCTATGATCTTATTGAATGGCGGAGCAGGCTCGAGGGGCCAATTGGCCTACTCCTGCTCCTATTTCTTATGTTCTTATGTTCTTATGTTCTTATAAGTAATTTCCACATGAATGACAAGATTTTTAAAATATATTAATTCCTGGGATGTGGGCTTCGCTGGTAAGGGCAGCATTTATTGCCCATCCCTGGTTGCCCTTGAGAATGTGGTGGTGAGCCATCCTCTCGAACTGCTGCAGTCTGTGAGGTGAAGGTACTCCCACAGTGCTGTTCGGTAGAGAGTTCCAGGATTTTGACCCAACAACAAGTCACTGCAGTGCATCTGGTAGATGGTACACACTGCAGCCACACTGTGCCAGTGGTGGAGGGAATGAATGGTTAAGATGGTGGATGGGGTGACAATTAAGCGGACTGCTTTATCCTGGATGGTGTCAAGCTTCTTGAGTGCTGTTGGAGCTGCACTCATCCAGGCAAGTGGAGAGTATTCATCACACTCCTGACTTGTGCCTTGTTCATGGTGCAAAGGCTTTGGGGACTTAGGAGGTGAGTCACTCGCCACAGAATATCCATTCTCTCACCTACTCTTCAGCCACAGTATTGATGTGGCTGGGTCCAGTTAAGCTTCTGGTCAATAGTGATCCCCAGGATGTTGATGGTGGGGATTTCAACAATGGTAATGCCATTGAACCTGATCTCCTGTTGAACATGGTCATTGCCTGGCACTTGTGTGGCGTGAATGTTACTTGCCTCTTATCAGCCCAAGCTTGGATGTTGTCCAGGTCTTGCTGCACGTGGGCATAGACTGCTTCATTAACTGAGGAGTTGAGAATGGAACTGAACACTATGCAATCATCAGCGAACATCCCCACTTCTGCCCTTATGTTGGCGGGAAGGTCATTGATGAAGCAGCTGAAGATGGTTGGGTCTAAGACACTGCCCTGAGGAACTCCCGCAGTGATGTCCTGGGGTTGTGATGATTGGCCTCCAACAACCACAACCATCTTCCTTTGTGCTAGGTATGACTCCAGCCAGTGGAGAGTTCTCCCGCTGATTCCCATTGACTTCAGTTTTATTCGGGCTCCTTGGTACCTCACTCGGTCAAATGCTGCCTTGATGTCAAAGGCAGTCGCTCTCACCTCACCTCTGGAATTCAGCTCTCTTGTCCATGTTTGGACCAAGGCTGTAATGAGGTCTGTAGATGAGTGGTCCTGGCGGAACCCAAACTGAGCATTGGTGAGCAGGTTATTGGTGAGTAAGTACCGCTTGATAGCACTGTTGACGACACCTTCCATCACTTTGCTGATGATTGAGTGTAGGCTGATGGGGCTGTATTGGCCCGATTGGATTTGTCCTGCTTTTTGTGGACAGGACATACTTGGACAATTTTCCACATTGTCGGGTAGATGGCAGTGTAGCAGCTGTACTGGAACAGCTTGGCTAGAGGCAGGCTAGTTCTGGAGCACAGGTCTTCAGCACTACAGCCGGGATACTGTCGAAGCTCATAGCCTTTGTTGTATCCAGTGCGCTCAGCATTTCTTGATATCACATGGAGTGAATTCAATTGGCTGAAGATTGGCATCAGTGATGGTAGGGACCTCAGGAGGAGGCTGAGATGGATCATCCACTTGGCATTTCTGGCTGAAGATGGTTGTGAACACTTCAGCCTTGTCTTATGCACTCATGTGCTGGGCTCCGCCGTCACAGAGGATGGGGATGTTCATGGAGCCTCTTCCTCTCGTTAGTTGTTTTATTGTCCACCACCATTCACGACTGAATGTGGCAGGACTGCAGAGCTTGGATCTAATCCGTTGGTTGTGGGATTGCTTAGCTCTGTCTATAGCATGCTGCTTCCGCTGTTTAGCATGCATGTAGTCCTGTGTTGTAGCTTCACCAGGTTGGCATCTCATTTTTAGGTACGCCTGGTGCTGCTCTTGGCATGCTTGTCTACATGACTCATTGAACCAGGGTTGTTCACCTGGCTTTATGGTAATGGTAGAGTGAGGGATATGCCGGGATATGTATTTAAAAGCATTCAATTATGCAGGTCAGCTTGTTAAATATAGCTACTTGTTCTATTTATTTGTAAATATATAATAAAAATAAAGTGCAAGCTTATGTGTGTATGGGGAAGCAGAAGGTAAAGTGTACATTTCCACAATAAATCCACAAAATGGGTGAAGTTTACCAGATGAAATGGCTGATTGGCTTAGATGAAGTAGAGTGGGAGGAGGCTTGTGCAGAGCATAAACACCAGGATAAACCAGTTGGGCCGAATGGTCTGTTTCTGTGCTGTTTGTGCTATGTAAAAGTTTGCTTTTTGCATAGCATGATTACTTTCCTTAATAAATTGTGATCTTGGTTCCTTGCATATTTAATTGTACAGACAAAGTAGGTAAACAAATCTTGTCCTGGGCACTGTTACACTGTAGCTACTGGTATACTAGACATTACTGAAAAACCTGGCATCTTCATAAAGTTTATGGCTCATACTTTTGGAACCCAGGTTAACCAAATCTGCTAAATAAACTGATCAAATTGCTATTCTTTGCTGCTACACTAAACAGCAAAACCAATTCATGTATTTCTGTTCTTTTGTTTTTCGAATACTATATATCAAGTTTAATTTGCTCAGTTCTCAAATGTTCTTGAAAAATGACGAATATGAAAGTCATCTTGTCATTCTTGGCTACATCAGGTGATCAGGGCAGTGTATTACCCAATGAGTCCACAGAACTAAATCAATAGGATAGATGTTGTGAAATCTCATTTTAATTGGATATGTCCTGCCACTTCCGACAGAAAAATCTCTCCACATTTCCAATTCTTTCAATAGTTAAGCAGAATTTACTTGGCTAGATAGCTGCCAAGTGAAGTACCATGAAAGTAATTGGGTTTCAAATTGTTCACTGACACATTGTTAGAGAGCCGCACCAAATGCTCTGTTGATTATATATATCCCCTGCAGGACTTTCAAGAGTCTCTTATTGCCAAGTATAAAGCTGATCCACAGATATCAAGGGAAATATTTTCTCTTTTACCATTGTCAAAAGCTACAAGGCAAAAAACTAATACCTTGGTTACAATTACTTCTGGCAGCTATATTAATTCCAGGGGCAATAGAAATGAAAATGTCACTTCAAGTGCTAAGATTCAGGGCACATGTGGGTTGCCTTTAAAAACCATTGAGCAACAATGCAATGTCGCATGTATCATAGTGTCTCTCTGCAATGCATTGTCTATAAACTGACCTGGTTTGCAGCTGGATCTATTCACCGCAATGAAACTACCACGATGTGCTACTTTTGTTCATTTCAATGCTATGCAGTTTGGGAACACACCAATTGGTATCTGTAACTGGTCTGTTACTAAAAGTGAGGCATAAGTAAGCTATTGTCATGCTTTGATTAACCACCTGAAAGACAGTCACCACATTTCTAAGTAATTGAGTGTGCCCGAAGTGCTTTTAGACATTTCTGAGAGTTGCGATCGGCGTTATGTAATTGACAATCGGACAAGTCACTTTCAGGGTAATTTTTGAGTGTGTAGCTCCAAAATCTTACCAGTCACTCACCAAAATAAGGCAGCATCTTCAATTTAAATTATGTTCCAGAATAAGCACCAAGTTATTATGCTTAATATTTACCAGCAAGTTATTTAGTTATTATTACACCTGAAATAAGGAATAATGCTGGCAAAATTAGCAAGTATAGCCATCTGCCCACAGAAAAGGTACAGACATTTTATTTTGGCTAACGTGCATGGAAACGCATCATACATTTAAGTATCTTCAAACTAAGCTACTGAGAAATCAACATAAGTAGTTTCTATTTGCTCGATAAGATCAATACAGGTAGCGTTCTGTGGTAGAAATTGGACCTCGCTGCATCCGATAAAACAGGTGCATCAAGGGCCAACGTCCTGCGCCCCAAGGACGCCGGAAAAACAGCCAACCCGAAATTGGGTTTCTGGGCAGCCACCTAAAACAGGCGTTAGGCCTCTTGCATATGATAATGAGGGACGCAATACCTGTTTTAGGACCCCTCAGATAAATTGGGTCTAAGCATGGATGCGGCCCAGCAAGTGACCATTACTGAAAAGGTAATTTAAAAAATAATTTCTGGAGTCAGAAGGAGCAGGAGTGCTCCTCCCAGCTCCACGGCACTCCTGCCAGTCATGATTGGCTCCCCTCTCCTGTCCTCCCCTTCCCCCACCAGCACTTACATGAGGGCCACTGCCAGCGAGGTAAACAGCCCGAACGTCATTTTGGAGTGGGCGAGCTGCTTGTGGAGACGTGACAGGTGCTAGCAACTCAACCAAATTATTGAAATGAAGCCCGAGGCCTTATTTCGGGCTGGCCTCACACTTCTCGTTAGGGCACATGCTGCCTGCACAGCACCGAATCTGGGCCCGCAGATGGGCCAGGACGAATTTCTACCCCTCCATTTGCCTCACTTACCCAAATCTAGAGAAGTTATGCACAGGTTGGCAGGAGCCAAGGCTTTTGGATCCCTGAGTACATGCAGCGGTACTTTTTCAGCTTAACCAGTTAGAAATGTTCAGTTTACCAGCCATAAAGCACCATCCAGCTAGATCACCCTATTAATTACAGCTTGCAGAGTTATCTGGAGCAGAGTGGAAAGAGACCTCAGTGACAAGTCTGCCCCTCCAGATCTCATTAATTAATTAGGCTGGCTGGTCAATCATTAACAGTGCCCTGGAGTACTGCAGATCTGTTGGAGTCAGGTATCAGTCTGCCGAGACATTATGGAGCCACCTTCACCCCAAAGAGACTTCATTTACCTTCCTCTGCTCCCACCAAAGAGGGAAGTCACTAGACAACTAACAAAAGGGCCCAGAAACTCCTCACAAGTGATATGGTGAGTCACAGCACTGACTATACATATCTAGCGTAGCAGGTAAGTATTGTATGAATGAAAATTAGTAAGTAAATAATTTTTGTTCCTGATTGTACAAATTCAACATAACTGGAGCTCTGTCCCACTGAGTCTGCCATTGTCCCCTTCTTTTTGCTCTTACTAATTTTCTCCCATCCCCAGTTTTTCTCCTGGAGGTACTGACTTCTTGTTGGGATAAAGTTTCACCATCACTGGTCACCCTGCAGTACATCATCCAAGTTGCAATTTATCGTGTGTGAGCCTAGGCTGTCCACTTCTGCTGTAGTTTACACCAGAGTGTCTATTGGATGGTTTTAGGCAAAGTCAAGTGGAAATGCACTGTTTCCACCCAATTTTTCTAAGTCAGTTTATTAGCATCATTACAGGTGCAGATTTGGATGTGAGTAAACAGCACACCAATGGTGGGGGAGAAAAATTGTGTGTAAGGAAAGTTTAAGGGGATGGGGACAATTAAAGCGCAGCATCATAATGGGGGAGTAAAAATTAGAAAGCCCTTGGATAACCTCAAAAGCATCCAAGCCCATTGGCAACCTTTGCAAATTCTGAAAGAGCAGTGAGCTAAGAAGCAGTGGGCAAAAATGAAGGGAAGGGAATCTAAGGTTCAAGCATAAATCTGCAGGCAAGTGATGCTGTAGCCCAGCACTCAATCTTCTGTTTGATGGCTGCTGAAGTGCAGGTGGTGCTGCATGAAGCGGTTGTGAAGATGGGTTGTCATCTGTGCCACGCCCCAGTACCAGCCCCACAGGTTGACATTACAGGGTTCATGCAAGGAGGTGGAGCCACGTTTTAAGCCTCAGCTGACCATTAATGTTACCTACTATGCCAGCCTGATGCTACACGATAACTGTAGGTGTCCTTACACCAGATGGCATAGCACACGGCATCTGGTTCTCTGCTAACCCAGACCGTAAGAATGTAGATCCCCATGGACATTGCCAGCTAGTTGCGACTGGGCCCGCAGAAATGGTTGTGGCATCTTGGCGGTTGTGGCCAATCAGGCAGAGTGTGGCTCTTGATCATCCTGGCATGTCTTCTTTCATTTAATACCAATGAAAGGATGAGATACTGTGACTGTCGTGCTTCTAAGGAAGCATCCAGCATTACAGCCAGTCAGACAATCGTATATCTTGCTGATGCCAACAGATATGCTGGCCCTTTGGAAAGAGGAGCCTCCATCTGCACTAATCGAATCCCAAAGTGAGGTATGTTCACCTCCATTTGCAGATGTGGGTGTGTGGGTACCAGCAGGTATCCCTCATGCAACCTGCCATACCTGGAATCCCTCTGTTATTCCGAACAAATCAGATAGGGGTTTCCCATTGGGAAATCCATTGGTACCAATAATACAGGTCTGGGGAAAAAAATAACTTACAATAATTGGCACAAAGAATCCTGAGCACCTAAGTGTAAGTAAGAGGGAAAAAAATGAAGAATGGTCAATAAATACCAAAAATACACCAGCCTTTATATTACTGTGTACCTTCCATGTCCTCCAGTATACTTAGTGTAGCCTTCCAATCCTAACCACACATTTCAAATGAGTGGTCTTTACACTTGACCTCCTGAACTCCAGAACAGTGAGAAATAGCATGCAGAATACACCCCCAAATTATTAAAATAAAGTTTGAGGTGGGCATTTGTCCCACTGCTCCCATTCAATAGAAAATGCATCTGGACACAAACTAGGCCAGTTTCTGGCAGGGCAGAATCTCCGGCAAATTTTCCAGATCCAGCTGCCAATATGTCAGCTGTCAATCGGGCAGTAGAGGTGAGAAAATCTCCGCTTAGTGCAGTTGTTAAAAAAATCTGTCTGAAAGCAAATTGCTGACCCGGAAACAGGAACCATTGACTTTTATTTAGGTAACAGGCTTTAGGGTTTTAGACTTTATGAACAGTACTGGTACACAACATCACTAGGAACAGCAAATCAGCTGCTTGATAAATGCGATTTGGCTTGTACTGTAATTCCATTTAAACCTCTTTAAATATTAATAAAGATCTTAATGGGAAAAAAATTACAAAGTATACATTAGATAACATTCTACAAAGCATTGTTATTACAGATAAGATATTTTAAGTGAATGTTCAGATTCCTAAATGCTTTCAATGATCTGTTATATGTATCGTATTGATCAACATGTTTACTCAAACACCTGGGCCCCAGTAATTCCCTGTCCATAGCTGACTCGTCATGTAAACCAAATCTAATGCTACTGTATAACAGCATTGGTGCCATATGAGTTCGGCAATATGAAGCTATGCCACCTGGTTTGTTAGACTGACCAAAACTCTAGTTTCCTTTGAAAGCTGAGACTGTGCATTGGCTGTGTGCTCAAATTTTCAGAAAAAAATGAATGATTTTGTGTACCTACATAACAACAGTAACTACTTCAAAAGAAATTCACTGCTTGAAATGTTCTGAGGACATGATAAGGCACTATCAGGGAAAAATTGGGTTGGTTTGCGCCTCTCGTTAGCGGGGGGCGCTAACGGGGTGCAAATCCCCATGCGCCCGGGCACGGCGCCACTAACACCTCCCGCGAAATTCAGCGGGAGGTTAGTGGCAGCGGTAGCCGATAGCGCCCCGTGGCGCTGCGCCTCCGGCAATGACATCATTGCTGAGTGACATGACCCCTTAGTGCCCTGCTGCGGCCCCTTACCACCCCATGGCAGAAATTCGGCTGCGCCCCGCGAAGCTGCCGCAGGCGATGTCAGCGACAGCCTCGCGGGTTGCGAACCGGGCCGACCTCCGCTCACAAGACGGTAATTAAAGGGGAAGCCCGGCTACGCCCCATACTGCCATTTCATTGTTTTGGCCGACCTCCATGTTGGCCCCTTGTGGCGGCCCTGGCCATGGGCCGTGGCCGCCATTGCGCAGCCCGGCACCGCGTCTCAATGCCGGGCTGCGGCCATAGCACCACGCCACCCTGGTGGGCTAGTGGAGGCCGTCAAAAGGCCTGTAGAGTGCGCAGCGTCCCTCCCCTTTAACGGAAGGGGAGGGGTGATGAAACGCATCAGCGCTACGTGGAGCAGCCACGTAGTGCTCTGGCGCTACCATGCTTTGCGCCCCAGACACCACCCCGAGTTGAAGTGGAGCACCCGAGATAGTGCTCCGCTTCCTTGCCGGGGCAGTAAGCCCAATTTAGCGGCTGGGGTGGTACTCCCACACCTGGCATTAAATGGCTGACGCTTATCAGTTACTGCCCCCATACGGGATGTAACCGAATTTCTCCCCCTATGTATTTGCAAGCTGATTCTTCCAAATGAGTCTCAAGGCTGTCCGAAGTTCCCTGGAGGTTCTAGTGGAAGAGGTCAGGACAAGGAGGAACTTTCTCTTTCCCATGAATGGGAAGAAGATTTCAAAGATCTACACACTGCAGACTTTGAGAGAGGTGGCTGAGCTTGTGAGCTCCAGGAGCATCGCCCCGAGGATCTGGATTCAAAGCAGCAAACATTTCAATGACCTGACAAGAGCAGTAAGTTCTTTATTTCTCCATCTCTCTACATAACACCTGGGAACAATCCTGTCCCATCCCTCCTACAGCACTCTGAACAAATCCCTCCCCTGCATCACCTCCTTGACCACTAATCACACACAATACCACCTCTCATTCTAATTCCAAACACACACTCACCTTTTGCTTGCTGCCTTCACAGCAGCCACTAACAGCATTCTGCTCTCACATGGTAGCTATTGCAGAACCAGGAACTCCTCTAATGACTCCTTCCTCACTTCACACTCCAGTCACTTGCTTTCCATCAAGCATCTCCTCATCTTGCTTGCATCTTGCTTCTTCTCCATCTCTCAACATTTGCACAATATGCAGAAGCCCTACACATGCGCACTTTCCGTTTCAATAGCCACTCACTAACTCTTGCCCTATCTTTCTGCAGGAGAAAATGGCACAGAACACAAGGAAGAGGAGGAACACCTAACATCTAAGCCCTCACCTAGCTGGAGCAGGAAGCATTGGAAATCAGCAAAGAGAAGTGGAGATGATGTGGCTGGGGATTTATTTGATCAGGGTGTCTGCCTATTGCTCATACCGAATGCTATTACCCCTTCATGTACCTCAAGTAGACACACATTCAACCAATTTGACAACATCAAGCTGGATTGTGAAGTCTGTCATCTGCAACTGTCCAGCCCATCAGTGCTATACTAATTTTTGTTCCTTTTCTCTTTCCTCTAGGTCCTTCTCAGCAGCAAGACCCCAAAGAAGACACCTCGAAGAAGATAATCCTCCTGTTGACGCATCGTCATATATTCCATCCTTCCAACCATCAGCACAGAGATTGACACCCTGGGTGAGTTAGACAGTGAATTAGAAAGGTCTGCTCTTGGTAAAGCACCCAGCACTGAGAAGCAGCAAATATTTGGTGAGGTCTTCTCCCAGCTCTGCTGTACAGGACAGAGATGCAGAGTTCATGGCTCCAGGCATGAAAATAAAACTGCTTGTCTCTCACAAGCACTTATCAGGTAACGGAAGGTCCGCCAAGGATTTGTCGCACCACAACTGAAAGTATGGAGGAGCCTGTTTTCCAGCTTGTCCTGGTGTCCTGTTGTATGGCATCAGTATTCTGTAGCCCATCTTGGGCGGGAATCAAGCATTAATGGGGTGGTAAGTAGTCTTTGACAATTATAACTGTGCATTTTTGCCCGGTCCATTTTTGCCAATTATAGGAACATGCATTTATACTTCAACTCTTTTTACAGCCATCTAAAGAGGGAATTAACATAGAAACATAGAAACATAGAAAATAGGTACAGGAGTAGACCATTCGGTCCTTCGAGCCTGCACCGCCATTCAATGCGTTCATGGCTGAACATGCTACCTCAGTACCCCATTCCTGCTTTCTCACCATACCCCTTGATCCCCTTAGTTGTGAGTGTTATATCTATCTCCCTTTTGAATATATTTAGCGAACTGGCCTCAACAACCTTCTGTGGAAGAGAATTCCATAGATTCACCACTCTCTGGGTGAAGAAGTTCCTCCTCAGCTCAGTCCTAAATGGCTTCCCCTTAATCCTTAGACTGTGACCCCTGGTTCTAGTTTTCCCTACCATTGGGAACATTCTGCCCGCATCTAATTTGTCTAAACCAGTCAGGATTTTAAATGTCTCTATAAGATCCCCCCTCATTCTTCTGAACTCCAGAGGATACAAGTTCAGTTGACCCAATCTTTCTTGATATGTCAGTCCGGCCATCCCAGGAATCAATCTAGTGAACCTTCGCTGCACTCCCTCAATAGCAAGAATGTCCTTCCTTAAGTTAGGAGACCAAAACTGCGCACAATACTCCAGGTGTGGCCTCACCAAGGCCCTGTACAACTGTAGCATCACCTCCCTACTCCTGTACTCAAATCCCCTTGCTATGAAGGCCATCATTCCGTTTGCTTTCTTGACTGCCTGCTGCACTTGCATTCCCACCTTCAGTGACTGATGTACCATGACGCCCAGGTCTCGTTGCACGTCCCCTTTCCCTAATCTGCCACCATTCAGGTAATAGTCCGCCTCTCTATTTTTACCACCAAAGTGGATAACCTCACATTTATCCACATTGTACTTCATCTGCCATACATTTGCCCATTCACCCAACCTGTCCAAGTCACTCTGTAGCCTCCTAGCATCCTCCTCATTGTTCACACTGCCTCCCAATTTAGTGTCATCCGCAAATTTGGAGATATTACATTTAATCCCTTCGTCCAAATCATTAATATATAATGTAAACAGCTGGGGTCCCAGCACCGAACCCTGCGGTACCCCGCTGGTCACTGCCTGCCATTCTGAAAAGTACCCATTTACTCCTACTCTTTGTTTCCTGTGTGCCAACCAGTTCTCAATCCACGTCAACACATTACCCCCAATCCCATGTGCTTTAACTTTGCTCACCAATCTCTTGTGTGGGACCTTGTCGAAGGCCTTCTGAAAGTCCAAATACACCACATCTACTGGTTCCCCCCTGTCCACCCTATTGGAAACATCCTCAAAAAATTCCAGAAGATTTGTCAAGCATGATTTCCCTTTCACAAATCCATGCTGACTTGGACCTATCATGTCGCCACTTTCCAAATGGTCTGTTATGACATCTTTAATAATTGCTTCCATCATTTTACCCACGACCGATGTCAGGCTGACTGGTCTATAATTCCCTGCTTTCTCCCTCCCTCCTTTTTTAAAAAGAGGGGTTACATTGGCCACCCTCCACTCCATCGGAACTGATCCAGAGTCTAAGGAATGTTGGAAAATGATCGTCAATGCATCCACTATTTCCAAGGCCACCTCCTTAAGTACTCTGGGATGCAGACCATCAGGCCCCGGGGATTTTTCAGCCTTCAGTCCCATCAATTTCCCCAATACCTTTTCCCGACTAATAAGGATTTCCCTCAGCTCCTCCCTCTTACCAGATCCTCTGACCCCTTTTATTTCCGGCAGGTTGTGTGTGTCCTCCACAGTAAACACCGAACCAAAGTACTTGTTCAATTGATCTGCCATTTCCTTGTTCCCCATTACGACTTCCCCTGTTTCCGACTGCAGGGGACCTACGTTTGTTTTTACTAACCTCTTTCTTTTTACATATTTATAGAAGCTTTTGCAGTCCATTTTAATGTTCTCTGCAAGCTTCCTTTCATATTTTATTTTCCCTGCCCTAATCAAACCCTTCGTCCTCCTCTGCTGAGTTTTGAAGTTCTCCCAATCCCCGGGTTTGCTGCTACTTCTGGCCAATTTGTATGCAACTTCCTTGGTTTTAATACTATCCCTGATTTCCCTTGTTAGCCATGGTTGAGCCACCTTCCCTTTTTTATTTTTATGCCAGACCGGGATGTACAATTGTTGTAGTTCATCCATGCGATCTCTAAATGTCTGCCATTGCCCTTCCACTGATAGCCCCTTAAATATCGCTTGCCAATTTAACCTCGCCAATTCACGCCTCATACCCTCAAAGTTGCCCTTATTTAAGTTCTGGACCATGGTCTCTGACTTAACTGTTTCCTTCTCCATCCTAATGTAGAACTCCACCATACTATGGTCACTCTTCCCCAGGGGGCCTCGTACCACAAGATTGCTGATTAGTCCCTCCTCATTACACAACACCCAGTCCAGGATGGCCTCCCCTCGAGTTGGTTCCTCAACATATTGGTTTAGGAAACCATCCCTTAAACACTCCAGGAAATCCTCCTCCACCGTATTGCTTCCAGTTTGAGCAGCCCAATCTATATGCATATTAAAGTCACCCATGATAACTGCCGTGCCTTTTTTGCATGCACCTCTGATTTCCTGTTTCATACCCTCCCCCACCTCACTACTGCTGTTTGGAGGTCTGTACACAACAATTGAAGCTGGATGAGCATTCGATTGTTGTTATGTTATGCTATGTACCCAGAATGAAAGAAAAAGCCTTCAGGCCCATACTGACTCACCCCACTCCGAATTAGATTCATCCCCATATCTCCCAACCTTCCTTCCCTTTCACCCCCACCTCTTTGAAGTGGCAAAAAGACCTGTGGTGCAGTATTCAGGTTTTATCACAATAAGTAATATGATACAGAAACACATTCTTGTGTGTATAATTTATTTTAATTTAATATTTGCTGCTTTAACTTGGAGAGTGCATTAATATGACAATCTATCTAAATCCACTCTCAGAAGAGCACTCCGAAAAGCACACTGTGATGTTCCCATTTTCCCTTAATCCTCCTTTTGACCTCTCTGAGTGAAACTAATGCTAATTAGAACAGTTTTCAGCTATTGGCTGCACACACTAGGAGATGGAAATCAACTGACCAAACTCACTTTACATATGGGGGTAGAGTTCCTGCGTTGGGCGCAATCGGCAAAATGGACGCAAATTGCGCCCATTTTGAAAAGTGTTTTTTCTCGAATTTTTGCTCACTCATTTGCATATCGTCACACACAAAGGGCTGGATTTTCCCAGGTCTCACCCGCATGGTGCGGGGGTACCTGGAAGACGGCAGGAAACCTGGAAGTTCGGGTTTCCTGGCACGCTGTGGAGTTTTAATGGGGCAGTTTGATTAATACAGCTGAAAATGGGTTTATCACAAAAAAAATAAGCATTTCTAATCACAGTGTCAATCAACTGTCTGTGAGTAACCGATTTTAAATTGCTGAAAATGACTTTAAAAAAATATATGGAACCATTTTGTCATTATATTGGTGTACTGTAGTCAGTTTCTTAGTAAATTTTTTAAAAATTCAAACGTTTTTAAAACTTTCCTATTAGTGTCCTTGTGCCCAAAAGAGCCAGCTTAATATTTAGAGCTGCCTCGAAGGCCCACAAACAGGCCCAATTTGCAGAAACTCCCAATGGTGATTAATTCATCCTGGGGCATGGCCTGGATCTAGGACGATGTTTTTTAAACCAGTGCAAAAGATCGCGGAAACTCGAGTTGCGCTGAACGTAATTTGCGCTTGAAATTCCAATATCTTTTGTGCTGGTTGCGAGAATTTTGGGCAAATTGCGCTGAAGAAAAACAGCGCAACCGAGCGGAAACTCCAGGCCATGGCCTTTACCTGACAAAGAGTGAGAGACACACACAGATTGTCAGAGTCATAGGGGGGAATTTTGCCAGTCCTGGGGAGGCGTGTATGGAGGCAGGACTGCCGGGAAAATGGCAGAAACTGGGAGTGGGTACTGACCCCGCTCCCAACCCGCCTCTGTGCCATCTTCCCAGGAGGCGGGTCCCCGACTCGCGCAGGGATTCGTCTCCTCGAGGCGGGAAGGGGATTAGAGCCAATTAACTGCCTGTTAACAGGTAGTTAACAGGCAGTTTTGAGGCTTATCCCCATTTTACCCCTGCAAGTGCAGGCTTCCCGATGTCTGCGAACCTCGCCAGGGTCAGCGAGTGAGCAGTGGATCTGTGAGGATGAGAGGGGTCGAAAGTCTGCTGTAGTGGTGAGTGATGGGTGCAAGTGTGGAGAGGTAAGTATGAGAGGTGAGTGTAAAGTGTTGGAAAAAGTTTACTTACCTTTGTTTCTTTCTGCAGGCTTCAACCCTTGGGAATCCAGAGGTGCCTCATCTCAACGGCAGAGATGACAGAATGGCTGCTGCATTCTCAGATGCAGCAGCCATCTGCTTTCTGCTGAGGAGAGAGGTTTTGGTGAGTCTTTATGCAAGGGCTCACCTTAGAACAGAGATTGTCAGTGTTTGACAGCTTCTCAAAGCTGTCAAACGCTGACAATTCATCTGTCAAAAAATTTTCAACAGATGAAATGTCATACGCCAACGTCCTGTCACCGGCTTTCCCTTAATTGGCTGGCTAAACAAGGTCAATCAAGGGAAAATAGCATGGGTTGGCCAGACGTCGTTGGGGGTGGGACAAAAACCCGAAAACCAGCAGTCTCGCTTCCAACGCGCCCCCATTGACAAAATCCAGCCCATAGAGTCATAACGGCACAGAAGGAGTCCCTTTGGCCCATCGAGTCCGTGCTGGCTCTTTGTAGAGCAATCCAGTCAGTCCTATTCCCCTGCTCTGTCCCCGTAGCCCTGCAAGTTTATTTCCCTCAGGTATCTATCCAGTCTCCCCTTGAAAACATTGAGTGTCTCCGCTTCCACCACTTCCGTCAGCAGCAAATTCCAGGTCATCCCCCCTGTATCTCTTGCCCAAAACCTTAAATCTGTGTCCCCTAGTCCTTGCACCATCAACTGGTGGGAACAGCCTTTCCCCGTCTAGCCTATCCAAACCTGTCATAATCTTGTACACCTCTAGCAAATCATTCCTCAACCTCCTTTGCTCTAATGAAAACAAATCCAGCTTCTCCAACCTCTCCTTCTGAACTGGATCTAATCCAAGGCCCCAGCTATAAAAAATGATGTACGGCAAATGGGGCTAAAAGGTACTGACTGTGGAAAAGATTCTGCTCAAAATCATGTGATGTATATAAATCCCAAATGTTTCAGAACATTAGCTGAAAATCAAGTGCCATTTCCTACCAGCTCACATGTAACCTTGCAGCTACTTCAAGGGTTCCCTACACTGCACAACTTCAGTTAAGTCCTGAAATAATTACATAGAGTATCTTCACATTACAATGCTGGTGTGACAATATTTAACAGCTATAATCATAACAGGTAAGAAGATATTAGTGACAGCTGTAAGTAAAGGACTTCTTCTCCAGATGGCAGCATAAATATAACTGAGTTCAAGATATTGGCAGAGCACAGCATATATGTTGTGAGGTAAAATAGAATTCAGGTAAAGTTTGGATTTGTTCCACAAAACATGTACAAGGTTTCATTTAGTTTTATTGAATGCTTCATGGGAGAAAACTTGGAAAGTTCTGGAGCTGAATAAAGAAGGTGGGATATGTGAGTACATCAGATATCCAGCTCAAAGATTGATCCTAATTTTCCGACACGCCCCCCAAGCCCGGAAGTAGGCCTGAAGTATAATGCAACGGTTCTGATTTGGCCAAGCATGAATTTGATGGGCGAGGTCATTTGAATGGTCCAATTGTACAGCGTGCTTAGAAATATGATCCATGAGAAGAGGCTGGAACAAAAAGGTAGTACTTAGCTTTACAGGTTTCCATTTCTTGATGCCTGACCCCAGACTCTCCAATCTGAAGGGAATTCAGGTGTAAGGCCGAATGCCAGCTTCTTCAGGCACCCATGTGTCTGAGCAGCCTTCCGGCGTACTTTGAGAAAAATGAGGCAAAAAGACTTTGAACGTTGTCTTTCGCCTCATTTAAATGCCATGTTTCATCTGCACCTGTTGTCAGCACAGGCATTTGCCAACATAGCCACCACCACCACCCCACTCCCCCAACTCTACCCTTGAGGGATGCCCCTGAAATCCCAGCGCAATGTAAACAGGCAGAGATGCAGCGTAACAGGTCTCCCTTCCCTATTTTCCATGCTTTGTGCCTGGGGAATAAAGGCACAAGCCATGGGGAAGTTGGCCCCATTATATTTAGGACTTTTTTTTAACAAGAAAACAGTATTTGTTAGTGCAGAAATGTTCAAGATATATGAATTCATAGAGAAACAAAGGAGCTGAAATTCCACAGAGGTTCACTGATCACCTGCCATCTTGTGAAACACAAGAAACCACACTATAACTTGAATATGTAATTTGTGACTTTGTGTAAGAAGCATGTTGGTACTGATACCATTATAATTTAGTAACTGACCTAAGCTCAGTATCTGAACTTTTCAGGTGGCAATACAAACAAGGATAACAGCTCATTAGCAACATAAAAAGATACATGTGGGGCTGAATTTCCACAGAAATTCTCTCACTCTTCCACCGTAACCCTGGAGGACATTACATGCAGGAGATACAATGGCAGTGGAAAAAATAAATGTTACAAGCTGGATTGCTCCACCACACAGTATCACAATTTTAAAAATGCCCGACAGGGGATTTAGTTTATGAATAATCCATTTAAAATGTTTTTAGAGTAGAGTTCTCCTTTACGGATTAAAGTTTCAGCTTCAGATAAAGATCAGTCTGCGTATGGCAGCTCACTGCAAATGTGCACTGACTTTAGGGTTGGATTTTTATGCAAATATTTGAAACTATACAATGCAGTACAGTTGCTATCCAAATGCTATAAAATACAGTATGCTGTATAATGTAGTCCAAGCTAAGAACATAAGAGCATAATAAATAGGAGCAGGAATAGGCCACTTGGCCCCTCGAGCCTGCTCCACCATTCAATAAGATCATGGCTGATCTAGGGCTCAAAGCCAGTTCCCTGCCCGCTCCCCATAACCCTTCACTCCCTTATCTTGCAAAAATTTGTCTATCTCCACTTTAAATGTATTTAATGACCCAGCCTCCACAGCTCTCTGGGGCAGAGAATTCCACAAATTTACGACCCTCTGAGAGAAGAAGTTCCTCTTCATCTCAGTTCTAAAAAGGCGACCCTTTATTCTGAGACTGTGCCCCGGAGTTCTAGATTTCCCCATGAGGGGAAACATCCTCTCTGCATCTACCCTGTCGAGCCCCCTCAGTATCTTATATGTTGCAATAAGATCACCTCTCATTCATCTAAATTCCAATGAGTATAGGCCCAGCCTGCTCAACCTTTCCTCATAAGTCAAACCCCTCATCTCTGGGGTACGCATACCTCAGTGAACTTTACTGCAAGTCTCGCCTGAATGCTGTCTCTCGCTGAGAGCTACGACTAAAAGGTACATCATTAAAACTACACATCATTCGGCTATCAAATACTTGGAGCAGTTTACTGTGTGCACAGAAAGAGAATAGGGCTGGTTGGTATACTTGTCCAAGTGTTTACATTTTTAAACCTTAAGTGGGCTTTCTCCCATATATCTGAGCTTGCATTTCATTCAGGCATAGGATAAAATTGTAAAAGCCAACATCCTTTTTATGAAAAAAATTTGACAGGATACTTAAAATTAGACAGGATGCAATAGAAATCCCTTAAGGGAAGGTGGAATGCCGACGCACTCTTCATTCATGATGTCACTGCAGCTAAACTTTATGTCACAGCAAGGGGAGCAGTAAGCAAAATGCCTGTTCTAGGTAGCAGGTACAGAATGTGAAACAGGGTGACAAGGGTTGCCTGAGAGACACAAATACAGAAATTTCCCTTTATAGTAGTTAATATTATTCAGTAAACTATACTTTCCTTTAAATTGTTATCATAGAAACTGAAGCATCTGGTGTTGGCAGGTATTTTGTGGTATCACTAAATTATTATATTTTTGAATTTTTTATAAATATATATGCCCGTGAGGATTAATCCTCCAATATTTCAATGTACTTTGTCAATGATTTGACAAAGAAAGCACTTGAATTTATAAAGCACCTTGTCACATGCTCAGGACGTCCCGAAGTGCTTTACAACCAGGTATTGAAAAGGCAGCACCGGCTCAGATTTAGCAAAGTTAGCAGGCAGTATTTTTGGAAAGACTTCCGTTATGTAAACACCTTATGTTGCGTTGTTTGCAGAGAAAGCAAAAAAATGAATCTAAATATGTCTATAAAAGCATCATCACATGCAGACAGAGAAATAGATATTACAACATTTTAAAATTTCAAACACATTGCCATTTGCGTCAACACCCAACGATGTCACGCACGCAGCATGAAGGTGACTGTTCACATTCACATTATCATTTTGCATTTGTCTTTTCAGACAATTCAGAACGGATGCTCAAACACAAAACTTCCATTCTCTGCAGTGTTGTCACTCATCATTACCCTGATTATGCAATCACTGATCTGTAATTGAAACCACTGCAGATAATGCTGAGGCCAGCGCTCAGTGGTTTGAAAGAAAACCATAACCTTCTGAAATCACTATTTTCTGGGAGCACTCATTAGAAAGAAAGAAAGACTTGCATTTATATAGCACCTTTCATGACCACCGGACGTCCCAAAGCGCTTTATAGCCAATGAAGTACTTTTTGAAGTGTAGTCACTGTTGTAATGTAGGAAACATGGCAGCCAATTTGTGCACAGCATGCTCCCACAAACAGCAATGTGATAATGACCAGATAATCTGTTTTACTGATGTTGGTTGAGCGATAAGTATTAGCCAGGACATTGGTGATAACTCCCCTGTTCTTCTTCGAAATAGTGCCATGGGATCTTTTACGTCCACCTGAGAGAGCAGACGGGGCCTCGGTTTAACGTCTCATCCGAAAGACGGAATCTTGATTAGGACTCTTGTTTTCAGGAGTTCTAACAGTGTAATTCTGACAGCCTTAACACAGTAAATAGTCTTTTAAACAGTCTTTTAAACAGTCCTGCAATGTGAAGAAGGTAGATTTAAACCAAAAATAAACAAATTAACATTTAATCAAAGCAGAGTTGATGACAGTTATTTCATGTATGTTCTTTTCAGGCACCAACTGATTCCCAATCTGGTTAAACTAGCACTGATGCATTTGGTTCAGAGGATAAGATGGAGGGAGAAGGGGACCCGATACATAGGCTTATGGTCAACTTACTTTCCACCAGTCCTTCTTGATTAAAATAATATTCTGACTGGTAACCTTTTAAAATTTGTGCTCCCAGTGTGAAGTTTTATATACTTGAAGTGCAAATTCATAAAATCTTTGCTTTAATTTCATGTCTCCATTCTCATGTTACTCTTTCTACTTTTAGTCTCTGTTATTCTCTTGTGTGTTTTGTTACTCACTCTTTCTTTCCTTTTTTACTCCCATCCTGTGTTTCTGTCTCCTTTTACACTCTGTGCCTATCTCTCTGCTACTTTCTCAATGGTCATGGTGCATTCTCTGTTACCTCAGCCGCCATTGCCAACCATTTCTTTTTCCTTCAGTGATCTGCAATTTCTGCCTTTTCCTCCAGTGATGTTTCACAATGGGACCAAAGCCATGGGAGCTGGGAACAGAGTGCAGCACCAGAGAGTGAAGAAAGATACGGGGGAGATGAGAAGGATGAGAAACAGCCCAAAAAAGCAATGAGCAGAGAAGTTCAGGATGATAGAGAATAGCTGGAAGTGGCACCACAGGGAGCATGGAGTCCTCAGCATGTGCATGCCTATGCATGTGTTCTTCACATCAGGCCTTAAGTCATTGTGCCAGGAACTGGCATACAAGGTGGGGGGTGGGGGGGAGGGGGGCGGAGCAGGTGAGTGGATGTGGTGTTTCTGTTCCTGGGTGAGGCTTCACACTCAGTTGAGACTATTGATTTTTATTGGGGAGAGTAGCAGATATAGAACTGATTAGAAGATGGATGGGATGGAAGTTTATTGTTTAATTTGTGATATTTTTGTGAATTATCACATTTTGTGTGTGTTTATTACGTGATAAAGTTAATTTAACATAGGAACAAGAATAGGCCATTCAACCCCTCGAGCCTGTTCTGCCATTCAATCAGATCATGGTTGATTTATATCTTAATTCTATCGACCTGCCTTGGCTCCATATCCCTCAATACGCTTGCCTAACAAAAATCTACCAATCTTAATTTTAAAATTTTCAATTGAACTAGCCTCAACGGCTTTTTGGGGGAATACAGTTCCAGATTTCCACTACTTTTTGTGAAGAAGTGGTTCCTGACATCACCCCTGAACAGCTTAGCTCCAAGTGTAAGGGTATGCCCCTTTGTTCTGCCCTCCCCCACCAAAAGAAATAGTTTCTCTCTATCTACCCTGTCAACTCCTTTAATCATAATAAACACCTCAATTGGATCATCCTTTAATCTTCTATGCACAAGGGAATACAAGACTAGTCTATGCAACCAGTCCTCTAATTTAACGCTTTTAACTCCAGTATCATTCTGGTGAATTTGCACTGCACCCCCTCCAAGGCCAATACATCTTTCCTGAGGTATGGTGCCCAGAACTGAACACAGTACTCTAAATATGGTCGAACCAGAGCTTTATATAACTGTAACATAACTTCTACCTCTTTATATTCCAGCCCCCTTGAGATAAAGGCCAAAATTCCATTAGCCTTTTTCATTACTTTTTGTACCTGTACCCTTTGCAACTTTCTGCTGCCATCTATGCTACTTACTGCACCACTTAACTTGGTATTGTCACCAAACTTGGATATACGGCTCTCTATTTCTTCATCGAAATCAGTTATAAATATTGTAAAAAGCTGAAGCCCTAGTACAGATCCCTGGGGGACACCACTGGTCATATCCTGCCAATTTGAGTAAATATCTATTATCCCAACTCTATGGCCGCGATTTCCCCTACTTTGGCGAGTCCGGTATGACAGGGTCAGTGGCAGGTTGCGACCCCGCTGCTGGCTCCAGCCCGCTGTCCAAAGTGATTTTACGTTGATTGGGCTTGTTAAGCCGGCCAGTTGAAGGAAGCGGGACTGATGAAGTCACTTGATCACACGTCATCAGTCGGTTTCCTTTAAGGGACCATGCGCACATTGATTTTGACAGTTGTGTTGTCAGTGTTCTACACCATTGAGGTGCTGCAAACACTGACAAGCTCTGCACAGAGGTGCACGGCTGCACCCAGGCTCTCCCATTACTCCCTCCATCTGCTTATGGAGGGAGTCACAGCATGCAGGGAGGTCATCTTCCCTTCACATGGATGGAAGAGACCTCCCCAGGAGACCAACATAGCCTGGTTGCACAGGAGGACACAAGCAGGGATGTCATTCGGAGGATCAGGCTGCAGTGGCGCAAACCTTTCAATGATCTCAGTAAATCACGAAACATTACTGCAAAGCCACACTCAGCCTCATCCTGCTGTGCCACTCATTACATCCCCATCACTCTGCCTTCCCTACCCTACTCCTGCACATCCTTACTCACACCAACTTACCTTGCACCTCCACCCATCCCTCTCTATCTACATTGGACCAAAAATTCGGCTGAATACGGGAGAGTACGAATTGTGTACTCTCGCGTATTCAGTCCCGAAGTGCCGGTTTCCTGCATGCACTGCGCATGCGTGGGAAACCGGCACTTCCGGTATGGCGAAGGGGGCGGTTCCTAAGTGAACCGCGTGCACACTAGAGGCTGTGCGCACGCAGCACACTTAGGTTTTTTTCAGGTTTCAACGCGAAGGTAAGTATGGAAGATTTTACACATGAAGAAAGGAGGCGTAAGACCCCCTTTTAACAAGGTAAGTAGTTAATTAAGTATTATTTTAAATTTTTTTCAACAGGTTTATCTTTTTTAGAGACTTTAAAGAAAGGTAAGTTTATTTTTATAACTTTTAAAAAGAATTTAATTTTTTTCAAAAATTTAAATTTTTGTTTAAAGTGGTTAATTTATTTAACTATAGTTATTTTATTAATGTGATGTTTTTTTAAAATTTATTTGAGGTTTAGCTGTTCTTTTGGGGGCAATTTGTATTCATAGTTTTGACAGTTCTCCTGTCAAATCTATGAATGAAAGATGGTGTGCTGCCATTGGCTCTCCATGGCCCACGTGATCCCAGAGGTCGCATCGAACTAACTGCGCCTCTGGGACACGCACACACTGCGCGCCGGCACCAGGGAGAGGCCCAGGAGCTGAAGTTCGTGTGGGCCCGAAACACAACGGCCGGCGCGGAGTGTGATATCGCGGGGGATCCTTACCCCCGCGGCAAGCCTCCGAGTCAAATTTCTGGGCCATTATCACTTCCCCATCTTACTAACTCACCCTCATCCTGGTCCAATCATACCAACTAACAACACACAAGGGTAGGCACTTGTGTGTTTTAGCCAATGTTCATGTGAAGTTTCTGTTAATGTGCTGTCAAACATTGAAATCTTTATTTTCAACACTTTGTGTTCTTGGACAGATTTGTATGCGCCTTTGGAAGTGGCTTAGTGAGTTGCAGTGGATGGTGAGACATAACGGTACTCCCCGCAATGGCGATGAGTGTGAAAGGAATGGCTTGGGCATTGTAGGGATGCTTTATGGTGTTGGTGTGGGGTGGTGCCAACCTGGCGCATCATGTGCCAGCCAGGGTGTACAGCATCAAGTGAAGTAAATCTGGCTATGTTGAGGCCATCCCTGGCGTCCCGGCCAGCAATGTGGTTGGGTGCTGATGCCCTGTGTCCTGTGCAGGATCAGGTGATTGTGGAGAAGATTGGTGTTGTTGTTGGTGCTGCTGGTGTGCTTGGTGCTGCTGGTGTTGGGGCTGATTGTGGTGGGATTCTGAGGACCAAGGTGAGATAGTTTCAAGGGCACCGATGCTAATGTAAAAGATGGCAGGTGAAGTTGAGATGACAGAAGTGATCCATCACTGGACACTCGGCTCCCGACCTCAGCCTTGGTCCAAGCATGGAAAAAAGAGCTGAATTCCAGAGGTGAGGTGAGAGTGACTGCCCTTGACATCAAGGCAGCATTTGACCGAGTGTGGCATTAAGGAGCCCTAGTAAAACTGAAGTCAATGGGAATCGGGGGGGGAAACTCTCCACTGGCTGGGGTCATACCTAGCACAAAGGAAGATGGTTGTGGTGATTGAAGGTCAATCATCACAGCCCCAGGACATCACTGCAGGAGTTCCTCAGGCCAGTGTCCTCGGCCCAACCATCTTCAGCTGCTTCATCAATGACCTTCCCTCCAACATAAGGTCTGAAATGGGGATGTTCGCTGATGACTGCACAGTGTTCAGTGCCATTCACAACTCCTCAGATAATGAAGCAGTCCATGCCCACATGCAACAAAACCTGGACGACGTTCAGGCTTGGGCTGATAAGTGGCAGGTAACATTTGTGCCACACAAGTGCCAGGCAATGACTATCTCCAACAAGCGAGAATCTAACCACTGCCCCCTGACATTCAATGGCATTACCATCGCCGAATCCCCCACCATCAACATCTTGGGGGTCACCATTGACCAGAAACTTAACTGGACCAGCCACATAAATACTGTGGCAACAAGAGCAGGTCAGAGGCTAGGTATTCTGCGGCGAGTGTCTCACCTCTTGACTCCCCAAAGCCTTTCTACCATCTACAAGGCACAAGTAAGGAGTGTGATGGAATACTCTCCACTTGCCTGGATGAGTGCAACTCCAACAACACTCAAGAAGTTTGACACCATCCAGGACAAAGCAGCCCGCTTGATTGGCACCCCATCTACCACCCTTAAACATTCACTCCCTCCACCACCGGCGTACCGTGGCTGCAGTGTGTGCCATCTACAAGATGCACTGCAGCAACTCGCCAAGGCTTCTTCAGCAGCACCTCCGCAACCTCTTCCACCTAGAAGGACAAGGGCAGCAGACGCATGGGAACACCACCACCTCCAAGTTCTCCTCCAAGTCACACAATATCCTGACTTAGAAGTATATCGCCGATCCTTCACTGTCGCTGGGTCAAAATCCTGGAACTCCCTACCTAACAGCGCTGTGGGAGTACCTTCACCACACGGACTGCAGCGGTTCAAGAAGGCAGCTCACCACCACCTTCTCGAGGGCAATTAGAGATGGGCAATAAATGTTGGCCTTGCCAGCGACACCCACATCTCATAAACAAATAACAAAAAATGGTAAGAGAGGTTGTTCAAATGAGGTGACACTGGATACAGAGTTTACTCCAAACACTTGCAACCTGCATAAAGCTCAATCTGTCTTCCAAATGCAGTAAGCAACAGCTTCTGACCTTGGAAAGCTATGAGACATTAGCTTTTATACCACATTTGCAGCTGTCAAGTAAAGAGATGGTGACACAACTCCCGACCTGCTGAGCTGACGTGATCCCAGAGCAGCATGGAACCTGTGGGCAACCTCGTAAAATTTAAAGGTGAGCTCAAAACAGTTTTTAAGTGGCTGTTAACAAGCTCTTAATCACCTAAATTGCCTCCCCCACCGCTTGGTGTCGGGTCTGTTCAGTGATGACAGACCCGACATCTGGGAAACTAGTGTGGCGGCGGATTGAGAGTGGGTTCCCTACCTGCTGTCAAAAACATTTTTTCCCCACCCGACCTGCCACCAAATGTGTCCGCTGACCCCCTGAAAAATTACCCCCTCTGTCTCTATCTCCTAACCAATTCCCTACCCATGTCACTAGGTTGCCTCCAATTCCACGCACTCTCATTTTTGTTAACAATCTCTGATGTGGAACCTTATTAAATGCCTTCTGGAAGTCCATTTAAATAACATCCATAGACACTCTGACACTTTAGTTACCTTCTCAAAAATATCAACTAGGTTCGTTAGACATGACTTACCTTTTACAGATCCATGCTAGTTTGCTGTGATATGTTTATATGTATTCAAGAGCTCAGCCACTCTGTCCCTAATAACAGATTCTAGTAACTTCCCCACAACAGACATTCGACCTATAATTTCCCAGATTATCTCTCCTACCCTTCTAAATAATGAAATAACATTGGCAATTTTCCAATCCAAGGGGACAATTCCTGAATCAAGAGAGTTTTCGAAGATCATGACAAGAGCATCTATAATTTCCTCACCACCTTCTTTTAATGCCCTGGAGTGGAAACCATCAGGTCCTGGAGATTTGTCTATCTTTAGTCTCATTAGTTTCTCCATTACCATGTTTTTACTTCTATTAAATCTAGTAAATTCCTCCCCATGATTTTTATTTGTATTTTAAAATATGTTTTTTATACTTTGGGAGGGTGAGGGGCTGTCAAGCTGACTGTATGCCAAGAACTGTATAGGGGGTAGAATGTGATCGTTCAGAGACTAAATAATGATACAACAGAAATGGTTCTTGAATATGATTTGTCATTTGTGCTATGTTTCTAGGACATTATTGGCTCCTGGTTCTGGGATGTGATTGGATGAAGGGGCAATGGTCTGTGGTTTTGCTGATTGGAAGGAATCTGTGAGGCAAAACATTACATTCACACTGAGACAAGATTTTTAATAATATGCATATATGTATTTTTTTAATGGGGCTTTGCCAGTTATTGCAGAAGCTTTTGGAGAAGGTAATTAATCCTGCAATATTCCTTTGACAGACTTAGTGGAATGGTCTCTTCAAATGTTTTGTAATTAGTCTGCAAGTGACTATACATGGAGACCAGTGTCTTCAGTGTTTAAATTGTTAAAGAAAGAACTTGCATTTATAAAGAGTCATTCACAACATCAGGACACACCAAAGTGCTTTACAACCAATGAAATACTTTCTGAAATGTAGTTGTTGTTGTAGTGTACTTATGATAGTTTATTTCAAAAGAACCAGCCAGTGCTGTAACAAAATATTTGCCTTGCATCTCAATCGCCAGATCTTTGGGTTCAAGCCCCAGAGGTCTCCCAACTGTCTCTACTATATATATATGATATGTTTCATTAATCTTCAGCCAACTGTCAGTAAGGACTCTGCCACCCGGTGAAAAACTGACATGTATTAACTTTTTGTCAGATGAACACACTTAACAACTAAACCTGGCACTGGAAATCAGGACCAGCGGTCTGCAGTTCCATTTTTTTAACTTGAGGTTGATAGTGCCAGAAACAAGATTAAGAGGTGAGAGACAAGAATTGAAGCTATATAATGAAGGGGAGGGGGCAGGGTGGGGGGACGGGTGGTAGTGGTTTGGTGATTTATGCTATTCATTCTGTCTGTCAGTGAATGAGTGTTCAGTCAATTCATTTTCAAAGCAAGAATGCTCCAAAATATTGCAAGCCACTGTCTTGATCCAGAAATGCCGACGAAGGAGCAACAGCTCCGAAAGCTTGTGATTTCAAATAAAACTGTTGGACTATAACCTGGTGTTGTGCGACTTCTCATTTTGATCCAGAAAGTGCAATAGGCTACAGCTTACTGAGAGGGATCGCACTGAGCTGTGCATCTGTGTTCACAGCCACACTATGTGCCAGTTGTACTGACAAATCCTACTGTGATGGATTGCATTATTTCAGAGCATCCAGGGAAATGTAGATTAAAAGAAGCTATTTTCACCTACCCCACATTCTGAGAGACTCTAGCTATCCAGGCATTTTAAACAAATGCAAGTAATGACTTGTGTGTGACAAGCTGCAATCGCTTTTTATTTTCACATAATCATGCTCATGCTGGTAAGCCATGTAGAGGGTGAGCCAGTTCGAGTCCGAGTCTCATTTGTATTCTAAGCAACATGGCTAGCTTCTTACTAAAATAAATAATGTAAGCCTGCACCGATTTAATTCACCTGTGAGATTTATGGTAAAATACTTTGAGAAAAAGCAAATAAAAATATTACATTTCGGAATGCAAGTCTTTAATATGCATGGCAGTTTATTTGTCTTTACATATCTACTTTTTCAACATGCCTCAAAATTGATTTATAGTCTATTTTCCTAACCATATTTGCACTAATAAGATTTATATTAAAACAAACTCACTTTTTGTTTATTATGAAATATGAAAATGAATCAAAAATGTACCAATATTTGAACATTAAGGGTGCATTTACACTATAACAACGGCATTGGTTGACACTGCAGTTATATGTAAATGCAATCTGAAACTAGAATCAGGGCCTGAATGATGAGGAGTGAAATTTCCTGGAGAAGGTAGTCTTACTCCACTTTGCTTCTGAATCAGTTCAGATCTTGATGTCAGGTTTCCATGCTACAAATTGAGCATGAGTACAAAGCTGAAACCACTTCACACCGATGCTATAACCTGTAGCATGAATACACCATCAGTTCTTTCTAAAAGTGGTGTAAATGAAGGTTGCTTTTTGAAAGGCAAAGAGCCATAACTAATGAATAATTAAGCAAGGCAAATAAAATGCTGCCAGTTACAATTTTTTTTCTAAGCAGCATCCTTTTAATTTTGTGGGCATGATTTTATTTTAATTCTTAGATTTTGAGAAGCTGATTATACAACAACAACAACTTGTATTTATATAGCGCCTTTAACATAGTAAAACGTCCCAAGGCACTTCACAGGAGCGTTATCAAACAAAATTTGACACTGAGCCACATAAGGAGATATTAGGGCAGAAAGAGTTAGGTTT
The DNA here is from genome assembly GCA_030390025.1 of Squalus acanthias. Classification (NCBI taxonomy): domain Eukaryota; kingdom Metazoa; phylum Chordata; class Chondrichthyes; order Squaliformes; family Squalidae; genus Squalus; species Squalus acanthias. The sequence goes on from CM059432.1 coordinate 101,236,401, forward strand.
TAAGGAGTGTCTTAAAGGAGGAAAGAGAGGTAGAGAGGTGAAGAGGTTTAGGGAGGGAATTCCAGGGCTTAGGGCCTTGGCAGCTGAAGGCACGGCCACCAATGGTGGAGCGATTGAAATTGGGGATGCTCAAGAGTCTAGAATTAGAGGAACGCAGATATCTCGGAGGGTTGTGGGGCTAGAGGAGATTACAGAGATAGGGAGGGGCGAGGCCATGGAGGGATTTGAAAACAAGGATGAGAATTTTGAAATCGAGGCATTGCTTAACCGGGAGCCAATGTAGGTCAGCGAGCACAGGGGTGATGGTGAACGGGACTTGGTGTGAGTTAGGACACGGGCAGCAGAGTTTTGGATGACCTCATGTTTACAGAGGGTAGAACGAGGGAGGCCGGCATGACTGTGGTTCATCAAGATGGAGAAAGCACTTTCACTTTTACTTCATATTATCCAGTGTACAGTGCATCAGCCTAGGTGAATATAAGTGGAGAAACTGTAGGCAATGTAATATTTCAAATTGCTGAGGAGTGTTTAAACTATTCTTTACCCTGCAAATTGGTGGTGTCAGGTTTCTCTTGTATACCCTGTGGAATCCTTAGTGTTTTGCAGGTTCAGGTCGAAAGGGTAAACCCAGGGTTAGTTCTAACTGAAGACTGATCATTACCTCAACCACAGGTCATTAAGACAAAAGAGAAGCACCCTAGAGGGAAGTTATAAAGCATCATCTCCTTTAGATGTGTCAAGTGGAAGTTGAGTGACTTCTACTTATTTTGGAACAGATCTGTCTTGTTCCTTCGAAAATTACCCTCCCTCCTGCAGGTAACCATGGCAATAGACCTATAAAACCCTGCAGCGAACAGAAAATAATGCTCATTAGTGTGGCTGTTTTAATCAAGTTTGATGAGTGGCCTGAACAGAAAGCATTTTCTCATTCCTTGCACAGCCTTCTTGGAGAAATACCAAAGATACATTGGTCCGAAAATTAGACCTAATACGCGAGAGTATGCACTGTGTACTCTTGCGTTTTAGGTCTCCAATTGCCGGTTTCCAGCATGCACTGCGCATGCGCGGGAAACCGGCACTTCGTGAATTCAAAAGGGGGCGGTTCCTAAGTGAACCGCGTGCGCGCTACAGGCTGCGCGCACGCAGTGCACTTAGTGCTTTGAACGCGCAGGTAAGCATGGAAGATTTTACACATAAAGAAAGGAGGCGTAAGACCCTCTTTTAACAAGGTAAGTAGTTAATTAAGTATTATTTTAAATTTTTTTCAACAGGTATATCTTTTTTAGAGACTTTAAAGAAAGGTAAGTTTATTTTTATAACTTTTAAAAAGATTTTAAATTTTTTCAAAAATTTAATTTTTTGTTTAAAGTGGTTAATTTATTTAACTATACTTATTTTATTAATGTGATGGCTTTTTAAAAAAAATTAATTGAGGTTTAGCTGTTCTTTTGGGGGGGTATAGTATTCATAGCTTTGACAGCCCTTGCTGTCAAAACTATGAATGAAAGATGGTGTGCTACCATTGGCTCTAACTGAATCACGTGATCCCAGAGCTCGCACGAACTAATTGCGTCTCTGGGTCACGCAAGCACTGCACAGCTGCAGCCTTGAAACTAGAGTTCGTGTGGGCCCGGAGGAAAAAGGTAGGCGCGGAGTGAGATATCGCGGGGAAGCCTTACCCCCGCGTGAACACTCCGTCTTTAATTTCTGGGCCATTGTTTTTTGATTTTCACTCCATTTACCTCTTTTTCTCCAGCTACTTAAGAAGTAATTTCCTCACGCTCCTGCAGAACTGAGGCTTGTATTTTAGGCAAAAGGCCGAGGAAAATGGATGCCTATAACTCCTACATGTATAAGTATGAATCTAATTGTGATGTGTTATTTGCTATGCAAAGAAAGTAGCAGCTTATTGATTTTGTTGTTTGCATTATAATGTTAAATCAAATATAATCTTACTTAACTGTGTATTAAGGGGAGGCTAAAATATGCATTGCATGTTACGGCCAACAAATAGAATTCCTGCCTGTGATACCTTGTTTCACTTGTGCTGAAGAGAAGGGTTATTTACAGAATGGCCGTCATCACCCTCCTCATTAACAAATCCACCCACAACCCCTCTGTCCTTGCAAACTAGAGCAACAGCTCCAACCTCCCTTTCCTCTTCAAAGTTCTTGAACATGTTATTAGCTCTCAAATCTGTGCCCATCTTTTCTGCAACTCCATGCTTGAATCTTTCCAATCAGGTCTGAATCCCTGCCACAGCATTTAAATGACCCTAACTGTAGTCACAAATGACATAATCCATGACTGCGAACATGCTGTATTTTCCCTCCTCAGTGTCAGACTGTCCCAATGAAGCTCAACGCAAGCTCGAGGAACAGCACCTTATCTTTCTATTAAGCACTTTACAGTCTTCCAGTCGTAACACTGAGTTTAACTACTTTAGATCTTAACCACTGCTCCCATTTTCTCTTGGACAGCAGGTGCTGGTAATGGAGCATGGCTGCACCAGAACCACTGGAAGTGGGGGAGGTATGGGCTGGTGCATGGCCGGCAGTCCATGTGGTCCACAATCCTAGGTTCCACCTGCCTTTATCAGCCACATTCTCAGGCCACAGGAGCCTTCTTTCTCCTCTTTGCCACATTCTCCATGCTTCCTCTCACTCTGTTATTCTACTGTAACCATTTACACCTCCTCTGGACCCATCTTTTGTTTCTTTACATATCCTATCATCAACCCCTTTGCCTTGCGCCATCATTCCTTTTGTCATTTAATCACTCCTTCCCTCTACCCTATCACAGACTTCCCCTTCTGTTCTCCCCGCCCCTCTCAAAATGCAAAACATGCTACTTCAGATTTGTTTACATTGAATTGCATTTGCCACGTATCAGCCCACTGGCCTAACATTTTTGTGTCCTTCATTATGCCAAGCCCGCTAATTTGTGGCAATTACGAAAATCCAGCTCGGTCCTAGAGGCAGCTCGGTGGTCCCTAGACGCTCGAATATCGGTTGGCTCAGAAGCAGATGTTGGGGGGAGGAGGAGGCAATCGGCCGGGGGGGGGGGGGGTGGTGTGGGGGGGGGGGGGCCAGCGGCAGCCGGCAGAAGCCCACCAGTTTGATGTGGAGGCAGGAGGGCCAGATTGGATGATGCGGCACTCTTTTTACACCTGTAAAATGGGTGCGGCACCACAATATTGTATCAATCATTATTACAGTATATTGATAGACTAATCTGAAAACTTCTAGTGCCTGCTATACTATTGATTCTGAATATCAGCTACTCATTTGGATAGTTGAACACATTGCTTGAACTGTTATGAATTGCTTGGAAAAGCTAACATAATTAGGAAGAGCTGAAAATTCAAATAACCTTACCAAAAGAGCTCATCAAAAAGTTCTGAGAAAGATGCACTGAATCTGAACAGTCAGAATAGTACATATAATCTATCACCAGGCTAGCTCATCCAGCCCAAAAAATATTATATTGGTTAATAATTATTTAAGAAAGCAAAAAAAGGACTAAAAAGAATGAGGAATCTGCTAACAGGGAAAGATTTTCCTCAATTCTTCCATTGACAGAAACATTTACCCTTTTCATTTTCCTTCTCTCTCGTGCCTTGTTAGTACAAAACCAATAAGATTTGACAGTTTTGAATAATTAAAGGGAAACATATTAAAATTGTATTAAACTGAAGTACTGTATTTTTAGTTTGTATAATTGTCAAAACTGTGCCAGGCAGGCATTTTTTCTTGGCCCAAATTCTGATCAATTGAAGGGAACTTTAAGCAACTTCAACTTATGTTGCTTAGCCAACTGAAATTAATGTTATTAACAAATTAATTTAATTGACAAGAACTTGCATGCCATTGAAAATAGCTCTCCAATTTACCTATATACGACTTTTCAATTGTTAAAAAAGCTTTAAGAACGCAAGAAAAGCAATCAAAGTGGCCGCTATCTTACACAACCCATTTAACCATTAAATGGAAAGTGCAGGTAAAGTCCAGGAGTGCCTTCGACTCCAGGAGCTGTATATTTTGCCTTCATATTCACCCTTACCAGAAAAAAAACATCCAATTCAGGCCAACAAAATTATGTTTGGGGGAAAACCCAGGAAAATATTTTCACATTTCATAGTGCTGAGGTCAATAATTCAGAGGCTGCAGTTACTTCTTTACTTGTCCCTCAGCTGCAGCAATTACCAGAGAACTATCTACACTACAGAATGACATTTATGATCAACAATACTGTCACAGATTGTAAACCCATTTAAACTTATGGAGCTGTGCTAATTTTTCAGAGTGACATACATCAAAATAAATTACATTTTTTGATGAATGACATTTGACAGCTTCACAAATTGCCTCCCCTTCTTCTAGCGAACACAAGTTTTATTAGGACCACTTAAAGAAAAGAGCTCATATAAGCTTACAACTCCCTGTCTCGTATAGTTGTATCTGCATAGTTATGAAAATTTTAGGTGGCACTAAAGATTATGATCTAATCAATCACACATCATGATAGCTAAGCTAATGCCATCAATCTAATTTTAATTTTTAGCTCAGCAACTCTTTAGAGCTCTCAGTACATTTTTTTTTACAATTTAAAAGAAAAAAAAAACATGGGGCTAGAATTTTACCTATGTTCATGTTCCAGCACCACCTCCTGTCTCTCAACTCTGCAGTAAAGCTATTCCGTGCATTGTCACACAAAGTGATCTTCAATGAAGTGCTGTAATTCAGAGTTGCTGCTTGGGAGATGGTACTGGTTGGATAATGAGCCCGCAATTTAAAAAAAAATTAATTTCACTCTATAAATATTCAGAGGGATGAAAGCAGCTCCACGACAAATTAGTAAAATATAATACTACCAACGCTGCATTTGCCCCAGATACCTTTATGCTGACTTCTCAAAAAAGGGGTTTTCAAGGTGGTCAGGTCTGGAGAGAAGTGACAGGCAATTTATGTGATATAATGGAGAATGTTAAAGGGTCTGTGTTCTTGTCATGATCCCCATCATACTATAATTTAAAACAAAATACAAAAAAAAAATTTAAATGACAAAATGAAATATTAAATGGGTGCTGCATAATGTAAAAAATACTTTCATCTAGAGTCAATTCAAATGCATCCCTTGAGCTATCAGGTCTGTCAACTAACTAAATTTCTTCACAGCCCTGTCCTCCTCGCCCCTCAGACAGTATAATCCATTTTTCTCTTCTTTTCTCTAAGTTCCTCACTCATGCTCAGATACAGTTCCACAGGGACCAGAAGCCTTCTGCTATCTTGCTCAAGTAACCTTTCTTCATATGTGATTCTAGACATTGGGTTCAAGTTTAACTCACAGGCAGAAACGCGGCTAAGTGAGCGACATGCCGTCTGGGAGCGGTAGTAGGGAGGCTGGCCCGATTTTAACAGCCGGGCCTCATTAACATGCCGCTCACCGACTTCCCTACCAAAACTCTCGGGAGAGCGGCGGGAATCAGCTGCACGGCCCTTAAAATCAGGCGGCAGGAGACCGCCGACGGGAATCCAGGCGAACGGTCCCTAGCACAAGGTAAGTGCTCCAAGAGGGAATTCCCGTTCAGGGGAGTCCCAAGGTTTCCTTGTCGAATCCAGAAGAGCACTTCTGCTCCTCCTGCCCAGAAGGAAACTTAAAAAAAATGTTAAACTTCCCTTACTGGGCTTCTTCTGGCCCTGGCTACCGTTGCCGGAAGGTATTTCCACCACTGCTCCCCCGCCAAGGCCTCAGGTTAACATGGCAGATTGGCCCCGTTGATGCCATTGGAGGGCGATCTGCATATTTGAAGAGGATTCCATTTGGGGAGGGCGTCTTTGCTGCCTGCAATTTAAAATTGCATTCAGCCAGATTGGGGCAGGGAAAGGAGTGGGTAAGCCCCCTGCCTCCACTCCATTTTAATAACTTCTCTCTCTGATTTCTGCCGCGCGGGAAGACTTAAAAATAAACCCCATTGAGTGTGGCAGGTTATTTGTCCATCGTCGACACTACAGTCAAGCCCATTCCCATCTTCACTCAACATCAACACATGTATTTTCCAGCAGGTTGTCATTGGATAGTGATCCGGAACAGAAACTTTAGCTGGCGTTTACCCTCCTTAGCACAGGGATGTTGGGGCCAGCACCCAAACTACTATGCTGAGAGAAATAAGTACAGGCCTGATACTGAACCTCGGAGATTCCTGCTCCACAAGATTAGTACTACAATGCACATTGCACATAACCATTAAGACAGCAGGGAGCTAGTATCATCTCATTAACATCATGCTCAGGTAGATGATTAAAGCACTGAGTTAGTTTTGCTGACACTGCGGAGGGACACAAAGCCAAACCCAGAGAGGAGGATGAGATCTTAAACAGATTGCCCATCTCTGACCATTCGTACCAAATCGATCTGATCAATTATTTACATTCCTATTTAATTGAAATCAAATGATCCAGTTACATCAGAGAAACCATTCTATGATCAGTTCTCCTTTATTTTCGGTACATCTACCTCTCAGTCCTTCAACAATTCTTAACACGTACAATAAAAAAATTACAATAATTAACCTTTTCATCGGAGTAATTGCTTTTTGTTATTTGCTTTTTATCATTTTAGTATTTGCTTCTAAACAGAGGAACAATTTTGGAATTCAATTTGGCAAAGAACAAAGGGGTGGATATTTAGAAATCTCAGTGGGAGATGAATCTTACGACTACTTACTACTTTAAAACAGACTGAAAATAATCTATAGCACTTTGGAGATAAAAGCAGAAAATAAGCCATCAGTCCCTGTAACCTATGCTCAAGTTGCCTTAAAATCAATATTGTTTTACCTTTCTGACAAGGTACTAGAAATTGAGAGATGTTGAAAATAGTATTTACATTAATATAACGGGAAAATGATAGAAACACACAACAGCTCTATTAGCATCTGAAAAACATTTCCAGTAGGGACTCTGGGGTTGGTTTTAACTGTGGCTGCCCAGCGTAAATGGGGCAGTAGCAACTTGAAAATGGTGTTGGGTCATTTACCATCCAGTTTACTCCGGTGCGCCGGCCGCTGTCACCTTGGTCGGGGGTCTTTAGATGGATGGCCGGAACATTTGCCTGTTTTCAGCAGGAGGCCACTTTTAACATGCAAATCAGGGCCCAACTACATACATACGACCCCGATTGCAATTTTGAGGTACCAATGAGTGGAACATACGCTGCACACTCTGCCCATTTGTACCAGGTGTTGAGCGGCCTAACCAGTGGTCCTTAAAGGTGTCACGGGAGGCTGCTAAAAAAAAAGTCCCAAAACCCTTTTCCTTTTTCATTTTTGCCTGGGCCAAGAGGAGCAAGAATGCCCAAGTGGCTAGCTGTGTCAGTTTGGTGCACAGAGTTTGTCGGGTTGATGCAAATGAGGACCAGGCCTCAATATGTTTTGGGCCTCATGGCAGCAGCAAAGGTGGGCAGGCGGGCGGGCATGCTCCACACATCAGCGGCCACTTTGCACCAAAAGTTAAAATCACTCCACCCTCTTTGTCGGAACTGGAAAGGGGAAGCAGGCAAGCTTCTTTACAAGAATGACCAAAACAAAGAGGGAAGGAATAATCTCTTTGTTTTGCTTGGTTCTTTGCATTTTACAGAGTCAACTGTAGGTTGTGAAAGGCATTATAAGTACAAGTCTTTCTTTCTTCTTCTGTTCTTGCAAAGGGCCTCCACATGAAATTTTAACTTGTCTTTCACTTTTGAGATGCTGATGAACCTCCATGTGCTTTCAGCATTTTCTGTTTTCATTTCAGATCTCCAATGCTTGCAGATTACATTGGAGATTACTGCTTGTACCTCTGGTTCAATGTCATACATAAAGCTGCATGTTATATGAATCATCCAGGCATAATACAACATTTCCCATGAAGCAATTTTTATTCCTTCAAAAAGAAAATTGAAGATCAAGGAGTCGGGATATCGGTTTATCCTTCAAGTTTTGAACCAATACCCAGAGAGGATCTGTGGACTAAAACTAATGAAATACTGAGGTTAATATATGCAGTTATAGGGAAAAAATAAACAATCAGGTTTTGACTTGGTCGTCATATCTACTTTTAATACAAAATATTTCAATGCCTAATTTTGACCTAGGTATAGCATAGGTAGTTGCAGTATAAGACTCCCTTTGCTACAACCTAAAAATCTATCATCCCCCTCGAGCCCAATTATGGCATTATCAATTTTTCAATTCCCATAACACGTGCTTACATACTGCACTCTCCACTTTTTATAGCCGATTGGAGTGAAGCAGATAACTTAAGATAAATTTCCATCAATTTGATAGTTTTATGCTTGGATTTGCAATCGTTAGGAAATGAGTTGAGACTGCCCAAATTAATTTCATATAGGACCATTACAGCCAGACAGATAAGAGTTTCATCCCATCAGTCTGGGCTCAATTCAAACCCAGATGCCAAAGTTGAAAGAACAAACTGCTCACCCAGTGAGAGATCCAGCCCCCCCATTTAATTAAATATTTTATCCTGCTCCTGTATGGCTTACAAATTCACTAATCCCGTGACCCCAGAAGACAGATGCATTCAGTAATACAACATTGTAGCCCCATCTCCAACTTGCACTCCCTTTGAATACAGCTGACGACTGGGAGGGGAAGGACGTGTGAATGTAGACTTTGGTGTCAGCTGTGGCACAGTGGTAGCACTTTCGCCTCTGAGTCAGAAGGTTGATGGGTTCAAGCTCCACTCCAGAAACTTAACCACAAAATTCAGGCCGACAAAATTCGGAGGTGCTGTCTTTCAGATGAGATGTTAAGCCGAGGCCCCGTCTGCCCTCTCAGATGGACATAAAAGATCCCATGGCACTGTTTCAAAGAAGAGCTGGGGAGTTCTTCCTGGTGTCCTAGCCAATATTTATCCCTCAGATTATCTGGTCATTATCTCATTGCTGTTTGTGGGACCTTGCTGAGTGCAAATTGGCTGCTGCATTTCCTACATTACAACAGTGACTACACTTCAAAAGTGCTTTGGGACATCCTGAGAGCGTGAAAGGTACTATATAAATGCAAGTCCTTCTTTCTTATAGATTTCCCTATAAAATGCATAACACCTGTTCACAACATTACCGAAATTTAGGACCACAAGTTGTTAATACATAAAATGCAAATAATATATGACTTTATTTTACAAAATTTAGAAGTTAGCTCATCACAGCCAGCCTTCAACACAATACATGCATTTTAAAGTTAGCACATTTTTCTGGAAGTCAAGATGCAAGACCTGCTGCATTAATAAAAACATAAGATAAATATCAAGGACAAGAAATAAAGCCAGTTTGCCAACTGAATCCCCTCACTCCAGTATGCTCAAACTACTTCTATAATGTTCTTGTAATTCAGTTCCCAAGATTCGAGAATCTGCTCTGTTTTTATGCCGTTAAATCCATTTCCATAGCCTGGCAGCAATCTTGCAGACCTTCTCAAATCTGAATTAAAGAGCGGCTTTACTGTCCTATCTTAGGATCCAACTGTATTTTGAACAACTGATTTTATTTGTCTCTACTATCCAATCTGGTAGATTATTCCAAACCTTTATCACTCTTTCAGTCAAGTAGTTCTTCATGAACTATCTATATTATATTCAAAATCTTGCATCTGCAAATTTCACATCTACAAACCTTATTGCCTATTGTCACATTTTTTTTGGTCATACTTTGGGTCAACTTTTCTCATTATAAATTCCTATGTCCACATTTCCCATTCAATTTTCCTGGGTTGATGCAATTATAGGCTTTGGCCACTATGTGGCTCTGTGGACCAAATTTCTAAATTTAATGTTTTCTCTTCTCTTTGGCCCCTTTCACATTCTTTGTCCCAGTCCGTCCAACATTACCCTGCTACTCCTACCCTGGCCTCCACTTTTCTTTCCAGCCTTACCTGTCCCGTTTCGTCTCTCCATTTCAGGGACATCACTCTCTCCTTTCGCCCTCAGACCTCACCTCTGTCTGCCTCTTTTCTTACCACTCACCATTCACCCTGGTCCTGGATTCTTCTCTGTGCTCTGGTGCCTGCCTGATTTTACTTTTGCCTCCCATCCACAGATCTCGGGCATCTCACCTCCATCTGGCCCGTACCACTTTCCATCTGCCCTTGCCACCTCCATCTGACACACAGCTTTCCCTCCTCTTTGTTCATGAATTTTTTTTCAACAAAGACACCATTTTCAAAATTTTGATTTCCAGTGGGTCCTATCTGGCAGACTGAACCAATTATTTCAAACCTTTTAACTTTACATGAGATGAGAACAGTTTGCCTGCAGCCACTGCGGAGAGTAGCAGAGTTCCCTTTTCATTTCTGTCATTTATTCTTATTGCTTAAAATATTAAGTTTTTAAAAGGTTATAGAGATTTTAAAGCTATCACTTTGATTTACTTCATTATACATCACTCTGTTCTCAGATATGCTTTATGATACTTCTCATCCGTTTTAATTTCATGTAAGATCCTTTTATGTATATAAAAATTTAATCAACAGATCATGGGCATCGCCACTGGCAACTCACTAGTATTTCAAATTAATTGTCACTGATTAAAGTTTATGATCTCTGGTTTGACTTCTCTGGCTTACTTTTAAGTAATATTGTGTTTTGTTCACTGTGAGATTCCAGGTTTATCGTAGCCATACCTTTAAAATTTAAAATTTTTGAGGAGGTTTTCCTCTTCATTCCCTTCTTTCCAAAGCTTAAACTTTTCTAATCTTGCGGAAACCAGTCTGAATAGAATTCCAGCCTTCGAAGTAATTTTTCCTTTTCATTTGTACTATCTGAATACCTTTCTGCTGCAATTTGCTGCAAGTGTGAATCACGGTGTCACAGTATGTACAGCATGGTATACATGTGTATTTAACCATGTGGAGTCATTCATAAGGTACTAAATGATTGAGAAAATTATGCTGAATGAAATCCAATTCATAAACAGGATGTTGACAATAATCATGAATTTTAGCAAACTGTTAAGAAAAATGCACTAAAGTTAATTTAAAATAACCTTACTGGGGATTTGGTCAGAATGCAGCAGAGAGAGATTCTGATACAGTGTGAGCTATTGTCTAGATCAGAACATAACAAATTCTGCAATCGCTCTGAAATCTACTCTAGGAATTACGCCTTTCCATGCAACTACTTCAAATGAAGACATTGACTTACTGACATTTTCTTCACTTGGAATTGGATTATAAAAACCTTCCTATATTTTTAGCTGATACTGCATCATTGCAGGGTGAATGAGAAAGTTATAATGTACACAGATTGTGATATTTTGCAGTGACCCTAACCGTGGTGTGCTATCTCTCCTCGACCTCTCTGCAGTCTTTCACATGGTCGACCATCGGATCCTCCTCCAATGCCCCTCCTCTGTAGTCCAGTCCAGAGCAACTGCCCCCACTTGGATCCACTCTTATCTATCTGATCGTAGCCACAACATCTCCAGCAATGGCTTTTGTTCCTGCCCCCACACCATTACCACCTGTGAATAATCTCAAGCCAAACTTTATTTCACATTTAGAATCATAGGATCATAGAAATTTACAGCACGGAAGGAGGCCATTTCGGCTCATCGTGTCCGCGCCGGCCGACAAAGAGCTATCCAGCCTAATCCCACTTTCCAGCTCATGGTCCATAGCCCTGTAGGTTACGGCACTTCAAGTGCACATCCAAACACTTTTTAAATGTGGTGAGGGTTTCTGCCTCTACCACCCTTTCAGGCAGTGAGTTCCAGACCCCAACCACCCTCTGGGTGAAGAAATTTCCCTTCAAATCCCCTCTAAACCTCCTACCAATTACTTTAAATGTATGCCCCCTGTTGACCCCTCTGCTAAGGGAAATAGGTCCTTTCTATCCACTTTATCTATGCCCCTCATAATTTTATACACCTTAATAAGGTCTCCCCTCAGCCTCCTCTGTTCCAAAGAAAACAAACCCAGCTATCCAATCTTTCCTCGTAGCTAAAATTCCCCCGTCCTGGCAACATCCTCGTAAATCTCCTCTGTACCCTCTCTAGTGCAATCACATCTTTCCTGTAATGTGGTGACCAGAACTGCATGCAGTACTCTAGCTGTGGCCTAACTAGTGTATTATACAGTTCAAGCACAACCTCCCTGCTCTTGTATTCTATGCCTCAGCTAATAAAGGCAAGCATTCCGTATGCCTTCTTAACCATCTTATCTACTTGGCCTGCTACCTTCAAGGATCTGTGGACCTGCACTCCAAGGTCCCTCTGTTCCTCTACACTTCTCAGTGTCCGACCATTTAATATGTATTCCCTTGCCTTGTTAGCCCTCCCCAAATGCATTGCCTCACACTTCTCCGGATTGAATTCTATTTGTCACTGTTCTGCCCACCTGACCAGTTAATTCTTCCTGCAGTCTACAGCTTTCTTCTTTATTATCAACCACACAGCTGATTTTAGTATCATCTGCAAACTTCTTAATCATACCCCCTACATTCAAGTTTGCACAGATTTTGCTGGAGCGGGGCATCTCGCGGCATGCCCCGTTAGTTAAACTTTTTCCCCTCATCCTTCAGCTCGAAAGGTTTCTGCCCTGAAAGTTGTTGAAACTGCAAGGTCAATGGGGCATTTGCGACCTTGGTGAATGATGGGACCAACAGTCTATCTCCTTAATCAATGAGATTTAAGGATTGAATAAGAAACAGATGAAGGACAGAGAAGAAAATAGGGAGAAAGAGAAATAAAGAGAGGGAAAGAAAGACTGATTGAGAGAGAGAAAAAAGAGACAGAAAGGAAAAGTAAGAAAAAATAAGATTTTTAATTAAAAAAATCTCTAACAACAATTTACAACCTGTAGGAATGAGACTTCATGGTTTCAATCATTCCCTTTGTGGTCTGGTGAGTTTGAGTGGCAATGCAGCAACATAAATCTCTTCATTAAAAAGGTGTTAATTTCTAGCCCTAAACTTCTATGGTGAATTTAATTTGCAATTAATGTGCGCAAATTGTCCAGTAACTTGTGGAGATTCGTAATTCACAGGGTATCTCTTCCTTGCCACAAGTTGCTGGATGATTTACACATTAATAACGGTGAGTGCCATTAAACTCTCTGTTATCTTGGCAGCAAAATCTGGGCCATTATGTTTTCTACTTAAAGCCTCAAAAGTGATATGAACACATTTTCCTTTTATGGCATAATGGGGCTTTGCTTCCATTACACACAGCCCTTAGAAATTGAACCAATTCCCTATTTGAATTCTTTAATAGTTTGTATTTACCATTCTATTTCATTAACTAGCAAAGTTAACTAAAATAAATTATTCCTTGAGTTTAGACTGCGTGGCGGAGGTGGTTTTGCTGCCGAGAGAAACAGCAGCCAATAGGGCAAAATTCTAATTTGTTCTGACGAAGGGTCATTGACCTGAAACATTAACTCTGTTTCTCTCTCCACAGAGGCTGCCTGACCTGCTGAGTATTTCCAGCATTTTCTGTTTTTATTTCAGATTTCCAGCATCCGCAGTATTTTGCTTTTGCAAAATTCTAATTTGTTCATTTGTATCAAGATTGGTGTAACTCTATATCTGTAATTAATTAGAGGAAGTCCCCTGATTGTTGCCTGTGACGTGGAAATGTTATTATGATTGAGAGCTGCATTTAGTCTATTGAAATGGCTGATCAATGCATAGTACGATTTGAAGCTCTGCAGTCCTTCTAGTTTGTTACCAACTCATCTAATACATGTAAATTAGCTGAATCTGGAGAAACAGCTGGCTTCAGTGGCGATCAAGTCAGGCACATATGGGATGCACACTGTCTAACTTATGTTTGATATATCAATGGAATTAAGGGGCAAGGTGCCAAAATCTGTTATCCCACTCCGCTGCCATAACTGCACCAGAGCAGGAATTGTAATCTGCTAGTGACTCTCGCTCCTGACCTCGCTGGAGTATATGGAGTCAGAGCATTCGAGCAGGGTCAAGCTATTTAAATAATACCAACCCAGTGTGAGTACTTCTTAGGAGGTTGCTGGGGGGAGAAGCAGAGGAAGATGCAGTACTAGGATGTCACGTGGACAAACAGCCAACGAGCTCAGCTTCAAAGGGCACTGATCTCTTTTTATGGGCCTCCTTCCTAAGAGGGGTGATTTAAACTATTTATTCAGCAGTCTTCTGGGTTGTTTCAGGTCAAGACTCATGCTTGGACACCCTTGTGACCCTACTTCCTTTGCTCCTTTGACCTGGATGCTGCCAACTTGATGCTGTCAGTTCGCCTGATGCAAAGGGAGCTGGAGGCTGTGGGAATTCTGGCAAGTCATGCTATCCTGCCAGCCCTGCCTCCTTACTGATATCAGGCCATCACCAGGGTGGACGGAACATCCGTCTGCTCCATGTTTAGCAGGAATTCCCTTCTGTATATCTTCAGAGCAGAGACCTTTGGATCCTGTCTGATTTTCCGCTCCCCTCACTTCTTTTGACACCTTATCAAATACGTTTTGAACTCAAGATCTATAAAACGTACCATGTTAACAACAATTACTTCTGATTGCATTGTTCCAGTGATCAAATCATTGTTGTATTTTAAAATACTTGTTTTGCCTTTAACCAATTTTATTGGAGTTTTAATGGCATTACCCTCTTACCTCTGGAACCTGAGGTCAAATCAGCTCAGACTGAAGCAACAATAGCTTGCTTTCTCTGATGACCATGACGAGCATAAATAGAATTAGTTTGGACAATCTCAGAGGGATATTGCTGGAGCAGTGGGAAGTAAGATTTTCTCCTCTTGACTCATGGTATACCTGGGCTAGAAGTGCTTGATGCTGGCACTAGTGCTAAAGATGGAAAATGATATCTCTCCGCTTGATCATTCCCAAGATTCATTAAAAATAAGGAATAACAGAAAACTGCGCTGTTCTTAAACAATTACAATAATTCCTGCTGATTAGCCAGAATATAGACATCTGATCTAATGGTTATGTTTCTGCAGGTTATGTATGGAAAGTTGCAGTACACAAGAGGTCCACTAGTAGCTTTTTACTTTTAAAACTGCAAGTTATTAAGACTGTGGCTTAGTCCTTTTTAAAAGGCTCATTTGTTTTCTTTTTCACCTCAAAAGTGATACACTACAGTTAATTAGAGTGATGGTACCACATACTGTAATAGCATTGCAAATGAAAATCAGTGCCACTCATGTTAATTGCAGAATAACCACGTTAACACTTTGTCTATTGCAGCAGCGAGGAACATCTGTTTGCTGTGCGATAAAAACACACAATCAGAAATTCTGAATATTACATCATCCATTCTGAGAAGAGTGCTCAATACAACAAAGTACTTATGCTCCATAAATTTAATGTGCCCTGCCCATGGTGCACTGTCTTATCGTCATCATTAAATCTGTTACCATATAATTTCCCGGTTCTTCCTTTAATCATGAAAACAAGTATTTTACACATGTATGGTTTCATAGTGGACACACTTGATTTCTGATGGAAATTAAGCACAGGCCCCAAAACTGTTTGCAGACACTACTGCGCTGGCAAGGTTGTTAGGCACCTGCTGCTCCCAATAAATCTGACTGCAAACCAGTGATCCATTTCACAGCACTTTGGCTCTCACCAATATCAGAGTCACAGGGTGCAACATAAGCATCTGTGCTTCCATTTTACTTTGTAATTTGTGACACCTTACTTGCTTATTTCCTTTCATCGCAATAAATCCTACAGTTTGGAAAGGAATTTACAACCACAAAAGAAAAGTTAGGATTGTAAGCCTTCATTACAGATCAACTCTTACAATTAAATGTAATATCTTACATTTCTGTCGCCTGCATCTCGAAAGACAATGGTTGCAGCATAGGAGAAAGTTGATTGTTAATGACACCATACACTGAATATATTTGCATACAGATTCATGACCAAACTCAAGACAAGTGCTTTGGACAAGGCTTAACAGTACCAGTAACGTCTCTTGATCTCAGAGCCCATTAAAAGGATTGATTAATCAATTGAAAAGGAAATGGGCAACTTGGCAACAGTGAATGCATAGTTGAAAGGACAAGAGCAATATTGTAACATAGGTGAAAAAGGATGAAGTATATAAAAAAAAATTGAAGTATGAGAAATGAGAGAAAAGGAAAAAAAAGGCGAGAAAAATAAATTAAATGTTAAAATAGAAAGAAGCAAGATTAGGATGGATAACCAAAAACACAGGAAATAGGAACAAAGGAATTAAGTGGTGAATAAAAGGAAAGAATAGCAAAGTATAAAATTGATCATTCTTCGTGATATTATTAATCAAATCAGTTTGCTGTCGCACTAAAGACATTGATGCTTAGACTGCTGATAAATTACAACTACTTCTAATCACTATTAAGTGGAGGCAACCTTTGGGGTAGAAATTGCTGTGTGTTGCACTCTTTTTGGGAGTAAAGCAGGCACAAGGCATACTAATTTAGCAGTGGTATGGTCTGCGCCCAATCTGCGCAGGCATTCGTCCCACTGCTAAATTTGTGGGGCCCGTTTTTTTAAGTCTCCCAGGTAGATGCCTAACGTAGGCATTAGGCTCCTTGAATATGTTAATTAGGTGCCTAACATTTATTTCAAGATCCCTTGCTGAAATTAGCAATGAGTGTCATACCTGGCCGGCTGAGGATTCTTCAGCCACCAACCAAAGGCAAGTTTCAGAATTTTTTTTTGAAAAACCCTTCCTGAGGAGCCAGGTGGAGCAGGAGTGTTCCCCCAACTCCACAGGCATTGCGACTGTCCCCTCCCCATAGCCTGCTCAAACGCCCCTTCTTGGGACTTACTTGAGGGCCGCTGCCGACAAGGCAGGCGTGCCGAGATTGATAGCTTCCTTCGGGTGAGTTGCCTGTGCAGATGCGACCATTGATGGAAATTCACCCCGAATATGCTGATGAGGGCCGAGGACCAATTTCCATCGCTCCATGGGCCTCTTGGTTTAGCTGCGCCGAGTTTAGGCCAATAAAAACCCGGACCAATTTTTATCCCATCTCTTCAATCTTTCATGAATATTAAAATTAGTACAGCTAGTTACAAAGTTAGCCAGTATCAAATAATAATTTCTCCAGAAACATCCTCTCTACTTTCAAGGTTCCAAATTCATTGGTACACCTAATGTTATTACATTTGGTTCCATTATATTGTTGCAAATTGACATCACTTTACTGCACAATATTTTATTGTAACTACTTTAACAGGTTCTAGAATTTATTTTAAACATGCTACAAACTGATAAAAAAAATTATATTGGACACTTAAAAAGAAACATCGTCATTTAATTAAGATTTGAAGACAGAATAGCTCACACAGCTTCACGGCATTTATTCATTATCAGATGAGATCTATTATTTTTAATCAGAAAAATAAACTAAATGAGAATTTTATATGGTTCAGCGATACGAATTAAACCACAGATGGTACAAGTGAATTTATTGGTTACACGTAACTAGTGTTCATTACAAATTAATAATGCATATTAAACAACATCAATTATTCATCAAATGCTTCTTCTGGATTTACAAAATAACAACTATTATGACCCTGGCTCAGTTGGTAGCACTATTGTCTCTTTGTCACCAAGTTATGGGTTCAAGCCAACCTCCAAACATAATCCGGGCTAACACTCTAGTGCAGTGCTGAATATCACGGTGCTATCCTTCATGAGATGTTAAAGCTAAGCCCTTTTCTCCCTGTTTGGGTGCCTCAAATGAATGCAAAATCCTATGGCATTATTCAAAGAAGAGCATTGAGCTCTTCTGATATCCTGGACAAAATTTCATCTTCAGTGAACACCACCTAAAATGGAGTAATTGGTCATTCATCTCGTGTGGAGCATAAACACCGGCACAGACCAGTTGGGCCAAATGGCCTGTTTCTGTGCAGTAAATACTATTTGATCTCATTGCTGTTTATGGAATCTTCCTGTACATAAAATGGCTGCTGCATCTGCCCACATAACGATAATCACTGTACTTCAAAATAATTTATTGTACATAAAGTGCTTTGAGGTATTTCAAAGTTCTATATAAATGCAAACTTTACTATTCAAGAGGTACAACAATTCTTTTCAAATAAAATATTGTTTAATTTGTTTATTTATTTAATACCATGGGGGAAAAATTAGGTCGCGCCCCGTTTGGGGCGCAAATATCGTCTGGACGCAAAAATTAGCGCCTGGCGCTAATTATCGCCACTGACTGGAAACTTCACTTTTACCGCCCCGGGAGGTGAGTGGAGCGCTAAATCAGGCGCTGCACACCTGTCTTAAGGCGCAAAGGCCGAGCAGTGAGGCGCTAACTCAGCGCGCGAGTGCAGCGCAGGTGCTGCCAGTTAGCGAGGGAACACAGACACACTGGCGCCGGCCAGTTCTTAAAGCGGGGGGGCCAACTTGCTCCCCAGCCACACCCTGCTCATTGCAGCCTTGAATCTCGGCCTGGAGAGACCTGTGAATCCATTTTGCTGCCAAGGATGGAGAGGGTGAGAGAACGAGCTCAGCGCTTCACCGAGCGGGCCTTGGATGCTCTGGTTGGCGCGGTGGAGTGCAGAAGATCTATACTCTTCCCTGAGAGTGGCAGGAGGCCTTTGCCACGCGAGTACAGAAGAGTGTGGAGGGAGGTGGCTCAGAGCGTCTCCTCCAGGAGCATGGTGCCCAGGACCCATGTTCAATGCCGCAAAAAGTTCAACGACCTCACTCGGGTCGTCAGGGTGAGTGGCTTTTTCTCAATACCTCTCCATCCCTCCATCTCAACCTCACTCTATGGCCAGAGGGTCTTAAAACCCCAATGCACAACACTCATCCAACACCTATGGCCCTTTTATGAACCACACACACACATTCCACACTTTGCATACAGTAAGGGCTATTCACCTATGGGAGGCACATCAGGCAAGACCATGGCTGCATACAGTAAGGGCTATTCACCTATGGGAGGCACATCAGGCAAGACCATGGCTGTATATTTACTCAGATGCTGTCCTTTTTCTTGCAGGCCAAGCTGGCGCATAATCGGAGACAGCAGCAACAGACAGGTGGAGGGCGGCCTCAGCTGCAACCCCTCAGCGATCTTGAAGAGCGCGTCCACAGGATTGTGGCAAGCCGGGTGATCGGTCCCGTCGCCACTGGAGACGCCGACCCCGTTCTGGACAGCAATGGTAAGGTCATCACCTTTTTGTCCTCTGTCCTTCCACTTGTCCCTCACAACACCAGCCTTTGACACTTTCAATCCAACTTGCTAACTCGCTGCACTTATTCCTCCCTTACTGCCACCCTGTCCTCACGCTAAAGCCACTCTTGTACCTCCCTGCTTTCAGATGGTGATTCACCAGCTGAGGAGACGGGCCCTGAAGCTGCCAGTGGGAGTGAAGCTGCAGCCGAGGAGGAAGAGGAAGCCGGAGCATCAGTGCCACCCTCTCCCGAGGAAGCCCATGCCCACACTGGGAACACGCCTTCCCTGGAGGGGAGCAGGGGGGAAGGGTCTGATGAGGGTGAAGCTCCAGGACCCAATGGGCTGCAGCAACGCCATGGGGGTAGGGAAGAACGGGGGCCTTCTCCCCAGAGGGAGAGTATGCCAGCGACTCCTACTGCAATGGACGCAGAGGAGGAGCGGCTGATCGCAGAAATGAACACCCAGGCGGTGGGCATGCACACTGAGCTCATGGGTGCAGTGGGAAGGGTGCCCGAATGCATTGAGTCACTGGCAAGGAGTGTGGAGCACTTCGCAGTAGCACAGGCGGATGCCACACTAAAGCTTAGTGCTGCAATTCAGTCACTGACTGCCGTGATCCCATCTGACTGCTCTCATGCAGACTCAGATTGAGGCCACGCGAGCACTGACTGCTGCCAACCTCGATGGTTCATTCACATGTCCCCGGGGCTCTCACCGTGCCGCAGCAGGCCAGCAATCTGTGCTCCAGCAGATTGCTCCGGATGCTGAAGTGCTGCCCCTTGGGAGTGCCAGTGTGTCGGTCGAGCAGGGAGTTGCTGTCCTCTCTCACGATGACAGCATTCCTGCTGCCAACACTGTCACTTCTCCACTGCACTTGCCACCGCCTGTAGGACAGACTGCTGCCGCCCATGCAGAGTTGGTGCAGTCTGCAGCCGGGCCCTCCAGGCCCAGAACTGGTCGAGGCCGTCCTTCAGGGGCATCTGCAGTGTCAGGGTCTGACAATCAGCAGCCTTCCACCAGCCTTGCTGCAGCCACTGAGGTCCCATTACGGAGGAGCAGTAGGGTTAGAAGGGGGGAAGTGCGCAAGGGAAGGAGATCACCCTCGAAGGGCAAAAAGTAGGAGGTGTGACAAAATGCTGGTCATTTTTTTATCAAAGGCCGAGGTTCGTGGTCCAACTTTTGTCTAGTGTTTTGGACATTATCTCCAGGTTGTGAGAACCAGTTATGTTAATGACTGTTTTTTTGTGTTTATTTCTATGAGTTTGTCATGAGGAAATGACACACACAGAGTTTGTAAAATAAATAAGTTTTTGTATTCAAAATATACATGTTTGGTGTTTGGAATCATTGGTGCCTTGGCCGGCTTAGGGGTTGCGTGCTGGGTTAATTGATGTTGTTAGCAATGGCAGAAGCCATTTCCACAGCAGGGGCCCTAGAAGCGGCTTGCTATCAGCCGTTGACGGACGGCCCTTGCAGTTTCACCATTGTGGGCCGCCCTCCCGCCTTGGTGCTGCTGATGATCATCCTCCTCGTCCTCTTCCTCCTCTTCCTCCTCCTCCTCTGGTGGTGCTCCAAGGCCTGGTGGCATTGGCTGGGTCCTGACGATTGCCATGTTATGCAACATGCAGCACACAACTACGAAGTTGGATACTCGCTCAGGCGAGTACTGCAGGGCTCCTTCCAGAATGGTCGAGACAGCGGAACCGTTGCTTCAGCACGCCGATTGTGCTCTCAATGATGTTCCTGGTAGCTTGATGGCTCTCGTTGTACCGCAGCTCAGCAGGGGTGTTGGGCGTACGGAGCGGTGTCATCAGCCAGGTGCTCAATGGATACCCCTTGTCCGCGAGAAGCCAACCTACTGGCTGATGCGGTGCCTCGAAAAGTTCTGCCACAGTAGTCTGGCGCAGGATGAAAGCATCGTGGCAGCTGCCAGGTTAGTGGGCATTGACAGCGAGTATCAGCTGTCTGTGGTCACAGACCAACTGAACATTCAAGGAATGGAACCCCTTTCTGTTCCGGAATTCCTCGGCATTCTCATGTGGAGCACGCAAAGCCACATGCGTGCAGTCAATGGCGCCCTGCACCATGGGGAAGCCCGCTATCCTCGCAAAGCCCAGAGCGCGGTCACGCTGCTTGTCTGGGGTCATGGGGAAAGAGATGAACTCTCGTCTCCTTTTAAAGAGGGCATTTGTGACCTGCCGGATGCAGCAATGCACCGCGAACTGGGAGATTTTGGCGAGGTCCCCAGCAGCAGCTTGAAATGAGCCAGTAGCATAGAAGTTGAGAGCCACTGTGACCTTCACTGCCACCGACAGAGACGTCCTGGACCTCAGTTGAGGCTGCAGATCTGGCTGCAGCAGGTGGCAGAGCTCAGTGACCACCTCCTTGCTGAATCGCAGCCTTCGCAAACACAGCTCCTCAGACAAATGAATGTAGGAGAGCTGTTCACGATATACCCTGGGAGGGTAAGCTCTCCTGTACATACGCCTGTTGGCCCTCCTCCGTCTGGCCATCATTGCCACTCTCTCTCTGCGTCTCTGTGTCCTCCGATTCAGCTGGAGCAGGACGACGCCCCCATTCAGTGCAGCCCCCATAGTCTCTTTGCAAGCAAAGTTATGAAGGACAGCAACCAAAGTACCAGCGAAGTTAGGATCAGTAGGCAAAACTACCTCACAAAGCGTTGACTCAATGCAGAAGTCTCTCTTTCTCTCTCTCCGAATCTCTCTCTCTCTCTCAGAACGAGTGGTGCAAAAATGTCAACCACAGAAAAAGACAGGAAGAGGCCCCCTTTAAATAGCGCCCCCCCCAGCCCCACAGCGATTGATAGCGTTCCAGTCTTCCGGTCGTTGGATGCGCCAGGCGGTAAGGCAGGGGGCGCCACTCAATTTCCGCTCCGGGGCGCCACAAGGGCGTTGCACCATGGAATGACGTCACAATCTGCGCGCGCAGGTGGTCGCAGTGGTAAAGTTTAGCGCCACCGCACAATGTCTAGTTAAGTTCCCGAGCGGCGCAAACATTGCTGCGCCCGGGCACTAGCGGCTTTGCACCCCATTAGCGCCCTCTTAAGGCGCTAACGGGAGGCGCAACCAACTGAATTTTCCCCCCCTGACTTTTATCATTGAAGCACTCCTGGTTTACTCAGCGTTCAGCACTAGCTTATAGTGGACACTTAAAATGAAGTGTTAGTGTGTGGCTACCTGGAGAACCAGAATTATTTATTGTGAATTTGTACAATGTTATTGGTGTAGTATTTCAAGTTAACCTTCTGTAAACCTGTTGAGTTATGTTCTTCCTTTGAAGTACCTTAGTATAACACACATTTCAGACACACAAACCTTGTAAATTAAGTTTCTGGGTCACAGCGAGCTCCAAATATTGGCATTCACAGTCTACTGAAAACTTAAATTTTTAATGGTGTACATTGTCTCAGGGGTTGACTAAACTGAAACATACTCTATATAACCATCAAAGTAAATAGACTTTAAGATCTTTGGCAATGTTTGAGGGTGTGAATGAGGGTAACCAAAGCAAAATTTTTAAAGAACATTTATTTCTAGTAGAGAATATTTGTTAAAATAACTGTGAAGATCAACAGTACAACAGGATTTGAAGCTGTACTTCTATTTTACTAATCGATCTGCCATGGCATTGCACATGGAGAGTCAAGATTAAGTTCAGTGTACAGGTCAAGCAGGGAAGGAGTTCAAGGGGATAACTGGATCAAAGCAGGGAAGGGAGGAGGCAGATGGGAGGGGGAGGGAGGAGAGGACAAAGAGGGGAGAACAGAGGAAAGAGGGGAGGGGAGAACAGAGGAAAGAGGGGAAGGGAGAGGAAAGAGGGGAAGGGAGAGAGGGTAAGGTAACAGGAGAGGAGAGAAAGAGGAAGGTAAGAGGGGAGAGGAAGGGACAGGAGAGAGGGGCGGGTGGATAGGGAGAGAAGAGGGATGGGAAGAGGGACAGTGAAGAGTTGGATAAGGAATGGGAACAGGTGGAGGAAGGAGGGGAGAAGAGGTTGGAGGATAAAGGGGAAATATTTAGAGACAGGGAAGCAAAAGTAGAGGCACGTCAATGTGGGAGGGTGGCAAACTCCTTTGAGATGGGTTTGTGTACAGTTGGGAAGATTCAGACTACTGCTCAAAGAATTTTTCCATGACTGCCTTTTTGTTATTTCTATTTGGAGTAATAATGAATCTTGGCATTGTGGCTGTTGGCCATTTCTCTAAAACCTGATGGGTCATCACAACAGAAGACATGCAAAACATTCTGAGTGTCAGTGGTAAGGAAAGAGAGAGAAAACCAAAACCACAAGTGATATTATGGCTTCTGGGTTAGTTAGGTTTGGTGTCAGTTATGGTCTGCTGGAAGGAAAAATGCAAAATAGTGCAAAAGATGCGGTACTGCAAACTTTAAATAGCTTTTTTCTAAGTGTAAAATCTCACCTGCTTCTTCACCTCTTGTAAGATGGCAGCTAAGGGAGTTTGAGACCAACAATTGCTCTGGAAATGATGGCGAGCCTGTTTGGAGGGCCACCTGGTGGCCAGAATATGGACGGCAGCATCACAGGCTGTCATATGAGTGAAAAAATCCTACGACCAACATGACACGACAGATGTCACCAGGTGTGAAGACAATGCGCATTGAAAAATCCATAGATGCTGTTGGCATAGAGCTTTTAAATGGAAACATGACATGACATGACATAATAATAAATATAGATAACCAGCTCGAGAGTGGTAGCTGCCAACTGTGAAATGCAGTTGACAACATTTCAGTTTTATTTCATTTTTGACCACCAGGAAAGAGCACTAGGCATTGCATGCAAGTCAGAGTTCTGCTCCCGAGCCTGTATGTTTCTCATGTTTTGAGGGCCCACAATCTGGAAACATTATACAGTAAGTTTATAATGTGCCCAGAAGGTCCAATGGATTTCCCTGACCACTTTTTAAATCTGGCTCCTGACTACAAAGCAGGCTAGCTGTGGCAGCTGGCACACATAAAGGCAGAATGTTAAAGAATGCAGTGGACTTGGTGCTGTTTGATGCTGCCGGCGGCTCAGGAAAAAGAAAAAGGGTACTATGGTGCTGATGAGCTCAGCACTGAGAGAAACAGAATGCTTCCTCTGTTCCTTGGCCAAGATCCTAGCACAATTCGACACTGTGGACTTCTTTTATCTGGTACTGCTTGGGACTGAGGATTTGGATTGACTGGCACTGATATGAGAGGGTTGAAATTTGTCAGTTTGAATTGCATGCTGCCGTGGGGCTCCTGAAGGGGCATGAAGGATTTTGGACTTTTCATTATTGTGATACTTGTTTTAAAGAAGACTAAAATAATGGACTTGAAAAGCTCAATTTCTTGGCAAAAGAACACAGAACTGTCAGCTTGACCAAAATTAGGATGCATAATGGTCTTTACTTATTGTCCAAGATGTTTGGAGAGAGAAACACATGTGTCAGCAAGTCTGAAGGGAGCCTTCGTAAGCTATAAAACTTGATAACTGATAAGAAACAATGCTGGCAGTTACAGAGATAAGGAAGCAAGACCTGCAAACTGGTCAGAGGTTATTTGATGTTTAAATCAACCCATATATTGTATGATGATCAAACAGCAGATTTGAAAGTAAACCATATAAAAGACCTCATTCTACAAGGGTTTTCAGGAGAACCACATGCGACGTCAGGACAAAAGGGCATAGGAAAGGAACTTTCTTTTTATCCCAAGACAAAGAACTTGATCAATTTCTTGCCTTGAGTTGTACTCACTAGAAAAAGATTGTACAAAAAGTTATTACTTTCTTTCAGATAAAAATTGAGGCAGTGTATGTCAACTTAAATTAAAATAACTACAGTGTCTTGCTTGATCCTTGATCTTTTGTATTTGAAACAAGAGAGAAAAGAAATCTTACAGGAATAGCCAATTCCATTCTACTAGCAGGGAAGGTAGTAAACAATGAGAAGGATAGTTAACAGACTTCAGGAAGACACAGACAGACTGGTAAAATGGGCAGACACATGGCAGATGAATTTTAACACAAAGAAGTGTAAAGTAATATATTTTGGTAGGAAGAATGAGGAGAGGCAATATGAATGAAATGGTACAATTTTAAAGGGGGTGCAGGAACAGAGAGACCTGGGGGTGTACAGACACGAATCTTTGAAGGTGGCAGGACAAGTTGAGAAGGCCGTTAAAAAAGCCTACGGATCCTTGGCTTTGTTAATAGAGGTATGAAGCACATAAGCAAGAAAGTTATGCTAAACCTTTATAAAATAATGGTTAGACCTCAGCTGGAATAGTGTTCAATTCTGGGCACTGCACTTTAAGAAGGATGCCAAGGCCTTAGAGAGGGTGCAGAAGAGATTTACTAAAATGATACCAGGGATGAGGGACTTCAGTTCTGTGGAGAGACTGGAGAAGCTGGAGCTATCTTTAGAGCTGAGAAGGTTAAGAGGAGATTTGATAGGGGTGTTCAAAATCATGAAGAGTTTTGATAGAGTAAATAAGGAGAAACTGCTTCCAGTGGCGGAAGGGTCAGTAACCAGAGGACACAGATTTAAGGTGATTGGCAAGAGAACCAGAGGCGACATGGGTAAATATTGTTTTACACAGTGAGTTGTTGTGATCTGGAATGCACTGCCTGAGAGGGTGGAGGAAGCAGATTCAATAGTAACGTTCAAAAGAGAATTGGATAAATATTTGATGGGGAAAAAAATTACAGGACTATGAGGAAAGAGCAGGAGACTGGGATTAATTGGATAGCTCTATCAAAGAGCCGGCACAGGCATGATGGGCCGAATGGCCTCCATCAGTGCTACATGATTCTATGATTCTAAGGTGAGCTAATTGAAGCATAACAAGTACTGACCAGCATCAAAGTAGCCTAGGGTTTGACTTAGGCTGATGCTACCTTGGGATAACATCTCTTTTTCACAGGGGCAGCAGATGTTGATTCCAAGCAGCCTCCTGAGCAGGACGCAGACACAAGCTTCTCAGGTACCAGAGTGACCCACAACCTGTCCGGCATTACTGATTTGGGTGGTATTGTTATGTTATAGGGGCTCACTACTGCAATAAATTCTGTCCTGGAGGATGAGCTCCCACCTGGATAGTTAGAACCAGTGATGGGCAGAAAAGCCTAGATAGATGAAGTATCAAGTTGAACTTTTAAAAAATTTGTTCCTGGGATATGGGCGTCGCTGGCAAGGCCAGCATTTATTGCCCATCCCTAATTGCCCTTGAGAAGGTGGTGGTGAGCCGCCTTCTTGAACCGCTGCAGTCCATGTGGTGAAGGCACGTCAGAGTGCTGTTAGGTAGGGAGTTCCAGGATTTTGACCCAGCGACGATGAAGGAATGGCGATATATTTCCAACTCAGGATGGTGTGCAACTTGGAGGGGAACTTGGAGATGATGGTTTTCCCATGTGCCTGCTGCCCTTGTCCTTCTAGGTGGTGGAGGTCACGGGTTTGGGAGATGCTGCCGAAGAAGCCTTGGCTAGTTGCTGCAGTGCATCTTGTAGATGGTACACACTGCAGCTATGGTGCGCCGGTGGTGGAATGTTTAAAGTGGTGGATGGGGTTCCAATCAAGCGGGCTTGCTTTGTCCAATATGTCGAGGAACCAACTAGAGATCAGGCCATCTTAGACTGGGTATTATGTAATGAGAAAGGATTGATTAGCAATCTTGTTGTGCGAGGCCCCTTGGGGAGGAGCGATCATAATATGATAGAATTCTTCATTAAGATGGAGAGTGAAGTAGTTGACTCAGAGACTAGGGTCCTGAATTTAAATAAAGGAAACTACGATGGTATGAGGCGCGAATTGGCTAGGATGGATTGGGGAATGTTACTTAAAGGGTTGACGGTGGATAGGCAATGGCAAACATTTAAAGATCGCATGGATGAACTACAGAATTTGTTCATCCCTGTTTGGCATAAAAATAAAACAAAAAAGGTGACTCAACTGTGGCTAACAAGGGAAATTGGGGATAGCATAAGATCCAAGGAGAGGACATATAAATTGGCCAGAAAAAGCAGCAAACCTGAGGATTGGGAGCAGTTTAGGGTTCAGCAAAGGAGGACAAAGGGATTAATTAAGAGGGGGAAAATAGAGTATGAGAGTAAGCTTGCAGGGAACATAAAAACTGACTGTAAAAGCTTCTATAGATATGTGAAGAGAAAAAGATTGGTGAAGTCAAGCGTAGGTCCCTTGCAGTCAGAATCAGGGGAATTTATAATGGGGAACAAAGAAATGGCAGACCAATTAAATACATACTTTGGTTCTGTCTTCACAAAGGAGGACACAAATAACCTCCCAGAGATGTCGGGGAACATAGGGTCTAATGAGAGGGAAGAACTGAATGAAATCAGTATTTGTAGGGAAATGGTGTTAGGGAAATTGACGGGATTGAAGGCCGATAAATCCCCAGGGCCTGATAATCTACATCCTAGGGTACTTAAGGAAGTGGCCCTAGAAATAGTAGATGCATTGCTGATCATCTTCCAAAATTCTATAGACTCTGGAACAGTTCCCATGGATTGGAGGGTAGCTAATGTAACCCCACTATTTAAAAAAGGTGGGAGAGAGAAAACGGGGAATTATAGACCGGAAAGCCTGACATCGGTAGTGGGGAAAATGCTAGAGTCCATTATAAAAGATGTAATAGCAGAGCACTTGGAAAACAGTGACAGGATCGGACAAAGTCAACATGGATTTACAAAAGGTAAATCATGCTTGACTAATCTACTGGAATTTTTTGAGGATGTAACTGGTAGAATAGATAAGGGAGAACCAGTGGATGTGGTGTATTTGGACTTTCAGAAGGCTTTCGATAAGGTCCCGCATAAGCGATTAGTGTGCAAAGTTAAAGTACATGGGATTGGGGGTAAGGTACTGACTTGGATAGAGAACTGGTTGGCAGACAGGAAGCAAAGAGTTGGAATAAACGGGTCTTTTGCCGAGTGGCAGGCAGTGACTAGTGGGGTACCACAGGGATCGGTGCTAGGACCCCAGTTATTCACAATATATATTAATGATCGAGATGAGGGAACTAGATGTAATATCTCCAAGTTTGCAGATGACACAAAGCTGGGTGGGCGTGTGTGTTGTGAGGAGGATGCAGAGAAACTCCAGTGTGATTTGGACAAGTTGGGTGATTGGGCAGATGCATGGCAGATGCAGTATAATGTGGATAAATGTGAGGTTATCCACTTTGGTGGCAAAAACAGGAAGGCAGATTATTATCTGAACGGCAATAGATTGGGAGAAGGGGAAGTGCAACGAGACCTGGGAATCCTTGTGCACCAGTCGTTGAAGGTAAGCCTGCAGGTACAGCAGGCGGTTAAGAAAGCAAATGGTATGTTGGCCTTCATAGCGAGAGGATTCGAGTACAGGAGCAAGGATGTCTTGCTGCAGTTGTACAGGGCCTTGGTGAGACCACACCTTGAGGATTGTGTGCAGTTTTGGTCGCCTTATCTGAGGAAGGATGTTCTTGCCATGGAAGGAGTGCAGCGAAGATTCACCAGACTAATACCTGGGATGGCAGGAATGACGTATGAAGAGAGATTGGGACGATTGGGCTTGTATTCGCTAGAGTTTAGAAGAATGAGAGGGGATCTCATCGAAACTTATAAAATTGTAACAGGACTAGACAGACTAGATGCAGGAAGGATGTTCCCGATGGCGGGGGAGTCCAGAACCAGGGGTCACAGTCTAAGGATAAGGGGTAAGCCATTTACGACTGAGATGAGGAGGAATTTCTTCACCCAGAGAGTGGTGAACCTGTGGAATTCTCTACCACAGAAGGCAGTTGAGGCCAACTCATTAAATATATTCAAGAAGGAGTTAGATATATTTCTTAAGGCTAAAGGGATCAAGGGATATGGGGAGAAAGCAGGGACAGTGTACTGAATTTGGATGATCAGCCATGATCTCATTAAATGGCGGAGCAGGCTCGAGGGGCCGAATGGCCTACTCCTGCTCCTATCTTCAATGTTCTATGTTTCTATGTCCTGGATGGTGCCCAGCTTCTTGAGTGTTGATGGAGCTGTACTCATCCAGTCAAGTGGAGAGTATTCCATCACATTCCTGACTTGCGCCTTGTACATGGTGGAAAGGCTTTGGGGAGTCAAGAGGTGAGACACTCGCCGCAGAATACCCAGCCTCTGACCTGCTCTTGTTGCCACAGTATTTATGTGGCTGGACCCGTTAAGTTTCTGGTCAATGGTGACCCCCAGGATGTTGATGGTGGGGGATTTAGTGATGGCAATGCCGTTGAATGTCAAGGGGCAGTGGTTAGACTCTCTCTTGCTGGAGATGTGCTTGATGCAGTATCTCACCAATACTCAGAGGACTTAGCTGCAAATGTGGAAGAAGTGAGGCCAGATGCCAATTTTAAAAATGTGGACTTAGTGCTGACCAAGTATCCCGGGAATAGGACTGCATCATAACCTCCTTATTTGATTGAAATTTCTGTGTCTATTGAAACACTTGCACATTCTGTGTGAGTTTCAGAATTTGCTATTTTTCAGACCCTCTTTATCAGTTCCTAGCTGTAAAATACTTCTGCTGGTCAGAATTTTTACCTCTAAATCTATGTTCTAGTTGGTTATTCTTTCGCTGTGCGGATTTTGCGTTAAGAGTAACGGAGAGGCTCAGCATCATTGTTATTCTGGAGTAAATTGGACAGCAACTTCCAGCATCTGCACACGCACAGTTAAACGAGAAAAATTACAAAGTTGCTGTCCGATTTATCCTGCTCCTCCACAAGCTTCAGTGAACCGGTACCCTGCCGATAAACTCGGCATTAAAATACACGACAAGCGTGAATTTGCTATACTTACCCACTAGTTTCCCACTAAACACGCCATTTATCTGTCCCTTTTATCTCTCTCTCTTAATCCCATCTTTCTTTCCCTCTCTTTATTTCACTTACTGTATATGATTTTACATTAAATTTAATATTCTAACATACACTTCCTGGTTCAGACTGCGTGTCTCAGTGAGGATTGTTCAGTCTGATTGGTTGAAGAGCCATGCGGTTGCTTGCCCTATTCACACATGCCACAGATCCTCGTGCTGAAATGGATCTCTAGTAACCGTAAGTCGCCACTCAACTGCCCCTGTAAAGTCTGTGGGCAGCTGTAAGCGTAATGAATGGCGAACGACGTTCTTTTGTTGCTAACTGCATAATCTGGGCCATTGTGTCCTTTGACAAAGCCAAAGCGGATGACTCCTATGATGTTCCCTGTTTTGCTCAGGTAGTTGATTCTGTTATGATACACCCATTGCCTAGAGTAAGACCTGCTGATAGTTATGAAACATCAATGATCTCTGCACCCCTGCCCTTCTCTCGTGCTCCATTATGATATATCCATGGCGGCTGCACTCCCGAGTGCATCACTTCTTTTACTGTTGAACGGACCCTTCAAAATCTTCCCCTTTATTAAACTCACTAAATCCAGCTCTGACCTAGCAGGAAACATTCACTTTTTGATTTACCTCTGCAGCAGCAGAATGCTGTACAAATTCACCATTAATAACCTTAAACATGTTAAATCAGACTTCTGTCTCCCTTTTGGCTGCCATTTTTATGGAATGGATGAACTAGTCAGAGCAGAGATCTGTATTTGGATTTTCAAAACGCATTCGATAAGGTGCCACACAAGAGGTTATTACACAAAATTAGGGCTCATGGGATGGCGGTAATATATTAACATGGATTGAGGATTGGATAACGGACAAAAAACAGAGAGTAGGAATAAACAGGTCATTTTCGGTTTGGCAGACTGTAACTAGTGGGGTACCACAAGGATCAGTGCTTGGGCCTCAGCTATTCACAATCTATATCCATTTAAAATGACTTAGATGAGGGGACCGAGTGTAATGCATCCAAGTTTGTTGACAATACAAAGCTGGGTGGGAAAGTAAGTTGTGAGGAGGATGTAAAGGGGCTGTAAAGGGATATAGACAGGTTAAGTGAGTGGGCAAGAACATGGCTGATGGAACATAAATTTGGTAGGAAAAATAGAAAAGCAGAATATTTTTTTAAATGGTGAGAGATTGGGAAATGTTGGTAGTCAGAGGGACCTGGGTGTCCTTGCACACAAGTCACTGAAAGTTAACATGCAAGTACAGCAAGCAATTAGGAAAGCAAATGGTATGTTTGCCTTTATTACAAAAGGATTGGAGTACAAGACTAAAGAAGTCTTACTGCAATTATACAGGGCCTTGGTGAGACCACACCTGGAGTACTGTTTACAATTTTGGTCTCCTTAGCTAAGGAAGAATATACTTGCCTTAGAGGGAGTGCAACTAGACTGATTCCTGGGATGGGGGGATTTATCCTCTGAGGAAAGATTGAGTAGACCAGGCTGATATGCCCTAGAGTTTAGAAGAATGAGAGGTGATCTCATTGAAACGTATAAAATTCTTATGGGGCTTGACAGGGTAGATGCTGGGAGGATGTTTCCCCTGGCTGGGAGTCTAGAACCAGGGATCACAATCTCAAAATAAGGGGTCGGCCATTTAGGACAGAGATGAGGTGAATTTTCTTCACTAAAAGGGTTGTGAATTTTTGTAATTCTCTACCCCAGAGGGCTGTGGAGGCTCAGTCATTGAGTGTATTCAAGACAGAGATCGATAGATTTTTAGCTACTAAGGGAATCAAGGGATATGGGGATAGTGCGGGAAGATGGAGTTGAGGTAGAAGATCAGCCATGATCTTATTGAATGGGTCAAAGGGTCAAATGGCCTACTCCTGCTCCTATTTGTTATGTTCTTATTTAGGGCTAAGCATGGATGAATCATCTATTGAGGCTTTTTCCTGACATTTGACCACTCTCTACTCATGTCTATTTTTCCTAAGATAAGTGAACACAGGAATACTGGACCTAAAGTTTCTATTTCTCTTAATTATACTAATTGTTATAGGCCCCATCATCCTTACTGAGCTGACGGATGGGAATTTAGTAGTAGAGTGCTACTTGTTAAGGTCATTGGAATGCTGATTCACAAGTATTAATACAGAGATGTTCTCATGAATGGGGATCGATAGATTACAAATATATGATTTAGCTACAAAAAATTGTGGGTAAATTCAATCACCATGGAAGTACTTCCGATTTAAAGGCTCCCATTTAAATAATTAAATCTGGTGGAAGGGACTAAAAATGAATCTGTGATATCTTTTATTTATAATGAATGAGAAAACAAAGATGGCAATCAAAATGGCCTAAGGAAATTATCATGGAATACTTCAAGAGCAGCACGAAACAATAAAGAACCACTGATAACATTACCTGAAAAGATGAGCAATTAATATAACAAAAAAATGAACCAAACCTTTGGGTTCAGTTTAATTTAAATCTCAAAGGAGAATCCTTGGCTCATTATGTTTGTTTATTGAAATCATAATTAATGATAAGGAAAGTTCAAATTTAACACACCCCTTTGGAGATAGATCTTTGATGCCCTTAATTTCATTACTTTTCATTTATTTTTTAGTAGCACTTCTGTTATACTCACTTTGTTTCCCACAGGAGCTACTTGTCATCTTTTATCTAGTGCAGCAAGGGAACTTCTCTATGATTGTTGCCAATGCCAGTCTATAATAAGTTAACTCGTAGCACACAGGCTGAGGCAACTGTGCCAGTTTCTTCACCTTCCATCAGGGATCTCTCACAAAAGCAAAATAATCCAAGTAATTAACCTGGGCCAAGAGTCTTGAGCAATGTATCTATCCTGGAACTGGGGAAGGGAGATAAAGATGAGAGAGAATTTCTCTGGTCACTACACGTAGTGACATTGGCTGAGATTTTCTGTGGGGTCAGCGGGCACGATCGGTGACGGGTCGGGTGTGAAAGTGTTTTTTTCCCCCAGCTGGTCAGGACGCCACTGTGAACCCATCACCACGCTGTCAGCGCTGAGCAGACCAGACACGCAGCGGCGGGGGACCCAATTCAGGTAATTATGACCTTGTTCAGAGATCATTAAGAACACATTTGAGCTCACCTTTTGATTTTACATGCTCGCCCACGGGGTCCTCGCTGCTCGGGGATCACATCTGTGAAGCTGAGGCGGGAGGTCAATTACCACTGAATCAGCTGTTGAGTTGACAGCTTCAAATGTAAAGAAAAAGCTCCCACCTTACAGAAATAGCTTCCCTCAGCCACATTCTCTTCCTCACTGCATTTCCACAACAGATTCACCGTGCTGTAAGTCTTTACACAAGTCTTCATCCAGTCTGATCTCATCACCTCTCTCACCATTGACAGATAGTTTCTGTCATCTCTACTTCACCTGCCATCTATTCCATAACCATGGGTGCCCTTTATACTCTCTCACCTTGGTCCGCAGAATCCCAACACAATCAGCCCCCACACCAGCAGCACCAACAACAATACCACCAGCCTTCTCCGCAATCACCTGATGCTGCACAGGACAAAGTGCATCAGCACCCAACCACATTGCTGCCCGGGAGGCCAGGGATGGCCTCACCATGGCTATATTTACTTCACCTGATGCTGTACACCCATATGGCTGCCACATGGTGTGCCAGGTTGGCACCACCCCACACCAACACCATAAAGCATCCCTACAATGCCCAAGCCATTCCTTTCACACTCACCACCATTGCAGGGGGTACCGTTATGTCTCACCATTCACTGCAACTCACTAAGCCACTTCCAAAGGTGCACACAAATCTGTCCAAGAACGCAAAGTGTTTGAAATAAAGGTTTCAAAGTTTGACACCACATTAACAGAAACTTTACATGAACATTGGCTAAAACACCCAAGTGCCCACCCTTGTGTGTTGTTAGTTGATATGATTGCACTAGGATGAGGGTGAGTGTGAGGGGTGGCTAATGAGATGGGGATGTGATAATATGGATAGAGAGGGATGTGTAGAGGTGCAAGGTAAGTTGGTGTGACTAAAGATGTGCAGGAGTAGGGTAGGGAAGGCAGAGTGATGGGGATGTGATGAGAGGCACAGCAGGATGAGGTTGAGTGTGGCTTTGTACTAATGTTTCTTGATCTTCTGAGATCATTGAAACGTTTGCGGCACTGCACCCAGATCCTCCTGACCACATCCCTGCTTGTGCCCTCCTCTGCAATGTGCAACCAGGCTGTGTTGATCTCCTGGGAAGGTCTCTTCCGCACATTGGAAGGGAAAAGGACCTCCCTGTGTGCTGTGACTCCCTCCATAAGCATATGGAGGGAGTCATGGGAGAGTCTGGGTGCAGCCGTGCACCTTTGTGCAGTGCTTGTCAGTGTTTGCAGCATCTCAATGCTGTAGAACACTGACAGCACAAATGTCAAAATAAATTTGGACATGGTCCCTTTAAGGAGACTGGCTGATGACGCATCATCAAATGACGTCACCAGACCCACTTCCTCTCATTGGCTGGGAAATGCACTGGGTGGGCTTAACAAGCCCAATCAAGGTAAATTCATTTCAGACAGCGGGATGGAGACAGCAGCGGGGTCGGGACACGCCACCGATGTCGCACGCTGCGGACCTGCCGAGGTTAGCAAAATCGCGGCCATTGTAAATGCATTCAAAAAGAACATGTTTAAAAAATGTAACCAGAGCAATTCTACCCCCCACCCACCTGATCACCACTGGAAACAAATTCTGGCCCTAAATTTGGACTTGATAAGACGGCGTACTCTGACCGCCTTTGAAATTGACCGCAAGTTCAGGATTTCTGCTGCGCTAAACCCAAACTTGCGATCTGTTTAGTTCCAAATAGAAAGATGATCTGCTGTGACTTTCAAATCCTCGTTGCTGGCGAAAAGTTGGGCTAATTGCCCACCAACTGCACATCAATTACGCTGGAAAATTTTACGGCTGGTGCAAACAGGCACAGGAGCCTGTTTGCATAGCAGAAGGGGAGGGGGGATAGGAAAATTGCAATTTCAGGGCCATAATAATTTAAAACAAACACATAAAAGAACCTATCAGGCAGCTGTAAAGGCTCGCTTTTAGGGATGAGATTTTTTAAACTTAAAAAAAATTTTGCAGTCAATTTTCTCATTTCAAAATTGAATATCAACCAAAAGAATGTATTGCCAGTTTTAAAAATTCTATCGATCTAGTTTCATTGACAAAAAGGTTTGGTCATCACAATTTTGAGGTGACAGCATTTTGCATTCATGTATTATTTATAAATACATTAAATAATGTTATCAAGTTTATGGTGTCAAAATAGATTTTAACTTTTTGTCAGGTCATTAACAGATATATGGAAATGTGTTGATGTAAGCTTGCAAGAAAGGCTGGATTCCAATTGACCTGTATCTTCCTTTAAAGTATACTAGTCAAACGGGGCTTTCCGTGTTTCCTGATTGGCTAGTGAAAGGAGCACTGCCCTATCTGATCCCAGGTACGCTTGCGCACAATGGTGCGCCCCTGGGATCCGTGGGCCACTACGCTGCGCACAACTCTGCAGCATTTCAAAGCAAGTTTTTGTTTGGGGCATCGCACCAGGAAAGTGCGGATTTCGTTCAGAGGTTGGCGGCATATGCCTTAGCTATGCCGCCGACCGCACTTTCAGGACCTTTACTTTTTCTGTGAACGGCAGTCTCTTATGATTTGCATAATGATAGATGAGTCATGCACTGGATACAGACTGCAAACCTTTAAATGTAGAACAACAAATGTCTAGGAACACATTACAAGGAAATAACACAATTGAATGATTTAGCTGATGTCATCTGAACCCCTTCCTGTAAACTTTTTATAAATTGTGCAGCCCATAAAACTTCCCTCTAATTCACTTCAAATATTTATCAATAACCATACACAAAGGACAACAAATATTTAATCATGCAATGCACCATGAAGCATATTTGCAGTCATCCACACCAACAATCACTGCTGATTGAAAAGCAATATCTATTTAAAAAAAAGTTAAATAATAGATACGAGGCAGCAATTTCAAGGCATATATTCTAATCAAAAGGCTTGAATAACATCATAAATCTTAACAGCAAAGCTTGAATGGTTTATCTGAATCTTTCAAATCATATTACTGCCTTATAAAATCTCCTAGGTATTAATTGTTCCCTATAAAATATGAGACTTTCCAGAGTAGTTGACTTCATTGAAGTCATAGTAATAGAGAATCTGACTGCGGAACTGACCAGTGAGAGAAAATAATAGTGGAGGCAGCGAGAGATGGTGGCAGGCTGATCACCGAGGTGGGAAAGCAGATTAGTTATATTGTCACATTCCCACTGAAGTGGTATGATGCCCTGTGACTTAAACCAATGCATTATAGATGGTTTTATACTGTAGTTTAATACTGATTTATACAAAGTAATGTATATGTTCTACTGTAATCTGTTTTCTCCCATCAGTTAACTAGTATGCACCGGACAAACGTAAGTTGCAGTATTCCTTATCTTGCCTGCCTGAGTGAGCGTCATTGGCCCAAAAATTCGTGAGGAAGCCTTCGTGCGAGGGTAAGGCCTCCCCGCGATCTCTCACTGCGCGTTGGCTTTTTCAGTTCCAGCTCGCACGAACTTGATGTTCTGGACAGCTGCTGTGCTGGGCTTGCGTATCCCACCGGCGTAGTTAATTCGTGCGAGCTATGGGATCACGTGACTCAGTTAGAGCCAATGGCAGCACACCATCTTCCATTCATAACTTTCACATAAGTGCTGTGAAAGCTATGAATACTATAGCCCCCCAAAAGAACCGCTAAACCTCAATTAATTTTTTTTTAAAAACCATCACATTAATAAAATAAGTATAGTTAAATAAATTAACCATTTTAAAATGAAAATTAAATTTTTGAAAAAATTTAAAATCTTTTAAAAAGTTATAAAAATAAACTTACCTGTCTTTAAAGTCTCTAAAAAAGATATACCTGTTAAAAAAAATTCAAAATAATACTTAATTCACTACTTACCTTGTTAAAAGTGGGTCTTACTCCTCCTTTTTTTATGTGTAGAATCTTCCGTACTTACCTGCGCGTTGAAACCACTAAGTGCACTGCATGCGCACAGCCTGTAGCGCGCACGCGGTTCACCTAGGACCCGCCCCCTTTTCCATTCACCAAGTGCCGGTTTTCAGCGCATGCGCAGTGCATGCAGAAAACCGGCAATTGGAGACAGAATACGCGAGAGTATGCAGTGCGTACTCTCGCGTAGCGGCACTAATTTTTGGGCCATTATCTCGTGTGTCTCATCGGCACTAATCATGGTACACAGGCACATGCAGGCTGCATCACATGTCTTCGATATTCCTGCATGTATCTTGTGTTTCTCCAAGTTTCAGAAGAAACAAGAACACCAGTGTGCACAGTGATTATGCTTACCTTCTGGCCTATGGATATTTTATATTAGATTTGATCTCACACATGTTACTTCATCGTCAGAACAACACCTCTGGTGGCTTTTGGAGGCGGTGTTGTGATTTTTATCCTGAACTTGTGCAAATCAGAAGAACATAAAACATGAACTGATTTTTCTTGATTAAAAACTCATGAATTTCCTTCTCTTACTGCAGTCATACATGAGTGCATGATTATGCAACGTATAAACCCTTTCCATATTTAACTTACAATATTGTACCATAATGTGTTAAACAAATTTTAAAAAGAAACTACAGAATGTTCAAAATTAATTACCAACACAGGATTTCCTACGTGATGCGAAAACTAAATCTGGGTTATACAAAGTGAAGGGTGATTTAATGAAACAATGCTTTTAACATTGTCATCTCACTCATATGCCATGGTCAGTGTGAAGAATCTATCTCCCTGTGATGGCAATGATTACATCCATTACTCTGCTGATGTTAACGATATAATGAATACATATGGCTAAAAGGGTACTCCTGGATTTTATTCCACTGAGTCAGCAATTCCCATCTGGCTTGTTCAGCATTTTGATGCAAGATTGATCCTCCAGTGTGTAATCCATCTCCACAGAAAAAAATCACTTTGGAATCTCTCTAAAGGCACATAGCACCACATATTGTTGAAACTGAAGTATGGAATGCAAGAATTGTGGAAACATTAAAATACAAAAATATCAATAAAATCAGAAGCTTTTCCATTATTCTATATTTTTTTAATATAATTTTTAATGCATTCTAAATTCCTAGTATCAATGTTTTGGAAGGAACTAAGTTCAGAGAGCATAGATGCAGATTGGTTGAGCCAAGGTTTAGGAGCTTCAAACATGGAGAGGGTTATTGTTGGTGGCCAATCAGTTAAAATTATGCCAGCACAGACCAATGACAAATGTCTTGCTGCTTGTCCCACCAGGACTCCCCTACCCACTGGGCATTAGATTGGAGGGTTTTCTGAAGCCAAGTACCCAGCTCCAGTGCCAGTTCTACCAGTCAGGTTTCTTTGGTGAGTCATGCCAACTAATCAATCATCAACTGTGCATTGGAGTGTCCTGGACCTGCCTGCCACGGTTTTTAAATTACTGAATTTGCCATGGAGATTTGATTTGGTTCCAAACCTCCATAATCAGGCTGTCATCTTGCACCCATTTCAACCCCAAGAAGGATAGTCACCAGTTAGTTATTAAAAAACTGACAAGTGTGGATTTGAGCCCTACTAAGGTCAATAGTAGCTACCAGGAATTCCTCAAAAGTGGAATGGTAAGCAGCACAACTCACCATAAAACATCCAAGTGCTTTACCATCATCTTTCTAAGCACAGCAAGAACACACAACATACCCTGTTCCGCAATTCAAGTAGTTCTTCGTTAATCTGTACCTTATCTCCATTTACCCGTCATTGTTCCATATCCCTTGATACCCTTATCCAACAAAAATCTATGGATCTCAGTCTTTAAAATTTCAATTGACCCAGCATCCACAGCCTTTTGACAGAACGAGTTCCAGATTTCCACCATCCTTCATGTGAAAAAGTGCTTTCTGATTTCACTCCTAAATGGCCTACCTTTAATTTTAAGATTGTACCCTCTTGTTCTGGATACCCCCACCAGAGGAAATAGCTTCCCTGTATCGACTCTATTGAATCTCGTTAACATTTTAAACAGACACCTCTCAACCTTCTAAACTCATGGGAATACAACCCAAGTTTATAATTTAATTCTTTAAGCCTTGGTATTATTCTGGTGAATCTTCACTGTACCCAATCCAAGGCCAATATATCTTTCCTGTGGTTCGGTGCCAAAAACTGAACATAGCACTCCAGATGGAGTTTGACTAAGTCTCAACTGAAGGACAACTGAAGCATCATTTCCTCACTTTTGTCTTCCAACCCCCTTGACATAAAGACCAACACTCAATTTGACTTTTCGATTACTATTTTAACCTGTGCACGAGCTTTTAGTGATTTGTGTACATGGACACCTAAATCCCTTTCCTTCTCCACAACTTCTAGTCTCTCACTATTGAGAAAATATTTTGATTTGTCTTTTCAGTTCCAAAGTGGATGATTTCACACTTCCCCACGTTGAACTGCATTTGCCATAGTTTTGCCACTCACTTAGTCTGTCTAAGTCCCTTTGTAACCTCCTGCTCCCATCCATACTATTTAATGGGCCTGCTACCTTTGTGTTGTATCTACCGCAAACTAAACTTGAATTGGGACTTTGTTGTTATTGAAGAAAGACTAGAAGGAGCAAAATACCCTTCCCACTGCAGTTCCAAAGAGCTGTGCCTATGCTGAAGTTTACATTCACCAGGACCCAATATGAATCGACAACTGTTTCTTCTAATCAAAACGTTTGAGTTTGTTCATAATGGTGGTGAAGTGCATTATATCCTCTTGTAAAATCGGCAACAACACATCATCATCTGCAAAAAGGAATGTCAGAATACATTCATAAATGAATGGTCACTTGGAACAGATACTCTGTGGCCATTCTTTACAATGCCAATGAATACATCATTGAGGAAGACATTGAAAAGAATCGGGGAGGGGGGGGGGTCTTGCCTCATTCCTGTTTAAAGACAGCTACGTTCATTCAGTCTCCTATCTACCCTTACATATGCCTAGGAACTGGAGCACACTCCCAGATAACATCTAAGATTTAGACATGTACTCCCATAGTTGGAAGCTCCACCATGAGGCTTCATGAGACACCATCTGGAAAGCCTTTCAAAATCTGATTCACTTTGAATGGGTTTCCCCTGAGTCCTGTGATGCTCCCTGATCCTGTATAAAGCCACAACCTTTCCTATACATTCCTCCTGAGAGAAAAATCCAGCCTGTTCCTTTTTAATTAATCTATGGGTCTCTAAACCATCCAATAGGTATCGAACAACCCAAAGAACTACCTGAAGAGCCACGGATATCCATGAGATTTCTCAGTAATTTTAAGATTGCTTTCTTGTGGATAAAAAACATAGCTACAGTCTGGAACACAAAGATTTTATGTGCTGATGTCAGCTGTGGCTCAGTTGTACCACTCTCGATTCTGAGTCAGAGGCTTGAGGGTTCAAGTCCCACTCCAGGGACTTGACCACAAAATCTAGGCTGGCAGTACAGAGGGAGTGCTGCACTGTCACAGGTGCCGTCTTTGAGATGAGACATTAAACCGAGGCCCCGTCCGCCCTCTCAGGTGGACATAAAAGATCCCATGGCACTATTTCGAAGGAGTATGTTTATCCCTGAACCAACATCACCTAAACAGATGATCGGGTCATTATCACATTGCTGTTTGTGGGACCTTGCTGAGTATAAATTGACTGTTGCTTTTCCTACATTAGGCCTGTGGTCTTGAAAGGTACTATATAAATGTAAGTCTTTCTTTCAAACCAAATTCTATTCACCAGTCTCAGAAGGGAAGCTCAAAGACAATTTATTACTCCAATATTGCCAGTATAAGTTCTATGATACTGATCAGTGTATTTCATTATACTGATAATTATAATGTTGACCTTTCTATTGTTTAGGCACCAGGAAAAATTCACACCTCCTTTGCATATCATTACCAGCTAGTCATTAACTGATTTAGTGCAGTTGTCTACTCATTTTTTGTTCGCATGCAATTGCTGCTCATCCTGAGTACTATCGTGAAGGAAAATTTTAGCTTTTAACACTGACAAGATTAGGTGAGCTGCACAGTTGATTTAAAGAAGGGTTTGCACTTGAAACTTTAACTTGTCTGTTCCCTCCACAGATGCTAATTGACTTGCTGTATGTTTCCAGCATTTGCTGTTTTTGTTTAAGCTGATCTATAGGTTAATGTGCCAGTTTGAGCTTCCCCACACAACCGCCTGACTTGCAGCAGACCAAAATGACTTTCAAATTTGACTTGGTTTAGAACAGTAGCACAGTGATTGACATGAATCTGTCATTCATGACTTATGAAATAATACTGGGTGGCCTGCGGGTGGCGCTGTCCAGGGAGAGTATAAATACTCGGGCACAGGCCCAGCTTGCGCAGGACATTCTTAACAGTAACTAGGGAAGGACACAACTAGACCTCCATGTTGTAAAACAGTTGATTAAAGCTTTGTTTAATGCTTAGGCCAAGTGCCTAGTAGTTTTCTTACATCAGTGATTATGTTACTGGACTAGTAATCCAGAGACATGAGTTCAAATCCCAGCACGGCAGCTGGGGAATTTAAATATATCTGGAATAAAAAGCTAGTATCTGTAATGGTGACCATGAAATTATCAGATTATCGTAAAAACCCATCTGGTTCACTTTAGGGAAGGAAATCTGCTGTCCTTACCTGGTTTGGCCTATGTGTGACTCCAGACCAACAGCAATGTGGTTGACTCTTAACTGCCCTCTGAAATGGCCTAGCAAGCCACTCAGTTGTAACAAACCGTTACAGAAAACAATAATAAGTGTAAAACCGGACGGACCACCCAGCATCGACCTTGGCACCGACTTCGGACAGGACAACGGCACACCCAGCCCAGTCAACCCTACAAAGTCTTCCTCACTAACATCTGGGGACTTGTGTCAAAATTGGAAGAGCTGACACACAGTCTAGTCAAGCAACAGCCTGACATAGTCATACTCACAGAATCATACCTTTCAGCCAAGGTCCCAGACTCCTCCATCATCATCCCTGGGTATGTCCTGTCCCATCGGCATGACAGACCCACCAGAGGTGGCGGTACAGTGGTATACAGTCGGGAAGGAGTGGCCCTGAGAGTCCTCAACATTGACTCCGGACCCCATGAATTCTCATGGCTTCAGGTCAAGCATGAGCAAGGAAACCTCCTGCTGATTACCACCTAGCAGCCCTCCCTCAGCTGATGAATCAGTAATCCTCCATGTTGAACACCACTTAGAAGATACAATGAGGGTAGCAAGGGCACAGAATGTACTCTGGGTGGGGGACTTCAATGTCCATCACCAAGAGTGGCTCGGTAGCACCACTACTGTCCTAGCTGGCCGAGTCTTGAAGGACGTAGCTGCCAGATTGGGCCTGCGGCAGGTGGTGAGAAAACCAACACGAGGGGAAAACCTACTTGACCTCGTCCTCACCAATCTACCTGTCGCAGATGCATCTGTCCATGACAGTATTGGTAGCAGTGACCACCGCACAGTCCTAGTGGAGACGAAGTCCCGTCTTCACACTGAGAACACCCTCCATGGTGTTGGGTGGCACTACCACCGTGCTAAATGGGATAGATTCAGAACATGTCTAGCTGCTCAAAATTGGGCATCCATGAGGCGCTGTGGGCCATCAGCAGCAGCAGAATTGTACTCCACCACAATCTGTAATCTCATGGCCGGGCATATCCCTCACTCTACCATTACCATCAAGTCAGGGTATGAGGAATGCAGAAGAGCATGCCAGGTGCAGCACCAGGCGTACCTAACAATGAGGTGCCAATCTGGGGAAGCTG
This sequence comes from Squalus acanthias, assembly GCA_030390025.1. Taxonomy (NCBI): domain Eukaryota; kingdom Metazoa; phylum Chordata; class Chondrichthyes; order Squaliformes; family Squalidae; genus Squalus; species Squalus acanthias. Next base: position 101,279,388 of record CM059432.1, read on the forward strand.
CAACACATGCATGCTAAACAGCGAAAGCAGCATACTATAGACATAGCTAAGCAATCCCACAACCAATGGATCAGATTCTGCAGTCCTGCCACATCCAGTCATGAATGGTGGTGGACCATTAAACAACTAACGAGAGCAGGAGGCTCCATGAATATCCCCATCCTCAATGATGGCGGAGCCCAGCACACGAGTGCAAAAGACAAGGCTGAAGCATTTGCAACCATCTTCAGCCAGAAGTGCCGAGTGGATGATTCATATTGGCCTCCTTCTGATGTCCCCACCATCACAGAAGCCAGTATTCATCCAATTTGAATCACTCCACGTGATATCAAGAAATAACTGAGCGCAAAGGCTATGGGCCTGACAACATCCCAGCTGTCGTGCTGAAGACTTGTGCTCCAGAACTAGCCGTGCCTCTAGCCAAGCTGTTTCAGTACAGCTACAACACTGGCATCTACCCGACAATGTGGAAAACTGCCCAGGTATGTCCTGTCCACAAAAAGCAGGACAAATCCAATCTGGCCACTTTCAATCATCAGCAAAGTGATGGATGGTGTCGTCGACAGAGGGTTGTAGGTGGTTTGCCTTGGTGGTTCGAATCACCTCTCCTACTTAGTTCTATATGACAGGAATTACGGTGAACAGGATTGGAACACAAACAAGCTTTTCGGACTTAACTGTACGTTGTTTAATAAGGTTAACACACACACCTGCCTCCAGTATGTAAAATGCCTGGTGGCGTAAAACAAACAGTACAACAATACAACTTGGCCCGTCGAACAGGCCCCTGTCTCGTATTAAGACGCCTAAAATCACACTGTGTTGCTATACAGAGTATAACATGGACTTGTCCCACAAACCCCGGAACATACACTATATAATACACACAGAACCTCCCCACTAAACCCCTCTGGATTGGTTGGGACACACAACACCCCCTCACACAGTACCGGTGGTCTTAAGAATGCGTGGGCTTGGACAATGCTCACCCCGATTGTCCATTTTCTTGCTCGCTGCTTCCATGTGTAGAACGTGTCTCCTGGTTCCGTATCGCCGATGCAGTATCCAAGTCCCAGTTTCGAGGCTCGTTCCTGCAGTCGAAGAGCAAGGCAAGGCTCTTGTCGCTCATGGTGGTTTCTTCTCTCCGTCTCGGACGGAGTGCTCGGTTCTTGGTTCAGAGATGAGGGCACGTGAAGGCGAGAGCAAGCGAGAGAGAGCCAGAATGGCTAAAGCTGCCTTCTCTTATACCCTAAAAGTTCAGTGATGTCTTTTTAATCACCCTTCTTTGTCTGGTTTCCTACCTTTCTGCGGCTATCCCATCTAGGTAATGGTGTTAATGGCAGATGATGGGCTGCACTTCTCACCCGATCCTGGGTTAAGTGGTTTCCCATTAATTTACAATGGCCCTCCATCTTCTGCCCATTGTTTCCCAGAGAACTCTGTCTGCTCAGACATTCTCCGTAATCAGTTTGTAGGCCTGGTTGGAATCTCCTGTCCATCATGAACACCTGGGCCCCTCCCATCTTCTCCAAACAGGCTGCTGGTCAATCAGCAGTAACAATCATACAAAATGTCCGATACAAAAAAAATCCTTGGGGCCTGCGCTGATGCTTACAGCTATCAAGCGGCACTTACTCACCAATAACCTGCTCACCGCTGCTCAGTTCGGCTTCAGCCCAGACTACTCGGTTCCAGACCTCATTACAGCCTTTGCCCAAACATGGACAAAGGAGCTGAATTCCAGAGGTGAGGTGAGAGTGACTGCCCTTGACATCAAGGCAGCATTTGACTGAGTGTGGCATCAAGGAGCCCTAGTAAAACTGAAGTCAATGGGAATCGGTGGGAAAACTCTCCTCTGGCTGGAGTCATACCTAGCACAAAGGAAGATGTTTGTGGTTGTTGGAGGTCAATCATCTCAGCCCCAAGACATCGCTGCAGCAGTTCCTCAGGGCAGTGTCCTAGGCCCAACCATCTTCATCAATGACCTTCCCTCCATCATAAGGTCAGAAATGGGGATGTTCGCTGATGACTGCACAGTGTTCAGTGCCATTCACAACTCCTCAGATAATGAAGCAGTCCATGCCCGCATGCAGCGAGACCTGGATGACATTCAGGTTTGGGCTGATAAGTGGCAAGTAACATTCGAGCCACACAAGTGCCAGGCAATGACTATCTCCAACAAGAGAGAGTCTAACCACCGCCCCATGACATTCAACGGCATCACCATTGCCGAATCCCCCACCATCAACATCTTGGGGGCTCACCATTGACCAGAAACTTAACTGGACCAGCCACATAAATACTGTGTCTACAAGAGCAGGCCAGAGGCTGGGCATTCTGCGGCGAGTGTCTCACCTCCTGACTCCCCAAAGCCTTTCCACCATCTACAAGGCACAAGTCAGGAGTGTGATGGAATACTATCCACTTGCCTGGATGAGTGCAGCTCCAACAACACTCAAGAAGCTTGACACCATCCAGGACAAAGCAGCCCACTTGATTGGCACCCCATCCACCACCTTAAACATTCACTCCCTCCACCACCAGCGCATCGTGGCTGCAGGGTGTACCATCTACAAATGCACTGCAACAACTCACCAAGGCTTCTTCGACAGCACCTAGAAGGACAAAAGCAGCAGGTGCCTGGGAACACCATCACCTGCAAGTTCTCCTCCAAGTTACACACCATCCTGACTTGGAAATATATCGCCGATCCTTCATCGTCGCTGGGTCAAAATCCTGGCACTCCCTCCCTAACAGCACTCTGGGAGTGCCTGCATCACACAGACTGCAGCGGTTCAAGAAGGTGGCTCACCATCACCTTCTCAAGGGCAATTAGGGATGGGCAATAAATGCCGGCCTTGCCAGCGTTCGCCCACATCAGGAACAACTTTTAAAAAAATTACCAGGGGCCACAGCTATAGAGTTGTGGTCTAATAGTAATATATGTGCATCTCCAATGCTCCTGTTAGCAATAGCAGTTACACTGATATCAGGATTGGGAATCTAAACCAATATAAATTTTGACATTAAAAAGTTTATAAAAATCAAATTGTTTTCTAAAGTGACCCATCTCAGGTCTGTGGTAGGTCTGGATGTACGTGATGGAAGCTCTCAGCTGATAGGATAACTGTGCATCACAGATAATCTTGCCAGCAGGTCACCTTATGTTATATTGATTAACTGCTTATAGTGCTCAACTGGCATCTTGCCAAGCAAGCATTCTATATGTATTCCACTGTAATTTATAAATGGGAGCAAATCTGAAATTCTGCTTAACCCAGACACAAACATTACTTCATGGATGAAAAAACCAGCTCTGCAATAAAGTGGAGTTGAAGAGATTGAGTGCTCAGCATTTCACACCATGAAACTCTTTTTTTTAAATCAGTTTCAAATTTGCTGTATTTTTTCTGGACATATGGGGCCTGAATTTGCGGTCGGAGGCTTCTCGTGGGCGAATGCCTCCAAACCACAAGAAAAGTATGAATCTACCCGATGGTCCCGGACGGTTCGAACACTTGCGCTCCTGGGCCTCTACACGTACGCATGCGTAAAGGCCCACATATCCCAGGGGCGCATGCTGTTCGCAAGCGCCCCTGAAATCATGTGGGCCAGCCCAACCAATCAGAAAGGGGGAATCCCCATTATGTTTATGGGGATTCCATTTACGTACGGAATCCCCATAAGCATGAATAGGAATCCCTAAAAAACACAATTACACACCAGTTAAATAAAAATAAATCATTACATCTACAAAATTAATTAAAATTAAATAAATTAAACATTTAAAACAAAAATGTAATTTTTTGAAAAATAAATATAAACGTTTTAAAGCGGCTAAAAATAAACTAAACTAGTTTTAAAGTTTTTTCTGTTTAAATAATTTTAAAAAATTATTTTAATATTTATTTAAACTCTTACGCTGGTAAAAGAAAGCCTGCTTTTACCAGGCGAAAGAGTTTCACGGGCATTCGCTGGGCAGTAGTTGGGCAAATAGCCCAACTCTCCGCCAGTGAATGTCCATTTTCCGGGGATGCGGTGGATCTGTCGTGCTGAAACTTGACAGATCACAAGTTCTGGGTTTTCACGCATGCGCAGCGCACACGGAAACCCGGAACTTACGGGCATTACATGGATTTTTTTAAGCATAAATCAATAGTTCTTGAATTTTTGTGGCCAATAAAGGGTCTCAATTAATTACGGTATATATTTACTTTGTTTATCTCTAACTTTTTCCAGTTCTGATGAAGGGTCATTGACCTGAAACATTAACTCTGTTTCTCTCTCTACAGGTGCTGCCTGACCTGCTGAGTATTTCCAGCATTTTCTGTTTTTATTTCAGATTTCCAGCATCCGTAGCCTCTTTCTTTTGTATTTACACTGTTTTATTTTGCATTAAGTTTGATTTCCAGGTGTTAGCCATTAGGTCCTTCAATGGAAAAATTAGTCACATAGGGGGAATTTTAACCTAAAAGAACGAGTGGATTGGGGTCATGTGGGAAGTTAAAGTATTAAAAATCTGAATCCAGACCCAAGCCCACCTCCAACCCGCCTACTTCCGATTTTAACGGAGGCGTGTCGGGGGGCAGGCAGCCAATCCGCTGCCAAGAGGCCAGTCGTTTATTTAAATATTATAATGAGGCTGGAGGCCTTTGCTTTAACCTCCATTTTGATTTTAACTTTAGCTGATTGGGTTTTGCAGGCCTCGTGAAACCCGTCAGCTAATGTAAGGCGAGGATTGCTGGATCCAGGAGGTAAGTGCCTTTACACTTACCTTCTGGATCCAGGGTCCCTGCCTAACCCACCCCCGCGATCGGAGATGCCCCCCACGAAGCCTCCGATCTCCCCCAAGCCTTTCATCACCCCCACGAGGCCTCCCTCCCCACAGGCCTCCGATGTCCCCCACGAGGCCTCCCCCCCACAGGCTTCCGGTCCCCCCCATGGGGCCCCACACTGCCCTGCTCCACCGGCCCCTGATCTTCACCCGACCCCCACCCCACTTCTCCGGCCGCCAATCTTCACCCGACACCACCCCTCCCACCCCGTGCTGCTCCCAGCCCCCGATCCTTCTCAGAGCCCCCCCACCACCTTGTGCTGGTCCTGGCCCCCGTTCCTCTTCTGACCACCCCCCCCCACACCCCATGCTCCTCTGGCTGCCCCCCCCCAGCCCCCGATCCTCTTCCAACCCTGTTCCGTGCTCCTCCGGCTACTCCCTAGCCCCCCGTGAACCCTCCTTCCTCTCTGCGGCCTAGTGCCGCAGGTCTACCCACCCAGAGCCAGCCAGCCTCTCAATCTGGCTGACTGCGGGTGGGAAACAGAGATTTCCCATGCAAATCAAGCCCTGCCATTAAATTCGGCAGGGCCTGCGGGAAACCCGTTCTTCCGGGTTTCAGGACTACTTTGGAGCCGCCCCTCCACTCCCAACCAATCTTCCCCATTAAGATTCAGCCCATACTTTCTGTACATCTGGGGACACTGTAGATTCTGCGAGCAGCCCCCATTGCCTGATGCATGTGAAGTTTAATAAATCAATAAGATCTGAGCCACAATAAGCAGATTGTAGAAACTTAAAAAGGAAAGAAAAGGAGCCTCCTGATCCTATAAAAAAACAAACTGGTCACTGGTCTAAATGAGCTGGTGAAAAATTAAGAACTGTGGGTACAAAAATAATCCAAAAACCCCCCGAATGAATGGCTCTATGGTATCAGTCACTGTGAAAGAGATTCTGGCCAGAAGACAGCAGTACTTGTCAGCAGTGTCTCTCTCCCTTCTCCCCCCACCCACCACATCCATGATAAAGGAAACACGGAAGTAGAATCTATCACAAGGTCAGGAAATGCTTCCATGTGAATTTAATTAAAAGCAGAAACTGGCCTTTGATCCAATGTACAGAAGACTTCAGGTGATGGGCCATAAGAGAAGCCATGGTGGAAGTGTTTAGTGCGAGAATTTGGAGAGCGTGACTGAGACCAAAAGGGACTCATATGCCAATGAATTTAATAAGTGTCCTCTTTTCAATATCATGTTGTGTACTGCACTTCAAAGGATAGGAAGTCTAGCTCATAATAAGAATTAGAAAAATGCTACCATTGATTGCTTCCTTTATGGGTACCATTTATCTCTACATAAACATCTTTTTTGACTGTAGCAGACCAATTCTGTGGTACACATTTGACATCTACATATTTGCTCTTTCGACAGAAGACTCTGGACCATCTTCAATGTGGAGTCCTACCACTGCACCAAAAGTCACTCACATGTCCATCACTAATGTAGCAGGCACCAGCATATATTTAACAATAGCTTCATTTCCATAATTTAGTGAATCACCACATTGCACATGGGGCCTCTAATGAAAAAAAACAAAATCAGAGCTGAATAGCTTGGGAAGGTGACAATCAAAAGTAAATGAAGACTACTCTGACTTAATGAAAGTACAGTGATCTAACCTTACACAGGTCACTGACAACCATAAACGAATGCTAGTCATGAGTGGCCTTAGAAGATAACCCCAGACAGTGTCTTCGACCAGTAACTTCTCCCTGAAGTCAGCGAATCTAGCCATATTTTTCTGTTGGCTTTCCAGAAGGTATTGGGCCCTTCCACAGTGTTTGTTGGAGATATCCTTCACCCTAATACATAATTGTACCTGCAGGGAGTGCTGCCGATACCTTGACCATCCCTTCTAAATAATCTTTTGGATGAGCCTCCTTCGACCATGATGCTAAATCCAGCAGGGTAACACAGAGGGAACCCCCAGATTACAGCATCACAGGAAAGAAATGCACAGATTCACTGCTGAAGACCACAAAGTATACAAACTAGGCATGCACATTACTCATGTAGAACACAATAAATATATGGTATATTTTCTAATCACAATCTTTATTTCCTAATGTTTACATGTACATCTGACTAGGAAAAGGGCAACAACAAGTTCAGGAAATGAGAACGGTTGCTGTTGTAGCAAGAGGAGGCAATTTGTTTAGTGGGAGCAATCGTATGTATGAATCTATGTAATGTTTCCTTGAGGTGCATGTTTGATAGGATGGGTCTCTGTGTGGACTAGTATAAGCCAGACTGATAAATGAGGTTTTTCACATTGGTGCTAGAGGGAAAATTTTCTGATTGCATCCTCCCATTGTAGAGCCTCACCCACTGGGGAGCACATATCATGAAATTTTGCACACACATCCCATCCATTAATTTTAATGGACAGAAAATCAAATCATAAGAACATAAGAAATAGGAGCAGGAGTAGGCCATTCGGCCCTTCGTGCCTGCTCCGCCATTCAATGAGATCATGGCTGATCTTCTGCCTCAATTCCATTCACCGGCCTTATCGCCATATCCCTTGATGCCCTTACTAGTCAGAAATCTATCGACTTCTGTTTTGAATATACCCAAAGACTGAGCCTCCACAGCCCTCTGGGGTAGAGAATTCCAAAGATTCACCACCCTCTGTGTGAAGAAATTTCTTCTCATCTCAGTCCTGAATGGCCTACCCTTTATCCTGAGGCTGTGGCCCCTCATTCTAGACTCCCCAGCCAAGGGAAACATTCTCCCAGCATCTACCCTGTAATAATGTTGTATGCTTCAATGAGATCCCCTCTCATTCTTCTGAATTCAAGAGAATACAGGCCTAGTTTACTCAATCTCTTCTCATACGACAGTCCCGCCATCCCAGGAATCAATCTTGTGAACCTTTGTTGCACTCCCTCTATGGCAAGTATATCCTTCCTTAGGTAAGGAGACCAAAATTGTACACAATACTCCAGGTGTGGTCTCACCAAGGCCCTATATAATTGGAGTAAGACTTCTTTACTCTGTACTCAAATCCTCTTGTAATGAAGGCCAGCATACCATTTGCCTTCCTAATGGCTTGCTGCACCTGCACATTCACTTTCAGTGACTCATGTACAAGGACACCCAGGTCCCTTTGAGCATCTGCATTCCCCAATCTTTCACCATTTAGGAAATACTCTGCCTTTCTGTTTTTTCTATCAAAGTGGATAACTTCACATTTATCCACATTATAATCTACCTGCCATGTTCTCGCCCACTCACTGAGCCTGTCGAGATCCCCTTGAAGCCTCTTCACATCCTCTTCGCAACTGACACTGCCACCTAGCTTTGTGTCATCAGCAAATTTGGAAATGTTACATTTAGTCCCCTCATCCAAATCATTGATATAGATTGTGAATAGCTGGGGCCCAAGCACCAATCCTTGCGGTACCCCACTAGTCACAGCCTGCCATCCTGAAAAAGACCCGTTTATCCCTACTCTTTGTTTTCTGTCTGTTAACCAATTCTCAATCCATGCTGGTATATTACCCCCAATTCCATGTGCCCTAATTTTGTTCACCAACCTCTTGTGTGGGACCTTATCGAAGGCCTTCTGAAAATCCAAATACACCACATCTACTAGTTCCCCTTTGTCTACTCCACTAGTTACATCCTCAAAGAACTCCAATAGGTTTGTCAAACAGGACTTCCCTTTCATAAATCCATGTTGACTCTGCCCAATCTTACTATTAGTTTCTAAGTGCCCAGTTATTGCATCCTTTATAATAGATTCCAGCATTTTCCCAACTACTGATGTGAGGCTAACAGGTCTATAGTTCCCCGTTTTCTCTCTCCCTCCTTTCTTAAATAGCTGGGTTACATTTGCTATCCTCCAATCTGCAGGAATTGTTCCAGAATATATAGAATTTTGGAAGATGACAACCAATGCGTCCACTATCCCAATGGTCACCTCTTTCAAAACCCTAGGATGTAGGTCATCCAGTCCTTGAGATCTATCGACTTTTAGTCCCATTAATTTTGCTAGTACTGTTTTTTTACTAATAATAATTTCTTTAAGTTCCTCATTCTCACCACACCCTTGGTTTTCTCGTATTTCTGGGAGGTTTTTTGTGTCTTCCTCCGTGAAGACAGAAATAAAGTATTTATTTAATTTCTCAGCCATTTCCTCATTCCCCATTATAAATTCTCCCATCTCTGACTGTAAAGGACCTACATTTACCTTTGCCAGTCTTTTCCTTTTCACATACCTATAGAAGCTTTTACAATCCATTTTTATATTTTTCGCTAGTTTGTGCTCATATTCCATTTTCCCTTTCTTTATCAATTTCTTGGTCCCCCTTTGCTGATTTCTAAAATGATCCCAATCCTCAGGCTGACTGCTTTTTCTGGCAACTTTATAAGCTTCCTCCTTTGACTTAATACTAGCTTTAATTTCTTTTGTTAGCCATGGTTGGATCACTTTTCCTTTTGGGTTTTTATGCCCTAGAGGAATATATGTTTGTTGCAAATTATGCATTATTTCCTAGAATGTTAGCCATTGTATGTCCACCTTCATACCTTTTAGTGCAGTCTCCCAATCTACCATGGCCAACTTGTCCCTCATACCCTTGTAGTTTCCTCTGTTTAGATTGAAGACCTTAAATTCAGATTGGACTACATCACTCTCAAACTTAATATAAAATTCAATCATATTATGGTCACTTGTCCCTAAAGGCCCCTTTACCACAAGATTATTGATTAGCCCTTTCTCATTACACAGTACCAGATCCAGAATAGCCTGTTCCCTGGTTGGTTCCTCCAGATACTGATCCAGGAAACCATCTCGCATGCATTCCATGGGCTTTTAGAAGAGGTTTACAAACCTACTTTTATATTAAAAAAATGTAATGTCTGTACACAACAGAATACTGATGACTTGATGCATATGGCACTGCTGTTTCTAGGTGGTGTACTGTTGGAAACATTACTAACACTTGGAAATTCAATCCATTGTTTCCCCTCCCCATATCCACAGCAGAAAGTGCTTTGCTATACATTATTCTTCAGTGTCATTAAAAAAATACAACAGCAAGGCATTTTGAATCTATTAAGTTTCTTGTTACTGCAAAATAATTGAACAAAAGTACTGAGTACCAAAACCAGACAATAGTCAGTGTTGTAACAACAGATTTTGAAAATCAGACCTCAGTCTCTATCAAGCGCAGATGGATCGAATGGGATGGACTATATCTTTCCACTAGGAAACTTTTTGACCTTGTGAGGTTTTCCAATTGTGCCCTTGTTCCCTTGCCCCAATCTTTGCTTCTTCTAACCTTTGCACCTTAGGATTCATTGGGGTCGATTATTGTATCCAGCGTACATTGGGGGAGGGGAAGGCTGTCCACTCCACCCACCTGACCATGCCATGTTGGACCTCATTCTAATAGAAACAGCATGTTGCCAGCACTGAAGTGGCCAACATAAATCATTTAATGAAACCTTTTTTGAAGTGGTCAGCAGCCTTTAAGAACCTCCATTTTGGCTGCTCCACACTCAGTTCCATTGGACACAGTGCATGAAGCATGTGTTCTGCCTGTAGAAGATAAAAACTGCATTGGGATCCTAAGTGTGTCCTAGGACTCCAATTTATATATATTGATGAGGCTCCGGCCTGTTTCGGGTGGGAGTGCTGGCCGCCTAAATTGAGGCTCACTCGAAAATCATATAGGGCGGAACCTCAGGCAGGCAATTAAGCGGTAGGTTTTTGACATTTTCGTAGCACTACTGTACCACTCACGATGAAAAATAGGGCAGTAGTGAGACGAAAATCATTCTCATTATTTTGTTCCCGTGTCTCTCTTTTTCTCCTGGTAATTCATTGTCTGTGGGAAGTAGATTCAGAAGTGATGCAGCTTCTTGAACAGCTTGCCACAAGATTAAATATTGAAATGACCCATGTCATTCTGGCTATCTTTTAGAAAAAAGGTTTTCTCAAGGAGGTCAGGGAGTGGCCTATCTCACTGGTAATCTGTCTGTGGCATGAAGTACTGATAACATATGGAATGTCTTGGGAACACAGTCATGTGTTTTATCAATCAATCTTAATATCTGGCTATCTCTGCAGAAATTTCAGTTCTGGTAAATCACATAATACTTCAGCATAATATGTCTACATGTGCTTGGTTTACTATTTATTTAATACTCCATTACACTGAAGAAACAATAGCAATTTTACATAATTTTTGAATGATTCATGCTGGTGCACAAGACATTGTTATTCATCCATGTTTGCCTTGTTGGAGAATACAGAATCACAGTATTAGCACTGTGTATTGGTAGTTAACAAACTCTAGGGCAGGAGGTGCATAATTCAACCAAAAAAAGAAATGCTCCTGTAATAACCTTGTTGCGAATCTCAACAGAAGGAAAAAGTCAGCTGGATGAGAGAATTGTTCCACATATGGTACAGATATTTTGCTCAGTAGGGGCCAAATTAATTCTTAAGACTCCAAAAATTGCATAAGTGCAGCCTAGCAGTATCTTGGCTTGAATTTTCTACACAGGTAAACAGTTTAATGCAGGACCAAATCGGATAATACATTTAAACAAAGGGAGATTGAAACCAAAGAAGATACCTGTCCACTTTCAGTCGGCTTTATTTCTCAAGCTGGTCCTGAAAATTAAGAGTCGATCTGGGGAGCAGGTGGAAGACTGTAATGATGTTTTGTGGGTAGTTTTATATGCTGTTACAGTTTTGTGTGTGTAGAATTTAGCCAAGTTATAAAATTCCATTTAATATCTGTCAAACAAAAAGCTAAAATGTTGCTTGTGTACTGAAGATTGTTGTCTAGTCAGTAATTTTCAATGAATCATTGAACTTTCAGAATTTGAGTTCAATAATTGGGAGTAGACCAACTGTTCATACAAGTTGTTCTCCTGGAATTTTATTTCCCTCTGGTTAATTTTTTCAACTTATTTGGGCAAATGTTGGAACTTTACACTCTTAAGTTGATTCCATTGTGGTAATCATGAGAGAAAGAATGGAAATGTTGTTGTGTGTACTTCTGCACATTTTACAGTTTGACACATGCATTGTCATAGTCTTTCTCAGCCTAGATACATTTTAATAGAGATATTAGCCCAGAATTTGCAGTGGATAATAACAGCAAATGAACAGCTTTCGCTGTCATTACCCCTTTGAACTGACCGCAACTTCAGTATGTAGCGCATGCGCATCCTAACGCGGAAATCCTGAAGTTGCGGTCAGTCGTTCACTACTCCAACTCTGGCTGCGCCATGGTCCCCCCCCCCCCCCTAACCCGCACAGCTGGCAATCAGTGTAATCTGTCAAATCATGGAAACTGACGAAAACTTCAGCTCTTCCGCGGTAAAATCGCTGTTAAATGTCCCATTAAAAATTAGGCCACTTTGGATTAGGTGTGAATGGGGTTTTAACAATATATTGACTGCTAAACAAAGGTAATGGCCCTGAAAAACTAATTTTAATTTTGTGGCGTGTCAAATTTAGCCATTTTAATGAAAATTAACATTTTTAAGAAACTTAAAAAAATTTTTTTTAAAGTTTGTTCATCTTTATTTCAGGTTTTCCTTTTCCCCATGTGAGACCCAATCTTTGTTTTGCTCTCTCTAACATTTTTAAATGTTTGAATCAAAGGAGCTTACCCGCTTCCTGATTCGCTGTCTGTGAGAATTCTACATTTTGATTGGCTGCTTCGAGAGCTTGTTGATGTCGCAGCAGCTCGCGTTATTGATTCCCCATTAACTTGCGTTGATTTCAATTATATGTCAGAAAAGCCAACTTCTCGCCACAGAAATTGTGAGATCTTTGCGGGAAGCTTACTTCGGGGCCAGCGGTGACTGCCTTTGCTTCGCCGCTGACCGCAAATTATGGGCCATTCGTTATAAAACATGTTCTGTGATTCTTTTCCTTTGTATCAGGTGATGGGCTTCAACATGAATAGTTAATATCAAAATGTCAATGTCTATGAGGGAGACACCAAACAATTTCTAACAATTGTGTCAACTGTGGCTCAGTGGGTAGCACTCTCGCCTCTGAGTCCCACTTGAGCATAACAATCTAGGCTGACACTACAGTGCAGTGCTGAGGGAGAGCTACACTGTCGGAGGTGCCGTCTTCTGGATGAGACGTTAAACCGAGGCCTCATCTGCTCTTTCAGGTGGACATAAAAGATCCCATGGCACTATTTTGAAGAAGAGTTATCCCCTGTGTTGGCCAATATTTATCCCTTAATCAACATAACAAAAAACAGATTATCTGGTCATTATCACATTGCTGTTTGTGGAAGTTTTGCTGGGTGCAAATTGGCTGCCGCGTTTCCCACATTACAACAGTGACTACACTTCAAAAAAAGTACTTCATTGGCTGTAAAGCCCTTTGGGCCATCCGGTGGTCATGAAAGGTGCTACATAAATGCAAGTCTTCTTTTTCTTTTTTTAAACAGACAATGACTCCAAGCTTTGATAGCATTAAAGATATTGGCCTAAGAGGGCGCTAACGGGGCGCAAAGCAGCTAGCGCCTGGGCGCGGCACCACCAACGCCTCCAGCGAAATTCAGCGGGAGGTTAGCGGCAGTGGTAACCGTTAGTGCCCTGCGGAGCTGCGCCGCTGGCAATGACGTCATCGCCATGGGCAGCGCCCCGGCAGCAATCTTCCGTAGCGTCCCCTGACTTACCGCCGGACGCCATGTCTGACGGGGTCAGGGGGGCCTACCTGCAGCCGGGGCGGCGCAAATTAAAGGGGAGGTACTGGGCGGCCATTTTTGTTGCTGGCCGCCTGCCAGCACCTGTCCCCCTTTGCCATCTCCGGCATCCTCTGCAGCTCCCCCGCGGAGTGCCGACTGCGCTCCGTGAGCCCGGCACTTCTCTTGAGTGTCGGGCTCTTTTGTCGGCACCCTGATCCCTGGTGGCCCAGCTGTAGGAGGTTACACAGATAGGCAGCGGTGAGGTCATGTAGCAATTTAAACACAGTGATTAGAATTTGAAATTTGTGGCATTGGGGTACCAGTAGCCAATGTAGGTCAGCGAGGACATTGGTGATGGGTGAGTAGGACTTGGTGTGGAATAAGATACGGGCAGCAGAGTTTTGGATGAGCTGAAGTTTACAGATGGTGAAGCATGGGAGGCCGGCCAGGAGAACATTGGATTAGTCGAGAGTTGAAGTGATAAAAGCATGGATGAAGGTTTCAGCAGCAGATGGTCTGAGGCAAGGGTTGAGACAGGTGATGTTACAGAGGTGAAAGTAGGTGATCTTTTTGATGGAGAGGATATGGTGTCAGAAACGCAGCTCAGGGTCATTTAGAATGCCGAGGTGGGGAACCCTCTGGTTCAACCTGAAACAATGGCCGGGGAAGGAGATGGAATTGTTGGTGAGGGTATGAAATGCATGGCGAGGGCCAAAGGTGATGGCGTTAGTCTTCCCAATGTTTAACTGGAGCAAATTATTAGGACTGGATGTCGGACAAGCAGTCTGACAACAAAGGCAGTCGAAGAGTTGAGAGAGAAGGTGAAGACATAGAGCTGGCTGTCTTCAGTTTACATGCGGAGGCAGACCTCATGGGCTGGATTTTGTCAATGGGGACGTGATGGAGGCGGGACTCCCACTTTTTGGGTTGTAGTCCCGCCTCCATTGACTTGTGGCCAACCCACTGTATTTTCCCTTGATTGACCTTGTTAAGCCCGCCCAGCGGGCTTAGCAGGCCAATTAAGGGTCCCTTGGATACAGGTGACGTCAGCCATTGAAATTTCATCTGTCAAGAGCTTTTGACAGATGAAATTTCAGCGTTTGACAGCTCTGTGAAGCTGTCAAACATTGACAATATGATTTCTAACGTGAGTCCCCGTACTTTAGACTCAGTTAGAAATCAATCCAGCACAGAAAGCAGAGACTGCAGCTTTTGACAGCTCCGCGGCCATTCTGCTTTCTGTGCCGTGGATGTGAGGGACTCCCAACACCTTAGCCTGCAGGACAAAGTTAAGGTAAGTACAAGTTCTTAAAACACTTTACACACACCAAACACACTTACCTCTGCACTCATGCGCCCATCACTCACCTGCACACCGGACATCTCGACCCCTCCAAGCCCTCCAGACCGACGGTCCGCCTCACTAAATCGGCGTGGTTCGGACCTGTCGGGAAGCCCACACTTCAGGGCCAAAAATAGGGATTAGGCAAAAAACTGCCTGTTAACTACCTGTTAACAGGCAGTTTATTGGCACTAATCCCCTTCCTGCCTCAGGGAGGCGGGTCCCAGCACAGGTCGGGTACCCGCCTCCTGTGAAACTGGCATGGAGGTGGGTTGGGGACGGGATGGGTTCGGGACCCCCGAATCTGCTATTTTCCCACCCCAAACGCCTCCAAACCCGCCTCCACGGGTCAATGAAAATTCTGCCCCATGTCTCTGGATGATGTTACCAAGGGACAGAATGTAGATGAGGTAGAGGATGGGGACATGGACAGATCCAAGGGGGACTCTAGAGGTAATGATGCTGGGGCTGGAAGAGAAGCCATTGCTGGAAATACTCTGCCTATGATCAGCTAGGTAAGAGTGGAACCAAGAAAAGGAACAGCGTCTGTCAACACATAATAATGTGCATTGCCAAATTAATGCTAATCTGTGCGGAATGCTGAATTACGAGTATATTTATGCTATGGACCTATGTCCATGAAGATCTAGTCTGAGATGTGGCAAGCTGATTTGAAATAGGATCCATACAAATGGAGAGGGAGAAGACTTTCATCCCATCAACCTGAACTGGATATGAATCAGTGCCCCAGAAGTAAAAGAGGTATGTTAAGCCACTGTCCATCCAATTGACACCCAGGCCAATTTTCATCCTCTATGCCTGGTAGAAATGAGAAGTCGTACAACATCAGGTTATAGTCCAACAGTTTTATTTGAAATTACGAGCTTTCAGAGCTCTGCTCCTTCGTCAGCTCACTGTACCTGACGAAGGAGCAGCGCTCCGAAAGCTCGTAATTTCAAATAAAACTGTTGGACTATAACCTGGTGTTGTGCGACTTCTCATTTTTGTCCACCCCAGTCCACCACCGGCATCTCCACATCATGGTAGAAATGAGGCAACAGCGCTGGAACTAGCTGCACAGCACTTACCGCCACATTGCTACCAAGGTCTGGGTTTCCGCCATGTTGGTGCGAGCCTTTAAATGGATGGCCCAGGTGCCCACTTGAAACAGGCAGGAGCCTCATTAGCCCGAGCAAACTGAGATCTTATGACTGCAATAGGGCCCTGATGCAATTTTGAAGTACCAATGGGTGGAGCGAGCGCCTTTGGTACTTGACATTGAATGGCCGAAACCAGCCATGCTAAAAAGTGGTCACTGCAGGCTGCTCAAAAAAAAGTTTCAAAAGGTTTGTAAATTATTTTTGTGTATTATTGCTCCTTATGACCTCAAAAAAAATCGATCCTCTGTGACCTCTACCTCTTAACTTACCTGCACCAGCTCTGAGGTGGAGCTGCTGGATTTTCTGCCCCCTCCGATCAGCGAGCTTCTCCAAAAGCAATGAGTAGCTCACCGATGTAATTCTAATGAGGTCTGTCCACAAACATTGGTCAAACCACTTCCATCAGGCTGAAAGTGGGCTGCCTCCACTCGCTTCCCGCTCGATGGAATCGGTTACGCAAAATCCTACCCTATCATTTTATAAAAAAACAAGTATGAAATTTCAGATGGAGAGTTTTGAAAGAGTTTCCTGCAGCACTGAGGGTACCTCCAAAATGGCTATGCAGAAAGTTTATTAGCATTTACATTAGTCCCTTTGCACCAATATGGACTTAACCACTTTCATACCAGTGACTACGACAAATATAAATGACTATTAGTGGATTTACCAAGGAAGTAAATTATACAAATTAAACATAATTTTACCTTTACCTTTAACTCTAAAATGTATCACCAAAAACAATAATCACTGAATCGGGTAGATGTTGACTTGGAGCGATAGTGTAAAACGAGTGATAGCGAATCGGCAGCCCATTTTACAGCTCTCCCGATGTTTATTTCCGTTGATTTCAAAGTCAAAATCTACTCCAACAACTCCAGCAGAATTGCAGCGGTTTAGCTTTCAGGCAGCCTTTTATCTGCACTAACCGAGATTTTCCACTTACGTGGATGTGGGACGCGAGAGGAATGTCAGCCTACCACAAAGCTGTGTCCGACCCTGGCCGATCTTCCAGATATCGAAGGCTGGCTCCCAACCTGCAGCCCAGGTGGAATTTTGCTGTAGCAGGCCCCGTAAATCTGCTGGAGTGCGGCGGTGCCACCAGCCATGGAGCTGCCAGTGAATGTCCCGCAAGACTGTCTGAACAATCACCAATTAACCAGGCTTTCTGCTCTTTAAAAATTCAATACAACCTCTCGTCCAGCATAGCGATGTTGGCACCAATGTTCCTATGGCACAAATTATAGGAATTATGTCCGAAGACATAAGAGGGTGAAGTTCATCTTATGCGGTAATGCAAAATGGGCAATAGCGAATCGGCAGCCTGTTTTACACTCCCCCTGATTTTCTTTTTCATTGAGGCAGAAATTCCGTTCCCTACGGGTGTGTACGCGTTGTGTACTCACCCGTAGGGCCAACGGAAATGCTGGTTTTAGGCATGCACTGCGCATGCGCTGGAAACCGTCATTTCCGATCTGTCAAGAAAGCTCTTGACAGATCCTCTGCCTGCCCGGGAGCAGGGCCTCTGCGCGGGGGAGAGTTCTGTTTTTTGGAGACCCTCCGCCCGCAGAAAACACTTACAATTCTTGCGCCTGGTAAAAGCAGGTGTAAGGCCTGCTTTTACCAGGATAAGAGTTGAAAAAAGTAAAAAAAAAAGAATTTCCACTGATTTATCATTTAAAAATACTTTAAAGAAAGGTAAGTTTATTTTTAGCCCCGTTAAAAACTTTAATTATTGTTTTCAAAAATTAAAATTTTTGTTTAAAATACTTAATTTATTGTAATTTAAAGTCATTTTAAAAATGTGATTTAAAAATTTTTTATTTAAAGTTTTACTATGTTTTGGGGGTGATCTCTATTCATATATTTAACAGGTCTTCCTGTCAAATATATGAAGGGAGATTCCCTTCTCTGATTGGCTCCCCATGGCCCACGTGATCCCAGGGACGCTGCGAACTGCCTGCGCCCCTGGGATACGTGGGCCCTGTGCACCGGCAGTTTGGAGAGGCCCAGCAGCGGAACTCTGTGCCTCCCGGGAGCCCTCCGGTCTGCGCAGATTTTTCCAGATCGCAGCCCTCCACCCGCGGGAGGCCTGTGAACGGAATTTCTGGGCCATTAACGTTAATGGAAAAGAAAATAGGGCAGAGTACAAAACAGGCTGCAGATTCGCTATCACCCATTTTGCTCTGCCGCTCAAGTCAAATTTCACTCCCCCAGAACTCTCATATGTATATGCTTACAATAGACCTGCCATATACGGGCAGGTATATTGTACACTGCCAGGTCCTGCCTGTGGGCAATCGGGGAGGGTGAAAATGGACGCAGTTGTGGAGTGCATCCTCGACCCGTTTTCTGCCCCTGTTCACCCCAATTCCACTGAAAAACTGGAAGGTGGAGGGTGGGAAATCCCCACCAGTAAGTTTATCAGAAACAGGACACAAAGAAAACAACTTGAGCTAAATACCTTATAAAATAAAGCACTGCTATCCAGATCAGTATTAACTTTCACTTTCCATCGTGAGATACAGCTCTACATGGAATATATAATGGTGAACATCATAGGGATTGCAACGAATTATGTACTCATTTCACAAAATATATTTATCTTAACAACAAAAAGAAATACTAATTCAACACACATTTGGGCAAATACTATATGAATATATTTGCATTCAGAATCTAGCTGAGTTGTAATTATTGCATTCCAAATGTTGTGTGGAATACATTTCCAAATGTCATATATTGGAAATTTAATATTCAATAATTATATAATTAAGCTAAAAAGTGACTCTTACAAAATTAACATTCTAATAACCTTTACCAAATCATCCACTGAATAATCCTAATAAAATTATGCTGATTTTATGGAAATATAATAAGGTTTTGAAATGCTAAACATTTGCTTACAAAATAATACCCTTTTCTAGGATCCAGTAGGATCATGTGCGACTGACTTAAACATTACAAGCTGTCGCTGCTTTAAAAAAAAAATTGCTGATAGCTGTCATTAGAAATACATGATGCGGAGATGCCGGTGTTGGACTGGGGTGGACAAAATTGAGAGGTCGCACAACACCAGGTTATAGTCCAACAGTTTTATTTGAAATCACAAGCTTTCGGAGCTATCGATTGCCCCTTCCTCAGGTGAAGTAAATTAGATATCTAATTTACTTCACCTGAGGAAGGGGCAATCGATAGCTCCGAAAGCTTGTGATTTCAAATAAAACTGTTGGACTATAACCTGGTGTTGTGCGACCTCTCAATTAGAAATACAGCCAGCTGTGTCACTAGGAGAAGTACTATTGTGGGGATGTACCCACAAAAGACAATAGGATAAATAGAATAGGTAGGGTAAATACACATAGGCCCCAAAATAGCTGTCAAAGTAACAGTGAGGCTAATGACGCTCGCCATTATTTATGTGCAAATGCCACAGCAACTTCAGGCGAGGGAGATGCGCGATTAAAAGTGGAAATCGAGAAGTTACTGTCAGAGATGCACCGCACCGCCATTAGCTTCGCGAAAATGGTATCTCGCTGTCTGACTCCCCATTCAAATCCATGGAGCGGCATGGAGCTACACTAATTGCACGGTAGATACGAACTAAACTCACCACTGAGAGTTAAGTCAAGTCATTTCCGTCTAAGTACCCTTTTAACGATGTGATAAGTGTTAATTACTGCCAGCCTGGCACTGAAACTTAATTATTATAAATGTGGAATCTCATTCCTTCAGGTTTTAATTGTTGGAGAGTTTTTTTTTAATGTAAAAAATAAAAACTTTTTTATACTTTTTCTTTCTGTTTCTTTTCTCGCTCTCTCTCTTAATCCAATCTTTCTTTCCCTCTCTTTATTTCTCTTTCTGTACCTGATATGACAATGAATTCACCATTGTAAATTACACTTCTTTGTTCAGACCTTTTTTTAAATTTGTTTTATGGGATGTGGGCGTCGCTGGCAAGTCCAGCATTTATTGCCCATCCCTACTTGCCCTTGAGAAGGTGGTGGTGAGCCACCTTCTTGAACCGCTGCAGTCTGTGTGGTGAAGATACTCCCACAGTGCTGTTAGGTAGGGAGTTCCAGGATTTTGACCCAGCGACAATGAAGGATCGGCGATATACTTCTAAGTCAGGATGGTGTGTAACTTGGAGAGGAATTTGGAGGTGGTGGTGTTTCCATGCTTCTGCTGCCCTTGTCCTTCTATGTGGAAGAGGTCACAGGTTTGGGAGGTGCTGCCGAAGAAGCCTTGGCGAGTTGCTGCAGTGCATCTTGTAGATGGTACACACTGCAGCCACGGTACACCGGTGGTGGAGGGAGTGAATGCTTAAGGTGGTAGATGGGGTGCCAATCAAGCGGGCTGCTTTGTCCTGTATGGTGTTGAGTTTCTAGAGTGTTGTTGGAGCTGCACTCATCCAGGCAAGTGGAGAGTATTCCATCACACTCCTTACTTGTGCCTTGTGGATGGTAGAAAGGCTTTGGGGAGTCAGGAGGTGAGACACTCGCCACAGAATACCTAGCCTCTGACCTGCTCTTGTTGCCACAGTATTTATGTTGCGCTGTTAATTTCAGAATCCTTCACTCTGATTGGTTAAGGAGATCCAGAGTTGCTTGCCCTGTTTACTCAGGTCCCAGATGCTCTGTAGAGGGCACAATGCCATTTCCATCTCCCACTTCCAGCAACTTTTAGGGCAAAATATTGTCAACATTAAATGGGCAAGTCTAACTAACGGTGGGCATTGTTCGTTGACCGGTTACAGGAATTTTTGGGCCACAGTGTAAATAGGATATTTGCTTTGAAGTTTTGTTTCCTTCTAAGTGCAAGGGCCTAGAATTTTATGGAGTGGGGCATCACGCAGGGTGCTCCGTTAGTTAGACTTTTTCCCTCACCCTTCAGCCTGTATATTTTTTGTGTTGTAAATTGATTGAAGTATAATGGCAATGGAGCATCTGGGACCTTGGTGAATGACAGGACCAACAGTCTATCTCCTTAACCAATAAGATTTAAGGATTGAGAAAGAAACAGAGGAATGATAGAGAAGAAAATTGGGTGAATTCGAGTCAAATCTGGTACATAAAGAGAAATAAAGAGAAGGAAAGAAAGATTGGATTAGGAGAGAGAAAAAAAGACAGAAAGGAAAAGTAAGAAAAAAATTAAAAATCTAAAAACAATTTACTACCTGTTGGAATGAGACACCGCAGTTTCAATTGTTCCCTTTCTAGACTGAAGAGGTTGAGTGGCATTGCAGGAAAATAAATCTAGTCATTAAAAGTGTCCTTATGCTGTTAAGTACCAGACTAACTTTCTAATTGGCAATTAAAATGCAAATACATCAATTTCTTGAAACTCATGGAAACGTTAAGGATGAACTTTTCACAAGGTTAAAGGTGGAGCGGTGCAAAAACTTCAACAACTTGTGGTGATTCACAATTCACGGGGTATCTGTACCTCACCACAAGTTGCTGGACGATTTACACATTAATAATGGCGTGCACATTAAACTCGCCATTATTTTCGTAGTAAATTCTGGCCCAATATTTCCTTTCAGTTAAATCTTTTAAGAAGAAGCTTCCACTATTATCTTTAAAGCAAATATAATCACAGCCACAATAAGATAATGATCTAAAAATAGGATAAGGCCCATGAACGGGCACGGGCGCCCATGCCTGTTCGGCATGGTGCAGGCAGCATGCAACATTTGTGCTGCCTGCTCACTATAATGATTGTAGCGCTGATCGCAGTGCTATACGCACTGCTGATTGGCTTAGTGCTGAACAGGGAGGCCAATATTGGGTGCAGTCTTCTGGCCTAGTTTGGCCTAGGCTCTCTGCACTACTTAAAGGGGAGGTGCTTTGATGCATTAGCACCTCATTGTTATTGTGGAGAGCCATGGCCCAACAGCCAAGAGAAGGGGCGAGGAGAGTTTCTGATGCGGCACTGGAGGCCTTGGTCCTGGAGGTTCAAAGATGCTGTCAGGTCCTCTGCCCGGAGGGGGGCAGGAGGCCTTCAAGGCAGTACAGCAGAAGGCTGTGGGAGGAGATCGCTGAAGCTGTCAATGTGACAAGTGTTGTCCCCAGGAACTGGATCCAATGCCGCAAAAAGATTAAAGAGCTTACATGAGTGGTCAAAGTGAGTGAATGCATCTTCAAATGCCATATCCCACCATCTGCACCACTAGCCTCACACACTGCTCAATGCACCACACCCCCATCACTCACCTACCAACAATCTCTAGCAAGCACCACTCATACCACACATTCATAGCTTCACCCCACCCTCACACACTTACCACTGCTGCAAGTGTCACACCCACATCTCACACCTTGCACACACAGCCAGCTATTCAAACATGACAGGCACATCACCCTAACACATTGCACCACACTCACTGACACATTTCCCTTTCTCTTGCGGGCAAAGGTCACTCATAACCACCAGGAGCAGCAGATGGGTGGAGCGGAAGCCCGTCTGCAGACCCTGACAGAGCTGGAGGAAGCAGTGCTAGAGATCATTGGAGGGGCAAACACAGAGTCCGTGGCGAGCAGGGAAGTTGAAAGCATTGCTGAAGATGATGGTATACTCATACCTAATCCTTCTTCTCACATCCCACTTTCCCCTCATCCCACAATCTCTTCTCACTTAAAAGCTGCTGATAGTGTAAGCATGGACATCTTGCTTTCACCCCCTCCCCTCACCATAACCCGACACTTGTGCCTTTCTCCTGTCAGATACCTAAGAAGTCCCACCAGCACAGCCAGTCCCCAAAATGATGGAGGAGGAGAGTGAAGGAGAAGACACACCATCACTGCAACTGACACGTACAGGCACCAGCTCAGAAAATGGAACTGCGCAAACTTTAAAGGATAGTATAGAGGCGGGATCTGCACGTGGTGAGTCAACGGGCATGAGTGGGTTGCAGCCAGGCCAGGGGAAAGGGTAGCTTGGGTGCAAGCTCCCCGGAGGGTGAGGTCACGCACGGGCTCTGCTGCACAGGACACAGATGATGATCTCAATGGGGTGGCCTTCAGAAGAAGGGAGATGGGCATGCACACAGAAATACTTGGTGCAATGGCAGGCCTGCCAGAGAGTCTCTTGTCAGCGTCAAGGAGCATGGAGGAGTCTGGCTCCAACAATGCACGGGGCTTTGCACGGAGCTTGAAGCCCATAATTTCCAGGATGGAAATGTTGGGCAACTCCATGAGAGACCTTGTTGACCTAAATGTGTTCACATTTTCATCATTGTACAGAAAGCGGAATAAAGATAGTGATATACACATGGGATTAAGGTAGAATCTGAAATATCATAAACAAACTTTAAAAAAAATAAAAATTAATATTTATTATTTTAAAAATCATGCAATTTTCAAAGGTTCTTCTGAGGGAATGAGACTCCACACTTCTAAAGGTTGTTCAGCAGTAATTATGACTTAGTACACCATTAAAAACTCAGTTATACCTGATTTTACAAGACTTAAATTTTTCATTGATTTTTACAGTGATAAAAGTTGAAGTTCATGTCAATTCACTGATTCTGTGTTAATTGCATCTGCGAATACTGCAACAGTGCACCCTGTGGAGGAGCAGGGTATCACTGACAGCAACTTCAGGATTTCCACGTTGAACTGCACATGTGCAGACACCAGAAGTTGCTGTCAGACAACCGCAAATTTCGGGCCAATATATCCCATGAGTAGGCTGATCTGAAAACTAATGAGTGACAAACTCGCAGGTGATAACAGCAGTTGATAACTAAATAATTAAAGTTAGGTACAAATAATTTGAAGTGGAATTATATTATAATAATAATTTTAAATGGAATTATATTGATGCATGATTTCCAGATTGGTACCAGTGGAAATATTTGAATTTTTATTTTTATAGTGCTAACTGTTCTCACCTGTAATGTAAAAAATAATATTTCTTGAACATGACATCATCTCTGTGACACATATACAAATCCAGTCCTACAAGAATGAAAGATAAAATATTCTTGAGTGTCAGGGGCTTAAGCAACATTTAACACTTTTAATTGTGCATTGTGGTGCTGGCTGTGTTTGTTTTTCTACTAAGTGACAGTAATTAATAAAGATTGCAGCATGAATAAACTTTGAGCAAAGATATATTGAAAGACAGAGGGGACCATTTTTTTTAAAGCAAGCATGTTTAAAAAAGCATTGTTGAACTTATTGACCTTGTTTATTTTAATTACATTAAAAGAAAAAGAAAGAAAGACTCGCATTTATATAGCGCCTTTCATGACCACCGGACGTCTCAAAGCATTTTACAGCCAATTAAGTACTATTTGAAGTGGAGTCACTGTTGTAATGTGGGAAACGTGGCAGCCAATTTGCGCACAGCAAGGTCCCACAAACAGCAATGCGATAATGATCAGATAATCTGTTTTTGTTATGTTGGTTGAGGGATAAATATTGGCCAGGACACTGGGGATAACTCCCCTGCTCTTCTTCGAAATAGGGCCATGGGATCTTTTACGTCCACTTGAGAGAGCAGACGGGGCCTCGGTTAAACCTCTCATCTGAAAGACGGCACCTCCGACAGTGCAGCACTCCCTCAGCACTGCACTGGAGTGTCAGCCTAGATTTTTGTGCTCAAGTCCCTGAAGTGGGACTTGAACCCACAACCTTCTGACTTACCTGGATTACCTGGATATATTTTTTTAAGAAGTGTTTATTTTGTTAAAACAAACATCACTCCCTTCAGTTTGCACTTGGCTATCTGTCAGTCATTCTCCAACTGACCTGCTCCCAGACACCAAGGCTGCCAGATGTTACCAATGCTATTAGCAAATTGCTTTAAGATTCCTCAGAGTGGATCCGAGGTGAAAGATACTATTTTGTCAGTAGGGACATATTATTGAATAATATCTATCTCATATGGAAAGTAGATACATTACAAAATATAGTTTATCCCACAGCTCACTTGCTGTAAGACCTACTATTGACCTATGATTAGTGAATCACTTTATGAAAAATAAGTTTTTGATACTGAAAGAACTATAGTTTCTTTAATTTGTCATTGTTTTATTAAACATGATGAATTTTGCTTCAATAGCTAATAAACGATGGACGAAGAACTTGTAGAATTCGCAAATTATCGTGACTTGAAAATAATGAGAAAGAGACATACAGTTTTGTAAAACGGCTTTATTTCAGCAAAATGCTGTCAGGTTTCAAAACGGACACAAGCAGCCTGTAAAATGGCCACCACGCCTCGTGGCAGAAGGTTCTAGACTTTCAGTAGGCAGACAAGATGGCGTTTCAATAAACATTTCAGCAAGATCGGACAGGACTCAGCATATTGAGATAAGACAAGACGAGATCGTTTTGCATTTTAACACCCAAGCAAGGAATATAAGTGCTGGAATCGGGTTTTCCATGCACAAATGAGAGCTATTGTACTGGGCAATCAAGGGGCCCATCCAAAGACATTGATACGCAAATTCCCCACGGCTCTACGATGAGAGAGCCGTTCGCGGGTACTCACAGCAAGAATTCGGAGGCCCCCAAAACCCCTCCAGGGAGACTCCTAGCCGGTTCCACAAGGGGAGAAATATTAACGGGTACTCAGACAGTTACAAGTATCACCGAAACCCATTAACGACAAGTACCACCCCATACAAGAAGTTTGAGCGCCAAAACATGACAAAAGATGAACATTAAGATTGGGCGGGAGATAAAGAATTACAGTACTATAACTGTAGTAAACAAACATCCATCTTTCTCTTGACTCTCTTGATTCGATCCCTGGCTCTCGTTTGCGGCCCACCGAGCTCTTGGTCCGCTGATCTTCCGGGAGTCAACCTCGTGGCTTGCCGCGAAGATCTGTGAAGAGCTGGGCTGCGAAGGCCGGTAAGCGGGTGCACCATCCCGAGGGTCGGTAGACGGTGTAAGGACCCGAAGGCCCGACGAGACGAAACAAGACAAGAAGAAGAAGACGACTGCACGTGCCGCCGCGGTCAGTAAACCCCGACCGCGCCCGAACTATAAAGACCATTTACAGGTTACCACACGAATTCTACCGCCAACTGGTGTCGGTCCAGAAAGACTCTTCTTTGAATTTGACCGGCTAACTGGTGTCGGGCACAGGAAGACTCTTCTTTGAGTTTTATCAGAGTTCCGAGGTCAACACAAATCTTCATGACAGCAGACGGTCCAGCCTGCTAGCCGGAGCAAAGCGAGTAAACAAGTGGGGTACAGAGACCCCTGATCCACACGTGAATAGTCAGGTGTTGTGGCGAAAACATCCGAGTAGCGTTTCGGAATTCTCCGAGTTATCACGAGTGGTGAGCATGAGTCTCGATCCTACAGATCTAGATTAGGACAGGTGTTGATAGGGGAGGGTTTTTGTTTTAAGGATAATTATAATGTGTGTCCCCTTTTACGATGTGTCGTGCGCTCCTCGTTTCCCTAAACCTAGTTTCCTAAATGTATGTAAGCTTGTACTGTCATTAATCTGTGCTTATGACATGTATTTCGTAACCTTGAACAATATGCAATAAAGATTTTCCATTTCGTACTATTCAACCGGGTCTACCTGAGTTTTCTCTGCATTATTGCTCTCGCACCTAAGTCCAGTGTCAGAACCGTAAGGGCGAGTGGGTCGTACCACTCACAGGTGTCTCGTGCTACCAGGCTGGCTGGAGACCAGAACAGGCAACGAGGCCTAACCCCGCACTAGCACCCAGGCTAAGCACAGAGCCACGCGAACCCCCTTACAAACTTCAGCATAATTATAATCTTTGTGGTTACTTTTCAAAACCTTTTTGTTTAGGATTGGTAATTATTTTACCTGTACACCATAATTCAACAATATTGTGCAAAAAATAATTGTTATGTATTTTTCAGCTTTTTTGACTTTTCATTGCAATCTATCTTTTTTAATTGGCTCCTTATGTTTCTTATTTGACGATCTATAGCAATTCTGTCCTTCCCTCTTCTAAATGAATAGGTAAGAAATCTCCAGAACGCAGTAATTGGATGAACACTGAAGTGGAATTAAAATAACATTTAGGTATATGGAGGTGGCAATCAGTATTGTCTACCCAGAGGGATGAGGGTTTAAATTGCAGTCCTAAATGATGCTCATTCTCACCTGTTGAAACTGGGTGGGTTTTCTCCGTTCTTAGCTAAGCCACTAGATGAAGCTTCATGCTTCATCTCAAGGTTTGTGTGTGTATGTGGGGCTGGACAGGGGTACGAGAATGTGGAAACATTCAGATACAATGCTGCCAAGCAGAATGGCATCAGATTCCTGTGGTCTGATCATATCATATAATTGAAAGTAACCATAAAGGAGCCTCCAACATCGACTCCTACTACAGCTGAAAGAGGAAGAGGGAGGGATGTGTTAGCTTGTTGAGGCTGCCGCGAAACACGAATGGAGGCTGAATCCATATGTGGAAAACAAGAAGCTTTTATTCACTGCATGGCAAAACAAAATGTCTGAGAAAGCTGCTCCCAGAATCCTCTGGGTAAACTCCCAGAATTCTCTGGGTAAAACCTGAGGCCCCGCCCCCTTCTGCCTTAAAGGGAAGGGGCTGGAAATTTGTCCACAGACGGAAGAGTGGATTATGCCCGTTTTAGGTGGCGATCCGCCACAAGCTATCAATTCCAATTTTCTGTTATTTGTTTCATTCAACACAGCAACAGCATTCTAGAAATGTAATTAACGCCAAGCCTCAGCATCTAATCTATAGGAAGTTGAGGGATGGAGCAATCAGTATTTTGATAAAATAAAACTCATTTTTGGTCAGGACTTTTGACAGTTGACTGTTATTATATGTAAATAAAATAAATCAACATTTTTGTATTGCATTTAAATAAGTGATGTATCAAGCACTGGGCCTGAGGTTGAAGTTCCTTTTTTTATTCAACTAGTGACACAAAGTGCTGGGATTGAAGTGCAGTTTCATACAGCAGTTTGCCCATTGCTGTAATATGGCAAGTTTACTGAGTATATCACATGACTGACATGAGGTGAAATTATTGCACACATCAGTAATACTGGTTGTGGGTTGGTAGCTTTTCCTGCCCGTCTACTGAACAGAACTGGTTTATGATTTATTTGTGTTTAGTCAGTAGGATATTGGAGTCAATAGGAACTGTTAATTTAACAGATGGTAGTTATTTGAGTCAATCATAATTTTTGTGCCCTGCAGACATTTTTGAGGTGCGATGCTTTGAAATATGATGACTTTGAGAGAGGTGATATTAGACATATGCTAAATAAAAGGCTTCTCATTACATAGCTGGAAGAATGCTTATTTTTCTCTGGAATTAATCAGTAATGAAAATGCAGGAAAGCATGCTTTGAAACGTGCGGTTTCATAAAATGTGATTTCATGGAGGAATCATTAATTATGGAGAAATCAGACATTCGCTTGCTTTTCATAAAGAGGAATTTTACTGCCTTGGTGTTTGACATCCTTTCCCTATTAGTGAATACACAATAAGCAATGATTATTTGTCAAACACCATGCATATCAGACACTGTTACCATGAGACACTGCTTTATAACCACACAGTCTTTCCAATGGATTGCTTACTTTGCGGGTGAGATATGGAAAGTTTGAAAAAAAAATATTCTTTATACCCTTCCATAATACGGGGCCAGAAATTTCACAGAGCCGCTCCCGCTCCGTTGGCGTTACTTTGCCGGATGTGTTGTAGAAACCCCACTTATCTGGCACACTTCCAGCAAAGTACTGCGGTCAGAGGGGGGCGAAATGGCGAGGAAGGTCATGGCCATACTGTTTATCAGAAATGTTTCGATGTATCCTTTTAAATGTCAGCTGTGGCTCAGTGGGTAGCCTCTGAGTCAGAAGGTCGTGGGTTCAAGCCCCACTACAGAGACTTGAGCACATAATCCAGGCCGACGCTCCAGTTCAGTACTGAGGGAGTGCTGCAGTGTCGGATGAGACGTTAAATCTAGGGCGCAACTGCCCTCTTAAGTAAAAGATTCCATGGGACTATTTTGAAGAAGAGCGGGGGAGTTCTCCCTGGTTCCTGGCCAATATTTATCCCTCAGAGTGCTGCAATGTTGGAGGTGCCGTCTTTTGGATGAGACGTTAAACCGAGGCCCCGTCTGCTCTCTCAGGTGGACGTAAAAGATCCCATGGCACTATTTCAAAGAAGAGCAGGGGAGTTATACCCGGTGTCCTGGCTAATATTTATCCCTCAATCAACATAACAAAAACAGATTATCTGGTCATTATCACATTGCTGTTTGTGGGAGCTTGCTGAGCGCAAATTGGCTGCCGCGTTTCCCACATTACAACAGTGACTACACTCCAAAAAAAGTACTTAATTGGCTGTAAAGCGCTTTGAGACGTCCGGAGGTCGTGAAAGGCGCTATACAAATGTAAATCTTTCTTTCTTTACTAAAACAGATTATCTGGTCATTATCATTTTACTGTCTGTGGGGAAATTGGTTGCCGTGTTTCCTACATTACAAGTGACTACACTTCAAAAGTACTTCAATGGTTGTAAAGCACTTTGGGACATCCTGATGTCATGAAAGGAGTAACAGAAATACCAGTCTTTCTTTTTTCATACATTTTCCACCCATTGTAATACTAAACAACTTCACTGTAACATTTTCTACTTCACTGTTAATACTACAGTCGGCTGAATGGATGTTCTCTATCTTTTCATTATTTTACTCTATGGGGAGGGTGGAGGGATAAATCATCCTATTAGACTAAAATCTCAGCATTTAATTCACTCAACAGTCTAATAGTTATTAAATGTAAACTAACTGTACTTTGTAGAGACTACTGAAAATGGGGGTCTAAAATCAATCGTAGAAACAAACAATGCACTTATATGCTGCTGTCTGAAAGTAACAGAACATGAACGATGTATAAACATGTCAGAATAAAGGTAATCCACCCACAGATGCTTTCTTCTATGAATGACAGCATGATGAGAAACAGACTCTGATCTCTCCACTCAGCAGCAGCAATTCTTGTGAGTTGGAACTTCAAGAATAAAAGCTGCCTGTTGAATGCCACTGAAGAAGACAGAAAATATTATGAATGGAAAGAATTTTCAAATTCTCATTAGGGAAAGTGGCGAAGAACCTTTTGGTTTTGAAAATATCAATGACGAGAACTTGGGCACAAGATGTTGGGAAGAGAACTTTGCCTGACCAATCATCAATGAGTCTGGAATTTTATGGTGTCATTTTAATCATCCACCAAGAGACCCTGTACCTGGAAATAGAATTTTTAAAAATTCATTCACGGGATGTGGACGTCGCCGGCAAGGCCAGCATTTATTGCCCTCGAGAAGGTGGCGCCGCCTTCTTGAATACAACTGAATGGCTTGCTAGGGCATTTCAGCGGACAGTTAAGAGTCAACCACATTGCTGTGGGTAAGGGCAGCAGATTTCCTTCCCTAAAGGATATTAGTGAAGCAGATGGGTTTTTACGACAATCCAGTAGTTTCATGGTCACCATTACTGATTACTAGCTTTTTTTAATTCCAGATTTATTTAATTGAATTTAAATTCCCCAGCTGCTGTGGTGGTGGGATTTGAACTGATATCCCTTGGATCATTAGTCCAGGCCTCTTGGATTACTAGTCTAGTAACATAACCATGATGCTACCGTACCATACCTGGTAAACTTCACAAGGAGCTAAATCTAAAGAAAACCCGAGAGCCAGTTCAGCCTGGCCTTGGTACCAATGCAAAGCACGTTGCCATATAAGGTGGTCAATTTGATGCCGAACAGTGGAATTATATAACTTTTATGTCTCTATATTGGTAATGAAAGATGCAGTGGTCCAATAAAATAAAAAAACACAATAAAAATTGAATACCTCTTGAGAGTTATAGCTCATGTCATAGAGTCATAGAGTCATTGGGGCGCTATCTTCGCCGGGGCGCTGATTTTAAAAGTTAGCGCCTCCGCGGCCGATTTTCCCAGGTAGCGCCCCAAGAGGGAGGAGGGGCGCTACTGGAAGCGCCCCGCATCCCTCTAGGGGCGCTGCGAGCCAATATCGCAGCGCTACGTGCCGCAGTGCCATGCGCTGCGGCACGTCGCGCCGCAGTACTGCAGGCCTTCCTCCCCTTCCCCAATCACTCACCTGCCAGCAATCTGCACCAATCACAAGGCACATCTCCCAATCCTAGCCTCACCTCAGCCCCTTGGAGGAGACGGTGTCGGCCATTCTTGGCAGGAGCATGGCTGAGCTCCTGGCTAGCGGCGGGGCTGAAAGGATACAAGATGCTGGTAACCTCATTTGCTATCCTCCTTCTGGCATGCACCTCTTGTTTTCCCACCCTCCCCTCACCATAACTCCACCCTTGTGCCTTCCTCATTTCACACACCCAAGAAATGCAGCCTGCCCAGCCAGTGGTTGGCGAAGTAGAGGGATAGAAAAAGAACAAGAATAACAAGAAGAAGAACAAGAACAAGATCAAGAAGAAGAAGAAGAAGAGGAAGAGGAAGAGGAAGAAGAAACACCATCACTTGATTTCACACTCCCAGCCATCAGCTCCTCAAGGTCGACCAGCAAGGCCATCTGCAGTGTCCGTCACTGAAAGTCAGCAGCCTTCCACCAGCCGTGCGGCAGCCACTAGGGTAGCACCACGTGACATCAGTAGGATAGACAAAGGCACACACAAGACAGTCATTAAGAGAATGCAGAAGGGTGATGAGTTGATTTTTTGACGTCATATTGGATGAAAGAAAGACTTGCACGTATGTAGCACTTTGCACAACCACCGGATGTCCCAAAGCGCTTTACAGCCAATGAAGTACTTTTGAAATGTAATCACTGTTGTAATGTAGGAAATGCGGCTGCCAATTTGCGCAAAGCAAGCTCCCACAAACAGCAGTGTGATCATGACCAGATAATCTGTTTTTGTTATGTTGACTGAGGGATAAATATTAACCTGGACACCGGGGATAACTCCCTGTTCTTCTTTGAAATAGTGCCCATGGGATCTTTTACGTTCACTTGAAAGAGCAGACAGGGCCTCGGTTTAACGTCTCATCTGAAAGAAGGAACCTCCATCAGTGCAGCACTCCCTCAGCACTGCACTGGAGTGTCAGCCTAGATTTTTGAGCTCAAGTCTCTGGAAGGGGACTTGAATTCTCAACCTACTGACTGAGAGGTAAGAGTGCTACCAACTGAGCCACAGCTGATGGATATAAGTATAAAGTTGGATTGGAAGGTTTGCTTTGTAGTGGCTTTTATTTCAGCATTGTGGCCAAGAAGAGGCTGTGATGGTCAGTAACAGAGGGAAGGTATGGTGTGGGACTAATGTGGAAAGGGGAATTGGGGTTGTGGTCATTGGTACCGCAGGTGGATGATTCGCTGTGCAACGCCGACTTAACGTCACCACTCCGAACTTCGACCCTAGCGCTGAATTCAGCACTGGGTCCTAAGCATGCCAGGTAAACCTGGCGTTCAAGCAGGCTGACAGTAACAATGTTAGCACCTCTTAAAGGGACACACACATCTTTCAGGTAAGTTTGGATTTAAGCTTTTGGACTGTTTTTTTGGGGGATTTTATTGAAGTAGTGACTTGCTGCAATAGATGTTAAATTTTTTTTAAGTATGTAGGGAGTGCTGCTGGATGCTTGCAAGGCCTCGGATGGTAAAGGAAGGCCTCTGAGAAGACAGAAATGCTACAATTAGTCAGTAGGTCAGGCAACGTCCGTGGAGAGAGAAACAAAGTTCACATCTCAGATGGAGATGCTGCCTGACCAGCTGAGTATTTCCAGCATTTTATGCTGTCATTTCAGATTTACAGCATCGCTTGCAGAGGGAAGAGGAAGACACAGAAGAGGAAGAAGTCAAAGAGAAGGAAGCAGAAGGAAGGTTGCAACCCAGACAGCCCCTTTCTGGCTGGGATATCCGGGATGGAATCATCCGCTTGCGGTGCCAGTGACCACAACCCCAATTCCTCTTTCAGCATTTGTCCCACACCTTACCTTCCCTCTGTTACTGACCATCACAGCGTCCTCTTGACCACAATGCTGAAATAAAAGCCACCACAAAGCAAACTTTCCAATTTAACTTTATACATCTATCCATCCAATATGACATCAGGAAATCAACTTATCACCCTTATGCATTCCCTTAGTGACTGTCTTGTGTGTGTCTTTGCCTATCTTACTGATGTCACGCAGTGCTACCCCAGTGGCTGCAGCATGGCTGGTGGAAGGCTGCTGACTTTCAGTGGGGGACACTGCAAATGGCCTTGCTGGTTGACCTTGAGGAGCTGGTGGCTGGGAGTGTCAAATCAAGTGATGGTGTTTCTTCTTCTTCTTCTTCACTCTCCTCTCCCTCTTCTTGGTCAACCACTGGCTGGGCAGGCTGCATTTCTGGGTGTGTGAAATGAGGGAGGCACAAGGGTGGAGTTGTGGTGACGGGAGGGCAGGAAAGCAAGAGAAGGATAACGTATGAGGGCACCAGCATCTTTTATCCGTTGAGCCCCACTGCTGGCAAGGGGCTGAGCCATGCCCCTGCCAAGAATGACCTGTACCGTCTCCTCCAAGGGGGTGAGGTAAGGCTAGCAATGGGAGATGTGCCTTGTGATTGGTGCAGATTGCTGGTAGGTGAGTGATTGGGGGTGGGGTCATGCATTGAGCAGTGTGTGAGGCTAGTGCTGCAGTTCGTAGGAAACGGCATTTAAAGATGCATTCACTGACCTTGACCAGTGGTCTGAGGTTATGAAGCTTCTTTGTGCACTGGAGCCAGGTGGTGGGGGTGACACTGCTGGCAGTGACGGCCTCGGTGATGTAGTCGCACATCCTTCTTTTTGGAGGACCTCCTGGCTCCTGTGGGTAGAGGACCTCTCTTGCAGTGTTGACCCCCTGCACAAAGCTGGTGTGCTGCATGCAAGACCCTGGGAGCCCCTTCCCTGGCTTGCTGAGCCATTTGTGTTAGTGCTGAAGCAGGTTTCCCATTTTTTGAGGTTCGGAAGGGAATTCAGCTTTAACAGCTGAATAATCACATTTGGGACTTCCTTTTAATGTTATTTTTTTTGAAAGGCAGTAAGGGCTGAAAACTGAATTTTTTCACTGCATTTCAATTTGTATTAGATCTGAGTGCATTGTTTCTTTAATTCATAGCACCTTTAATTGCCCACAATTCCTTGCGAACGCCACAGCCTCGCTCCCAGAGGCTGTGCGAAGCTCGAACGCCATTTCTGGACAGGAACTTTGCCTCGGAGGTCTCCACTAACGCCATCAGGAGGGCATTGCACGGAAGATTACCGCTGCGCCACCAATCTCCAGCCCCCGCAGACAAATTTATTCTCCTTAGCGTTGCGGCCATTTTCAGTGGCCGTTAAATCCAGTTGCCAGTGACACCGCCAACTTTTGTGGCGAACACGAATTTCTCGGGCTAGACTTCTTCTCCCAATTCCCCAGAAA
Organism: Squalus acanthias; assembly: GCA_030390025.1. NCBI lineage: Eukaryota > Metazoa > Chordata > Chondrichthyes > Squaliformes > Squalidae > Squalus > Squalus acanthias. The sequence continues at coordinate 101,313,804 of CM059432.1, forward strand.
AAAAATCTCTAATATTTCAATACCTCTTCTCAGTTATGGATCGATCCAATCAAGTTTTTGTTAAAATATTCCTAGATAATGACCGCAAAATGATTTAGTAAAATTTAGTGACCGCAAGTTTCTGCTTCAATCTGCTAACCCCTTAGATTATACATGTGGTCAATCACAGATAGGATTTTATGCATCTCTTAACTGATTACACTAAAATACTTTGCTCAAGTTTAATGAATAATTTTCATTAGGTGCTGACTTAACTTGAGGGCAGCAGTCTAAAGTGGACAAAATGAAGAGTAATGAAACAGAACTCTATGGCCACCTCACTAACATCCGAACAGACAGAGATTTGTTACTGGATAACCCAGCATGATTTGTGATCCTGTCCCCTAAACATGCATCACACTTACTGGCCTATTGATAGCACCATTTTGCATAGCTGGCAGAGCCTCATTGACACTAAAATCACTGACTAGAATAAACTGCTGGTGTCTTTACATTGGAAAATATCACTACCATATACATGAAGGTGTGTGAAACACAGAATTTAAAATGCTTGTTTTACGGTTCTTTGAGTGGGTAAAGAACCCTGCCTGTTATTGCGCTAAGCTGTAAAGATCAGGAGGTCCCCATTTTCAGTTTCCAGCATATGCAGAGTTAACTGATCCCAGCAAGGCAGCAGCTGGGGACCTACAATAAACCTCAGTGTCTGAGGGCGATACACTTCTGTGATGCCCTGTAAAGTGGAATAGCCTGCAGATATTTACTGTTTAGGTCATCCTTGAAGAATGCCGTCTGAATGAGGTTGTGTAGGGCTGCCAGCCCCTACAGAACTAGGCCCAGCAGATTCTGCTGAGGTTATTAATATACTTGATGCTATTATGTTTTCCGCTCACTATGGAAAATTTAATGGATGTTTGTCACTAGGCTAAGGAGTGTCGTTGTCAGCACTCTTGAGAGGCAGCCTGGTCAGATGAGGTAATATCGAATGTATGCTTTAAAATAATAAGTCACTATGTTATGTCTCAACGTATACTTTTAAATAACATATCTCGAGTAATGTTTGACTGTACAAGTGTCCTTACCCATCTTTAACCTTATTGTAAGAAAAAGAGGATGTGCAACTAAGAGGTGCTGGTGGGCTTGCTAAACATAGTATTGGTAACTGTATTTGACGAGAATTCAAATGGTCAAGACACAGACATCTCATGACCACTATTGTGCAAGGACAGCTGTTAGATTCTTGTAAACAAGTTATCTATATAAGGCATACCTTGACAACAGATTGTGAGAACAGACTCGACAAAGTCGTATCTGACCAAAGTGGTAACTTTTTGCTTTATCTATATTTTGTAGTGCAACTCTTTATTTTAGTGCTATTTAATAAAAGTAATTAAATACAATGGCCTAGAAATTTGTTAACGCCTGAAAACAGGCGCGGCAAACGCAATGCACCCGTGCACACTAGCAACCCGTGCCCGTTCGGATGACTGCAGGAAGCACGCAAACTTCGTGCTGCCTGCTGATTAGCACGATTGCGGCATTCAGCACAGAGCTGAACGCTCTGCTGAGTGCTGAATGCTCTGCAGGGGGCCCAAGTTTGTGCGAAGCTAACACCAATTAAAGCTAGCCTGCACTTCTTAAAGGTAGTCTGCACCTCTTAAAGGGGAGGTGCATTCTGCCTGCAGACCATCATTGAAGTGGCTGAGGAGAAGCTGGGAAAAATGTGTTAATCATGGCACAACAGGGAAGAGAGAATGCACCAAAGTTGTCCAATGCAGCTCTGGAGGGCTTGGTGTGGGAGGTCAATTCAAGAGTAGAGGTCCTCTTTCCACAGGGGGCCAGGAGGCCCGCCAGGCAACAGACAATAGCTCAGTGGGAGCCGATGGCTAATATGGCGAATGCCAGCAGTGTTGCTGTGGTAACACAATACAGCTTCCTGTGACTCAAACTTTATTGCATCACTTCCTGTGATTAGTCCAGGATAAATACTGGACTGATCAGTTGGATCCTGGAGAGGCATAGAGTAAGACCTCTTTTGTATGTAGCACCTTTTTAGTTGATTAAAGCTTACTTTAAGTTCACCACGCGTAAGGCTCATTCTTACGACAATTTAATCAACTTTGGAAAACTTCGCACTCCAACTTTTTGGACGAACTCGGAACTAAGAATCCAGAGAATCACCCATCATGGAAAACATCCTTAAACCATCGCGTCTTGACTTGGACCCAAACACCCCAGCAGCCGGTAAGGTGTGGAAACACTGGTATCGCACGTTTGACAATTTTCTGGAATATTGCAAGGCTGATGATGACTCAAAGTTGCGGATACTCATCAACTGTGTCACCCCGAATGTATTTCAGTATGTGGAGGAATGGGGCAGTTACGAGGAGGCAATTCGGACGCTTAAGAGACTATATACTAAGACACCGAATGAGGTCTATGCCAGACATCTACTAGCTACAGCCCAACAAGGGCTGGAGGAATCCATTGATAAATTCCTCCAAGAGCTTCGCAGACTTAGTATGGACTGTAACTTTCAGGCGGCCTCAGCTGAGCTGTACCGTGAAGAAATGATCCGTGATGCTTTCATCTGCGGGCTTGCCTCCCCATTTATATGCCAGCGTCTACTGGAAAGTAAGACACTTGAGCTTCAGAGAGCTTATGACATGGCTTGCTCTCTAGATCTGGCAAAAAGAAATGCAGACCTTTATACAGTGCCCAGACCTCGGTCTACTGCCTTAACTACAGTCAGGCAATTTAAGAGGCCACAGGTGAACTCTATTAGGGAGGTCTTTATCCCTGACGATCAATCTGATGACTTCACTGATGAAGAGGATGATGACCCCACTGTGGCAGCCTCTTGGCAATCTAAGAAATGCTTCTTTTGTGGTGATGAGTTTCACCCTCGGAAATTCTGCCCTGCTCGCAATGCGTTTTGCAGTCATTGCAACAAAAAGGGTCATTTTGCAAAGGTTTGCCTATCAAGAGCCTCTACGAGGGCTTATCAAGCTAAGTCCTACCGAACTGCCCCGGTAAGGGCCTATCAAGATGTTCCGGCTAACATCTATCGTGCTTCCTCTCGGGTTTCCTCTCGAAGAAACACACCTAGAGTTTCAGCCACTCTTTGTGCAACGACACCAATTACAGCTGCTTGTCCTCAGAACCTATTCCATGCAGCTACAAAAGCATCAATTAATGGACATACTTTAGATGCCTTAATTGACTCAGGTAGCACTGATAGTTTCATTAGGGAACAGATTGTTGCAGAGTTAAAGCTACATGTTTTCCCATCGGACCAGGCAATTGCGATGGCTCAGTCATCACTTAATACCAGAATTTCTGGCTTTTGTATGGTTGAAATAACACTTAATGGTCACAGGTATCCCTCCACCCGGCTTTCGGTGCTCAAGGATTTATGCAGTGATCTTATCTTAGGGCTGGATTTTCAAAAGCAGCATAAGAAGCTCACCATTGAGTTCGGCGGATCCAAACCTGAACTCACTATTTCTAATATACGACCTCGATTACCGTTCTGTGCATTGTCAGCAGCTTCACTGGATGAACCCTCACTGTTTACCAGTATCCCTCCTCGATGCAAACCGATTATAACAAGGTCACGACGTTTCAGTCAGGAAGACCAGTCTTTTATTGCGGCTGAGATTTCTCGGCTTTTAGCAGAGGATATCATCGAGCCTTGTTCGTCGCCATGGCGCGCCCAGGTCGTTATTGTTAAGAACCCTCTACAACCTCACAAGAAACGGCTGTGCATTGACTATTCACAGACCATCAATCAATATACGGACTTGGACGCATACCCATTGCCGCGCATCGATGATATGGTTAATAAACTGGCTGAGTACACGGTGTTCTCAACATATGATCTGAAAAGTGCCTATCATCAGGTACCCTTGAAGGTCTCAGACAAGCCAATGGACGGCTGTATCAATTTCGTCGCCTCCCCTTTGGGGTCACTAATGGAGTGGCTGTCTTCCAGCGAGCAATGGATGACCTGGTCAAACAGGAAGACTTGAAGGATACGTTTCCTTATCTGGACAATATTACTGTCGCAGGTCGCAATCAGCGGGAACATGACGCCAATCTCCAACGATTTTGGGATGCACTCCAGCACCGTAATTTGACGTTAAATGCGGCTAAATCCATTGAGTCACAACCAGCCATCAACATCCTTGGCTATTGTGTGGGCAATGGCATCATTAAACCTGACCCTGAAAGGCTTCGCCCACTCCAAGAACTCCCGCCACCTAAGAATCCGGCCTCCTTGCGCCGGGCCCTCGGCCTGTTTGCATACTATGCTAAATGGATTCCTAACTTCTCGGACCGAATCCAACCTCTACTAAAGGCCAGCACATTCCCACTAGACACAACGGCTGTTGCAGCCTTTAACCTCCTGAAAAAACAGTTGGAGAAAGCGGCTCTTCACTCCATCGATGAGAGTCTTCCTTTTGTTGTTGAGTGTGATGCCTCGGAGGTGGCGATCTCGGCCACTCTGAATCAGGAAGGTCGTCCGGTGGCATTTTTGTCCAGGACTTTTCAAGGGGCTGAGCTACATTATCCTCCAGTCGAGAAAGAAGCTACAGCCATCATAGAGGCAGTACGGAAGTGGACTCATCTCCTAGCTCGCCAGCACTTTACCTTAATCACGGACCAGCGATCGGTCGCCTTCATGCTCGATAATCGAAAACGGACCAAAATTAAAAATAATAAAATCCAGCTTTGGCGGCTGGAATTGGCCTCTTTTGGTTACACCATCCACTATCGACCTGGCAAGGAGAATGTGGCTCCGGATACCCTCACACGAGCATTCTGCTCCGCCATGGTACCCTCTACGCTCGTAGACATCCATGATGGGTTGTGTCATCCGGGCGTTACTCGCATGCTACACTTCGTGCGGTCCCGAAATCTCCCATTCTCTACCGGGGATGTAAAGAAGATGTGCTCGGACTGCAGAGTCTGTGCGGAATTGAAACCTCAGTTTTTCCGCCCCTCGGGTGGTATACTCATACATGCGACCCAGCCAATGCAACCGCTTAGCATCGATTTTAAGGGGCCGTTGCCCTCTTCAACTCGCAACACTTATCTGTTGACCATGGTCGATGAGTATTCCCGTTTTCCGTTTGCCTTTCCCTGCCCCAATATGCTGACGACCACGGTTATCAGCTGCCTTGAGCAGGTTTTTGCTTTCTGTGGCATGGCATCCTATGTTCATTCGGATCGGGGCCCTTCTTTTATGTCAGGAGAACTCAAGGCCTATCTCTCGGAACGGGGTATTGCTGCCAGCAGAACGACGCCTTATCATCCGGTCGGGAATGGGCAAGTCGAGCGTTTTAACGCTATCATCTGGAATGCGGTACGTCTGGCTTTGAGATCTCGGGGCCTACCCAACCAGCAATGGGAAGCAGTACTTCCAGACGCATTACACTCCACACGGTCCCTCCTTTCGACCGCCACAAATACGACGCCTCATGAACGGTTCTTCCGATTTCAGCGTCTCTCATCCTATGGGATATCTCTCCTGTCGTGGCTGACTACACCGGGACCAGTGCTACTCCGAATGACCCCCTGGTAGATGAGGTTGAGCTCACTGACGTCAACCCTACCTACGCCTATATTCGGTATCCTGACGGTCGGGAATCTACCGTGTCATTGCGGGATCTGGCTCCCTGCCCGCCGAAACATAGAGGGACACCAGGGGATGATATTGTACCAGGCACATCTCTGGGCTCGCCAGGTGCCTCTCATCACGATCTGGATCTGACACCGGCTGGTACCTCACTCCAGCGTGCCAACCTGGGGCAGACTGACTATGAGCCCGTCGGGGCTCGCACGCGCAGCCACGATCCACCCCGTACCGTACGCTCAGAAACGGATCTGCCACAGCCCTGCCCGACACCCGTTCGGGCACCAGTACACAGTCAGGATCGTCCTGACCCCTCACAGAGCGGGCTGGATCACTCGGACTCTGGTCCACGGCCCGCGGCGGGTAAACGGGCTAGGGGCCCTCTACCGCTACGAGAACCCAAACGGGTGCGGCTCTCCCTCGTCCAGCGGTTACGAAATGGAGGGAGCATCCCGGCCTCCTAATCTTTTGGGGGGGGGGGAGAATGTGGTAACACAATACAGCTTCCTGTGACTCGAACTTTATTGCATCACTTCCTGTGATTAGTCCAGGATAAATACTGGACTGATCAGTTGGATCCTGGAGAGGCATAGAGTAAGACCTCTTTTGTATATATCACCTTTTTAGTTGATTAAAGCTTACTTTAAGTTCACCACGCGTAAGGCTCATTCTTACGACAGTTGCTCCGAAGACCTGGACTCAGTGCAGGAAGAAGTTTAATGACCTCACAGGAGTGATCAAGGTCAGTGAATTCATTTTCAAATGCCATATCCCACCAACTGCACCACTAGCCAAACACACTGCACAATGCACCACATCCCCATCATTTACCTACCAATAATCTCTATCAAACAGGACTCATACCTTATATTCATAGCTTCAGCTCACCCTCACACAATTACCACTGATGCAAGACACATACACACATTTCACAACCTGCATACACTGCCAGCTATTCAACTATAACAGGCACATCACCCAAACACACTGCACCACACTCACTGACACACTTCTTTTTCTCTTGCAGGAAAAGGTATCTCACAACGGGCGCCAGCAGAACCTAACTGGCGAGGGACAGGCTCGCCTGCATCACTTCACCCCCTTGGAGGAGACGGTGCTGGCCATTCTTGGGAGGGGCTTGGCTGGGCCTGTGGCCAGCGGCGGGGCTGAAAGATACAAGATGCCGGTATCCTCATATATTATAAGAACATACGAATTAGGAGCAGGAGTGGGTGCCTTGAGCCTGCTCCGCCATTCAATAAGGTCATGGCTGATCTTCGAACTCAACTCCATCTTCCCGCCCGATCTCCATATCCCTTGATTCCCCGAGAGTCCAAAAATCTATCTATCTCAGCCTTGAATATATCTTCAACAATTCAGCACCCACACCCCTTTGGGGTAGAGAATTCCAAAGATTCACAACCCTCTGAGTGAAGAAATTCCTCCTCATCTCAGTCTTAAATGGCCGACCCCTTATCCTGAGACTATGCCCCCCTAGTTCCAGACACCCCAGCCAGGGGAAACAACCTCTCAGCATCTACCCTGTCAATTCCCCTCAGAATCTTATATGTTTCAATGAGATCACCTCGCATTCTTCTAAACTCCAGAGCGTATAGACCCAATCTGCTCAATCTCTCCCCACATGGCAACCCTCTCATCCCAGGAATCAATCTAGTGAACCTTCATTGCACCGCCTCCAAGGCAAATATATCCTTCCTCAGATAAGGAGACCAAAACTGTGCACAGTACTCCAGGTGTGGTCTCACCAAAGCCCTGTACAATTGCAGCAAGACTTCTTCACTCTTGTACTCCAAATTCTTGCAATAAAGGCCAACATGCCATTCGCCTTCCTAATTGCTTGCTGTACCTGTATGTTAACTCTTTGTGTTTCCTGTATGAGGACACCTACATTTCTCTGAACACCAATACTTAATAGATTCTCACCATTTAAAAATTATTCTGTTTTTTCTATACTTCCTTCCAAAGTGAATAACCTCACATTTCTCCACATTATACTCCATCTGCCGTCTTACTGCCCACTCACTTAACCTGTCTATATCCCTTTGTAGGCCCTTTGGGGTAGAAATTAGGTCGCGCCCCATTTGGGGCGCAAATATCGTCCGGACGCAAATATTAGCGCCTGGCGCTAATTATCGGCACTGACAGGAAACTTCACTTTTACCGCCCCGGGAGGTGAGTGGAGCGCTAAAGCAGGCGCTGCACACCTCTCTTAAGGCGCAAAGGCCGAGCAGTGAGGCGCTAACTCGGAGCGCTGGCGAAGCTCATGTAATGTCAGTCAGCAATGGAACACACACACAATGGCACGGGCCAGTTCTTAAAGGGGATGGTTAATCTTGCTTTCCATCCACATCCTGTTCATTGCTGCCTTGAATCTCGGCCTGGAGAGACTTGCACATCAAATGTGCTGGAAAGAACATTGGAAAGTACCAGGCAAAGAGCTCAGAGTGCAGCTCCCACAGTCTCTGCTAAATCGATACAAGGAATGGCAAATCAAAATGAACCTGCAAAGTGCTGCTCAGTACCCAAAACTCCTTCACACAACGTTGAATCTCTCCAGAAGTCTCTCCCTCTCTCTCTCAGAATGCGTAGTTCAAAAATGCCACCAACAATAAAAGACAGGAAGAGGCCCCCTTTAAATAGCGCCCCCCCCCAGCCCCACAGCGATTGATAGCGTTCCAGTCTTCTGGTCGTTGGAAGCGCCAGGCGGTAAGGCAGAGGGCGCCACTCAATTTCCGCTACGGGGCGCCACAAGGGCGTTGCACCATGGAATGACGTCACAATCTGCGCGCGCAGGTGGTCGCAGCGGTAAGTTTTAGCGCCGCCGCACAATCTCAAGTTAAGTTCTCGAGCGGCGCAAACATCGCTGCGCCCGGGCGTTAGCGGCTTTGCGCCCCATTAGCGCCCTCTTAAGGCGCTAACGGGAGGCGCAACCAAGTGAATTTTTACCCCTTTGTGTCCTCCTCACAGCTTACTTTCCCACCTAGCTTTGTATCATCAGCAAACTTGGATACATTACACTCGGTCCCTTTATCTAGGTCATTAATATAAATTGTAAACAGCTAAGGCCCAAGCACTGATCCTTGCGGAACCCCACTAGTTACAGCCTACTAACTTGCAAATGACCCGTTTATCCCTGCTCTGTGATTTATGTCTGTTAACCAATCCTCTATCCATGCTAATATATTGGGCCGAAAATTGATCCCGGGACGCGAGAGTACGCACTGCATACTCTCGCGTATTCCCACTCCAATTGCCGGTTTTCTGCATGCCCTGCGCATGCGCTGAAAACCGGCAATTGCTCTTCCGAAAAGGGGGCGGGGCCTGAGTGCATCGCGTGCGCGCTACAGGCTGCGCGCACGCTGTGCACTTCATGCTTTGGACGCGCAGGTAAGTAGGGAAGATTTTGGAAATGTAAAAAGGAGGAGTAAGACCCGCTTTTAAGAAGGTAAGTAGTGAATTAAGTATTTTTTTGAATTTTTTTTTACAGGTATATCTTTTTTAGAGACTTTAAAGACAGGTAAGTTTATTTTTATAACTTTTTAAAAGATTTTAAATTTTTTCAAAAATTTAATTTTTTATTTAAAATGGTTAATTTAATTAACTATACTTATTTTATTAATGTGATGGTTTTTTTTTAAAATTTAATTGAGGTTTAGCTGTTATTTTGGGGGGGTGTAAGATTCATAAGTCTCTCAGCCATGCTGTGAGACTTATGAATGGAAGATGGTGTGCTGCCATTGGCTCTAACTGAGTCACGTGATCCCACAGCTCGCACGAATTAACTACGCCGCTGGGATACGCAAGCCCAGCACAGCTGATGTCTGGAACATCAATTTCGTGCGAGCTGGATCAGAAAAAGCATAAGCGAGGTGAGACATCGCGGGAAAGGCTTACCCCCGCGGGAACAGAGCGAGATCAATTTCTGGGCCATTACTTTCAACCCCATGAGACCTTATCTTGTGTAACAACCTTTTATGTGACACCTTATCAAATGCCTTTTGGAAATCCAAATATAATATATCCACTGGATCCCCTTTATCTACCCTACTAGTTACATCCTCAAAAAAAACTAATAAATTTGTTAAACACGATTTCCCTTTCATAAAACCATGTTGACCCTGCCTAATCACATTGGGCCGAAAATTCATCCCGCGACGCGAGAGTACTCTCGCGTATTCCCACTCCAATTGCCGGTTTTCTGCATGCCCTGCGCATGCGCTGAAAACCGGCAATTGCTCTTTTGAAAAGGGGGCGGTTCCTCGGTGCATCGCGTGCGCGCTACAGGCTGCGCGCACGCTGTGCACTTCATGCTTTGGACGCGCAGGTAAGTACGGAAGATTTTAGAAATGGAAAAAGGAGGAGTAAGACCCACTTTTAACAAGGTAAGTAGTGAATTAAGTATTTTTTTGAATTTTTTTTAACAGGTATATCTTTTTTAGAGACTTTAAAGACAGGTAAGTTTATTTTTATAACTTTTTAAAAGATTTTAAATTTTTTCAAAAATTTAATTTTTTATTTAAAATGGTTAATTTATTTAACTATACTTATTTTATTAATGTGATGTTTTTTTTAAATTTAATTGAGGTTTAGCTGTTATTTTGGGGGTGTGTAAGATTCATAGATTTCACAGCACGTATGTGAAACTTATGAATGGAAGATGGTGTGCTGCCATTGGCTCTAACTGAGTCACGTGATCCCACAGCTCGCACGAATTCACTACGCCGCTGGGATACGCAAGCACTGCCCAGCTGATGTCTGGAACATCAAGTTCGTGCGAGCTGGATCTGAAAAAGCACAAGCGAGGTGAGAGATCGCGGGGAAGCCTTACCCCCGCGGGAACAGAGCGAGATCAATTTCTGGGCCATTATGATTTTCTAAATGCCTTTTTTCTCTACTAATCTTAATTACTTTAAGTTCATCACTCATTAGCCCCTTTGTTCCCCGTTATTTTTGGTATGCTTTTTGTGTCTGCTACTGTGAAAAGAGATACAAAATATTTGTTTAAAGTCTCTGCCATTTCCTTATTCCTGATTATAATTTCTCCTGTCTCAGCCTCGAAGGGACCAACGCTTACTTTTGCTACTCTTCCTCTTTACATACTTGTAGAAGTTCTTACAATCTGTTTTTATATTTCTTGCTAGTTTACTCTCATTCCATTTTTTCCCTTTTTATCAATTTTTTGGTCAACTATTGCTGGTTTTTAAAACTCTCCCAATCCTCAGGCTTACCACTATTCTTCGCAACATTATACGCCTCTCCTTTTAATCGAATACTATCCTTAACTTCTTTAGTTAGCCACAGATGGATCACTTTTCCCCATGGTGCTTTTATTTCTCAATGGACTGTATATTTGTTGAGAATTTTAGAATATTTCTTTAAATGTTTGCCACTGCTTATCTACCGTCATACATTTTAATCTAATTTCCCAATCTACCTTAGCCAACTCGCCCCTCATACCTACGTAATTGGCTTTATTTAAGTTTAAGACTCTAGTTTCAGATTTAAGTATTTCATTCTCAAGTTGCCTTCTCTCATCTCACTACCCCCTTGTCCCACATTCTCTTCTGATTTACAATCTGCACATGGTGTAAGCATGCACCTCTTGCTTACCCCCTTCCCCTCACCACAACCCTAACCTTGTGCTTTTCTCATTTCAGATTCCCAAGAAATACAATCTGCCCAGTCAGTGGAGAGGGAGAGGACAGTGATGAAGAAGAAAAAACAATGTTACTCGATCTCACACTCACAGCCACCAGCTCAGATACTGGGACTGCGCAAAGTTTAGAGGGTAGCTTAAGAGGCAGGATCTGCATGTGGTGAGTCACCGGGCAGGGGTGTGCTACAGCCAGGACAGGGGGAAAAAGTAGTTCAGGTGCCAGCTCCCCTGAATACGAGGTTGCACACGAGTTCTTCTGCAGAGGACTCCGATGGGGCGGCCTACAGAAGAACGCTGATGGGTATGCACAACAAAACGCTTGGTGCAATGGCAGGCCTGCCAGAAAGCCTGAGTGCATTGTCAAGGAGCATGGAGGATTCCGGCACCAACCTTGCACAGGGCTTTGTGCAGAGCTTGGAGTCCATGATTTCCAGCATGGAAAGGGTGGGCAGATCCATTAGCGCACTTGTGGACCCAACCATCATGCAACGTCTGATGGCGGATGTCTCAGCTTCCACTGCAGCACAAGCACAAGCCACCCAATGTCTGAGTACTGCAGTGGAAGCTCAGACTGAAGTCATACAAGCTCAGATTGCTGCCATACAAACTCAGACTGTTGCCATTGTGGCTGGGTTTACCAGTGTGGAAAGGGGCTTGCAGGGTGTCACAGCAGTCCAGCAATCTGTCCTCCAACAGATGGCTAGGATTGCTGAGGCACTGCCCCAGGGGAGTGGCAGTGGCTCTGTGGAGGAAGAACCTGCCGTCCCCTCTCAGGATGACAGCATTCGTCCTCCTACCACTGCCACTCCGCCAGTCCCCTTGCTGTTGCTTGTCAGCCAGTCAGCCCAGACTGCTGCCGCCCATGCTGAGGTGGAGCAGTCCACTGCCGGGCCTTCTAGGCCCAGAGCTGCTCGAGGTCATCCTGCAAGGCCACCTGCAGTCTCCCCCACTGAAAGTCAGCAGCTTCCACCAGCCACGCTGCAGCCACCAGGTAGCACTTTATAGCAGGACAGGCAAAGGCACACTGAAGACAGGCAATAAGGGAATGCACAAGTGTGATTAGTTGACTTTGTTTGATTATATTGGATGGATTGAAAGATAAAGTTGGATTGGAATGTTTCTTTCGTGGTGGCTTTTATTTCAGCATAGTGACCAAGAGGACGCTGTGATGGTCAGTAACAGAGGGAAGGTAATGGGGAATTGAGCTTGCATTCACTCATACCGTAGTCAGATGAGGCGATCACGGATAGCCCGGGCAGAAAGGGGCTGCCTCCTTGTTTCCGCTTCTTCCTCCTTCTCCTCTTCCTCCTCCTCCTCAGCTGGTTGCCGTATGCCTGGTGGCAAGGGTTGGGTCCTCATGATGGCGAGGTTGTGGAGCATGTAGCAGACCACGACGAATCTTGAGATGCGTTCTGGTGAGTACTGCAGGGCTCTTCCAGTGTGGTCCAAGCAGCGGAAGCATTGTTTAAGGACGTCAACGGTCTGCTCTATCAGATTCCTTGTAGCAGCATGGCTCTCAGTGTATGCATGCTGCCCACGTGTGGTTGAGTTGCGGAGTAGAGTCATGAGCCAGGTTTTCAATGGATAGCTCTTGTCATCCAGTAGTCAGCCTCTGGTTTGTCTTGGTGGCTCAAAAACTGAGGGAACAGCGGACTGGCGCAGAATAAAACCATCCTGACTGCTGCCAGCTTACCAGGCATTCGTCATCATGATGTGCTGAGCATTGTCACACACCAGCTGAACATTGAGGGAGTAGAATCCCTTTCGGTTGCGGTACATCTCAGTATTTAGATACGGTGCCCGCAAAGCCACGTGCGTGCAGTCAATAGCACCCTGCACCATGGGGAAGCCCGCTATCCTGGCAAAGCCACGTGCACACTCTGCCTGCTTCTCTCTGGTCAGAGAGAAGACAATGAAGTCTCCTCTCCTGGCATAAAGAGCTTCTGTCACCTCATTTACGCTGTCATCTCTGTGAGATGTTACAGCTGTCGCCTGCTCCACCCTGGAAAGAAATCGATGCGAAGAAATTCGGGGCCACGGTCACCTTCACAGCCATTGGCAGCGCTGTCCTTGCCCTGGAGTGAGGCTACAGGTCTGGTTGCAGCGGGTGGCAGAGTTCTGTGAGCACCTCCTTTGTAAAGCGCAGATGCCTCACACACTGCTCCTGGCTCAGGTTGAGGTAAGAGAATTGCTCTCAGAGGATTCTAGGTGGGTAAGGCCTCCTGCTGAGAGTCCTTCTCTCCCTCCTCCTCCTCCCTCTGCAAGCAACTTGGCCTCTTCTTTGCTGCCTCTTCTTCATCTCCCTGTCATGCTACAGGCCAAGGGGGATAACAACTAACCATGGCTGGGAGCAAGTGGTTTGACCAGAACCCTTGATGCAAAGCCTTCTCCACTTACAGCACCACTCCCTGTCATCTGACCAGCTTTAAGCAACTCTAGAAAGTTGCAAACACTTCCACAAACTTAGACAGAGCCAGTAGAAATTAATCAGCAACTGACCTGAAAGTGGTTGATAATTTCTTTAAATATCGCGGTAGGGGGTCCTTGCAGCTGCTGAAAGCATGTTCAGCTGTGCGAGGTTAACAGAGGACATTACTTCCAGCATTGAGGATGAAAATGGCAGCGCTGGCGTCAAATCAGCATTGGACGCTGATTGACTTCATGATCTGCCTACTCTACATACATCTGGCACACACTTCCTGTGCCAATGCTACTGCTGTCACCAAGGTGTCCGGTGCAGCCCGCACCAGAATTGTGCGCGCGCGCTCGGATGCCATTTTTGAACCAAAACAGCACCCAATCGAATTTCTAGGCTCATCTGTTGCAGTGAGCTTGATTATCTGAGGTCCAGCACCTGAAGACTCCCGTTGCTGGAGTGAACAGAACCACACGCAAGCAAGTGTCAGCACTTTGAGAAGAGGAGAGAAAACAAACGCTACCTTTACAGAATGAGGAGCAAAACATATTTCTATGACTGCCAAGAGGAGCCTCATTAATTCCATTCATGAAACCAGCTAGATTAATGCAGAGACAGTAAATTGGCTCCTCATTCTCTCTTCCCCTCCCCCTCCAAATCACTTTTATGTCTTTCTTGATCTCCCTTTATACAAGATTTGTTTGCGGGGTAGGATGATTCTGAATGTTTTGACTTTACTAGATAGCTATTTGTCCTACAAAATTGTAACTAAATTCTAAATGTGCCATTTCACCAATTGCTACAGCTAATTGTCTCTGTATAGGTGACATCATTGCTATGTCCCACAGCTCCAAAAAATCTATCAAATATTATCTAATTACAACTAAAATAAAATCACTTTGAAGAATATTGACCTTTAAGGTACTCATTAGATTCCGTAGCATTTTTCTAATATACCAGTAATCGGCTTAGACTTTTGCTAAAGGATATAATAAAACCAATCTTAATTTTAACTCACTGCAGTTTGTTCAATCACTGTACTCTGAGTTATGAGAATAGTCCAAATGTGATTTTATGGCCCGGAATTTGTGGTCGGAATGACACCGAACTGGCAGCGTTCGTTGTCATTCCGCCTTTGAAACTGACCGTGACTTTAGAATTTGGTGCCTATGCAAGCACATGCGGAAATTCTCAAGTTGTGGTCTGTCAATGACAGCTCCAACACAGGCTGTGCTGTTTTTCTGCAAAATTTGTTTTGAATTTTTCTTACTGAGACTTTCACTATATTTAACCGAAGTGCTGGTTGTCTCGATGCACCCAAAAATGTTTAATCCCCCACCTCCACCATACATTCAGAAGGACGAAGAAGCTGGCATTGCGTTCCAATGGGCAAACTCCTGTTCTATATAATAATGAAAGAGGAAGAGGAATAGCAGAGGCAAGGGACTCTGAGAGCGAGACACCGTGGAAGAAGGCAGCCCCTCTCTATTACTCCAATTGGTGGCACTGCATTGTGCTTGTTTTATGCCAGTTTTTACTTTTTGCCATGGATAAATGAGCTCCGCAGGAAATATGGGCATAAATTGTTGTTGGCAGGATCGGCGCAAAAACTGGCATAAATTTCAGCATAAATTCTGTGCAGGTAAGATCCAGGAAATTCAGGGCCAAAAGAATTGAATGATTAGTACAACAGCTCTTGAGCAATATCATGACAGAAAATCCTTGGCTTTCTGGTATTATGAAGTGGACTACTGCTTCTCATCTCTGTCAATGACCTGATACATGTCCTTAAATGTGAACTTGGTCATTTTAGAGATGATACCAGCCTCTATCAAGCAGTTACTACCCATCTGAAAGGCAACCACAATCACTGCAGGAAGATATGGACAAATATAAACAGTGGGAATGGTGCATTATATCCAAAACTGCGAGGGCCAAATCAAATCTTGGTCAAGAAAGATGATCTTGATTTAACTACCCAACTCTACTTTATTTGGATTATGAAATCTCTTCAGTTGCACACATTCAATTTTTGGGTTCATGAATTGCATCTGACCCTTAGTGGGGCAAATAAATTGCTGCTGGAAGACTATAAATCCTGATGAAAGTTTAGCCTTGTCACAGCTAACATCTTTAATGTTCAACAAAGCCTATAAAACCAGTGATGGAATATTATGACCCTGTTTAGTAGTCTGAAGAGAGACAGAACAAAACTCTCGCTGCTCTTAAATAGGTACAGTTCAAAAGCCATAAACAAAATTAGGGCTCATAGGATTGGGGGTAATATACTAGCATGGATTGAGGATTGGTTAACAGACAGAAAACGGAGAGTGGGAATTAACGAGTCATTTTCGGGTTGGCAGGCTATAACTGGTGGGGTACCGCAAGGATCAGTGCTTGGGCCTCAGCTATTCACAATCTACATCAATGATTTGGATGAGGGGACCAAATGTAATATATCCAGGTTTGCTGATGATACAAAGCTGGGTGGGAAGGTAAGTTGTGAGGAGGATGCAAAAAGGCTTCAAGGGGATATAGACAGGCTAAGTGAGTGGGCAAGAACATGGCAAATGAAATATAATGTGGAGAAATGTGAAGTTATCCACTTTAGTAGGAAAAATATAAAAGCAGAGTATTTTTTAAATGGTGAGAGATTGGGAAATGTTGGTGTTCAGAGGGACCTGGGTGTCCTTGCACACGAATCACTGAAAGTTAACATGCAGGTACAGCAAGCAATTGGGAAAGCAAATGGTATGTTGGCCTTTATTACAAGAAGATTTGAGTATAAGAGTAAAGACGTCTTACTGCAATTATATAGGGCCCTGGTGAGACCACACCTGGAGTACTGTGTACACTTTTGGTCTCCTTACCCAAGGAAGGATATACCTGCCATAGAGGGAGTACAACGAAGGTTCATTGGATTACACTACGTTTCTGCCCTGGATTACACTGTAAGACTTAACTGCTGTGTCTCTATCTCTGCAAAGGTAAAAAGATTTTTACCTTTAAACTTCCAGCTGTGTGTCTGCTGAACTGGTTCTACTGGTTTTTCAGCACTGCTGGCTTGTAGGTAGCAGCTCCACTTGCTGTCCGGTGACTCGTTCTACCGGTTTTTAGCATTGCTGGTCACTGGTTTATGGTTTTAATTTTTCTCTGCCGCTTAGATCTACGGTGACCTCCAACTTACGTCAATTTCACCATCATCTTTCTGCATCGCCACCGACTCTCATTCCTACAGCAACAACCTCCATCCTCAAACTCTCACCCTTCAAATAGCTTCTGGACTTCACTCACCTGCTTTGGACAGCGGTTCGTCGATGCTCCGAACCGGCCCCATCCTGCTCACATCGGCTTGTCCTTCCATGGGACCTCTGACTTTGACCCTGGTCTCCCGACTATTGCCCCCAACCTATTCCCTGCTATTAATCCCATTAATTATTAGATTTATTCAGGCCTATGTAACCTGAGCTTTTCCCGTGTCCATTCGCGTGCGCACTTTGGCTGCCGCTCCAGACCTGAGCCATTCCACTTTTTTCCCCCTATTTTCCTTTTCTCTCTATCCCTCCCTGTCATGCCTCCTTTCATCTCTCCTCTCTCAGATACACTGCCCTCCCAAATCCCTACCCCAATCCTTCATTACTCTTCGACCTTCCTACTCTCCTGCCGCCATCCCAGGCTTGACTCCCTCTTAGATAAGCCTACAGCTTCCCTCTGTGCCTCTCTTGGCATCCTACGAAGGGCCCATCGAGGTACTCTTCGCTGCCGCCTTACGAGCAGCAACCTCAACTGTCCCATCCTACTCTCTCGTCGACGTTCCCGCCCAACGCGCCCACTGGGGCAAATCTGGCCAATCTCCTCCCCATCCAACTAATCCCCCCTAGCGCTGATCCTGTGGATGCTGGCAGTGGGGCAGCCATCACCGACCCTCTCTGCATCTCCCTCCAGAATGTCCGTTCACTTGCGAACAAGGCCCTTGCCATCCATGAGTTTATCGTGGATGACTGCATTGATATCATGGCCCTGACGGAAACTTAGTTGAGGGGTGATGACACCTTACCCTTAAATGAAGCCTCCCCACCTGGCTATACCTTCCACCACTTGCCCCGCTCAGACCGCCGTGGTGGCAGTGTGGCTCTCATCACCAAATCACACCTTGGTCTGTCCCCCTATTCCTCCAGCAGTTTCTCCTCCTTTGAGCATCTCACCTTATTCCACCCCTCTCACTACTCATTTAAAATTCTTGTTCTCTACCACCCACCCAAGTACCATAAAAACTTTATTACTGAGATATCTTCACTGTTCTCCTCCCTCAGCCTCTGCACCGAATGACTTCTCATCCTTGGTGATTTCAACCTCCATCTCAATTCATCATGCTCTCTCTCCTCTGAGTTCACTAGCCTCCTATCCTCCGTTAATCTCTCCCTCCATGTAAACTCCCCAACCCATATTCACGGCCACCCCCTAGAACTTGCCATCTCTCGTGGCCTCGCTACTCCCATCATGTCAACTGCAGATAAAGCCATCACTGACCATTTCCTCGTATCGCTCTCCACCCACATCCCCCTTCCACCCACCCCCCAACCCTACTTCCTTCTGTGTCCGCCCCTGGAAAAAACAGAGAATCACCTGCAACGACTTCTCTTCCCGCTCCCACATTGTTACCTCTGGTGTCCCCCAAGGATTTATCCTTGGCCACCTCATATTTCTCATCTACATGTTGCCCCTTGGCGACATCATCCAAAAACACAGTGTCAATTTCCACATGTACGCTGACAACACCCAGCTCTACCTCACTACTTCTTCTCTCGACCCTTCCACGGTGTCTGAATTGTCAGACTGC
Organism: Squalus acanthias; assembly: GCA_030390025.1. NCBI lineage: Eukaryota > Metazoa > Chordata > Chondrichthyes > Squaliformes > Squalidae > Squalus > Squalus acanthias. The sequence continues at coordinate 101,332,372 of CM059432.1, forward strand.
TTGTCCAACATACAGTTCTGGATGAGCAAAAATTTTCTCCAATTAAATATTGGGAAGACCGAAGCCATTGTTTTCGGTCCCCGCCACAAACTCAGTTCCCTAGCCATTGACTCCATCCCTCTCCCTAACATCTGTTTGAGGCTGATCCACACTGTTCGCAACCTTGGTGTCATATTTGACCCTGAAATAAGCTACCGACCACATATCCGCAGCATAACAAAGACTGCCTACTTCCACCTCCATAACATCGCCCATCTCCGCCCTTGTCTCAGCTCATCCGCTGCTGAAACCCTCATCCATGCCTTTGATTTGACTATTCCAACGGACTCCTGGCTGGCCTCCCACCTTCCACCCTACATAAACTTGAGGTCATCCAAAACTCGGCTGCCCGTGTCCTAACTCACACCAAGTCCCGTTCGCCCATCACCCCTGTGCTCACTGACCTATATTGGCTCCCGGTTAAGTAGCGCCTCGATTTCAAAATTCTCATCCTTGTTTGCAAATCCCTCTATGGCCTCGCCCCTTCCTATCTCTGTAAACTCCTTCAGCCCCACAATCCCCCGAGATATCTGTGCGCCTCTAATTCTGTCCTCTTTAGCATTCCTGATTATAATCGCTCAACCTTCTGTTGCCTTGGCCCTAAGCTCTGGAATTCCCTGCCTAAACCTTTCTGCCTCGCTACCTCTCTTTCCTCCTTTAAGACGCTCCTTAAAACCTACCTCTTTGACCAAATTTTAGTAATTTGCCCTAATTTATCCTTATGTGGATCGGTGTCAATTTTTCTTTTGTCTTAAAATACTCCTGTGAAGCGCCTTGGGGTGTTTTACTACGTTAAAGGTGCTATATAAATACAAGTTGTTATTGTTGTTGTTGTTCAATAGAATGATTCCTGGGATAGGGGGATTGTCCTATGAGGAGAGATTGAGTAGACTAGGCCTATATTCTCCAGAGTTTAGAAGAATGAGAGGTGATCTCATTGAAACATACAGAATTCTTACAGGGCTTGACAGGGTAGATGCAGGGAGGCTGTTTCTCCTGGCTGGGGAGTCTAGAACCAGGGGTCACAGTCTCAGAATAAGGGGTCGGCAATTTAGGACTGAGATGAGGAGAAATTTCTTCACTCAGAGGGTGGTGAATCTTTGGAATTCTCTACCCCATAGGGCTGTGGTGGCTGAGTCGTTGAGTATATTCAAGGCAGAGATCGATAGATTTTTGGATATTAAGGGAATCAAGGGATATGGGGATAGTGCAGGAAAGTGGAGTTGAGGTCGAAGATCAGCCATGATCTTAGTGAATGGCGGAGCAGGCTCGAGGGGCCAAATGGCCTATTCCTGCTCCTATTTCTTTCTTATGACCAGTGGATGTGGGTGGCCTACTCTGTAGTACAGTCTAGTCTCATCAGGTGTCAGTCAGTGGTACAGTCCAGTCTCATCAGGTGTCAGTCAGTGGTACAGTCCAGTCTCATCAGGTGTCAGCCAGTGGTACAGTCCAGCCTCATCAGGTGTCAGTCAGTGGTACAGTCTAGTCTCATCAGGTGTCAGTCAGTGGTACAGTCCAGTCTCATCAGGTGTCAGCCAGTGGTACAGTCCAGCCTCATCAGGTGTCAGTCAGTGGTACAGTCCAGTCTCATCAGGTGTCAGCCAGTGGTACAGTCCAGCCTCATCAGTTGTCAGTCCTCTGCAAATTAATAGCAAGAGCTACTGTACATTAGTTTCTCATGCTTAAGTCGGGCTTTTATATTTATACCGAGAAATATTGGAGCTACATTCTATATCACAGATTATTAGCAGCAAAGCTTCACACACCACTTCTCCAGTCTACGAGCTCTGATGCAGACAGTGTCATTGCCTGAAATACTTGCTTAACCAGAGTTTCTGGAAGATGTAGTAGACTATAGAAAATCTGTTTTCCTTTGTCTGCCAGTTCAATTTCTTCCTGTCTCTCTGTACTCCCAAGGTATTTTTGTGAAACATCTCAGCCTGTTATAATTGCCTCTAATTACACACTATAACTTGGGGAGTATAACTCTGGCTAAAGGTATTCGTAATGAGTGTTTCTGGATCGTAAACTATTTTAAATAGTTGCCAGAATTCGATCTATGTGTTATCTATTTTGAAAATGTACCTGGTCTTCCAATTTATTTATTTCTGACAGCACATTCAATATATCGTTTCTGATATTAATTTGCTTTTTCTAGTTTCCAAATTTTACCTTATATTCCTTTCATAACAGCTTATTCATGAATATCTTTCTCAGTTTTATACTAAATTAATTCAAGTATCTCAATTCTTGTCTCTTCTGGATCTGCAATTGAATTACTGTTACAACAATGTTGCTAAATGAAGGTTTCTAAGTGTGCCTGCTTTTTGTTACTTTGATTTTTTTTGTGGAATGAGATGTAAATACAGTTTACTCTCAGTCAGTCTCAGTCCAAAGCCCGAATAATTGCAACATAGTGCTGTCACCTGAATTAATCTCTGAATTTTTGTTTTCTTCTTCAATGTGAATAATTTATTTAATTAATTAATATACATGTATTAACAATACGCAATACAGTTTTCTTATTTTGGATACCAGCTGTTGGAATATGCTTAGATGTTATATTTGTAGCATTGGTAACACCCCTTATTTTCAATGTGCTGCAATACATATTCAATTTGCTTATCCCTTGTGGTCAAGGGGAATGAAATACTTGTAAGACGTTGATACACCTTACGGTCAGAATTTTAAATCGGGAGGTGGGTTGGGAGCAGGGGAGCTAGGAAGTGGTCGGGAAACCCGAGAGAACGGGTTTCCTGCAGGCCCTGCCAAATTTAACGGCTGGGTCTGATTAGCATTTCAAAGGTCTGTTTCTCACCCGCAGCCAGCCAGATGGAATGGCTGGCTGGCTGCGGGCGGGTAGGCCTGCGGCACTAGGCCACAGAGAGGGAGGGAGGGATCGGGTGGGGGTCGGAGGAGGATCGGGGAGGGAGAGAGGATCAGGGCTGGTGCATCGCGGTGGGAGAGTGGATCGGGGCTGGCGCATTGGTGTGCGGGGGGGGGGGGGGAACGGGGAAGAGAGGATTGGTGAGGGAAAAGCATGGATCGGGACCGGAGCATCGGTGGTGGGGGAGGGAGGAATGTGGCCAGAGCATTAAAGCGAAGGAAGAGAGTATCGGGGCTGGCCTGAGGATCATTGGTGGGGGGGAGTGAGGATCGGGGCCGGCCTGAGGATCATTGGTGGGGGGGAGTGAGGATCGGGGCCGGCCTGAGGATCATCGGTGGGGAGGAGTGAGGAGCGGGGCTGGCCTGAGGATCATTGGTGGGGGTGGAAGCATCAGAGCCGGCCTGAGAATCATCAAGGGGTGGGGCGGGGGGGGGGAGGCGGTGTCTGGGAATGTGATCGGAGAACTCGTAGGAGGAATCATAGGCCTCGGGGGGGGGGGGGGGCGGAAATTGGAGGCCTCATGGGCAGGATCAGAGGCCTCGTGGGTGGGATCGGAGACCTCCTGGGAATCTCCGATCGCGGGGGGTGGGTGAGGCAGGGCGCTGGATCCAAGAAGTAAATGTAAAGGCACTTACCTCCAGGATCCAGCAGCCCTCGCCTTACTTTAGTTGGCGGGCTCTCCGAGGCCAGAGATGCTGACCAGCCAGACTTAAATTTGAAATGCTGTTTAAGTCTGAGGCATGCCAAGCTCATTATATGGGCCATATTTTGCGACCCCTACGGGTGCGTATGAGGTGTGTACGCACGCATAGAGGCCGCGCAAGTTCCGGGTTTAGGCATGCGAAGCGCATGCGCTAAAACCGTGAATTTGTGACCTGTCCAGAATCCTCTTGGCAGATCCTCTGCATCCCCGGGGGATGAGCCTCTGCGGGTGGAGAGTTGCGCTATTTGCCCTATCCTCCATTCTCTCCACCCAGGCAGAATCACCTTGAGTGCTGAACGATTGCTTAGCAAGCTCACCCAGAGTCCTTAAATGCCACATCCTCCCTCCCTCCAGTGCTCCTATTGACGACTCTGAAAGAATCATACGTTAAAAAAGGATCAAGGAGGGACAAGTAATCAGAAGGAACGAGAAAGTCAAGCAATCAAATCACCCATTTTTTTCATTTATGAACCAGCAAGAACTACAAAACTGACCAAATTGTTCAAAATAATTTCTTCAGATTGTTTTTTGGCTGCCATTTTACTTCTTCACTCAAGTCAAGCTGTAATCTAGAAATAACATCTATAACATAAACCCATAAAAATGACACAACCCTGAAACAAAAACTTAGCCTTCAAATTAGTTATATTTATGTTAGAAATGCCTGCAAGAAGTTTTCTACACATAGGCCTGCCCCTCTTTCTTGGGCCTGAGTCATGAGTCAGAAATTTCACCTGGGCCTTGGATATTGGGGGATTTCCAGCTCTTGCGGACAGATTGTAACTGTACATACCCCTCTTGTGTGAGGGAGAGGTATATGTATGATGGGAGTTACAGTTTTCAAAAGTTGTCATTTCCACCCTGCTCCTTTGGAACAAACAACACCTAGAGTGCAGCACGACAACCCGTGTCAGATGACAACCAGACAGAAAATTTACAAATAACAACAGTGAGACATAGTGGCAAAATAAAACATCGAAAAATGAAACTAATTTAATGGTTTCAGCATTTTATACAATTTAAGCCATCAAATAAAAATTCTGAGCTAATGGTGTTGTTTGGGAAGAAGTTTTTAATACTGCTGCGAGAGACAGATGCTTGTACTATGACTACAGATGGAAGTTTATGAGGCACTTTGATGCTGAGCTTGGATACCATAGCCACAATTAGTCAGACCGAAACATGGCGACTGACCACCTGCTCAGCTGCTGGTTATTGGAGATTCGAAATTTGGAAAAGTTCCCTGGGGTGTACTACATCAGTGACAACTTCAGCAAGTATTACCAATTCACCGTGCAATATCTGTTGTAATCATGTAAATAACTGAAGGAAGAAAGATTTAAGCAAATACTGTGAATACATTATGAGAGGCAGAGTAAAAAAATTATGTAAATAACTGAGAATAAGTGGGCTTGGGAAAGGAAAAACAAAGTTACTTGCAGTTCACGCAAGTTTTGTAAAGAAGTGGGTAGACAGTGATAGAAATTTCATATCTGATGCCTGCATTTTTCAATAAAGTCTGTAATATTTTTACTTCATCAGTCAGGCAATACAGGAAACTCTTTATTAACCGGCACCGACGGGACCGGCGTGGTGCCGGTTAATCAAAAAGTCCGGATAATGGAGAGTTATATCTCCCAACGTACGAGAGCCTCGTACACATTGACATGCGCCTGCATTCGGAGCTCCGTCTCCCCGGGGACCGCCAGCTGACCATCTGTCGTGTCCGCTGCCTACCCGGGCTGCACATTCCCCTCCCAATCTACACACTCCGATACAAGGCAAACGCCTCGGGGTTTTTTTTAAAGTTAATTTTAAACGAGAGATGAAGGAAAACCCCGGTTACCTACTCAAGAATTTTGCCGGTTAAGAGAGATTTCCGGATATTTGGGTGCCGGTTAATAAAGAGTTTCCTGTATATTGTTGGATTAAATTTGCTGTATTACAGCAATGGACAAACTGACTTTGTGTTTAAACTCTAGTCGAGCCTCTGTATACATCAGAAAACGTGTTCCAGGTTTCAGTCAACCTATGAGCAATGCCACAGGAGATCTAATATATTATAATATATATTCACAAATATAATAAGGTTAATAATGGAATAATATTAAGTGAGAAACAGGCTGCTGCTGGTGTTCCCAAAATGCAACAATTTAATAAAAATAGGTTCAAAAGAAAAACAGTAAAATATATAATCAAAATTGTATTTAATAAATAATAGGCCCAGCCACACCACACAGAACCATGCCAGACCTAAAGGGGTGAATATGACCGACATTGGCTTCCAGTTAAGCAACGCCTTGATTTCAAAATTCTCATCCTTGTTTTCAAATCCGTCCATGGCCTCGCCCCACCCTATCTCTGTAATTTCCTTCAGCCCCACAACCCCCAGAGATATCTGCGCTCCTCTAATTCTGCCCTCTTGAGCATCCCTGATTATAATCGCTCAACCTTTGGTGGCCGTGCCTTCTGTTGCCTTGGCCCTAAGCTCTGGAATTCCCTGCCTAAACCTCTCCGCCTCTCTACCTCTCTTTCCTCCTTTAAGATGCTCATTAAAACCTACCTCTTTCACCATCTGCCCTAATTTCCCCTTATGTGCTTCGGTGTCAAATTTTATTTATTTTTTGTCTTATAATACACCTGTGAAGACCATGGGAGATTTTACTACGTTAAAGGTGCTATATCAATACACGTTGTTGTTGAATTTCCAGGTGGGATCTCTCGATTGTTTACTTACTTTGGTGGAAGAGCCGCGGAAACCCCGGAAAAATGGTGTAAATGGTGGCTACTGCGGACAAGCGGGAGAAGCTGATAGGGTTAGATGAAGTAGGGTGGGAGGAGGCTCGTGTGGAGCATAAACGCCGGCATAGACCAGTTGGGCCGAATGGCCTATTTCTGACCTGTAAATTCTATGTAAACCCTACAGAAATTCATCCCCCTATATATCTATCTCATAAGTTTCCTGTGCTCAGTATGTGTGCAGAAAGAAAATAATTTTAATTTATATAGCGCTTTACATGCCCTCAAGATATCCCTAAGAGCTTTACAACCAATTAAGTACTTTTGAAATGTAGTCACTGTTGTTATTTAGGCAAATGTGATAGCAAATTTGTGCACAACAAGGTCCCACAAACTGCAATGAGATAAGTGACCAGACATTCCGCTGTATTGGCTGAGGGATAAACATTGGCTTGGACACTGGGAGAAATCTCCTGCTCTTCTTTGAATAATGTATTGGGATCTTTTACATCCTGGGTGCAGATTAGTTAAGTGTAGTTCAATCACATTCTACAAAGAGCAACCACATTTTATTGACAGTGCTATCAATTAATAAGTTGAACCGGAAGGCAAGCGAGTAGGAATAGCAACAGCCCCAAGAGCTCCAAGTCACCACCAACTCTGCCACTTTCAATAGCCTCCATCTTGACTTAACCCCATGCTTCTGCTCCTGACCACAGCTCCAAGAAACCCTCCACTCCCAGATTCAGCCCTACTAACACCTCCACCAATCAATGTCATGCCCCCAGCCCCATCCAGGACACACACTTTGAACTCCCAGACTCAACTAAGTCAAAATAATTTTTGCATATCTTTAAAAAAACTTCAGTATGTTTGGATGTTAAAAAATATATATATTCTCCTTTTTATTTTCATTGCAATCTGATATGCTCAGAGTATAATCATGAACGAGGTATACTGGGGTGAAATTGCTATATGGAAGAATGGGAGCACTTTCCGGCTTACAAAACCACTTTGTAATGTAAGTAAAGAATTTTTATGAGCGGGTAAATGCGAATGCAGATCTGAGTCTCAACATAAACAACAACAACAACTTGTATTCATATAGCACATTTAAAGTAGTAAAACGTCCCAAGGGGCTTCACAGGCGTATTATAAAACAAAAAATTTGACACCGAGCCACATAAGAAGAAGTTAGGGCAGATGACCAAAAGCTTGGTCAAAGAGGTAGGTTTTAAGGAGCGTCTTAAAGGGGGAAAGAGAGGTAGAGAGTCAGAAAGGTTTAGGGAGGGAATTCCAGAGCTTAGGGCCTTGGCAACAGAAGGCACGGTATTAACTGTGCCCCATGATGGAATCATCTATTCTATACCATACTGTTAGTTCTGTTTTTTTTTTAAACACAGTAATAGTTCATTCCCAAAGCAGCCACCAAAACCATGGAGAGAGAAAATAAATCAGGAAGAAATCTTACTGAAAATACAACAAATCGCTCCTGAAATTTTACCATTCTATATTGCAAGTACGCTGCCACTCAGCTTTTATCATGATTACTTTTAAATTAATATTGTTATCAGTAATGCTTTTTAAATTCAATTACGCAAGTCTTGATGCCTTTCTGCTTCAGCATCTAATACTGAAAGGTCAGGAAGTGAATAGTTTTGATGTCTTGAAGCACATTGTCTGACAGGACATGTACTCATTAATTGTGTTAAGGAGATCAAACGGAAATGTCAGTTCCTAGAAATTGTGCCCAAGTTAAATGACGATGAGAAAATCTCTATTTGTAGACTTGTAATATTAATCAGTGAAATATATTTGATTTATTTTAACACTGAGCAGCTGTCTGATTTTCTTCATCTTTGTGGTACTGCTAGCTGCTGTGAAATGGATAAAGTAGTAACTCCAGTGACTGAGTGAACTAGTCCACGGCACTACTCGCTTGTGTAGCTCAGGAACGTAAATCAGTTCATTCAACAACTGCATTTAACAAGAATATCATATGTGAAGTCCCCAACATTGACACTCAGGGGTTAAAATGTTATTTTCTCTTCCCACTCTGGTACTTAAAAGTTACATATAAATGTGTCAGTAACTGGAAGCAGTTTCTACAGAGTTTATGCAGGAAGATAGGTTGCAAAATTGAAGAGTGTGTGATTCTTCCTAATTTAGTGGGGGTTTGGTACTATTGTTGGACTCTATTCTGCCGTGTATAGGAATTCACATGTTGTTATTTCTCTTTCATTGAAATGTAAATTTTGTATCTTCCCTGATTAGGTAGACATGTGACCAGTGTTTAGTTGCCAAATCTGCTGTGATTTTATGCTATGTAAAAGAGGGAGGAGTTTTATTTTGGAGTTCAGAATTCCCTGTCTCATATCACTTCAATCTTACCTGACATATGTAATATACATAGACTCATAGAATCATAGAGTGGTTACAGCACAGAGGAGGCCATTCGGCCCATCGAGCCCGTGCCGGCTCTCTGCAAGAGCACTTCAGCTAGTCCCACTCCCCCGCCCTTTCCCTGAGCCCTGCAATTTTGTTTCCTTCAGGTACTTATCCAATTCCCTTTTGAAAACCATGATTGAGTCTGCCTCCACCACCCTTTCAGGCAGTGCATTCCAGATCATAACCACTCGCTGCGTAAAAAAGTTTTTCCTCATGTCGCTTTTGGTTCTTCTGCCAAATCACCTTAAATCTGTGTCCTCTGGTTCGCGACCCTTCCGCCAATGGGAACAGTTTCTCTCTATCTACTCTGTCTAGATCCCTCATGATTTTGAACACCTCTATTAAATCTCCTCTCAACCTTCTCTGTTCTAAGGAGAACAACCCCAGCTTCTCCACGTAACTAAAGTCCCTTATCCCTGCCACCATTCTTGTAAATCTTTTCTGCACCCTTTATAAAGCCTTCACATGTTTCCTAAAGTGCGGTGCCCAGAATTGGACACAATACTCCAGTTGAGGCTAAACCAGTGTCTTATACAGGTTTGTCATAATTTCCTTGCTTTTGTACTCTGTGGGCTGGATTTTGATACTGGGGTGGGTTGGGGTCGTGTTATCCACTTTTCGTGTTATCCACCCGACTGCAATTGGATGTGGGAGATTGATGCGATTTTCACCTAATTGGGCAATTGAGTTCCAGCATGTGGGAACCCATGACCCAATTAGTGTTTTCAGTCTGAAAGTCACCTCTGATGATGTCATCATTGCTGCTGCCTTGAAGGTCTGCAAAGACTGCCTGGCCTTTGCTGTGAGAGGACCTGGAGGCAAAATGAGCAGCAGCAGCCCTAAGTCTGCTCCCAGATATTTTACCACCACCACCACCACCACCTTTACCATCACCTTTACCACCACCTTTACCACCACCACCACCACCACCACCACCACCAACCTGCAGCTGATAGTCAGCTATCCAAATGTGCTCCCGCCAGTTTTCACATTCGTGGTTCAGAACAGACGTACTTCACGTAGAAAAAGAGTTAAAATCACAAAGGCCTTTCAAAATGGCATTATAGACACAATTTAGTGCTTGTTAAGGGCCTTAACAGCCTATCCCGCCTCTTAGAGGCGGGACGGAGTCGGGACCAGCAGACACGATTTAATGAAAATTGCGTGGAGGTGGGATGGAGGCGGGCTTGTGCCCGCCCGCCCGCCAGTTTTCGCAATTTTAACCCCCCACACGCCTCCAAACCCACCTCCACGGGTCAATGAAAATTCTGCCCTATGCCTCTATTTATTAAGCCCAGGATCCCGTATGCTTTTTTAGCTGCTTTCTCAACCTGCCCTGCCACCTTCAACGATTTCTGCACATATACTCCCAAATCTCTCTGTTCATGCACCCCCTTTAGAATTATACCCTTGAGTTTATATTGCCTCTACTCGTTCTTCCTACCAAAATGTATCACTTTGCACTTTTCTGCATTAAATTTCATCTGCCACGTGTTCGTCCATTCCACCAGCCTGTCTATGTCCTCTTGAAGTCTATCACTATACTCCACACTGTTTACTATACTTCCAAGTTTTGTGTCATCTGCAAATTTTGAAATTGTGCCCTGTACACCCAAGTCTAAGTAATTAATATATGTCAAGAAAAGCAGTGGTCCTAGTACTGACCCCTGGGGAACACCACTGTATACCTTCCTCCAGTTCGAAAAACAACCGTTCACCACTACTCTCTGTTTCCTGTCACTTAACCAATTTTGTATCCATGCTGCCACTCCCTTTTATTCCATGGGCTTCAACTTTGCTTGCAAGCCTATTATGTGGCACTTTATCAAACGCCTTTTGGAAATCCATGTACACCAAATCAGCTGCATTCCCTCATCAACTCTCTCTGTTACCTCATCAAAAAACTCGATCAAGTTAGTTAAACACGATTTGCCTTTGACAAATCCGTGCTGGCTTTCCTTAATTAATCCACACTTGTCCAAGTGACTGTTAATTTTGTCCCGGGTTATTGATTCTAAAAGCTTCCCCGCTACCGAGGTTAAACTGACTGGTCTGTAGTTGCTGGGTTTAACCTTACACCCTTTTTTGAAAAAAAGCCAGCATAGCCATCTCCCGAATATCAAAGCCACCGAGAAGAAATCATGTTGATTGCAGTTTCTGGCAGAAACACTCCCAAACATTGGGCAGTTCTGGTCTCCGTATTAGAAAACGGATATAGAAACACCAGAGAAAATGCAAAAAAGATTTACAAGGATGATCCCAGAGCTGAGAGGGTATAACTATCAGGAATGACTGAACAGGCTGGGGCTCTTTTCCCAAGAAAAGAGAGACTGAGAGGTGACCTGATAGAGGTCTTTAAAATTATGATTGTGGGGAGTCCAAAACTAGGAGCCAAAAATATAAGTACCCAGATTTTGCAGCAAACGTAATGGTGAGGCTATCAGCGCTCGCTGTTTTTCAAGTGTAAATCGGACAGCAACTTCTAGCGACTGCACGTGCGCAGTTAAACATGGAAATCAGGAATTTGCTTTCTGAGATGTCCTGCTCCTCCAGAAGCTGCGCTACAACAGTATCTCACCAAGAGACTCAGCATTCAAACACACGGAAGGGCGTGAAGTTGCGGTACTTACGCGATAGGTACCCACTTAATACGCCAGAAAAAGTTAGGGCTTCTCCATTCCAGTGAAAGTAAATTTTTAATGGTGTGATAAGTCTTAATTACTGCCAAACAACCTGACTGGCACTGAAAATTAACTTTTACAAATGTGGAGTCTCATTACTTCAGCTTTTAATTATTGATGGAGATTTTTAACTTTTTCTTTCTGTCCCTTTTATTTCTCTCTCTATTCCCATCTTTCTTTTCCTCTCTTTCTGTACATGATTTTACATTGAATTAGATATTCTAACTTACACTTCCCGGTTCAGACTCTGCGGGGATGATTTTTGACAGCTCCTTCAGGCACTAAAGAGCCTCTGAGATGGCCAAGATGGGGTATTGAGCTGAAACGCGTTTTGCGCAAGATGACATCTTGGTAAAGGAGTTAAAGCTTGTGCTAGGAACTGCCACCCGGGGATCGTTAAGGGGCTGATTGCCACTTAAATTGCCTGCTAGTGCTCATTAACGAGGCTGCATGGCACTTTGGTGGATAGCGCCCTCTCCTAACAGCGACCAGCCGATTGGGAGTAAACAAGTCGTTCCTGAGGATTTCGAGTGCTACTTAAAGGTTTATCACCTTTTACTGTTCACTTGCTGCTGGAGGTTTGAAGAATACTTTTAAAGCACATCGTGAGACTTTTTGGCACACTTTTCAAGACTTCACCAACACTCTAGCAACATTTATTGCAGAAATTCTTTGAGAACGTCACCTAAAAAGAGTAAGTGCTGTGCTACTCTACCTTACTGGACACCTTGTAAGAGTCTCCAGGAGAAAGGGAGTGCTTGGTCATGGGGATCCTGATCGGGGTCCCCTTGGTCTGGAGGAGGAATGGGAGGAGGAGGTGAGGCCAGGAAGAGCAGTACCAGATGTTGCAGGAGAGCGGGACAAGAGGGCGAGGTGGACTCCTTACCGCCTGCGGGTACAGAATATCCCTCCTCCTCTGGACTGCCTCCACCAGGACCTCCAGTGCGGCGTCCGAGAACCTGTGCGCCCTCTCCCTCGGTCACTGAGCCATCCTCAAATGTTCCACTGTGACTCAACCAGCGCATTCCACACCTTTAGTGGAAGTTGATATGTGGAGCTCACATATGCTGCTCTACGAAAATTGCTTCTAATCAGCGCTTGAATGCTAAACCTGCAGGTGTTTGTTTTACCACCTTCAGGCAAATTCAAATTATGGTAATCAGCAAATTAGGACCAAATTTGCGGGCTAAAATCAGACTTTCAAACAGGCGTGTCTAATGAGCACAGTTTCCTGTTCATACAGGTCCCAGATCCCCTGTAGAGGGCGCTGTGCCAAAATGGATTTCTAATCACGACAAGTTCCAGTGCAAAAGCCCATTGAAAGTTTGTGGGCAATTGCAAGTGTAATGAACTGCTGGCGGCATTCGTTCGCCATTGAATGTAAATTCCTGGCCAAGGCAGTCACTAATAAATCCAATAGGGATTTCAGGAGAAACTTCTTTACTCAGAGAGTGCTGAGAATGTGGAACTTGCTATCACATGGAGTGGTTGAGGCGAATAGCATAGATGCAATTATGGGGAAGCTAGATAAGTACACAAGGGAGTAAGGAATAGAAGGTTATGCTGATAGAGTGGGATGAAGTGAAATGAGGCGCATGTGGAGCTTAAACACTAGCATAGACCTGTTGGGCCGAATGGCCTGTTTCTGTGCTGCAAAATTCTTTGTAACGAAGGCCAGAATGAAATAATGTTCCAAACAGAGTCTGTGCTGTTATGTCAAATTAAAACTTGAGCCATCTAAAGAAAGTCTTCAAAAAACTAAACATCCTATGCAGAGCTAGCAGATCTCCATCAGGGACATCAGTGGAGGTTCCACAATTGGCCTCAGTGACTCTAGTTTAGGGAGGGAAAAATTAACCACAGTTTCCATTTTTGATTGCTATCCAATGATTCCTGTTGCAAGTACATGTGTGTGGATGTTAGATCAGGATGGGTTTGGCTGAGTTGTAATGCTACCCTGCCAACACTCACTGTCAAGAATTCACTAATAGTAATGGCCACCGGAGCAGGGTACCAGAGGGTGACCAGCTCACATTGAATCATACCCCAGCAAAGCATTCAACACCTAAAGGACAGAAGGAGAAGGTGACAGAAAATGGATTAAGTAATGAAAAGAAAGAAACACTATTGGTTGTAAATTCAGAGACCTGAATTGAGAATATTCCAATAACTGTTTTTCCTGGAGTTAGGATGGAATGATCCTTTAAGTGATAGAAAAGTGCAAAACTCTAATATATGTTTTAAGCTTATAATGCTAGGACAGTTGTCTGATGTACCATGAAGTTGTTTATTTAACTTATGTGCATTTTATTTTATGGTTAGGTAAACTGCTAATGTTATCACAGTAGGAAAGGTTATTTGATCAGAAATCCATGACTATGTATACACATAGATGTATGATTGATATTGTTTGAACTTGCATTGAGCTCATTGCAAAAATAAAGTTGTTCTTATGGATTTGATAAAAAAATTATCCTATATATATATAAATTTCACTGATCTCAGATGCTGAGACTGTCATCAGTTCCTTTTGAGATTTCTTGTAATAATCATCATGATATTAGAGACCACTGCCTGAACTTTGCTGAAGAAAGAAAGAAAGATTTCCATTTCTATAGCGCCTTTCATGACCACCGGACGTCCCAAAGTGCGTTACAGCCAATGAAGTGCTTTTTTTTTTGAAGTGTAGTCACGGTTGTAATATAGGAAACGCGGCAGCCAATTTGCGCACAGCAAACTCCCACAAACAGCAATGTGATAATGACCAGATGATCTGTTTTAGTGACGTTTGTTGAGGGATAAATATTGGCCAGGACACCAGGGATAACTCCCCTGCTCTTCTTTGAAATAGTGCCATAGGATCTTTTACGTCCACCTGAGAGAGCAGACAGGGCCTCGGTTTAACATCTCATCTGAAAGACAGCACCTCCGACAGTGCAGCACTCCCTCAGTAATGCACTGGAGTGTCAGCCTAGATTTTTGTGCTCAAGTCCCTGGAGTGGGACTTGAACCACACAACCTTCTGACTCAGAGACGAGGGTGCTACCAATTGAGCCACAGGCTGATAAGTATCTGATTAGGATGAAATAGAAACAGGTGCGGGTTCTGTAAAAAGCAGACCAACGCCAATTCATATAATTGTCTGCTTGTTTCCCAATCGCTATTTTTTTGTGTCTCTCTGTTTTCCAATCTTTGGGGGAGAAATTTGTACTCGTTGTGCTCATATTCCAGGTGCAACATCCCATGCCCGATCTACACCTGTGTTACGGGCGCCACCATATTGGTAAAGGTGGCTTTCCAAGCATCCCTGGTGGCCTCCTAAAACAGGCTTTCAGACCCTGGCATATGTTAATGAAGGGCCTAACACTTGTTTCTGGACTCCTTTCAGAAATTGGGCAGCACTGATGCTGGGTGAAATGAAATTTTCAGGATTGATATCAATAAAATTTTGTTATGAAAGGGTACCAAGGGATATGATCTAAGATGGGTAAATGGAGTTGAGGTACAGAACAGCCATGATATGACTGAATGGCAGAACAGGCTCAAGGGGCTGAAAGACTTACTCCTGTTTCTATGTTCTGTTCCTATGTGTCTCTGCGATCCTCTCCGTCTTTCCTAAATGCTCTATACCTCTATATGTTACATTTAGTTCCATCCTCAAGATTTAGCCATGTTTCTGATATTCTCACCATATTGTAGTTCCCCACTGCCACTATAACCTCCAGTTCCAGCATCTTATTCCTAATAGTTCCAACGCTCATGTGTATACATCTTATCATATATTTCCCTCTCAGAACCCCCAGTGTCTGCTTCTTCCTGGTTTCTGGTTCATGTGAGTCTCTCTGAATTTCTGAGTCTGAACCTGTCTGTTGACTCCCTTCTACCCTATGATCTATCTCCTCTGGCATCCTGTCTCCTCCCTGCCCTCTTCACCCCCTACCTGTTTATTTAAATGATTTTCTTGTAGTACTTGTCAGTTTAAAAATAAGTTGAGATATTCTGTACTGACATGATTCCTATCTGTTGCCATTCATTTTATACATGTTATTTATACATTAATTATTTGTAGGCTTTCTTTCAAGCTCTATGTGCAGAATTGTCTCTGATACAGTTTTATTGAACGTATACTGTCTGCACTTTAATTCTACTTTTAGTTTCTTTTCAGCCATTTATTTGCACGATACTTGATAGTCTTTGAAAGAGCTATACAATGAGTCCCACTCCTCTGCTCTTTCCCCATAGCCTTGCAAATTTTTCCTTTTCAAGTATATATCCAATTCCCTTTTGAATGTTACTATTGAACCTGCTTCCACCACTCTTTTAGGTAGTGCATTCCAGATCATAACAACTTGCTGCGTAAAAAAAATTCTCCTCATCTCCTCCCTAGTTCTTTTGCCAATTATCTTCTCTTCTGGTTACTGACTCTTCTGCCAGTGGAAACAGTTCCTTCCTATTTACTCTTTCTGGTTACTGACTTCTGCCAGTGGAAACAGTTCCTTCCTATTTACTCTTTCAAAACCCCTAATAATTTTGAACACTATTAAATCTCCCCATAATCGACTTGTTCTGCCACCTTCAAAGATTTGTGAGCATACACCCAAGATCTCTCTGTTCCTGCACTCCCTTTAAAATTGTACCATTTAGTTCATATTGTCTTTCCTCATTCTTCCTTCCAAAATGCATCACGCTTCTCTGCATTAAATTTCATCTGCCATGCGTCCATTTCACCAGTCTGTCTATGTCCTCCTGAGGTCTGCTACGACCCTCTTCACTGTTTACTACATTTCCAGGTTTTATATAATTTGCAAACTTTGAAATTATGTCCCCTACACCCAATCCATGTCATTAATATACATCAAAAAAAGCAGTGGTCCTAATATCAACCCCTGGGGGCACCACTGTATACTTCCATCCAGTCTGAAAAACAACCATACAACACTACTCTCTGCTTTCTATCTCTTAACCAAATTTGAATTCACATTGCCACTGTCCCTTTAATCCCATTCAATAAAGGGCACTTTATCAAACGCCTTTTTTTAAGTCCATATCGACAACATCAACTGCACTACCTTCATCAACCTTCTCCGTTATTTGTTCTATATTTCTTTGCTGGTTCAGTATTTTTTTCTCTTTAATTTGTCATGCTGCGTTGGAATTATACTTCAATGGGCATTTCATTATTATTGTTTTTATGCAGTTTAGCTTATATTTCTTTCCTATGCAGTCACAGTTTTTATCTATTAAATTATATCATTTTTCTTTCATTGCTTCATTTACAATATTCAATCAAAGGATTTGTTTCCTGTCAGCTGTTTGTTATGGTACATTTCAGTGATTATTATTTAATGTATAGGCTTTCAGATGGCAGTTCATTTCTTCGTGTTCAGTTGATTGCATAAATCATATTTCGGGATATTTTAGTCTTCCCCTAGAATTATTTGTTGTCTTATTGCTGATAACTTTCATTAGTTTCACTGTATCATTTGGTTTCTCATTTCACTGGTGGTCATTTTACATTTTTATCAGTTTATTGTCGTGTTTTTCATCCAATTCAGCATATTCGTATTTGTTATGTCATATTCTCTCAATCTCTATTCTCTCAATCTCTCTGTACTATCTTCTCTGTTACTTAAATTAGTTTTTAAGCAATGATGACCTGACATGCATTGGGTAACTTAGGTGGACCATACATTACAACAGTGATTACATTTCAAAAGTGCTTAATTGGCTGTAAAGCGCTTTGGGACGTCCTGAGGTTGTGAAAAGCGCTCGATAAATGCAAATCTTTCTTTCGTGCTCACTCACATTCCCTTCCGCTAGTTGCCTGGGTTGTTTGTCAATTATACAGGAATTTTAGTTCCTGCTGGGTATTTGGGTTTGAGCAGCTGGTCTGTGTCAGTTTATCCCAGTCGTCCACCTATTCCGTCAGTAATCATTAATTTGCAGTGGTCTATTTCAACCAAGATATTTTAAGCTATTTGTTTCACATGTGTGAGATTTCTATTGAAGAGCAAGATCTGCTTTCCACTTAATTTTTCTAACAAAAGAACCTACCTAAATCAATATGGCTTGAAATTTCAAAAGTGCATCTTAGAATGTCACATCATACAGCCTACCATACCAATCAATAGACAGCTCAGTTGTTTTCAGCTGTTCCTGTTTGGCTAGAAGTCTTTATTATAATAGATTTTTACAGTATGTTTACAAATAGCTGCTAATTGCTTTGGTCTGTTTAATTCAATCTCTATACCTGCAGATATACTGTGGCATTTATTTTTAGGTCACAGGTCATCTGAGGTCTCATTTTCTATTTTCCCAGTTTTCTTGAGTAGCATGATGTATCATTTTGGTCAGGTAAGTATCTGTCAATCAAATTCATTTCTTCTCTGCCTTGTGTCTCATTTAGAAGAATTAACTGCTTTGTAAGTTCTAGTTTTGTTTTCATCGCATCTGTCTTTCATTATGGGCCGGATATTCCGATCCCTACGGGTGTGTACACGCTGTGTACCCACCCGTAGGGACATCGGAAATGCTGGTTTCAGGCATGCACTGCGCATGCGTTGGAAACCGGCATTTCTGATCTGTCAAGAAAGCTCTTGACAGATCCTCCGGCTGTCCGGGAGAAGGGCCTCTGCGGGCGGATAGTTCCGCTTTTTGGAGACCCTCCGCCCGCAGAAAACACTTACAATTCTTGTGCCTGGTAAAAGCAGGCATAAGGCCTGCTTTTATCAGGATAAGAGTTGAAAAAAGTTTTTAAAAAATTTCTACTGATTTATCACTTAAAAATACTTTAAAAAAAGGTAAGTTTATTTTTAGCCCCGTAAAAAACTTTAATTATTTTTTTCAAAAATATAAAGTTTTGTTTAAATAGTTAATTTATTGGACTTTCAAGTCATTTTAAAAATGTGATTTAAAAAAAAAAATTATTTAAAGTTTTACTATGTTTTGGGGGTGATCTCCATTCATTTATTTGACAGGTCTTCCTGTCAAATGTATGAAGGGAGATTCCCTTCTTTGATTGGCTCCCCATGGCCCACGTGATCCCAGGGATGCTGCGAACTACCTGCGCCTCTGGGATACGTGCACACTGGCAGTTTGGAGAGGCCCAGCAGCGGAATTGTGCGCCTCCCGGGAGCCCTCAGGTAAGGGTGCAGATTTTTCCAGATCGCAGGCCTCCACCTGCGATCGGAATATCTGGGCCATTATTTTCCAACTTTTCTCAATAACAGTGACCTTTTCTTGACTGTGTCTTGTCTCCTTTTGAATGCATGTCTAACAGTTCTTCATATATCAAGCTTTTGCATCCTAACATATGGACTGCAGTACTTCTCAATATATCACATTTATATTACCCTTTAGTTATTATTGATCTCACATCCGTATTGATTTTTTTTTCAAATCACTATTGGGCATCTGATAATGTCATGCTGATTATGTAATTCTCATATTGTTGTAGGTATCGTACTGATCTTTTATAGTTGCATATTTTGTGTTGTGTTGTTGACCTATTATAATCAATATTACTCCAGCTAAACTAGCATTAAACTCCAGAGGTGAGACAAAATTTACAGCTTTGGTGAGATGCAGTGAAAAGATGCAGGCTGGGTGTGCCAGTTTATACCAGGAGTTTAATATTTGTATTTACACTTTAGCTGTGTTGGGCGTCAGTTCCTTAAGAAATTCATTTTCATTAAAAAAAAAATATGTTGCTTTAAATTCTGGGGTACTTGAAGAGAATTTTCACTTAAACCATTCATTGAGGTGGTCTTGATGCTTGCACTCTTCCATCCAGAGTTACTGGTTTCTTTAATCCTGTTAGAAAACTAAATAAAAACAACTTTGTTCAAGTCTCTATATTACCTGGTCTAGTGACAATTTGTAATCAATCGGGGCATCTCCAAGATTCTGGGTGCTTTAACCCACTGTCCTTTCACTCTTAGTACCTGTATAAGATTTCACAGCAGGCTCATGGAATGGAAGTCTTCCAGTTGCTTGCTATCAGGGCGGAGGTGGAAAAGAGTTTGTCCAAAGTCCCTGCTGGGCATAAGTTCACACCACAAACCTACCCGTGAATTGGCAATCTCACTTACAGACTCCATAAGGACAACTGATGTAAAAAAATGAAAGAAATAGCATCTTTGAGGTAGGAGGTTAAAGGACATTACTGAGCAAGTGTATCAATTCAGGAATGGGACTGAGCTTTTCTTCTGCAATGTTAAATAACACATTAGCTAGTAGAGCTTTTCTCTGCAAGCAACACATCTACCTCATGGACAATCTGTATTATGCCTTATTTGTGAGTGCTTGGTACTGATACCAGAAGCCTGAAATGGAAGGGTATTTTGTTCTCCCGCAGTGACATTCCCCTTTGAGGAGTAGAAAAAAAATTGCATTCCCAAACAACAATTGCCCGGAATTTGCGGTTGGGAGGATGGCAAATTGTCAGCATCGCCATCATTCCACCTTTGAAACTGACCGCAACTTCAGGATTTGGCGCATGCGCAGGCACGTGCGGAAATCCCGAAGTTGTGGTCAGTCATTGACAACCTCAAAACTGGCTGTGCTGTGCCCTCCCCCTGCGCCCCCACAGAGCCAACAATCAGTGTAATCAGCCAAATCATTGAAACTGACAAAAATTCCCCACTAAAAGTTAGATCCAAAGGGATAAGGTGTAACTGGAGTTTTGACAGCGTTATTACTGCTAAACAAATGTTAAGGGCCTGGAAAACCCATTTTAATTTTGTGCAGTGTGAAATCTGTCCATTTCAATAAAAAATAAAATTTTTAAGACTCTTTTCAGAAAAAAAAGTTTTTAATTTCTTTTTAAACTTTGACCATCTTTCTTTCAGGTTTGCCTTTTCCCCATGTGAGAGCCACAATCTTTGTTGTGCTCTCTCCAACATTTTTAAAAAGTTAGAATTTTAAGGGTTTATTCGCTTCCTTGTTTGCTGTCTGTGAGAATTCTGCCTTTTGATTGGCTGCTTAGACAGCTTGTTGAAGTCACAGCAGTTCGCACAAGGGTGTCCCCACTAACTTCCGTTGATTTGAATTGAAAGTCGGGAAACCCGAAGTTCTCGAGATCCTTGTGCAAAGCATACTTTGGGGCCAGCACCGAACATCTTCGCTTCATTGCTGACCGCAAATTCCGGGCCAATCTGTTGATATCATACTTAAGTGAGTTTGCATATCCCTGGTGATCTACCTATCAACACAAAACAATACTAAGGAAGGAGGCCAATTAGCAGAAATCATTAATTTCAGAATACACTACCAGCTGATGATAAATAAGTATCTTAGAAATCACTACTAATTAGCTAGCCATCAATAAAAGTTCTACCTGCTGGTAGAATTTCTACTTGTCTTGTGATATCTAACTAGATCACTCATTTGGAACTGCTCCCTTGTAGTGAACAGGTGATGTAACCTTACAGGACATGAGTAATAGACCTTTAAGTGTTTATTCATTTCAGAGTAATTGAACTGGTTCTCAAGATTCCTAACTATAATGAAATTTCTGCCAGTTAAATCCATTTTAGTGAGAAATTGTTAAAAGGAAATTTCATTGACCTCTTTACTTAATGCTTAATGATTTCAATTCACTTTGAGAGATAAACATGCACTTTTTATACTTTTTAATCTACCAAGTTCAAGGTTTTAATTCTTTAATTGGAAAATCATATAATCCTGCACCTTTTAACAGTTGCAAAAATAGGTTCAAGATGATTAATATAATCATCTAAATCAATATGGGTGATTAATGACCAGAATGCACTATACACAATTACATTACATTTTTATATTTTTCCTTCTTTCCCCCTCCTCCCCATGGATCACACGTCAGTAAAGTGTACACATCATTTTGTTCACCAAGACGCAATGCAGAGTTTGGCCTTAGAAGTGTTCTTCATTCATACAAACCATGGCATGGCACCATGGTGCTGAAGGCATTTCAAATGGAGGGAGTGAAAAGGAATGTTGCAGTGGTAGGGGACAGTATACTCAAGGGGATAGATACGGTTCTCTGCAGCCACAACCGGGAGTTCCGAAGGCTGTTGCCTGCCCTGTACCAGGGTTAAGGATATCTCCTCGCGGTTGGAGAAGAATTTGGATTGGGAGGGGGAGGGTCCAGTTGTCGTGGTCCATGTATGAACCAACGACATAGGTAGAAGTAGGAATGAGGTTCTGCTGAGAGAGTTTGAGGAGCTAGGGTCCAAATTAAAATGCAGAACCACGAAGGTAATAATCTCTGGATTGTTACCTGAGCCACGCACCAATTGGCAAAGGGACAAGCAGATCAGAGAGTTAAATGCGTGGTTCAAAGAGTGGTGTGGAAGGCAGGGGTTTCGATTCATGGGGCACTGGCATCAGTACTAGGGAAAGAGGGAGCTGTTCCGTTGGGACCAGTGTCATGGCGAATTGAAAAACTAGGGCTGTAGATAGGGCTTTAAACTAAAAAGGGTGGAGGGGGAGAGGTCAGGTGAGGGGAAATTTAAAAATCTAAAGAGAAAAGTCAAGGCAATTGAGCAGCATAACGATTTGAGTAAAGAGAAGCAGAGTGTGACAGGAAGGGACAGAGAGTTTAACGGTAATAGTGCATCAGCGAATAAGGTGCAAGTAGGGAATACTGGTAAAAAGTTAAAATTAAAGGCTCCTTATCTGAATGCATGAAGCATTTATAATAAGATAGATGAATTAGTAGCAAAAATAGAGATAAATGGTGATAAATGAAAAGTGATCCATCCGTGCATCTAAATGCATTTGCCTTTATAGTTAGACTTGTCCTTGCATGTTTAGATTTTTTAATCTTTTGAGCAACAAGTTGCTGAAAGTGCAAGCTGATAACATCGCAATGAGGGAAACTGGGCATATGGGACCTGAATGAACAGGGCAAGCAACTGCATATCTCTTTAACCAATCAGTTTGAAGAATTGTGAAATTAAGGACAGAGAAGGAAGTGTAAATTAGAGTGGATGAATTCAATATCAAACCAGGTACAGAATGAAAAATAAAGAGAGGGAAATAAAGATTGGATTAAGAGAAATAAAGGCCGCGATTCTGTTCATGGAGGCGGGTTGGTGTCAGGAACAGAGCTCGGCGGGTTCCGAACCCGCTGCCGGCACCAGCCGGCGTTTCGACGCAATTTTGGGTTAATTGGGCTAATTGAGCCCACCGTGTGGGTTACCCGCCCTCATCACAAGGTGCGGGTCCGTTCAGCTGCTCTGCTGACGCGTGTGTAGCCGGAGTACTTAAGGGGGCCATTCCACAGTTACATCTGAAGTCGTTTATGCTGCTTCTGACTGCTGCTGGTGCTCAATATGTCTGCAGACAGACAGAAGGCAGCTCCCCTGTTCAATGAGGAATCCCTGCATGTTCTTGTTGAGGGAGTCAGAGCTCGTTGTGAGGTCCTGTACCCGGGAGATGGAAGAAGGAAATCTCCTCAGCAGACGAAGGCAGCCTGGCTGCGAATAGCTGGGGAGGTGAATGCCAGGTCAATGGTAACACGCACATGGATTTAATGCAGGAAGAGGTTCAATGATCTCCTGTGCACAGGAAAAGTGAGTATAAAAGCACAATTCCCTTAATTCTGTTGTGCCTGTCATCACATCCCCATCACTCTGCATTGTCAACCCTACCCCTGCACATCCTCACTCAAGCCAGCATCACTTGCACCATCAACCTTCCCTCTCTCCCTATGTACAGAATCACTACCCCATCTAACTATGCACCCCTCACACCCACCCTCATGGCTATGCACTGACAACAACTAGCAACTCAAAAGGAAGGAACTTGGTAATGGGAACCCACTCCATCGTAGTCTCCCTCCAAACATCTATCCTATCCATTCTATACACTCATTCTATCACTCTCACTGAGAATCCAATTCTTTCCCTCATTGCAGGAAAAGAGAGCCCACAATAAGAGGGAGAGAGGAAGAACAGGAGGAGGACCACCATCTGTGGCACAGCTGGCCAACGCTGAGGAGGCAGCTCCAGACATTGCTGGAGGTCCTGAGGAGCTTGAAGTGAGGGACGGGAGAGACGGACTCAGTAGAGCAACCTGGTGATTTTTTTCCAGGCATCTGATTTGGCATTCATGAGTGACGAATATGGGATCTGATGTTCATATAAATGTAGTCATGATCATGTGCACAATGGTATGTGTCTGCAATCTACATCACATGTGTAACTCATGTCTTTACTCTCCCGCAGGACCATCAAGAGCACCCCTCCCTACTGTCCAGGAAGAAGAGCAGGAGGACTCCTCAGAGGAACCTCCATCTCTGAGGGAGCAGCGTCAGCAGAAATGAGTGCACCCAGCACCAGCGCAGAGATGCACACCTCGGTGGGTAGTTTGCGACACAGAGTAGTATTGTCACCTGGTGTTTCACAAATCACAAGTGAGCAAGAGCAGATGATGGAGACAGGGACAGCAGTGGAGAGTCATCGTCAGAGGCCACAGTGCGCTCCTAGCTCTGCTCAGCTGCATGTAGACGCTGAGCCTCTGGGGCCATCTGGAAAGAGAGCGGTGCTGGAGCTTCAGGAACAAGTGCAGGAGGCTCTGAGTGGCTTTGCAAGCACGATGACTGCGAGTGTGCAAAGAATGGAGGAGTCCATCTCAAACATGAGCAATGCCATGGTGCACGCAATGGCGAATGTGGGTCCCGCAATGGAATGGATGGCAACCTCCATGGAGGACATAATTCGTCAGAATCAAAACAACACGGTGACTCTTCTAGATAGATGGTCAGATATGGAGGATAGAAGGGCATCTATCGTGGAGAGGAACCAGAGGTACATGGATGTCCCCATTATGAGGACTGTCAGTACAGAGATGGGTCCACATGGCTCCACTGATATGCAGCAAGGTGCTCTCCAGCTACTTGCTAGCAGAGATGTGCAGGTGACCCATGAGAGGGATGATGGTGGGAGGGGACATGCAAGTGAGGGCTCCTCTCCAAATGCTCAAACTTCCATCCCCTTGCCAACCCCTCGGTCAGAGCCCCAGATGAGCACCCAAGCAGTGATGGCTGAGTCTGCCGCAGGAGGAGCAGACTTTGGCGGGGCCTTCACAGGCTCCAAAACCCAGAGGATGACCGCCAAAGGCGTCTCAGCAGGCACAGCAGGGAGGTGAGCAGGCTGTCTCTACATCTGCTGAAGCCACAGGGGAGCACAACGTAGAAGCACAAGTAAGAGAAAGATGATATGTAAATAAGCACAAGGGTTCTCACTTGGGTGTTCTGATAGATTTAATTCTGAAGTTTCTGTTCTTTTCTTATGTTGGAATAAATTTATGTTGAATGAAGGTTTGACATCATTGCCATATGTGTCCTGACAATTTGAGGTGGCACTGTGAAGGGCAAGTGCACCTTTAAAATCCAGCAATGCAGGTGACAGTGGATATAGAGTGAACACCACATACTTGCAGCCTAAACACAGAATGTGGTTCCCAAATTATTCAATCACCAACCTCTGACATTTGAAAATGACCACATTTGAGAGCGCAGAATTTTAGACTGCAGTTGCAACTGTGAAGTTTCCAGCTCATTGGTGTTACCAGCACACTGCCTGCCGTGTTCTCCAAACGTCGTGAAACCCGACCCAAAAGTAGAAAAATTGAAAAATGGTGTCATAATTGCTCCAAACAAGCACTTAACAAGCAGTTAAGTGCCTTTAATCCCTTACCCGCCGCTTGGTGTCGGGTCTGTTTTTCAATCATAGACCTGACACTTGGGAATGTTGCGTGGAGGCAGGATCGCGGCGGGTTCGGAACCCGCCGTCAATCATTTCGGATTTAACCCCTGACCCGCCTCCAAACCCGCCCTCTGAGTGCCGGCAGAATCATGGCCAAAGAGATAGAAAGGAAAGGTTAAAAAAAAATGTAATTCATATTTTGATATTTAAAAAATCTCAAACAACAATTCAAACCTGAAGGAATGAGTCACCACACTTATAATAGTTCATTTTCAGTACCAGAGAGGTTGATTGGCGGTAATTAACACTTATCACGTTGGCTATTTAGACTGGAATGGATTAGATTTAACTTTCTCTGCTGAGTTTAGTTCATATCTATCGCGCAAATACAGCAACTGCACACCATTCAATGCAATTCTTTGGTGAGCCAGACAGCGAGATGCTGTTTTCTCAAAGCTAACAGCAGAGCAGCTCAACTCGGACAGCAACTTTTGGATATTCACATTTAACAGTGCCTCTGCCCTCACCTGACGTTGCTGTACCTTTTACGCATAAATAACGGCAAGTGCCATTAGCTTCACTGTTATTTTGACAGCAAAATCTGGCCCATAATCTATTTCACAATTTACAGAAATGTGTCTATCTATTAGATTAAAAAATCTTGCATCTGTGCCACAGTGGGACAGATGTGGCACACTGTTCAGTGCCATTCACAACTCCTCAGATAATGAAGTAGTCCATGCCCACATGCAACAAGACCTGGACGACGTTCAGGCTTGGGCTGATAAGTGGCAGGTAACATTCGCGCCACAGAAGTGCCAGGCAATGACTATCTCCAACAAGCGAGAGTCTAACCACCGGCCCTTGACATTCAATGGCATTATCATCGCCGAATCCCCCACCATCAACATCCTGGGGGTCACCATTGACCAGAAACTTAACTGGACCAGCCACATAAATACTGTAGCAACAAGAGCAGGTCAGAGGCTAGGTATTCTGCAACGAGTGTCTCACCTACTGACTCCCCAAAGCCTTTCTACCATCTACAAGGCACAAGTAAGGAGTGTGATGGAATACTCTCCACTTGCCTGGATGAGTGCAACTCCAACAACACTCAAGAAGCTCAACACCATACAGGACAAAGTAGCCCGCTTGATTGGCACCCCATCTACCACCTTAAACATTCACTCCCTCCACCACCGGCATACCGTGGCTGCAGTGTGTACCATCTACAAGATGCACTGCAGCAACTCGCCAAGGCTTCTTCGGCAGCACCTCCCAAACCCGCGACCTCTTCCACCTAGAAGGACAAGGGCAGCAGGCGCATGGGAACACCACCACCTTCAAGTTCCCCTCCAAGTCACACACCATCCTGATTAGAAGTATATCGCCAATCCTTCATTGTCGCTGGGTCAAAATCCTGGAACTTCCTACCTAACAGCACTGTGGGAGTACCTTCACCACACAGACTGCAGTGGTTCAAGAAGGCGGCTCACCACCACCTTCTCAAGGGCAATTAGGGATGGGCAATAAATGCTGGCTTTGCCAGCGACGCCCACATCCCATAAATGAATATTAAAAAAAACATCTAATGCCACACTTTCTTACTGATGTGAAACAATCTTAAAAAATAGAAAGAAACCTGAATCATTGACCTGGAACTTAAAATTTACAAGCAAGCCACAACTGCCCTATTTACAATCAGCGATAATTATCTCTTTCTGCCTCTTTTAATCAATGAAGGGACAAGCCAAGTTAACAGTTAAATATTACAACCATGATCTGGACCGCAGATTACCTATGAGCAACACTACTAGCTTTAATTAATAGGTGAATTTTGTTGCAAAGAGTTAATAGAAGGCTACGAAAATTATAATACTGTACTTCCACATTATTGTACATTCAAGGCAACACTGTATTTGATTTGTAAGAGCTGGCAATATGTTTTTACCAATTCACGAACTTAAACCTGAAGTATTTTTGCTCAATTTTCATGCATCACAGACTGTGTATTATGAAATTGGTGTATAATAATTTATATTGTACAGCTCTCCAGTATCACGAATCAAATATTGCTGCCCTCTGACATTACTTGTCAATAGATTATTTCTATTTACTCAGCTAATCACATATAACACAAAATACTTCCTATTTCTTAATATTTCCGATATTACACAACAGTGAGTACACTTCAAAAGTACCTAATTGGCTGTAAAGCACTTTGGGACATCCTGAAGTCATGAAAGACGCTATATAAATGCAAGTGCTTTCCTTTACTTTTCATAAATCTGCACGATATATAATTGTAAAAGTTCTGCTAAAACACTTTCCTGTAACATTATCACTTTCTGCCATGCAATCAAACTACTTATTTTGTTATAAACATTCCTTTCCTAAATATGAAACTGCACAATATATGACAATGGAATAAAGAAATCTGAAGAGGAAAACACATCATAGAAGACTATATACAGAATAAAAATAATATTGCATATGCCCCGTGGACAGAACTGGTTCAACTGGTTCTACAAGATGCACCGCAGCAACTCGCCAAGGCTTCTTTGGCAGCACCTCCCAAACACGCAACCTCTTCCACCTAGAAGGACAAGGGCAGCAGGTGCATGGGATCACCACCACCTCCAAGTTCCCCTCCAAGTCACACACCATCCTGACAGCAGTATATCGCCGCTCCTTCATCGTCACTGGGTCAAAATCCTGGAACTCCCTCCCTAACAGCACTGTGGGACTGCAGCGGTTCAAGAAGGCGGCTCACCACCACCTTCTCAATGGCAATTAGGGATGGGCAATAAATACTGGCCTTGCCAGCGACGCCTACATCCCGTAAACGAATTTAAAAAAACTGGCCAACAGCCTTTTCCATCAGATAACGTTGTCTAAACTGTTTTTTTTTAAATAAGGCTTTCCTTAAGAAATGCTCTAGTGCTTATTTTCTCAGAGAGAAATGTTAACATTAAACTTACATATGTAGTTGGAAAAAAATAATTATAATATGCTTTTCAGAAAAATATATCAACATTAGTGGTTACTTTCACAACCATTTTTCTACAGTGGTGTAGCCTTTTGCACACGACAGCCTAGGTTTTCTGCTGGAGTTATGGTTGCGCGGAGCAGGAATTGCTTCCATGATCTGCATCAACAGCTTCCCATTTGCCCCTCAGCACTTTCGAAATTTTCTGACAGAAATGTCATGCCGCATACCTCACGCGAATGAGGGAAATACACCATTCAACATACTCGTCATTTGCAACCTAGCCATGCTGAATGCTAGGAATAGAGATGCATTCCTACCATCCGGAGTTGCTATGGCAAGGGCATATTTGAATATTCAAGAGAAGCTAGTCTATGCATTCAATGTGTTCAGTTCTGGACACCGCACCACACCTCAGGACGGATATATTGGTCTTGGAGGGGATGCAGCGCAGATTCACTAGAATGATAACAGGACTAAAAGGGGTAAATTATGAGGACAGGACTAGGCTTGTATTCTCTTGAGTATAGAAGATTAAACAGTGATCTAATTGAGATGTTTAAGATGATTAAAGGAGTTGATAGGATAGATAGAGAGAAACTATTTCCTCTGGTGGGGGAGGGCAGAACAAGGGGGCATAACCTTAAAATTAGAGCTAGGCCATTCTGGGGTGATGTCAGGAAGCACTTCTTCACACAAAGGGTAGCGGCAATCTGGAACTCTCTCTCCCCCACAAAGCTGATGAGGCTATATCAATTGAAAATTTCAAAACTGAGATAGATAGATTTTTTTTAGGCAAGGGTATTAAGGGTTACAGATCAGCCATGATCTAACTGAATGCAGAACATGCTTGAGGGGCTGAATAGCCTAATCCTGTTCATATGTTGCTATGCAATTGATTACAGGCTGAGGCACTTTCTAAAAAAAAAGAACAAAATATTACTATTTCTGTTGAGCAGCAGCACGTAGGCCGTCAGTCACACTACATGCAGCAGACTTTCAGCAGCCATTATTCCCTCCACCCACAAAGTCACATATGCAAGGTGACCTGACCCCAGAAATTGGGCCGGGATCAGGTGCAGAATCCAGGATACTCCTGTGGTGCCCACCACACAAACGTGGAAAATCTCAGCATGCATGTGCGATTTTGAGAAGAGGAATGAGGAGATACAAATGTGAAGAAAGACTTGCAAAATTGGGACTGTTTTCATGGGTGATTTGATAGAGGTCTTTAAAATAATGAAGGGATGAGACAGCGTAAATAGAAACAGACTGTTTCCAGTAGTTGTGGGGTCCAAAACAAGGAAACACAGATTAATTGTATTGAGATTTAGGAGAAACCTTTATTTCCTTTACACAGTGAGTTGCAAAGCTGTGGAATGCATTACCAGAGACAGTGATTGAAGAATGTCAACATTTAATAACAGGATAGATAGGTAGTTGAAGGAAAGGGGATAAAGGGATATGGAAACAAATGTGGGCACTTGGGATTAAGAAAGAAAGAGTTGCATTTATATCACATCTTTCATGACCTCAGGACATCCCAAAGTGCTTTACAACCAACAAAGTCATTTGTATAGCCATTGTTGTAATGTAGGTAAAATTGCAGCCAATTTTCACACAGCAAGGTCCCACAAAAAGCAATAAGATAAATGAGCAGATAATCTGTTTTAGTGATGTTGGTTGAGGGATAGCTATTAGTCAGGACCCGGGGGAGAATTCCCATTGCTATTCTTCGAAATAGTGTCATGGAATCTTTTACGTCCACCTGAGAGGGCAGACAGGGCCTTGGTTTGATGTCTCATCTGAAAGACGGCACTTCCAACAGTGCAGGACTCCCACAGCACTGCACTGGAGTGTCAGCCTAGATTTTGTGCTCAAGTCTCTGGAGTGGGTCTTGAATTCACGACCTTCTGACTCAGAGGCGAGAGTGCTACCACTGAACCAAGGTTAACATCTGATTAGGACTTTTGCTTATGTGGGGGAGAAGCGCCAACACGGAATTGCTGTTCTTTCTAATTAATTCTAGGTAAAACAACATCTTTGTGAATTTCAGAAAAACTAGACTTAATCAGGAATATCACTATCACGTCAAATGTTTCAGAAAACATGCTTTTACGAAAATGGATGAAATATTTTAAATACCATATTTTTATAGCATGAAGATCATTTGTAACAAGTTTCCATTCATTTAGTAATCAATCAAAGTATTGTCCTCGCCAAAAGTCAAAGTCCTGCCAGATTTGTAAATCTAGTACAAAATGTGCTAAATAGCAATAAAATATTGCAGCTATTTTAATCAAATCATTTTCTCTAGGGGCTCGTAACAAACATGCCAAATAACATTAATTGCTGTTTAGTGCTGTTATTTCACAATGTAAATTTATTTTTTTGCATTTTTACTGCTGAATATAATGTATTATGTATTTTGTATTATATAAATGTAACAAATAGAACACATCATCACACTGCTTAGCAGATTTAAGTTGCACTTTGTAGAAAGGTTGAGGTATATGTAGCCTCTGTACTTCCATTGAAAGCATATTGACAGCCCATGCTATTTTGTAGCTATAAATCTTCAGTGAACATAATGAATTGCTGATATACAAAAGTAGAAAGATGACAGCAAACACATCTTCACCTCTAACAATAAACCACAGATTTGTAAGGTGAGACCATAGCCACTATGCTACCAGGACACTTACTTTAATTTGTCAAAGTCTTTAATATCCTTTTGGTTAAGTCCTCATGAAAGTAATTTTTCACAACGAAAATCCACTTTTAATAGTAACGTACCTCTCCGTTAATGCTAACTGAGGCAAAATGTTTTACAGACTGAAAGATCATTCTTTAGTCACATACTTTTAAGTAGATTAATCGAATAAATTTTAGTATATTAATAATAAAAAAAATCATTAAGCAGCTGACAGACAGAATTCACACAAGGAAACTCCTATAGCAATAAACATAGTGAAAAGTTGTATGTCAGCTTTTTCAAGTGTTTTATGAATAGGCTATTAACACATTCTGAGGGTTTTGCTATGTGACTACAGATCGTTAAGGGCTGATTAATGGAGCAAACTATAGGCAACGAGAGTACAAGGGCACCTTAGATCACTGAGGATCTGCTGCAACTGAAGAAAAGGGTAACACTTTATAATTATACTTGCATTTACATAACACCTTATCACATTGTCTAAACATCCCTAAGCGCTTCACAAAATGAATTACCTTTTGGATAGGCAGTGATTGTTGGCATGTAGGCTAACATGGCATCTATGAGTCAACAATGAGATGAATTACCAGTTAATCTCTTTTTTTGGTGCTATTGGGTGAGGTAGAAATGATTGTAAGGTCACTGGGAGAGGTCCCTGCTCCTCTTCAAATACTGTCACTAGATCTTTAATGTATGTCTAAATGGAGGAGGGGAAGTATTTAATCATGACACTGAATGAGATAGAAGGATGAAGAGTAGGATATTCTGAAGATACAGGTGTGGAGCAGAGAGGGCAGTATGGGTGATGGGAGAAGGAATGGGATGTAAGAGCATGGTGGTGGGAAAGGAAGAGGGAGACAGAAATATGGAGAATATGATGACATAGATACAGAAGAAGTGGAAGTAAATGACTAATGGGAAGGCAAAATAATCATATCATCATTGTCTGTGTTCTATTTTTCCAATAGACAAAGAAAGCAGTTCTGTTCCCTTGAGCAGTTCATAGATATCTATGCGCACCAGAAGAGGTGTGACAAAGTTCGACACATGAGTCTATTAATTAAATTTAAAGCTGTAGAGATTCAAGGTAAACCCTGAGAATAGATAATACACTGGTTGAGCAACAAGAAACAAGGAGTACTCATTAGAAGAGTTATGTCAGAGTGGGGAAAAGTACTGAATGGGGCACCTCTGGTTCACTATTTGTTTCTGATGTACATAAACAACCTGGATTCAGAAACCCAACGCAAAGGGGTTAAATTTACAGATGATACCAAATGAGGAAAGGCAGTGGAATCAGAAGAGGAGGCTCAGAAACAACAGAATGAATCAGACAAAATATGTAAGTGAGCAGAACAAGGGCAGATTAAATTTAATGTAGCCACATGTAAAGTACTACATATAGGAAGAAGAAAATGCTGACACACATGAATAGTGTTGAAATAGCTAAGGATGATGCTAAAAGAGATATAGGAGTCTTAGTGGACTCAATGCTAAACATGTCCAACCAACTTGGAAATATGTTGCCGTTCCTTCATCGTCGCTGGGTCAAAATCCTGGAACTCTCTCCATATCAGCACTCTGGGAGTACCTTCACCACACGGACTGCAGTGGTTCAAGAAGGTGGCTCACCACCACCTTCTCAAGGGCAATTAGGGGTGGACAATAAATGCTGGCCTTGCCAGTGATGCCCACATCCCAGGAACGAATAAAAAAAAATGCAGAGCAGCAATCAACAAAGCAAATTGTATGTTGAACTACAAAGCCAAAACAGTAGAATATAAGGGCAGGGTACGATAGCGTTGTGTTTATGTTACTGGACTAGTAATACAGAGGCATCTGAGAGGTGATTTTATAGAGGTATTTAAGAATGTTCAGGAAACAGAAGAAGGTAATCCAGAATATTACTTTAAATTAATCTGCAGGTTTGGAACTAAGGGATAGAGATCAGGAAATTGTTCTTTACACAAAGAGTGATCAACATGTGCAATAAACTCCCAGATAGAGTCGAGGAGGCAAAAACCATAGAATCATTGAGAAACAATTGGATTCTACAATGGGGGATAGTAAAATCACTGAAGAAATTAATCAAATGGGAAGAATGGCCTTCCTTATCCATAATTATCTTGCAAGTGGGTTTAATCAGACAGCTCCACTGAGATGAGCGCTGTGGAAGTTGCTAATTAGGTCACTGGAAATGAGCATATGCAGTCTTTAGTATTCACTTCTGTGGCTAGGGGTCCATAGCAAGCAACATGGGGATGTCTTTGGTGTACTTTCTGTCTGTGGTGAGTTGAGCAGCTGGAAATGTATGGCGAGATTTGGAGCTGATAAACCAGGGGCTGGATTTTGCCAGCCCTGGGGAGGCGGGTTTGGAGGCGGGACTGCTGGGAAAATGGCAGAATTTGGGGGCGGGTGCCCGACCCCGCCCCCAACCTGCCTCCATGCCATCTTGCCAGGAGGCGAGTAGCCGTCCCGCACCGGATCCCATCTCCTTGGAGGCGGGAAGGGATTACAGCCACTTAACTGCCTGTAAACAGGTAGTTAACAGGCAGATAAGAGGATTATCCCCATTGTGCCCACACAAGTGCGGGCTTCCCGAAGGCTCCGAATCCCACCAGGGTCACCGAGGCAAGCAGTGGGTCTGCGGGGGTCGGAGGGGTGCAAAAGTGCGCTGTGAAGGTAAGTGATGGGTGCAAGTGTGGAGAGGTGAGTATGTGAGGTAAGTGGAAAGTCTTAGAAAAAGTTTACTTACCTTTGTTTCTTCCTGCAGGCTTCAATCGGTGGGTATGCGGAGAGTCTCGCACCTCCACAGCAGAGATAACAGAAGGCCATTGCATTCTCCAATGCAACAACCATCCAATTTCTGCAAAAGAAAGAGGTTTGATGAAGTCTTGAATTCAAGAACTCATCAAACTACAGAGAATGTTAGAGTTTGACAGCTTCACAGAGCTGTCAAACGATGACAATTCATCTGTCAAAAATGTTTGACAGATGAAACGTCATACGCTGACATTCTCTGTAACCGGCTTTCCCTTAATTGGCCTGCTAAACCCGCTGGGCGGGCTTAACAAGGTCAATCAAGGGAAAATAACGTGGGTTGGCCAGAAGTCGATGGAGGTGGGACTGAAACCCGACAAGTGGGAGTCCCGCCTCCAAAAGCTCCCCATTGGCAAAATCCAGCCCCTGCTGATCATGCACCAGGTGATCTTACTGGCAGGAGTGAATAAAGGAAAAATAAAGGTTGACAACCCCAACTCCCATTGGTCTCCAATTATCCACAAAAATTCTCAGATAATTGAGAATGTGGATAATGGGAATGGTTGAGATTTTACTGTGTGTATTACTTTTGAGAAAAATATCCTGCATAGATAGAAAAAAACCCTACATTTATAGAAAAGCATTTTTTTATTTGCCATTTTCATTTTCTCCCTTTCTACTATTGATCTGACACCCATAATAGAAACTTGAGGGGCTGGGAGAATTATGTACAAAATAAAATTTCTACTACAATACTGTAGAGTTTTAAGCCAATTAATGTTTAACTAGTTGAGAAGTGAAGTACACTGAAAATATGCCATATATAAGCAAGTTCACCTAAGTGATTCTATTCTTTCCTTGGTTATTGATCGATCTAGTCACTGCTTCACCCGTCCATACTTTTCGTCTCAAAGAAGTGGTAAATATAAATAATGGCCCAAAAATTCGGCCGTTCTTGGGTGAGTACTCAGTGCGTACTCACCCGTATTCATTCCCGAAGTGCCGGTTTCTTGCATGCACTGCGCATGCGCGGGAAACCGGCACTTCCGGTATGGTGAAGGGGGCGGTTCCAAGGTGAACCGCGTGCGCACTAGAGGCTGCGCGCACGCAGCACACTTAGATTTTTTTTCAGGTTTCAACGCGAGGGTAAGTATGGAAGATTCTACGCTAGTAAAAAGGAGGCGTAAGACCCCTTTTGAACAAGGTAAGTAGTTAATTAAGTATAATTTGAAATTTTTTTCAACAGGTTTATCTTTTTTAGATACTTTAAAGAAAGGTAAGTTTATTTTTATAACTTTTAAAAAGTATTTTAATTTTTTCAAAAATTAAATTTTTTGTTTAAAGTGGTGAATTTATTTAACTATAGTTATTTTATAAATGTGATGGTTTTTTTTTTAAATTTATTTGAGGTTTAGCTGTTCTTTTGGGGCCAATTTCAATTCACAGATTTGACAGGTCGCCTGTCAAATCTATGAATGAAAGATGGTCTGCTGCCATTGGCTCTCCATGGCCCACGTGATCCCAGGGGTCGCATCGTACTAACTGCGCCCCTGGAACACGCAAGCACTGCGCGCCAGCTCTTGGGAGAGGCCCGGGACCCGAAGTTCCTGTGGGCCCAAAACACAACGGCAGGCGCGGTGGGTAAGAGCGCGCGTGATCCTTACCCCTGCGGCAAGCCGGCCACGCGAATTTCTAGGCCATACACATTATATGGAGCAATTATACTAGAAAGATGCCTCTATTATGATAACTCATTCCCATATCATAAGAACATAAGAACATAAGAAATAGGAGCAGGAGTAGGCCAATCGGCCCTTCGAGCCTGCTCCGCCATTCAATAAGATCATGGCTGATCTGATCCTCACCTCAAATCTAAAGAACACAAGAAGTAGGAGCAGGACCCGGCCACTCAGCCCCTGGGCCCGCTATGCCACCCACAGGGCCTTGACCGATCCGAACTCAGCCTCATGTCCAATTTCCTGCCCGCTCCCCATAACCCCTAATTCCCTTTACTTCTAGGAAACTGTCTATTTCTGTTTTAAATTTATTTAATGATGTAGCTTCCACAGCTTCCTGGGGCAGCAAATTCCACAGACCTACTACCCTCTGAGTGAAGAAGTTTCTCCTCATCTCAGTTTTGAAAGAGCAGCCCCTTATTCTAAGATTATGCCCCCTAGTTCTAGTTTCACCCATCCTTGGGAACATCCTTACCGCATCCACCCGATCAAGCCCCTTCACAATCTTATATGTTTCAATAAGATCGCCTCTCAATCTTCTGAACTCCAATGAGTAGAGTCCCAATCTACTCAACCTCTCCTCATATGTCACCCCCTCATCCCAGGGATTAACCGAGTGAACCTTCTTTGTACTGCCTCGAGAGCAAGTATGTCTTTTCTTAAGTATGGACACCAAAACTGTATGCAGTATTCCAGATGCGGTCTCACCAATACCTTATATAACTGCAGCAATACCTCCCTGTTTTTATAATCTATCCCCCTAGCAATAAAAGCCAACATTCCGTTGGCCTTCTTGATCACCTGCTGCACCTGCATACTAACTTTTTGATTTTCTTGCACTAGGACCCCCAGATTCCTTTGTACTGCAGTACTTTCCAGTTTCTCGCCATTAAGATAATAACTTGCTCTCTGATTTTTCCTGCCAAAGTGCATAACCTCACATTTTCCAATATTGTATTGCATCTGCCAAATCTCCGCCCACTCACCCAGCTTGTCTATATCTCCTTGTAGGTTTTTTATGTCCTCCTCACTTTCTACTTTCCCTCCCATCTTTGTATCATCTGCAAACTTTGATATGTTACACTCGGTCCCCTCCTCCAAATCGTTAATATAGATTGTAAAGAGTTGGGGACCCAGCACCGACCCCTGCGGAACACCACTGGCTACTGGTTGCCAGTCCGAGAATGAACCATTTATCCCAACTCTCTGCTTCCTGTTAGATAACCAATCCTCCACCCATGCCAGAATATTCCCCCCAATCCAGTGATTTTTTATCTTGAGCAATAATCTTTTATGTGGCACCTTGTCGAATGCCTTCTGGAAGTCTAAATACACTATGTCCATTGGTTCCCCTTTATCCACCCTGTACGTTATGTCCTCAAAGAACTCAAGCAAATTTGTCAGACATGACTTCCCCTTCATAAAGCCATGCTGACTTTGTCCTATTAAATTATGTTTATCTAAATGTTCCGTTACTGTCTCCTTAATAATAGACTCCAAAATTTTACCCACCACAGATGTTAGACTAACTGGTCTATAATTTCCAGCCTTCTGCCTACTACCCTTTTTAAATAAGGGTGTTACATTAGCAGTTTTCCAATCTGCCGGGAGCTTTGCTGAGTCCATGGAATTTTGGAAAATTATTACCAAAGCATCCACAATCCCTACTGCCACTTCCCTCAAGACTCTAGGATGTAAGCCATCAGGTCCAGGGGATTTATCCGCCTTGAGTCCCATTATTTTACTGAGTACCAATTCCTCAGTGATTTTAATCGTATTTAGCTCCCCCCCCCCTAGAGCCCCCTGTTTGTCCAGTGTTGGGATATTCTTAGTGTCCTCAACCGTAAAGACTGAAACAAAATATTTGTTCAGCATTTTTGCCATCTCCATGTTTCCCACCATTAATTTCCCGGTCTCATCCTCTAAGGGACCTACGTTTGCCTTAGCCACCCTTTTTCTTTTTATATAACTATAGAAACTCTTGCTATCTGTTTTTATATTTTTTGCTAATTTATTTTCATAATCTATCTTCCCTTTCTTAATCAATCCTTTAGTTACTTTTTGCTGTCTTTTGAAGACTTCCCAATCTTCTATCCTCCCACTAAGTTTGGCTACCTTATATGTCCTTGTTTTTAGTTGGATACTATCCTTAATTTCTTTACTTAGCCACGGATGGCTGTCATTTCTTTTACACCCTTTTTTCCTCAGTGGAATATATATTTTTTGAAAGTTGTAAAATAACTCCTTAAATGAACACCACTGCTCATGTACCGTCTTACCCTTAAATCTATTTTCCCAGTCCACTTTAATCAATTCCGCTCTCATACCATCATAGTCTCCTTTATTCAAGCTCAGTACGCTTGTCTGAGAACCAACCTTCTCACCCTCTAATTGGATATGGAATTCAACCATGTTATGGTCACTCATTCCAAGGGGATCCTTAACTAGGACATTATTAATTAATCCTGACTCATTACACAGGACCAGGTCCAAGGTTGCATGCCCCCTTGTAGGATCAGTTACATACTGCTCAAGAAATCCATCCCTAATACACTCAATAAACTCTTCCTCAAAGCTGCCCTGCCCAATTTGATTTGTCCAGTTAATATGATAGTTAAAATCCCCCATAATTATAGTTGTTCCCTTATTACATGCCCCAACTATTTCCTGATTAATACTTCTTCCAGCAGAGTTGCAACTATTAGGAGGCCTATATACTACTCCCACTAGTGTTTTTTTCCCCTTATTATTCCTTATCTCCACCCAAACTGTTTCATTATCCTGATCCTTTGACCCAATATCATTTCTCTGTAATACAGTGATTCCTTCCTTTATTAACATAGCTACCCCACCTCCTCTTCCTTCCTGCCTGTCCTTCCTGATTGTTGAATACCCTGGCATACTTAATTCCCAGTCGTTGTCACCCTGCAGCCATGTTTCTGTAATGGCCACAAGATCATACCCATACGTAGTTATTTGTACCGTCAACTCGTCTATTTTGTTACGAATGCTGCGTGCATTCAGATAAAGAACTTTTAAATATGTTTTGTGACAATTTATTCCTGCTTTTACCCCCTTTACTACTTTACCTTTATCTTTATATATTCTGTCATTTCCTGACACGTTCTGGTTTTTAATTACCCCACTGCTACTTTGCTCTATTGCCTTCTCCGCTGACATTTTTATTTTTTGCTCTCCTGAAACCTCCCCCCCACTAATTAGTTTAAAGCCCTCTCTACAGCCCTAGTTATTCGATTCGCCAGGACTCTAGTCCCAGCACTGGCCAAGTGAAGTCCGTCCCAACGGAACAGCTCTCTCCTGTCCCAGTACTGGTGCCAGTGTCCCAGGAAGCAAAACCCATTTCTCCCACACCAGTCTTTGAGCCACGCATTTAACTCTCTGATTTTATTTACCCTAGCCAAATTTGCTCGTGGCTCAGGTAGTAATCCAGAGATTACTACCCTAGAGGTTCTGTTTTTTAATTTGGCCCCTAGCTGCTCATACTCCCTCAGCAGAACCTCATTCCTTGTCCTATCTATGTCATTGGTACCAACATGGACCACGACAACTGGATCTTCCCCCTCCCACTCCAAGTTTCTCTCCAGCCCAGAGGAGATGTCCTTAACCCTGGCACCGGGCAGGCAACACAGCCTTCGGGACTCTTGCTCTTGGCTGCAAAGAACCCTATCTATCCCCTTAATGATACTATCCCCTACCACAACAACATTTCTTTTTACTCCCCCCACTTGAATGGCTCACCGTACCACGGTGCTGTGGCCAGGTTGCTCATCCTCCCTGCAGTCCCTGCTCCCGTCCTCACAGGGAGTAAGAGCCTCGAACCTGTTGGACAAGAGCAAGGGCTGCGGCTCCTCCAACACTACTGGATCCCCGTACCTGCCTCACTCGTAGTCACACCCTCCTGTCCCTGATCACGGCTACATCTGAATTAGTTAATCTAATTGGTGTGACTACCTCCTGGAACACAGAGTCCAGGTAACTTTCCCCCTCCCTGATGTGTCGCAGTGTTTGAAGCTCGGACTCCAGCTCATCAACACGGAGCCGGAGTTCCTCGAGCAGCCAACACTTACTGCAAATGTGATCACCGTGAACATCAATGGTGTCCACCAGCTCCCACATATTGCAGTATGATCGTGACATGTTGAAAGTGAAATATTTAAAGAGATTTTTCAGAGAGGAATATCCAATTCAGTGTAAGGCTATTGAAGTTCAATTTTTTTTTTGCAACTGGAGATACTGAAGAAGGAAGCTGTAGACTGCAGGAAGATATCAATAAATTGGTCAGGTGGGCAGAACAGTGGCAAATGGAATTCAATCTGGAGAAGTGTGAGGTAATGCATTTGGGGAGGGCTTACAAGGAAAGGGAATACACATTAAATGGTAGGACACTGAGTAGTGTAGAGGAACAAAGGGACCTTGGAGTGCATGTCCACAGATCCCTGAAGGTAGCAGGCCAGGTAGATAAGGTGGTTAAGAAGGCAAACGGAATGCTTGCCTTTATTAGCCGTGGCATAGAATACAAGAGCAGGGGGGTTATGCTTCAACTGTATAAAACACTAGTTAGGCCTCAGCTAGAGTACTGCGTGCAGTTCTGGTCACCATATTACAGGAAAGATGTGATTGCACTAGAGAGGGTACAGAGGAGATTTACAAGGATGTTGCCGGGAGTAGAGAATCTTAGCTAAGAGGAAAGACTGGATAGGCTGGGTCTGTTTTCCTTGAAACAGAGGAGGCTGAGGGGAGACCTTATTGAGGTGTATAAAATTATGAGGGGCATAGATAAAGTGGATAGAAAGGACCTATTTCCCTTAGCAGAGGGGTCAAAAACCAGGGGGCACAGATTTAAAGTAATTGGTGGAAGGTTTAGAGGGGATTTGAGCGGAAATTTCTTCACCCAGAGGGTTGTGGGGTTCTGGAACTCACTGCTTGAAAGGGTGGTAGAGGCAGGAACCCTAACCACATTTAAAAAGTACTTGGATGTGCACTTGGGATGCTGTAACCTGCAGGGCTATGGACCAAGAGCTGGGAAGTGGGATTAGGCTGGATAGCTCTTTGTTGGCTGGCGCGGGCACGATGGGCCGAAATGGCCTCCTTCCGTGCTGTAACTTTCTATGATTCTATAATCCACAATACTCATGTTAAAATAACATGCGAGAGAACATAGGATACAATTCTGAGGAAACACTTTTCAGAAATAAGACAAAATTCTGGCAGCACTTTGCCAGGAATTTCCTCCGAGCTGCTCCAACTCTACTGTCGTAACTTCGCCAGAAGTATGGGCGGAGCAGAAACAGCTCCGAATAAATTCCCGGGCAAGTTAAGACTTGGAAAACATGCAACTTTGGGACAGAAAATATGCCACTCTCTCAAGCCTTTCTTAAATATTACTTACAACTGAATAAGAAGTTTCAAATACATTTGCAATTTCATAATTAATTGAAAATTGAGTCCATGATTAGAAAATTTGGGGCTATGACTATCAAAGTAGTGACAACTGGGTTCTGTACATGGATATTATAGAGAATGGTTTTAATTTGAATCAGAATAATTGAGTTGAGAAGTTAGAGAAAGAATAGGCAGATTGAGCTCGGTCATTAATGAGGATAGGTTAACAAACAGATGTAATTTATTGCATCTGAACCAATTGGAAATTTGTCAAAAAAATGACTGTGAAATGGGACATTTGTACATCTTAACTATCCCAAAATATCTGAGCAAAAGCGAAATAACATGAGAGGCGCTTTCTTTTGTAACCCAATAATAAAGTGGGGAAAAAATCAAACAAAACTCAGTACAACAGCAATATGATTTATACTTCGGTCATAAAACTTTAATTTAGCGATCGAACCATATTCAAAAATAAAGTGGAAGACTGGTGTTATTATTAGTCAGGATCTGATGGTTAACAAAAAGCAGAAATGCCTTTATGGGCAGGAAACTAGCAATGGAGAACTGCTAGAGATCTATGGCACAAAACATTGAAATCCATGTGGAATTATTTGAGGGAATTAAGGGACATTCTGAGTACTAATCATGGGGACCTTTAATTAAACAGAATTAAATTGCACAGAAAGGGGATCACATTCCAAAGAGGGATTGGGCAACTTCATAGACCTTGTATATGATTGCTTCTTTATAGAAAAAAGAAACTGAGAGTAGCCTAATTTTAGAATGCCAAGGCGATTCTCTAGATTTAATTCTTTAACCCCAGGGAATTTTTAAGATGGCACCCATTCATTTATTGAGAGCTGGGAGACAGCTCACATGGCTTGTCAGGGAGTTTTAGAACATCTGTCATGTTTATAACATTCCTCACTAAATACACAGAATAACATTGCATATAACAAAGAAACATTTAATGGCAAACAACTACAACAATTTGTATTTAGATAGCACCTTTAACAAAGAAAAAGCCGTCACAAGGTGCTGCAAAGAGGTATGAGGAAAACAGATACCTAGCCAAAGAAACAGAAATTTGGAGAGGTGAACAAAAGCTTGGTCAAAGAGATGAGTTTTAAGGAGGCTTTAACAGAGGAGATGGAGCTGGAGGTGGAGGGTTTCGGGAAGGAATTCAAAAATGTAGGATCCAAGCAACAGAAGGTATAGTTGCCAGTGGTGGAGCGAGATGAGGGAGGATGCACAAGATGCCAAATTCTGAGGCAGAGTGTGTCTGGGGAGGTGATCACAAGACTGGAGGAGGCTACACAAATAGGGAAATTGAGGTTATAGAGGTGTTTAAAGACAAGGATGAAAATGTTAAATTTCAGCCACCGGGGGACTGGAAACTAAAGTATGTTCAGTGAGAATGGGTGTGATCGCTGTGTGGACCTTATTATAGAATAGGATATGGGCAGAGTTTTGGATGAGCTGGAGTTTATGGAAAGTGGAGGACGGGAGACTGACAAGGAAAGCATTGCAGTAACTGAGTCTAGAGGTGATGAAGGCATGTATGAAGATTTCAGCACCAGATGAGCTTATTTAATGGTGGAAGTGGGCAATGTTACAGAGCTGGCTGTAGGCAGACTTTGTGATGGAGAGGAGATGGAGTCAGACAGTCAGCTTGGAACTGAATATGACAATGAGAATGCAAACAGTTTGGTTGAGCCTGAGATGTGCCCAAGGAGGAGGACGGAGTCAATGGCGAAGGGACTTGGTGGCATGGGCCGAAAACGATGGCTTCAGTCTTCATAATATTAAGCAGAAGGAACTTGAGACTTATTCAAAACTAGATGTCAGACAAGCAGTCTAACAGCACAAAGGTAATAGAGGGGTTGATAGAGGTGGAGAAGAGGTAGAGCTAGGTGTAATTTGCATACATGTGGATGTAAGGAAAGGGTTAATCGGATTGACTTGGTGTGCTAATGTGATACTGCGAATGATTTTTCTTTATATTGTAGTAATATTAACTTTTAGCCTTTGTTAAGTAGAGAAGTATTATTCTTAAATGATAATATCTTAAAATGGTTAGAAGTACACAGCAATTCTAAGGTTGTAGCCACCTGTTCAATGAAAAATGTTAATAGCAGACATGGGTAAGAAAGGGTTGAGCACAGATACAGGACAGGCAAAAAAGCTTCCTTTGTTCATTAATTAGAAAGGAGGCCTTGAAGTCTTACTTAAGATAAGCACTTGCCTGAGAAAGACCACAGTCTATAGCCAGGAAGGTTAGGGAGTGTTGCAAGCATGGATCTGTGGCTGCAAGGACAGAACATGATCAAATCCGTGTTGAATGATATGTAAAAAAAAATGATATGTAACTAAACATGCAAATTGGCACAGAGAAGGGGTAAGGAAATGGTTTAAGAAGTGAGTTTTGGAACACATACTTTAGAATTTGATTATGGTCTGATCAACCTGTATACTGAGCTCAACTGTAATGCATTTGGGTTCTCTGGTTAAAACTTGCACTGTTTTGTTGTAAATACTGCTGTTAGTGGTAAGTATATATTTAATTATTGTATGCTTAATAAATCTGTGACATCTGACATTCCATGTTCCAAACCCTATTGATTTGAGGAGTAAATTCTAAGTAAGAACACACTCATTCACCCCAACCGCTAACGTGAAAGCTGACCTATGTCTGCAGATGATGTCACAAAGGGGCAGCATGTAGGTGAGCAAGAGGAGCCGGTCAAGAGTCAATCTTTGAGGGATTCCAGATGTGACAATGCATGGGGTGGGAAGAGAAGTCACTAGTAGAGATTCTTTGACAAGGAAGACTGGAACCAAGTGTGGGCAGAGGACAATGTGAAGGAGCATTGGAGAAGGAACAGTGTGGTTGACTGTGTCAAAAGCTACAGAGAAATCAAGGAGGACAAAGAGGGATATGTATAATGGTCACAGCCAGAGGGAATGTTGCTCATGACTTTGGTTAGGGCCGTATCAGTGCTCAGTGGTAGCAGCTGGAATCGAAAGAGTGAGGTCCTTCAGAGATGGGCATGGAGCTGGGAGGTGACAACATATTCAATCAAAGGATAGTTAATCAGGAGCCAGCAGAGGTTGATCTTGGTGATCAGCAGAGGTGCAGAGTGGCCTTAGGTGCTAACAGTGGACACCAGCAGATCTAATGGGTCAGCAGAGTAATGTGGTTCAGTGGGAGTGAAACCCATGGGCCAACGGCAGCAAAGTTTGATGAGCCAGGGGATGCTGAAGAGTAAATCTAAAAGATCAGCGCAGATGAGGAAGATGTTTATAAGAGCTGTAGTAGGATAGTGAGGAGTAGACAATACTGAGAGCATCAGCAAGCGCCCGAGGAGC
The DNA here is from genome assembly GCA_030390025.1 of Squalus acanthias. Lineage (NCBI taxonomy): Eukaryota > Metazoa > Chordata > Chondrichthyes > Squaliformes > Squalidae > Squalus > Squalus acanthias. The sequence goes on from CM059432.1 coordinate 101,376,536, forward strand.
AGGTCCAGACTGTGGAATACATAATTTATTTTTTTCTTGGGCAAGGTCTTAACAACTCATTTGTGACTTCAACATTCACGAGTTATTAGGTCTCTGATATCTGGAATATATATTATATAATCTGCTACATCTATCTCAATCTTCTATTAATGGCCTCAACTGTAATAATGCTGTGGGTACACATGGGAGTTAATGTTAGATGCAATAGACTGAATGGGAAAAATGGCCTTTCGATGTGGTATGAAAACTGTTAATAGACAGTACAACACACACATACACAAAACTGATGGTTATAGAAATGTTTAGCAGACAGTTGTTCTGCATGCTTCAGGAGTAACAGATTCCTCTCGGCAGAACCCTTTTGCACTGTTTATATTGCATTTGGTAGCAGAAGGCAACTCAGACCTAACACTAATTGGAAAATGTTCTTACATAAAAATTCTGATGAAGAAATGCAAAAAAGTAGCTCCATCTGGCAAAAAAAACATCTTGGGACTTCAGCAGTTCATTGAACAGAAATCATTTTGTGTAAGGTCATTGAACAAACAACTGACTTTTGGAATTCTAACAGGTTCAATAGCAAGGGATTGCACTTCTTCGGTAGCTCTGCTAGATAAAATGTGTGGTTATTATTTTCCAGGTTTAAGAGCCCAAGTGAGAATGGATTCAAAATTACACAGTTACAGTGCAACTAAAGGAAACAGGCAAGGGGTGAAAAAGGAATGCTTCAACAGATAGTTCTCCCTCGCAGAGGATACCATTTTTGAACTTCTGCATTTTCAACTTACACCATGAGAAGCTTGCGTCAGTACCAAAGTATTCATGATTTACGTTTATCAATTTCTGACTGATCAAGTCTTGCATTTTATTAATGGGTTCAGGCTACTCCTTCACACTGAAATTAAATATGTCAATGTAACAATTAAGGAGCCAATACTTGTACATAACTGCATTATAACAAATTCCACGTGGAAACTTTTGATGATGTCAGCGGTGTCAGGCGTAATATTAACATTAAGCTAGGGGGAGTCCTGCACTGTCTGCTGCCCAGTAGCAGAACCACAGCGGGAAGAGCCAACTGGCCAGAATAGTTTAAGGTAAGTGTAAGAAATTTTCTTCTGTTTGAACTCCACTCGATGAGTCTTTGAGCCTTGCCCTGCCGATCGCGAGGAAATCCCCAGCCCTGGCTACCCCTCAATTGCACAGGAATACATCCCTTCATCAGAACTGGAAAAAGCTGGAGATGTAACAGGTTTTAAGCAGGTGCAGAGGCAGGGGGGTGGTTGGGGGGGGGGGGGGGCGGTGGGAGGAGAGGAAGATAACTGGAGGGACAGTCTGTGCTAAGGTAGGAGGCAGGAAAGATAAAATATGGCAAATGGAGATGGCAACCTCGAGGAACAGCACCTCATCTTTCGATTAGGCACTTTACAGCCTTCTGGACTCAACATTGAGTTCAACAATTTCAGACTATAACCCCTGCCCCCATTCTTCAGGCTGTATGATTTTGCCATCCCTATTTGCAACGTTTTATCTTTCCTGCCTCCTACCTTAGCACAGAATGTTCCTTCAGTTATCTTCCTCCCCTCCCACCCACCCCCACCTGCCTCTGCACCTGCTTAAAATCTGTTACATCTCCGGCTTTTTCCAGTTCTGATGAAGGGTCCCAGACCTGAAACGTTAACTCTGTTTCTCTCTCCACAGATGCTGCCTGGCCTGCTGAGTATTTCCAGCATTTTCTGTTGTTATTTCAGATTTCCAGCATCCGCAGTATTTTGCTTTTATAAGAATATACTGTACATGGATTGCAAAAAATCTTTTTGCCATTTGCATGTCTTGATAGTCTGGCAGACATATTCATAAGATAGAAAATTTACTGTCTATACAGACTGTAAAGGGTAGATTTTCAGAGTCTTCACCTTTGGTGAGGTGTCTGGGCTGCTCTGAGTATGGAACAAAATAAAAATCACAGATACACTGCCTGACATTTTCCACTCTCAGAAACAGCGCAACTTCTCTAATCTCACAGTTTAGTTGAAAGTTGTGTTGTGGGGCTTTACTGTTGTGAGCCCATTGATGACTTCCACCTCATGGCATGTAGATCAATACTACTTGGGAAGGCCAAGTTACTAATGTCATCCCAAGCGAACACTTGAAGGGAGTAACCATTCGATATATTAACAGTATTATACGGATCATCAATTTTGGCCCCATATGGTTCTCACCTTTTCTGTGAATGTCTTCTTACTGTTATAGTACTGAAAGCATTTACTTCTGTTATGTTCTGCATCTGCAGCTATGTTTTTTTTCCACATAACAACATTACCTTTTCATCGTGTTGTATGTACAAGCCACCTGCAAATTCCAAGAAGCAAAGTACTGCAGATGCTGGAAATCTGAAATAAAAACAGAGAATGTTGGAAACACTCAGCATGCCAGGCAGTATCTGTGGAGAGAGAAAGGGGAGGGTTAACGTTTCAGGTCTTATGATCCTTTGTCAGAACCCTGACAACAGATTATCAACCTGAAACTCTAACCCTACCTTTCTCTCTCCACAGATGTTACCTGACTTGCTGAGTGTTTTCAGCATTTTCTGTGCAAATTCCAAGACATGTACCAACTCATGTGAGTAAGGCATACCTCTTTATGTACATACGGTACTGCTAATAATTAGGTTTTTTTCCCCCCCTTTCCACTGCAGAAACACTCAGGCCATCTGGAGAGAGACCAACAGCTGTGACAAGCACAGAAACAAGCCTTGAGGAAAGTGCTGGAACTCCTGAAGGACATGTTTGATCACAAATGGGAGTCATTGCAGGACACAGCATCTGTTATGCCATATGTGGCAACCACACAGCAAGAAGCAGCAGTTGCAGCATCCTTAGAAACACCCAGTCGCTAAGGTAAACATCATTGGCCTTCGGGTGAAGAATGGACAAACTCGCACAGGGCTTATTTGATGCAGCATTCACAACTGAGGTTTTGGAAGCTGCAGGTGGGAGAAACTGCAGCCCTGTTCTGACCTCTGCATTGGTGTGCAGATTGCTGTTTCAAACCACAAAACACTATGTAGATTGGCATAACAAAATATTACAAATTCTGGTCTTCCGTAGATATCTTCTCAGATTCAGTGCCATCAGTCACTCTCATGAACGATGTAAACATCTTAATTTTTTAACGAGATCTACTTTTTCTCCCAGAGCCTGATGTGAAAATGAAAATCCATCCTTATAAAAAATAGAATTGTATTCGCTCACTAAACTAGAATTAGTGGGGTGGAAATTTGCCAGCAGTGGTCCTCAGCTAAGTCCTGGGATGGGGGCGGCGGGGTTGTGGGGAGTGGTGGGTGGAGAAAAATGCAGAGCGCAGGCTGGCAGTGGCCTGCAGTAGCACTGTGAAGCGGGAGGAATAAAATAAAAACTTTCCCTATCATTTCTTCGGCGGCCTCCAGCGGTCCCTTTAAGAACCGCTGTTTAGGTTGCTGTAGAACTGGAAAAACTAATGCGTGGCATATGCTCTGTCTAGTTTTTCACAAATGTTGTAGAGTGGTCCTGAATCAGGCACAGGACCCCTCTTTGCATATTTAACTTGATCCAACGCTGCTTTTAGGTGACTGCCAGGTACGCCTAAAAAACCCTCAGGACCATTCTGGTGGCAGTCACGCGCAGGACCTCACGCCCAGAAATTGGTATTGCGCAAACTTTACACCTGAAAAATGGGGGAAATGTATACCAATTTCTACGTGGTGTTTTAAAAATTGTACAGAACAAGATAAATATTTACTCCAACAGTCTGAGAGACAGATTCATCTGCTTATTTTAACATAAATGAATAAAATATTGGATTTTTACTGTAAATGGGTAGTAATTTGACAATAACAAGAATGTCATAAATTCAGTTACATTGAGTTTTACTATCGAAAACTTGAAATTGAGTTTTCTATGTCTCAGTTCAGTGTAAGCAGATTCCCCATATCTGTGCATTTTGGAAAGTTTGGTTCAGTTAAGAGTAGATATGCTCATTATTGCTGGTGTTGTGGATAATGCTAAATTCACTGTTGTGAACTTATAGTAAAGGTTTATCTCGTACAGTTTTCTTGATATAACCTGTACTTGAGGGTACTTGTCAGAAATTGTGCTTCTTGGTCTCTATTATACTGTGCAAGAGAAAGAAAGCTACCTCAGGAGTATTGTTACACACAGGTGATTAAATGCAAACACAATTCGCGGAATAAGTAAGGACAACTTCATATAACACAACAACTTGCATTTATATAGCGGCTTTAACATAGTAAAACATCCCAAGGCGATTCATGGGAGTGTTATCAGAGGTGGCGAGGCAGAGAGGTTTAGGAAGGGAATTGTAAAGTTTAGGGCCTAGACTGCTGAAGGCACAGCCACCAATAGTGGGGCGAATGAAATCGGAGATGCACAAGAGGGCAGAATTGGAGGAACATAAAGTTCTCTGTGGACTGTAAGCTGGAGAAGGTTACAGAGATGGAGCGGGGGAGGGGGTGAGCCAATGGAGGGAGTTAACACAAGGATGAGCATTTTAAATTTGAGGCGTTGCTGCTCAATGAGCAATTACTGTAATGTAAAATTATTTTAACAAGAGAAAATAAGAAGACAGATATGAATGGAAGAATCCAGATTCCTTATTACAGATTCTGCTAATACCACAGATAGAAATGCAGACACATAGGCCCCGATATTAATCTGGAGGCAGCTTCCGAGTGGGGGTGGGTGGAATTGTGTGGGGAAACCTGGAAGTCAACTGAGCGGGCCAGAATCTGCGAGCTCACCTCAATTGTACCAATTAATTTTGACTTCCAGGTTTTGCATCCCCAAGCTGCACAGGGGGCATGATGTGCACCCGAATAACACGATCACAGCTGTATTTAAAGGGAGAGTTCACAAATGTAAATTGGAGTTGTTCAGAGTGGATGCTGGACATAGAGCAAGGGCAGCCCCCAGATTTAATGAGGCCTCATTGGAATTACTGCTGGGTGCTGTCAGGAGGGACATACTTTTCCCCAGCAATGGGAGGAAGAAACCTGCAGTTCTCACCTAGATTGCGTGGTTGGAGGTAGCTGAGGAGGTGAGCAGCAGGAGCGTTGTGCCCAGGTCATAGATGCAATGTACAAAGCGGTTTAATGACCTAACCAGGTCAGGAAAAGTGAGTACATTTGCTGATTCAACTACATCCTGTACTTTAAGCCCCCTCTTCCACTCTGTCTTGCTAAGTGTTCTCCATCACATCACTCCTCACACCTACTCAATTTTCAGCAACATCCAGCCTTCTCTTTCTATGCACTTCATCACCTCCGCATTCATCCATCCACCATGGACACTCACCCTAAAAGCATATCAGCAATCAGGACAGGGATCTGAGCAGCCTGCCACTACCTCTGCTGAAGCCACATGGGATGCATCAAGTAAAAATGGTAGGAAGCATAAGTTAAAGAAATTGTAAATCACCAAGTGTATGTTTGACAAAATGTTATGTTGTTAAGGTTGCTTTTTTTTTAATAATGCCACATAAAGTTTATTGATTAGCTCCATTTCCACATCTTGTCCATTATTGCATCTCGAGGGGCAACTCGCCCTTTCACACGTTTCATGATGAATGTCAATACATGTCGGGACCCATTGTCGGGTGTGCAATGGGTGGGTGAGTGGTTGAAGTTACTATTTAGTGCAAAGTGGGGGTGGAGGGGGTTGTTGGTGCTGGTGGTAGGAGCAGACCACAGGGTTTCATTTATTATGTTTCACACTTGGTGAACCTTCGCGATATGAGAGCATCCCTTGCATCACGGGCAGCACCTTAAGCGGCTGGTCTGGCGATGGGTGCCCCATCTTCATCCTCCTCCTCTATGTTCTCCTCATCTGAAGTTGAGTGATGAGCCTCTTCGTACTCTTCCTCCTGCAAAACTGTCTCCTGTGCACATGCTGGTCCCACCACAGTATGTTGTTGCTGTCGTGAATGGTGATGATCTTCAGCTTCTGATGTGCAGTCAAACACATCCAAGTCGCCTCCTATCTTGATCTTGTCAATTTGAAATCCTCAAAGGTTGAAAAAAGCTGTATTCACACAAGCACTCTCTGCCAAATATTTTCCAGAGAGAATTGAGACAGCAGCTGCAATAAGTGAGCTTTTATTCAGATGGGACAATGACAAGTTTATAACCCATCTGAACTGCTGCTCAAACTTGCCTCCCTTTCCCTGGACAGTTTCCCCGAGTCCCAGGAAACCTGTGCTGCTCAAGTAAATTTTGGAGCCAAGTTAAAAACAATTTAAACATACCTCATTAACATCTCCTAAAGACATTAATTGCACCAATAAGTATACGCCTCCATTCAATTAGGAAATCCCCGACTTCGGCGAGTAGGTTTCTCGCCAGTTAAACCGGGAGGTCGGAGTGTTGGGGCTGGTTTGCGCTCCTGCTCTAAATATCAATAATTTTTATCCCCCACTCGCTCCCAACCCACCCTTTCGTGGGGGTTAAAATTCCCCCCCCCCCCATAGAGTTATTTAAAGCATATTGAAGATGTATTTAAGTGTGTTAAAACAGTTCATCTGAAGCCAGTGACTTTGCTTTAAAATATAATGGGAGAGATCCGTAGCACCAAAGCAATTATTGTGCTGTAAAAAATGAAATATTTTAACAGCAGCCAAGTGCTGCAAGTAAGTTGGTGGCTTAATGCTACATGTCATGGGAAGTGAGGACAGACACTTCAAATCTCTCAATTCTCCTCTCTCTCTGCATGGAACTTTCCTATCCCCCAATCTTGCCATAAAGTGAAAATGAAGCAAATGAAGCAAATCCTCAAAGGGGGCAATCGAGTAAACATTAAATGGCAGGTGTAAATCTCATGTATATCCCAGCATTCAACTCAAGTGAGCCAGTTAAAAAGGCCTGGAAACGGCTCACCTGCCAGACTGTATGTACATTATAGCTGGAGTATTGATGCAAAACAAAATCACTTCACACCTGATACGCCAGGGTTCTTGGTTGGGTAGTGAGTTAGGTGTAGCAAAACTTTTAAGTGGAGAAAAACATCTAAAAATGGAGGTGAGAATGAAAAAGAAATGGTAATTAAGCACTTCTACTAGAGAATGTGAGTTATATAGTTAGTGTAACGCTTCAAGGACACCCTCAAAGCCTCCTTGAAAAAGTGCAACATCCCCACCGACACCTGGGAATCCCTGGCCCAAGACTGCACAAAGTGGAGGAGAAGCATCCAGGAAGGCGCTGAACACCTCGAGTCACTTCGCCGGGAGCAAGCGAAAGCCAAGCGCAGGCAGCGCAAGGAGCGCACGTCAACCCAAGCACCCCACCCACCCGCCCCTTCAACCACCGTCTGCCCCACCTGTGACAGAGACTGTAGGTCCCGCATTGGACTCCTGAGTCACCTGAGAACTCATTTTTAATGTGGAAGCAAGTCATCCTCGGTTCCGAGGGACTGCCTAAGAAGAAGAGCATACACACCATTTGGCATAAACCAGTTAATGCATGGACTCGGTACAAAGTTTCACTGATTCCTGGATTGGTCTCCAGTTTTCTTATCAACAACAGATTTATTTGTACAACATTTCACTACACTAATATTTTTGTAATATCTGATGCTATTTTTTTCCAGTGGTGGTTTTCTATTGAGCACAGACTCAGGTTCCAGATAAGTAGATTATCGTCGGTCAGGCCAGCTATAACGGTTATTTCAGTTTAACAACTAGGGGGAGCCGGGAAGATAACTGCACACGTAAAGCTATTCCTTCATACATGTCTAACACAGCATTATTACATCATGTGTTTTAATATTTCACCGGTACTTTTTAATTGTACTGATCAAGCGCAATTAGAGACAGTTTCTGTGACTCTGACTATGGGGTTAAACAGCCCTTTGGATATGATTGGAAGCAGTTATACTATGGAAATCAAATTGTTATACTGTTACAACACCACTAATTAGAGGAGGGAAAAGTGTTGCACATATGGGAGTGCACTTGTGAAGATAGCAGCATTAAATGGCTCCCAAAAGTGTAGGATAATAGAAGTATGAGTACCATGGGGTCCTATTTATTTAAAAACAGTGGCAGAGACTGAGAGTACATTCAATATTTTGAAACATTAATATATTCAAACAGATAGGTAATTAAATAATATCTTTCAATTAAGAACCAATTTTTTTCAGAATTACAGGTTAATATCAGAAAATACCCACCTAATTCTGATACAAATTATACATAAGAACATATTCAAAATCAACTAGAACTGATTTGAAAATGCAAATTACTATATAGATAGATTATGTCAGCAAAATTTAACTGTGAACAAATTGTATCTATTATGTATAATAATAAATAGTATGAATATTGCAATTTTTCATTGAGTTGCCTGTGTTAGCAGATTGGTCTTACACTATACACCTTCCCTGACCTAATGTTATGTGAATTTGTGGAAAATTTCCTGCAGGTATGAAACACAAGAAATGTTAATAAAAAAAGACAACATTCTTAACCATAATCATGACCAATTTTCTTTGCTCTGCTATCTTCCTATGCATTCACACTCAATGCCAATATTTAAAAAAAGGTAACTAATTATAACTAAAAAGTATGATTTTATTAGTAGTCTATGGTGCAATATGGTAGTTACTTATTACTGGATTGTACTACTGTGATGTAACAAGTAATAACAAATTTCTTTATAAAGAAGATGGACTTGATTTTGCTACAGAGCAAAGCGGTTTAATATAAATCGGGTTCTATGACTCGAACTGGCTCCAAGTTGGAGTGAGACTTTCTCCCTCAGGGAGTCTCATTCTGCTTCACTCCAATGTCAAATTGGGCGCTGACTCAAGATTAAGACTGTATTTACACTATTATTGTAGCGCTGGTGCAAAGTAAGACCACGTCATACCGACATTACAGCTGTATTGTGAATGCATACTTATAGTCTTAAAGATAATTATTTTGCCTGTTACTACTGAATTGAAAGATAAACAAATTTCAACAATTCATTGAGATAATTGAGTGCTACATTTCCACAGTGGAGCTCCCAGCCTCTTTTCTGCATGGCATCCTTCAAATCACATGGCTTTTTATTCCCCCATTTGCTCATTACGAGTACTTACAGCTGTTAGTGCCATCACATCCCTTGGCAATATTTCTGTAACTCACATGTTATTTTCAGATTATCTAGTCAGCTTTGAAAATTGACTGCACTTTGATTAAATCTGCAGGTTTATCATTTCATTTTTTTATTGTTTTGTTAGTGTGTTGACGTACATCTGCAAAGATATCATGGTCAACTGGACATCAAATGAGCAAGATAGTAATTACTAGCTGACAAAAGTCTTCAGGTCAGGGGACATGCTGTCAATCTTCACAAGTGAAGCAATGCATTGCGCAGTCTCCCAATTCTATCTAGGACGTGATATGAACTCAAACTGTGTTCCTTCATTGGACCAGAATTTGCTGACAAAATAATGGTGAGTTTAATGGAACTCGCCTTTATTAATGTGTAAATCATCCAACAATTTGTGATGAGGAAGAGATATCCCATGAATTGCGAATCGCCAGATGTTGCGGGATGATTTGTTGCTCTACCATTTGTCTTACGAAATCGGCAGCTCGCCCTCAACCGCTCTGTGAGTTTCAAGAACTTACTGGAATTGCACATTAAACTCAAATTAAACTCATCACAGAAAGTTAGAGCTCATACTTAACAGTGCAAGTACCCTTTTAACGATGTGATAATTCTTAATGTAATGCTAATCAGTCTCTCCATTCCAGAAAGGGGGCAATTTAAACTGTTGAGTCTCGTTCTTACATAGAGTAAATTCTTCTTTGAGATTTTTAAAATTTAAAATTTGATTTTTTTTAATTACTTTTCTTTTCTGTTTCTTTTTCCTCTCTCTTAATCCAATCTTTCTTTCCCTCTCTTTATTTTGCTTTCTGTACCTGACTTGACTCTAATTCATCCTCCTTCTCCGTCATTCCTCTCTTTCTTTCTCAATCTTATTGAAGACAGAGGTCGATAAATTTTTGGGAACTAAGGGAATTAAGGAATATGGGGATAGTGCGGGAAGGTGGAGTTGAGGTAGAAGATCAGCCATGATCTTGTTGAATGGCGGAGCAGGCTCAAAGGGCCAAATGGCCTACTCCAGCTCCTATTTGTTCTGGTCTTATGCTCTTGTGTAATCCTTAAATCTCATTGGTTAAGGAGATACACCGTTGGTCCCGTCACTCACTATGGTCCCAGATGCCCCCAGTAGACCTCACCATGCCATTATCAGCAAGTTACAGGGAAAAACATTTTCGAGCTGAAGGGTGAGGGTAAAAGTCTAACTAATGGGGCATGCCACGAGATGCCCCGCTCCAGCAAGTTCTGGGCCGTTATTTATTTTGGTCCATACTAGTAACTTTTATCCAATCTAAGAGTGGTGAAATTCCCCAGACTAAAGATTCGAGGTCTTACTGCCGGCCGTTACCGCCCGATTCAGGGAAAAAAATGGCGGCTGACGCACTTTCGCCTGTTGCCAGTGGGTCCCGCGGTGTCGCCATTTTTAGCAGGTCGGCAGCACTGTCATTGCTTGTGCTTGGCGAAAATATTGTAATGAGTAAGAGCGTGACGTCAATCAGCGTGCAACGCCGAGTTGACGCCCGCTCATCCATTTTGGATATCGCCGCCCCTCTTGCCACCCTCTCTAAAGCACACCCATGCGTGCAACTGCTAAAAGCGCTTCCACAGCTTTAACAGCCATGTGGACGCTTCAACTGTCAAATGTAAGACAGCCAGGCCTGGCAGGACTTGACAGATTTTAGATGAAGATGGAGGCTGACAAGTGGAAAACACCTCAGATGGATGCCGGAACTTCAAACGCTTCCTTTGCCAAGGATCTTCTTTTATACTTTCATTTTCTGCCCATCAGTCGGTGGAGGGGTGGGGTTTTGCATTTTCTGGTGACTTTCCGGGAGTCCTACAGTGTTTGTGGGTCAGTGGGAAATCAATAGGTGAAATCTTGTGGAACAAGCTTTTAGTTCAGAACTGAACAGCTGTACAAAACTGAAAATCCCTCAGCGGATTCCCAACAAATAAAATAAAAAATTCCTAAAGAGCATCAGATTACCCAGAACTCCATTGCAATGTTTGATCATTTCTGATAAGATCTCCTTTATCTTTATGATAATGTCACCAGAACGTCACCCCCTAGCAAATCTGGACTCAACTGCTCAAGATTTTAAGGAATTATAATTAATTTATTCAAATTCCATAACCAATTATTTATTAAATAATTATTTTGTGTCAAGTATGCAAGACCCACTAAAAGCTGGCACGAGTACTACACATTTAAACACTTTCAGGAGTAAACATTGGGGAAAGATTAGTGTTACTGAGAATGCAGATGCATTCATTTCATGAACCATTAAAAAATCAACAAATATCGGGTGGCAGGTAATATTGTTGTAGCAAGTACGACAACTGTTCTGTACGTGGCCTACAGGTTCGTTCGTTTCTTCCCCGTTCTCCTTCATTGCAAGTGGGACACAAACGCGACCTTCGGCCTCCTGCTGAGCTTAGCACTGAAAAGAGCATGTTACACCACAAATTCTCCGCACTACTGATGTTGATTAGCAAGCAGCACCAAAATACCTGCCTGTGCTCTCTTGGCGGGCGGCTGTTAGCCTTGGCCGGCGCTGTTACTGGCTGATTTCCAGCCGACTGGAATTTTTAGCCTCTCTTCTCTGAAGTACAAGCTAACTTTCTTCTTATTTCTTGACACCCTTAGGAAAGCTGATACATTCAGTTGGAATAATAATAATAATCCTTGGATTAAAATGAGGCAAAAGGTTGTAATTTTTCATGCAATAAAGGTGCAACAGTTCATGCCCTAGATTTTGTTCCAGTTGACTTATAATGAACAATTACCATGTTAAATGTTTCCTTTTATAATAAGTAGCTGATGGTAGAATATAGATATCCACTTGCTTTGCTCTGCCACTGTTCATGTCGATTTGTGCAAACATGATCTGCTCAAATGATAAGTGGAGGAGAGTTTGCAACCAGTAAAAGCACATTTTCCCTCTTCCCTCACCAAGATGCTACTTGATGAGGGTAGGCTGAGAGAATTACACAATTCTGCCAACCTGCAGCTAACTTTTGACTTTTATCTGTTGTTTGAAAACCAAAAACAAAATCAGGGGAAACTGTATTGTGATTTGCTTATACCACACCTTGAAATACATGGAATCTTTTCTACTAAAAATGTGAGCTGCAAGAGGCCAGCGGAGTGTGAAGGTCCAGGACTGTGCAGTTTAGCCTCAGTGGGAATAACATTGAGGCGCATTTGGATAAGAGTTAACAGTGGAAGGTCCTGGATGAATAGTTTGCAAAATCAGTCACGATGAGCAGATTTGAGGGCAGGTAGGTGACCTGTTTTTGCTTCACTAAAGCCCCAACAATCCTCATTCATCCTCTACTCTCCACCAATAAAAATGCTACCTGCTTTTTTTATTTTTGATGATGGACAAAGGTGCAAGATCCAAGGCAGGAAGTTAGAATCATAGAATGGTTACAGCACGGAAGGCGGCCATTCAGCCCGTCGAGCCTGTGCCGGCTCTCTGCAAGAGCACCTCAGCTAGTCCCACTCTCCCGTCCTTTCCCCATAGCCCTGCAATTTGTTTTCCTTCAGATACTTATTTTTTTTTTATTCGTTCATGGGATGTAGGTGTCGCTGGCAAGGCCAGCATTTATTGCCCATCCCTAATTGCCCTTGAGAAGGTGGTGGTGAGCCACCTTCTTGAACCACAGAGGGCAGTTACAAGTCAACCACAGTGCTGTGGATCTGGAGTCACATACAGGCCAGACCAGGTAAGGACGGCAGATTTCCTTCCCTAAAGGACATTAGTGAACCAGATGGGCTTTTACAACAATCCAGTAGTTTCATCTTCACCATTACTGATACTAGTTTTTCATTCCAGATGTATTTTAATTAATTGAATTTAAATTCCCCAGCTGCCTGTGGTGGGATTTGAACTCACATCTCCAGATCATTAATCCAGGCCTCTGGATTACTAGACTAGTAACATGACCACTATGCTACCGTACCACAATTGAGTCTGCCTCCACCACCCTTTCAGGAAGTGCATTCCAGATCTTAACTACTCGCTGCGTGAGAAAGTTTTTCCTTACGTTGCCTTTGGTTCTTTTGCCAATCACCTTAAATCTGTGTCCTTTGGTTCTCAACCCATCTGCCAATGGGAACAGTTTCTCTCTATTCAGAAATATGCACCGAAGAGAGAATTGACCTGAGGTTGCTAAGCCAAGTTGGGTAAGTGAGAGGTTTATTCCCCTCCATAATTAATACTTGTGTGAAGTGAAAAAGTGGAGTTTTATTCTTATGAGAATTTGGTGCTACTGGAAGTTCAGGCTAATGCTACCTACATTTTAAAAATTAGACAGAGAGTTGGTAGTGGAGGAAATCCTCCTGCTGAGTGTGAACTGTGATATGTGTGGCATCAGTGTATCCAGGATCAGCGCGTTTGCACCAAATGTCATATAATTGAGTGTCTGGAGCAGAGGGATCTCTGTGCTCGAGCAGTAATTGGTCAAATTCTGAAGTATCAGAGTGGATGAGGGGTTTCTGGATCATACTCTCCAGAATATGGCCAACCAAGAGGCAGCGCCAGACAGTAAATGACTCAGGGACACAAGGGTAGTGCAGAAAGAGAGAAGTGAGTGACTATCCGCATGGGGCAGCAGAGGGCGATCACACTCGGGTGCAGAGAACCCCTTATCCATAAGATACTTAAGTGTTGGACAAGTATGAGGTGGGCAGTGACACGACTCAGAGGAGGGTGGTCCCGTGCAAGATTGTGGCATTGTGGACCGAAAGGCTACCCGAGGTGGGGTGGGGGGTGGGGGTGGGGGTGCGGTTAGGATAGTGGTAGTAGTGGAAGACTCTACAGTCAGGGGAATAGAGAGCCATTTTTCATGCTGTGTTGCCTCCCTGAAGCCACAGTGAAGAACAGGTGGAAAAACTATGGGTATAGGAGGGACAGCAGCCAAAAATCATCGTCCATTTTGGAATCACTAACATACATAGAAATATGTTTGAGCTCTAGCAGAGGGAGTTTATGGTGCTAGTCACTAGATTGATGAATAAGAACTCAAGGGTGGTAATCTCTGAACGCTTTCTGTGCTATGTGCTGGACAGGTTAAGGAGAAGATGATTAAGAAGGTCAATGCTTGGCCGCAGGGCTGCTGCAAGCGAGAGAGGTTCATTGTTAGGGCATTGGAGTAATTTCTGAAACAAGAGAAGGATATAATCAAAGGAGCACTCATCGCCTGAACCAAACTGGTGCCAATGTCTTTGGGGAGAGGATGAATAGAGCAGTGGAGGAGGATTTAAACTAATATGGCAGGAGTTGAGAAAAGGCTACTTTTGAGACTGGAGAGGGAGAGCAGGATTAATAAAGCTGTGTGAATAGAAGCAGAAAGCTTAGCTAAAATAAATAGTAAGAAAATATTGCCAGAGGAGAAAGGCAAAGAAAGAGGCTTTGAGATAGTGAGAGATAAAGACACTTTTGTAGATTTTTGACTTCAGACGCATTTAGGGCAGACGATCAGCGGAGAATTCAGGCTGCTCGCCCAATGTCTGAAGCCCGAGCCATTTTGATAATCCGGCCTCATTTAAATTTAATTGGCAGGCTGCTCACGAGTTGCCAGTGGTGATGGGCAGCCGACCCCTTTGGAGGGCACGGATTCCAGTGGGCACAATGCCTATTTAAAGCATGCTTGCATCACTTAAAGTGGGGTCTCCTTTTACTTTCCTGAAATTGTTGTTGAAATTTTTTGAGGGTCGAGCTGCAAGATGTCTTGAGCTCCCACATCCTTGTGAAACAGCTGACGGAACCCAGGCTAATCCTTTTCCCCCTCAGGTGGCAGGAGGATGGCAAGACAGACTTTGCAGCAGGCCTGGAGGGAAGTGACTGACAATGCAAACACATAGGCCATTGCTCCCAAGACATCTGTTAATTACCGCAAGCGCTTCAATGTCCTGAGCCGGGCAGCAAAAGTGACAATGATGTCTTGCAATCTCCATTTCTCTGCATTACATCTCACCACAGCATTCCCACCATTCCTCCCATAGCACTCCAGGCACTTTCCTCCCCTGCTCCACATGCTTCTCCTCCAATCACAATGGAACATTGCACCAACTCTCCTTATTATTCTAATCACACATTCACTGCCGTCACAACAGGCACACACAGCTTTCTGTTTTCACCTGGTAACATAACAACTCTTAAGCATTTCACTCCTTTGCTTTCACATTTCACACTGGAGCCGCTTTCCTGCACATGACCACCTCCCCAAACTGCTTCCTGCACACTCGCAATTGTACGAGGCATTGGAAAGCTTGCCTAGGAGCTGCCATACCATTTCTGAGAGTATGGAAGAGTCTGCTTCCATCTTGTGTCGCATTCTGGTGCAAAATAAAAAGGATTTTTTTTTAAATTAATTTAGTAGAAGAAATTTAATACTGTGTCTCACAAGATGCCTGTTAGATAAATGTAGGTGTGCACTATAAGAATGAATGGAGCAGCACGGACAGAAAGATGGTGACGAACAGGACAGGAAATGCAGAGTTGGAGTAAATGAGTTTTTGGTCGGTTTGGAGAAGGATTGGAAATGGTGTATGGCAGGGGTCAGTGCTGGGCATGAATTGGCCTTGGGCACAAGGAGCATATCGAAATTTACCGATGCCATAAAAGTAGGGGGTTTGGCAAAGAGAGAAGAGGACTGTAAAGTACTTCAGAAAGACAGACAGGTCAGCAGAATGGGCAGACATGTGATGGATGCATTTTAATGTGGATATAAATGTGAGGTAGTATATTTTGGGAG
This sequence comes from Squalus acanthias, assembly GCA_030390025.1. Classification (NCBI taxonomy): domain Eukaryota; kingdom Metazoa; phylum Chordata; class Chondrichthyes; order Squaliformes; family Squalidae; genus Squalus; species Squalus acanthias. The sequence goes on from CM059432.1 coordinate 101,392,440, forward strand.
GAGACACAAGCAATGGGAGTATACCCTGAATGGGGGTAATTTTAACTTTTAATGGCAGGCGAAAAAAAGGCCATAGCGAATCGGCTGTCTGTTTTCCACCTCTCCCGATTTTCTTTTCCATTGAAGTTAATGGAAAGGTGCTGAAGAGGGTGAGACCTAGGTGTCAAAAAATATAATTCCGTGAATGTCTGAATCCAGATAGATAAAGCTATAAAAAGAGCCAAATGCATTTTAGGTTTTAGAAATAGGGGAATCCACATCAGTCTGAACAATTGTGCAGTACGGAATAACACAGACCAAGAAGTCACATGTTCAGTCCCTGATGATCTACTGAGCTAGTTGAGCTTAGCTGGAGCGACAGAGTGTGCAGCAGTTTTGAAGTGCGCAGGAAATGATGAGTGAAAATTAATATATTTTCAGCATCCTAACAATCATGCAGGTTCTTCACATGGAGATGTGTAATATGAGGAAATTAACTGCTGCCTACAACACTAAATGGATAGTACTGGGCAAATTCATGCATGTTGTGAAGGTCTTCATTGTAAAAGCTGAGATCAAAACCATCACAATCAATACTCTGCAGATCAGGTAATGCAGAGCAGAGCAGGCCAGGCAGACGCCTGGTTAAAACAGCACAAGAGTACTTACTGCTGCGTTCCCGACGCGCGCCCGCTGCATTGTAACCATGGATTATTCGGAGACGGCCGAGGCACCCGCCACAGGCAGGTGAATATATTAAAATCAGGGTCCTGTAACGCAATTAGGACTCCAACACAATTTTAACTCAAAATCGCAGCAGTCCTGCCCAGTGCTGGACCCACCAGTAAAATATGACAGCAAGCAGATCCCTGGTGAGAAAAGCCCCAGAAAATCAAGTCATTTTAATTTTAATTTGTTTCTTTGTGGGCCAGAGGAGCAGGTGTGCTCCTCCAAGCCCCACAAGGAAACATTGGGCCTTCCCTGCCCCAGGCTACCCTTCTCCTACCCCGACCGCAATGCCCTCCCAATTCCCCGCTCAACCACTTACCTGACCAATGGGGACAATTCCTTTGGTTACCCAGCGGTGCCACCCAAACTCCCATTTCCGCCCGCTGGCCAACTAGAGCTTCCTGCTGAATTCAGGTGGAAGACTGATGGGGCCCATGCAGATGAGGCTCGGGAGTTAAAATCTCCTGGGCCTCACACTGCGGAAGGCCGGATGGTTTCCCGTCTTCCTTGGGCCCCGCTCACATTACTCTCGCAGAGAGTTAAAATCCAAGATAAGTTTCTTCATAAACTAGTCAATATTGGTTGTAATTTTGATGGCCCCTCTCATTGACCAGTAATATTGTTTTCAAATATACAATTTAGTTTTACATGAGGTTGCCACACTTTTGAGCATTACAGAAAAACTGGCCCTATGTTCATGGCCCCTGTCATCACTAAATGTCTTTTGTTGGAGGCGGAAGGAAGACTGTGTTATGGGCACTAAGATCAGTGGGAAACAACTAATGTCATTTTGAGAGACCCCCAAGAGTAATTCCTACAGACGAAGAACGAAACAGACAACATTTTAATATGAAACAGGATATTGCTTGAGATTTTCTTCTCAACCGCTTCCAGATTCCAAATGTCACTATCTCAAACTGTCAGTTTATATTGGTCGATGTTAGTGGAATATCAGTATTTTTTCCTTTTTTTTTAAACTTATGAAAATTCTAATTTAACACTGCTTTAGCAATAGTTATAAAATCTTTCCTAAAATCATTTGAAATATGATGCCATAGAAGTGCAAAGTCAACGCCACTTACAATACCCGTAACCTTTCAATTTAATACAGTGAGAGTACTTAACCAGGGCGGGGGGGGAGGCGGAATTTCAACTTTGGCGATGAGCGCTAAACAGGCGGTAGCGGATTGGCCGCCTGTTAGACACCCTGCCCGGTTTTACTTTGCATTGTATAACAGGCGGCCAATCCGCTGTCACCTGCTTTGGGCCCCCTACCAAAGCTGAATTCTTTTGAAAATCCAAATGTACCACAACCAAGGCATTTCCTTTATCAATATATTCTATTATTTCCTCACAGGACTGTAATAAATTTGTCAGACATAATGGCCTAGAAATTAGTATCGTGCCAGGAAGTCTCTTTTGATGCCTAAACCAATATCGCGGGGTGGCGCACTTACGGCGTGGAATGTGCACCAATTCGCCGCCTGCCATATTTGACGCCTGGGTGCCCGTTTTATCTCTGTAAAACTGGCGCAGCATCATTGAATTTCTAGGCTGACTTGTCTTTCACAAGTCCATGTTGGCTGACCTTAATTAAGCCAGGTCTTTCAAGGTGACTATTAGTTTGTCCCATATTAGCCTCTCGAAGCTTACCCATTACCAATGTTAATATGACTATTCCTTTCTCCCTTTTTAAACAGAGTTGTTACATGATCAACCTGCCAGTCCTCTGGCACGATTTCCGCTGTATTGTGAATTACCCGCTGAATTGTTGCTGAGCCCTTGTTATTAATTTTATCAAGGGTTAGAATAGTCAGATGGATGAAACAAAATGAGGTAGTAGTTATAGAAATGCACTACAAATAGGCTACAAGTTACTGGGAAAGTGAAGAGCTGTAGCAGAATATATTACAATCTTATTCAAGTAAGCACAGCTGTTCTGTTTCTATTTTTATATAACATGACATAAGGAAGTTAAATCTTTTTTCTTGATTCCCTTCATGAACATGGCTGGCATTGTGCCAGTATAATTTGACTGAACAGGTGAGTAAAGAGTATTATAGACACAAGCTTAAAGCCATCCCATGTAATTGTAATTCATTCACTGAACAAAACCTACCAGATTCACATCAGCACCGAGTAAAATAATGGATTCAATTGTCAGGAATAATTTTGAGCATTACCTGTATGGCAGGAACCACTAAATAGCAGCCAACATGGACTCAGCAGGGGAAGATCCTGTAAGAGCAAACTCCTTGACTTTTATGAGAAAGTTAAATCCCAAGTGGATTGTGAAAAATCCTGTGACACGGCATACTACAGTTTCAAAAAGTCTTTGGCAAAATTCCGGACAAAAGACTGCTGATTAAGCTTAAAGTGATAGGGATTCAAGGTGAAACCTGGGAACAGATAAGAAATTAGCTGAAAAATAGGAAGCAGCGAGTACTTGTTAGGGCGGGAGAAAGTGTCAAGTGGAGTACCCTTGGGATTGATGTTGAGAAACTCCCTGTTTCCAATTTACATTAATGACTTGGATTCAGAATCTCAATTCAAACTTGCAGACAATAAGAAACGGGGGAAGGAGGGGCAGATGAATCCTAAGAGGTGGGCAGGGACCTACAAAATGAGATAGATAAAATCTGTAAATAGACAAAACAGTGACAGATTAAAACAAACATGTACTCTACATAGCAAGGAAAAGTGGATGTCATGTTCTGTCTGTAAATTGTATCAAAATAACAGAGTGAAGTTGAAAGGAATCTGGGGGTTCAAGATTCAATGCAAAACACTGCAGAACAGCAACCAACTTGGCAAATAAAATGTGAACTATAAAATGAATATAATACAAGTCAGTGGATATCACACTCAGACTCCACAATGCTTTGGTCAGACCACATCTTCAGTATGGTGCCCTTTTTTGACTAGTAAGGCACATGGGAGACATTGAAGCCATAGAGTAGCACAGGGCAGAGGTACAAGGCTGATTCTTAACAGTAGAGAGCTCAGTTACAAGGAAAAACTGGAGAAATTTAGGCTTTTCACTTTTGAGAGGAGGCAACCAAGAAGATATGTCACAGTAAAAGGTGCAGAAATATTAAATCCAAACACTACTTCAAATTAAACAGTAGCAGGAGAACAAAGCAGCAAAAGGCAAATTTAGGACTGAAATTATTACATTTTTTTTCCTCATAAAGAGGGAGCAAATCATGGAATGGACTTCTGGGTAGGGTAATGGAGGTGAAAACCCTAGAATTATTTAAGAAACAGCTGGATGCTGTGATGAGGAAGCAATTTTTTTTCTTGTGGATGGATAGGTTGGGCTGGGCAGAAAGGCCCTCCTCACCACATCAATCTTTTTATTTTTTTTCCTGATATTTGTATAGGAATGGTATGCCACCTCAGAGATGGCCTATTACACTGGACATATTAAAGAAAATACAAAATATAAGGGAAATGTTCTCCATGTTCCGAATTACAAAATGTACAAGATCACGAGGATATTTCTGCAGGATGATCAAAAGACCATTTAAATACGATTGTATAATGAAATAACTGAACTTTTTCCCCCTCTCATCATGATCTGGGTGTCAATGCTGGAAAATGTAACACTTCATTTTTTACTTCAGAATTAACTACTCTCAAGTCCTCCACAGCCCAAGAGAGCTAGAGGGATCTATTTACATTGGTTTAGTGAAACATTTTTTCTTTAATTTTAGAAACAAAGGGAAATATATCCCACAATGTGAACTTCACCAAACTCTGTCCCAATAATAGGAGAGGGGAAAGGGGCGAGGTGGGAGTGTGGGGGCGGGGGGAGGTGGGGGGACAAAGATTTCCTCTGTGCAAAAAAATCACAAAGGAGTTTTTAAAATAAATACTCGCATCTTTGCTACACATAGCACTATGGGGGAATCTGGCATGGAGAAGCATTGCCTATTGCATTGGTGTAAGCTTCATTTCCAAGACTAATAATTTATGCAGCCTCTTTGAGTGATATTCCCAATTCCATTAGCTGTGTTTCTTTACTATACTTTTATGAACTTCTGCTAATTAAATCTCTGACGCAAAGTCAAGAGGTTTATTGTGATGGATATAAATACAAGTTGTTGTTGCTGTTGGTAGTAATGTTTTCCAAATAAAGAACAGAGTGGCAACCTGCAATTGAGAACGCAGACATTAGAATCATAAGGGGCGATTTTCTCAGCCCCGAGGAGGCGGGTTTGGAGGCGGGAAAGGCGGAAAAATTGGAAAAAATGAGTGCGGGTTCAGAACCCGCCTCCGCGCAATTTTGCCGGTGCCGGTTTTGCAGGGTGGGAAACGGTCCCGCCTCCAACTGGCCAGAGAGCTTGTTAAGAGCCTTAAATGCTCGTTAAGGGCCTCTCTAATCCTATTTTGAGAGGCCCTCGTTATTTTTCAACCATTTTGGCGTGTTCCACGACCCTCCTAAACCACGCCAGCTAAACCTGGCGGGTTGACAAGTGGGTGGCCTCCTCACAGCTGCAGCTCCACCATGACATCGGAGATTTCATCAGGGATTAGTTGCAGGTGGCAGAACTTTGCTTTAAAGGGTCTTTGAGCACTTTTAGCAGGCCTTCCGAAGTCGCAGGTGCTGCAGCTTCTATCTATCAACTGTGGGACCTCCTTGGAAGACCCTCTCCCCGCTTGCAATGAGTGCTTCCCCAACGGAGGCATCTGAAAGCAGCATGGGAACCATTCACTTCCTTTCACTATGGACCTCAGATTTGGATGAGGAGCAGCCACGGCAGCAGCAGAACCAGGCAGCTCAGCAGCAACATGAGCAGGAGCCCCAACCTCCTGCTCAGCCATCTGATGCGGCACAGAGCAGAAGGCGCCAGCACATCGAGGCACCTCACCACAGGAGATACCCCTGACAGAGGGTTTACAGACAGAGGATGAGCTACCTCAACATGATTGAGCAGCAGTGCCAAAGGAGGCTGAGACTTTCGCGAGAGGTTGTCCGAGAGATCTGCGGACTGCTCCAGCAAGACCTGGTGCCCAGAGGAACAGGTGGACATCCCTTACCAGTGGCTGTCAAAGTCACCACCGCACTCAACTTCTTTGCCTCAGGCTCCTTCCAGGGATCATCAGCAGACATCAGCGGCATCTCCCAGTCGGCCGTCCACAGTTGCATCATGCAGGTTACCGATGCCCTTTTCGCTAAGGCCCACAATTACCTCTAGTTCTCAAGGGATCAAGCAAGTATAAACGTGCGTTCGGTTGGCTTTGCAAATATGGCAGGCATGCCAATGGTGCAGGGCGTCATAGACTGCACACATGTGGCTCTTAGGGCACCCCATCACAACCCAGCTATCTTTGTCAACCAAAAGGGCTTCTGCTCCCTCAACGTACAGCTTATGTGTAACCACAAGAAAGAGTTCTTGCATGTTTGCACTAAGTTCTGTGGTAGTTGCCATGACTCTTTCATCCTGTGGCACTCTAGTGTTCCTCCGCTTCTCAATCCGCCAAACCAACTTAATGGATGGCTCCTTGGTGACAAAGGCTCCCCCCTGAAGAAGTAGCTAATGACGCCGATCAGGAGGCCAGCTAACGAGGCTGAAGAGCGCTACAACGCCAGCCACACTTCGACCAGGTTCATCATCGAGCAAACCATTGGGTTGTTGAAGATGCACTTCTGTTGCCTTGACCGATCAGGTGGAGCCCTGCAGTATACATCATACAGGGTCTCCAGAATGGTCGTGGTCTGCTGTGCACTGCACAACATCGCACAGTGTCGTGGGTGCAGCTTCCTGATGAGCAAGTGGCTCAATTCCAGGCCTCCTCAGATGAGGAGAAGGAGGAGGAGGAGGAGGAGCTGGAGGAGCTGGTGGAGGAGGAGGAGCAGGAGGAGGAGGAGGATGAAGAGGAGGAGAAGCTGGAGGAGGAGGAGGAGAGAGTGCCGGTCTATTGACCGGCAGCACGCAAGCACATGGCAGCCCGTGATGCAAGGGATGAATTTGACCTGGCCAGATTTGCATAGGTTGCCCAAGTGGGCACATGTCCTTGGCTCCATCTCAAGACATCATAGACAATGGACATGACTCTCTGGCCTCCTTTCACTCTGGCCACCAACCTGACAACGCAAGTGTCGCGGAGCCCGCAATGTGGAGCTGCCTAAAGCGAAAGAACAGATGCCATAGCGCCAACATTTTTCCATCAATTCATTTTAATGCTTTCCAACAGGGATGGCACTTCATCAATATGCAGAAACATTCACCCAATCTGCACACAGATCTGGAGGTTATATCCCTTGCCAGCTGGACCCACACAGCCTTGGTTTCTTTGGGAGGCCTCTTCCTCCCAGATGAGCGGAAGAACACCTCCCTGCTGGCTCTCGGCCCCTCAACCAACTTTTGCAGCGCTTCATCCGAGAACCTCGGGGAGGCCCTTGCTTTGGAATTGGACATAGTGGTTTCTCAAAATATGTTGCAGCATTGGCAGAAATCCAATGGAATGATCCAAGGCAGCAAGCAGCCCTTAACTGAGGCTGGAAAAGTGATGTCCCAAGTTTCAGTCCCAAAACACTAATTGACCAAGGGCATCCCACACCTCTGAAATCAAGTGGCCAATTAGGGGAAAATCGCAATTTTTTCAAAACTATCAGTGGAGACGGGTTTCGAACTCACCCAAACTGAAACCCGCCTCCAACCCGCCTCCAGTGAGAAAATCGCCCCCACAGAATAGAATCATAGAGTGGTTACAGCACGGAAGAAGGCCATTCGGCCCGTCGAGCCCGTGCTGGCTCTCTGCAAGAGCACTTCAGCTAGTCCCACTCCCCCACCCTTTCCCTGTAGCCCTGCAAATTTCTTTCCTTCAGATAATTATCCAACTCCCTTTTGAAAGCCTCAATTAAATCTGCCTCCACCATCCTTTCAGGCAGTGCATTCCAGATCCTAACCACTCGCTGAGTAGAAAAGTTTTTTCTTACTTCGCCTTTGGTTCTTTTGCCAATCACCTTAAATCTGTGTCCTCTGGTTCTCGACCCTTCTGCCAATGGGAACAGTTTCCCTCTATCTACTCTGTCCAGACCCCTCATGATTTTGAACACCTCTATCAAATCTCCTCTCAATCTTCTCTGCTCCAAGGAGAACAACCCTAGCTTCTCCAGTCTATCAACGTAACTGAAGTCCCTCATTCCTGGAATCATTCTCGTAAATCTTTTCTGCACCCTCTCTAAGGCCATCACATCCTTCCTGCAATGTGGTGACCAGAATTGGACACAGTACTCCAGTTGGGGCCGAACCAGTGTTTTATACAGGTTCATCATAATTTCCACACTTATGTACTCCATACCTCTATTTATGAAAATGAGAAGTCGCACAATACCAAGGTTATAGTCCAACAGTTTTATTTGAAATCACGAGCTTTCGGAGCGCTGCTCTTTCGTCAGGCTTTACCTGACGAAGGAGCAGCGCTCCGAAAGCTCGTGATTTCAAATAAAACTGTTGGACTATAACCTGGTGTTGTGCGACTTCTCATTTTCGTCCACCCCAGTCCAACACCGGCATCTCCGCATCATGGGCTCTATTTATGAAGCCCAGGATCCCGAAAGCCTTTTTCACTGCTTTCGCAACCTGTCCTGCCACCTTCAATAATTTGTGCACACATACCTCCAGGTCTCTCTGTTCGTGCACTGTCTTCAGGATTGTACCATTTAGTTTGTATGTCGTCTCCTCATTCTTTCTACCAAAATGTATAACTTCACACTTTTCTGCATTAAATTTCATCTGCCACGTGTCTGCCCATTTCACCAGCCTGTCTATGTCTTCCTGAAGTATATCACTCTTCTCCTCACTGTTCACTATACTTCCAAGTTTTGTGTCATCTGCAAATTATGAAATTGTACCCTGTACACCCACGTCCAAGTCATTAATATATATCAAGAAAAGCAGTGGTCCTAGAACCGACCCCTGGGGAACACCACTTATATACCTTCCTCCAGTCCGAAAAACAACCGTTCACCACTACTCTCTGTTTCCTATCACTTAGCCAATACTGTATCCATGCTGCCAATGTCCCTTTTATTCCATGTGCTTCAACTTTGCTGGCAAGCCTATTATGTGGCACTTTGTTGAACGCCTTTTGGAAATCCATGTACTTTACGTCAACTGCATTACCCTCATCAACCCTCTCTGTTACCTCATTAAAGAACTCAATCAAGTTAGTCACATTGTGGCCCCGATAATGACTGGTGCGGGTTCCGTGTGCGGAGGGGTGTGGAGGGTGGTGGGGGATGGAGGGGTGCGAGGCCGGGTTTCCCCGCACGTTGTGCAGCTTTAACTCCACAGTGTGTGTCTTTTTGTAGCAGGTTCACCAGATTGACAGGCTTGGCTCCCTGTCGGGTGGAGAACGCTCTGGAGGAGGATGCAGCCCCAGGAGCAGGTAGGGACGCTGCAGCTACGTTAGTGGGAGCATTGGGAGTGGGGCCCGGATCTTACGGGGGAGGCTGGTCCCTGATCTCTGGGGTGGGGATCAGATCCCGGGGCTGGGGGTCAGGTCCCCGATCTCTGATCTCAGGGAGGGTCCGATTCCCAATCCCATGGGGCATCCGATCCCGATCCTGGGGGTGGGGGGTTGGGGGTCTGGTCTCGGGTGTCGGATGGCGGGCAGTGAAGAAAGTTAGCTTGGTGAGGGCTAGAGGGAAGCAGCTATGCTCCTCCTGTCCCACAAGCAGTGCTGTAAAGGCACTTATCTCGCCTCCCTTCAGCTGCCGGGTTTCCCCGAGGCCCAGGAAAACAGCTGGCCAGGGTAAAATTTGGAAGACAGGTTAAATATGAGGCATTTTTTTAATATATATTTGTTGCCGGGATGTGAGCATCGCTGGCAAGGCCAGCATTTATTGCCATCCCTAATTGTCCTTGAGAAGGTGGTGGTGAGCCGCCTTCTTAAACCGCTGCAGTCCGTGTGGTGAAGGTAGTCCCACAGTGCTGTTAGGGAGGGAGTTCCAGGATTTTGACCCAGCGATGAGGAAGGATTGGCGATATACTTCTAAGTCAGGATGGTGTGTGACTTGGAGGGGAACTTGGAGGTGGTGGTGTTCCCATGCGCCTGCTGCCCTTGTTCTGGAAGAGGTCGCGGGTTTGGGAGGTGCTGCCGAAGAAGCTTTGGTGAGTTGCTGCAGTGCATCTTGTAGATGGTACACACTGCAGCCACGGTACGCCGGTGGTGGAGGGAGTGAATGTTTAAGGTGGTGGATAGGGTGCTAATCAAGCGGGTTGCTTTGTCCTGGATGGTGTCGAGTTTCTTGAGTGTTGTTGGAGCTGCACTCATCCAGGCAAGTGGAGAGTATTCCATCACATTCCTTATTTGTGCCTTGTAGATGGTGGAAAGGCTTAGGGGAGTCAGGAGGTGAGACACTCGCCACAGAATACCCAGCCTCTGACCTGCTTTTGTTGCCACAGTATTTATGTGGCTGGTCCAGTTAAGTTTCTGGTCAATGTTAACACCCAGGATATTGATGGTGGAGGATTCGGCGATGGTAATGCCACTGAATGTCAAGGGGCGGTGGTTAGACTCATGCTTGTTGGAGATGGTCATTGCCTGGCACTTCTGTGGCCCTGAATGTTACCTGCAACTTATTAGCCCAAGCCTGAACTTTGTCAAGGTCTTGTTGCATGCGGGCCTGGACTGCTTCATTATCTGAGGAGTTGTGAATGGCACTGAATACTGTGCAGTCATCAGCGAACATCCCCATTTCTGACCTTATGTTGGAGGGAAGGTCATTCATGAAGCAGCTGAAGATGGTTGGGCCTAGGACACTGCCCTGAGGAACTCCTGCAGCGATGTCCTGTAGCTGTGATGATTGACCTTCAATCACCACAACCATCTTCCTTTGTGCTAGGTATGACGCCAGCCAGTGGAGAGTTTTCCCCCTGATTCCCATTGACTTCAGTTTTACTAGGGCTCCTTGATGCCACACTCGGTCAAATGCTGCCTTGATGTCAAGGGCAGTCACTCTCACCTCACCTCTGGAATTCAGCTCCCTTCGTCCATGTTTGGACCAAGGCTGTAATGAGGTTGGGAGCCGAGTGGTCTTGGCGGAAGCCAAACTGGGCATCAGTGAGCAGGTTATTGGTGAACAAGTGCCACTTGATAGCACTGTCGATGACACCTTCCCTCACTTTGCCGATGATTGAGAGTAGACTGATGGGGCGGTAATTGGCCTGGTTGGATTTTTCCTGCTTTTTGTGGACAGGACATACCTGGGCAGTTTTACACATTGTTGGATAGATGCCAGTGTTGTAGCTGTACTGGAACAGCTTGGCTAGAGGCGCGGCTAGTTGTGGAGCACAAGTCTTCAGCACGATAGCCGGGATGTTGTCGGGGCCCACAGCCTTTGCTGTATCCAGTACGCTGAGCCGTTTCTTGATATCACGTGGAGTGAATCGAATTAGCTGAAGACTGGCTTCTGTGATGGTGGAGATCTCAGGAGGACGCCGATATGGATCATCCACTCGGCACTTCTGGCTGAAGATGGTTGCAAACGCTTCAGCCTTATCTTTTGCACTCACGTGCTGGGCTCCACCATCATTGAGGTTGGGGATATTCATAGAGCCTCCTCCTCCCGTTAGTTGTTTAATGGTCCACCACCATTCATGACTGGATGTCGCAGGACTGCCGAGCTTTGATCTGATCCGTTGATTGTGGGATCGCTTAGCCCTGTCTATAGCATGCTGCTTCCGATTTTTAGCATGCATGTCATCCTCTGTTGCAGCTTCCCCAGGTTGGCACCTCATTTTTACGTACGCCTGGTGCTGCTCCTGGCATGCTCTTCTACACTCCTTATTGAACCCAGGTTGATGGTAATGGTAGAGTGAGGGATATGCCGGGCCATGAGGTTACAGATTGGAATACAATTCTTCTGCTGCTGCTGATGGCCCACAGCGCCTCATGGATGCCCAGTTATGAGCTGCTAGATCTGTTCTGAATCTATCCCATTTAGCACGTTGGTAGTGCCACACAACACGATGAAGGGTGTCCTCTCAGTGTAAAGACAGGACTTCGTCTCCACAATGACTGTGCGGTGGTCACTGCTACCAATACTGCTACCAACTGCGACAGGTAGATTGGTAAGGACGAGGTCAAGTAGGTTTTTCCCTCGTGTTGGTTCTCTCATCACCTGTCGCAGGCCCAGACTGGCAGCTATATCCTTCAGGACTCGGCCAGCTCGGTCAGTAGTGGTGCTACCGAGCCACTCTTGGTGATGGATATTGAAGTCCTCCACCCAGAGTACATTCTGTGCCATTGCTACTCTCAGTGCTTCTTCCAAGTAGTGTTCAACATGGTGGAGTACTGATTCATCAGCTGAGGGAGGGCGGTAGGTGGTAATCAGTAGGAGGTTTCCTTGCCCATGCTTGCCCTGAAGTCATGAGACTTCATGGGGTCCGGAGTCAATGTTGAGGACTCCCAGGGCCACTCCTTCCCGACTGTATACCACTGTGCCGCCACCCCTGGTGGGTCTGTCCTGCCGGTGGGACAGGACATACCCAGAGATGGTGATAGAGGAGTTTGGGACATTGGCTGAAAGGTATGATTCTGCGGGACAGCTCCCCAGATGTTGGTGAGGAGGACTTTGCAGGGTTAACTGGGCTGGGTGTGCCGTTGCCGTGTCCATAGTCGATGCTGAGGTCGATGCCGGGTGGTCCGTCCGGTTTCATTTTTATTATTTTTTTGTTTTGAAGCAGTTTGTTACAACTGAGTGGCGTGCTCGGCCATTTCAGAGGGCAGTTAAGAGTCAACCACATTGCTGTGGGTCTGGAGTCATATATAGGCCACACCAGGTAAGGATGGCAGATTTCCTTCCCTGAAGGACATTAGTGAACCAGATGGGTTTTTACAACAATCCATTAGTTTCATGGTCACCATTACTGATACTAGCTTTTTATTCCAGATTTATTTAATTAACTGAATTTAAATTCCCCAGCTGCCATGGTGGGATTTGAACTCACGTCTCTGGATCATTCGTTCAGGCCTCTGGATTATTAGCCCAGTGACATTACCACTATGCTACCGTTCCCATTGGAGTATAAGTATGTCAGGCTGTTGCTTAACTAGTCTGTGAGACAACTCTCCCAATTTTGGCACAAGTCCCCAGATGTTAGTGAGGAGGACTTTGCAGGGTCGACTGGGCTGGGTGTGCCCACCCCCCGTCCTGTCTCCATTAAAACCAGAAGAGGGCAGGTTAGAGGCGAGTTGGGGTCAGGTTTGAGATTTTTAAAATTTAACATCCCACCCGACCCCAACCCACCTGTTTTTTGTGGTTAAAATTAACCCGGTGCATTTTCAAAGCCTGGCAGAAACATTTCAGCTAAATTTCTGTAACTCAACATTGGCCAATGCAACATCAGGGCTTTCTCAATATTCTGCCAGAACTTCAGCAGAAAATCAGCGCAAACCCCGGAGAAAAGGAATGAGTTGTCATTTACGCCTTTCTTCGAGGTTTTCGCTGATCCTCTGCTGAAGTTACGGCAGGAGATTGAGAAACACCCATTGAAATTGCTGGCGATACTCTTTTAAATCTTGGTAGTCCATTGACATTGGCTTCCTGCCCCCCAGCACCTCAAATATAAAATTCTCATCTTTCTGTTTAAATCCCTCCATGGCCCCACACCTTCCTATCTCTAATCACATCCATTGCTCCAACCCTCATCCCAAACTATCTGTTTCTTTGACTCTGGCCTCTTGTGCAATCCCCTCCCTTTACCCTACCATTAGTGGCAGTACCTGGGTTCCAAGTTCTGGAATGATCTCTCTAAACCCCGCCAGCTCCCTCTCCTCCTTCAAGACTCACCTTAAAACACCTCTTTGTCCAAGCTTTTGATTATCTCTCCTTCTTCGGTTCAGCATTGATTTTATTTTCTCCTTCCTGAGATGTTTATTTCTCATAAAAGCCCAATATAAATGCAAGTTGTTGTTGTTGTTACTTGACCAAGAAATCCGGCAAACAGCTGTCTTGCCATCTTTTCTGCGCAGTTATGAAACTAGCTGCTAGGTTGTATGCAAGAATTGAGTCACTTTCTGATTTTCTTCTCTCAGAGAAACAACTGGTCCCAACTCGTCACCACCCTTAGAAGGTGCAGCTAAATTTGAAAATCACTGTTATTGAGAGCTGTGGTAAAGGACCGCATGCTAACACAGACACCCAAGGAGCATTGAGGCACAAATCCACGAGACCACCCAATCATTGAATGTTTTTTTTAAACTCATACTAGTTTCAGTATAAATTTAATAACTTAGCTGCAGACTTTTTTTTTACATTACTTGGTTTATTTTCTTAAAAAATGAATTAACTGCATTCTTTCAAGACTTGTGATTCAAATAAATTGTTTGCACTGCTATGAGGCATCTCACAAAGACATCTGTTTACTTTGCAAAAATACCATCTTGACTACGATATGTAGGTCTTCATATTTCCTTCATCCAGAAGCAATATTATTTTCCAGGCTCTCAAAGCAACACCCTGGAAGCATGAGCCTCAAAAGCAAGTTGTTTGAAAAAAATTTCTAAGGGAAAGGTAGAGGGGCTTTGGCAGAGATGTTGGAACATTATTCGATCTTTAGGTTTCAAAAATGATCTCATGTTTAGTAAACTAATCAAACAATCTAGAAGGTGCAGTAAGGCTATACTGCAACACAAGGAAATATGTAATAAGAACAAGTGTTACAGTGCATCAAGCACACTTCTTCCAAAAGTGCTGCACTATCACAGAGTTGCTCCAATTCATCTAACCACTGGAAGTGCAACTTCCAAGGAAATAGCATTCTGTGAAGTTTCTTTTTGATCTGCTGAAGTAATCAAATCCAGGCATCAATCCAAGATTACAAACTGTATCATGCAATTCTGATCAACTGCATTCCACAGAAGGCAGTCCATGGGTCTCAATAGACCTAGAGCAATGATGTTCTGCAGAATGTTTGATCATCCATGTCTGAGCTTACGTAACCATCATTCTATTCTTAACTAAATATCTATTCTACCAAATATTCCACTTCCTATACCTTTGAGGGAAAAACAATTTGATATCTACTTCCTCAAGGATTGACAATTTGCAATAATGTCCTCCAGTTACACACACAGTTTAATTTAAATCTAAACTGCTTCCCTAAAGTGTCAGCAAGTATCAAAGTTAAAATAAGTGTGCAATAAAGAGAATATAGGATAAAAAGGAAATGGTGTCAAAATAGCTTGGGTAAAAGTTTTATTGTATTCAAATTTATGAAAAGCTGTATAGTTAAGTGAGGTTAACATTAAAATAATAGAACTACTCCTGACATCTGAGCAGATTTAGTTCTGTGGTATGGTTTGTCTCAGCACTTTGTTCGCTGAAAACATTTTAAAATATGGCCAAGTCAGAGGGTGGAGATTCCTTGGAGAACTTGTGGTCTAAGGATTAAAGACTTGGATCACGTGTCTTCTCTACACTATATTGCTCACAATCACAACAAAGTTAGCTTTTATAATAGATGTTGGTGCATACATACTGTTGATAAAATACAGGAGTCGATAATTACCAATGAACCGTAGTAACTGTGCATAATAATACTTTCTATTCATCAGTATTGAAGAGGTGTCAACCAAAGACATGTACTTAGACAATAACTGTGCTGATATACATCAGTTAATTGGGTACCAGCAAAGTAACACGGCAATTCAAATAAATACCTGGTTCAAATGTTACACCTGTGATTTAATATTTCAGTCGAAGTAAATTGTTTTATTGTTACTGATTAACTATTATTTTGCAGTCCACCAACTCACTATTATCTGGGATAAACTAAGTTCTCCTTTCTGAGCCGTAGAAAAATCTGGTTAGTTTCAGAGAACATCAAACTCAATAAATGCAGAAGATACAAATTACTTCAATTCTTCCCTTCAAAATCTATTGAATTCAAACATATACAAACAACTGTCAGAAGATTTGTGACTTTATTTTAAAAGGCATTTTTTTTGGAAACATAAAAGTTATTTACTTACCATATCGATGGGGGCTCTGACCCTTCAATTTCTAAGTAATCATATTTTTCTTCGAGCTGAAAATCTGTAAAAATGAGTGAGATGGTATCCCCAAGCTCTGCAGCAATAGTCCAGGTGCAGTCTGCATTATTATAATACTCGCCAGGGAAGTTCGGACTGGAAATAATGCCACTGGATCCTTGGAGGGTTCCACCACATCCATCTTCAGCTGGTTGGGAAAAGAAAATCATTTGTTAGTTTATAGTTCTTTCATACAACAACAACATGTATTACTACATTAAAGGCACGATATAAATGCATCTCAAATTGGTTCACAGGTGTGTAATCAGACAAATAAATTGAAACTAAGCTAAAGAAGGAGACATAAGTACAGGTGACCAAAAGCTTGATGAAAGAGATAGGTTTTATGAAGTGTCTTAAAGAGAGAGAGGTGAAGAGGTTTATAGAGGGAATTCCAGAGCTTGGGATGCAGACAACTGAAACCACGGCCGCCAATGTTGGGGCAATGGCCAAGGAGGGATTTGAACACAAAGGTAAGAATTGATGGATGGAGAGCGAATGTAGGTCAATGAGCACAAGGGTGATGGATGAACGTGACTTGGTGAGTTAAGATACGGGCAGCAGAGTTTTGGATTAGCTCAAGTTTATGGAGAGTGGAGGATGGGAGGCCAAACCAGGAAAGCAAATGCAAAAGGTTATATTGAATGATGGGTACTTTAAAAGCAAATCTTAATCATGACCTGCAAAATATGCTTCCAATATATGTGATTTTCCTGCAGGCTGTATGTTTACCATACGATTTTCAATAGGTTCATCTGGTCTCTGCTGCCTAAAACGATTTTCTACTTGGCACGCAAACTGGCGCTAATGGCTAACTGCTCACATGCAGGGAACCTTGGTCTTTTGGCTGAGCAGGTAGAGCCATTGTCTGGTCTTGATGTTGTCTATTTTAAAAATCAGTGCTGATAAAGGTAAACTGAAAACTATCCTATTGCTGCACTGCAAACATATTGGCCCAGAAATTCCGTTCACAGGCCTCCCGCGGGCGGAGGGCTGCGATCCGGAAAAGTCTGCGACTCGACCGGAAGGCTCCCAGGAGGCGCAGAGTTCCGCTGCTGGGCCTCTCCAAACTGCCGGTGCGCAGGGCCCACGTATCCCAGAGGCGCAGGCGGTTCGCAGCGTCCCTGGGATCACGTGGGCCATGGGGAGCCAATCAGAGAAGGGAATCTCCCTTCATACATTTGACAGGAAGACCTGTCAAATATATGAATGGAGATCACTCCCAAAACATAGTAAAACTTCAAATAAATTTAAAAAAAACATCACATTTTTAAAATGACTTTAAATTACATAAATTAAGTATTTTAAACAAAAATGTTATTTTTTGAAAAAAATAATTAAAGTTTTTAACGGGGCTAAAAATAAACTTACCTTTCTTTAAAGTATTTTTAAAGGATAAATCAGTGGAAATTTTTTTTAAAAAACTTTTTCAACTCTTATCCTGGTAAAAGTAGGCCTTACGCCTGCTTTTACCAGGTGCAAGAATTGTAAGTGTTTTCTGCGGGCGGAGGGTCTCTAAAAAACGGAACTCTCCACCCGCAGAGGCCCTTCTCCAGGGCAGGCGGAGGATCTGTCAAGAGCTTTCTTGACAGATCGGAAATGCCGGTTTCCAGCGCATGCGCAGTGCATGCCTAAAACCAGCATTTCCGTTGGCCCTACGGGTGAGTACACAGCGCGTACACACCCGTAGGGAATGGAATTTCTGCCTCATTTATAACAAACAGCCGTTCTTCTTTATCGCATGGTCAAGTTGTATCCTCTTCAAGAAGGTTTAATTAGCAGATGAGGGGGGGATTACATCAAACCCTTTTAACTATTTCAATTGCGCACACTTCACTATATGGCCAGTTTGCCCTGTCTCTTTTTCCTTCACGATAAATTACCTGTCTGAAGGAAAATACCAGAAAACTAATAGTTAAACAATAAAGAAGCAGATGATATAAATGTGAGAACTTGAAGGGATACCAAACCTTTTAACTTATCTCACCAGCAAATTGAGCCCATACAATTGGTACAATAAATAACATTTTTGAGCTAGCCCTAATTAACTTTACTCATGAAAATATTAAAATGATTTAACCAGAGGAAAAGAATCCTGAAAAATTAACAACATACCTTTGCTAAAGAAAAGCTACTAGTCAGTGGGATAGACAAGAACTGCTAAAGGCCTTGAAAGATCAGATGGAGTAAGAAAGCAGAACTGGAGATGGAGGGATATGTATACTTGCAGGTCAGTGAGTAACCATTTTTCAGCTCAGAAAAATCAGAACATGCTTCATTGCAGATGCGATGGGATGGGAAGTGAAATTTTACAGCCCTGATTAGACTATTCTCCACTAGGTTAACAAGTGTTGTGGGGGTGAAGGTGTGGGGGTGGAGGGGTGGGCAGTGTTTAAACAAATTTGGCAGTGGGATGGGCATCAGGATGAAACATTAGAGGAGAAACAAGGTGCACAGAGGACTGGGAGAGAAAATAGCATCAGTGTAAAGAATAGTTTAAAATAGGAGGGATCAGATAGGGGGCAAATGCAAGGCAGTCTAAGTTGAGTTTGGAGTGGATGTATTTAAATACACGTAGCAAGGTAAATAAGGTTGGTGAGCTGCAGGTACAAGTCACCACATGGGACTTTGATATCGTGGCAATAACAGAGACTCAAAGAAGGGGAGGATTGGAACTTAATATTCTACAAAGCAGTCAGAAAAGATAGGGAAGGAAATAAAGAGGGGAGAAGTGGCAGTATTGAGCAAAGAAACTATTATAGTACTAGAAAGGGGTGACGTAATTGAGGGGTCAAAGACAGAATCTATTTGGTTAGAATTAAGGAAAAATAGAGGAGTTATTACGCTGTTGGGTGTATACCATAGGCCACCAAATAGTGGGTAGGAGATAGAGGAGTAAATTTGCAGGCAAATTACAGAAAGATGCAAGAATTATAGAGTACTGATAATGGGGGACTTCAATTAGTCAACTATAGACTGGGATAGTAACAGTATAAAGTGCAAAGAGGGGAAGGAATTTCTGAAATGTTTACAAGAGAACTTTCTTGATCAGTGAGTTTTCAGCCCAACAAGGAAGGAAGAAGTGCTGGATCTAGTTCTGGGAAATGAAGTGGAGTGTGTTTCAGTGGGGAAGCATTTGGGGAACACTGATCATAATATCATTAGGTTTAGAATAGTTATGGAAAAGGACAAGGAACAATCAAGCATAAAAATACTCGACTGTAGGAGGGCTAATTTCAGTGAATTAAAAAGAGATCTTGCCCAGGTGGATCGGAATCAAAATTTGTTAGGCAAAACAATAACAACAACGGGAGGCCTTCAAGAAGGAGATGGTTTGGGTACAGAATAGGCACATTCCCACGAGGGGGAAAGGAAGGGCATCCAAAGCTAGAGCTCCCTGGATGACTAAAGATATAGGGGGAAAAATTCGGTTGGTTTCCGCCTCCCGTTAGCGCCTTAAGAGGGCGCTAATGTGGCACAAAGCAACTAGCGCCCGTGCGCGGCGATGTTTGCGCCGCTCACAAAATTGACGAGGCATTTTGTGGCAGCGCTAAACACTACCGCCACGATCTCCTGCGCCCGCAGATCGTGACATCAGTCGAACGTGCAATGCCCCGGTAGCGCCCTGGACCGGATATTGAGTGGCGCTCCCTGTCTTACCGCCTGCCGCTAGCAACGACAGGTTGAGGGGAGCGTTTTGCAGTTGGGTAGGGACTGGGGGAGCGCTATTTAAAGGCGACCGCTTCCTGCCTTTTTTTGTCTGCGAAATTTTTTCACCACGCATTCTGAGTGAGAGAGAAGAGACTTCTGGAGAGATTCAAAGCTGTGTTGAGGAATTTTGGGTACTGAGCAGCACTTTGCAGCTTCTTTTTTATTTGATCTTCTTTACATCGATTTAGAAGAGACTTTGGGGGCTGCACTCTGAGCTCTTTCCCTGGGCCTCTCCATTGTTCTTTCCAACAGATTTGATGTACAGGTCTCTCCAGGCCTAGATTCAAGGCTGCAATGAGCAGGGTGTGGATGGAGAGCAAGATCGACCCAATCCCCTTTAAGAACTGACCGGCGACAGTGTGTCTGTGTTCCATTGCTGACTGACATCACATGAGCTTCGCCAGCGCTTTGAGTTAGCGCCTCGCTCCTCGGCCTTTGCGCCTTAAGACAGATGTGTAGCGCCTGATTTAGCGCTCCAATCACCTCCAGGGGCGATAAAAGCCAAGTTTGCAGTCGGAGGCAATAATTAGCGCCAGGCGCTAAACTTTGCGCCCGGCCGATAATCGCGCCCCAAATGGGGCGATACTGAATTTCTCCCCCATAGGGCCAACATTTGCGATCGGAGGCCTCCGACCTGCAAAAAATCTATGAATGTACCTGGTGGCCCAGGAGATACGGAGGATTGTGATCCTGGTCCTCTCCGGGTCCACGCGGGCAGAGCCCCACGTATCCCAGGGGCGCCTGCAGTTCATAGGCGTCCTTGGGATCACATGGGCCGGCCCAACCAATGAAAGAAGGGAATCCCCATTCATACTTATGTGAGTTCCGTACGTACGGAACTCCAATAAGTATGAATGGGGATCACTTAAAAAATACACCAATACATGAAATAATTGTTTTTTTAAATTACATATTTAAAATTAATTAAAATCCCATTTAATTAAATATTTTAAACAAAAATTTAATTTTTTGGAAAAAAAATTACATGTTTTTACGGGGCAAGAAAATAAACTTACCTTATTGAAGAGTATTTTTAATTTAAAAATAACTGATAACATTTTATTTTTCTATTTTTTTAAACTCTTATGCTGGTAAAAGACCCCTTTTACCAGGCGTAAGAATTTGACAGTCACTCAGCGGGTGGAAGTTGGGCAAATAGCGCAACTCTCCACCCGCAGAGGCCCTTCTCCTGGGGATGCGGAGAATCTGTCAAAGGGATTCTTGACCGATCGCAAGTGCCGTGTTTTAGCGCATGCGCTGCGCATGCCTAAACCCGAAACTTGCGCGGCCCCTTCGGGCGCGTACACACCCGTAGGGGTCACAAAATACGGCCCATGGAGATTAAAATGAAGCCGAAAAAGGAGGCTTATGACAAATGTAAGGTTCATAGTATAGCAGAGAACCAAGCTGAATACAGGAAGTACAGAGGAGATTAAAAAAAAGGGAATAAAGGGCAAAAAGAGTGTATGAGAATAAATTAGAGGCTAATATAAAAGGGAACCCAAAAGTTTTTTATAAACATATAAATAGTAAAAGGGTAGTCAAAGGAAGGGTGGGGCGGATTAGGGACAAAACAGGAAATCTTCTTGTGGAGGCCACAGGCATGGCTGAATACTAAATGAATACTTCACATCGGTCTTCACTGGAGAAGAGGATGCAGCCAATGTAGCAGTAGAGGAAAAGGTAGAAGCGATATTGGATAGGATAAAATAAATAAAGGGGAGGTACCTAAAAGGTAGGTAGTACTCAAAGTAGAAAAGTCATCCAGCCTAGACGGGATGCATCCTAGTTTACTGAGGGACGTAAGGGTGGATATTGCAAAGGCTCTGGCCACAATCTTCCAATGCTTCTTAGATATGGGGGCTGTGCCAGACTCAGGAGGATTGCAAATGTTAAACCCCTGTTCAAAAAAGCAGAGTGGGTTAAACCCAGCAATTATTGACCAGTCAGCCTAATGTCGGTGGTGGGGAAACATTTAAAGACATCTGGGGCAAAGTTAATGGGCACTTGGAAAAGTATGGGCAAATAAATGAAAGTCAGCACGGATTTGTTAAAGGAAAATCATGTTTGACTAACTTGATTGAGTTCTTTGATTAAGTAATGGAGAGGGTTGATGAGGGTAGTGTGGTTTATGTTGTGTATATGGACTTTCAAAAGGCATTTGATAAAGCACCACATAATAAACTTGTTGGCAGAATTAAAGCCCATGGGATTAAAGGGGCAGCGGCCGCGTGGATACAAATTTGGCTAAGGGACAGAAAGCAGAGAGTCGAGATGAACAGTTGTTTTTCAGGCTGGTGGAAAGTGTGCAGTGGTGTCTCCCAGTGGTCGGTGTTGGGACCACTGCTCTTTTTGATGTATATTAATGACCTGGACTTGGCTATACAGGGCATCATTTCAAAGTATGCAGATGACAAGAAACTCAGAAATGTATTAAACAATGTGGAGGAGAGTAACAGACTTCAGGATGACGTAGACAAACTAGTAAAATGGGAAGACACATGGCAGATGAAATTTAACACAGAGGAGTGTGAAGTGATGAATTTTGGTAGGAAGAATGAGGGAGAGGCAATACAAGCGAAATGGCACAATTTTAAAGGGGGTGCAGGAACAGATGGACCTGGGGGTGTATGTACACCAATCTTTGAAGGTGATGGGACAAGTTGAGAACGCTGTTAAAAAAGCATATAGGGCCTGTGGCTCTATTAATAGAGACATTGAGCACAAAAGCAAGAAAGTTATGCTAAACATTTATAAAACAATGGTTAGGCATCAGCTGGTGTATTATGTTATTTCTGGGTACCATACTTTAGGAAGGATGTCAAGGCCTTAGAGAGGGTGCAGAAGAGATTTACTAGAATGGTACCAGGGATGAGGGACTTCAACTAGGTGGAGAGACTGGAGAAGCTGGGGTCGTTCTCCTTAGAGCTGAGAAGGTTAAGGGAGATGTGACAGAGGTGTTGATTAGGGACCTAATGAAGGATTTTGATAAAGTAAATAAGGAGAAACTGTTTCCAGTGGTAGAAGGGTCAGTAACCAGAGGACACAAATTTAAGGTGATTGGCAAAAGAATCAGAGGCGATATAGGGGGAAAAAAAATTATGCAGTGAGTTGTTATGATCTGGAATGCACTGCCTGAAAGGGTGGTAGATGCAGATTCAATAATAACTTTCAAAAGGGAATTGGATAAATACTTGAAAAAGGAAAGATTTGCAGGGCAATGGGGAAAGATCAGGGACTGGGACTAATTGGATAGCACTTTCAAAGGGCCAGCACAGGGCATGATGGGACAAATGGTCTCCCTCTGTATTGTATCATTCTATGATTCTATAATTCTTAGTCGTGTAACAGTGCCTTATTCTCATCATCTAGTTTTTTATCGTTAATGTCATTAAAAAATGTATTTAATTAGCCGTGAAGTATGATTGAAACTTTGTTTCCTCATATAATGCATATCACTACATCGGAAAACATGGATATTCATATTAATGGTGACAACATAAAATGCATATACAATTCAAACTACCACAGCACACTAGACTAAGGCATCAATAATTATTCTTAGTGATGTTAAAGTAATATATCAATGCTAGTGCTTATTCTGTAGAAATTCTGCTCTTCCATAGAACTAGAATCTGACCTTCAGTAGGAAGGATGATCTTCTATTACTGCCAAATCATTGATAGAACCACAAAAATAATGAGCTATAAACAAAATTCTAATTCCCAAGTGAAACCAATAATAAATCTTTAATATTAAACCATTGAATGGATCACACCATCAGAGTATAAAATATACCCGTTCTTCATGGTCAGTGCCTCAGTTCCCAACATTAGATGTCATTTTTATTATAAATCATAATAGAATGGAGTCTATAATAGAATTTTGTATTTGCATTAATCGCTTATGGAATCCAGTAGACCCTCTAGATAATCACCGTGATACTGGATTTCAGAAGCAAATTTGAAATCTTGGTCCAATTGACAGTAATTTTGTCTCCAAAGGGTACACTTTTGTGCAAAAAAAATCCACTTGCTAAAAGGGTTATTTTTTCTACTCTATCACATTCGTCAGCTGTAGTACTTAATTTTAATAGGGTTTAGTTCAGCTTGACAAGAAGAGATTTAGACAAGGTCAACTTTTCAATCTATGGTTATGTTCCTTATTTTCTATGTGTATAAGCACTTTCCAATTTATTTGCTAAACATCATTATAGTACTTGTAAATCTAATACATGAGTCAGGTAAACCCTCAATTCTCCAAATTATATCCATATCTGTAGTTTAAAATAAGCATTTAATAAAATTCAAAGTATTTATAGAGGTCTGACTAAGAGCCTCCTTAAAATTAGAACTGTAATTTTATACCATAAAGCAAAATATGGGATTTTTTTGCAATTGAAAAAGCACATAGGCTCTAGAAGCCTGTCTCTTTTTGAAGGACGAGTCCCATCCATTCACCTTCCCACCAAAGGCACCACACATTAGAAAGGATGTCAAGGCCTTGGAGAGTGTGCAGAGGAAATTTACTCGAGTGAAACCAGGGATGAGGGGTTTCAGTTATCTGGAGAGACTAGAGAAGCTGGGATTATTCTCATTGGAGCTTAAGGGGAGATTTAATAGAGGTGTTTAAAATTATGAAGGGTTTTGATGGAGTAGATAGGGAGAAACTGTCTCCACGGGCAGGAGGGTTGGTAGTCAAAGGATACAGATTTAAAATAATTGGCAAAAAAGCCAAGGGGGAGACGAGGAGAATTTTTTTTTACTCAGCGAGCTGTTATGATCTGGAATGCACTGCCTGAAAGATGACGGAAGCAGATTCAAAAGTAACTTTCAAAAGGAAATTCGATCTCTACTTAAAAAGGAAACATTTGCAGGGCTAAGGGGAAAGAGCAAGGGAGTGGCACTAATTGGTAGTTCTTTCAGAGCCAGCACAGGCACGATAGGCTGAATGGACTCCATCTGTGCTTACTTACTTACAAGCTAATGGTCGAATTCAACTCTTCAATTTTCTTTTTTTAGATTAAGTAACATTTTTCAGAATCCAAATGTTGTTTTATTAACTATTGTTTCTACTGTAACACTGCTTCATTTTCCATTATTTTAGAGGAGATTGTGAATTACAGTACTTTAATGATAAACTATTAAATAGCTGAAACTACATAGTAAGGTAGGGGACAAGTGGAATAGACTTGAGAAAACTGGGTTTATTTCTATGTACAGGAAACTCTTGTTCAACCGGCACCTAAATATCCGGAATTCTCTCTTAACCGGCAAAAATCATACTCCGAAAACTCCTCTCAAATAATCGGCAATGTTGCCGAGTCCGAGTCCGAGTCTCCCGCGAACGCCGAGTTAGTCAGTAGGGGTAGTTCTCCAAAGTGCCACTACTCGGCCTCCTGGCGCTGTCGGAAGTCCGAACACGGCAGTAACAGGAGTCTGATTTTTGTTTGTTAAAAATAGCCTCGGTAGATATAACTCTCCGTTATCCGGAACTTTTGATCAACCGGCACCACGCCGGTCCCGTCGGTGCCGGATACCAAAGCGTTTCCTGTACTACCTTATGTAGAACCTTCTATACAAAGTAGATTTTCTAAATGGGACATCCCTATCATGCACAAATCACAAGAAATGTTTCCCATGGAAAATGTTCACTCTCTATACCGTAAATACATATTTAGATGTCAAAATAAGAATATATCTAGCTAATAAAATCATAATGTATGTGCACACTTCCTGTTTGTCCATCATGCTTCCTGTGTCACACTCATGTCATTTTTCATATGGAAATGTCTTCCAGGTGATTGCCTCAGATTTTCTATTCATAAGACAGTGCAACATCACAACTGAGTGGGCACTAATCAGCAAGTAGGAAGCAGGATTGAAACCTGGCCATCATGAAGTTCAGAAAAACAAGGCCAGTTAGCAATAGCAACCAAGAAAGATAAACCAATCAAGTTACCCATAATATTTTTCCCCTATTTATTCTTTGATCAGCCAACAAAGTTGTAAATAAAGATGGTAACATAAAACGTACAACATGACATCTTTCACAATAAAATGATTAAACTTAGCTACCAAATTGTCTTCTGTAACTTTCAATATTTCCATGAACTTCTTTGAAAAGCAAGGGGTTTAGGCTGGTCTCTCTTTCCCTCAGTTTTTGGAATTCTGTCAGCTGAGGAGAATTAACTACAGCTGTGGCTCTAATTCCGAGCATGCTGCAGTCTGAATCTCCAAGCATGTACCAACACGATATATTAGGTAACCTTTCGAAACAATTTGAAGCATGTATTTCCTCAGCAGATAACAGTAATTAAGAGTTTGCTTGTTTATCGAAATGATTTCAAATAAAGTTGTAGCATGAACTTTAGAATATGTTTGAGGTGAATTTTCAGAAAGTATATTTTAAAGTGTTCATTTTTAGTGAGAGTGCAAAATCATGAAATTCCCCCTTTTGTTGCAGATACAAAACAGTCTTAACAAAAAAGAGAGCAAATGCTTGTATTGACCTTGGCCAAAAATTTACAAGCAATTCGCTAGTCTCTTATTGATGTGAATAATTTTCAAACATTAAACGAATATAAGAGATTAAAATCTATGAGAACATGAAAAAATCTTTTCGTCTTTTAAACTTACTGTTATTTTTTGATTTGCTCACACTTCAAATACAATCTATTTTTTTTATTTGTTTATGGGATGTGGGCGTCGTTAACAAGGCCAGCATTTATTGCCCATCCCTAATTGCCCTTGAGAAGCTGGTGGTGAGCCGCCTTCTTGAACCGCTGCAGTCCGAGTGGTGAAGGTACTCCCACAGTGCTGTTAGGGAGGGAGTTCCAGGATTTTGACCCAGCGATGATGAAGGATCGGCAATATGCTTCTAAGTCAGGATGGTGTGTGACTTGGAGGGGAACTTGGAGGTGGTGGTGTTTCCATGCACCTGCTGCCCTTGTCCTTCTAGGTGGAAGAGGTCGCGGGTTTGGGAGGTGCTGCCGAAGAAGCCTTGGCGAGTTGCTGCAGTGCATCTTGTAGATGGTACACACTGCAGCCACGGTACGCCGGTGGTGGAGGGAGTGAATGTTTAAGGTGGTGGATAGGGTGCCAATTAAGCGGGCTGCTTTGTCCTGAATGGTGTCAAGCTTCTTGAGTGTTGTTGGAGCTGTACTCATCCAGGCAAGTGGAGAGTATTCCATCATACTCCTTACTTGTGCCTTGTAGATGGTAGAAAGGCTTTGGGGAGTCAGGAGGTGAGACACTCGCCGCAGAATATCTAACCTCTGACCTGCTCTTGTTGCCACAGTATTTATGTGGCTGGTCCAGTTAAGTTTCTGGTCAATGGTGACCCCCAGGATATTGATGGTGGGGGATTCGGCGGATGGTAATGCCATTGAATGTCAAGGGGAGGTGGTTAGACTCTCGCTTGTTGGAGATAGTTATTGCCTGGCACTTCTGTGGCACGAATGTTACCTGCCACTTGTCAGCCCAAGCCTGAACGTTGTCCAGGTCTTGTTGCATACGGGCATGGACCTATCTGAGGAGTTGTGAATGGCACTGAACACTGTGCAGTCATCAGCGAACATCCCCATTTCTGACCGTATGTTGGAGGGAAGGTCATTGATGAAGCAGCTGAAGATGGTTGGGCCAAGGTCACTGCCCTGAGGAACTCCTGCAGCGATGTCTTGGGGCTCTGATGATTGACCTTCAATCACCACAACCATCTTCCTTTGTGCTAGGTATGACTCCAGCCAGTGGAGCTTTTTCCCCCCTGATTCCCATTGACTTCAGTTTTACTAGGGCTCCTTGATGCCACACTCGGTCAAATGCTGCCTTGATGTCAAGGGCAGTCACTCTCACCTCACCTCTGGAATTCAGCTCCTTTGTCCATGTTTGGACCAAGGCTGTAATGAGGTCGGGAGCCAAGTGGTCTTGGCGGAATCCAAAATGGGCATCAGTGAGCAGGTTTTTGGTGAATTAGTGCCACTTCATAGCACTGTCGATGACACCTTCCCTCACTTTGCTGATGATTGAGAGTAGACTGATGGGGCGGTAATTGTCCGGGTTGGATTTGTCCTGCTTTTTATGGACAGGGCATACCTGGGCAGTTTTCCACATTGTTGGATAGATGCCAGTGTTGTAGCTGTACTGGAACAGCTTGGCTAGAGGCGCAGCTCGTTCTGGAGCACAAGTCTTCAGCACGATAGCCTTTGCTGTATCCAGTGCGCTCAGCCGTTTCTTGATATCACGTGGAGTGAATTGAATTGGCTGAAGACTGGCTTCTGTGATGGTAGGGACCTCTGGAATAGGCCAATATGGATCATCCACTCGGCACTTCTGGCTGAAGATGGTTGAAAACGCTTCAGCCTTGTCTTTTGCACTCATGTGCTGGGCACCACCATCATTGAGGATGGGGATATTCATGGAGCCTCCTCCTCCCGTTAGTTGTTTAATGGTCCATTGGACTGGATGTGGCAGGACTGCAGAGCTTTGATCTGATCCGTTGATTGTGGGATCGCTTAGCCCTGTCTATAGCATGCTGCTTCCGCTTTTTATCATGCATGTAATCCTGTGTTGCAGCTTCCCCAGGTTGGCACCTCATTTTTAGGTATGCCTGGTAATGGTAATGGTAATGACGGATATGCCAGGCCATGAGGTTACAGATTGCTGATGGCCCACAGCGCCTCATGGATGTCCAATTTTGAGCTGCTAGATCTGTTCTGAATCTATCCCATTTAGCATGGTGGTAGTGCCACACAACACGATGGAGGGTGTCCTCAGTGTGAAGACGGGACTTCATCCTGACTTAGTGAGGCAGTTGCTTGACTAGTCTGTGGGACAGCTCTCCCAATTTTGGCACAAGTCCCCAGATGTTGGTGAGGAGGACTTTGCAGGGTCGACTGGGCTGGGTGTGCTGTTGTCGTGTCCATAGCCGGTGCCGAGGTCGATGCCAGGTGGTCCGTCCGGTTTAATTCTTATTATTGTGTTTTGCAGCGGTTTGTTACAACTGAGTGGCTTGCTGGGCCATTTCAGAGGGCAGTTAAGAGTCAACCACATTGCTGTAGGTCTGGAGTCACATATAGGCCAGACCAGGTAAGGACGGCAGATTTATTTCCCTAAAGGACATCAGTGAACCAGATGGGTTTTTACGACAATCCGATAGTTTCATGGTCACCATTACTGATACTAACTTTATATTCCAGATTTTTATTTAATTAACTGAATTTAAATTCCTCAGCTGCCGTGGTGGGATTTAACTCACATCTTCGGATCATTAGTCCAGGCCTCTGGATTACTAGCCCAGTGACATTACCACTACACTACCGTTCCCATACATCTGTCCAGCTCTCTCAAAATAATTTGTACTAAATTAATGAGCATCTTATTGTTCATATTAATAACTACATGGAATTAAATCTTTTCCACACTTTTAATTAACAAGTGCTTTAATTTTGGAAGCATCTCCTCTTGTCCGATGTAACTGATTCAGTTCAAATAATTTACAGGCCTGTTCTTTATCCACTTACCTCATTAATTTAACAGGCTGAATTACATCTTTCACTCAGTCTTCAATTAAAGAGTGAAAACCTAATTCCAATAGTTGATCCTCATTGTTTTTGAGCTCTCCTCTACTTCCATTTTGAAGATACAGTGAACAAAAATGGGTGTGATATTCCAAGTACGGCAATAGCAGTTTATTAAATATAGTTAATACCATATCTCTGGAGTTGGAATTTGTACTTCTGAGAAGATAATCTAAAATGTTATTTTCATTATTAACTGCACACATCCATTTTTAAAGAAAGATTGAAAAATAGTTCCAAATCCTCCTCCTCCTTGTCTACTTGCAACAAAGTTTGAATATTCATCTTGTAATTCACATAAATGTCATGCTCATCTGTACACATTAGTTTTCCTCTGTCCATGTTAAACACTTTGTCAATTATAACTCCAAACTGCTAGTTTCTCTATTTTGAATAAAATCAGCATCTGCCACCTAATTTGTCATTCTACCCAATGCTGTCATCAACAAATAGAGAAATTGTGCTTTGAATCCCCTTGTCTAAATCATTTTTGTAGATTGTGAAAATCTTCTGTAGTCTGATCCCAAAGGGATCCCACTAATCACTCTTAATCACATGTTGAATATTATTTCATAATATCCCTGTTATCCTTTGGTAATCCACTTTTATGCTTTCCTAATTTCACAAACCCTCACTACAAATGAAAGGCACGATTTGTCAGACAGCCACATCTTCATAAAAAAGTCTACTAAATTTCAAGCTATGATCCTCTGTTTGTACATCTGTGCTGGCTTTCAACGATCATTTTGATAAATGTTCCTAGAATGTGTCCCTTTTTATGTTCTCATATGTTTTTATCTGTTACAGATGTCAAGATAACTGGTAAAAAAATTTCAGGGTCCCACTTCTTCCATTTCTTGGAAACACATACCATGTTACTTTCCCCATCTAATTACCAGGAATCATCTGCATGTTTTCCACAACTTACCAAATATTCAAATAAAGCTCAGCTTGTATACTTTCTTTAGAATCTCTGCCACCACACTACAAGAACAACTTGTATTTATATAGTCTCTAATGTAAAACAAAAAGTTCCAAGACACTTCACAAATGGGGTTAGATAGGGAAAACAAACAAAAAGCCAAGGAGGGAGAGATTAGCAGGGGTCTCGGAAAGCTTGGTCACAACAATAGGTTGTAAGAAGGTTTTTAAAGAAGAGAGAAGTGAAGGGGTTCAGGGTAGGACTGAGGGGGCTGAAGGCCTGGGTAACTGATGTGAAGAGGGACGAACAAAAAGCCAGGCTTTAATGGAGTCTGGAGTTGCAACTTAAGAGTTACAAGTTAGCTGAGTCAAGAAAGTTGGAGCCAAAGTCCTCAAAATTCAATCGCGACCAAAAATGGGTGCACAGAGGTGCAGCATGCGCTGAAAGCGCTTATTCATGTGATCACAGGGTCCACGTGAAATTGGTGCTGGGGCCTCATTAAATGGGATTCCTGCATGCAGCCAGTGTTACCTGCGCTATTCATTGGCTGCACGCCTGTTTGGACGGGGAGCGAGGTGGGAAATCAGACGACTTTGATGCCACTTAAAAGAATTCAGCTCCTCTTAAAGGGGAGGTGCACTCTGACTGCAGACAACAGGGAAACTTCCCAGATTGAAGAAAATGGCTGGAAGAGGTCCAGACAGGTCACACGGGTTCTCTGGTGCCATGTTAGAGGTCCTGGTCCAGGTGGTGGACAGGAGGAGGGAGATCCTTCTGTTCACCTCAGGGGGCAGAAAGCCCTCTAGTCAACACCTTCACCGCCAGTGGGAAGAGGTCGCTGTGGAGGGCAACGCCATAAGCATAGCTCCCAGGACATCACTGCAAATGCTTATCAAGGTTAGAATAATGTTCCAGCCTCACTACTCACAATTACTTTCCTCCGCTGCTTCCCTTCACTCGCCTACAATCACAGCACCACACTTCAATCCTCTGCCTTCTCCTCATACTCACACACTCACCACAATTACAACCCTCACATCTTGCACACTGCATTCAAACTATTCAACTGTGACATGCGCATTCTCTAAACACCTCACAATGATGTCACTAATATACTCCTTTCTGGCAGGTTTTTTCACAACTGATACTCTTGTTCCCTTCTTACTTTTATCTCATCTTACACACTCTGCATGACAAACTGCAGCTGCTTTCACCAGCCACGTCTGTCTCTGCTCTCCCTTCACCTTGTCCCTCTATTTCAATTCAGATGTTGAAAATGTGGAGACACCTCTGCCACTTCAGGAAGAGGAGGCCAGCCTGTAAAACAGGCATGGCACCATCAAATTTCGAGGCCAAATTTATCACGACGCACTAAGGATTTTAAAATGTTCCAATCTGAAAGAAGGTGAAGAAAGCGGCCCAGTAAAAGAAACAGAAAGAAACTTGTGCAGCAGAAGAAGCTAGGAGAAGTCAAGAGAACCCTGTACAGGGCAGAGAAGTTTAATTATTACTGTGACAAGTAACTCAGTAAAATAAGTTCTCCAAATACAAGAATATAAAGTAACAGTTAATAAGTATATAACAACTAAAAAGTATATAAAACAAAATTCTTGATGAACAAGGGAATGAAAGTTAACTGCAGCACATCTGCAAAAGGCAGAACTAACATACTGGTGCGGTTCCTAATGAAGAGAGAAACAGAACTTGCTCACCTCAGGAGAATTCAGTGCGATTAATACTTTAATACTGAGTTTGGCATACAATGTGAAAAGTAATGAATTCTGAAACTCTACACATACAAGGGCATATTTTCAGATCAGCAAAGTTCACGTATGAATGCTTAATGTGCTTGTACTATGTTCCTATGTGCACTATTTTTAGGTAGTCATTAATCCATTTAACATAAACAGTTTAATATCTACCTAAAAATAGCACACAGAGCAATGCAACACAAGGGCATTAAGTTTTCAGACATAAATTGCATTGATCAGAAAATCAAGTAGATTATTTATTACTTGGAAAAACACAATTGCAGCATTCAATACTTACCTTTTTAATTGTGTTACTATTTAACACTACAAAGTGGCATCATACAGGAAGATGTTGGCCCAGATTATCCTGGGGACTTGCACCATTGCATCTACGGCATAGGAGCCCTTGAACTGCGCAAAAGAAAGAGGAAATTATGGAGTAAGTGACTTATGCCATTAATTATGACGGTCCATATTTTCCTGGGACTTTTGCACCACTCCGCCATTACTCTCTCCAGTTAGAAGGTAATTATCATAGTTCCGCCCCCATTAAAATCAACAGCGATCTCCATTTTTGTACATTTAAGCCAGTTTTTACACCATTGCCACTTAGACTTAAATAATAATGATGCTGGTAACCTGACTTGATATTGACTTTATAAAACATTCACTGAATCAGACTGAAAATAATTCTGAGCTCCTAAAGAATATGTTTCCTTTCAGAGCACAAATAACATTGGTCTCTGAGTCAAAGACAGAGCAAAGAACGATGTTTCAGCAAAATACCTGCGCTCAAGCAACGAGATTGTGTTGTTAGGGGACAAATAAACATCCATAAAACACCAGAGAATCACTTTCACCAACTGGTGTACATTTACCAGCCCTTACTAACTTCAGAGAACATCTTTTAATCACTGTTCTGTCTAAGCTTTGTATTTAAAAAAAAACTTTGAGATTTCAATAGAGTTTAAAACTCAAATGAAATACACAATTACTCAATTAAAATAAGACCAAATAGATGAAATGCAGCAGTGGCAAGCCTCAACATTCTGACTTTTTCTATAATTGCAAAAAGTGAAGCAGCTTTCTGAAAATTACAATCCAAAGTAGCATTTCTTTTTAAATGAACCTGGGAATCAATTTGTTCAACTTTCAATGTAAACCTGTAGATTCCGGTATTGCTTCAATATAAATCGGCACACATGCTTTTTTTTAAAAAGTCTTTAAAGTCTATATGAAGTAAAATTAAGATGGCCGTTACCGGTTCCCTTCTGTAAAAACAAATTCCTTTTTTGGCCATTGGCTGCACCACTTCCGATTCGCCACTATCCTCACTGGGGCATATTCAAATTAGTGTTCCAGTAAAACTTGGTGTAAATTTGCCACTGGAGGATCAGGGCGCACAATGATCTAACTTACAGTGCTCGTCACCAAAATCGTCAATGCTGGAAAATCTGGGCCATCATTTTGTAGTTTTAAACACTAGGACATTTTCATGAAAGACCAATCAAGAGCTAGGAGTCCAATAAATGGTGAAACACAAAAGGATGTCAAAATTATTGTAATTTGCAACTTTTTTTTTAGAAGGTGTATTAAGACTCTTAAACAGAAAATTATTTCCGTTTACTTCAGTGCAGAATTTGATAATTAATCATATTCATATCACATATTTATTTGAGCCCAATATTATTTAAGGATCACGTAGCTTGACTTTGTTCTCAAACCACAAGAACACGCATTAATGTGAAGAATGTTTCAATAAGCAAGCACATCGTCAAAATTTAACATCAATTAGCATTAGAAAAATAAGATAAATTTGTTTCCTTTATTTTGTCACTGCATTGAATTGATAAAACATTGGTTCAATACTGATCAATGGCTAGCAGATGGTATTATCACAATTTAAGACATGCTTTGCAGTACACCACTAACTGAGTCAACTTGCAACATGATTCTTATCTGGATTATAAATTTACATTACACAATCATTCCTGGCCTTTGGACACACCGATCTTTCATTTGTATTCTAGTTTCTGACAGTCATTGCATACTATCTATCTGTGAATCATTCTTAATCAGACTAAACAATGAACAATGGTGTAACCATCACCGGCCATGATTTATTTTGCTGGGACCATAGTTGTGATGGTGATGGAGTTGGATTTTATTCAATGTTCAGACTGGGAATGTCTTATAGCCAAGTTTTGGATCAAGTACTTTCAAAGTCCCTTGAAATCCAGACACTCAAGAAATGGAAA
This sequence comes from Squalus acanthias, assembly GCA_030390025.1. Lineage (NCBI taxonomy): Eukaryota > Metazoa > Chordata > Chondrichthyes > Squaliformes > Squalidae > Squalus > Squalus acanthias. The sequence continues at coordinate 101,426,418 of CM059432.1, forward strand.
ATGCTTTTGGCATCTGTTCAATTTCTGCCATTTTCATCTTCATGCAGCTTGTCTACTACCTTCAATAGAATTGAATCATCTTCCCCTTCATATACTATATTCTTGATTAATAACTTCAACTACCAGCACGTGAATTAGCTAAGCAACAATAAGATGACAATGGCCATGCTGCATTTTTCTTTACAAATAGTGCGATCAAACAACTTCTCAACTAAAATTAGCACCTAAATAGATCTGGTATTGACTGTTGCCCTAAGTTACCTGAAAGTGTTCAATAAAACATCATGGAAATGAATTTTTGCAGCAGTTTTCCTGCTCTTCCACTGTAAACTTCAGCAGAAGAGCTGTGGAAACTCCAGTAAAATGGCATAACCAGTGTAGCAGTAGCATTGGGAAACAAAGAAAACATTTAGAGATTTGATGAAAAGCTGTCTGAAATTCAAGGTGCAGCATTAAAAGTTCCATCCGAGTAGGGCAAACTATTCAGCCATTTAAAATCAGGTGCAGAAAAAAATAAATGTTACTGTGAGAAATTATTCCTTCGAGTGGCAGAGGGAGATGGGGTTCTCAGTACATCTGATGAATTAACTGCTTCTCAGTAAATGTTTGTCTAATCAACAAGAGAGGTAAAAGGCAGACACTGGGCTAAAAATTCAATTAGGTCAGAAAACGGGCGCCGGGATCACGATGCGCGATTGGCCCGCGCCCATTGAAAGTAATGCAGGCAGCATGCGACCTTCGTGCTGCCTGCTAATTACCATGATTGATACGTGCAACCCAGCGCTGAGCGTGCTGCTGAGTGGCTGAACGCTCAGCAGGGAGCGGAAGTTCATGTGAGGCGAGCTCTATTTAAAGCTAGCCGCCACTTTTAAAGGCAGTCTGCACCTCTTAAAGGTGAAGCGCATTCTGCATTTAAGCAGCTGCTGGAACTGCTTGTCAAGGCAACTGTGACTCAGTAATGGCTCAACAGGGCAGAGAAAAGGCACCAAGGTTCTCCGACGCAGCACTAGAGGCCTTAGTGCAGGGTGTAGAAAGGAGGAGACAGGTCCGCTACCCACAGGGGGTCAGGAGGCCCTCCAGACTCACAGTCAGAAGGCAGTGGGAGCATTATAGTTGAAGCGGTCACTACCAGTAGTCATGCCCTGCGGACCTGGATCCAGTGCCGAAAGAAGTTCAATAACCTCACACGGGCATTCACGAGCATGATGTGCTGGCCATGGTCGCACACCAACTGCACATTAGGTGAATCACAGAATCACAGAATCCCCACAGTGCAGATAGAGGCCATTTCGGCCCATCGAGCCTGCACCGACACATATCCCACCCTATCCCCGTAACCCCACGTATTTAATCCCCCTAACACTAAGGTTCAATTTATCATAGCCAAATCAACCTAACCCACACATCTTTGGACTGTGGGAGGAAACCGGAGCACCCGGAGGAAACCCACGCAGACACGGGGAGAATGTGCAAACTCCACACAGACAGTCACCCGAGGCCGGATTCGAACCCGGGTCCCTGGCGCTGTGAGGCAACAGTGCTAACCACTATGCCACCGTGTTGCCCTTTGTGGTTTCGGAACCTCTCACCATTGAAATGCGGTGCCCGCAGCCACGTGTGTGCAGTCAATGGCATCCTGCAGCATGGAAAACCCGATATCCTGGCAAAGCCACGTGCGTGCTCCTCCTGCTTCTCTCTGTTTAGAGGGAAGACAATGAAGTCCCCTCTCCTAGCATACTCTGTGACCTCCTGGATGCAGCAATGGACGGCAAACTGCGAGATATTTGCTATGTCACCTCTTCCAGTCAGGAAGGATTCGCTGGTGAAAAAATTCAGGGCCACTGTCATCTTAAGGACCACTGGGAGAACTGTTATCACCCTGCTCTGAGGCAGCAGGTCTGGTTCCAAGAGGTGGCAGAGTTCTGTTACCACCTCCTTGGTGAAGTGGAGCCGCCGAATACACTGCTCCTGGCCTAGGTGCAGGTAGAAGTGCTCCCTGAAAACTCTAGGTGGGTAAGGCCTCCTGCTGAGAGCCCTCCTCCCCCTTCTCCTCCCCCTCACCCTCTGTGAGCAGCTTGTCTTCTTTGCTGCCTCTGCTCCATCTCCCTGTCATGTTGCAGCGCAAGTAGAGCCCCGATGACTGGGAGCAAGTGGTGTACTCAGAGGCCTTCCAGTAGCAGCCAATGCCTTCCCAACATCCAGCAGCACTCCCTGCACACTTTAACAACTTTTGAAATCTCAGCAACCCAGTACTCCTGCAAACTCTGCAAGAGCTGGCACAAAAGCAATAAAGCAACTTACCTGCAAGTTGGATGTATCCTTTTAAGTAGCACTTGTGGGGTGTCCCTCGTGCAGATGAATGCACCTTCAACTGTGTGTGTTTAGGAGAGGGTGTTGAATAGAGCGGCGACGTCGAAAATGGCAGGTCGTGCGTCAAGTCAGCATTACACAGTGACTGATGTCACGGTCGGCCTACTCTGTATACTGCCGGCACACGCACGTACCGCCTGCACTATCGCCCTCATCAAGACGGCGAACAGCACGGGCCGCACCGGAAGTGGGCGGAAACGAGGCGGACGTAATTTTATTTTTTTTAAATGGCCAAAATAACTGGTGCTGTGGTGTTGAATTTCGCGGCCCCAGTCTTCTGAAGAACAGTCTTCCTACTGGCAACTGTGTCGGAAAATACGGCCCACTGTTTTTTTAATGATAAATTGATGTGCCTGCTCTTATCACCATCTATGCGGGGGTCCTTTATGGAATAATAATTGTCCCCATACTTTTTCTCCTAGTCATCAGCTCCTCCTAAATGCCATGAAAAGTGTTAGTCTTTTTGCTAATGATATTGCCATTTATCAACTGTACAGCTCAAACCTCTGTTTTTTATATTATTGCAGAATCTGTTGCAGATCGGTCAAGGAGTGATTTGATGAGGGCTCCATTGTGTTTGATTAATTAAGTAGCTGCAGAGCACCACTGAGTGACTCAAACATTAATGTCTGTATCATAAAATAAACATATTGATTTCAAAGCTAATTGCCTGTACTTCATTATTTTGCAATGAATGGACTTTCATTCAGAAATAATTTCTTATACTATGCTAATGCTTATTACTAGATCTGCAGTAAATTAGGCAATGCAACAAAGTTAGGAATCATGTAATATATATATATATACAGTATATATTAAAATCTGGTGCAGATAATCAATGTTGACTTACAACTGAAGGGATTTTTCTGTATCCTATTATATTGGGCCAGGAATATAAATGTAACTTTATAAATGCTTAACTACGCCAATAAACATTCTGCATTCTACTACAACCTAAGCGATTTAACATCCATAGCTACAGGTATTTCCATAAATACTGTCGCAATTGATCACTACAACTTCAAGTTTGACTATCACTTAATTTACCAAGAGTGAATGTCAGTTTTGTACTACCAAATGCAACATTGGTTTTACGAATAATATGAAAAGAAAGCCAGCTAATAATGAGAGAAATGCAACAACAGTTGATCTTTACAGAGATTTTGAGAAGATTATGTAATCAGCAATCTGTTCACAATATCTGTACTGTTAATTAACTACTAACATTAAGTGAAAAGCATTGACCCAGATGCTGGTGCCAAGATAAGCATAATTGCTAATGCCAAAAATGACAAGTTTTGCATTTACTGCAAGCAAGTATGTCATTGAAATCAACTTGAGTCTTCCAGCTTTGTCTTCGTATCATAATTTTACCTTGCTTCATTACATCTGACATGGCAACATCATTCACTTTATTCATTAACACATCTTGGCGCTTCCCATTATTTTAATTTCAATTTCATTCCTAACTTATTCAACTTAGCATCTTACAATGTATGTTAAATTATTGAATCACATTCTGTACTTACTGTTGATTAATTGGACCCTCTGGTATAATGGGGTAGAAATTGGACCTCGTAATGCCCATTTCGTGCACGTAAAATGAATGCAATGCGGTCTGCTTCCAGGTCCAACGTCCAAAATTGGGTTGGACCATTAGTCAGGCATCACTGAAGCTATCTCAATCTTCTAGATATCTAGCTAAAATATAGTTATAGAGCAAAAACGTTTTACATTTTAATTCTAAGCTCAGTGTTGTGAATAAATTAATTTAGTTATTCATGTCAGAAGTCAATGAGTTGGAAGCCTACCTCTCAACACTACATGGTCAACATGATTATTTACTGTGTTTATATCAATGTCCTTTGACTAAGGCAGCTTTTGTCAACAACTGTTACCATCTCACAAAAACTGATGGGTCTGCACTTAACCTCTTGGGCCGTATTTTGCGACCCCCACGGGTACGTATGAGGTGTGTACTCGCCCGTAGGGGCCGCGCAAGTGCTGGTTTCAGGCATGCGTTGAAACCCGGCACTTGCGATCTGTCAAGAAATTCTTGACAGATCATTCGCATGCCCAAGAAAAGTGCCTCTGCGCTTTTGGCACAACTTCCACCCGCTGAATGCCCGTCAAATTCTTACGCCTGGTAAAAGCAGGTGTAAGGCCTACATTTACCAGCTTAACAGTTTAAAAAAATAGAAAAATGAAATTTGATAACTCATTTATAAATTAAAAATACTCTTCAAAAAGGTAAGATTATTTTTAGCCCCGTAAAGACATATTGGGCCGTATTTTCCGATCGGAGGCTTCCTGCGTGCGGAGGCCTCCGATCTGGAAAAAATCTACAGACTTACCTGAGGGCTCCCGAGGTGTGTATAATTCCGATGCTGGGCCTCTCCAACTCCAAGTGTGCAGGGCCTACGTATCCCAGGGGCGCATGCGGTTCGCAAGCGTCCCTGGATCACGTGGGCCATGGGGAGCCAATCAAAGAAGGGATTTTCCCTTCATACACTTGACAGATAGACCTGTCAAATATATGAATGGAGATCACCCCTAAAACACTTTAAAACATTAAATACATTTTTTTTTAAATCACATTTTTAAAATTAGTTGAAATTACAATAAATTAAGTATTTTAAACAAAAATGTAATTTTTTGAAAAAAATAATTAAAGTTTTTTACGGGGCTAAAAATAAACTTACCTTTTTTAATAACAACAGAAAACGCTGGAAAAACTCAGCAGGCCAGGCAGCATCCGTGGAGAGAGAAAGAGAGTTAACGTTTCAGGTCGATGACCTTTCATCAGAACTGGGAAGAGCTGGAAATCAAATAGATTTAAGGCCAGGGTAAAGCTGGGAAAAGGGGGAGGGGATAAAGGAACAAAGGAGGAGATGAAGAGACATTAAGAGACATTAAGAGATATGCAAGGCTAGAGGTGGTGTTAATGTGACAGATTAAGGCTGAATGAAGTGTGAAATCTACTGGCAGAATGAAGGACAGCTGCCAGCTTCTAGGAGGAAAAAAAAGGTGGGGGGGACAAATAAAAGGGTAGATAAAATAAAATATAAATGTGATTGGAGCTGAGGTTATGATCTAAAATTGTTGAACTCGATATTGAGTCCAGAGGGCTGTAGCGTGCCTAAACGAAAGATGAGGTGCTGTTCCTCGAGCTTACGCTGAGCTTCCGTGGAACAGTGTATTAGGCCGAGGACGGTGAGGTCAGAGTGGGAGTGAAGCGGTGAATTAAAGTGACAGGCCACCGGGAGCTCGGGGTCCCCCTTACGGACTGAACGGAGGTGTTCCGCAAAGCGGTCACCCAATCTGCGTTTGGTCTCCCCAATGTAGAGGAGTCCACATCGTGAGCAGCGAATACAGTATACTAAATTGCAGGAAGTACAAGTAAATCGCTGTTTCACCTGGAAGGGGTGTTTGGGGCCCTGGACAGTGGGAAGAGGGGAGGTATAAGGGCATGTGTTGCATCTCCTGCGCGTGCACGGGAAGGTGCCGGGCGAAGGGGAAGGGGTGCTGGGGGTGGTAGAGGAGTGGACTAGGGTGTCGCGGAGGGAGCGGTCCCTGCGGAATGCTGAAAGGGGAGGTGAGGGGAAGATGTGTTTGGTGGTGGGATCACGCTGGAGGTGGCGGAAATGGCGGAGGATGATCCGTTGAATGTGGAGGCTGGTGGGGTGAAAGGTGAGGACAAGGGGAACCCTATCGTGGTTCCGGGAGGGAGGGGCAGGGGTGAGGGCAGAAGTGCGGGAGATAGAACGGACACGGTCGAGGGCCGTGTCGACCACGGTAGAGGGGAATCCTCGGTTGAGGAAAAAGGAAGACATGTCGGAAGCACTGGTATGGAAGGTGGCATCATCAGAGCAGATGCGGCGGAGACGGAGAAACTGGGAGAATGGAATAGAGTCCTTACAGGAGGCGGGGTGGGAGGAAGTGTAGTCCAGGTAGCTGTGGGAGTCGGTGGGCTTGTAGTGAATGTTAGTCAATAACCTATCCCCAGAGATGGAGATGGAGAAGTCGAGGAAGGGAAGAGAAGAGTCGGAGATGGACCATGTGAAGGTGAGGGAAGGGTGGAAATTGGAAGCATAGTGAATGAAATGTTCTAGTTCAGGGCGAGAGCAGGAGACGGCACCGATACAGTCATCAATGTACCGGAAAAAGAGGTGAGGGAGGGGACCCGAGTAGGACTGGAACAAAGAGTGTTCCACATATCCCACGAAAAGGCAGGCATAGCTAGGACCCATGCGGGTACCCATAGCAACACCTTTAATTTGGAGGAAATGGGTAGAGTCAAAGGAGAAGTTGTTCAATGTGAGAACAAGTTCAGCCAGGCGGAGGAGGGTGGTGGTGGATGGGGACTGGTTGGGCCTCTGTTCAAGGAAGAAGCGGAGCGCCCTCAGGCCATCCTGGTGGGGAATGGAGGTGTAGAGGGATTGTACGTCCATAGTGAAGACTACTTTTTTAATGTAGTTTTAAATGATAAATGAGTGAAAACATTTTTTTTTACTTTTTTCAAATTTTATGCTGCTAAAAGCAGGCCTTACGCCTGCTTTTACCAGGCGTAAGATTTCTAAGGGTTTTCTGCGGGTGGAGGTTCTCCAGAAAGCGGAACTATCCGCCCGCAGAGGCCCTTCTCCAGGGCAGGCGTCCGATCTGTCAAGAGCATTCTTAACAGATCGGAAATGTCGGTTTTCAGCGCATGCGCTTGGCATGCCTGAAACTGGCATTTCCGATGTCCCTACGGATGTGTGTACACACCTGCAGGGATCGGAAAATACGGCCCATAATTTTTTTTCCCAAAAAATTAAAACTTTTAAAAAAATATTTAATTAAATGGCACTTTCATTAATTTTAAATATGTAATGTTTTTAAAAAATTTATTTAATGTGTTGGTGTATTTTTAAGTGATCCCCATTCATACTTATGACAGTTCTGTACGTACAGAACTATCAAAAGGTTGAATGGGGATTCCCTTCTTCCATTGGTTGGGCCAGCCCATGTGATCCCGGAGCGCCTACGAACCGCTTGCGCCCCGGGATACGTGGGGCTCTACCCGCGCAGACCCAGAGAGGCTCAGGAGCGCAAGCCGCCATTCCACCCGGGCCACCGGGTACTTTCGTAGGCATTTTGCCGGTCGGAGGCGTCCGCCCGCGGGAAGCCTCCGATCGCAAATGTTGGCCCATTATGATCTGTTGACAGTTGCGGTTCCTATTAATGCTCAGTCTATTTACATTCATAGTAATGCTTGCTAAAACAGGTGGGAATCACACCATACACTTTGGTAGTTAAGGCCAAGAAGCACACAGAGACATTATACATTATCCTTAACTAGGCTTTTCCTTAGCTGTTACATTTTACCCCAGAGAGTGATTCAATGTGCTAATTCATCTCCATATTTTTCTAATAATAAACATTTCATTTAGTAGACTCTTTCTATAACACAGATTTTGTGAGCCACACAAAATGACAATTGAATGGCTTCTGTATTCACAGAATGTAGTTTTAAATGATAAATGGGAGCCTTAAACAACAGAGGTCATAGAATGGCAGTGTGTTAAGAGTGCTGTAACGAGGACTAACAATATGTTGCAAGAATGGTTTCAGACAATGGCCTGTATTTTCCGATCGCAGGCCTCCCACGGGCGGAGGGCTGCGATCTTGAAAAATCTACGCCCTTACCTGAGGGCTCCCGGGACGCACGCACTTCCGATCCTGGGCCTCTCCAAACTGCCGGTGTGCAGGGCCCACGTATCCCAGAGGCGCAGGCAGTTCGCAGCGTCCCTGGGATCACGTGGGCCATGGGGAGCCAATCAAAGAAGGGAATCTTCCTTCATACACTTGAGCTGTCAAATATATGAATGGAGATCACCCCAAAAACATAGTAAAACTTTAAATAATTTTTTTTTAAATCACATTTTTAAAATGACTTGAAATTACAATAAATTAAGGGGTAAAAATTCAGTTGGTTGCGCCTCCCGTTAGCGCCTTAAGAGGGCGCTAATGGGGCGCAAAGCCGCTAACGCCCGGGCGCAGCGATGTTTGCGCCGCTCGGGAACTTAACTTGACATTGTGCGGCGGCGCTAAAACTTACCGCTGCGACCACCTGCGCGCGCAGATTGTGACGTCATTCCATGGTGCAACGCCCTTGTGGCGCCCCGGAGCGGAAATTGAGTGGCGCCCCCTGCCTTACCGCCTGGCGCATCCAACGACCAGAAGACTGGAACGCTATCAATCGCTGTGGGGCTGGGGGGGGCGCTATTTAAAGGGGGCCTCTTCCTGTCTTTTATTGTTGGTGGCATTTTTGAACTACGCATTCTGAGAGCGAGAGGGAGAGACTTCTAGAGAGATTCAACGTTGTGTGAAGGAGTTTTGGGTACTGAGCAGCACTTTGCAGGTTCATTTTGATTTGCCATTCCTTGTATCGATTTAGCAGAGACTGTGGGAGCTGCTCTCTGAGCTCTTTGCCTGGTACTCTCCATTGTTCTTTCCAGCACATTTGATGTGCAAGTCTCTCCAGGCCGAGATTCAAGGCTGCAATGAACAGGATGTGGATGGAAAGCAAGATTAACCATCCCCTTTAAGAACTGGCCCGTGCCATTGTGTGTGTGTTCCATTGCTGACTGACATTACATGAGCTTCGCCAGCGCTCTGAGGTAGCGCCTCACTCCTTGGCCTTTGCGCCTTAAGACAGGTGTGCAGCGCCTGCTTTAGCGCTCCACTCACCTCCCGGGGCGGTAAAAGTGAAGTTTCCAGTCAGTGCCGATAATTAGCGCCAGGCGCTAATATTTGCGTCCAGACGATATTTGCGCCCCAAATGGGGTGCGACCTAATTTCTACCCCTAAGTATTTTAAACAAAAATTTTAATTTTTGTAAAAAATAATTAAAGTTTTTTACGGGGCTAAAAATAAAGTTACCTTTTTTAAATGATAAATCAGTGAATTTTTTTTTTTTTACTTTTATTCAACTCTTATCCTGGTAAAAGCAGGCCTTACGCCTGCTTTTACCAGGCGTAAGAATTGTAAGGGTTTTCTGCGGGCGGAGGGTCTCCAAAAAGCGGAACTATCTGCCCGCAGAGGCCCTTCTCCAGGGCAGCCTGAGGATCTGCCAAGAACATTCTTGACAGATCGGAAATGCCGGTTTTCAGCGCATGCGCTGTGCATGCCTGAAACCGGCATTTCCGATGTCCCTACGGGTCGGTACACAGCGCGTACGCACCCGTAGGGATTGGAATATCTGGACCAATATCTCTAAGATAAATCTACCTTTAGATCACGTATATCTTGCCTGGAAACTGAAGGGAAAAAGTAAAGCAAAATTTGATGTGCAAAATATCTTTACTCTGGTGCATCATCCTTTGTAAATGTGTTGAAAGTTGTTCAACTTGGATTTGCTTAAGATTTAAATTTCACTTATGCCAAGTTGTGTTGGCATTCAGAGAGAATCCAGAAAAGCTGCATGGAAATACAGATGTGCAATCACTCCAATATTTGTCATGAATGAAGACCATGCATAAGCAGAGGAGCAGAAAAGGCACCAATTTGGTGACATAACAACACTTTACTGTGGGTCAACCTATATAAAAGTTGCTCCATTTAATCATTTCAGTTTTCATGCTGGATCTTTCCTCAGGTTTAGCATCACCAGCCACTTCCATAGGTGGGCCTTATGTCCCCTTTGATTCTAGTTATCTGGGTGAACAATAGCAAGAAATAAGGATTGCAGCAAAGAACCCAAATCTGTACACCGGCTACTGGAATGCATTGTGTGTGGCCATGTTATTCTCCTGTATTCGAAAAGCAGACTGAAATACAGGGGTTTATTTTAACTCTTGAGCAGGGACACGGCCGAGTGAGCGGTTCAGTCGCCTGTTTCATTTTAACTGCCCCCTCACCGGGCATCCACTGGGTGAGGGGGAATATTTCTGCCCAAAGACTCTGAGTGATTTTATTTACTTAAGACGGGTGAATGAATAGTAAAACGTATAAAATGGTGAATCATGTGTTTCTTTACTCTCCCTGAAATATAAAATAATAAAGGTGTCACTCACTTTCAGTTTATATATAGGGCTACAAATTGCTGGGAATTTGCGTCATTAGAATGACGCATTAATGGCGCTTGCTATTATTAATTCGTAAATAATCCAGGAATTTGCAGAGTAAAAGAGATACACCATGAGGTCCGATTCTCAAAAAATTGCTGGATGATTTACCATTGTTGTGTTGTTGATCTGTCATTAGCATCTTCAAAGTCGGTAAAAGTCGCCCCTCGCTGTGAGGCTTCTGATTGAACTTCATGGCGATCGTGAAATTGCTGGATTTACAATGTTATTACGAATTATTGCCGCCGCAGCCATTTAGGGCTGAGAAATCATATTGTAGTAGACCCTGTTTATGCTGTGATTTTTGGCCCTGACATGGCACTCAGTCTTGGAGGCCCTTGAAGAGATCAATAAAGCTGTGGAGTCTCATTCCAGCAAGTACAGAATTGTTGCAAAAGTTTTTCTTTATCCTTTTTATCTGTCTTGGCAGTATTTTGTACCAGTTGTGCCATCCACACCCCTGTTAGTGTGGATGAAAGTAGTGCAATTCCATACTCACTGGGGGTTCCATTGTTCCTAATCATGATGGATGGGGCTACTGGTTTTATACTTCATGGGTCAAGAGCGTTGGTACATTTTTCGCACACCTACCCTGCCATTCACTCATTAACTTCTCAAGAACCAAGACAACAATTCCCAAACACAACTGGGTGACACTGTCCTCTTCTTCTGTTGTTATTTTTAATGTTTTCTTACTTTTCTGCTTGTTTTCTTCTCTCTCTTTTAATCCACTCTCTTTCTTTCCTTCTCTTTATTCCTCTTTCTGTCTCTATATTCTATTTGACTATTTTCTCCTGTCTCTCGCTGTTTCTTTCATTGGTCATGGGGATAAGTCATTCGGCAGCACATTCACGAGGTTCCAGATGCAACATTGACATCTCTGCACTGTTATTGGATTAATGTTCCAGCAGTGAGGGTGACGACACCTCGAAGGAGTGCAGTCCAGAGCCTGGCACCGTGAGGCAAAGGACTGCACAGGTGGGTACAGCAAAGTGTAGGAACACAGTAGTAAGTGGGCATTCGATAGTCAGGGAACAGACAGGCAGCTATGCTACCGCCAACATGAGTCCCATATGGTATACTGCCTCCCTGGCGCCACAGTAAGGGACATCATGGAGAGGGTGCAGAACCCGCCCCCAACCCACCTCCATACAAAGAAGGGATGGAAAAAGAGTGGCAGGGCTATAGTAATTGGGGATTCGATTGTAAGGGGAATAGATAGGGGTTTCTGTGGTCGCGACCGAGACTCCAGGATGGTATGTTGCCTCCCTGGTGCAAGGGTCAAGGATGTCTCGGCGCGGGTGCAGAACATTCTGGAGGGGGAGGGGGAACAGCCAGTTGTCGTGATACATGTTGGTACCAACGACGTAGCTAAAAAAAGGGAAGAGGTCCTACAAGTAGAATTTAGGGAGTTAGGAGCCAAGCTAAAAAGTAGGACCTCGAAGGTAGTAATCTCTGGATTACTACCAGTGCCACGTGCTAGTAAGAGTACAGAGAACAGGATAGTTAGGCTAAATACGTGGCTTGAGCAGTGGTGTAAGAGGGAGGGTTTTAAATTTTTGAGGCATTGGAACCAGTTTTGTGGTAGGTGTGACCTATACAAAAGGGACGGTCTACACCTGTGCAAAGATGGAACTGATGTTCTCGGGGTAATTTTTGATAAAGCAGTTCGGGAGCATTTAAACTAGTATGGCAGGGGGCTAGAAACCTATGTAGTGAAATAGAGGAAAGTGAAAGGCAGACAGAAATAAATGGTAAAAGGCTGAGGAACAAAAAACAAAGGGCCAAACTAATTCATAAAAAATGTGAGCATAAAAAAAGCCTGAGGGTTTTATACCTTAATGCGAGAAGCATCAGGAACAAGGTAGATTAATTAGCTGTGGAAATAGAGGTTAATAATTATGATCTAATTGGGATTACGGAAACATGGTTGCAGGGTGAGCAGGGCTGGGAGCTTAACATACAGGGGTATTCAGTATTTAGGAAGGATCGACAAAAAAGAAAGGGAGGAGGGGTAGCATTGCTGGTAAAAGAGGGGATAAATGCAATTGAAAGGAAGGATATTAACTCAGTTAATACAGAATCTATATGGGTGGAGCTAAGAAATAGCGAGGGGCGAAAAACATTAATAGGAGTGGTATATAGGCCTCCAAATAGTAAAATAGAGGTTGGGGAGGGCATCACGAGGGAAATTAGAGAAGCGTGCAATAAGAGCACAGCTGTCATCATAGGTGACTTTAACTTTCATATAGATTGGACTAGCCTAATCAGTAAAAATGATGAGGAGGAGGAATTCCTTGAGTGTTTAAGGGATGGTTATCTGGATCAATATGTCAAGGAACCAACTCGGGAACAGGCTATATTGGACTGGGTACTGTGCAATGAGAAGGGACTAATTAGTAATCTTGTTGTACGGGGACCCTTGGGTCAGAGCGATCATAACATGATCGATTTCTCACTCGAAATGGAGAGCGAAGAAATTGACTCAGAGACTAAGGTCCTGAATTTAAACAAGGGGAATTATGATGCCATTAGACGGGAACTGAGTAGGTCTGATTGGACAACGTTCCTGGGAGGACTGGAGGTAGATAAACAATGGCAAGCATTTAAAGATAGAATGACAAAATTGCAAAAATTGTTTATACCAATCTGGCATAAAAGGAAATCTAAAAAGGTGACTCAACCGTGGATAACAGGGGAAATTAGAGACAGCATAAAATCCAAAGATAGGGCGTATAAAATAGCCAAAAAAAGCGCCAGAGCGGAAGATTGGGAACAGTTTAAGATAGAGCAAAGGAGGACAAAGGGCTTAATCAAGAGGGGCAAAATAGCTTACGAAAGCAAGCTGGCAGAAAATATAAAAACTAACTCCAAAAGCTTTTATAAGTATATCAAGAGGAAAAGACTGGTGAAAACCAAAGTTGGTCCATTGCAGTCAGATACGGGGGAATATATAACGGGAAATAAGGAAATGGCAGACCAACTAAATGCATACTTTGGGTCAGTCTTTACGAAGGAAGACACAAAAAACCTCCCTGGGATATCGGGAAAAATAGGGACATTGGCAAAGGAGGAACTGACGCAAATCAATATCTCTAAGGATATGGTGTTAAGGAAGCTAAAGGGATTGAAGGCGGACAAATCCCCAGGGCCTGATAACATGCATCCTAGGGTACTGAAGGAGGTGGCCCTAGAGATAGCGGATGCACTAAGTATGATTTTTCAGAATTCATTAGACTCGGGAACAGGGCCCATGGATTGGAGGGTAGCTAATGTTACCCCACTATTCAAAAAGGGGGGTAGGGAAAAAGCAGGTAATTACAGACCTGTAAGCCTTACATCAGTTGTGGGCAAAATGCTGGAGTCCATCATTAAGGATGAAATAGCGGAGCACTTAGCAAATGGGGACAGGATAGGACAGAGTCAACATGGATTTACAAAGGGTAAATCGTGCTTGACTAATCTATTGGAATTTTTTGAGGGAGTAACTGGTAAAATAGATGGGGGAGAGCCAGTAGATGTGGTGTACCTGGACTTCCAAAAGGCCTTCGACAAGGTCCCACATAAAAGATTAGCATGGAAAATTGAAGCTCATGGGATAAAGGGGAAAGTATTGACGTGGATAGAGAACTGGCTGTCAGATAGAAAACAGAGAGTTGGAATAAACGGCTCATTTTCTGAATGGCAGGCAGTAACAAGTGGGGTACCACAGGGATCTGTCCTGGGTCCCCAGCTGTTCACAATTTACATTAATGACCTGGATCAGGGAGTCGGATGCAGCATTTCCAAATTTGCAGACAACACTAATCTAGGAGAGGGGGTGGGCTCAGAGGAGGAGACCAGGAAGCTCCAGAGCGATTTGGACAGACTGGGTGATTGGGCGGATAAATGGCAGATGCACTATAATGTGGACAAGTGCGAAGTTATCCACCTTGGGTGCAGGAACGGGAGGGCAAATTATTATTTAAATGGCAATAAATTGGGAGAGGGGGAAGTACAGAGAGACCTGGGTGTTCTTGTGCACCAGTCACTGAAGGCGAGCATGCAGGTGCAACAGGCGGTCAAGAAGGCAAACGGTATGCTGGCCTTCATAGCAAAAGGGTTGGAATACAGGAACAGGGATACCTTGCTGCAGCTGTACAGGGCACTGGTGAGACCACACCTCGAGTACTGTGTACAGTTTTGGTCGCCTCATCTGAGGAAAGATGTTCTTGCCATGGAGGGGGTGCAGCGGCGATTCACCAGGCTGATACCAGGAATGGCGGGATTGACCTATGAGGAGAGACTATGTAGTTTAGGGATGTACACACTGGAGTTTAGAAGATTGAGAGGGGACCTCATAGAAGTGTATAAAATTCTGACAGGTCTAGACAGACTAGATGCAGAAGGAATGTTTCCCTTGGCGGGTGAGAACAGAACTAGAGGACATAATTTAAGGATAAGGGCTAAACCATTTAGGACAGAAATGAGGGGGAATTTCTTCACTCAGAGGGTGGTGAACCTGTGGAACTCATTGCCACAGAGGGCAGTGTACGCCAGCTCATTAAATATATTTAAGAGGGAATTAGATATATTTCTACAGGCAAAAGGGGTTAAGGGTTACGGAGAGAAGGCGGGGACGGGATACTGAATTGGAGGATCAGCCATGATCTCATTAAATGGCGGAGCAGGCTCGAAGGGCCGGATGGCCTACTCCTGCTCCTATCTTCTATGTATCTATGTATCTATACCATCTTCCCAGGAGGCGAGTAGCCGTCCCGCGCCGGGTCCTGTCTCCTTGGAGGCGGGAAGGGATTAAAGCCTATTAACTGCCTGTTAACAGGTAGTTAACAGACAGAAAATAGAAATTATCCCCTTTTTGAGCCCTGAAGTGAGGGCTTCCCGACGGCTCCAAAACCCGCCAGGGTCACCGAGGTGAGTAGTGAGTCTGCGGGGGTGCAAAAGTGTGGTGTGAAGGTAAGTGATGGGTGCAAGAGTGTAGAGGTGAGTATCTGAGGTAAGTCCTAAGTGTTTTTAAAAGTGTACTTACCTTTGTTTCTTCCTGCAGGCTTCAGTCAGTTTGTATACGGAGGGCTGGATTTTGATACTGGGGCGGGTTGGGGTCATGTCATCCACTTTTCGTGTTATCCGCCCGACTGCAATTGGATCTGGGAGATTGATGCGATTTTCACCTAATTGGGCAATTGAGTTCCAGCATGTGGGAACCCATGACCCAATTAGTGTTTTCAGTCTGAAATTCGCCTCTGATGATGTCATCATTGCTGCTGCATTGAAGGTCTACAAAGACTGCCTGGCCTTTGCTGTGAGGGGACCTGGATGCAAAATGAGCATCAGCAGCCCTAAGTCTGCTCCCAGATATTTTTGCACCACCACTCCCAGATATTTTTGCACCACCACTCCCTGTTATTTTTGCACCACCACTCCCTGCCTGCCTGCCTGCCTATACATTTGTGGTTCACAACAGGCGTGCTTCACGTAGAAAAAGGGTTAAAATCACAAAGGCCTTTCAAAATGGCATTATAGAGGCAATTTAGTGCTTGTTAAGGGCCTTAACAGCCTATCCCGCCTTTTAGAGGCGGGACGGAGTCGTGACCAACAGACACGATTTAATGAAAATTGCATGGAGGCGGGATGGAGGCGGGCTTGTGCCCGCCCGCCAGTTTTCACAATTTTAACCCCCCACACGCCTCCAAACCCACCTCCACGGGTCAATGAAAATCCAGCCTGGAGAGTCTCGCACCTCTCCGTGTTGCAGATGAGAGATGTCCGTTGCATTCTCATATGCAACAAACATCTCATTTCTGCGAAAGACAGAAGGTTGATGAGGTCTTGTATGCAAGACCCCATCAACCTGCAGAGATTGTCACTGTTTGACAGCTTCTCAGAGCTGTCAAACGATGACAATTCATCTGTCAAGAATTTTTGACAGATGACACGTCATACATTGACGTGCTCTGCAACCGGCTCCCCCCCTAATTGGCCTGCTAAGCCCACCGAGCGGGCTTAACATGGTCAATCAGGGGAAAATCCCGCTGGTTGGCCAGAAGCTGATGGAGGCGGGACTGAAACCCGACAAGTGGGAGTCCTGCCTCCAAAAGCTTCCCATTGAGAAAATCACCCCCCATGTGTGTCAATGCACGAAGTGTGGTTAATAAGATTGGTGAGTTGCAGGCGCAAAAAGCCACGTGGGAATATGATGCAAGAGCGATAACGAAGACCTGGCTTAAAAAAGGGGAGGATTGAATTCTTAATATTCCTGGGTACAAAGTACTCAGGAAAGGTAGGGAAGGAAAAATAGGAGATGGGGTACCAGTTTTGATTAAGGAAAATATTACAGAGCTAGAAAGAGAGAATGTCCTTGAGGGTTCAAAAACAGAATTTATTTGGTTGGAGCTAAGAAACAATAGAGGAGCTATTATGCTACTTGGTGTATGTTATAGGCCACCAAATTGTGGGAAGGAGATAGAGGAGCAGATTTGCAGGGAAATAATGAGAGGTGCATGAACTATAGAGCATTGATAATGGGAGACTTTAACTATCCCAGTATTGAATGGGGTAGTGATTGTGTTAAGGGCAGAGAGGGGGAGGAATTTCTGAAGTGTGATCAGGAGAACTTTCTTGATCAATATGTTTCCTGCCCAGGAAGCAGGTATTGCTGGATCTAGTCCTGGGGAATGAAGTGGGTCAAGTGGAGAATGTCACAGTGGGGGAGCATCTCGGGAATAGGGATCATAGTATTGTAAGGTTTGGATTAGTTATGGAGAAGGACAAGGAGCAATCTAGAATAAAAATACTTAATTGGAGGAGGGCTAGTTTCAGCAAATTGAGGAGGGATCTGGCCAGGGTAAATTGGAGTCAAAGACTGACAGGCAGAAATGTAATGGAGCAATGGGCGGCGTTTAAAGAGGAGAGATGTATCCCAGGCTGCTGTGTGAGGCAAGGGAGGAGATTGCAGGGGCTCTGACACAAATTTTCAGAACCTCTCTGGCCACAGGGGAGGTGCCAGAGGACTGGAGAACAGCTAACGTAGTACCATTATTCAAGAAGGGTAGTAGGGATAAACCAGGGAATTACAGGCCAGTGAGCCTAACATCAGTGGTAGGAAAATTATTGGAAAAAATTCTGAGGGACAGAATTAGTCTCCACTTGGAGAGGCAAGGATTAATCAAGGGGAGATCATGTCTGACCAATTAGATTGAATTTTTCGAGGGGGTGACTAGGTGTGTGGATGAGTGCAGTGCAGTTGATGTGGTCTACATGGACTTCAGTAAGGCTTTTGACAAAGTCCCGCATGGGAGACTGGTCAAGAAGGTAAGAGCCCATGGGATCCAGGGCAACTTGGCACATTGGATCCAAAATTGGCTTAGTGGCAGGAGGCAGAGGGTGATGGTCGAAGGTTGTTTTTGTGACTGGAAGCCTGTGTCCAATGGTGTACCACCGGGATCGGTGCTGGGTCCTTTGCTGTTTGTAGTGTACATTAATGATTTAGATATGAATGTAGGAGGTATGATCAGTAAGTTCGCAGATGACACGAAAATTGGTGGAGTGTTGAATAGCGAGGAGGGAAGCCTCAGGCTACAGGACGATATAGACGGGTTGGTCAGATGGGCAGAACAGTGGCAAATGGAATTTAACCCTGAAAGTGTGAGGTAATGCATTTTGGGAGGACTAACAAGGCAAGGGAATACACAATGAATGGTAGGACCGTAGGAAGGACAAAGGATCAGAGGGACCTTGGTGTGCATGTACATAGATCCCTGAAGGCAGCAGGACAGGTAGATAAGGTGGTTAAAAAGGCATATGGGATACTTGCCTTCATTAGCCGAGGCATAGAATATAAAAGCAGGGAGGTTATGAAGGAGCTGTACAAAACGCTAGTTAGGCCACAGCTGGAATACTGTGTGCAGTTCTGGTCGCCACACTATAGGAGGGATGTGATTGCATTGGAGAGGGTGCAGAGGAGATTCACCAGGATGTTACCTGGGCTGGAGCGCTTCAGCTATGAAGAGAGACTGGACAGGCTGGGGTTGTTTTCCTTAGAGCAGAGAAGGCTGAGGGGGGACCTGATTGAGGTGTACAAAATTATGAGGGGCATAGATAGGGTAGATAGAAAGGAACTTTTCCCCTTAGTAGAGGGGTCAATAACCAGGGGGATTTGAGGGAAAACTTTTTCACCCAGAGGGTGGTTGGAATCTGGAGGGTGGTAGAGGCAGGAACCCTCACAGCATTCAAGAAGCATTTAGATGAGCACTTGAAACGCCATAGCATACAAGGCTACGGACCAAGTGCTGGAAAATGGGATTAGAATAGACAAGGCTTGATGGCCGGCGCAGACATGATGGGCCGAAGGGCCTCTTTCTGTGCTGTATAACTCTATGACTCTATGGTTCGGGTACGGTCTCGGTACATTCCCATAAGGGAGAAAGGAGGACAACCAAAGCCAGACCTCTGTAGATGATGAAGGAGTTAGAGAGTAGAATAAAGCTGAAAAGGGGGGATATGACAGATGCCAGCTTGATAATATAAGAGAGAATTAGGCTGAATATAAAAAGTACAGAGGAGAATAAGAGGGGAAAAGAGACAGTACGAGAATAGATTGACGGCTAACATGAAAAGGAAATTCAAAGGTCTTCTATAGGCATATTAACAGTAAAAGGGTTGTCAGAGGAGCGATGGGGTTGATTAGGGACCAAAATGGAGATCTACTGGTGGAGGCAGAAGGCATGGCTGAGGTAATAAATGAGTACTTTGCATCAGTGTTTACCAAAGAAGAGGACTTTGCCAAAGTTATGGTAAACAAGGAGGTTGTCGGGATACTGGATCAGATAAAAGTAGTTCAAGAAGAAGTACTAGAAAGGCTGGCAGTACTTCAAGTGGATAAATCACCCGGTCCGGATGGGATACATCTGAGGTTGCGGAGGGGAGTAAGGGTAGATATTGCAGAGGTGCTGGCCACAATCTTCCAATCCTCCTTAGATACAGGGGTGATGCCAGATGACTGCAGGATTGCAGGAACCCTTGTTCAAAAAAGCAGAGAAGGATAAACCAGGCAATTACAGGCCAGCCAGTTTAATGTCAGTGGTGGAGAAGCTTTAAGAAACAATCATCTGGGAGAAAATTAACAGCCACTTGGACAAGCATGAACTAATAAAGGAGAGCCAGCAAGGATTTGTTAAAGGCAAAATCATAATTGACTAACTTGATTGAGTTTTTTGATGAGGTAACGGAAGGTGTGGATGAGGGCAGTGCTGTTGATGTTGTGTATCTGGACTTTCAAAAGGTGCTTGATAAAGTACCACATATTAGGCTTTTCAGCAAAATTGAACCCCATGGGATAAAAGGGGCAGTAGCATGCATACAAAATCGGCTAAGGGATAGAAAACAGAGAGTTGTGGTGAATGGCTGTTTTTCAGACTGGAGGGAGGTGGTGTTCCCCAAAGTTCAGTACTAGGACCATTGCTGTTTTTAATATACTTGGGGATACAGGGCACAATTTTGAAATTTGCAGATGACATGAAACTTAGAAGTATAGTATAGTAAGGACGATAGTAACAGACTTCAAGAAGACATAGACAGGCTGGTGGAATGGGCGGACACATGGCAAGTGAAATTCAACACAGAAAAGTGTGAGGTGATACATTTTGGTCGGACGAATGAGAGACAATATATGCTAAGTGGTAAAATTTTAAAGGGGGTGCAAGTACAGAGAGACCTGAGGGGTGTTTGTGCACAGATATTTGATAGGTGGCAGGACAGGTTAACAAAACAGTTAATAAAGCACATGGGATCCTGGGATTTATAACTAGAGGCATAGAGTATAAAAGCCAGGAAGTTATACTAAACCTATATAAAATACTAGCTCAGCTCTAGCTAAAGGATTGTGCCCAATCTGGGCACCAGACTTTAGGAAGGACGTGAAGGCTTTGGAGAGTGTACAGAAGAGATTTACTAGAATGGTTCCAGTGATGAAGGAATACAGTTACGTGGATAGACTGGAGAAGCTGGGGTTGTTCTCCTTAGAGCAGAGAAGGCTACGAGGAGATTTGATAGAGGTGTTTAAAATCATAAAGGGTTCAGATAGAGTAAATAAAGAGAATTTATTTCCAATGGCAGAAGGGTCGATAACGAGAGGGCACAGATTTAAGGTGATTGGCAAAAGAAGCAGAAGCGACATGAGGAAAAACCTTTTTACGCAACGAGTGTTTAGGATTTGGAATGCACTATCTGATAGGGTGGTGGAAGCAGATTCAATAGTAGCCTTCCAATGGGAATTGGATAAATACTCGAAGGAGAAAAAATTGCAGGGATATGGGGAAAGAGAGCGGGAGTGTGACTAACTGGATTGCTCTTTGAAAGAGCCGGCGCAGACTCGATGGGCCAAATTGCCTCCTTCGGTGCTGTACTATTCTATAATTCTATGAATTTGTGGCACATCAACAGTGCAATATCAATGGTGAGCAAAAAATTCTAATTAACAATGTTCGCCACCAAATCTGCCATTGCAGCAATTTCTGGCCCATAGGCTTTAAACAAAAAATCACTTCCTGTGGCTTCAGTCTGTCCTAGCCTCCCTGCTGAACCAACACAAAGCTTAACCCAGAGAGGTCTTAGACTGTTGGCCGCAAAACTGAAGCAAAGAATGTAGACTGCTATCTAAGCCAAGTTTACCAACCAAAAATGATGTAAACTCCTTTGAAGTTTGTTCCAAATTTGGATCTGACTAAGATGCATTATCTGGTTCAATGGTATCAGTCACTCCCTTAATCAGTCTGAGCATCTTACTATTATATCTGCTTGCATGACAACATGACCCAGGGCTGAATAATAGCAGTCCCTCATCCCTTTCGCACGTATATGTTTTCAATCTCACTAAAGGTGGACCAAGTTAACATTGGAGGAGGCAAGGTTTGGTTTGAATCATTAAGCTGATTTATTCCACAGTAAAGTGAATGTACAGAGCAACAGTTATGATCAGACTAATTTGGTACAATTGGTAAAACTTAACTTTGCATATAGTGTAAAATTAATCAGAACTCTATGTTTGCCCACTTCAGTTGGTCACCACACTTATCTTCTCTGCATTCTGTGCTACTGCTCAGGGCAGAACTTCCTCTCACAGCAACATCCTGTCCTTTCAACATTATTACAACATTTCACTCCCTAAGATTTCCACAGATTGTTCTTTTTTTTTAAACTAACTCCAGTGTTATCTTTTAGTCAAAACTATCTACCCACCCCCACCTAGTGGAATGACCCCGTCTGAGTTCAGATTAATAGATCTGTCACAGCAGCAATGAGTGCAACATTCACTGGAATGTTAAAGTATCTTTCATTGCCTTGGTTCAGATGTCCCATTTTGAAACCCAATATTTCACTGCTGGCCCTGCTATCATGGAACTTTAACTTCTTGAGAGCTGCATTTAGGCCAATGATAAAATTTTTAACATGAACTACACAAAGGTCTCACAAGGAGGCATAGTCTGAAATCACAAAATGTGACAGGTATGTCGAAAATAAGGCATTCCTCATAATTGCATTAGATCAACAGCCATTAGCAAAAAAACTGCATACTCATTTCAATGTTGAATATTGATTCGAAAACACAATGTCAGATTCCACATAAGAAATAGGAGCAGGAGTAGGCCATTCGGCCCCTCGAGCCTGCTCCGCCATTCAATAAGATCATGGCTGATCTTCTACCTCATCTCCACTTTCCTGCACTAGCGCCATATCCCTTGATTTCCTCAATATCCAAAAATCTATTGATCTCTGTCTTGAATATACTCAACGACTGAGCCTCCACAGCCCTCTGGGGTAGAGAATTCCAAAGATTCATCACCCTCTGAGTGAAGAAATTTCTCCTCATCTCAGTTCTAAATGGCCGACCCCTTATTCTGAGACTGCGACCCCTGGTTCTAGGCTCCCCAGCCAGGGGAAACATCCTCCCTGCATCTACCCTGTCAAATCCTGTAAGAATTTTGTATGTTTCAATGAGATCCCCTCTCATTCTTCTAAACACCAGAGAATATAGGCCTAGTCTACTCAATCTCTCCTCATAGGACAATCCCCCCATCCCAGGAATCAGTCTGGTGAACCTTCGTTGCACTCCCTCTGTGGCACGTATATCCTTCCTTAGGTAAGGAGACAAAAACTGTACAAAATACTCCAGGTGTGGCCTCACCAAGGTCCTATATAATTGCAGTAAGACTTCTTTACTCTTATACTCCAATCTTTTGTAATAAAGGCTAACATACCATTAGCTTTCCTAATTGCTTGCTGTACCTGCATGTTAATGTTCAGTGATTCATGTACAAGGACACCCAGGTCCCTCTGAACACCAACATTTCCCAATCTCTCACCATTTAAAAAATACTCTGCTTTTCTATTTTTCCTGCCAAAGTGGATAACTTCACATTTCTCCACATTATATTCCATTTACCATGTTCTTGCCCACTCACTTAAGCCTGTCTATACCCCTTGAAGCCTCCTTGCATCCTCCTCACAACTTACATTCCCACCCAGCTTTGTATCATCAGCAAACTTGGATATATTACATTTGGTCCCCTCATCCAAATCATTGATGTCGATTGTGAATAGCTGAGACCCAAGCACTGATCCTTGCGGTACCCCACTAGTTACAGCCTGCCAACCCAAAAATGACCCGTTTATTCCTACTCTCTATTTTCTATCCGTTAACCAATCCTCAATCCATGCTAGTATATTACCCCTAATCCCATGAGCCCTAATTTTGTTTAATAACCTCTTGTGTGGCACCTTATCGAATGCCTTCTGAAAATCCAAATACACCACATCCATTGGTTCCCCCTTATCTACGTGGACGATACCCAGCTCTACCTCACCACCAATTCTCTTGACATCTCCACTGTCTCTGTGTTGTTCGGTGTCTTGTCAGACATCCTGGATGAGCCAAAATTTCCTCCAATTAAACATAGGGAAGACTGAAGCCATTGTCTTCAGGCCCACCACAAACTCCATTCCCAAAACACCGATTCCATCCCACACCCTGGTCACTGTTTCAGGCTGACCCAGACCATTCACAAAAATCGGAAAAGATGTAAAACAGACTTGCTATCGCCAGTTTTACATTATCGCACAACGTCAAGATCTACCCCAGAATATGTACTGCACACATTTTAAAGCTTCTAGTGCTTCCTGTTAACCAGGTCATTTTCAGAAAGAATTACACACTTTATTTTCTCTGTAAGCTTTTTACTTCTCTTAATACTTTTAAATTCCAGAAGATGATTTCTAAAACATGTCCAGTAACAGCCAGGTAAAAAGAGCATTCATGATAAAGAGCTATGGAATATGCTTTATGTCCCAGAAGTGGACGAATGTGGTGACTCACAATTGCCAAAGTGAGATATAACCTATTTCGGTTACTGAGAGAACGTTAGAATGTCCCATGGGGTGGAGGGAGGGGGATCTGGATTAGCTGTCCAAGTCCAACTGAACTGAAGAATGAATCTTTTTAAAGCATTAAATTAATAAATTATGTCCTTTCCTTTCAAACATACAGAAGACAAGATCCTTTTATTTTCTGAACAAAAACAACAATTTCAGGTACTCTTCGAATGCACACAAAACTAAGCAAAGATTAAATAGTCCAGAAGGGTGGTACTGTATAACATTTAAAAGAAAACATTGCAAAAAGAATGATGACTACAGTCCCCCCTTTCTCATTCATTCATTATTGCTACTTCACTTGTAACATCAGTTTTCCAAAGTTATATCTCTGGGGGAAGAAGAATCGATCTCTCAGAACACAGTAAAAGCTAGGATTGTTCTATGGAACAGCATCATAACTTTATTAGCTGCCAGTATCCTAACATTTGGTGAAAGTGTGTGGACTGCATCATATGACTGCTTTCTAAATATTATCTAAAGCAAAACACAAGTCCATGTTGTGTCTACTGTTCCTGTTGATCTTCAACAGGAGAACTGTTCCTACTCAATCTTACCAATGAATAATGCACTTCACTGACTAGTAACAAACTGACATGCTTACTGTTTTGTGACATGTTTACCCAACTTGCATTCATGAGATACAGACAATTGATTGACTGTTTTGGCACCATTTGTTCCATCCACATAATAGCAAATGGCCCTTTTGTATAGAAACCTATGTTCCACTTCAGATATTTGTGGAGGAGAATAGAATGTCAGGATTTGGTTCTTTATGTGGTGTAGCATACAAGGCTGATATGGGGAATAGAGACGTGTTTAAGCATTGTAATTGATGCGAGACTGAATTTTTAAGAATTGACACAGAGTGATCAACCAACTTAATCATCTTCAATAACTTGGGCCTCGATATTAACCTCCACCCCCACGGCGGGCGGGAGAGGGTCAGGGAAGTGTTAAACCATCAAATGCGCGAAACACAACCCCAACCCGCCATGCGCACGCCCGTTGCAGTTTTTTACGGCGGCTGTCAATTTGGCCGGCAGCCAGGCAAGAAACACATCCAAAAATTTTTATTGAGGTCCTGTCATTAAGTTTGGCAGGACCAAAGAAGCCTTGCCGGGTTCTTTGACTGTTTTCGGTCTCCCCCGCACGCTCCCCGCCTCCATATAAATATGGGGCCATGGTTACAGCGCAGATGAAGTCTGTGCACATCTTGAGCACTACGTTTGCTTACATATTACAGTACACATGTATTTCAACGTAATTGAATTCCTGAGAAGGCTTTGTTGAAAAATTGATAGAATTATTCGAACGTAGTTCCCCAGCCTGAAGACATTTTAAATAATCAATTATCATGTATCTTTACAAAAGAATATTCAGGCTTTGAACAGAACAAATTGTTTAATTTCTTGATATCTGAACAAAGATAAGGTCTAGAAATGGTCGGCAAATTGTGTACAGAAGTACCATCATGAGAGAAAATAAGCTTAAATTTTGAGTAACTTGATTGTTAAAAATTAATTTTCTTTCACTGTAGGTGCAACAGAAAATATTTTGCTTTTGTTTATTAAAATATTTGAAGTATTATAGACAGAATAATAATACCGGGTGAACTGAAACTCTTTATCTTTGGATAAATTGGATAATTGTATTCTCATATCAAATTCAATAAAAATGGCAGTTTTCCATCTCAGAAACCTAAAATCACAAGGAAACAAAAAAGGGGGCAGCTAAATAAAATTATGCAAAACCAAATTAAAATCCCAATCCAGAACATGAGGATTTGTATAAAGGGCTAGTTTTCCAAGGCCTTTCAGAGTTTTGCACAGAGAGTATTAAATCATAAGATCTACCTCGAGTCTCCTGAGCCACCTTGTGTTGAGAAATGAAAAGCAGATCTAACCATTGCATCTGTTTCAATAGGGATGCGTTTTAAGTTTTTATTCAGCAGGTTCTTGAGACACGACAGAGAGTCTTATCTGTATCATGGCACTACAGAAAAAATCTATTTGACTTACCATTGTACATCTTCTGAGTGGTTAGATGCCAAGATACTGTAATCATGTCAATCACCTCTTGAGCAGGTATTGTTCACTTGACTGATCCCTTTCAATCATCACTACTTAAGTTGTAAACTTGACAGTATAGAATGCCAGAAATGTCACAATTGGGAGAAAATGTCCTTTATATCAGGGTAGCAAAAACTCAAATATTAGAAAGGGAAAACATATCTATAAGGTATATCCGAAGATCGATAGCCTTTTCATTCTCTCTATGGTTGAGAAGTCCACTTCTGAAGTAGTCCCCAGTCATAAGACTGTCACATTTCTGTTCCCTGCTAGATAATAAGTATGAGGAACACTTTGATTTTAATTTACAGCTTAATGATTGTATTAAAATAGTGTACAAAGGACTTCTAATTGTACAAGTTAAGCAGTTATAAATTCCACCATTATGATATTATTCATCTACCAAATGAAAAATTGATACTGCATTTAAAAATGTATGTGTTAAAGAGATTTGATGGATCAGAGTTTATTCACACTACACTAATTCTGCAGTTATAGCGTAAATGCAAACTGAATCCGGAGACAGGACCCGACTGAAGCAAAGCCGGACAGCTTTGTAGTGATGCCAAACATGTAGTGTAGATGCACCCTAACTGCAGGGAGTAATTTTAATCAAATCCGCCTGATGGGAAACTGGTGAAATCAGATTAGCTGCCCGTTTTACACCCCACCCAATTTTACTTTTTACTGAAGTGTAAAACGAGCAGCCGATCAAACCCTGTCAGTTTGCCACTGGGTAAGATAGGTTAAAATGACACCCGCCACCGTGTTCTTTAATATTCCACAACTACCTGTCTGCTTTTCATTTTCTGATGGCAGGTGGGGAAATATTGGTCAACCTGGAAATTTTTTTATTTTTTAGATGCCTACATTGTGATTAGCAGCTATGGTCATAGCAACACCGAGTTCAATTAGGAAGAATTCACTAAAACACAGAGGCCTAGAAATTAGATTAGGCCCGAAAATGGGCGGTGTCACCGCGGGGCGAGATTTGCTTGCGCCCGTAAAAAATAGCAGGCAGCATGTTATTTTGATGCTGCCTACTAATTTGAATGATTTCAGTGCACAGCCAAATGACAGGCTGTGCGCTCAGCAGGAGGCCCAATGTCGTGTCCCTGGAGAGAGGCTGCCTGTTTTTAAAGAAAGGCTGTCATTTTGGAAAGCAGTCTCAAGCCCTTAAAGGAGAACTGCCTTCTGAAAAAAAAATCATTCAAAAATAGGCAGTCTCCAACGCTTAAAGCTCAACTGCCTTCTGAAAAATAAACTTTAAAAATCATTCCAAACTCTGCAGTCTTCAGCTCATTCACCATTTTTTCCGTGCAGAAGGCAGTTCAGCCTTCTGCACATAAAAAATGGTGAACATGCTTCAGCACTAACACAAATGGCTCAACAAGCCAGGAAAGGGCACCCAGGGTCTTGCACGCAGCACTCCAGCTTTGTGCAGGGATTTAAAAGTGGAAGAGAGGTCCTCTACCCAGAGGGGTCCAGGAGGCCCTCCAGCAAGAAGGATATGGGACTAGATCGGCAAGACCGTCACTGCCAGCAGTGTCGACACCAGGATCTGTCCCCAGTGCCCAAAGAAGTTTCATGACCTCAGACGAGTGGTGAAGATCAGTGAATGCATCTTCAAAAGCCATCTCCTACCAACTGCACTACTAGCCTCACACACTGCTCAATGCACGACCATCCCCCATCACTTACATACCAACAATCTCTACCAAACACGAGGCACACTTTACATTCCTAGTTTCACCTCACCCCCTTGGAGGAGACAGAGCTGGCCATTCTTGGCAGGGGCATGGCTGAGCCCTTGGCCAGTGGCGGGGCTGAAAGGTTACAGGATGCTGGTATCCTCATACGTTATCCTCCTTCTCACATCCCACTTCCCCTCCATCCTACAATATCTTCTGATGTAAAGCTGCGCATGGTGTAAGCATGCAGCTCTTGCGTTCCCGCCCTCCCCTCATCATATCCTACCCTTGTGCCTTCCTCATTTCACACACCCAAGAAATCCAGCCTGCCCAGCCAGTAGTTGGCCAAGAAGAGGGAGAGGAGCATGAAGAAGAAAAATAAGAAGAAACATTGTCACTCGATTGGACACTTCCAGCCACCAGCTCCTCGAGGTCGTCCTACAAGGCCATCTGCAGTGTCCCCCACTGAAAGTCAGCACCTTCCTCCAGCTCTGCTGCAGCCACTGGGGCAGCACTGCATGACATCACTAGGATAGGCAAAGGCACATGCAAGACAGTCACTAAGCATCCAGCAGCACCCCCTATATTATTTAACAACTTTTTAAATGTATTGCACCAAGCCACTACTTCAATAAAATATTAAAAAAACTCCAAAAGCTGAAATCAAAACTTACCTGAAAGATGTGTGTGTCTCTTTAAAAAGCGCTGACAGCGTCTCTCCAGTACTGTTGCACGCACGTTCATCCGTGCATGGTTAGGAGAGGGCGTTATGGCCTGCAGCGACATCAAAAATTGCAGTTGTGTGTCAAATCAGGCTTTGCATGCCGATTGACGTCACAATCTGCACATTTGCATTGGAGAGGCGAGTGCTGGCAATAGCAGCACTATCGACCTCTCCAATATGGCGGCTGCCGTGTCCCGCGCTTGAAGCAGGTGGCTGCCATTTTTTCAAGAAAAACGGCGTTAACGGTCGGCGCTAAGGTAGGGAATTTCCCGGCCAGAGTTACTTTCACTTCCCATTGTTTTTCTGTAGTTTTCTCTCATTGCAGTGGAAGTGGGGAAGAGGAAAACTTTGACTTATTTTAGAGCGTGTTATGTTGAGTGACAACAAGCTGCAATCACAAACAGCTGTAACCGTGACAGATGGCTGTTGTTGCAGAAAGCAGAGAGAGAGAATTGGAAAGCCTGTGCTGTTGCAGAAGAAAAATTCTGGTATGGAACAGACCATTGTCAATCAAGCCCACCTGTCTGCATAGTTTTAAACTGTACTGAATCCAGGCATAAATACTGGAATGTTTCTGCAACCTGCTTCCATCCATGGGGAATAAAAGATCTGTACATCACTGAAATAGGACCAACTTTCTTTAGGATTCCATCTCTCTAACTAGTTTTTCCAATTACTTTCATCACTTATTTGCCCCAGTCATAGATGTGAATGTGTGATACTGTGGCTCGATTTTAAACCAGAGCGAGTTTCTTTCGGGTGGGCGATGGTGCGCTTGAGGCACACACTCACTGGCCTAAATGTCAGGCCGGGTGTATTTTAATTCCCAGGGGTGAATAGAATGTAGAGCGGCTACCGGCAGGCGATGATCCGAGGCCCTTAGCCTCCCGATAAATGGCGGTGAGCGAATTCTGGGAGGGTCTCGCGGAGGGAAAGGTGGGCTCCAGGGGATGCCGCGACTTTTCTTGTGAGGCCCGGAGGATCCTCCTAACCTCATAAAGGAAAGATTTAGACTTATCTGACAGAACCTCTACTGTCTTCAGACCCGTTTCTGCCTAGCAGGAAAGCATTGGCTCCCATGGATGTAAATAGCTCCCCAATTTGCATAAATTCATGAGCTGCCGCCTGCTTTAGGTGGGCACCTCATCCGCCTGCAAAACTCTACAGGTTAAGATCAGAAATTGTCAGGATCTGTGCAGGTAAGTCATCTACGAGTTTTAAACTACCCACCCATCCAGTTTCCACCTCCTGTGTATTTTTTGATCCGCACTACCATAGGCATTGCAGTTCCAGGCATCAATGAATCTGTGATCAATTTACTTATCTGCAGACTTTCTTTGCAGTAATTTTGAAAGCTGTGATATCATTTTATGATCCACCAAAAGTCACTGGAAACACAAACTGTGGTCTTCAACTCATCCAAAATTCTACTGCCTATCTTTGCTGACCTACACTGGCTTCCAGACCCCCAACGCCTTTAAAATTCTTCTCTTTGTCTTTAATTCACTCAATGGCCTTACACCCCGCTCCCCCCATCTCTGTTACCTCTCCGTTGAGCTCTCTGTTCCGCTGACCCTGTACTCCTGTTCCTTTCCCCCACCCCGTCCCCACAACTTTGCCTCACCAATGATGGCTGTACCTTCAGATGCCTTGGACCCACTGTCTGGAATTCCTACCCTGAACACATCTGCCTCTCCTAGTTTACCACCTACAGTAAATCCAACCACTCTGACCAACCTTTTGGTCACCCTTTTTAATCTTACCTGGTTTGGCTCAGTGTCCATTTTCCTGATGCCGTGACATGTTTTTCTACATTAAGGATGCTATAGAAATGAAAGTTGTTATTTGCAAGCAAACAAGGTAGTCAAGATAATCTGTATTTCTTTGGTGGTCTTGGTTGACAGATGAATATTGGCCATCACACTGGGAGAACTTCCTGCTGTTCTTCAAGTAGTACCATGTAATCTTTTACAACCAGCCAAACAGGCAGTTAGGGCCTCAGTTTAACATCTCATCACAAAGAGAGCACCTCTGCCAATGCAGTATTCTTTCAGTACTTCACTGAAGTGTCAGCCTAGATTTTGTGCTCACGACCTGGAGTGAGGCTTGAACCTCTGATCATAGGCAGGGCTGTGCTAAACAGATACTTCCAACATGAATCATTCAACATGAATCATTCAATATTTTGAGTACACAGCATATGTCTTTACTTTGGAATTTACCACTGTCAACATCAAAAAGTTAACTGTACAAGTGTTCCAGACCTGTCTCTCCTCCTGCCTTCACCCCACTCACATACATACTGACAATTAGTTCCTCCATACCAGAACAACATGGGCTGAATTCAAGAGGATTAAACAAACAGAAAATCTTATTCTCCTGTATCCAGTTCGCAAGATGAAGAAAAAAAATCAAGAAAGTGAGGGTTAGCTTTGGTGCGGACAGAGCATTTAGATTTGACTAAACGATTAAATTATGTCATGTTTGTCTCTTCGTTAAGGTCATTGAGGTATTAAAATGTCAGCCTTCAGGTGAGTTGAATATATAATTAATCCTTTTCCAAAACACTTTTTTGGTTGTACTACCATAGCGAAGACTGGGAAAGCTAATGAAAAAGCACCTTCATTTAGCACACTGCATTTTGTATCAATTCATGATGCTGAAAATTCAACAGTATGGCATTGGACTCTTAATAGAATTACTTCAGATGGCCAGGGATTTCCTCGGAACTGCTCTTGTTTACACGTCCGCCACATTTCTGGCAAATTTATGGCGGCAAAAACGATGCAGCTCCGAA
Source organism: Squalus acanthias (assembly GCA_030390025.1). Classification (NCBI taxonomy): domain Eukaryota; kingdom Metazoa; phylum Chordata; class Chondrichthyes; order Squaliformes; family Squalidae; genus Squalus; species Squalus acanthias. The sequence goes on from CM059432.1 coordinate 101,457,602, forward strand.
GAAATTTTCGGTCAAAATAAACAGAAGATATAGGTTATTATAAAAGATCAATTTGATGTTACTTTGGATTACTTTCCCTGTTAGCCTAATAATTCCTTTAAAATAATGGGGCCCATTTTCCTTGATACAGTATTAGCCAGAAAATTCACCCCAATATTAAAAAAATGTGGTCACTTGAATTTCAGACAAATGGCTAAGTGCTTTGAAGATGGATCTAAGTTTGATCTAAATATGTACATCGGGAGTATTTGAAATGGATTTGATAGCTGAGGGAGGATATTCACATGCTCCTTCAATAATAATGGTACAGTAATGGATTGCAGCAAGCCAGATCTTCTTCAATTCTGTTTGGGGGAAGGGGAGGAGTTAATTCAGTGCACAAAAAGTACCGATTGTAAATACAGTCAAATCCTTTTCATTCACAGTTGCTTAAGTAAAATGATTGGTCAATTTGAATTGAAACCATACATAAGCGACTCGCACAAAACTGCATCCAAAATTTGTTCCAAATTCAAGCCTTTTGATTTGAATTATTGTATGACAAAAACTTGAATTCCTACAACAAATAGATGCTGACCAGTGAAATCTGCTGTTTATGAGGTTCAGAACAGGCCAGAGCAGCTAACCTTCCTGGGCTATCTTATCTTGTGCTATAGGAAGTGGTAAATGAAATTGACACAACATTTGGAAGCAACCCCATATCCGCAACATGCATCAACTGCTTCAAAAAGCATCCTACAATCCAGTCCAGGTCGACACATACGAAGGCAAGTGCTGCTCTCACAGGATGCATTTTGATACTGGCCTAGTGATAGTTCTAAAATTTGATCTCATTACAAGCCCAAAGACATTTTTAATGCTAAAATATTGGCCTTTTTTTTAAAGCTACACTCAAGTAGGATGCTAGATTTCAATGTAAAGCGTTGGGTGAAAAGCCAAGCAGCAAATAACAGTCATGGTTTGACTGGGTGGAAAAGAATGATTCTGGTGACTATGAATTCCACCCTCCTCCCCCCCACCACCCCCGAATATTTTGATGGTGCTGTTACTCTACCTTGACCTACTAAAACAACAAAAGGGAATGGAAGACGCTACCACATGGAGTAGTTGAGGCGAGTAGCATAGATGCTTTTAAGGGACAGATACATAAGTACATGAGGGAGAAAGGAGTAAACATAGAAGATAGGAGCAGGAGCAGGCCATTCAGCCCCTCGAGCCTGCTCCGCCATTCAATGAGATCATGGCTGATCATCCAATTCAATACCCTGTCCCTGCCTTCTCCCCATATCCCTTGATCCCTTTAGAATCACAGAATCCCCACAGTGCAGATAGAGGCCATTTCGGCCCATCGAGCCTGCACCGACACATATCCCACCCTATCCCCGTAACTCCACGTATTTAATCCCCCTAACACTAAGGGTCAATTTATCATAGCCAAATCAACCTAACCCGCACATCTTTTGGACTGTGGGAGGAAACCGGAGCACCCGGAGGAAACCCACGCAGACACGGGGAGAAAGTGCAAACTCCACACAGACAGTCACCCGAGGCCGGATTCGAACCCGGGTCCCTGGCGCTGTGAGGTAACAGTGCTAACCACTATGCCACCGTGCTGCTAGGATGAGATGAAGTAATGTGAGAGGAGGCAAAATACAAGGCTGAAGCGTTTGCAACCATCTTCAGCCAGAAGTGCTGAGCGGATGATTCATCTCGGCCTCCACCTGATGTCCGCACCATCACAGAAGCCAGTCTTCAGTCAATTTACATAAGATTACACAGGATATCCAGCACAGAAACAGGCCATTCGGCCCAACCAGTCCATGCCGGCATTTATGCTCCGCTCGAGTCTCCTCCAGTCTTTCCTCATCTAACTCTATCAGCATAACCCTCTATTCCCTTCTCCCTCATATGCTTACCTAACTGCCCCTTAAATGCATCGATACGATTCGCTTCAACCACTCCCTGTGGCAGCGATTTTCACATTCTCACCACTCTCTGGGTAAAGAAGTTTCTTCTGAATTCCCTATTGGATTTTTTGGTGACTATCTTATATTGATGGCTTCTAGTTTTGCTCTTCCCCACAAGTGGAAACACTCTCTCTGTATCTACTCATGATTTTAAAGACCTCGATTAGGTCACCCCTCAGCCCAGCCTTCTGTTTTCAAGAGAAAAGAGACCCAGCCTGTTCATCTTTTCCTGGTAGGTATACCCTCGCATTTCTGGTATCATCCTTGTAAATCTTCTCTGAACCCTCTCCAGTGCCTCTATATCGTTTTATAATATGGTGACTAAAATTGCACACAGTACTCCAAGTGTGGTCTAACCAAGGTTCAATACAAGTTTAGCATAACTTCACTACTTTTCAATTCTATCCCTCTAGAAATAAAAAATGAGGAGGGGTAAAAGCTATGGAGCTAGATAGTGAAACTAGCTCTATGGTAGATTAGTGAAATTTTGGCCTAGAGTTTTTCTACCTTAGCGCCATCCGTTAGCGCTAGAATCATGGCAAAAAAAGGCGGCCGTGACTCTAGCGTCCTTCTCTGGTGCAGGACTCGGCGACCGCCATTTTGGTGAGGGCCTTAGCATTGAACACGAACTTAAGGTCACGCTCTGTGAACATTGACCTCAGCGCTGAGATTAGCACTGGGTCCTAAGCTTGCTCTGAAAAGCGAGCGTTCAGCAGACTGACAGAGATGCTGTCAGCACTTCTTAAAGGGGCACACACATCTTTCAGGTAAGTTTACATTTAAGCTTTTGGACTGGATCTTTTTATTTTATTGAAGTAGTGGCTTGCTGCAATACATGTTCAAAGTTTTTTTTAAGTGTGCAGGCAGTGCTGTTGGATGCTTGCAAGGCCTCGGATAGTAAAGGAAGGCCTCTGAGAAGTCAGAAAATGCTGTAAATACTCAGCAGGTCAGGCAGCATCCATGGAGAGAGAAACAGAGTCCATGGAGAGAGAAACAGAGTTCATGTCTCAGGTCGAGTTGCTGCCTGACCTGCTGAGTATTTCCAGCATTTTATGCTTTTATTTCAGATTTACAGCATTTTCTCGCAGAGGGAAGAGGAAGACGCAGAAGAGGAAGACACAGGAGGTGAGGATGCAGGAGTGGAGGAAGCAGAAGGAAGGATGCAACCCAGACAGTCCCTTTCTGGCCAGGATATCCAGGATGGAATCATCCGCCCGCGGTACCAGTGGCCACAACATTTCAACATTTGTCCACTCCTTATCTTCCCTCTGTTACTGACCATCACAGCGTCCTCTTGGCCACAATGCTGAAATAAGAGCCACCACAAAACAAACTTTCCAATCCAACTTTATACATCTATCCATCCAATATGACTTCAAGAAATCAACTCATCACCCTTACGCATTTCCTTCGTGACTGTCTTGTTTGTGCCTTTGCCTGTCCTACTGATGTCACGCAATGCTACCCTAGTGGCTGCAGCATGGCTGGTGGAAGGCTGTTCATGTTCAGTGGGAGAGATGGCCTTGGCCATGGCAAATGGCCTTTCTGGTCGGCCTTGAGGAGCTGGTGGCTGGGAGTGTGAAATCGAGTGATGGTGTTTCTTCTTCTTCTTCTTCACTCTCCTCTCCCTCTTCTTGGTCAACTAATGGCTGGGCAGGTTGCATTTCTTGGGTGTGTGAAATGCAGATGGCACAAGATTAGAGTTATGGTGAGGGGAGGGCAGGAAACCAAGAGGTGCATGCGAGAAAGTGGATAATGTATGAGGATACCAGCGTCTTGTACATTTTCAGCCCCGCTGCTGGCCAAGGGCTCAGCCATGCCCCTGCCAAGAATGGCCAGCACCATTTCCTCCAAGGAGTTGAGGTGAAGCTAGGAATGGGAGGTGTGCCTCATGTTTGGTACAGATTGTTGGTAGGTGAGTGATTGATTAGGGGGGATTCGTGCATTGAGCAGTGTGTGAGGTTAGTGGTGCAGTTGGTAGAAGACGGCTTTTGAAGATTCATTCATTGACCTTGATCACTGGCCTGAGGTCATGAAGCTACTTTGGGCACTGGGGCCAGGTGGTGGGTGCGACACTGCTGGCAGTGACGGCCTCGGTGATCTGGTCCCACATCCTTATTTCTGGTGAACCTCTGGGCCCCTGTAGGTAGAAGACCTCTCTTGCAGTGTTGACCCCCTGCACAAAGCTGGAGTGCTGCATGCGAGAACCTGGGTGCCCCTTCCCTGGCTTGCTAAGCCATTTGCGTTAGTGCTGAAGCACTTTTCCCATTTTTTTAGGTGTGGAAGGGAATTCAGCTTTAAGAGCCAAAGACTCTCATTTGGGAATTCTTTAAAAAAAAAATTTCCCCGAAGGCAGTTGAGCCATAAGGGCTAAAAACTGCCAATTTTTATATGATTTTTATTTTTTATTTCAGAAGGCAGTTCCCCTTTAAGGGACCGAACTGCTTTCTGAAATGACAGCCTTGCTTTCAGAGCAGGCTCTTCTTGCTGCAATGACGCTACGGTCACGCTACATTGGGGCCTCCTGCCGGGATGAACGCTGCCGGAACAGCGTTGCACAGTGAGTTTAGTGCTGGGCTAATGCTAATTAGCCACTGGCAGCAAATTTTCTGTCCTGCCAGCGCCACCATTTTCGGCGGCCGTTAACACTAGCCCACGGTGGCACCGGCAGCTTTTTACCGCTATCGAATTTTTAGCCCATAATACGGCGGGGAAAGGATAAATAGCTGTTAGTTGCTTTGGTTTCGAGACTAATAATAGCTTGTGTGGCTTATGCCACCATACACAATGGGGAAAGCAAAGCATTTCCACTGATTAAGCCCCTAACTACACAAAACATTTTGTATATGTATAATTTTAGAACTCCTGTTCCTGCAAGGACCAGATTGGCCAGGGTTGAATAATGAATAATGATTGATTATTCTGGAGATCAGATTTTTTTATGTTGAATTTTCTCTTAGGAAAGTGAATGGGTGGGTAGAATCCATGAGCAAGTCGATTCTGTGGGTGTGTGAAAAGAGCAGGCTTGATAGGTCAAATCATTTCTTCTCATTTCATACTTATGTATACTGTTGATTATTCAGTCTCACAAGCTGACTGAGCTGCAGGATCAACTTTACAGCTGTATATTTTGCTGTTATACTTCATATATACTCATTAATATTAACTGCTTTCATCTTTCATAGTTAAGAATGCAGATATAACCATGGATCTTGCACTAAGCAGGGAGCCTGTAATTGATCACCAGAAGGCTTTTCCAACTATTGATTATGGTTTCACCAGATGAAGCTGTTTTATTTGTCAAGGGTACTTTGAACCCACCAATGGTCTAACATCGATTAAACAATTTGAAGTTTCATTGTGGAAAACAAGAGTTGACATTCCTCTCTGAAGCTGTCTCAAAAAGTAGACATTTGTAAAGAGTGGTGGAATAGCAAGAGAAAGTAGCAATGGATTAATTATTCATGCTTTGACCATTCCTAGAAGTACTGCTGGAAAGTTGGAAAAATGTCAATTTGTTAAAGATCATGAATAAACAATAAGCAGCATTTCACAACTATAAAGAAATGCTGAAAGAGGAGCACTTTATGAAGCTTCAGACCTAACATAAGTGAGGAATACTGCCGCTAAGATTTATGAGTAACAGGAGAGCAATTAGTGCTGGAGTTTTCTGAGAGAGGCCATGGAAACAGCAGGAGAAGGTCAGGGCATTTTGTGCATGCAGAGGCCATGAAGGCTCGGGTGCTGCCCTCGGCATTAGGTCTGCTGCAGAAGAGTTAGCTACCAGAGCATAACTGAGGAGAAAAGCCGAAGGAATCGGAGTATAATTAGAAAAGTAGTAACTGATAAATACCCACATGGTACACAAAATTAGCAGGGACATTCAACCAGTCACAAAAGGTCACCGCTGTCATCCACACATCATGATTTCAAGCTGCCTTACCATGTACCATTCCATTAATAAGATAATTGAAGCACTGTATTGATATTCAACCCGCTACACACACCTCATTAAGAATCAGCGGCAGACCAGCTACTGAAAGCCGAGACACAGAAACAACAGCATCCATTTATTTCAGCGAGAACTGCAACTGGATATTATTTTCTTTTGGGCACATTTGCAATCACAGAACTGGTATTTGTCATTACTTTTGTGCTTCCTGTGTACTGCATATTTTGCTTGGCTTTTGGACAACTGTTCCCTGTACACACAGCTAGTTTCCCCCCCCCAAAATATGCCGATGTTGGTTGAGGGATAAATATTGACCAGGACACCAGGATGAACTCCTTTCTTTGAAATACTGCCGTGGGATCTTTTACGTCCACCTGAGAGGGCAGAAGGGGCCTTGGTTTAATGAGTCAGCCAAAGGGCGGCACCTCCGACAGTGCAGCACTCCCTCAGTACTGCACTGCACTGAGTATCTGTCTGAATTTTGTGCTCAAGTCTCTGGAGAAGGACTTGAAATCACAATCTTCTGACTCAGAGGCAAGAATGCTACCAACTGAGCCATGGCTGACATCATGTAGATCACAGAAAACTACCACTAACTGAGACACACACTCGGGAGCAAGGTCATGCAACCTGTGTAATTGCACAGGGCCCCATGCTCTGAGTGGCAGGCGTGCATGTCAATCAGTGTGTGCCTGCTCTCAGGTTAGGTTAACATGGCATCATCGGCTTGTGATGGGAAGTGAGTGTCTCAACAGTGCGGAAATGAATGGGAGAGAGAGAAAGAGAGGTGGGGGAGAGAAGCTGTAATTACAACAAATAATTCTTGAACAGTGCAAATAGTTAATCTGAGGTAAGAGCGCTGTGAATGTGTGCGAACGTCAGTGCGTGAAGAGTCAGGCAGGTTACTCCCTTGTTTAATAAAACGTAGGCGCCTCAAACTGAATTGTTATCAAGAGGCGCCTACAAGGAAAACACCACCCCTGCTCAGGAGCATTTTACTTAGCTTCTCCATATCTATCAAGGCAGTGAAAATGCGCCTTTAAGAGTCTTACAGTTTTCTTAATTACAACTCTTGCAGAAGCACGTGCCTCATTGTAATGCTCCTTAGCTGCTGTTCTTGTAACTCACAGAGGGCTCATGATCCACGATAGCCGGGGCTGTGCTTTGTCACTCAGAGGCCATCCAGTTACCTGACTATCTTCTTTGACGAGATCAGGGAGGGATCAATTCCTGAGGATAAAAGCGTCATGGCGACTTTCAATGAACCTGGCGTTGATGTGCAGAATTCTTTGCATCTTGTCACACATGATCTGTACATTCAGAAAGTGGAAGCTCTTTCTATTCTGAAGGTTTAGTGGGTTTACTGTAGGAGTTTGCAATACTGTTGCACCCTGCACTTTGGGGATCTCAGAAATGTAATAAAATTGCACAGCTCTATCATACTGTGGCTTGGCAGTCATGCCGAACTAAATGAACTCCCCAACTCTCCTAAAAATGGTGCCAGTAACCTGACAAATGCATGCCCGGTTAGCTCCATGTGTCTGCTCAAAATGAGCTGGTGGTATAAAAGTTGTGTGCCATGGTAACTTTTACTGCCACAGCTACCCAGGTAGATATTCTTGGCTATAGGTCTTCATGCAGAAGGTGGCACAGCCCTCCTATAGCCTCACTGATAAAATGCACTCTTCTTAAACAAAGCTCCTTACTGAGGTCTTCGTAAGTTGTTTTGAGGGAAATAATGTTTTGAGGGTACATCTTCTTCAAATACTGCCTCACCCTCCTTTCCTTCATCCTGTACTGCTCCTCCTTCCCCTCCATTAAAATAGCAAAGAAGGAAATGCCCATTGGGAATCCCATGAATATATCTCAGAACCTCTTAATTTGTCGGGATGGAAAATTACCCAGTGATCTCACAAGCCAGAGGCAAATATCAGTTTTGTCCAGGTACACAGCTAAAAACTCTGCTCCATAAATCCAACAAACACTTTTGCAAGCTTCTCCAGGCTGGAAGTTCCGAATTAAGGCATTTCTGCCAATATTGACTGATGCTGGCAACAGCTACTTCTCTTTTATCTCAGCATGAATTACCTTTGGTGCAATGGGGTTTCTAATCCCAGAATTTGGGCACTCCTACGATGTTCTGAGTCATTTGCATATATTATGATATATTATAATGGGTTCCCAGCAGCATTGGCATGCACGCTGTCAGAAGGCCCCAGATCCGACTACCCGCTTAGCTCACTCATGGAGCCGCCAAATTTTCGGCCCCCAGGTGTGGCAAAACGCCCGTTAGCACCAACAAACAACTGGCGGCTCGCCCAAATTATGTTGATAAGGCTTGAACCTGAAAATTGTTCGGGCCTTCTGATGCTGGCTTCGGGTAGGCTGAATGGCTACTCAGCCCATTTCACGCCCGATCAAAGTTAAAAATCACCCCCGTACAGATTTGAGTGCAGGTAGAAATGACAATAAAAGGCAATAGAAGTGATGTTCAATTTGTACAAGACATTGGTTAGGCTACATTTGTGCTATTGCATGCAGTTCTCAGAACCCCATTATAGGAAGGATATTACAGCCACATAGAGGTTACATTAAAGATTCACTAGAATGATACCAGGAATAAGCAGTTATAGCTATCAGCAAGGACTCAAAAGATTGGAGTTTATCACTGCAACAGAAAAGGTTAAGGAGGGATCTAATGGACATTTTCAAATGTGTGAAAGGTTTCAAGAGGTTAAATAGTGAAAAATTATTTCCAATAGATGGTAATTCAGTAATAAGGGGAAATAAACTCAGGATTAATATAAGAAGAGCAAAAGGAGGTTGGATTAAATTCTTTCACCGCAGGTTATTAGAACATGGATTGCTCTACCATAAGTGGCTATTGAGGCAGAGACTGTAACACCATTTAAAAGGATTGGACAAGTATTTGAAATGGAACAATATTGAGAATACTGAGAAAGGGCAGAGAAATGGGAGGAGAATAGATAGCTCCAGTTGAGGAGTTAGCCCTGACACAGGCGCAATGGACTGAATGGCCTCCACTGTAATTTCTACAATTTTATTAACTGCCCCCTCAAATATGCTATGCAACTCGCAGCTGCAGACCTGTTCAATAAAATAAGAGAATAAATATACTGGCATGATGATTAGGGATAATTCCATTTGTCCTCATTATCCATCATAACCAGTGACCCTACCCTATTATCCAATTGGATCTAGACAATTGTAAGCTGCTATTGATTGTTATATGGATGATGCAGTAATATTATGGTTTCACTTGGTAGATAGCAGGTGCAAAATCAAATGTTAATCATGGCAGTCGCATAAAATCTCAGGGTTCAATAAGACACATTAAAAAGGTTACAAACATAAACACATATGAAAATTGGTGGACACATTGGTAAATACATTATAATCTTAGCACCTTTTTACCAAGCAATTAGCCAAGAAATAAAGACAATATAGAAGATCGTCATTTAGCATCTTCAATTTTGGCACTCTTTTGGAAATTAAGGTTCTGAGATCTGGCACAGAATTATTAAGTGGATTGTAGATGCCTTGAGGATGAATATGCATAATCAATACTGAAGCCTTCACTAAACTATGACTCAGGGCTCTATCTCAGTGAAGTTGAATGCAAGTTGTAATTAATAGTCAGACTATCATCTCATTGCGCAAGTGTCCTTTAGACTGGGGATTATGTGACCCTTCTGGTTCAAAAAGATAACTGATAGTTTATTGATTAAATCAGCAATGTAAGTAGTAAGTAATTATCTAATTATTGTGAGCTACTGTTGCCTTCGTGAAATAGCTTACAAAATATAAAGATGGTCAACAAAATATATTGCTCTAGAATTAAATTGTGTTATGTTGCTAGCTTTGCTTTTTAAATACCGAGGGGGCGGTTTTAACCCTACCCCCCACACCACCCTTCCCACAACCAGGTGAGTAAGCAGTTAAAATGCCCAGAGTTACTTATTCCGCACCCCCCCCTCCCCCAAGAGAAACTAGGATCCTGTAATTTTATCTTACTCTTCTGAGCAGACGATAGGGACCTCGGCGGTGGGGTCCTTCCTTACACATGCAAAGAACTTTAAACCCAGAATAAATCAGCTCCAGAAGAGGCCAAAAAAGTTAAGTGTTTTTCTTAATTTATGGGGCCAGGAGGAATAGAAGTGCTCCTCTGGACCCTACAAGGAAAGTTTAGGCCTCCCCTGCCCTGGATTCACCCACCCAGGTGTGTGACTAAGGGCCGCCCAATTTTCCACAAGCTGAAAGCTGCTTTCCGCCTACTTCTTACCAATTCATGTTAATGAGGCTAGGGAGTTGAAATAGCCCAGGCCTTATTTCTGCAGCAGCGGGCGAGTTTCCAACTCACCACGCCACGCCACACTCCCTCGCCTGCCCCCCGACACCGCCCCCCCCGGAGTTAAAATCGGGGCCCTAGTTTCATGTTTACATGTTCATTGCTCACAAAAATTTCCATACTCGCATTCAATTGAGGCATCTTTCCCAGTTTTCCCATATACACAAGTTTAGAATTCCTCTGGTTGCTACGTGTGATGACATTGCAAACCTGGTTGTGAAGAATTCAGAAGAGTAATTTCACAAATTAATGGTCGTGGCACAGAAACTCACCCATTAGGAACACATATCGGGAATTCAGGCATATGCTCTGGACGATTTAAATAATAATGGGGCAGAAATGATTGGTAGAAAATTGTGGTGAGCATGTGTCTGACTTATCACTTCATCATTGCTGTATTAGAAATAATGACCTTAATGATCTCTTCTTTGCAACAAAAAGGTCCCAAAAAACTTACACGAAAAGAGCTGGGTATAGTGGGGTAGAAATCCAGTGAAATTACTTTTAACCTTTTAACACATCTTAATAATAAATTTCAGATTATACATAGCATAAATAGCTCGCAAATAAAAGGACCAGGAAGAGTTATAGAACTTTAATTTCTTGAAGTTTTTCTATTTTTTCTTCAGCGCAGTGACGGTTTGTGGGCATCAGCAGTAACTCCAGTACCACATCCAAGTGGCCACCCATCAAGTGTGTATTAGTAAGCTATTTAACCATGAGGTCATCAAAACCAAGTTTGCTCCTGTTCTTAGCCAAGGCCCACACAAATGCATCATCTAGTAGATGATCCTGAATGGTGATCAGGAGTAAAATTCTTGGGTGATTCTTCCCTTCCCTAGACTAGGAGACAGTGGCCACTCCTAGTCGTACTCCACCTTCCCAGCTGACATTAACCAGCTTAGCACAAACCAAAGGTTGATAGTGGGACCTTCTTGGTCTATCTGGCTCCATAGTACACCAAGTATGTACTTAATACAGTTAAACTACAGTAAGGGCACCTCTGATTTTGATAAGTAAATTTATAATTTTTTGAATGATACAAGTTGCTAGTTGCAAATTTCAGTCTAATGTTTCAGATAATCTAACAGTTCACAAGAGTTGCTGAAACAATGTTTTTTAACACAGATGTTACTTGGCGATGTTATTTGCAGATTTTGCGTGTTTAATGTGGCTTTTGACATCTTAAATTTATGATAGCAATCAATAGTCAACTTTGGTAATACCATGCTTGACAAAGATGTAGAGAGTCTATATGTCCTGTAGATTAATGTGTACTAGCTATTCAATCAACAATGTTAAGTCCATTACACTGGTGCTAGATAATGCGCGTTGTAATTAATAGCTAAATTATGGCTTCACCATCCAACAAGAATTGGAGATAGCTGGAAGAATAATGCATTCTGTAAAAATCAATCATACCATTGTGTTTTTATCTCTGCAGTGCTTCCATATATTTATCAGATCATTGCCTGCCCACTACTGTACATATTTTAATAAAGGAATTTTTCAAAATCTTTGTAAAGAATGGAAATGTGAAGCGAATTTACTTAATCTCATTAGGTGGCCCGAACCCCAAATTACAAATAAAATAATTATGTTACTGGTTTTGTTGTTGTAGCATTCAATCTGCAGGAAAGCTACAACACAAATGGACCAATCACACTCAAGGCTCATGCTTAGCTATTTTTCATAGACATTGAACTTAATTTGAGAGCTGCAGCTATCCCTAGCATACATTATTCTCCATTAAGAAAATTAATCAGAGTCTAAGAAGACTGATGCTCGAATGGAAATACAAAATCTGAGCACTATGTTGCTGAAATAATAACAATTCTGAGTTTTCTAACCTCAGTGAGGAAGTCGCTGTGAGTTACAAATGTTGGAATGATGGAAGAAAGTGCCAACAAACAACTGTCCATGCTAATACAAAAATGGAAAATTCTGGAAATACTCAGCAGGTCAGGCAGCATCTGTGGAGAGAGAAATGTGGTTAACGTTTCAGTTCGAATACCTTTTGTTAGACTGGCAGTTCTAACGAAAGGTCATTGGCCTGAAACGTTAACTCTGTTTCTCGCTCCACAGATGCTGCCTGACCTGCTGAGTATTTCCAGCATTTTTTATTTTTATTTCAGATTTCCAGAATCCGCAGTATTTTGCTTTTGTTTTACTGGCCATGCTGGTGTGACTCTGAGCATTCCTACTTCTAAAAGGCCAGTGAAAAGTAAGAAAAAAACATATTTAATTAGAAAAGGCCCTGTAAAAGAATATTGATGAAGAACTTGTGAAGTTCCGCAGCTGTAGACTCACTTCAAAAAGTGAGTATTTTACTCCAGGTGTGATCTGGAGCCAATAGCAGGGAAAGTTTCAAAGTATCACCAGAGCAATTAGTGCAAAGGTTTCCTGCCAATGAGCATGCCTGTAGTGGTCTTTAATGGATATATCACAATGGAAAGAGAAGAGAAAGAGGTAATGGCCTGGGAGCTGTAAGGGGTTTGTGCCTGTGTCTCTCAGAGACGGTGCTGGTGCGAGGTTCGGCCTTCGTTGCCTAATACTATTGCTTGCTCTGGTCTCCGGCCAGCCTTATTGCAATAAGCACCTGTGAGTGGTTCGACCCACTCGCCCTTACGGTTCTAACACTGGACTTAGGTGCAGGGAGCAGTAATGCAGAGAAAACTCAAATAGACCCGGTTGAATAGTACGAAATGGAAATCTTTATTGCATAGCGTCCAAAATCATGAAGTACATGTCATAGGCGCAAATTAACGAGAGTACAAGTATACATACATTCATAAAGCTTGGTCTATGGAAATGAAGAACGCACGGCACATCGTAAAAAGGGGAACACATTATACTTTAACCTTAATAACCACCCTCCCTTAACAATACCTACACTACGTCTAGATTTGTAGGATCGTGAAACATGCTCACCACTCGTGTTACTTCGGAGAATTTTAAAGTGAGGCACTCGGCTCGTTTCGCTGCAGCGCCTGACTGTCACGTGTTTGGAAGGGTCTCTGTACCCCACTTGTTTATCTTCGCTGCTGCGACAAGCAGGCCAGGCTCTCTGTTGTCATGAAGAACTCGGTCGAACTCGGACACAGTTCAAAGAAGAGTCTTCCTGTTCCCGACACCGGTTGTCGGTAGATTTCAATGAAGAGTTCTTTATTTATATTTTTGGGCGCGGTCGGGGTTTACTGACCGTGGCGGCACGTGAATTCTTCTTCTTTTCTTCTCGTCTCGTCTTTTCGGGCCTCCGGGTCCAAACACCGTTTACCGACCCTCGGGATGGTGCACCCGGTCACTTGCCCTTGTCGGGGCGGCTCGTTCAGATTGAGCTCCACCCAACATTCGAATAACTGACCAGTACGGCTAAAAGTCAAGAGTCAACAAAGTCCAGCCCTAAGGAAGAGCTTCAGCCAGCGATCGAGCGAGTCAAAAAGAGAATAAGAGTTCAGCAGTCAGCAGCGAGATAAGAGAATAAGAGTCGAATCAAGAGACCGATGGACATTTGTTCACTATAGTTATAGTGATGTGTTCCCTTATCTCCCGCTCAAATCTTAATGTTTGTCCTTTGTGTAATACTGGTGCACAAAACTCCCAACATGGGGCGGTTGTCTTCTTTAACGGGTTTCGGTAGCACCTGAAACTGGCCAACTACCCGTTAATGTTTTCCCCATTGTTGACCCAGCCAGGATTGTATGAATCGTCTCCCTGACTGGTTTTGGGGGCCCCCGAATACTGTTTAATCACCCGTCAATGTCTCTCTCATTGTAGAGCCGGGGGGGTATTTGTGTATTGATGTGTCTGGATGGGCCTTCGATTGCCCAGTACAATGATCCTTGCTTGTGCATGAAAAACGATTCCAGCACTTATATCTTTGCTATTGTTTCAAATGCAAGCGGGTTGCATCCTGTCTTTATCAGTGTTTACCGAGTATGATCCAATCTTATATTGAATGTTTATTCGACGCCATCTTGTCTGCCCACTGTATTTCTGGAAGCTTCTGCCACGATGCTCGGCGGCCATTTTACAGGCTTCTGCGTCCTTTATATCAGGACAGCATTTCGTTTAATAAAACTGATCAAACGAATCTGCCTCTCTCTTGTTATTTTGAATCGCGATAATTGCGAAACTTTACAGAGCACAGAAGTCATAGGAGAAACATAGTAACATTAGGTAGTACCTCAAGCAGTAGGTATACAGTGGAAGAACAGTGCATGAGGAAAGTCAGGTTCAGCAGGAGAGTGGTGACTGAGGTGTAAAAGATGATCCACAAAGACCTGAAGGGACGGTCAACCTTTTGCAATTCACTATCAGCAGTAAAGGTACACACTGCCTTCAGCTTTTATGCCACAGGGATCTTCCCGACTGCTATAGGGAACATCTCAAGGGTCAGCCACTTCCTCACTTCATTGAGAAGGTATGTGAAGTCTATATATACCTCCACAAAAACCAGCACATCAGCCACTGCAAACAGAGAAGCATATGCATAAAGATCTCATTGCCCAGATCTTCCATTAAGCTCTGTAATTGGTTATTATTCTTTTATACATACTGACAATCCAATAATTGTCATTTGCCTTCCCCATTTAATTTTGCTGTGTATTGCAAATATATCACCTGTTTGGCTTTTGATCGTCTAATATTTTATTTTTTACACAATGACAGACTGCAATATATATTAAAAGTGGATTCATTTTATTAAGTTGTGCGGTGCCAGTATTAGATGTGCTTGCTGCTGCATTTATCCCTTGTGTGTTGTCAATTTCTGTATGTTGGTTGTGTACGTCCACTATTACTAAGTACTCCCCCAGTTGAAGGAGTAGCACTGGTAGAAGGTTGTATAGCCAAATAGTGACACAAAAAGCCCTCTAACTTTATCTGACTAACACCGATTGCCAGAAACCTCTGTTGATGAAGCCACTGTGGGCACAGTAATTTCTGAGGTGGTGCCTGCAGTCACTTGTCCTGGGCTCTGTAATGGCACAAAACTCTTGTCAAAATGAGTGCCAACCGTCTGCTTCTTTGCTCCACACATGCTACTGGAGGAAAGCATTTCCTCATGATGTTCACTAATATGTGTGAGCTTAGAATATTGGACATCTATGAGATTTTGGAGTTCTGCTCGATTATTGCCTGGACCAAAACTGAAGTACTATGGACAGATCTGGAGCCCTCCTTAGAAAAGTAATAGAAAGGTGCAACATAAATTCACTAAGATGGTATCAGGGATGAGGGGCTACTGTTATCAAAATAGGCTTGAGAAGTTAGGGCTTTCTTTCACAAGAGCTGAAGAGGTAAAGGGATGGTCTGACACAGGTCTTAAGGATTATAACGGGTTATGATAGGTAAATAATAATTGTTTTTTATTGGTCAGTGAGACCATAAGAAGTGGACACAAATTTAAGACAATCACAAAAAAAATTAAAGAAGCTTAGAAAAAGAAATTACATAAAGGGTGGTTAGAATACAGACTTCTCTACCACAAACTGTTGTTGAGTAGTGTCCATAAATTATTTTAAAACCGTAATTAGGTTGGTGCTTGAAAAAGAATATTAATGGGTATAGGACATGAGCAGGAGAGTGAAATTAGACTGTGTGATTCATATAGAAAGAAACAGGCAAAAACATGAAGAGTCAAATAGTCTGTCATTCAATGATTCTAGTTTGCTAAGGACTGGGGCTCCATCATTTGTCGCATACTGTGTCCTTCTACTATGTGCTAGATTTTCCTTCAAACATAAGAACAATGACAGTTAAGACAAAATGATTTAACCAATGGAAATTACTTCCATCTTAAATTGGGGTAGATTTTTGTCCTTACCGCTTAGGCATTGCCAAGGCAAATCTGGCAAGAAGGATCACGCAACATATTTATATATTTATATCACACAACATGTATTTATATAGCGCCTTTAACGTAGTAAAACATCCCAAGGCACCTCACAAGAGTGCTATCAAACAAAAAAATTGACACAGAGCCACATAAGGCGATATTAGGGCAGATGACCACAAGCTCGGTCAAAGAGGTAGGTTTTAAGGAGCGTCTTAAAGGAGGAGAGAGAGGTAGAAAGGCGGAGAGGTTTAGGGAGGGAATTCCAGAGCTTAAGGCTTTGGCAGTTGAAGGTACGGCTGTCAATGGTGGAGCAATTAATATCGGAATTGGAGAAGGGCAGACATCTTGGAAGGTTGTAGGGCTGGAGAGATGACAGAGATAGGGAGGGCGAGGCCATGGAGGGATCTGAAAACAAGGATGAGAATGTTAAAATCAAGGTGTTGCTTAATCAGGTGCCAATGTAGTTCAGCAAGCACAGGGGTGATAGGTGAAAGGGACTTGGGACACGGGCAGCAGAGTTTTGGATGACTTCACGTTTACAGAGGGTAGAAAGTGGGAGGCCAGCCAGGAGTGCATTGGAATAGATAAGTCTAGAGGTAACAAAGGCATGGATGAGGGTTTCAGCAGCAGATGAGCTGAGGCGGGAGTGGAGTCGGACGATGTTGTGGAGGTGGAAATAGACGTTTTTAGTGATGGCGTGTGTCGTAAGAATGAGCCTTACGCGTGGTGAACTTAAAGTAAGCTTTAATCAACTAAAAAGGTGCTACATACAAAAGAGGTCTTACTCTATGCCTCTCCAGGATCCAACTGCTCAGTCCAGTATTTATCCTGGACTAATCACAGAAAGTGATGCAATAAAGTTCGAGTCACAGGAAGCTGTATTGCGTTACCACATTCTCCCCCCCCCCAAAGATTAGGAGGCCGGGATGCTCCCTCCATTTCGTAGCCGCCGGACGAGGGAGAGCCGCACCCGTTTGGGTTCTCGTAGCGGTAGAGGGCCCCTAGCCCGTTTACCCGCCGCGGGCCGTGGACCAGAGTCCGAGTGATCCAGCCCGCTCTGTGAGGGGTCAGGACGATCCTGACTGTGTACTGGTGCCCGAACGGGTGTCGGGCAGGGCTGTGGCAGATCAGTTTCCGAGCGTATGGTACGGGGTGGATTGTGGCTGTGCGTGCGAGCCCCGACGGGCTCATAGTCAGTCTGCCCCAGGTCGGCACGCTGGAGTGAGGTACCAGCCGGCGTCAGATCCAGATCGTGATGAGAGGCACCTGGCGAGCCCAGAGATGTGCCTGGTACAATATCATCCCCTGGTGTCCCTCTATGTTTCGGCGGGCAGGGAGCCAGATCCCGCAATGACACGGTAGATTCCCGACCGTCAGGATACCGAATATAGGCGTAGGTAGGGTTGACGTCAGTGAGCTCAACCTCATCTACCAGGGGGTCATTCTTAGACGCCCGGACATATCTTCGGAGTAGCACTGGTCCCGGTGCAGTCAGCCACGACGGGAGAGATATCCCATAGGATGAGCGACGCTGAAATCGGAAGAACCGTTCATGAGGCGTCGTATTTGTGGCGGTCGAAAGGAGGGACCGTGTGGAGTGTAATGCGTCTGGAAGTACTGCTTCCCATTGCTGGTTGGGTAGGCCCCGAGATCTCAAAGCCAGATGTACCGCATTCCAGATGATAGCGTTAAAACGCTCGACTTGCCCATTCCCGACCGGATGATAAGGCGTCGTTCTGCTGGCAGCAATACCCCGTTCCGAGAGATAGGCCTTGAGTTCTCCTGACATAAAAGAAGGGCCCCGATCCGAATTAACATAGGATGCCATGCCACAGAAAGCAAATACCTGCTCAAGGCAGCTGATAACCGTGGTCGTCAGCATATTGGGACAGGGAAAGGCAAACGGAAAACGGGAATACTCATCGACCATGGTCAATAGATAAGTGTTGTGAGTTGAAGAGGGCAACGGCCCCTTAAAATCGATGCTAAGCCGTTGCATTGGCTGGGTCGCATGTATGAGTATACCACCCGAGGGGCGGAAAAACTGAGGTTTCAATTCCGCACAGACTCTGCAGTCCGAGCACATCTTCTTTACATCCCCGGTAGAGAATGGGAGATTTCGGGACCGCACGAAGTGTAGCATGCGAGTAACGCCCGGATGACACAACCCATCATGGATGTCTACGAGCGTAGAGGGTGCCATGGCGGAGCAGAATGCTCGTGTGAGGGTATCCGGAGCCACATTCTCCTTGCCAGGTCGATAGTGGATGGTGTAACCAAAAGAGGCCAATTCCAGCCGCCAAAGCTGGATTTTATTATTTTTAATTTTGGTCCGTTTTCGATTATCGAGCATGAAGGCGACCGATCGCTGGTCCGTGATTAAGGTAAAGTGCTGGCGAGCTAGGAGATGAGTCCACTTCCGTACTGCCTCTATGATGGCTGTAGCTTCTTTCTCGACTGGAGGATAATGTAGCTCAGCCCCTTGAAAAGTCCTGGACAAAAATGCCACCGGACGACCTTCCTGATTCAGAGTGGCCGAGATCGCCACCTCTGAGGCATCACACTCAACAACAAAAGGAAGACTCTCATCGATGGAGTGAAGAGCCGCTTTCTCCAACTGTTTTTTCAGGAGGTTAAAGGCTGCAACAGCCGCTGTGTCTAGTGGGAATGTGCTGGCCTTCAGTAGAGGTTGGATTCGGTCCGAGAAGTTAGGAATCCATTTAGCATAGTATGCAAACAGGCCGAGGGCCCGGCGCAAGGAGGCCGGATTCTTAGGTGGCGGGAGCTCTTGGAGTGGGCGAAGCCTTTCAGGGTCAGGTTTAATGATGCCATTGCCCACACAATAGCCAAGGATGTTGATGGTTGGTTGTGACTCAATGGATTTAGCCGCATTTAATGTCAAATTACGGTGCTGGAGTGCATCCCAAAATCGTTGGAGATTGGCGTCATGTTCCCGCTGATTGCGACCTGCGACAGTAATATTGTCCAGATAAGGAAACGTATCCTTCAAGTCTTCCTGTTTGACCAGGTCATCCATTGCTCGCTGGAAGACAGCCACTCCATTAGTGACCCCAAAGGGGAGGCGACGAAATTGATACAGCCGTCCATTGGCTTCAAAGGCCGTATACTGCTTGTCTGAGACCTTCAAGGGTACCTGATGATAGGCACTTTTCAGATCATATGTTGAGAACACCGTGTACTCAGCCAGTTTATTAACCATATCATCGATGCGCGGCAATGGGTATGCGTCCAAGTCCGTATATTGATTGATGGTCTGTGAATAGTCAATGCACAGCCGTTTCTTGTGAGGTTGTAGAGGGTTCTTAACAATAACGACCTGGGCGCGCCATGGCGACGAACAAGGCTCGATGATATCCTCTGCTAAAAGCCGAGAAATCTCAGCCGCAATAAAAGACTGGTCTTCCTGACTGAAACGTCGTGACTTTGTTATAATCGGTTTGCATCGAGGAGGGATACTGGTAAACAGTGAGGGTTCATCCAGTGAAGCTGCTGACAATGCACAGAACGGTAATCGAGGTCGTATATTAGAAATAGTGAGTTCAGGTTTGGATCCGCCGAACTCAATGGTGAGCTTCTTATGCTGCTTTTGAAAATCCAGCCCTAAGATAAGATCACTACATAAGTCCTTGAGCACCGAAAGCCGGGTGGAGGGATACCTGCGACCATTAAGTGTTATTTCAACCATACAAAAGCCAGAAATTCTGGTATTAAGTGATGACTGAGCCATCGCAATTGCCTGGTCTGATGGGAAAACATGTAGCTTTAACTCTGCAACAATCTGTTCCCTAATGAAACTATCAGTGCTACCTGAATCAATTAAGGCATCTAAAGTATGTCCATTAATTGATGGTTTTGTAGCTGCATGGAATAGGTTCTGAGGACAAGCAGCTGTAATTGGTGTCGTTGCACAAAGAGTGGCTGAAACTCTAGGTGTGTTTCTTCGAGAGAAAACCCGAGAGGAAGCACGATAGATTTTAGCCGGAACATCTTGATAGGCCCTTACCGGGGCAGTTCGGTAGGACTTAGCTTGATAAGCCCTCGTAGAGGCTCTTGATAGGCAAACCTTTGCAAAATGACCCTTTTTGTTGCAATGACTGCAAAACGCATTGCGAGCAGGGCAGAATTTCCGAGGGTGAAACTCATCACCACAAAAGAAGCATTTCTTAGATTGCCAAGAGGCTGCCACAGTGGGGTCATCATCCTCTTCATCAGTGAAGTCATCAGATTGATCGTCAGGGATAAAGTCCTCCCTAATAGAGTTCACCTGTGGCCTCTTAAATTGCCTGACTGTAGTTAAGGCAGCAGACCGAGGTCTGGGCACTGTATAAAGGTCTGCATTTCTTTTTGCCAGATCTGGAGAGCAAGCCATGTCATAAGCTCTCTGAAGCTCAAGTGTCTTACTTTCCAGTAGACGCTGGCGTATAAATGGGGAGGCAAGCCCGCAGATGAAAGCATCACGGATCATTTCTTCACGGTACAGCTCAGCTGAGGCCGCCTGAAAGTTACAGTCTATACTAAGTCTGCGAAGCTCTTGGAGGAATTTATCAATGGATTCCTCCGGCCCTTGTTGGGCTGTAGCTAGTAGATGTCTGGCATAGACCTCATTCGGTGTCTTAGTATATAGTCTTTTAAGCGTCCGAATTGCCTCCTCGTAACTGCCCCATTCCTCAACATACTGAAATACATTCGGAGTGACACAGTTGATGAGTATCTGCAACTTTGTGTCATCATCAGCCTTGCAATATTCGAGAAAATTGTCAAACGTGCGATACCAGTGTTTCCACACCTTACCGGCTGCTGGGGTGTTTGGGTCCAAGTCAAGACGCGATGGTTTAAGGATGTTTTCCATGATGGGTGATTCCCTGGATCCTTAGTTCCGAGTTTGTCCAAAAAGTTTGAGTGCGAAGTTTTTCAAAGTTGATTAAATTGTCGTAAGAATGAGCCTTACGCGTGGTGAACTTAAAGTAAGCTTTAATCAACTAAAAAGGTGCTACATACAAAAGAGGTCTTACTCTATGCCTCTCCAGGATCCAACTGCTCAGTCCAGTATTTATCCTGGACTAATCACAGGAAGTGATGCAATAAAGTTCGAGTCACAGGAAGCTGTATTGTGTTACCACAGCGTGGATATGTGGTTGGAAGCTCACCTCGGGGTCAAATATGACACCAACGTTGCGAATAGTCTGGTTCAGCCTCAGACAGTTGCCAGGGAGAGGGATGGAGTCGGCGCCCTTACAGAACCTGTCAGATTTTCCTTCCATTCATTTCAATGCAAGGAAAGTCAAACAGGTTCTGTTACCAGATTTTCCTTTCTGCAATCTGCCCAAACGATGCTTAACACCCACGCAGTAAAGACAAAATTCTACCACGTGGTCGCCCCCATGATGTTATGTAAAATTAAAATATCATAACTGTGCTATTTTTAATTCTAATAATTTACTTGCTACATCCTTGCTAACCTTTTTCCATGTCAATGCAGAACGTAGCACTAGTATTAGTATATCTTTTACAGGCACTACTTTCCTTCATGCACAGACATGTCTTGTGTTCTCCTTTACATAAACCTCATGACTTGCCATTGTGCTCTTCTTCTCAATGTCCTCCCAGGTGATCTGAGTGCCAGTCAGGGGTTGATCCTGGCTGTCATATATTTCCATGTTGTCTGTCTCCTTTACATGCTAGAGATGTTTTGCCTGCCACTAAAAATTCCCTTGCACTGCTCCATTATACTGCTAACCAACACTTGCAAGACCGCAGTGCTAAATGGGCTTTTTCTGTGTTGACATTTAGACATTTTCTCCAACATTCTCCACAGCTGGATTATTCATTTTATCAGTTGCTTGAATAATATTAAAGGATCATTCCTGCAGGTGTGTTGTGATTAGCTATTATTTTTTCACTGCCACTAACAAAATGACATTTGCACAATTAACACATTTGAAAGCCACACATTAATACAATTCTGTTAGCATTTTATTAATATTGAACAAAAAACATGCTTCACTCCCTTTTATTAGGGAAGAAAAGGAATGTTCAGGCCAGGATTGTGAACCTCATTAGCATAATCTATTTTATAGCCAGTTTAAACAATTGAGGTTGATGAGCAACACTGAGTAAAACTGAAAAATCGATCAACATTTTGTTTACCAGTCAGTATTTATTTCAAATGTTTGTGACTTTTTTTGTGCTTATCAAAGTATCAGCACTGAGAATGAAACACTATTTATTTCAGTCACCCAGTATTAATTTCAACATAGGTCAGTTATAGCAGAGTTAGATGCAGAGTAATGCTCCTCTGGTCTACCTTAATAATATGCTTTAGCTCAAGTTTCAGAACGTCAACCTGATTGCACTAATGTGACAATTTTTCCATTTTCCACTCCAGCTATCTCATGGTCTTTCTGACTGAGATTGCCAAGAAGTGCTGAGTTAGGGGCAGTTCTGTATTGTAAGCATATGCTCACTAAGAAGTGGACTGGGTCTGCCCAAGCCCATATATACACATACATACAAGCAAGCAGGCTAAATTATACCCATATCTGAAGCTTAATTCGAATCACAGATTTAGTTGGATATTTTCAAATGTACACATTTCTGATCAGTTCAGAATAGATGATACCTGAAGCAACAGGACCTGGAGTTTCCTCCTTGGGTGCAACCCTGAAGATAGACCTGAAAATGCACCCAATTTTGTCCGATTTTGCCGTTGTCAAGTTATACCCAAGTGTTGCCCCCACCTACCCACACCAGTATATTTCTTCTTTGAGTCTTAAAATTTAAGTTTCAACTCATTGAGGGAGAAATTCGGTACAGCCCCATTTGGGGCACTAAAACTTTAAGGGGTAAAAAATTGGGTTGATTTGCGCCTCTGGTGGCGCTGATGGGGCGCAAATCCCCTTGTGCCCGGGCTTGGCACCGCTAATGCCTCCCGCGAAATTCAGCGGGAGGTTAGCGGCGGCGGTAGCTGGTAGCGCCCTGTGGCGCTGCGCTGCCGGCGATGATGTCATCACTGTGCGCAGTGCCCCGGCCGCAACCTTGGGTTGCACCCCCTGACCTAGCACCGGACGATATGTCCGACAGGGTGGCGTTTTTGCAGCCGCGGCAGCGCTACTTAAAGGGCAGGTGTCGGGCGGCCATTTTTTTTGGGCCAACTGCCAGCACCTGCCCCCTTCCACTTTTCTCTTCAGTGTGTTGGCCGCGATCGCTCTAAAGTGCGGTCTCTTAAAGGGGAACTACCTTCTAAAATGAAAAAAATAAAAATCATTTAAAAAATAGGTAGTTTTTAGCCCTTACAGCTCATCTGCCTTCTGAGGTTTAGTTTCCTCTTCTTCTGCTTCTTCCTCTTCTGCATCTTCCTCTTCCCTCTGCGAGCGGATACTGGAAATCTGAAATAAAAGCAGAAAATGCTGCAAATACTCAACAGGCCAGGCAGCATCTCGACCTGAGACGTGAACTCTGTTTCTCTCTCCCCGATGCTGCCTGACCTGCTGAGTATTTCCAGCATTTTCTGTCTTCTCAGAGGCCTTCCTTTGCAATCTGAAACCTTGCAAGCATCCAGTAGTACTCCCTGCACACTTAAAAACTTTTAACATGTATTGCACCAAGCCACTACTTCAATAAAATAAAAAAAATCCAATCCAAAAGCTTGAATGCAAACTTACCTGAAAGCTGTGTGTGTTCCTTTAAGGACTGCTGACAGTGTCTCTGTCAGTCAGCTGCACGCTCGCTTTTCAGAGCGAGCTTAGGACCCAGTGCAAAGTTCCAAGCTCGTCGAGCGTGACGTTAAGTCAGCGTTGCACACCGACTGACGTCACGCTCTCCATATTTGCATCTCCAGGGACAGCACTGCTCTCGGCAGCACTGAGGCACTCAGCAAAATGGCGTCGCCGAATCCCGCGTCAGAGGCATGCGTTAGAGCAGCGGCTGCCATTTTTTTTCTAGGATTGCGGCGCCATATTTCCTTGTTCTCTCTCTCTCTCCTTTCTTGAATAGCAGGGTTACATTTGCTACCTTCCAATCCATGGGAACTGTTCTAGAATCTAGGAAATTCTGGAAGATCAAAACCAGTGCATGCACTATCTCTGTAGCCACCTCTTTTAAAACCCTCGGGGCTAGCAATTCATATGTTGAGCGCCACTCCGTAGTGCCATGAAATGGCGATAAAATGGCGGCCGATGCTCTTTCACCAGTTGGTGGTGGGTCTAGCGGCGGCTGCCATATTGCTCTCCCCCTTTGTACTGTTGCTAACTGGCAGCGCCCTGCAAAAAAAAATGGCGACGTGGTGACGTCAATTGGCGTGCAACACCAACTTAAGGTCATCAACGCGAACTTTGACCCCACTGGGTCCTAAGCACGCCAGGTTAACCTGGCGTGCAAGCAGGCTGACAGTGGCGATGTCTGCAGCTCTTAAAGGGACACACACATCATTCAGTTAGGTTTGAATTTAAGGGTTTGGACTTTTTAAAACATTTTTATTGAAGTGGTGGCTTGCTGCAATAGATGCAAAAAGTTTTTTTTAAGTGTGTAGGGAGTGCTGCTGGACATTTGCAAGGGCTCGGATGGTAAATGAAGGCCTTTGAGAAGACAGAATATGCTGCGAATACTCAGCAAGTCACGCAACATCCGTGGAGAGAAAAACAGAGTTCACGTCTCAGGTCGACATGCTGCCTGACCAACTGAGTATTTCCAGCATTTTATGCTTCATTTCACATTTACAGCATCCGCTTGCAGAGGGAAGAGGAAAAAGCAGAAGAGGAAGAAGCCAAAGAGGAGGAATCAGATGGAAGGTTGCATTCCAGACAGCCGCTTTGTGGCCGGGATATCCTGGATGGAATCATCTGCCTGCGGTCCCACTGGCTGAGCAGGCTGCCTCTTCTTGTTGACCCACTGGCTGGGAATGCTGCATTTCTTGGGTGTGTGAAATAAGGAAGGCACAAGGGTGGAGTTGTGCTAACGGGAGTGTGGGAAAGCAAGAGGTGCATGCCAGAAGGAGGATAACGTACGAGGATACCCGCATCTTGTATCCTTTCTGCCCCGCCGCTGGCCAAGGGCTCAGCAATGCCCTGCCAAGAATGGTCTGCATCGTCTCCTCCAAGGGGGTGAGGTGAGGTTAGGAATGGGAGATGTACCTCGTCATTGGTAGGTGAGTGATTGGGGCTCGTGCTTTGATCAGTGTGGTGCAGTTGGTAGGAGACGGCGTTGGAAGATGCATTCACTGACCTTGACCAGTGGTCTGAGGTCATGAAGCTTCTTTGGGCACTGGAGCCAGGGGGTGGGGTGAAACTGCTGGCAGTGACGGCCTTAGTGATGTACTCCCACATCATTCTTTCTGGAGGACTTCCTGGTCCCTGTGGGTAGAGGGACGTTCGTACAGTATTGACCCCTGCACAAAGCTGGACTGTTGTGTGTGAAACCCTTGGTGCCCCTTCCCTGGCTTGCTGAGCCATTTGTGTTAGTGCTGAGGCAGTTTTCCCATTTGTTGAGGTTAGGAAGGTAATTCAGCTTTAACAGCTGAATAGTCACATATGGAACATCTTTTAAATATTGAATATTTCTGAAAAGGAAGAATGGGCTGAAAAATGTATTGATTCACTGCATTTTATTTTGTATTGCTTCAGTGTGCATGGCCCCTTTAATTCTCAGACCTCTTCATTGCTCACAATTCCTTGTGAGAAGCTGCATGCCGGACCTGGACAGGATCTTCCTCCCGGATCCCTCCAGCAATGCCACCGGGACGGCGTTGCACGGAAGGTGAGCGCTGCGCCACCTATCTCCATGTTCCCCCCAGACCAATTTCAATCGGTTAGCGTTGCGGCCATTAACTGCAGTTGCCAGTGACACCCGCAACTTTGCTGGCGAATACGAATTTTCCCCCCGAGGATGTCAGCTATCAGGTCCAGCGGATTGGTTGGCTTTAATTTCTCCAATACTATTTCTTTACTAATACTAATTTCTTTAAGTTCTTCATTCTCACCAGACCCTTGATTTCCCATTATTTTCAAAATGTTTTTTATGTCTTTTACCACGAAGTCAGATACAAAGTATTTATTTAATGTCTCTGCCATTTCCTTATTTCCCATTATACTTTCTCCGGTCTCTGCCTCTAAGGTACCCATGCGTACTTTCGCTAATCTCTTCCTTTTTACATACCTATAGAAGCTTTTACAATCTGTTTTTTGTCTCTTGCTAGTTTATACTGTACGGCTGCGATTTTGCCGGTGCTCGGAGGGCGGGTTTGGAGGCGGGTCAGAGGTTAAAGTCGTTCTGATTAACGGCGGGTTCCGCACCCGCCATTATCCCGCCTCCACAAAAGCTTCCCAAGTGTCAGGTCCCCGATTTGCGAATGGACCCGACACCTAACGGCAGGAAACGGATTAAAGGCAATTAACTGCCTATTAACAGGTCCTTGTGAGCAGTTTTCAGCTCCTGGGTCGGGTTTTACGACGTCCGGACAACACGCCAGGTAAGTGTGGCATGTTGTGAGTCTGGTCTGATGTTTGTGAAAAGATGACAGCTGCAGAAGTGGTGTCCAGGATGCTATGTTTCACATGGTGAGTTTCAGAGCAAAGAAAATGTTGGTTACTGCATTTTTAATACATATACAGCTTTCTTTAGCTTACAAGTTTTTAAATCCAACTGTATGTCCAGTGCCACCTCATTGGGACAACCTCTCTCACCAGTGACAGATCGCTTCTGTCATCTCACCTGCAGCTGCCATCTATTCCAGCAACATCCGAGCCAATGAAACAATCAGACCTTGGTCCTCCGAATCCTTCCACAATCATCCCCAACACCAACATCACCAACCTTCGCCGCCATCACCTGATGCTGCACTGGACACAGGGCATCAGCCCCTGACAACATTGCTGGCCGGGAGGACAGCGATGGCATCACCATGCCAGACATTCTTCACTTGATGCTGTAAACTCTGGCTGCCACATGATGCACCAGGTTGACACCATCCCACACCAGCACCGTGAAGCATCCCTTTAATATCCAAGCCATTCCATGCACACACATCACTATAGCGGGGGGGAGTTATGACTGAACAATCACTGGAACTCAGTAAGACACTTCTCAAGGTGCGCTCAGATCTGTCCAGTGAGGGGCACTTTTTGAAAAAGAGATTTCACTGTATGACAACACATTACCAGAAACTTCACATGGACATTGGCTAAACCTTTCAAGTGCCCACCCTTGTGTGTTGTTAGTTGGTATGCTTGCTGTAGAATGAGGGTGAGTGTGAGGGGTGGCTAGTGAGATGGGAAAGTGATAAAGGAGATAGAGAGGGTTGGGTTTAGGTGCAAGGTAAGTTGGTGTCCTGGGGAGGTCTCTTCCGCCCTTGGAAGGGAAGAGAACCTCCCTGCGTACTGTGACTCCCTCCATAAGCATATGGAGGGAGTCATTGGAGAGTCTGGGTGCAAGAGTTCACCTTTGTGCAGTGATTGTCAGTGTTTTCAGCACCTCAATGCTGTCAAACACTGAAAAATCAACTGTCAAAATAAAATTGTGCATTGTCCCTTTAAGGAAACCAGCAGATGACGTGTCATCAAATGACGTCATCAGACCCACTTCCTGTTAATTGGCCGGTAAGCCCGTAGGGCGGGCTTAACAAGGCCAATCAAGGGAAAATCACATCTGCAGAGTGGAGGCAGCTGGGGGCGGGACTGGAACCCGGGGACCAACTGATCCGCCCCCATCCCGACACCACTGAGAAAATCGCGGCCTATATCTTGATTTTCCGAGCTAAGATCCTTTCTCTCTCTACTGTCTTTATCCCATCCTTTATTATCAGGGCTACCCCTCTTCCTTTTCCATTTTTTCTATCTCTTCTAAAAGGGAAATATCCTGGAATATTTAGTTCCCAACCTTGGTCACTCTGCAACCACGTCTCCATAATGGCTATTAGCTCCATCTGCTCCTGAGGCCTTGTTGTTCTCCAGTTGTCGGATGGCCTTTTCAACCTCATGTTGGGCTGGGGTTGTGCTGAGATGGTGGTGGGTAGCATGCTGCGGGATGGAGTTGAGGACACTCGCGTTGAAGACAGAGTCTCGGTTAAGGAGATCTTCGAAGTGCTCCTTCCAGCGGGCACTGACTGCCTCTCTGTCCTTGGTGAGTACCTCTCCGTTCTTGGCCCGCAGTGGGGTAGGACCTTGGGTGCTTGGGCCTTAGATGGTCTTGACTGCGCTAAAGAATCCATGCACGTTGTGGTTGTCGGCTAGCTGCTGGATCTCCTGCGCTTTCTCCACCCACCATCTGTTCTTTAGGTCGCGAGTTTTTTGTTGGACCTCAGCCTTCAGGCGTCTATAGTGCTGCTTTCTTGCTCTCGAGTTGTGTTGCTGTTTCCAGATCAGGAATGCCTTGCACTTGCGGCTTATTAGTTCCTGGATCTCCTGGTCGTTCTCATCGAACCAGTCTTGGTGTTTCCTGGTCAAGTGACCGAGCGTCTCTTCACAGGTGCTGATTATGGAGGCCTTGAGTGCAGACCAGGCGCTGTGGACACTCTGGGCTGGATTTTGTCTTGGGGTCGGGTTGGGGTCGTGTTATCCGCATTTCGTGTTCCCCACCCGACTCCAGATTAATGTGGATGAATGATGCAATTTTCACTTAATTGGGCAATTGAGTTCCAGCATGTGGGAACCCATGAACTAATTAGTGGTTTCAGTCTGAAAGTCGCCTCTGATGATGTCATCATTGCTGACTGGTCTCAGAGATTGTCTGGCTGTTGGTGAGAGAGGAGCCTGGCTTTTGATGTGAGTGGACCTGGATGGGGGTGGGGGGGAGAAGAGAGAGACAGAGACAGAGAGAGAGAGAGAGAGAGAGAGAGAGAGAGACAGAGAGAGAGAGAGAGAGAGAGAGAGAGACAGAGAGACAGAGAGACAGAGAGACAGAGACAGAGAGAGAGAGAGCATTTTTTGCATCCAAGTCCTCTCACAGCAAGGCCAGGCAGTCTCTGAAGACATTCAATGCAGCAGCATCAGAGGCGACTTTCAGACCTAATACTACTACCTTCATCACATCTCTGCTGTAATAGTGGACCTGCAGCTGATAGTCAGCTATCCACTTGTGCTCCCGCCAGGTTTCACTGGAGTGTTTCACACCAGGCGTACTTCACGTCAGAAAAGGGTTAAACTAGCTACAGCGTTTCAAAATGGCATTACAGAGCCAATTTAGGGCTTGTTAAGGGCTTTAATGGCCTCTCCCGCCTCTTGGAGGCGGGACGGAGTCGGGAACGCCACGACTGATTTTGAGTCGGGATGGGGTCGGGATCCCCGACCCCGCAAATTTAACCCCCCACACGCCTCCAAACCCGACTCCATGGGTCATTCAAAATCCAGCCCTCTGTGTCTCTGCATCACTGGGAGTCGTCGGGTTGTTTGTGAGGCGCAGGCTGAATAGGGCTTTCTTAGCAGGGTCTTTGAGTGCTCCAGCGTTGATTTTCCTGCGGCATTGCTTCTGTTGCTGCCGCTGTTTTGCGGCTACATTGATGGAGATGACAGAGCGGATTCGGCGGTGGTCTGTCCAGCAGTCATCAGCTCCTGTCATGGCGCGGGTGATGCGGATGTCCTTCCGGTCCCTCGCTCGGACGATGATGTAGTCCAGCAGATGCCAGTGCTTGGAGCGAGGGTGCTGCCATGAAGCCTTGTACTTGTCTCTCTGACGGAACAAGGTGTCAGTTATGACAAGGCCATGTTCTGAGCATTTCGACAGGAGGAGGGTACCGTTGGAGTTGGCTTTCCCTACCCACTCTCTGCCGATCACACCTCCCCAGAGGTCTGTGTCCTTTCCAACTCTGGCGTTAAAGTCGCCGAGGAGGATCAGATGTCGCCCGTTGGGACTCGGGACAGGGATTGTTCGAGGCTGGAGTAGAATTCCTCTTTAGTCTCGTCTGTGGCTTTCAGTGTTGGGGCGTACGCACTGAAGACTGTAGTGCACTGGTTCTGGGCTATGGTGAGCCGCAGAGTCATGAGGCACTCGTTTATACCGCTAGGAGAATCTCTGAGATGCCTAACTAGTTCATTTTTTATGGCGAAGCCTACCCCATGGAGGCGGCGTTCTTCTTCAGGTTTGCCTTTCCAGAAGAAGGTGTAACCACCACCTTGCTCCTTGAGCTGGCCTTCCCCTGCCCGCCGGGTCTCACTTAGGGCGGCAATGTCAATGTCAAAGTGTCTGAGTTCCTGGGCAACGATAGCAGTACGGCATTCCGGTCTGTCATTGTTGGGTTTGTCCATGAGGGACAAGGTCTCAGGAGCAGATGGAATCCCTGCCGAGGCACTAAAGAATGGTGGAGAAGCACTACTGGCGTGAATTCATGAACTCATTTCTCTTATCTGGAAGGAGGAGAGCATGCCAGGGGATCTCAGAGATGCCATAATTGTGACCATCTTCAAGAAAGGTGACAAGTCCAATTGCAGTAATTACAGAGGAGTTTCCCTGCTGTCTGCCACAGGGAAAGTCATCACAAGAATCCTCCTCAATCGCCTTCTCCCAGTGGCCGAAGAGCTCCTCCCAGAGTCGCAATGTGGATTCCGCCCACTAAGGGGCACAATGGACATGATCTTCACCGCGCGTCAATTACAAGAGAAATGCAGGGAACAGCACCAACCGCTGTACATGGCCTTCTTTGATCTCACAAAGGCCTTCGACACTGTCAACCGTGAGGGATTATGGAGAGTCCTCCTCAAAATCGGCTGCCCTCAAAAGTTTGTCACTATCCTCCGCCTGCTTCACGACAACATGCAAACCGTGATCCTGACCAACAGTTCCACCACAGACCTAATTCATGTACGGACTGGGGTCAAGCAAGGCTGTTGTCGTACCAACGCTCTTCTCGATCTTCCTTGCTGCAATGCTCCAGCTCACCCTCAATAAACTCCCCACTGGAGTGGAACTAATTTACAGAACAAACGGGAAACTGTTCAACCTCCGTCGCCTCCAGCCCAGATCCAAGGTCGTCCCATCCTCTGTCATCGAATTACAGTATGCAGACGATGCTTGCGTCTGCGCTCACTTGGAGGTCGAACTCCAAACCATCGTCAACACCTTCACCGAAGCATACGAGAGCATAGGCCTTACACTAAACATCCGTAAGACAAAGGTCCTCTACCAACCTGCCCCCGCCACACAGTACTGCCCCCCGATTATCAAAATTCACCGTCTGCCCTACCTGTGACAGAGACTGTAGGTCCCGCATTGGACTCATCAGTCACCTGAGAACTCATTTTTAACGTGGAAGCAAGTCATCCTCAGTTCCAAGGGACTGCCTAAGAAGAAGAAGATTAGCTCAAACCCATTTATTTCTACCTGTGCTATGAATTCATCTATTTTGTTGCAAAGGCAGATATAGTGCCTTTAGCTTGAGCTTTTTTCTATATTTCCCTGATGTCACCACAGTCTCTAATGCCCTGTTACCTTTGTTAAGCTCGCTGTCCCTTCCTGACCCATTCTGCTTATTTTTACCTAAATTGCTACTCGGCTCTACGGC
Source organism: Squalus acanthias (assembly GCA_030390025.1). Classification (NCBI taxonomy): domain Eukaryota; kingdom Metazoa; phylum Chordata; class Chondrichthyes; order Squaliformes; family Squalidae; genus Squalus; species Squalus acanthias. The sequence continues at coordinate 101,489,234 of CM059432.1, forward strand.
CTTGACATTTCTCTCACTGCTTTTGAATTTACCCTTTCCTGAATCCTCCCACCCGCTTCATTAGTTTAAAGCCCTATCTATTGCCCTAGTTATGCAATTCACCAGGACACTGTTCCCAGCCTGGGTTAACTGGAGACCATCCCAACAGAATAGCTCCGTTTTTCCTCAGTACTGGTGCCAGTGCCCCATGAACTGAAACCCGTGCCTCCCACACCATTCTTTCAGCCATGCATTTAACCGTGTAATCAGTTTGTTCCTATGCCAATTTGCCTGTGGCTCAGGTAACAATCCAGAGAGTATTACCTCTCTTGGACGTGGTCCAATGTTCCCTTTAATTTTTTTTTGGGTGCGTGGCCCCTATAAGGGGCTGCACGGCCCATTCAAATTTCCACGCATGGTTTTTCCCCATTGTGAAGCTGGCAAGCGGCCTGCGCGGGACCTCCAGAGCACCGTGCAGCCATACAGCTTAACGGGAACATTGACGTGGTCAGTTTTGTGGGAAGAAATTCATTCGCGCGGAGTTTTTGGTATATTGTAGCTACATGGAGACCAAAGAGGAGACTTTGGTGTATTGTAGCTACATGTGTAACTCATTTACACCCAAATTTCCACAGAATTGGTTTGCGGCCAGCTTGTGAAGCAAACTCCAGGCCTAGATGTTTAAAGATGCCCTGTCTTCAAGAAAAAGTGTTTGGTAAATCGTGAATAAGTTTATAAACATGAATAAGCCAAACAATACTTTTGTCACTATAATGCTACATTCAGGCGGATCAGTGATTAGTTTCAATGAATTCGCATGAATGCACTCTGTGTCTGACAAACAATAAAATCTTTCGTAGCCACAATTTCTTCTCAAACAGAATAAATGAAAACTGAATTTATAGCCACAGATTGAGCTGATTTGCATTTATTGCAGAAAATCCAAATTTGATTCCGTATGGACTAATTCAGATTTAGATAAATATAATACTACAACAACAACAACAACTTGTACTTATGTAGCGCCTTCAATGTAGTAAAACGTCCCAAGGTGCTTCACAGGAGTATTAAAAAGACAAAAAATTAATAGCTTGAAAAGAAGTAATACACATAGAAAGATAAAGGGGTAGAAGTCAGACTCGGAGCTGCAGAAGTAGTGTGCGTCTGAATCAAGAGGCCCATGGATTGATAGAAATTGGTCCTCATTCCTCCTCTGAATAATTGGGGTGAGTTGCTGGCACCCAATGGGGAAAAACAATGTCGAAATCTCCTGCCTTGCCGGCAGCCGCCCTCAGGTAAGTCCTGGGAGGGGTTTAGACCCTTAGAGGAAAGGTTCTCAAACTTATGTTTCGTTGGCAGCAGCAAGGGCGGCTAAAGAATCCTGAGTGCGAACTAATCCTGAAAAGGGGTCCTTAAACTGGCGTTAGACCCCTCATTAACTTAACATGATGCCTACAAAATGTGTCCCACTAATTTAGCAATGGGACCAACACCTGCGTAGATTGGGCACAGGCCGTCCCACTGCTAGATTGGTATAAAATTGATATGCTTTGTGCCTGTTTTATGCCCACATGCACACCAATTTCTACACCAAAAGGTCTCCCTCCAAATGTACAGTCATTGAAGGTTTACATCCACAGTGGCAGCTAATAGCTGCAGATTGATCCACAACCGTTATTAAACCGTTGTTTTAATATATGTGTATTGTTTGGGGCGGTTTTTCCTGATCATTGACCATCTAAAATTGGCAGAGCTTGGGGGGGCAGGAGGCATGAAGATATGCATTTCGTTCATGGCAGATCTGGAGCAAGAGGTTTCGATATGCACCTAATTCTCACTAGCCTGAAGATGGTATAAATCTGAAGCCCCGTTAAACTGCTGAAAGTAGTTTCCTGTCTTGCCAGAATTGTTTGAACATTCATCGTTTGGATTAGGACGTGAATTCAGAGGATCTGAATTTCGATATCTACAAATCTAAAATTTTCATCCAGTAATAACCATTTCAAACACCAAACAGTAGCTGTTGTCAATTAGCTGCTTCGAGAGATAATTGAACTGTGGATTTTCTTACTTGTACATGAAGTTCAAAAGTCATACATAAGCAATCTGTTAGTGGAAAAATCAATGCAAAATGGCAAAGAATACCCCAAACTTAAATACTGCAGTCGTTCCGTAACTTAATCAAATTCATCGAGAATGCACTAAAGCCAACCATGTGAAGCTGACTGGGTAACTCATGGGTGATGAGATGACAGGTGAGTTATGGCTAGCTCATTAGCAGACGTATTCATAAATCACAACTGATGAAAGCATATTATATTTCTAAGACTTACTATAACTTTGAACTGCAAATAAATTCTTCCCCCCTTTTCTGAGATTGCTGACTCACATTTGTGCACAGCATCATTGGTGCCGGCAGCCCTCTATAAATTCCAAGCCTCCATTTACATCCCTGCCTCCAGTAATTTACTCCACAGACTACAGACATCAAAATATAAGGGTCACCAGCCATGATAGTGCTACAGGCCTCAGCTACAAAGAACAGCTGGCAACACATTGGGTTCCCTTGCCTGTAGAAAATATTGTTTTGTACATTTTGAAAAACAAATCCTTACTCACTTCTGTACCTCAGACCATCAGATAAAACATATATATGTATCTCTAATTATTATGCATCTCCCCTATTACAATGAAGAATGTCATGTAAAGTTAAAGGGGGAAAAATTCAGTTGATTTGCGCATCCCGTTAGAGGGCGCTAACGGGGCGCAAAGCAACTAGCGCCTGGGCGCGGCACTGCTAACGCCTCCCGCGAAATTCAGCGGGAGATTAGTGGTGGCGGTAACTGTAGGTGCCCCGTGGCGCAGCGCCGTCAGTGATGATGTCATCGCCGATCGCAGCGCCCCACTTGCGCCCCGGCTGCGATCTTCGGTAGCGCCCCCAGACTTACCGCTGGACGCTATGTCCGACAGGGTCGGGGGGCCTACCTGCGGCCAGGTCAGCACGAATTAAAGGGAAGGTGCTGGGCGGCCATTTTTGTTGCTGGCCACCTGCCAGCACCTGCCCGCTCTGCCGTCCCCGGCCTTCTGTGCAGCCCCCCCCGCGGAGTGCCGGCTGTGCTCCGTGAGCCCGGCACTTCTCTTGAGTGCCGGGCTCTATTGGTGGCACTCCGATCCCTGGTGGCCCAGCTGGGCTCCGGGTTCCGCTGCGCTAGGCCCCTCCCCTTTAATAAGGGGAGGAAGGCCTGCAGTACTGCGGCGCGCTGCGGCATGTCACGCCACGATATTCACTCACAGCGCCCCAAGAGGGAGGCGAGACGCTTCCAGTAGCGCCCCGCCTCCCTCTTGGGGCGCTACCGGTGAATTTCGGGCGCTGGGGCGCTAACTTTTTGGGGGGGCCAAAAGTAGCCCCCCGGCGAAGTTAGCGCCCCAAAGGGGGCGTGACCCAATTTTCCCCCCAAAGAAAACAGCACTAATGATGCAAAGAGCAGTCTTGCATGCAAACAGAAGTCCAAATTGAAGACGACTTTGGGTGTATAGGAGTCAATCCAAAGCTGCCTTCTTTGAGTCTCTTTTCACCTCTGTGCAGAGTGGACCTGGCTCTTAGGAGATCAGTGATGAAGATGAAAGATATATTTGGATGCCTTACTGTTGAAGAGGCGACTAAAGTAGTGGACAGGGGAATGTCAATGGATGTTATTTATATGGACTTCCAGAAGGCATTCGATAAAGTCCCTCATAAGAGACTGTTAGCTAAAGTTGAAGCTCATGGAATTGAAGGAAAATTATTGACCTGGTTAGGAAATTGGCTAAGCGGCAGTAGACAGACAGTAGGGATAATGGGCAGGTGCTTTAATTGGCAGGATGTGATTAGTGGTGTCCCGCAGGGATCTGTGTTGGGGCTTCAACTATTCACAGTACTTAGTAACGACTTAGAGGATGGGATAGACAGCCACATATCCAAGTTTGCCGATGACACAAAGGTGGGTGGCATTGTTAGCAGTGTAGATGGAAGCATAAAATTACAAAGAGATATTGACAGATTAAGTGAATGGGCAAAACTGTGGCAAATGGATTTCAATGTCAGCAAGTGTGAGGTCATCCACTTTGGACATAAAAAGGATAGAACAGTGTACTTTCTAAATGGTGAAAAGTTAGAAACAGAGAAGGTCCAAAGAGACTTAAGGGTTCATATACATAGGTCATTAAGATATCTTGGACAGGTCTGGAAAATAATCAAAAAGGCGAATGGAACGCTGGCCTTTATATCTAGAGGACTAGAATACACGGGGGTAGAAGTTATGCTGCAGCTGTACAAAACCCTGGTTAGATCACATCTGGAGTACTGTGAGCAGTTCTGGGCACCACACCTTAGGAAGGATATATTGGCCTTGGAGGGAGTGCAGCATAGATTTACCAGAATGATACCTGGACTCCAAGGGTTAAATTACGAGGCGAGATTACACAAACTAGGGTCTGGAAATCCCAGGAATTTAGAAGATTAAGGGGTGATTTGATCAAAGTTTTCAAGATATTAAGGGGAACAGATAGGGTAGATAGAGAGAAACTATTTCTCGGAAACTAGGACTAGGAGACACAGCCTAAAAATTAGAGCCAGACTTTTCAGGAGTGAAGTTAGGAAACATTTCTATTTGCAAAGGGGAGTAGAAGTGTGGAACTCTCTTGATGCTAGGTCAATTATTAATTTTAAATCTGAAATTGATAGATTCGATAACTAAAGGTATTAAGGGATATGGGCCAAAGGCGGGTATATGGAGTTAGGTCACAGATCAGCCATGATCTCATTGAATGGCAAAACAGGCTCGAGGGGCTAAATGGCCTACTCCTGTTCCTATGTTCCGATGAATGCGAAACTCCAAATAGATTCAGACACTGAGAGTGGGCTAATTAACACATAGGCTGGAATTATCCCCTAAAAAAACAGGTGGGTTTGGAGCGTGGGGGTAGTTAAAGTGTTAAAAATGGGATTCTCGACCTGATCCCGCCTCCAACCCGATGGAGGCGGAACGGGGGCAGGCAACCAACCCGCTCCCGGGGGCACAACGTCAATTTAAATATTATAATGAGGCCGGAAGCCTCTTTTTTAACCTCTATTTTGAATTTAACTGCAATTTAACCTGGCAGTTAAACAGAGGCGGGTACTGCTGCATCCAGGAGGTAAGTGGCTTTCTACCTACCTCCTGCATCCAGGATCCCTGCCTAACCCACCCCCCCCGTGATTGGAGGCCCCCCTCCCACCGTGCCACCGATCGCCTTCCCAGGCCCCCCCTGCCCCCCCCCCCGAGGCCTCTGATCCCCACCATGATGCCACCCCCCACCGATGATGCTGAGGCTGGCCACAATCCTTCGGTGGCCAGCCCCGATCCTCTCTCCCGTCCCCGGCTGACCCCCCCGATTCTCCGGTTCTTCCCTGGCTGACTCCAATCCCCGATCCCTGGCCGCACCCCGCCCCCGCGATCCCCAACCCCCTCCGCTGATCCACGAACCCCGGCCGACTCCCGCTCCGCCGATCCTCCAACACCCAATCCCGCTGATCCTGACCCCCCCCCATCCCCGATCCTGCCCTCCCGCAATCCACGATCCTCCCCTGCTGATCCCCGACCCCCCCTCCCCTGCCGATCCCCGACCGAGCCAGCTGATCCCCGAATCCCCCTCCCCTGCCGATCCCCGACTGAGACAGTCAATCCCCAACCCCCTGCCCCCCGCGATCCATCCCCCAGACCAACCCCTCGCTCCCTCTCTGCATCTGCAGGCCTACCCGCCCGCAGCGAGCCAGCTTCTCAGGCTGGCTGGCCGCAGGCGGGAATCCGAGGCCTCACATGTAAATCAGGCCCTGCCATTAAAGCCGGCCATCGGGTTTCCCACCCGCCTCGGAGGCCCCCCGCCCCTTACCCGCTTACCTGGAGAAAATTCCGGCCATAGCTCTTTATCAGTAGTTCAGTAACAAACAATTGCAAGTCTGGCCATTTACTTACAAAAGGGATTGCCATTGTGCTCCGAGAACGACCGTGATCATGCACCTGACGATAGCGCTCTGCTGAGATCCTTACACGATGCAGGGCTCTTTGAAATAGAGAATTCACAGACCCTCAGGTCCCTCACATAATTAAAGTTAGTACACATAAGATTCTAATTATTCATTAGCTCTCCAGACTGATACATTTCTTTATCTAAACCAGACTTTTCCAGTCCTTATTTCGCTCTAGAGTCTGATGTCTGACTTCTTTCGCTGCGTCAGCACTTACTCTCCTGTCCATCATTCCATCCCTATTCCTCATCGGTCAACTCTTCTCCACCCCACTAATATTCAGTATTTAACACCCATTCACATTCTAATTGATAATTTACTGTTTCTACTCTAAATTGCAGCTACAGACTTTCGGTGTCTTTTCAATCCTGTATCTAGTGCAAGCACAGTGAAGGTAGTCCAGTGGAAGTAGTCCCCTAACAAACCCCTCCCCACCCCTCACCCCCATAATCATATCCCTATTATATCCTACCATTATAAGGTTTACATTTACACTGTAGAAGTGATGAGTAGTTACACTTTGCGACTGTTAAGTAGGAATTGGACGACAAGTTTCATCCCAGAATTAATTCAATATCATAAGGATGTTAGGGCCAGTTTCAGGACCCTTAAAATGCTCCAAAAAGTCAAAACAAAAAATTATTACATGACCTCCTGTGATGTCATGCAATAATAGAGATAACGGCCGCGATTTTCCGAGTGGAGGCGGGTTGGAGGCGGCTTTGATGTTCGCCGGGTTCCGGTCCCCCTGCCGGTTTGAGCCGCCCTGGAATTACGATTTTTGCTTAAGTGGGCTGATTAAGCCCGTCGTGCGCGTTACCCGGCCGAATCAGTGGGTTCAGGTCTGCTGCTCGTCTCTGCTGACGTCTTTCAGCCAGCTGCATTTAAGGGGCCCATGCAGCCTTGTTTTTGATCAATCCTATTCTGCTGCTTCTCGGTGTGGCACTTCTGAAAATGACGGCTTCAAGACCAAAGGCATCTCCCAGATTCGATGATGACTCCCTCCATGCTCTTGTGGAGGGAGTGAGAGGGCACCAGGAGGTACTGTTCCCCTCAAACAGACGGAGGAAGCCTCCTCAGCAAACCAAAGCAGCCTGACTGCAAATTGTTGAGGAGGTGAGCGCCAGGTCTTTGTGTGCACGCACCTGGGCTCAGTGCAGGAAAAGGTTAAATGATCTGCTGCACTCAGCAAAAGTGAGTATAACATCACACTTACCTTCAATCTGCTCCCCATCTCCTCTCATCACCAGCACTCTGCATTGTCAACCGACTCCTGCACATCCTATTTTAACCTTACATCTCTTGCACCCTTAACCATCCCTCTCTCTCTCTGTACAGAATCACTCCACTATTCTACTATGCACCCCTCACACTCGCTATCACTGTTATGCAATGACAACAACTAACAACGCATAGGGAGGGAACTTGGTATTGGCACCTCACTCCATCTTTGTCTCCCTCTAAGCATCTATGCTATGGATTCTCTACACTCACTCCAACATTCTCACTAAAACTACACTTGTGTCCCTCAGTGCAGGAAAAGAGAGCCCACAATAAGAGGGAGAGGGGCAGGACAGGAGGAGGGCCACCTTCGATTGCCCACTTGACCACCGCTGTGGAGGCTGCTCTCGACATTGTTGGAGGTGCTGAGGAGCTGGAAGTGGGGGATGGAGAGATGGGCGCAGTAGAGCAAGCTGGTGACAGAATAGATTTGCAGCCCTCTCATTTAGATTGCATGACTGATATGGCATCTGATGCTCATACAGATTGAGTTCTGATCATCTGCACAATTCGATGTGCCTGCTACATTAATATCACATGTCTAACTCATGCCTTTACTCCCCCACAGGACCATCGAGAGCCCCCCTCCCCACTGTCCAGGAGGAAGAGCCAGAAGACACCTCAGAGGAAGTTGCAACCTCTGAGGGCGCAGTGTCAGCAGAATTGAGCGCACCCAGCACCAGCGCAGAGACACACACCTCGGTGGGTCATTCGCGAGATGGATTAGTGTTGTCACCTGGTGTATCACAGCTCACAAGTGACCTTCAGCAGATGGTGGAGACAGGGACAGCAGTGGAGAGTCCTCGCCGGAGGCCGCAGGGCACTCCTAGTTCTGCACAGCTGCATGTGGACCCTGTGCCTCTGGGGCCATCCAGAAAGAGAGCGGTGCTGGAACTTCAGCAACAAGTGCAGGAGTCTCTGACAGGGTTTGCAACCACTGTAACTGCGAGTGTGAAGAGAATAGAGGAGTCTATCTCAAACATAAGCAATGCCATGTTGGAGGCAATGGCGCATGAACGTGCCATCATGGAGAGGGTGGCAACCTCCTTGGAGGACATAACTCACCAGACTCAAGAGAGCATGGTGACTCTTCTAAATAGATGGTCTGCTATAGAGGATAGATGGGCATCTATTGAGGAGAGACACCAGAGGTACATGGACGTCCCCGTTATGAGGACTGTCAGTACAGAGATGTGTCCTTATGGCCGCACTGATGTACAGCAAGGTGCTCTTCAGCTACTTGCTAGCAGTGAAGTGCGGGTGACCCATGAGAGGGATGTTGGTGGTCGACAACAAGGAAGTGTGGGATCCTCTCCAAGCGCTATGGAGCACTCGGTCAGAGCCCCATATTCCTCACCCAACTGAGATGGCCATCTCAGCCCCTGCACAGCTGTAGGAGGAGCAGACTGTTGCCGAGCCCTCCCAGGCTCGCAAACCGAGAGGACGCCCGCCAAAGGTGTCGAAGCAGGAGCAGCATGAAAGAGAGCAAGGTGCCTCCACATCTGCTGAAGCCACAGGGGAAGCACCATGTAGAAGCACGCATAAGAGAAAGTTAACACACAAATAGTCACAAGGGTAGTAACTTGGGTGTTTTGATGTAATACAAATTTAAGATTATCATCGTCATTTCAATTGTAATAAAGAAATGCGATGGCAAACATTTAAAGAGTTGGCCTATGTGTGCCCAGACATGGAAGTGTCACAGTGAGGTGTCAGAGCGCCTTTCATCTGTAATGATGGTGGTCAGAGTGATAGGAACCCACAGTTTATTGTACCGATGGTGTATGGTGTGTTAAGAAGGTGGCAGCCACATGTGTTTGCTTCATAAACTTAAGCGAATCTGGCATGGATTAGTGCATCCCTCGCATCTCGGCCAGCAATGTGCTCGCGTGCTGGTGGAACTAGCACATCCGCCTCCGCAAGGTCTTCCTCCTCCTCCTCCTCTGAGGAGGCTGTGCACTGAGCCACTTGTTCCTCAGGTAGTGGTAAGCCACGCTGCTGTGCGATGTTGTGCAGTGCACAGCAGACCACGATGATTCTGGAGACCCTGGCTGGTGAGTACTGTAGGGCTCCACCTGATCTGTTGAGGCATCTGAATCACATTTTGAGCAAGCCGATGGTTTGCTCGATGATGATTCTGGTGGAAATGTGGCTCGCATTGTAGCGCTCCTCAGCTTCGTTTGATGGCCTCCTCAACGGCGTCATTAGCCACGTCTTCAGGGGATAGCTCTTGTCTCCAAATAGCCTTCCGGAAAGTTGGGTTGGTGGATTGAAGAGCTGAGGCCCAGTAGACTGCCGCAGGATGAACAAGTCATGGCAACTGCCAGGGAACTTGGCGCAAACATGCATAATGTTCTTCCTGTGGTTACACACCAGCTGGACGTTAAGGGAGTGGAAGCCCTTGCAGTTCACAAATACAGCTGGGTTGTGATGGGGTGCCCTAATAGCCACATGTGTGCAGTCTATGACACCCTGCACCCTTGGCAAGCCTGCCATATTTGCAAAGCCAACCTCACGCGCGGTTACACTTGCTTCATCCGTGGAGAAGTGGATGTAATTGTGCGCCTTTGCAAAGAGGGCATCGGTAATCTACGTGATGCAATTGTGTGCGGCTGACTGGGAGATGCCGCTGATGTCTGCTGATGATCCCTGGAAGGATCCTGAAGCAAAAAAGTTGAGGGCGGTGGTGACTTTGACAGCCACTGGTAAGGTGTGTCCACCCGCTCCTCTGGGCTCCAGGTGTTGGTGCAGCATTGTGCAGATGTCAGCGACTACCTCTCACGAAAGTCTCCGCCTCCTTTGGCACTGCTGCTCAGTCATGTTGAGGAAGCTCATCCTCTGCCTGTAAACCCTGTGTTGGGGGTATCTCCTGCGGCGAGGTGCAGCCCTGCACTGACGCCCTCAGCCCTGTGCAGCATCAGGTGGGTGAGGAGGAGGTTGCCGCTCCTGTTGTTGCTGCTGCTGTTGTGCCTCATTCTGCTGCTGCCACGGCTGCTCTTCCTCCGATTCTGAGGACCAGGATGAGAGGGTATAAATGGTTCCCATTCCGCTGGTATATATCTCAGTTGAGGAATAGATGTTATAAGTGCTCAGTCAATGTGGGGAGAGGGTTTTCCAAGGAGGTCACAGTGCATATGGATCTCAGCTGAACCACTTACAAGCTCAATAGAGCTGCAAAAAGTGTTCCAACACCTCAAAAAACAAAGTTCTGTCATCTGAAAGTCAGCTATGTTACAGGTCCACTTTTATGCTGCAGGTGCAGCTGACAAAAATTCAGGTACTTGCTGAACCCGGCACATCAGCTGGCGTGTTTTGCGAATGGTGTGGAACATGCTGAAAATGTCCTAAAATGGGAAGAGCCTGTTAAATCGGATTTTGTAGGCAGTTAACAAGCTGTTAACTGCCTTAAGTGCCTCTCCCACCGCTTGGTGGCGGGCCTGATCGATAATCCCAGAGCCGACACTTGGCAAAGTTGCGTGGAGGCGGGTTGACGGCGGGGTCGGAACCTGCCATCAATCAAAATGAATTTAACCTCTGACCCGCCTCCAAACCCATCCTCTGAGTGCTGGCAAAATCACGGCCAACATGTTATCTGTTTCTGTTAATCTAATAGTAAAAGATCCTCTAGGGAAGAGTGCGCATAATATGATAGAATTTCACCTTGAGTTTGAGAGTGACATTCTTAAGTCCGAATCTAGAGTCTTAAACTTAAATGAAGCCAATTGCTCAGGTATGACAGGTGAGTTGGCTAAGGTAGATTGGGAAATTATACTAAAAGGTATGACAGTAGATAAGCAGTGGGAATCATTTAAAGAAATATTACAAAACTCCCAACGAATATACATTCCATTGAAAAATAAACAATCCATGGGAAAAGTGATCCATCCATGGCTAACTAAAGAAGTTAAGGATAGCATTAGATTAAAAGAAGAGGCTTATACTGTTGCGAAGGAAAGTAGTAAGCGTAAGGATTGGGAGAGCTTTAGAAACCAGCAAATGAAGACCAAAAAATTGATAAAAAGGGAGAAAATAGAATGCGAGAGTAAATTAGCAAGAAATATAAAAATAGATTATAAGTGATTCTACAACTATGTGAAAAGGAAGAGAATAGCAAAAGTAAGCATTAGTCCCTAGAGGTTCAGACAGGAGAAATTATATAGGTAAACAAGGAAAAGGCAGAGTGTTAGAAATTCATTATAGCCCAGGAATGGGCCGTATAATTAGAAAAGTTGGAGATTTAGCACCAGGCGCTAATGCTTTAGACAGCACACAAAATTCATGCTCACTGGTCACTAGATCAGTAAGTTATGGGAGCAGCGAACTTATCCTGAGGCTTTGAGCACAGACTAACATGTACTGAGTGGGCTATGTCATGTCAAACAAGAGCAGTAACGACAGAAAAGAAGAGGCTATTATGTTGGCTCAGCACATTTATTGTGTGAGCCAGAAATAAGTTCCCAGGTTTTATCGTCAATTTGTGCTGAGTTAGCTAGTGAGGCACTGGTAAGGGTGCCACATTTGGCCTCAGCACCCCATGGTTATGGAGGGGAAAACTGACCAGGGTTGGACTGTTCCTGATAATTTTCCAGTACCCCTGCTTGAAGTGTGCATATGTAGATGCTGGATGAGGGCAGGATTCAGCTAAGCTGTTAAGTGGATCTGTATTCAAATAGCCTGCTGATACTCACCATCAAGAGTCACATCTGAATAATGAATGCTTGGATGAGAGACTGGAAAGTGAGCAGCACCCATGCCATTGCATCCTGGCAAGGAGCCTGGAGAGGAGGGGGAGGACAGGGAAGAAAACTGATGAGGACAAAAAACTGCAAAAGCAGACAGAACATGCCTCCAGGTTAATGTTCCTTCAGAGGCTGCACAAGGTTTTAAGTTGGGATAAGCAAAATAGTCTCTTCGGTTAACAAATTCAGTTCGGTGAACTCAGCTGAAACATGGCCAAAATCCTCTAAAGTTTCAAAATGAATTTTGTAACCAGCTTTAAAACCCCAGGTTTGCATCAAAACAAATCTTTCAGCAAATAGATTTGGAGTTTAACATCAAATAAACATTGGAATGCATGACTGCAATGTAATGCATAATGTCAGAGGATAACCATGACCATATTATTTTTATTTGTGGAACAGGGCTAGCATAAAATCAGACAATGAAAAGCCCTGTGTGCATACTTGTTACATTAGCGGTGCTTACAGCTGAATTAATTTCTGATGATAGACATCTTTATGGTAAAATCCCTCCATTTGTTGAGTTTATCACAAAAGGTAAAGTAGTGAAAATACTGCTTTATATTCATGTTATCCTTTGCACTAAGCTTGGCACGAGGAACAATTTTACTCCAGTCTTTTCGTAGGAAAACAAAATATATTTGAATCGCGAGCTTCAACCTCCAGAGCCTATTTTGTAGTTCTTACTCCAGTGACTACAAAACCTGGCAAGAGTTCCATCTCATTGATATGCCAGACAATTGTTGCAGGATGGGGTGGGAAATATGTAGATGCTGGATGAGGATCCTTCTTCATGCAAAGAGTAGTGGAAATCTGGAACTCTCCCCCAACCACCATGCTCCCCTCCAAAAAACACAGCTGTTGAGGCTAGGTCAATTGAAAAATTCAAAACTGAGATAGATTTTTGTTAGGCAAGGGTATTAGGGGTTATGGAACCAAAAAGGGCAGATGGAGTTAAGATACAGATCAGCCATGATCTCATTGAATGACGGAATAGGCTCGAGGGGCTGAATAGCCGACTCATGTTCCTAATGTAAAGGAGAAGGGGCGTGCCTTTATTATGGTGGTATCATTAGCAAGTTGCAGTTATTTAAAATAAATCTACAGAAACTTTTTAATTATATATAAACATCTGAATGGCAAACAGTAGTAAATTTTGAAGAATTGTTTTGTAAAGCGTATGAGATCCTGAGAAAGAAAAAGTTAATAAATGATAATAAAAAGTATGTCATTAAAATAATGTGGGAATTTTGGTATGCTAAGTGAAAGTACACAGCACCAACAGTCAAGGCAAGGATAATGTTAGAATTCATAGATAGATTCTTAGGAATACACATCCAAGGTGGTTGTATTAACATTGGGAAAGAAAGAGTGAGTTAAGAGAGAGAGAGAAACAAGAAAAAAAGGAAAAGTAAGAAAACAATGAAAAAGAATCAAAAGAAGAAGACAGTGTAACCCAGTTGTGTTTGGGAATTTTGTGTTGGTCCTCGAGAAGTTAATAATGAGTGAATGGCAGGGTAGGTATGCGAAATGTACAAACATTCCTACTCATATACTGTATCTCAAAATTGTTCCCTGGAAGGAATCTATCTAATTTGCATTTCTGAGTGTCATATCAACTTTGCGTCCTGAAAATTATTGCCATCCAACACTAACAGGAGTGTTGTTGACAAGACTGGCACAAAAATACTGCCAAGACAGATAAAAAAAAGTTCAAAAATCCACTAGGAACAATTCACTACCTGCTGGAGTGAGACATAGCTTCATTTGTTCCCTTTCTGGGCCTCCAAGATTGAGTTTCATGTCAGGACCATAAATTCTTGGGACATTGGAACCGGTTCTGGGGGAGGTGGGACCAGTACAAACTGGACGGTCTGCACCTGGGCAGGGCCGGGACCGCTGTCCTCGGGGGAGTGTTTGCTAGTGCTGTTGGGGAGGATTTAAACTAATGTGGCAGGGGGTTGGGAACCTGAGCAGGGAGACAGAGGAAAGCATGTCAGGAAGGGACAGAAGGTATGGAGCAAAAGGTAAAGTGTTAAATAAGGAAAAAGCAGGAAGTAAGTGTCGCAAAACACATTTGAAAGTTCTTTATCTGAATGCACGTAGCATTCGTAACAAAATTGACGAGTTAACGGCACAAATAACTATGTATGGGTATGATCTTGTGGCCATTACAGAAACATGGCTGCAGGGTGACAACGTCTGGGAATTAAATATGCCAGGGTATTTAACAATCAGGAAGGACAGGCAGGAAGGAAGGGGAGGAGGGGTGGCTATGTTAATAAAGGAAGGAATCACTGTAATACAGAGAAATGATATTGGGTCAAAAGATGAGGATAATGAAACAGTTTGGGTAGAGATAAGGAATAATAAGGGGAAAAAAACACTGGTGGGCGTAGTATATAGGCCTCCTAATAGTTGCAACTCTGTTGGATGAAGTATTAATCAGGAAATAGTTGGGGCATGTAATAAGGGAACAGCTATAATTATGGGGGATTTTAACTATCATTAACTGGGCAAATCAAATTGGGCAGGGCAGGCTTGAGGAAGAGTTTATTGAGTGTCTTAGGGATGGATTTCTTGAGCAGTATGTAACTGATCCTACAAGGGGGCAAGCAACCTTGGACCTGGTACTGTGTAATGAGTCTGGATTAATTAATAATATCCTAGTTAAGGATCCCCTTGGAATGAGTGACCATAACATGGTTGAATTCCATATCCAATTAGAGGGTGAGAAGGTTGGTTCTCAAACAAGCATACTGAGCTTGAATAAAGGAGACTATGATGGCATGAGAGCAGAATTGATTAAAGTGGACTGGGAAAATAGATTAAAGGGTAAGACGGTACATGAGCAGTGGTGTTCATTCAAAGAGTTATTTTACAACTTTCAAAATAAATATATTCCACTGAGGAAAAAAGGGTGTAAAAGAAATGACAGCCATCCATGGCTAAGTAAAGAAATTAAAGAAAGTATCCAACTAAAAACAAGGACATATAAGGTAGCCAAAGTTAGTGGGAGGATAGAAGATTGGGAAGTCTTCAAAAGACAACAAAAAGTAACTAAAGGATTGATTAAGAAAGGGAAAATAGAGTATGAAAATAAATTAGCAAAAACTATAAAAACAGATAGCAAGAGTTTCTATAGTTATATAAAAAGAAAAAGGGTGGTTAAGGCAAACGTAGGTCCCTTAGAGGATGAGACCGGGAAATTAATGGTGGGAAACATGGAGATGGCAAAAATGCTGAACAAATATTTTGTTTCAGTCTTTACGGTAGAGGACACTAAGAATATCCCAACACTGGACAAACAGGGGGCTCTAGTGGGGGAGGAGCTAAATACGATTAAAATCACTAAGGAATTGGTACTCAGTAAAATAATGGGACTCAAGGCGGATAAATCCCCTGGACCTGATGGCTTACATCCTAGGGTCTTGAGGGAAGTGGGAGTAGGAATTGTGGATGCTTTGGTAATAATTTTCCAAAACTCCCTGAACTCAGCAAAGGTCCCGGCAGATTGGAAAACTGCTAATGTAACACCCTTATTTAAAAAGGGTAGTAGGCAGAAGGCTGGAAATTATAGACCAGTTAGCCTAACATCTGTGGTGGGTAAAATTTTGGAGTCTATTATTAAGGAGACAGTAACAGAACATTTAGATAAACATAATTTAATAGGACAAAGTCAGCATGGCTTTATGAAGGGGAAGTCATGTCTGACAAATTTGCTTGAGTTCTTTGAGGACATAACGTACAGGGTGGATAAAGGGGAACCAGTGGATGTAATGTATTTAGACTTCCAGAAGGCATTCGACAAGGTGCCACATAAAAGATTATTACTCAAGATAAAAAATCACTGGATTGGGGGTAATATTCTGGCATGGGTGGAGGATTGGTTATCTAACAGGAAGCAGAGAGTTGGGATAAATGGTTCATTCTCGGACTGGCAACCAGTAGCCAGTGGTGTTCCGCAGGGGTCGGTGCTGGGTCCCCAACTCTTTACAATCTATATTAACGATTTGGAGGAGGGGACCGAGTGTAACATATCAAAGTTTGCAGATGATACAAAGATGGGAGGGAAAGTAGAGAGTGAGGAGGACATAAAAAACCTACAAGGGGATATAGACAGGCTGGGTGAGTGGGCAGAGATTTGGCAGATGCAATACAATATTGGAAAATGTGAGGTTATGCACTTTGGCAGGAAAAATCAGAGAGCAAGTTATTATCTTAATGGCGAGAAACTGGAAAGTACTGCAGTACAAAGGGATCTGGGGGTCTTGGTGCATGAAAATCAAAAAGTTAGTATGCAGGTGCAGCAGGTGATCAAGAAAGCCAATGGAATGTTGGCTTTTATTGCTAGGGGGATAGAATATAAAAACAGGGAGGTATTGCTGCAGTTATATAGGGTATTGGTGAGACCGCACCTGGAGTACTGCATACAGTTTTGGTGTCCATACTTAAGAAAAGACATACTTGCTCTCGAGGCAGTACAAAGAAGGTTCACTCGGTTAATCCCCGGGATGAGGGGGTGGACATATGAGGAGAGGTTGAGTAGATTGGGACTCTACTCATTGGAGTTCAGAAGAATGAGAGGTGATCTTACTGAAACATATAAGATTGTGAAGGGGCTTGATCGGGTGGACGCGGTGAGGATGTTCCCAATGATGGGTGAAACTAGAACTAGGGGACATAATCTTAGAATAAGGGGCTCCTCTTTCAAAACTGAGATGAGGAGAAACTTTTTCACTCAGAGGGTAGTGGGTCTGTGGAATTTGCTACCCCAGGAAGCTGTGGAAGCTACTTCATTAAATAAATTTAAAACAGAAATAGACCGTTTCCTAGAAGTAAAGGGAATCAGGGGTTACGGGGAGCGGGCTGGAAATTGGACATGAGTTTGAGTTCGGATCGGTCAAGGCCCTATGGGTGGCTGAGCGGGCCCAGGGGCCTGGTCCTGCTCCTACTTTTTGTGTTCTTTAGAGTTGAGGTTGGATCAGATCAGCCATGATCTCATTGAATGGCGGAGCAGGCTCGAGGGGCCAATTGGTCTACTCCTGCTCCTATTTCTTATGTTCTTATGTTCTTATAAATCACATCATTAACATGGTTCAAACGACGTGAATTACCAGCCCTAAACGGCAGTGACAAGATTAATTTGCATTTACAGCGCAAATCCAGCAATTTCATGACACAATTAATTTCAATGGACAGGCTTACGCCGAGGTTGCACCTTTTTCAGTTTTGTCGAAGCTAATGGCAAATCGTCCTGCAATTTGTGGAGAATCGGAACACAACAACAACAACTTGTATTTATATAGCGCCTTTAACATAGTAAAACGTCCCAAGGCACTGCACAGGAGTATTTTAAGACACAAAATTTGACACCAAGCTGCATAAGGATAAATTAGGGCAGGTGACCAAAAGCTTGGTCAAAGAGGTAGGTTTTAAGGAGCGTCTTATGGCGTATCTTTTCTTTACCGCAAATTGCTAGATTTTCTGTGAACCACTAATGGCGGGTGCCATTATTTTTCCAGCAAATTCTGGGCCAATATATGTATTTAGTGTTCACACTGCAGATCAAGATAAACTTTGAGCTTTTTTGGTTTTTTCACATTATGTTAGAAACTAGGGGTGTCTAAAAATGTATATGGCTACGCAAATAATACTGTGTTTAAATGATTGTATGTTTCTGCTTGAGACAAGTAAGGGGTTAATGTATAAGTTTTGTTTTCCTGGAGGTTCGTATTAGAATTTGAGACAAAATATCTTCAGCTAGTTAGAGTAGATGAGGCATAAACATTCCACACAGGGGCCCACAGGATGGACTTGCCTTTTTTATATCTGTTGGTTGTAAGTTAGGGTTTTGACTTTGTTAACGTATCTTTAATTTGGCCAATGAAGGCTCAACCTATGTTTCTTCCATTATTGCTAATAACCATATTTTAATCTCTACAGGTAGAATTTGGAGTTTGTTTAGCAGAACTGCTTGCGAAGATAAATAAAAGTTAATTCGTTGAAAGACATAGAATAAAAGGAATTTAGGGGAGTTAAGGTATCCATCTCAGGATGGAACAGTCTGTTAGATTAAAGGAGATAGTTTGGATAACGGCAGGATGAGCAACACAGCTCTGACGTGGGCCCCTTTATGGAGAGGGTGCAAGGCCAGGCCTAGTATCAATTGTGCCAGGGAGGATGGGGACAAAGAGAGTTAAGACAAATTCCAATGGAGGAACCTTCAAAATGTAAAAACAAGATAGATAAATTGGATGAGATCATGAGACACCTTTTGGGGAGGCCTTTCATCCAAGAATCGAGACAAAGAACTCAATGCCCCATTGGGTAATGAGGTTTTAGGGGAACCTCTATAGGTTAAGTGGTCTTGTCAATAATTTGGCCTCAAGCCCACCCCTAAAAATAGAATAAAAGTAACACCCTGAGGGCTTGCCCACTCAAATGGTGGAGGGGAGAGCTAAGCAAAGGTTAGGCTGGTTGAGCGCTCTTTCGAGAGTGATCCCATGCTCACCAACTCAGAGGTTCTAGACGAGTGGATGGGCGGCCGTAAGTCAGAGAACTGTTCATGCACACCAGCCGTCTGTCCGATCGGGTCCGGTATCAGCTACTTGTCAAGGTCGTATGTTTTTGCTGTATTACTAGTATGTTATATTCTGTCCTAAATTCCGATTAAACACAATATACCCACCATATTGGTTTGCACTCGATCCTGTTTACTAGAGATACACGAATCTCTACAATTATTACACCACCACTAGCATCAACCAGACTTCAGTGACACTGGTGTAAGGTAAATTAGGTGGCCTTGTCGCCATTGGTGGCAAGGAGTAATACCTCAAGAGATGATTTGTCCTTCTACTGCTGGAGAAGTGAATTTTAATAAGATTCACCAAACAACATGTATTTTAGTAATTGGTGCTTAAATAAAATGACTAACGTGTTACTAGTAAATTTTGTTAGACACATCAGATTTACAAAATAGGATACTTAACCCCGAGATTCACTCATGCAATCTGTTATCCATACTAATAAGCCAGAAGCAGAGTAATTGGGATCTTGTGTGAAAAATGGCTGCTGTGTTTGCCTACACAAGTGTAATTTCAATTCAGAATATTAAAATATATGCAAACTGCTTTGAGATGCTGTTGAGAAATGTGGTAAGGTACTATGTCATTTTTTTAAATTTCTGTCAGGCATGATTTATTTTTATGTATAAGGGCAATTGTCCTTCAGATATATCTTTGTTTGGATAATCACTTATTAGGTGCAGATTTATTTTAGGAGGATCTGTCGATTTTGGCCTTCCAAATTGAAGTTTGACAATTAATACCATTAAAGTGGAGATCTGGCTACAGCTCAGTATACAAGTCCAAATGTAACAATTCTTAACCATGCTCATTGGTCTGAGTGAAGTTGTTCTTTAAGCCAATAGAACAATTTCAATAATAAACATGATCACAACTATTGCATTTTCATACTGTAGATAAAACCATCCTAATAAAAGTGATTTTACCAACATGGAAGAACCTTGGTAATGAAATGGACCCAAGACTTCTCTATTCACTAGTCCAATTAGCACACAAAAAAACACAACTTACTTTTCTTGATGGTACTGGAGGAGAAGCTGAACAGTACCACCAACACATACATATTTTTTAAAAAATGCAGACGCAAAAGAATCTGAATTAATCTAATTTGGACCAACCGTAGATTTTCCCAAATTAATCTGAAAAGATCATTTATGGATGAATTGGGAATTATAATTTCTCACTTATTCTTAGTCATTATGCATTTAATAATCATATTTAACTATATATATATATTTATTCAAAAGATTTAAACTAGAGTGTGGATAAATGGCATTAATATTACAATGGGGGCAATATCCAATGCTGGAAAATGGGACAGTTAGCAGTTAATTTTAAAAATAGCTCACTCCTCGCCCGCCCAATGCAATTTTCAGGTAAGCTTGCAACGGGCAGCCATAACTCCCACCAAAAACAGATGGGAGCCAATTATCTATGCAAATTGGAGTGCTATGCCAGTTTTAGGATTCCTGTTTGCAATTATCAGTACCAATGGGCGGAGCATGCACCCATTGGTACGAGGCCTTGAGTAGTTTAACCTATAGCCCAATTCTGGCCTCTTGCGCATTCCCGATTTTCATCGATCACCATTGGCTGCCATGCCTTCAACTGCCTCGGCCCTAAACTCTGGAATTCCCTCCCTAAACCTCTCCGCCTCTCTCCTCCTTTAAGTCATTCCATAAATCCTACCTCTTTAACCAAACTTTTGGTCACCTGTCCTAATATTTCTTTATGTGGCTCTGTCAATTTTATTTAATAACACATCTGTGAAGTGAAATGCAGCAGATATTTAATAATTGCTTTCTGAACTCCTCAGTTTACGTTGATTACCAATACTGGATACTTTATTTTTGTACTTTTACTTGCAAGTAGGAACTTTTCGCTTTACTTTTAAAATAATATATTTCACTCACCAAAACCTACACAGGAATCCCTCCCCAACCGTGGGGGGATACGTCCCTGAAAACCCGCGTGGTTAGTAAAACTGCGGTTGGCAAATACAAGACCCTGTGGGAAAAATGGGGTTAGGGGGAATGCGGCCGCATATAAACTGTTCAGAGCCTGTGTAAGTTGCTTATACTTTTATTAAACACAAATAAAATACCCAATAACGTAACAAAAACAATAAATGTTCAAATAACACAATAAAAAAATCAACTGGGCGGTTTCTTAAAGAATTCTGCGATGGATGGTTGACTCATTTTTTTCTCAATATCTTTCTGGACCTGCTTGTATGGTCTCATTAAATCCACCAAACCTCGTTTGAATTTTAATCTACGCTCCATAAAGAGGTCCGAGAGATTAGTAGCAAGGAGCATTGCCTTGCTAAGGTTGGCACTTGTCATCTTCGACTTCTCCACCATATCCTCGTCTTCGTCCTCATCCTCTGCCTCACTAGAATGCTGTATCAGCTCATCAAGGTCCTCCTCCGTCAACTCCTCGCCGTGCAACTCAAGGAGCTCCTCGATGTCATCAGGCTCTACGTCTGCCAGCCCCTCGCCTCTCAAACGTCGCGCAACCTTCACAATGCGATCAACTTCATCGTCAACTGTAGGGAAGCCTCGGAAGTCATTCACTGCCTCCTTCCAACGTTTACCCCAACAGGCGTTGATTGTCATCCTCTTCAGTTCATCCATCGATTCTATTATGTTGGTGATGCAGTCAGTGATGGTGTAATCCTTCCAAAAGTTTTTCACCGTCAGTGTTGCGTCATCCTCCATAGCCTCCATCATGCGGTCAAAGCTGCGTCGTATGTAGTATGCCTTGAAGGTGGCATTGTCGAGGATGAGAAGGACCTTGACGGCCAGATTTTCTCTCGCAAGGTACCGCTCCATGTCATGCACTAAACAGTTATGAAACCAGTCCATGAAGACTGCAGCAGTAACCCACGCCTTGCGGTTAGAACGCCAAAAGACAGGTAGATAATATTTGTTTTTGCCCTTCAGAGCGCGGGGATTAAGAGAGCGGTAGAGCAGCATCGGCTTCACTAAACAGTCTCCCTTGGCGTTAGCACAAAGGAGAAGGGTCACCCTATCCTTAGCCACCTTGAATACCGAAGCATGCTTCTCAGCCTTCGCGATGAAAGTTCGGGAAGGCATCCGCTTCCAGAAGAGCCCAGGTCTCATCCGCATTAAATACCTGCTCCGGCAGGTAACCCTTCTCAGCGATCAACTTCTTCAGCTCCTCCGGGAACTTGGCTGCGGCCTCGTGATCGGCTGCGGCCAATTCCCCCACAACCTTGAGGTTAGTCAAGGCGAACCTCTTAAAATTTTCCAACCAGCCCTTACTCGCTTGAAACTTTATGTCATCTACACTTTCCCCGGCAGCCACAGTAAGATGCTTGTAGATACTAAGGGCCTTCTTATATACCCATACGGAACTAACATTCGCTTTTTTCTGGTTCTGGTCTTCCAACCAGATATTAAGTGCCTTCTCCATTTTTTCAAGCTTATGGTCCCGTGGCATAAACGACACTTTAGCACTTTTTGAAGAGCCACCCACAATACTAGCCCTTATCGACACCTCACTTTTTTAATGGTTCTAATGGTGGACTCGTTAACCCCCATTAATCATCCAACCAACGCTGTAGTTTCACCACGGGCAAGCCTATTAACGACATCTAATTTCCTATCTAAGGTTCGTACATTCCTTGCCCTTTTCGCTATTGATTCACCTTTACTACTGAGATTACGCTTAGGGGCCATGATTAAGGGCTAAACGTTCACACACACACAGTACAGGTACAGTATATCCACGAGTGGAGCGAGAACAAGCGTGGCTGTTATTATGCTGAAAAGAGCGGCAAAACCGCGTATACGCAAAATTCACTGCCGCGGTTGGCAAAATTTGTCGCAGAGAGGAAACTGTGTATACGTGAAATCCATGTATGGCAAAACCACGGTTGGGGCGGGATTTCTGTATCTTGAATAACTAGAAGAAATTAACCTAAAAAAGTTTCAAGAACTGTTATCTGTAAGAAGCAAGGAAGAGGGGTGGCAATGGTGCAACCAATAGCACCAGGGATGTAAAAATGAAGCACGGCCTAATCTGAAATGAAGGGAGTGATTCCTTCGGGTCAGTCCAAAAGCATACAAACTGACTTCCTTCAGGGCAACCAAAATAATTTGCTCTAGGCAAGCCCTTAAGTGGAATTTTCCAAACTATTATATGCATCTTAAATATTATAACTAGTCAGTAGTACGATATTTCAGGTGAAGTTATATCAACATACCAAACAGGCCCAGCTAGGTAAGTTCTTAAACTTCTTAATTTCCTGTGGGCCAGGAGGAGCAGGAGTGCTCCTTTAGGCCCCACAAGGAAGCCTTAGGCCTCCCCTGCTGACCGGTAGTCCACTCCTGGAACACTTGCCTTGTGCCGGGGACAATTTCCTTGGGTCCCCAGTGGCACCCTCCTGCTGCTCAATTTAACCAACCAGGCAGCCTTTTGGTTGGGAGGTTGGCAAGCGGCATATTAATGAGGTCCGGCCGTTATAATCGACCGAGCCTGCCTGTTGTCACTCATGGACGGGCACACGGCTCGCTTTGCTGCATTTGCCACCGGGACTTAAAATCCAGGCAACTGGTTTAGGACCCTGTCCTTTTACCTCTGACAAAGATGGGTGAAAGTCTCTCCTCTTTAAGGACGATATGGAACCTACACAAAATAACGTTGAACAATCGAAACTCACTTTAGCGCAGATGGGTCCACAGCACAAAGCTGCTCACAAATAGACACCTCAGCTAACGCATTGATTAATATGTTTCTGTAAAATTCCTCTAAATGCTATTTCAATGCAGTTGTCAACCTGTTTACTTTAGATTGAAATGGCAGACAAAAGAATTTTATGCAAACACATTAAGCAGTGAACTACAAGAGGAAACGAAAGCCCTAAATTGGCAACTGTGCAGTAGGCGGGGGTGGGGGGCGCTTGTGCTCTTGAGGCAGGATGACACACCCAGCTGGGGTGAGTCAAGGGAGGTTTCCTTTGTAACTAATTGATGCAACATCTTATCTGGGAGTACCTGATGATGACATCAGAAGGCAAAAGTAGAAAAGTATTTCATTCCTCAGAAATGACTCTTCTTCTTAACTTGGGTGAAAAGTCACTGTAAAAACATTTTATTCAGTGATTTTTAAAAATTCATTCTCGGAATGTGGGCATTGCAGGCAAGGCCAGCATTTATTGCCCATCACTCGTTGCCCTTGAGAAGGTAGTGGTGAGCCGCCTTCTTGAAGCGCTGCAGTCCGTGTGGTGAAGGTACTTCCACAATACTGTTTGGAATAATTAATTACGGATTTATGGATGAATATTTTAGTATATTTCTAGTTTTCCTGCTGCAGCCACCACCATTGTAATGTTTGAGTGTCAGGGAAGAGAAGTTACATAGGTCATTGGTAGTAAAACAGACTAAATCCCCCCCTCACGTCATCAATGGGAAAAACCAAAGGAAGTGCTTTTCACAACACTGGGCCAATAGGATCTCTTTATGGTTTCTTCCTTATAATCCTAAAAATAATGCAATAGTAACACTGCGGGACCACTACTGAGGTAGTCATAATAGAATTCCAGTATGAGTTGCATACTGTTCAAATAGCTATTGCCTAGCTGGATATACTGAATCTTCACCAGGAAAGCATTTTTAGACATCTTCCCATACTTGAGCACTATAGAATTGTAAATGCTGTTAAATCGATGAAGATTTGGCAATGCCACTCCATCCCAATAGCAGTCCGTTGAAACACTGTTAAGAGTGCTCAGCTGCACATGTTGTAACATTGGCCCAAAAATTCGGCTGAATACGGGAGAGTACGAACTGTGTCCTCTCGCGTATTCGGTCCCGAAGTGCCGGTTTCCTGCATGCACTGCGCATGCGCGGGAAACCGCCACTTCCGGTATGGCGAAGGGGGCGGTTCCTAGGTGAACCGCGTGCGCACTAGAGGCTGCGCGCACGCAGCACACTTAGGTTTTTTTTCAGGTTTCAACGCGAAGGTAAGTATGGAATATTTTACAAATGAAGAAAGGAGGCGTAAGACCCCCTTTTAACAAGGTAAGTAGTTAATTAAGTATTATTTTAAATTTTTTTCAACAGGTTTATCTTTTTTAGAGACTTTAAAGAAAGGTAAGTTTATTTTTATAACTTTTAAAAAGAATTAAAAAATTTTCAAAAATTTAAATTTTTGTTTAAAGTGGTTAATTTATTTAACTATAGTTATTTTATTAATGTGATGGTTTTTAAAAAAAATTATTTGAGGTTTAGCTGTTCTTTTGGGGGCAATTTGTATTCATAGTTTTGACAGTTCTCCTGTCAAATCTATGAATGAAAGATGGTGTGCTGCCATTGGCTCTCCATGGCCCACGTGATCCCAGAGGTCGCATCGAACTAACTGCGCCTCTGGGACACGCACACACTGCGTGCCGGCACCAGGGAGAGGCCCAGGACCCGAAGTTCCTGTGGGCCCGAAACACAACGGCAGGCGCGGTAGGTAAGATCGCGCGCGATCCTTACCCCCGCGGCAAGCCTCCGAGTCAAATTTCTTGGCCATTAACTTTAACTGCCCACAGCACATTGTTGCACTATAATTGTTTGCCCTCAACACACTGGGGGTGACTTTCAACATTCAACATTAAAGTAATGATGTATAAAGGCTTTTTGCAGATATAGGTCCCGAATCTTCGCTAACCACCTATCCTAGTGTATGTGTTGGGATTTGCCCACTGGGAATCTCTGCCATTGACCCCGGCAGAATACATGAGGTCACAGGAAGGCTCTCCAATTTAAATATCCAAGGCAGGCACCCACACCACGAGGGCTACACCTTGGGCACCCACCATAGCTGGGGGATGGGAGGAAATAGCAATGGAGGCCTGCATCTTCAAAGATCCCCATCAGCCCCAATCTCAGAAGGCGTGTGCTGAAGCCTATCAATCCTCTTTACAAGGGGGATGATTTTTGAAATTTGGCAGCCTGAATCTTCATGGGTCCAAGCCAAGATACAGGCGTGGACCCCCAGGAAGGCCACAGATCCACATGGTCAAGGCTAGTACACCGCCTTTCTCTTGGCATACCAACTGGCCAGAAGCTCCCAGGCCAGTGCTGTAGAAACACCCCCAGCCTTGGAGGCCCCCCGCTGAGTAGACATTCCCTCGGTTGCGGGTGACCTTGTATGGGCAGACTTAGGCTCCGTCCTAAACAAGTCCCTGTGGAAACTTGCAGTTAAGACCAAGATGTGGTGTATCCGGGTCCCAGCCTAATCTATGAACCTTCTGCCACAATCCTCCCTGGATTATGGTAGGAGTACACTGGAAAGCCCATGGAAATTTGGAGCCATAAATTTTAAAATAGCCAAATTCGAACATTTTTGCTAGTAAAGAATGTCATGTCTGAATATCTTTATTTTGGGCACAAAAATTAGATGAATGGTTGAGAATAAAAGAAAAAAGAAAAAGTGTTTAGGCATTGATTTGCTCACTCCCCTAGTACTCTTCACAATGAAAACTTTACAAATTGCCCCTTCATTTTGGTACAAATATTGCCAGTAGCATTTTATGCAAAACAGTCAGTACATACATATAAATCTTAGAAAAATGTATGTGAATGAGATCTTAAGTATGCACATATCTAATTTTAGTGTCCCAGCTCTCTTTGTGCCTGAAGGAAGATTGCAAAAAAGTCACGACCACATGCCAGGCAGTGCAATAAGTATTTTTACTAAGGAAGAACTTTATAACCAGAAACTTGTATTTTGGACCACACACCATTTCCCAATCCACATACAGAAAACAAGTCAGAAAAGTTGCTAAACATGTTTACGTGGCATTTCAGATCAAAAACAATCAAAGACTGGGAGAAGAATGTTAACTGCATCCAAAGGTAGATCGAAGGCAACTGAGTACCATCAAACACTTCGTGAGGATGACGGGAGGTGTACCAGAATATTGTGTGAATAACCACAAAATTCAACAACAAAAAAACTGGTCTTAGGGTAACATTGAAAATTATGAATATATTATTGACAAAGAAGATTTATTTTCTCTATAGTTGAATAGAATTTCTTCATCTATTTGTCCTATCTATTGTCGGGATTTGAAAAGTGCAGCCGTTTCCTTTCAGTGACAGGCCTTACATTGATGTATCTGGGTTGAGTTGTCTGGAGCTCAAGAATATACTGGGACCAAGTCCGTGAAGAAGTCCACCTACAGGATATCACTTGTGAATAACCTTCAGGACTGAGAGGAAATATGATGTGATATTCCATATGAAGGTGACAACCTTAGCACAATACACTGAAGTGGTTATCTTTCCTCTCCAAGTTCCTCAATGCCCAAAAGGAGGACTCAATCAGTAACATTTGAATTTGGTGAAGCTGCCAAAAGTTCATTTAGACTTGAATGGAGAACTCATCACCCTCTTTGCAGACTGATTTTGACCATTTGTAGCACTCCATCCTTACTGGATGTAGGTGCTTTCAGGACTCAAATCTAGTGTGTCTGGTAGAACCAAAAATGCAGTCTCCCATTTATGCCACATGTTACGCTAATTCTGGCCATGGCATCAATGCAACTTGTCATGTTCACTGGAGGAACTATTATTTTGCTGCAGGAAAAATAAAATAAACATTTTTGTTGGACTTTTGCCCAGTATGTGTTGATTTGGTGTTAAGCCTACTTCTCATTCTGAGATTGATATACAGAGAGGACAGCAACGCCAAGCATTATTCAACTGTAATGTAATGTGACATTGTAAGCAGCATCCAAAATCAACATATTCATAAAATCCAATTATGAAAGGTCATTACCGATTGAAGACAATGTCAAAATGAATTTGTCGAAACTCTTGTTTTCTATCCTTGACTGCAGCGACCACATGCATGATCACATAAAACTCAGTCCTCCTCAGGAGTGTTCAGGTAATTTACTTTTAGACAACTTGGCTGAATTAAGAACAAATAAATCTTTGTTTTAATAATGCTTAGGATTTGCACAGAGCAATTGCAGCACTATTAACACCTCACACCTTAAATAATATGCTCCTAATTTTAATAGCACTGAGCTGCATTGCTAACCACTAAGCAAGGAAATGGGAAGAATATTGCACAAAATGTGCAAATAAGAACAAAGGCTATTTAATTTGTAATGATTACTCAGACATCAATGAGATCATCCTTACAATGCATTGTAACAGGCTCAGATGAACTTTGTACACAGTATATGTTATGTCTTCGACATGACTAGACTGTAAGAGAGAGTTCAATACTGGAGCAGCGTCTGTTGTGATCAATCAGAAATGAACGGAAAAGCTGGAAAGATGCTGAAAAATATATGCAGCCTTGGCTTTAATTTCTTGTTCAGTTATGTATACAATTTTAAAGATTAAATACAGAAATAGGTTATGTTTATGGCTGTTATTTACATATCTTATGATCCAGTGATACACAAATCTTGTCTTGGAGAGCAGTCTTCTTTTGCAATGCACAATTTATAATATAATGCTGCTAATCTGAGATTATCTGGTGCTTGGGACATCGCAAGTGATGCGACTTTGCATTTTTGTTTTAAACTTCAAAATTTTAAATTTAAAAATAATCTTGGTAGCTTGCCTATACCATCTCTTGTTACCAGTGACTAAAAAGAGCTGACAATCCTGTCAGTTCTCTTCAATCAATGGAAATCTCATCAACAGTCAGAGTCTGCAGTGCATTTGAAGAAGAATGCAAAGAGCAATCTCCTTACCCCAGTCAATAGAGATGTGACCAGGTACGATGACGTAATCTTCCGGTAAATATACCTCCATACTACACTTCTTGGACTAAAATAACAAGGATTAAAAATAACCAAACATTTCGGCCGCGATCTTACTTTTCGGTGCGAGTTGGGAGCGGGTCAGCTGCCTTCTGGGTTCCAATCTCGCCCCCAACTACGCCCGACGCACAGACGTAATTTTACGTCAATTGGCCTTATTAAGCCCGCCCTGCGGGCATGCCGGCCAATTAAGAGAAAGCCGGTGTCAGACGACATCAGTTGATGACGCGTCATCTGCCGGTTTTCTTAAAGGGGACACGCACTTTTTTTTTGACAGATGATTTTTCAGTGTTTGACAGCATTGAGGTGCTGCAAACACTGCCAATCACTGTACAAAGGTGAGCCCTTGCTCCCAGGCTCTCCAATGACTCTCTCCTTAGGATAAAACAGATGGCAGCTGCAGGTGAGGTTACAGAAGCGATCTGTCACTGGTGAGAGAGGTTCTCCCAATGAGGTAGGACTACACAAACACTTCAAACCTTGTTACCTACAGAAAAGTCTAAATACATTAAAATGATTTTCCCAACATTTTCTTACCTCTGAAACCCACCAGTGTACCATTGGATCCTTCACACCACTTCTGCAGCTGTCATCAATGCACAAACCTTACAGTAGACCCACAGCACGCCACACTTACCCTGGCGTGGTGTCTGGACATCGGGAAGCCCGCAGTCGACCTGTCAAAATTGAAAAAAGCCCCTTAACTGCCTGTTAACAGGCAGTTAAGTGCCTATAATCCTCTTCCCGCCGCTAGGTGTCGGGTCCCTGCGCAAATCGGGGACCTGACACTTGGGGAGACTGTATGGAGGCGGGTTGACAGCGGGTTCGGGACCCGCTGTCAATCTTTGCAATTTTGCCGGATGTCCCACCTCCAAACCCACCCCCTGAGCGCCGGCAAAATTCCACCCTTCAATTTTCACTTGTTTATCCAGGTAGATTTGCTAAAAAAATAAGTAAAGAAAGACTTGCATTTATATAGTGTCTTTCATGAGCCGAGGACAACTCAAAATGCTTTACAGCCAAAGAAGTACTTTTGTAGTGTGGTCACTGTTGTAATGTAAGAAATGTAATTCTAACACCAGGGAAAATAACAAATTTAAAAAAAAGTTTCTAAAACTAATTTTAAGTAAGGGTACAATTACTGACATATGGGGAGGGATAGCAGGCCTCTTGCTATAAGCACACAGTATACCAAAGAAGGTAAAAGTATTCCTTTGCTCTACTTAGTACCCAATAGTTATTTTCCTGTAACATGCAATGAAATAAAATCCAATATCAACTCATCTGAAGTTATACAACACGTTACTTCAGTTTAAATCCAGAGATTTGGTTTCCGTGAGTCAGGTGTCTCTTTAGAAATGAAATAAGTGCAGTGAGGTTCATGATAAAGTACACTGCCATGGTCAGTGGGAAAAGTGGGCTTCAAGGCTCAAATACCCTTTTCTTATCCCATGTTTTCTTATTTTAAAAAAGTAATTGTAACGTGCTTGGCATCTGTGCATTTACAAAAGATACTGAAATAGGAGCTTTGTACTTTGCTGCAAATAAAGTGCCTTCATTGAAAATCAAATGCTCTGCTCTTTGGAGATACCACAGTAGATTTCCACTGACGAGCT
This sequence comes from Squalus acanthias, assembly GCA_030390025.1. Taxonomy (NCBI): domain Eukaryota; kingdom Metazoa; phylum Chordata; class Chondrichthyes; order Squaliformes; family Squalidae; genus Squalus; species Squalus acanthias. The sequence goes on from CM059432.1 coordinate 101,519,284, forward strand.
CATCTTCTGTAATAATATAAAGTAGTGACATTTAATTCAAGTGTCAGTCTGTGATGGAGTGTATTACAAAAAATAACCTACTAAAATGTAAGGATTAGCTAACAATATTGGGGTTTTAAGACCTTTTTGAAGCAAGAAGTGAGGCATTCCCTTTTATACTCAGCTTTAAGATCTTGAACACATACTTTTTATTATATTTTATTTCATTTTGCACTAATAGTTCTATTCTGGGATAGAAATTAAGCAGATTTCAGAAGTTATTACAAATTAACATTATTTACACACAAATATCATTCTATTTTCATGAATAAGTGTCCCAGGAGCATCCTGTGAAATGGGGCTAGGCTGCAGGTGGTGGGAATGTCAACCTGTCCAATATGGAAATGGCTGCTATGGTGTGGTTACAAGAATGCTACTTTACTTAAAAAGCAGATTTACGATCCTTCACTAATATGTCAGGAGTTGTGCTGTTCGTAACAAGTGGTTTACTGATCCCTCTCAAATGTGTCAAGAACTGTGCCCCCTCCCCAGTGTGTCAGGAATTATGCTGCTTGTAACAAGAGATTGACTACCCTCCCCTCAATGTGTAAATAATTGTACTGCTTATAATGAAATTTATTACCCCCTCTGCCGTGTCAGGAGTTATGCTGCTTGTAACAAGTGACTTACTATCCCTTCCTCAATGTGTCAATAATTGTATTGCTTGTAACAAGAGATTTACTAGCCTCTCTTCAATGTCCTCGTAATTGTACTGCTTGTAACAAGAGATTTACTAGCCTCTCTTTCAATGTGTCAATAATTGTACTGCTTGTGACAAGAGATTTACTAGCCTATCCCTAGTGTGTCAGTAAATGTGCTGTTTGTGGAAATTTTTTTACTACCTTCTGTGTAAAAACTGTAATGTTATAGGAAGAGATTTACTGCTCATCCAACATATTATTAATTGTTTGAGGGAGCCAAGTAAAAGAAAACAAACTATTGCAGCTGTTCAACATGTCTTGACAATAGAAGGCTACGGCCCTGAATTACCTTGCTGTCTGTTCACCAGTAGAGGGAGCTACAAGCAAGTTTCCTGGGGGTTAAGTTAATTTAAAGATATTCCTGGTGCAACTTGGGTACCGAGGGGCATTGCCCAAGTAGAGGAAGTCAGCTGCTGTGTGAAAGAGGGTGTCCATTATCCGCATGATATGCACTCTGACAGCTCCTTGGTGATTGTTGCACAGATGACTTGTGACAGCCTGGAATGATGTGGAGCTGTACAAGTTATATAGGATTACATAGGATATACGGCACAGAAACAGGCCATTCGGCTCAACCAGTCCACGCCGGCGTTTATACTCCACTCGAGCCTCCTCCCATCTTTCCTCATCTAAATCTATCAGCATAATCCTCTATTCCCTTTTCCCTCATATGCTTGTCTAGCCTCCCCTTAAATGCATCTATACTATTTGCTTCAACCATTCCCTGTGGTAGCAAGTTCCACATTATCAGCACTCTTTGGGTAAAGAAGTTTCTTCTGAATTCCCTATTAGATTTCTTGGTGACTATCTTATATTGATGGCCTCTAGTTAAGCTCTTCCCCACAAGTGGAAACATTCTCTCTGTATCCACTCTATCAAAATTTTTCATAATTTTAAAGACCTCTATTGGGTCACCCCTCAGCCTTCTTTTTTCAAGAGAAAAGAGACCCAGCTTGTTCAAGTTGATGGCTGCTGTCACTTTAATTACCACGGAAAGAGCCACTGTGGTAGTGGAGCAAGTTTTCAAATCTACATGGTGAAGTGGGTAAAGGTGGCATCCTTGGAGAAGCGCAACCGGCAGATGCGCAGCTCTTCAGAGAGGTCCTTCTAGGATGAGTGTGGCGTGTACACACTTTGGGGAGGGTAATACCTGGTGGGTTGCTGTCCTCAGCCAGACTGCCTGATTCACCTGGCCTGGACATGCTGCTGATGCAACTCCTCCTCCATTTAATGGCATAGAATGGTATGCCCATGGGGAACGCCATTCCTTGTCCAAAGTCAATCTCAGTTTGGGTTTGGGATTGGGGGAAAGTCAGAGTATTTTTTCGGGTATAAGCTTACTCTTCGCGTAGCGACGACATTAACCCAGGAAACTTCTGTGTACTTGAGCAATGGAGCTATGTAAATGAGCCAAGGGGCTTTGATGGGCTTAAAGTTTGTACTGTTAAAATGATTGCAGAATCTTGCATTTAGCATAATAATGGCCTAAATTTACCCAAATGCACTAAAACACAAATTTGCACAACCTTCCACTGCAATAACAGCTGAAGCTAGCAAGGAAATTCAGGACCAATGCTTTCACACACTCCCAAAAATGCAGTGTTATGTCTCCACCACCCCTCTGAACTCTCAATTGTAGGTACAACATTGATACTGCAGGCCAGCATCTCCAAATACATTTTAATGACTAACTTTATTTAACAGAGATATGGTTTATATTTGCTCAAGTTTGGATCTATATTTTCTTCAAAGTCCAACTAAGTGTAGTTTGAAATAAAGTATAGGTCATGACAAGACAGCATCCATTGTGTGTGCCTACTGTCAATATACCAAAAGAAAAAAAAGATTGATCTTTCATTTACATAGCTCGTTTCACATCATTAGGACATCCTAAAGTGTTTCACAGCCAATTAAGTATTTTGAAGTGTATGCACTATTGAAATGTAGGGAAACCCAGCAGCTAATTGGTACACAGCAAGGTCCAACAAACAGCAATGAGATCAATTACCAGATCATTTGTTTTTGGTGGTGTTGGGTGAGGGATAAATATTGGCCAGGACACCTTTCCCTGCTCTTCTTTGAATAATGCAATGGCATTCTTTGGGGGTGATTTTGCCGATGGGGGCGCGTTGGAGGCGGGACTGCTGCTTGTCGGGTTTTAGTCCCACCTCCATCGACTTGTGGCCAACCCACGCTATTTTCCCTTGATTGACCTTGTTAAGCCCGCCCAGTGGGCTTAGCAGGCCAATTAAGGGAAAGCCGGAGACAGAGAACGTCAGCGTATGACGTTTCATCTGTCAAAAATTCTTTGAGAAGCTGTCAAACACTGACATTCTCTGTTGTTTGGTGAGTTCCTATACTCAAGGCTCACCAAACCTATTTCCTGAGCAGAAAACAGATGGCTATTGCATCGGAGAATGCAGCAGCCTTTCTGTCATCTCTGCCGTGGAGATGCCGGAGCCTCCGGATCCCCAACGATTGAAGCCTGCAGGAAGAAACAAAGGTAAGTAAACTTTTTCTAACACTTTTCACTCACCTCACATATTTACCTCTCCACACTTGCACCCATCACTCACCTCCACAACGCACTTTTGGACCGCTCTCACTCCCGCAGACCCACTGCTCGCCTCGCTGACCCTGGCGGGGTTTCCCGACGTTGGGAAGCCCGCACCTCTGTTGGAAAAATGGGGATAATCCTCTTAACTGCCTGTTAACTACCTGTTAACAGGCAATTAAGTGGCTGTAATCCCCTTCCCGTCTCCAGGAGACAGGACCCCCGCCTCCCCAGGCCTGGCAAAATCGCCCCCTATGTGTCCATCTGAGAGGGCAGTCAGGGCCTCAGTTTAACATCTCACCCGAAAGAAGGCACCTCCAAAGGTACTGCACCCCGTCAGTACTAAAGTCAGCCTGGATTATGTGTTCAAGTCTCTGGAGTGGGTCTTGAATACAGGACCTTCTCACTCAGAAATGTGGCCACTGAACCAACGCTGACACTTACAAATCAAAGAACACAGAGATGGATTCTTTTTTGCAGCAGCAGGTTTATAAATCCCTCTGATATTTTCTAACTCTAAAGATAAATGCGTATTTAGGGTAATCAAACAGTTTTGGTTGATTCATATGTTATATTCCAGGCAGATTTAATCAGTCATTAGTTACGTGTAGGAGTGCCTGCGGCTAATAAGTTTCCAGCTTCTTTCAAATGTTATTTTAAACACAAATTGTACGTGCAAACCACCAATTCTAGGTGTATTAGTACAGTTACTGATGTCTTAGTTGTGTTTTTGATGCCCAGCAGCTCCAAGAGAAAACTGAATAAAACATTGATATAATTTGTGGTCTTCACGGCCAGCCCCTCAGCCTTGCCATCTCCCGTGACCTGTCTAGTCCTACGGTCTCTATCGCAGACAAGGCCATCTCAGACCACTTCCTTGTATACCTCAGCTCCAACAAGTGCAAGAAGCGCGTGGACTTCTTTGTCACTAAGATTGAGACCATCTGTTCTACTATCTCTGCTGCTTCCCCCTTCCCTTTGCCCAACAAACCAACCTTCCCCTAGGCTCCTCTCGCCCTAGTCCTGAACCTGTGTCTCTCTCTAGTTTCTCTCCCATCTGCCCTTATGCCCTCTCCATCTTATCAATAAGACCCACACACTGCTCCTAGAACCCCATTCCCACTAAACAGCTGACCACCCAATTCCATGCCTGCCCCCATGCTATCTGACATTGTAAATGGTTCCCTCTGCTCAAGTACTGTTTCCTTCCTTTTCAAAACTGCCGTCATCACCCCCCTAAAAAAAATCCTCAACTGCTCTGTTCTTCTAAACTACTGCCCCATCTTCAACCTCCCTTGCACCTGCAAAGTTCTTGAATGCCATGCTGTCTCCCAAATCCATGCCCATCTTTCCCACAACTCCATTTTTGAATCTCTCCATTCATGTTTCCATCCCCGCCAGCACTGAAACGGCCCTGACCAAAATCACAAATGACATCATCGTCCTCTTGCAGCCTTTTACACAGATGGCTGAGCCATCCTTCTCCAACACCTTTCCTCTAGTGTCCAGCTGCCTGGGATTGTCCTCGCTTGGTTCCATTCTTACCTATCTAATTAGAGCCAGAGCATCTCCAACAATGACTTCTATTCCCACCCCAAACCATTACTTCTGGAGTTCGCCAAGGATCTTTCCTTGGCCCCCTCCACTTCCTCATCTACATGCTGGCCCTCTCTCAATCCCTTCATTGCCTCTATGTTGTCAGACTGGTTGGCTGATAGCCAGCTGTGGATCTGCCTCATTTTTCTCCAGTTGATACACTGGGAAGACTGAAACCACATTCTTCGGCCCCCACCACAAACTCCGTACCCTTATCACCAATTGCATCCTCCTTCCTGGCCATTGTCTCAGGCTGAACCAGACTGTTGACAATGCTATTCGATCCTGAGCTGAGCGTCTGACCCATTACCCTCTCCACCACATAGACCGCTGACTTCCACCTCTTTAACACTGTCCTCTTCCACCCCTGTCTCATTCCATCTGGCACTAAAACTGTCATCCATGCCTTTGTCCCCTCAAGACTCAACTATTACAATATTCTCCTGGCCAGTCTCCCATCTTCCACCCTCTGTAAATGTGATTTAATCCAAAACCTGCTGCCTGTATCCTATCTCGCAACAGGTGCCACTCATCTATTACCCCTGACCTCACTGACCCACAGTTCCCTAATGCCTCCAATTTAAAACACATCCTCATGTTTAAATTCCTTTGTCATCTTCTCTATCTCTGTAACCTCCTTCAGCCCTACATCCACCCCTGAACTTTGGAATGTTTTTTACATTAAAGGAGCAATATAAATGCAAGTTGTTGTTGTTCTCAGGGTTTGCTACATACAATTGGTTGAAGTCAAGAAAAATTTATAGGCATGACTGGAGAAAGATAGTAGTTATACCATTCAACTTTAGCTAATAACTTAAATTCTAAATCCACATAGGCCTGGAAAAGAAAAGTAAAATCCAGATCACTGAGGTACGATAAAGTCACTTTTGAAATTAGATTGCTAAACTATATATGCTGTATATGCCAGTTGTTCTTGTCAGAGGCACAGAAATATTGTCTGATTTTATTAGCAGTATAAGCCTCCACGTAATGTTCTGTGGCTGCATTGGCAGCTGCTTTCGAAAATGGCTTACTCCCTTGCCAGTCTAGAAATTGCATCTCAAGACTAGGCTTTTACTTTGGCATGATTCGGTAATAGGCATTTACATGTACTACCAGTTAAAAAAAGTGGCAAAAATCATGATGAAGTTCAAATATGTATGGAAATATAGGCTGCACTAGAATCACCCAAGTGGCATGTCACACCAATGCTGGATGACATCACTGCATGTTATTAAATGGATCATATATGTTCTCTAAATTAAATCTAAAATCTGGATATCAAAAGAATGAATGCAGCTCGAAAAGCTGTTACATCATAACATTTTCCACTCACATTGGTATGAAATGACACAAAAGATTAAACTTTGGTATTTCATCTACCACTGAGATATTACAGATTGTTATCTGGCAAGCGATAGAAGGCTTCCTGGTGTCTTGAACGTATTATATTATGTGAACATAGTCAAGTGAAGCATGATGCTCGATTAAGGACTCCACAAACATATAGATTTGATGAGCTGGTCCATCAAGCCTGCTCCACACTATGATGGTGGAGCATTGTGACTAAACACTTCTTTCCCCCAACCACCCACCCCACCTCAACTCACACCCACCCCCGCAGCCATGTAATCTCCTGGGAGAGGAAAAAAACAGAGAAATAAACTAGTCCAGGAGGCACTTCGATGAAAAGTCTAGAAAAAAAAAGGTATTAGGCTTACTTGTGAATCTTTTGGTATAGAATTTGGAGAGTTTCATGTCAGGACTATCACCAGACTGAAAGGTGGAAGCTTCAATAAATTAGCTTCTCTGCACTCATAGAACCACAGCAAACTCAATAATGAAGATGAGGAAACTCTGAAGTCCTGCATGGCTTGCCAGGTAACACAAGTTGAAAAGCAGGATGATCTGAATCAGAAGAATGATAAACAGCCTCCATTAAAATAGCACAGAGAGGAATTTCAGGTATGATTTTTGCGCTGCAAACTGCTGGAAATGCGATTTTATAATGGCAAAGCAACGTCAACGGGGCATCTAGCATCTCCTGAATGTCAGGCCAATGGTCTCTCTCCTTAACCAATGAAATTTAAGGGTAGAAAAAGAAACAGAGTAAATAACAGACAAGGAAATAGGGTGAATTACAATCAAATTAGATACAGAAAGAGAAAGGGCTGAATTTTGCTGGCGCTCAGAGTGTAGGTTTGGAGGCGGGTCCGCTGTTAAAATAAAGACCTGCATTTCTATAGCATCTTTCATGACCTCAGGATGTACCAAAGTTTTGCGCAGCCAATTAATTACTTTGTTTCCTGAAGTCTAGTCACTGTTGTAATGTAGAAAACGCAGCCAAATTACACACAGAAAGCTCCCACAAACAGCAATGCAATAATAACATAAGAAATAGGAGCAGGAGTAGGCCATTCCTTTAATATCCAAAACTCTGTCTCGATTATTCTTAATGACTGAGCATCCACAGCTCTCTGGGGTAGAGAATTCTAAAGATTCACAACCCTTTGAGTGAAGAAATTTCTCCTCATCTCAGTCCTAAATGGCCGACCCCTTATTCTGAGACTGTGACCCCTTGTTCTAGACTCACCAGCCGGGTGAAACATCCTCCCTGCATCTACCCTGTCAAGAATTTTATATGTTTCAATGAGATCGCCTCTCATTCTTCTAAATTCTAGGGAATATTGGCCTAGTCTACTCAATCTCTCCTCATAGGATAATCCCCCCATCTCAGGAATCAGTCTAGTGAACCTTTGTTGCACTCTATCTAAGGCAAGTATATCCTTCCTTAGGTAAGGAGACCAAAACTGTACACAGTACTCCAGGGTGGTCTCACCAGGGCCCTATATAATTGCAGTAAGACTTCTTTACTCTTATACTCCAATCCTTTTGTAATAAAGGCGAACATACCATTTGCTTTCCTAATTGCTTGCTGTACCAGCATGTTAACTTTCAGTGATTTGTGTACAAGGACACCTAGGTCCCTCTGAATACCAACATTTCTCAATATCTCATCATTTAAAAAATGTTCTGTTTTTCTATTTTTTCTACCAAAGTGGATAACTTCACATTTCTCCACATTATATTCCATTTGCCATGTTCTTGCCCACTCACTTAACCTGTCTATATCCCTTTGCAGCCTCTTTGCGTCTTCCTCAAAACTTACTTTCCCACCTAGCTTTGTATCATCAGCAAACTTGGATACATTATACTCAGACCCCTCATCTAAGTCCTTAATATAGATTGTAAATAGCTGAGGCCCAAGCACTGATCCTTGCGGTACCTCACTGATTAAAGCCTGCCAACATGAAAATCACCTGTGTATTCCTACTCTCTGCTTTCTGTTTGTTAACCAATTCTCAGTCCATGCTAATATATTACCCCCAATCCCAAGAGCCCTACTTTTATGTAATAACCTCTTGTGTGGCTCCTTATTGAATGCTTTCTGAAAATCCAAATACACCACATCCACTGGTTCCCCCTTATCCAACCTGCTAGTTACAACCTCAAAAAGATCAAACAGATTTGTCAAATATGATTTCCCTTTCATAAATTCGTGTTGACTCTGTCCAATCATATTGTGATTTTCTAAGTGCCCTGTTACCACGTCCCTAATAATAGATTATTCTAGTATTTTCCCTACTACTGATATCAGGCTAACTGGTCTACAGTTCCCTGTTTTCACTCTCCCTCCTTTCTTGAATAGCAGGATTGCATGTGCTACCTTCCAATCTGCAGGGACCATTCTAAAATCTAGGGAATTCTGAAAGATCAAAACCAATGCAGCCACTTTCCCTGCAGCCACCTCCTTTAAAACCCTAGATGTAGACAATCAAGTCCAGGGGATTTGTCGGCTTTTAGTCCCATTCATTTCTCCAGTACTATTTCTTTACTAATACTAATCTTTTTGAAGTCCTTCATTCTCACTAGACCCTTGGATCCCCACAATTTCCAGAATGTTTTTTGTGACTTCTTCCAAGAAGACAGATACAAAGGCCGGAATTTTCTGGGGGGTCAGCGGGCGGGATTGATGGTGGGTCGAGTGGGAAATGTAATATCTTTGACAGTGGACCCCTCTGTCAACCCACCGCCACGCGCTTTTCCACATATCGGATCTGTCAGCGCTGAGCAGACCCGACAGGCAGCGGCAGGCGACTCAATTCAGATAATTAGTGGCTTGTTTAGAGCCACATAAGAATGATTTTCAGCTTACCTTTTGCATTTGACCGCTCACCCATGGGGTCCACGCTGGTCATGGACCACGTCTGTCAAGCTGAGGCGGGAGTTCAGTGGCCATCGAATCAGCTGTTGAGTTGACAGCTTCAAATGTAAAGTAAAAGCTCCCACCTTACAGAGATATCTTCCCTCAGCCACAAGCTCTTCCTCACTGCATTTCCACAACAGATTCACCATGCTGCAAGTCTTTAAACAAGTCTCCATCCAGTCTGACCTCATTACCTCTCGCTTCTGTCATCTCTACTTCACCTGCCATCTATTCCATCAACATGGGGTCCCTTTATACTCTCCCACCTTGGTCCTCAGAATCCCACCACGATCAGCCCAACACCAGCAGCACTAGGTGCACCAGCAGCACCAACAACAACACCAACCTTCTCCACAATCAACTGATGCTGCACAGGACAGAGGGCATCAGCACTCGATGACATTGCTGCCTGGGAGGCCAGGGATAGCCTCACCATGGCCACATTTACTTCACTTGACGCTGTACACCCTGACTGCCACATGATGCACCAGGTTGGCACCACCCCACACCAACACCATAAAGCATCCCAACAATGTCCATGCCATTCCTTTCACACTCATCACCATTGCGGGGGTATGGTTATGTCTCACCATTCACTGCAACTCACTAAGCCACTTCCAAAGGTGCACACAAATCTGTCCAAGAATGCAAAGTCAAAGGAGGAAGCTTATAAAGTTGCCAGAAAAAGCGGGCAGCCTGAGGATTGGGATCTTTTTAGAAATCAGCAAAGGGGGACCAAGAAATTGATAAAGAAAGGGAAAATGGAATATGAGCACAAACTAGCGAAAAACATAAAAATTGATTGTAAAAGCTTCTATAGGTATGTGAAAAGGAAAAGACTGGCGAAGGTAAATGTAGGTCCTTTACAGTCAGAGACGGGGGAATTTATAATGGGGAATGAGGAAATGGCGGAGAAATTAAAGAAATACTTTGTTTCTCTCTGGAGGAAGACACAAAAAACCTCCCAGAAATACGAGAAAACCAAGGGTGTGGCGAGAATGAGGAACTTAAAGAAATTATTATTAGTAAAAAAACAGTACTAGCAAAATTAATGGGACTAAAAGTTGATAAATCCCAAGGACCGGATGACCTACATCCTAGGGTTTTGAAAGAGGTGGCCATTGGAATAGTGGACGCATTGGTTGTCATCTTCCAAAATTCTATAGATTCTGGGATGGTTCCTGCAGATTGGAAGTTAGCAAATGTAACCCTCGCTATTTAAGAAAGGAGGGAGAGAGAAAACGGGAAACTACAGACCTGTTAGCCTCACATCAGTAGTTGGGAAAATGCTGGAATCTATTATAAAGGATGCAATAACTGGGCACTTAGAAACTAATGGTAAGATTGGGCAGAGTCAACATGGATTTATGAAAGGGAAGTCCTGTTTGACACCTATTGGAGTTCTTTGAGGATGTAACTAGTGGAGTAGACAAAGGGGAACCGGTAGATGTGGTGTATCTGGATTTTCAGAAGGCCTTCGATAAGGTCCCACACAAGAGGTTGGTGAACAAAATTAGGGCACATGGAATTGGGGGTAATATACCAGCATGGATTGAGAATTGGTTAACAGACAGAAAACAAAGAGTAGGGATAAACGGGTCTTTTTCAGGATAGCAGGCTGTGACTAGTGGGGTACCGCAAGGATCGGTGCTTGGGCCCCAGCTATTCACAATCTATATCAATGATTTGGATGAGGGGACTAAATGTAACATTTCCAAATTTGCTGATGACACAAAGCTAGGTGGCAGTGTCAGTTACGAAGAGGATGTGAAGAGGCTTCAAGGAGATCTCGACAGGCTCAGTGAGTGGGCGAGAACATGGCAGATGGAATATAATGTGGATAAATGTGAAGTTATCCACTTTGGTAGAAAAACAGAAAGGCAGAGTATTTCCTAAATGGTGAAAGATTGGGGAATGCAGATGCTCAAAGGGACCTGGGTGTCCTTGTACATCAGTCACTGAAAGTGAATGTGCAGGTGCAGCAAGCCATTAGGAAGGCAATTGGTATGCTGGCCTTCATTACAAGAGGATTTGAGTACAGGAGTAAAGAAGTCTTACTCCAGTTATATAGGGCCTTGGTGAGACCACACCTGGAGTACTGTGTACAATTTTGGTCTCCTTACCTAAGGAAGGACATACTTGCCATAGAGGGAGTGCAACAAAGGTTCACGAGATTGATTCCTGGGATTGCGGGACTGTCGTATGAGAAGAGATTGAGTAAACTAGGCCTGTATTCTCTTGAATTCAGAAGAATGAGAGGGGATCTCATTGAAGCATACAAAATTATTGCAGGGCTTGATAGGATGGATGCTGGGAGAATGTTTCCCTTAGCTGGGGAGTCTAGAACCAGGGGCCACAGCCTCAGGATAAAGGGTAGGCCATTCAGGACTGAGATGAGAAGAAATTCCTTCACACAGAGGGTGGTGAATCTTTGGAATTCTCTACCCCAGAGGGCTATGGAGGCTCAGTCATTGGGTATGTTCAAAACAGAAGTCAATAGATTTCTGACTAGTAAGGGCATCAAGGGATATGGCGATAGGGCCGGTGAATGGAGTTGAGGCAGAAGATCAGCCATGATCTCATTGAATGGCGGAGCAGGCTCGAAGGGCCGAATGGCCTACTCCTGCTCTTATTTCTTATGTTCTTATGTTGATAATAAAGGTTTCAATTTTTGACACCACATTAAGAGAAACTTTACATGAACATTGCATAAAACACCCAAGTCATGGGAGAGCCTGGGTGCAGCCCTGCACCTTTGTGCAGTTATTTTCAGTATTTGCCGCACCTCAAGCTGTAGAACACTGACAGCACAAATGTCAAAATAAAGTTGGCCGCGATCCCTTTAAAGAAACCGGCTGATGACGCGTCATCAAATGACATCACCAGACCCGCCTCTTCTAATTGGCCGGGAAACGCGCTGGGCGAGCTTAACAAGCCCAATCAAAGGAAATTCATTTCACAGAGCGGGATTGAGCCAGAAGTGGGGTCGGGACCCGTCATCAATGTTGCCTGCCACGGACCCGCCGAGGTCAGCAAAATTGTGGCCAAAGTATTTGTTTAATGTCTCTGCCATTTCCTTATTCCCCATTATAATTTCTCCTGTCTCTGCCTATAAGGGACCCATGTTTACTTTCACTAATCTCTTTTTACCTACCTATAGAAGCTTTTACAATCTGTTTTTTTGTCTCTTGCTAGTTTATACTCATATTCTCGTTTCTCTCTCTATCAAAATCTTATTCCTCCCTTAGTGGTTTCTAAAATTCTCCTAATCCTCAGGTTTACTATTCTTTTTGGCAACATTACAAACCTCTTTCTTTAATCTAATACCATCTTTAACTTCTCTTGTTAGCCACGGTTGGATCGTTTTTCCCCAGGGGGTTTTATTCCTTAAGGGAATGTATATTTGTTGTAAATTATGAAGTATTTCTTTAAATGATTGCCATTGCTTATCTACCATCATATCTATTAATCTAGTTTCCCAACCTACCTTAGGCAACTTGCCTTTCATACCTACATAGTTTGCTTTGTTCAGATTTAAGACCCTAGTTTCGGACTTAACACAATCACTCTCAAACCCAAAGTAAAATTTGATCATATTATGATCACTGCTCCTCAGAGACTCCTTTACTACAATGTTATTAATTAACCCTGTCTCATTGTCCAATACTGGATCTAAAATTCCTTAGTTGGTTCCTCGATATACTGATCTACTAACTTGAATACATTCCATGGACTCGTCCTCTTCACTATTACTGCATATTTGGTTTGCCCTGTCTATATGAAAATTCAAGTCCCACATGATTATTGTATTACCCTTGTTACAGGCACCTCAAATTTCCTGATTTATACTGAAAAGATAATATTTTTTAGTGGTGTTGGTTGAGGGATAAATGTTGGCCAAGACACAGGGGATAACTCCCCTCCTCTTCTTCAAAATAGTACCATGGGCAACACGGTGGCATAGTGGTTAGCACTGGTGCCTCACAGCGCCAGAGACCCGGGTTCGAATCTGGCCTCGGGTGACTGTCTGTGTGGAGTTTGCACATTCTCCCCGTGTCTGCGTGGGTTTCCTCCGGGTGCTCCGGTTTCCTCCCACAGTCCAAAAATGTGCGGGTTAGGTTGATTTGGCTATGATAAATTGACCCTTAGTGTTAGGGGGGGATTAAATATGTGGGGTTACAGGGATAGGATGGGATATGTTAGGGGGAATTAAATACGGGGATAGGGTGGGATATGTGTTGGTGCAGGCTCGATGGGGATTCTGTGTGAGAAAGCAGGGACAGGGTACTGGATTTGGATGATCAGCCATGATCGTATTGAATGTTGGAGCAGGCTCGATGGGCCGAATGGCCTACTCCTGCTCCTAGTTTCTATGTTTCTATGTTTTATGTCCATCTGAGAGGGAAGATGGGGCCTCAGTTTAACAGCTCATCCAAAAGGCGGCACCTCTAGCAGTGCAGCACTACCTCAGTACTTTAAAGGAGTGTCAGCCTGGATTATGTGTTCAAGTCTCTGGAGTGGAATTTGAACTCACAACCTTCTGAGAGGCAAAAGTGCTACCAACTGAACCACAGCATTATTCTTGCAGCAATAATGTAGCAAAATAAGGTTGTGAATTTTGTGGGGTTTTTTCAAACCCCTATTATACTCTAAAATAACAGAAATTAATTTTCATTTTGGGCTAATTGGCATGGCTCCGAGGGATATCACAGCTGTGTAATGTTGTTACTTATTTAACAGTATTTTGGAAGTTGAATTTTCTACGATATGCCCATTTGGTTCAGAATTTATTTTTCTCCAGAACAATATGCAGCTTTCTTACTTGTACATTATGTAGCTTAATCCCCCATGGTCAGGATCATGGTAGAGTGGAGTCCAATTGATTTTATAAGACAATATATTGCAATTTAGAGGATTTTAGACTTGTAGGATGATCATTTTCGCTGAACATGATGTTCTTTGATTGAATAATGTAATGATGTAATTTTCGAACACATTTTTAGACAATTTGCTGACCACAATTTTACTATCAGTAATTTGTCTTGTTAACTCTCTTAACATTCACTGATGAAGTAGAGCATTTCTTGAAATAAATCAAAGGAAAATGCAGCAGCGAGGAAAATCAAGTAACACTAAAAAAAAAGTTCATTCTTGTATTTTGAATTTTTATTGAATATCCCCATTCAAAGAATACGGTTTCCCAATGAGTGAACTAATCTCTTTAAAATCCAGCTGAATAAATAGATAGCTGAGAATGGATTTAGTAGTTATAAGGCCTCTTACACTGTTCCAACGAAGCTCAATGTAAGCTCGAGGAACAGCACCTCATCTTTCGATTAGACACTTTACAGCCTTCTGGACTCAACATCGAGTTCAACAATTTCAGACCATAACCTCGGCCTCTATTTTTTCAGATGGCAGCTGCTGATGATTCAGCCATCCCCATTTACACCTCTTCTAGACTCATCTTTTGTTTCTTTACTTGTCCCATTACCATATCCTTTTGCTTTGTACAATCATACCTTTTGTCATTTAATCACTCCTGCCTTCCACCCTATCACAGACCTTCCTTTTGTTCTTTCCTCCCTTCTCCCCTTTCCCTGCACCTGTACTTGCTTAAAATCTGTTACAGCTTTAACATTTTCCAGTTCAGAGGAAAGGTCATCGACCTGAAATGTTGGGCTGGATTTTCATTGACCCGTGGAGGCGGGTTTGGAGGCGTGTGGGGGGTTAAAATTGCGAAAACTGGCGGGCGGGCACAAGTCCGCCTCCATCCCGCCTCCACGCAATTTTCATTAAATCGTGTCTGCTGGTCCTGACTCCGTCCTGCCTTTAAGAGGTGGGATAGGCTGTTAAGGCCTTTAACAAGCATTAAATTGGCTCTATAATGCCAGTTTGAAAGGCCTTTGTGATTTTAACCCTTGATCTACGTGAAGCACGCCTGTTCTGAACCACGATTGTGAAACCTGGTGGGAGCACAAGTGGCTAGCTGACTATCAGCTGCAGGTCCACTATTACAACGGAGATGTGATGAAGGTAGTAGTAGTATTAGGTCTGAAAGTCGCCTCTGATGCTGCTGCATTGAATGTCTTCAGAGACTGCCTGGCCTTTGCTGTGAGAGGACCTGGATGCAAAAAAACTCTCTCTCTCTCTCTCTCTCCTCCCTTGGAAATGCTGCTCATTTTGCCTCTCACAGCAAAGGCCAGGCAGTCTCTGACCTGCAATGCAGCAGCAATGATGACATCATCAGAGGCGACTTTCAGACTGAAACCACTAATTGGTTCATGGGTTCCCACATGTTGGAACTCAATTGCCCAATTTGGTGAAAATTGCATCAAACTCCCACATCCAATTGCAGTCGGGTGGATAACACGACCCCAACTCGCCCCAGTATCAAAATCCAGCCTGTTAACTCTGTTTCTCTCTTCACAGATGCTGCCTGACCTGCTGAGTATTTCCAGCCTTTTCTGTTTTTATTTCAGATTTCCAGCATCCACAGTATTTTGCTTTTGTGTTGTTGTAGTAGTTATAAGGTTAAGCATAGACTAAAATTGTTAACTAATCCAAGGGACACTACCTGATGCTAAGGCAGGAGGAAAATCTCATCTATGAGGCAGCAGACCATTGCTCAATAGTGCACATGTGGGGAATTTTTCTGTGGTGTTTTTTCTTGCCAATTTTTTCCCCATCCCCTCTTCCAAAGGTTTTTACTGTTCTGGGGTAGGGTTCCACATACGAAAGTCACCCTGCAGCACCTGGCTGAAGTGGGCATTACTCGTGCAAGACTCTTGACACTGAGTGTTGACTAGGTATTCAACCATGAGACATCACAGCTGAGCCAAATGAACACCTTCAGCAGAAGCCACAGAACAGCACACAGGTTCGGCAATTTTCCCTTTCCTCACTCAGAGCCAATGATGCCAATTGAACTACCCAACCAACCAATTCAGCACAGACCAGGGATCAAATCTTGGACCTTCTTGGTCTGTATGGCTCAGCTTCTCGCTGAACTATTCAGAGAGGCTCATAGTCTAGAGCTTGCTTGGCAACATTTTGGGATGAAGGTGAGCTTTGCTTCAGGAACCTGAATTAATATAGTTGATTTATAATAGTGTGGATTATATGCACCGTTGGGGAAACAGGCTTGGCGGGCTGAATTGCCCTTTCTCATCGACATGTGTAGGAAAGGGAAAATTGCCTACGAACAATGACAGACCGGTAAAGACCCACTGGTCCATCAAGCCTATCCCAAACAGTTGTGATGTGTATAACAATATATACACTCTCACCCCACCCAAAACCATGTGAACCTGGGAGAGGCAAAAAAAAAAAGGATTAAAAAAACCCAGGCCAATTTGGGTAAAAAATCTGGGAAATTCCTCTCCGACCCAACTAGGCAATCAAAACTAGTCCAGAAGATCACTCTGGCCCTGAATTCCCTGCAGTACCTACCTTCTGAAAGAGATGATCTCCGCACCCGCCAGAAACAGGTCCAGCTCTCGCTTGAAGGAATTCAGCGAATCAGCATCCATCGCACGAAATGGCAGCCTGTTTCAGAGGTCCACTGTTCTCTGGGAAAAGAACCACCTCCTGACATCTAACCAAGAACTAGCTTTATACAACTTAAATTTGTCATGTGTGACAAAGTGCATTGCCTTGAAGTATGGTGTACAGATCTCAAAACTCTATCTACACCAGCTGACCTCCGGTCCTGTTGCTCACGGTGCATTGTACGATATACAATCTTCTAAGGACAGAATATATTCTTCTCGTGCTATTTTACTGCAGCTGTTGGGCATAAAGTGAATGATGCTTATAATAAATAAATGAATGTAAAATTTATTACGTTAGATCTGGAAGTTATTTAGAAATTGAAATTAAATAGATGTAATTCATTGAAAAAATTGATTACATTGTATACAAAAAGGTTTCTCTATGATTTTAGAGCTTTCTCAATAAAGGGAATTATTATTTCAAATGAATTGGCAAAGAATTCCCCTCACTGAAATTTACAAGTGTACTTTCCCAGGTTTGAACTTGGAACCCTTTATTTTAAAGCATTTTTACTATCTTAATGTTGGAGGAGGGATGGTGTGGCCAACTGTGTCAAAGGTTGCAGACAGGTCGAGAAGGATGAGGAGGGATAGTGCACCACGGTCACTTCATTAGTTGCGAGGTGCTTTGGGCTGTCCTAAAAGATGCTATGTAAATACAAATTCTTTTTTTAAATCAGCAATTTTTGTTAAAGTGACTGCATTCTGCCTCAATCAGCCTGCTTATGAATAAAGGAGGTTTCTAGCTAGTTACGCCAACAACTGCCTGTACTGTTAACATGTGCTCTGCTCACGAGCAATGTAATCCAAACTCTCATTTTCAACAGTGCCGTTGAATTGAGGGCTTGCCAATTGTATAGCCAGCTGTGAGTCACCAGTTGGAAACTTGCTTCAGTGTTAGGCTGGCTGAGAGAGCAGAAGGCATGCATTGCAAACCATACTGCTGATTAAAACTGAAGTGCTGGCTTGAGGAAAAAAATGACTGGGAATCTAAGAAAAGTAAGTCCCACAGTGTGAGATTTTAGTCATTTACCCTACAATTGCGCTTGCTTTTCAGTAATTTTTGCTGCATCAAAGCACTTACCCAAATTATAATTGATCTTACCAGAAGAAATGTCTCCCTGTTTATTTGTTGCTTTCTTTGATCCATCTGTTTTATGCTCGTCTCTCTTTCTAGTTCTCTTTCTCTCTTTTGATCTGGTTCTCTAGATTTATGTGTGTGTGTCTCTCTCTCTCTCTCTCTCTCTCTCTCGTTCACCCACTCCCCGCCCACCCAATCGCTCCTTCTGGATGCCTGTCTCTAGACTTATCTCTCAGTCTATTTCACTCTCTGTTTCTCTGACCCCCATTAAAACTTATTTCAAAAAGCTCCAGCGTTCCTGGTTTACATGTTTTGAAGTTTTTAGGATAAACAAACTCAACTAGTGCTTTCAATCATTTTAATCAGTTTAATCATTTTCTATTAATTTTTTTACTTCTTTTTATGTTTGTGACAAACTTTATCTCTGGTCATCAATTTCTCAGTTTACGAGAGAACATAACATTAAAAAATATTTTGACTGGATTCATATTTCACCTCTTCTTTTGCTGGTGGCTGATGCAAACTGTTCATTTTTAATTCACGAGTGGTGATTTTCATTCCTGTTTGCTCCTTGCTAATCGCTACATTGCCAGTCTATTTCATTGTGATTTGGCAGTGTTACACAAATATGAAATTTGAGCCAATGACGTATAAGTCTGTCATACAAGGAAGTGTAAGATCCAAATGTGTTGGTCAAAATGTACACAAACGCATCATTTTCATATATATGTCAGATTACCTGTGGCATTGCTCATGACAAATGCTGCTTTATAAGGATAGAAACATAGAAGAAACAAAGAAAAATAGGAGCAGGAGGAGGCCATTCGGCCCTTCGAGCCTGCTCCGCCATTCAATATGATCATGGCTGATCCTCTATCTCAATACCATATTCCCACTCTCTCCCCTTGATGCCTTTTGTGTCTAGAAATCTATCTGTCTCCTTCTTAAATATATTCAGTGACTTGGCCTCCACAGCCTTCTGTGGCAGAGAATTTTATTACATCATATAAGCACGATATCATATAATGCATAAAGTTCTTTTATGCCACAAAGTGTAATCCTTGTTAAGTGCGCAAAGGCTCAAACCAGTCTGAATTTAATTATTTGATGAGAGAAGTGTGCTGGTTGAGGTCAATCAGAGTTTAATTGCTCTTTAAATTGCAAATCAAAATTTAGGATGGAATGCCTAGCTTTTTGAAAAAAAATCTGATTACTCAGGTTAATTTTAAGTGATTAGCTATAGACATTTAGGCCTGAATTTTAATCGGGAGGTGGGTTGGGAGCGGGGGTGGGTGGGCTGGACAGCTCGGAAGTGGTCAGCAAACCCGGGAGGTCGGGTTTCCCGCAGGCCCTGCTGAATTTAACGGCAGGGCCCGATTTGCATTGGAAACCTCTGTTTCCCCCCCACAGCCACAGATTGAGAGGCCGGCTGGCTGTGGGCGGGTAGGCCTGTGGCACCAGGCCGCAGAGAGGAGGAAGGGAGGGAGGGAGGGAGGGCAGGATCGCGTGGGGTCCAGAGGAGCACGGGGAAGGCTGGAGGAGCGGGGGGGGGGGGGGAGAGGAGTGTGGTCAAGAGCAGTGGGAGAACCAAAGGAGCAGGGGGGTGGTCGGGACTGATCAGGAGGCTGGAGGAGCGGTGGGGCGGGGGGGCCGTCCAGATCAATCAGAGGGCCGGAGGAGCAGGGTGGGGGCGCCGGATGAATTGGAAGGCCGGAGGAGCAATGTTGGAGGGGTGTTTGTGTTAGCATGAGGGGGCTGGAAGCGGCTGATCGAGGGGCTGGTGCAGCATGGGGGAGGAGCCCACATGGGGGGTCTCTGATCGCGGGGGCTGGGTTAGGCAGAGATGCTGGATCCAGGAGATAAGTGTAAAGGCACTTACCTCCTGGATCCAGCAGTCCGCGCCTTACTTTGGCTGGCGGGTCTCACGAGGCCTGCAAAACCCGACCAGATACAGTTAAATTTAAATTGGAGATTAAATCTGAGGCATGCTAGCCTGATTATAATATTTAAATGGCAACCCGCCTCCTGGCAGTGGGTTGCCTACCCTCTCCCCGGCCCGCCTCCGCTAAAACCGGAAGTGGGCGGGTTGGGGTCGAGATTCAGACTGTTAACACTTTAACTTCCACTTGACACCAACCCACCTGTTTTTTGGGTTAAAACTCCCCGCTTAGACTCTGATGTTAATCAGATAAGTTCTGTTCGGGAGAGTTTCTCTGACTGACTTTCTCTTTGAAAATGAGATTATTGGAGGAAATTTGCATAACAGCTGATCAGATGCAAGGAATTTACTGAAAATAAATAAACCTATAATTAAGTGTGACAGAGAAGTGTGACACAATTACTGTACTGCGACAAAAGGAAATGCAGGGACATGTACTCTTCAAGAAAGAGAGAGAGAAAGAGAGAAAAAGACAAACAAATAATAATTATAACAGAAAATTAATCATGAATATACAACAGGGGTAAAGAAGATTAAGGGCACAATTTTCACCGGCCCGTGGAGGCGGGTTTGGAGGCGTGTGGGGTGGGAAAATAGCAGATTCGGGGGTCCCGAACCCATCCCACCCCCAACCCGCCTCCATGCCAGTTTCCCAGGAGGCGGGTACCTGACCTGTGCTGGGACCCGCCTCCCCGAGGCGGGAAGGGGATTAGTGCCAATAAACGGCCTGTTAACAGGCAGTTTTTTGCCTAATCCCTATTTTTAGCCCTGAAGTGTGGGCTTCCCGACAGGTCCGAACCACGCCGATTTAGCGAGGCGGACCGTCGGTCTGGAGGGCTTGGAGGGGTCGAGATGTCCGGTGTGCAGGTGAGTGATGGGTGCATGAGGTAAGTGTGTTTGGTGTGTGTAAAGTGTTTTAAGAACTTGTACTTACCTTAACTTTGTCCTGCAGGCTTCCTTCCTTCAGTTCTCGGGAGTCCCTCAGCTCACCGGCACAGAAAGCAGAATGGCAGCGGAGCTGTCAAAAGCTGCAGTCTCTGCTTTCTGTGCTGGATTGATTTCTAACTGAGTCTAAGTACAGGGACTCACGTTAGAAATCATATTGTCAGTGTTTGACAGCTTCACAGAGCTGTCAAACGCTGAAATTTCATCTGTCAAAAGCTCTTGACAGATGAAATTTTAATGGCTGACGTCACCTGTATCCAAGGGACCCTTGATTGGCCTGCTAAGTCCGCTGGGCGGGCTTAACAAGGTCAATCAAGGGAAAATACAGTGGGTTGGCCACAAGTTGATGGAGGCGGGACTACAACCCAAAAAGTGGGAGTCCCGCCTCCATCACGTCCCCATTGACAAAATCCAGCCCTAACTGTCCAATCTATAAAAAGATATTCAACAAGTGTGCATGAAGAATAATGGAAGTGATAGAAGCTTTAGTGCACGTATCATGATTTAACAGAGACAGGTTGTTGTGTCTCAACAAGAGGCAGATCCTTTCAGAAAACATGTCAGGGTTTAGCAATCTTTCTTCTTCAAGATTTAAAAAATAAATGCCCTTAAAAAGCTAGGTATTGCAATGTCGTATCTTCTAAATTCATTGCTCAAAGGTGACATCTAGGCTTATGAAAGCAAGTCTTAGCAGCACCTTGCCAAGTACATAAGACATTTTACATTTTGATAAGACGTCCAGTGGGACAAACCCGAGTTTAGAATCCAGAATGCATACACAGGCTGGGTCACTCGGCATAATAATGCTTGCATTTATATAATACGCAGGAGAGAATAAACAATATATGACACAGAATTATACATAATCATCTGTCATTGCACTTCAGAACCAATTATCCTTCAAACATACCCACAACAGAATCCCTTCTCTCCTCTCCAACATACCAATGCCAAGAAATGGCTTCAATCAGCTATATCTGATTTGAGATCTTTCAGCAGAAGCAGCAGCCTAGGAATCCTGGTTGACAGTCTCAGAGATTTACAAATACATATTCATTTCCATGGAGAGCAATCCAGGGCAATATAAATTTCCCAGACTTCTCCAGAGCCTGTGGGAACCGTTTCTAAGTGACCTTGAATAATATTATAATTCAGTTGCGTAAATATTAGCTGCTAGAAATGTGCTCTCGGTTCACCAGTGAAGTCCCCAGTTCAGAATTAAAAGTGATATCAACTGTGAGGGGGAGAATTTCCCTTAGAGGGCCATTTGGGGCACCAAGTCGAAAATGTTTGAAAAGTTTGCGCCAGGCGTTAACCTTTTCAAACATTTGAGAAATTCCCATTTTTTGCTCCAAGAGGGAAGTGGAGCGCTAAACCAAGCGCTCCACTTGCCTCTTGGAGCGCAAGAGGCGGGGAATGTCCTGATCCGGGGCGAAGTGCTCAGCAGCACCACGCATGGCGCTGCCGCGTTGCTGGGGCTCTTCCCTCAATTAAAGGGAAGGGCTCCCCGCTGCGAGCTCTGCGGTTTTTTTCGGCATCTGCTGGAGCACCGGGGGTGCGGGAGTGCTGCACGATCAGCGATCACTCAAGCTGAGTGCCGAGCTGACTGTTGGTGGCACTCAGCCCCTGTCCGGTGCTCAGAATTTTTAAAATTTAAATCGGCAATATTTTTCATGTCGGCCAGCCACCGTGCCTTTAAGTTGCACCTCGCGAGCGGCCGGCCGGCCTCACTTTTCGCGACCCCTGCAGTAGTTAGTAGGGGGAATTTTTCTCCCGAGGCGCTGCGCCCGGAGATGACCTCATGATCTCCGGGCGCAGAAGATCGAGGTGATACCCAGTAGTGTCGCCGCTAACCTCCCGTGGAATTTCGCGGGAGGCGTGGTTATTGCCTCGGGCGGCCGCAAAGCCATTTGCGTCCCGTTAGCGCCTCCCACTGGAGGTACAAACAAGAGGAATTTCGCCCCCGAGTGTTTTAAAAATTCTTTAGAATTAATTTGTTCTTTATTTATTCAATGTAGCCAGAGGTAACGATTTTTGCCGAATACTATCGGCGGTAAAGAGGTGGCCAAGATGGGGTCTTAAGTTGAAATGGTGGTTTAGCCTGTGTTTAGTGGAAGTCGCAATCTTGGTAAAGGAGTTGAAGCCAGCGCTAGGAACGGCCACGTTAAACAGCTGACTGCCATTTAAAATGCCTGCTAGCGGTCATTAAAGATGCTGCATAGCATTTTGTTGACTAGCGCTTCAACTAACGCCCTCTCCTAACAGAGATCAGCTGTTTGTTAGTAAACACCGCAATGATGTTGATTTCAAGCACCACTTAAAGGGATACTCACCACTTAAAGGGATTCTCACCAGTTCATGGTCATTGCTGCTGGACCTGTGAAAAGGACCTCTGAAACACATCGGGAAACTTTCTGGGACACTTTGTCAGGACTTCACCAACACTCGAGCAACATTTATTCTGGAAATTCTCTGAGGGCTTCACCTTAAACGAGTAAGTGCTGTGCTGCTCCACCTTCTAGGAGTCACCAGGAGAAAAGGAATGCTTGGGCATGGGCATCTTGCTCGGGGTCCCCCTTGGTCTGGATGAGGAATTGTAGGAGGAGATAAGGCTAGGCAGAGTAGCACCAGCTGCTGCAGGAGACAGCGACAGGAAGGTGAGGTGGCCCCCGCTATGTTTGCCTTGGCTGAGTTTCAGCTGTCCCGAGGGGCGGAGGGGGTGCAGGATGGGGGTTGCTAATTAGGAGCCTAATACTTGTTTTAGAGCCCCTCCGAGAAGTTGGGCCACCTCGAGCAGAGCAGGCAATGGGCCTGCTCTGTTCAGGTTTTCCAAATGTGGATGTAAACAGCTGTCACCAAAAAGGTACATCAAATTATTTCTTTTCAAAAACTTTGATGTCGAGCCAGGAGGAGCAGGAGTGCTCCTCCCAGCTCCACAGCACTCCCAAGGGCAGCTGCCAACCTGCGATTGGCCCCTCTCCCCTTCTCACCCGCCCCCACGAGACTTACCGCTGCCGCAGAGACAAGCAGCCTGAAATACATCCGCTGCAATGGGCGAGCTGCCTGTGTTGACACGACAGGTGCTGTCAGCTTGCCTAAATTATTCAATTGAGGCCTGAGGCTCAATTTTCAGCTGGCCTCGGGACTGCGGGTTGGGCTGTAGGTTAGTTGTGTAGTGCCCATTCTGTATCCGAAAGCAGGCCCAGATGAATTTCTACTCGAGAGTGTGTAGAATGTGTATAACTGCTGCACTCTGATTTTCATACATAAATTTCTGTGCCACTGTGGTTATCACCTCATTTTGTCATGAGAATGCCTTAAGAACACATCGGCCTAGAAATTGGACATCATCAAAAACCGGCCAAAGTATATGCGGCCTCAGGTTTACGGCCGCTGAAAATGGCCGCAGTGCTAACTTACAGTGTAATGCCCTCCTGGTGGCGCTCATGGAAGCATACCACCCGAAGTTCGCGTCCAGGAGCGGCGTTCCAGCTTCTTACAGCCTCTGGGAGCGAGGCTGTGGTGTTCGTAAGGAATTGTGGGTAATTAAAAGTACTAGGAATTAAAGGGGCGATGGGTTCAGAACTAATAAAAATTAAAACGTGAAAAAAAATGCAGTTTTCAGCCCTTACTGCCTTTCAAAAAAAAATTAGCATTAAAACGTCCAAAATGGGAGTCTTCAGCACTTAAAGCTGAATTTCCTTCCAAACCTCAAAAAATGGGAAGTGCTTCAGCACTAACACAAATGGCTCAACAAGCCAGAGAAGGGGCACCCAGGGTCTCACACGCAGCACTCCAGCTTTGAGGAGTGGGGTCAACACTGCAAGAGAGGTCCTCTACCCACAGGGGCCTGGAGGCCCTCCAGAAAGAAGGATGTCCGACTACATCACCGAGGCCGTCACTGCCAGCAGTGTCACCCCCACCACCTGGCTCCAGTGCCCAAAGAAGCTTCATGACCTCAGACCACTGGTCAAGGTCAGTGAATGCATCTTCAAAAGCCATCTCCTACCAACTGCATCACTAGCCTCACACACTGCTCAATGCACGACTCCCCTGCCTCCCCCAGTCACTCACCTACAAACAATCTGTACCAATCACGAGGCACATCTCCCATTCCTAGCCTCACCTCACCCCCTTGAAGGAGACGGTGCTGGCCATTCTTGGCAGGGGCATGGCTGAACCCTTGGCCTGTGGCGGGGCTGAAAGAATACAAGATGCTGGTATCCTCATACGTTATCCTCCTACTCACATGCACTTCTTGCTTTCCCGCCCTCCCCTCACCACAACTCCACCCTCGTGCCTTCCTCATTTCACACCCAAGAAGTGCAGCTTGCCCAGCCAGTGGTTGGCCAAGAAGAGGGAGAGGAGCGTGAAGAAGAAGAAGAAGAAACACCGTCACTAGATTTGACACTCCCAGCCACCAGCTCCTCAAGGCCGACCAGCAAGGCGATTTGCAGTTTCCCCCACTGAAAGTCAGCAGCCTTCCACCAGCCATGCTGGGGTAGCACTGCATGACATCAGTAGGATAGGTAAAGACACACATAAGACAGCCACTAAAGGAATGCATAAGGGTGATGAGTTGATTTCTTGATGTCATATTGGATGGATAGATGTATATAGTTGGATTGGAAAGTTTGCTTTGTGGTGGCTTTTATTTCAGCATTGTGGCCAAGAGGATGCTGTGATGGTCAGTAACAGAGGGAAGGTAAGGTGTGGGGCAAATGTTGAAAGGGGAATTGGGGTTGTGGTCACTGGGACCACAGGCGGATTATTCCATCCCGGATATAAGGCCAGAAAGGGGCTGTCTGGGTTGCATCCTTCCTTCTGCTTCCTCCACTTCTGGTTCTTCCTCTTCTGCTTCCTCCTATTTGGCTTTTTCCTCTTCTGTGTCTTCCTCTTTTGTGTTTTCCTCTTCCTTCTGCGAGCAGATGCTTTACATCTGAAATGACAGCATAAAATGCTGGAAACACTCAGCAGGCCAGCCAACATCTCGACCTGAGACGTGAACTCTGTTTCTCTCTCCACGGATGTTGCCTGACCTGCTGAGTATTTGCAGCATGTTCTGTCTTTTTTTTACCTTCTGAGGGCTTGCAAGCGTCCAGCAGCACTCCCTACACACTTAAAAAACCTTTAGTATCTATTACAGCAAGCCACTACTTCAGTAAAAACATAAAAACCTAGTCCTAAAGCTTAAATGCAAACTTACCTGAAAGATGTGTGTGTCCCTTTAAGAGGTGCTGACAGCGCCTTTGTGAGTCTGCTTGTATGCCGGGTTTACCTGGCATGCTTAGGACGCAGTGCTGAACTCAGCACGAGGGTCGAAGTTCGCCGTGGTGACGTTAAGTCTGCCTGCCGTCACCACCCCACCATTTTTCTTTTCAGGACGATACCCCTTAATGGCAGCGCTACTGGGCTCACGAAAATGGAAGATGCCGCAGGACCCCCCACCAGCTGGCAGAAGAGCAGAGGCCGTTGCTTTCTCAACATTACACCGTGCTAACAGGTGGCGATAAGTTAGGGAATTTCTCTCCATCATATTTCATTCAGGATTCTCATATTGTCATAGCCATCGCTGCAAACAACTTGGCAGTCAAGTGAACTAGCAGTCATTTTAAAGTCCATGTAACTTAATACCCCTGTTCTACTGTCAGCATTTATAGTATTTTAATCAGCATTGCTGAAATACAAGATATAATTTTTATACTATGTTACACAGCTTATTTGATTCAATAATGCTGCAAAAATTTCTGACTGGACTTGTTTATACATCACCCTGAAGTTGAATAACTAAAACACTTGACAATTGATATATGAACTTTTATCCTAGTTGTTAGTGTATTTTAGATATAGTTCATGCAATCACTTTAATTTGATTCTATTTTCAGACATACCGATGGTTTAATGTGTTATTATAGTTGTATAACTTTTACGGGGAAATATTCCCATTTAATTAGCCATAGGTAATGCAAAATTTGAAATGGTCATCCTAACCATAATGAATCTAATTTTTGATCTATGGTAGAATCATTATATTGTGCTCTCACCCATGGTGCCAATTCTCTTGTACAGAATGATATATTTTTAAGCAATCAACAGAATTGTTGATTTTATAACACTCATGCCTAAAATACATACAGTATAAAAATCATTTCATGCTCATTAAATAACTTTTGTTGAATAACTTGCTGACTTAGTTTACTTTTACTTGCTTTCCCTTTCCAAGCTATGGCTACCATATTTGAAAATTCTCCAGAGAGGGCACCAATGTAAACAAGGAGGGTGGTCTAATGCCTCCCATCATCATGTGAAGTAGATTTCAACTCTCTTCAGAGCTGTTTGCCTACCCCTAAATGCAAAGATGTGCTTTAAAAAAAAACTAACAACTGCATTTCATAATGAAATACACAGTAAAATATCTTCTCCAAAATCTACCTGAAATATAATGCTGAAAATGGGCATCTGATGATAGAGGAGCAAACTTGGCTGCCAATTGATGGCATGGAAAGGTACTGCAAAAGCACTGGCTTATCACCTGGCGGTCATTTTGAGGGTAATCTTTTGGGACTCGGTAGTGGTATTCTCTGCATTTGTGATCTAAACATCAAGTAGCTCGTAAGCGGAAAATTAAACTTATGGGAGAATTGCCATGTGCAGTAACCATTCTTGTTTAGTTAAATTGGAACCACAAAACTGAGCACTTGGAAAAAAAACTCCTCAGATCTTTCAGTACTGATTATGTAATTATTCCATTTGACAAAATGATTTTGTTTATGACTGGGGTCAGTTATGTAATTTCACCTATATTTTACAAAATAACAGTTTGTCAAACCCCTGAGTTGTGATCGTGTTATAAAGTGTAATCTCTCCTAACAAGCTTGAAAATACTCTACAATTATTTTATAACTCTGTAGAAACACACAAATTGTCAGACAATTAAGGCGGCTCAGGGAGATAGTCCACTTTGTGCAACAACAAACCAAATCTTTTTAATGATACAAAAAAGTTTGTTAAAAGCAAGAAAAAAAGCAAGTGAGGTCCTTGAAAATACGAAAATGGCAGCACTGCTCAACATATAATTTTTACTCCAATACGTCACTTATACATTTGATTAAAATTGGCCTATGGCAGCAGCTGTTACTGCATATCATTTTTATTTGGTGGTACAGCAGCAATTATATTTATTTGTTCATTCAACTGGTTCTCAGCTTAAACTTCTCAACTTACTACATTTGCACTTAAAACGTAAAACCCTGTTGTTGTCCCATAGACTCCATACAATGGACACTGCTACTTAATCAAATTTAAAATACTTTCTGTATAAAATAAGCTGGCTGTGTAATTACCAATTTCAATTAAAAATCATGAAATGATTAGCTTTAGAAATAAAACAATAAGGGTTATTACTGTGACATTGGTTCAATCGCAGCTTTGGTGACAAAGACACAATTTAACATTGGCTCTGGTTGGCATTGTATTTCAAAGAGTGCACAAACATTACAAATTACTTAATTGCAATTACCAAAGAGAAGAGCTTCAATTTTTCTATTTTGTTTGGCTCTTTGTTATGTGAAGCATTCCTGACATCCAGATCACAGTTCAAATGCCCCATATTACAACAGACATTCAGATACTACTGGACAACTGGATTATGTTTTCCTCTGCTAATATTAATGAAAGGAGGAGAATCTACTCCATTATAATAAAAGATACATTTTATTGACAGACCTGACACATGTTTGGCAATAGCCCATAATCCAGTTTAAATTTCGCAGATCAAAAGTATTACTTGAGCTGATACCACTTGACTTTGTCCCAGCTACCAAAGATTCTAATAGTAGTTAGTGCCTCTTGCTTTCGTCATCTTCCTTTCCACTATTGTAGCAACATATTGCCAAACCATTAATGACAACCATAATACGTTAGAAAAGTTATTTGGTTTCAGCATATTCCCTACAAATATAAAGATATTTCCTTGAAATAAAAATTCAAAAGCAGATCAAGAGTTTGGGAAAATTCACCCTTAAATCATTTGCAGGTGCAGATGAATCAATAATTGGGCTCTGACACATCGAGTCCACCCATTGATTTCGAACAGTCTCATAATGGGATTTTTTTTCAGTAAACTGTAATAATTTGTAAAATTCTTTTGTTTCTTTGTGTCAAGTTCAGTCACATCATGTACAACAAAATTTAAAATCTTTCAGAAATTACAACGGTTTACTTTTGAAGAATGAGAAAAATCAGAGAGTATTAAAAACCCAACAGAAAACTAAAACCCTAATCTGAATAGGGTTTTTTTGAAAACAAATTTAGACAAGTAATGGATCCCTTATTCAAATCATAATAAACAGAGGTTTTTGACCTTGAATACACATTTTTAATATTATTACATTTTCATTGTTCTCCTGTTTCATTGATTATGTGTAGGGTCAAATCTGAGCTGCAGTCCTCAATATCATCTGTGCAACTCATGACCTCATAAAGTGAAACCAGTTCATATAAAATGAGAGGAGCAATATGATCTTAGCAATACATTCTGCAGTGTAGATTCAGGATTCAAATTCTGCATTTTAATAAGGTATCCAACATCTGCCAAAATGCTTGAGTTATAAGGGAAAGATTTACTCCAATCCAAAGCACTTGTTTACAGCGTAATAATTTAATGTAAGAAAATAAAATAGCATTATAAAATGCAATTGACAGCATCAAACAACATTAGCGAATAATGAATAGTTCTTCCAGATGTCTCAAGTAGTAAATTAAAGGCTTGATGGAATTCATTTTACTCACCCTTACAAATGGGAACAGGAAAATCCCACGATGCAGTATTCCCTGAGCTGGCCATACAGGTTAGTTGAGGATGTCCATCGAGGATATAACCATTCACACAGGAGTATGTGATCTTGTCTCCAATATCAAAGCTTGTACCATGAACGATGCCTCCATGTGGTACACCAGGGTTTCCACAAGTGCTGCTTTGCAACTCTGTCCAAGAAAAAAATACAAAATGAAGATTGAGTCCAACAGTAGGTTCCAAATTGATCCATCCTCTAATGAACATTTGGGCATATCTTTCTTTGGCCAATAATGCAAGTGAAAAAGTTGATGCAAATATAAAATGGGGAAAACCCACTTTACATTCGCAAGGACTTTTGCACTCATTAACAATTGGAGGAAATTATACCTCATTATGTATAGTGCTTAGGAAGACAGCATATTAGTAGTCATCAGTATTATGTTCTAATTATTACAAATTAAATTTACAAAGTAATTTTTTTCCCTCCATTTTTCCCCTCCTCGCCTGACTCAGGCTTTGATGGACAATGGTGCTGATTTCTCACTCAAATGGCCATACTTCATTTGTAAACCTGTGTAACCACATATAGGGCTGGATTTTCTCAATGGGGGCGCGTTGGGGGCGGGACTGCTGGTTGTCGGGTTTCAGTTCCGCCCCCAACGACGTCCAGTCAACCCACGCTATTTTCCCTTGATTGACCTTGTTAAGCTCGCCCTGTGGGCTTAGCCGGCCAATTAAGGGAAAGCCGGTGACAGAGGACGTCAGCGTATGATGTTTCATCTGTCAAAATTTTTTGACAGATGAATCATCAGCGTTTGACAGCTTTGAGAAGCTGTCCAACACTGACAATCTCTGTTCTTTGGTGAGTCCTTGTACTGAAGACTCACCAAACCTCTTTCCTCAGCAGAAATCAGATGGCTGCTGCATCTGAGAATGCAGCAGCCATTCTGTCATCTCTGCCGTTGAGATGAGGCACACCCAAATCCCCAAGGGTTGAAGCCTGCAGGAAGAAGCAAAGGTAAGTAAACTTTTTCTAACACTTTACACTCACCTCTCATACTTACCTCTCCACACTTGCACCCATCACTCACCTCCACAGTGGACTTTTCGATCCCTCTCACCTCCGCAGACCCACTGCTCGCCTCGCTGACCCTGGCAAGGTTCGCAGCTGTCGGGAAGCCCACACTTGCAGGGGTAAAATGGGGATAAGCCTCTTAACTGCCTGTTAACTATCTGCTAACAGGTAGTGAATTGGCTGTAATCCCCTTCCCTGCCTCGAGGTCCCTGCGCGACTTGGGGAGCCGCCTCCCGGGAAGATGGCACAGAGGCGGGTTGGAGCGGGTTCGGTACGCGCTCCCAGTTTCTGCCATTTTCCCGGCAGTCCTGCCTCCATACCCACCTCCCCAGGGCTGGGAAAATTCCCTCCTAGTTTCCAAAATCACTCAGTTTTGTTAAAACTGCTTGTGTTTTAGGTAGTTCTGCTCAATTTGGAGTCTGCTATTTTACACACAGTGCCTCACAATACAACCTTGACAGAAATATGCTCTGAGTTAATATATTAGGCCATTAATGAAGATTTATGATGTAATCACCATGGGGGTAAATTTCCATGGGACTTCTCCCACTCCGCCATTGTAACTTCACTAGAAACCACGTTTACGCATGTAGGTGAAGTTTCAGTCAAACTTCGATCAAAGTTACAGCAGCGGAATGGGAGAGACCCCGGGGAAATTCAGTCCCCATGATTGTTATCAAGAAATAATTTGTGGTTGCTTATTTGTAAACGATACATATTGTACTACGTTAAGATAGAAAACGACTCAAGGGATAGAATCGCTAGGTGTTAACAATCCACTGCATGTTTGTAATACAATGTTTGCATACAACAGAAACCATTTTCAATTTTCTGATTTATGAGACTGAACAGTCACTATTGAATTGACTGAATAAGCAATTTATTTTATTCTGTCTGCCAAAATGAGGCATTTCAATGCAGGGAATGAGACATTCTTCTCACTGCATTCTGTTGTCGAGCCTGCATTCGTTAAATAATCAGAATTGCATTCTGTGACAAAGTCAAGCATTCGCAATGTCATGTATTGCAAAGATTAGAGCTCTGATTTTAACTCGGGGCCAGAAATCAGTGTGAGGCTCACAGGGTGAGTGGGAGGCTGGCCCTAACTTGCGACGTGAGGCCCAGGCCATTTTAACTGCCGGGCCTCATGATCATACTCCAGGCCCAACTCCCGCACGAACCCGGCAGGAATGATCTGGAGGTCGGCAGGCGGGAGCAGGGCAAGCACAGCAGGAGACCGTAGAGCAGCACTCCACCTTCTCGGCACTTCTGTGATGTTTCCATTGTCTGCACCATGGTCTGATGGCCTAACTATGGCTCAAAAGTTGTCTACCTTTTTAAACAACCATTTTTAATTGAAGGCTGTACTTATGAGGTGATGAATGTTAGTGCTGGAGAATGGATCCATTTCTCTTTCAGGCACTCAATGTTAGCAATAATTACTCCCAGGTTAGAAACAGAACAAAGCTTCTCCTTTTCCCCCATTTCACAGACCAGTCATCCTGTGGTTTCTCTAACTGAGACTGTCAATTTAGAGCAAATTAGGGTTAGTTTTATGCTAGGCGTTCCTGTCGATTAGGAACTGGATTGCAACTGCCTGATTTCATTTCACATGAGCTTTTCACCCAATCAATTCACAGTAAACTGAAACCGAGGTCCAAGAGGTCAAAGAGCAATGTTTAATCTGCAGCATCACCCAGTCTCCTAGATTCATAGCTACTAAGAAATGTGTTGACACTGTCCAAACCCAGTTTACTAGAAATCTATAACATTTATCATAAAGAGATCATCGTTGTAACTGACTGGAAAACCCAGCATTAAAATTGCACCTAACTTGCTCTAAATTGGCATTGACTGTTTAGTTTCAGTTTGCTGAATATAAAGATCAAATACACTGGAGTCTTATGCAATAGGTGGGATGGACAAAATATTTTGCGTTGGACAAGACTCTAACACCAGGATTAACTAAACTATTGCTGGCTATACAAGGAGCAAAATTGAAACATAGTAATAATTCACATAGCTATAGCTAGCCTGTGTAATTTTCATGAAACAGCTGATGAAATAAAACCTGGTATGACCTTAGTTCAGCTCATGTGGTACAAGAACAATTCAGTTCAACTCATGTGACACATGCCAGTGACAAAAAAAAACACAAAAATTCTACTTGTATATATGTTACATAGAATAATATTGATGGGACATATATTCCAAGGCAGTAACAGAGCTCATAGTTGGAATGCTATTAGTAAACTACACAAGCTTAATTTCTACAATTACTGCGTTATTTCACTTCCTTGATGCATTACTGCCTTCTAACACATTTCAACCTGTGTCGGGGCAGAGTGATTACGAGAGCTGTGGAGGAGGAACAATCTGAGTTAAAAAACCCGTATCTTTCGTTGGTGGCCACAGGGGCCGCTGAAAAGTCCTGAGACGAGTAGGACCGGCTCCTGCCCCACTCATCGCCAACCAGTCTCATAAGCCTATCTGAGCACACTATGAGGGTGTACATCTTTCCATTGCCTTAGCAGGGTAATATACAAGCAATCCTGCTTCCCATGGCCCCAATAAATTTTAAGAAACTCATTGGCCCGGTATTTGCGGTCAGCGGCGAAGCAAAGGCGTTTGCCGCTGGCCCCGAAGAAAGCTTCCCGTAGAGATCTCGTGTTTTCTGTGGCAAGAAGTTTGCCTTTTTCGACGCGCAAGTGATTTCAGTGCATTATAATTAGAATCCCCTCGCGCAATCTGCTGTGACATCAACAAGCTGTTTAAGCAGCCAATCACATTGCAGAATTCTCACACTCAGGGAAGCAGAAAATGAGAACCTGCTTTTATCCCGACTTTTTAAAAATGTTACAGAGAGCAAAACAGGGCTCTCACATGGGGATATGGTAGCACCTGAAATAAATATGAACAAACCTATATTTTTATAGCACCTTTCACATCCACAGCACACCCCAAAGCACTTCACAGCCAGTGAACTACTTTTGCTATGTAGTCACTCTTATTATGTGATCTAAAGCAAAAGCCAATTTGTGCATGGCAAGATTCCACAAACAGCAAATTAAATAAATGACAAATTAATCTGTTTTGAAAGCATTGAATATCGGGAGAACTCCACTGCTCTTCTTCAAATATTGCCAATAGAAGCTTTTACACCCACTTGAATAGGCATACAGTGACTTAATTTAATGTCTATTCCAAAAGACAGCACCTCAGACAAAGCAGCATTGAAATAAATGCGACACAAAGAAGTCCTAATAAAACTGAAGTCAATTGGGATCATTGGGAAAACTCTCCAGTGGCTGGAGTTGGGCAGACAGGGGAGCCGTGTGGCAAATCCCCCTGACACCACCAGTGTGAGGCCTGGTGATATTCCAGGCCTTATTTACATACTGCCAGTCAGTTTCCCACCCAAAACCAGAGGGACACGGCAGGAGTCCACCGTCAGCCATGAGAGGTGGTTTCTGGAGAGCATCCCGAATTTGAGGGAGGTTGGGGACCCGGGGCAGGAGAGGCTTAAACTCCTCAAAAGAAAGAAAAAACCTTACCTGTTTGGGCCTCTTCTGGCCCCAACTCCTCTTCCTGCTAGATTAACCTGGCAGGAAAGCCACAACTGCTTCCTGGCTCAGACCCACAGTTAAAGTAGCAGTCAGGCCCTGATGGCATCATTGGAGCCCAATCAACATATTTAAAGAAGGATCCCACCAGTGTCTGGCAGGTGCCCTTCTCGTTTGTTCAGAAGAGCAGGTTAAAACAAGAGGCTGCAGGAAGAGAGTGGGACATTGGTGGGTGAGCCTCACGGGTGATTTTAACTGCCTGTCCACCAGTGTGCACCAGGCTGGCAGGGTTAAAATAGCCTCTAATAGTTTACAGTCCCTTCCAAATGTTAAGTAGCAAAAAGAAGCTAAAACCAAGATACTAATTATATATGTGATGAATCAGCCAAAATTTATGGGGAAATAATTCATACTTTAAGAAAGATGTCAAGGCCTTAGAGAGGGTGCAGAGGAGATTTACTAGAATGGTACCAGGGATGAAAGACTTCAGTTACGTGGAGAAACTGGGGTTGTTCTCCTCAGAGCAGAGAAGGTTAAGGGGAGATTTGATAGAGGTGTTCAAAATCTTGAAGGGTTTTGATAGAGTAAATAATGAGAAACTGTTTCCAGTGGCAGAAGGGTCAGTAACCAGAGGCACAGATTTAATGCCCCAACTCCAGCCACTGGAGAGTTTTCCCAATGATCCCAATTGACTTCAGTTTTATTAGGGCTTCTTTGTGCTGCATTCATTTCAATGCTGCTTTGTCTGAGGTGCTGTCTTTTGGAATAGTCATTAAATTAAGTCACTGTATGCCTATTACCACCTCATCTTGCCTTGAATATCTCTTAATGTCTCTCAATGTCTCTTTATCTCTCCTGCTTTCTATCCTACCACTGACCTTGCCTTTTGTTCTTTCATCCCCTCCCCCTTTTCCCAGCATTATACTTGCTTTAAAATCTATTTCATTTCCTGCTTTTTTCCAGTTCTGACAAAAGGTCTTTGACCTGAAACGTTAACTCTGTTTCTCTCTCCACGGATGCTGCCTGGCCTGCTGAGTTTTTCCAGCGTTTTCTGTTGTTATTTCGGATTTCCAGCATCCGCAGTATTTTGCTATCAGATTTAATGTAATTGGCAAAAGAACCAGAGGCGACATGAGGGGAAAAAAATCACGCAGTGAGTTGTTACGATCTGGAATGCACTGCCTGAAGGGGTGGCGGAAGCAGATTCAATATTAATTTTCAAAAGGGAATTGGATAAATACTTGAAAAGGAAAAATTTGCAGCACTATGGCGAAAAAGCAGGGGAGTAGGACTATTGGAGAGCTCTTTCAAAGAGCCGACACATGTACGATGGGCCAAATGGCCTCCTTCTGTGCTGTATCGTTCTATAATTCTATGACATGTGCTTCATAACTATTTCAGGGGTTTCATCATATTGGAAAAAGGAAAGATTTAAAGAAAGTAATAGCAGATGGAGCAAATCGTGCGTTTTTTGAAATGTGGGGCAAACTGACAACTGATTCAGTGGTGATCAACATAAGACTAGATAAGAAATTTCTCTGCCACACCTTCTAAGGAAATGATTGCACTGAACCAAAGTATAGAGGAAAGGTTACCGACTATTTGTTTCCAATCCATCTACATTCCTGTCACTATATAGAACATTAAACAGCCGTGAAGAGTAAAAGATAATGCTAAATATGTAAATGTCTGTGGGTAATTTCATGCCAACTTTTCATTTTGCCCATTTGAGTTTCACTAATTACATTTCCAATGCTGCTGAGAAAACAGCTGAAATCTAACATAGTAATTAAGGTGCCATGAGGTATGAACATGAAAGCCCTGAACCGATCAGAGATAATTATCATCAGTACATCAAACAAAGAAACGTTTGCTAAATTATGCTTCAAACTATAACAAATATTATACAAAAATTTGACCCCTCTTTTCAATTATTAACCGAAGTACAAGAGCAGTAGCCAGTAAGAGGTTGGAGAGTACAAAATTCAATTCCAGGGTTGTCTCAAGTTAGTTGGTTTCAGATAGGGTGCTGATGAGGGTACTACAATTTGCCTAAACACCCCTGGATTAGAGACGGAACATCAGCCAGAGTTCATTTTCAGGATTACCACCCAGCGGTCCTTGTTGGAAGTGCACTTGGACATTAAGGCCACGATTTTGCCGGTGCTCAGAGAGGCGGGTCAGAGGTTAAAATCCTATTGATTGACGGCGGATCCCGAACCCGCTGTCAACCCACTTCCAAACAGCTTTCCCAAGTGTCGGGTCCCTGATTTGCGAATGGACCCGACAGCTAGCGGCGGGAAACAGATTAAAGGCAATTACCTGCCTATTAACAGGTACTTGCCAGTAGTTTTCAGCCTGTTTTTGGATTTTCCCACTTCTGGGTCGGGTTTCCCGATGTCCGGACACCACGCCAGGTAAGTGTGGTGTGTTGTGAGTCTGGTGTAATGTTTGTGAAAAGATGACAGCTGCAGAAGTGGTGTGAAGGATGCAATGTTGCACATGGTGAGTTTCAGAGCAAAGAAAATGTTGGTTACTGCATTTTTAAAACATATACATATTTCTTTAGCTTAGAAGGTTTGAAATCCAACTATATGCCACCTCATTGGGAGAACCTCTCTCACCAGTGACAGATTGCTTCTGTCATCTCACCTACAACTGCCATCTATTCCAGCATATGGAGGGAGTCATTGGAGAGCCTGGGCACAAGAGTTCACCTTTGTGCAGTGATTGTCAGTGTTTTCAGCACCTCAATGCTGTCAAACACTGAGAAATCAACTGTCAAAATAAAATTGTGCATGGTCCCTTTAAGGAAACCGGCTGATGACACGTCATCAAATGACGTCATCAGACCCGCTTCCTGTTAAAGGGCGGGCTTAACAAGGTCAATCAAGGGAAAATCACATCTGTGGAGCGGTGGGTAGGACCGGAACCCGGAAACCAGCTGACACGCACTCATCCCGACACCGAATGCAAAATCGCGGCCTAAGTGAGGACACGATTGAATTTAGTGCTGTATGATATATGGTTAAATACTTTAATAAAAACAGAAAATGCTGGAAATACTCAGCAGGTCAAAGTTAAATAATTTGTTGGAACTCATTGTCTAGACTCACACCTGAATTATGGGCTATTTAGGCAAGGTACTGGAGGGTAACTGGCACCCATGAAGCCATACCCCATCTTTGGGAGAGGAAGCGAGAGGTTTAGCAAAAATAAAGCACAAAACATCAACAGGAAGATTAAGAAAAACACAAAATGCCAAACTTTGCTGGTCTCAGCCAAGTGTAACTTCTGGATTATTAAAGTAAATTTCCGAACAAACTCATTGGGCTCGATTTTACCAGCCCTGAGGAGATGGGTTTGGAGGCGTGTCAGCTGGTAAAATCGGAAAAAGTGGCTTCAGACACCCAACCTGCCTCCATCCTGCCCCCACGCGATTTTCCTGAGTGTCTGTACAGCTGCTCCCAAACTGACCCGACTCCAACCAGTGGGACAGGTAGTTAAGGCAGTTAAGAGCCTGTTAACTGCCTTGATAATTCTATTTTGACAGAGGTTTCCCATTTTCCTGCCTTTGGCTCCTGTTTCCCGTCTTATCAGAACTGGTACAAAACTTTAAAAGAACTCCTGTAACATGGCTGGCATTCAAATGCAACAACGTTGTTGTTGGAGGTTTGGGATAAGCTTTTGCAAATCTACTGACCTTGTGTCTGGTCAAGCTGACACACATCTGCTGTTTGAACTGATTGGAATAATTTTAGGCCACTTTGAGTGTGCGCTTGCAAGCTTCTTGCCTCAACTGAAATCTATAACAACGGGATGGGAACCATTTACATCCTTTCACCCTGGTCACCAGATTTGGAGGAAGAGCAGCGCGGCTTAGTGCTGCCGGATGAACAAGTGTCTCAGCACACAGCCTCCTTTGGAGGAAGATGAAGAGGAAGATGAAGAGGACGATGAAGAGGACGAGGAAGAGGATGAGGAGGACGATGGGGAGTGACGCCTTGCGGGGCCGGATGTGGCCAATCCAGCAGCAGACGACCACATTGCTGGCCGTCAGGCAAGGGATGCAGTCATCCATGCCAGATTTGCGTAATCTTACGCTTCAACCACAGGTGGCTGGCACATGGAGATGAATATAAGTCCGACATTCTCAAAACCCCAGGCATCATCTGTCCAATAAACGGTGGTTTGCGCTCAGGGTCACCACCAACATTCTACATGGAATTCGCCCTGAGCTCTCACTCTTGAACTTCTATTTCCCAGAACACAGAGGCCACACTTTAGGTGATCTCAGCATTTCATTAAACCTTTTTCCACACTGAACCCAGATGCGTCTGCACACAGACCTCAAGCTCACCTCCTCAGCAATTTGCAGCCAAGCTGCCTTGGTTTACTGAGGAGGCCTCCTCCTTCCGTTTCCAGGGAAGAGGAGCTCTGACGTCCTCTAACTCCCTCAACAAGAGCCTGGAGAGAGCCCTCATTGAACCTGGGTGCAGCCTTAGTTATTGGGGCTGCCATTCCTGCAGCAGCCAGGACTTTTAAGAGAAAAAAGCATTAATATCACTAAGCCAATTATTGGAACAAATCTGGCATCATTTTCATTTCATAGTCAGATTATAAATTGATATATAAAAAAAAATCATAAAAATCTTTCTGGAAAAATATGACCCGCAATTTAATTCATTAAATTTTGTTCAGAACAGACGCTGTCAACTCCCCTTTCTATATATTACTGCACCAAACCATCACATTGACATTTTTCCCCAAAGGGGACATGGCCCCTTTAAATTTTCTTTCAAACAACGCGTCATCAGACGCGAGAAACTGACAGCCTCCAAGCAATTGCCTGGAGGGACCCGCATTATGGCTGTAATGAGGCCAATCAACGCAAATTCGTAAGTTCTGGGATGCGGCTGCCGGAAGCGGGTCGGAAAGCCTCCGAGCAGCGGACCCGCACTCAAGCCGCCTCCATTAGTAAAATCGCGGCCAAAGTCTCCCTTTTTTTCATGCTGTGCTTCTATTCTGAGGGGCACAGAGAAAAAAAAAATAAAGATCTTCCAATCTTCCTTAGATACAGGGTGATGCCAAAGGACTGGAGGACTGCGAATATTACACCCTTGTTCATGAAAAATAGCAATTACAGGCCAGTCAGTTTAATGTCGGTGGTGGGGAAGTTTTTAGAAACAATAATCTGGGAGAAAATTAACAGCCACTTGGACAAGCATGGACAAATAAAGGAGAGCCAGCATGGATTTGTTAAGGGCAAATCGTGTTTGAGTAACTTGATTGAGTTTTTGGTGAGGTTGAAGAGGAGTGGATGAGGGCAGTGCAGTTGTTGTTATGTATATGGACTTTCAAAAGGTGTGTGATAAAGTACCACATACTAGGCTTGTTAGCAAACTTGAAGCCCATGAGATAAAAAGGGCAATAGCAGCATGGATACAAAATTGGCTAAGGGATAGAAAACAGAGAGTTGTGGTAATGGCTGTTTTCCAGACTGGAGGGAGGTATACAATGGCGTTCCCCAAGGTTCAGTACTAGGACCACTGCTGTTTTTGATATACATTAATAACTTGGACTTGGGAGTATAGGACACAATTTCGAAAATTGCAGACAACACAAAACTCGGAAGTGTAGTAAACAGTGAGGAAGATAGTAATAGATTTCAAGAAGACATAGACAGGCTGGTGGAATGGGCAACACATGGCAGGTGAAATTCAATGCAGAAAAGTGTGAGGTGATACATTTTGGTAGGAAGAATGAGGAGAGACCATATACACTAAATGGTACAATTTTAAAGGGGGTGCAAGAACAGAGAGACCTGGGGTGCTTGTGCACAAATCTTTGAAGGTGGCAGGACAGGTTAACAAAGCAGATAATAAAGCATATGGGATCCCGGGCTTCATAAATAGAGGCATAGGGCTGGATTTTGTGAATGGCGACGAGTTGGAGGCAGGACTGCTGCTTGTCATGTCAATGTCCCGCCTCCATCCTCGCCTGACCAACCAGAGGGATTTTCCCCTGATTGACCTTGTTAAGCCCGCCCTGTTCTGTGAAGCTGTCAAACACTGACATTCTCTTTAGTTTGATGAGGCCTTGTGTTCAGGACTGATCAAACTTTCCAAATTTGTAAATTTCATATGGCTGCTGGTACGGAGGTTCCAACAGCCAGTCTGTGAAATTGACAAGGAGGATGTCGGCTCTCCCGATCCAGTGCGGCTAAAGGCTGTAGGAAGAAAACAAGGTAAGTGAACACTTTTTTAAACTTATCACTCACCTTGCATACTTACCACTCCACACTTGCACCCATCACTCACCTCTACATCTTACTTCCAGGTGCTTCCGACCGCTGCAGACCTCCTCCACGTCTCCTCCAACCCGGCGGGGTTCTCTGAGGTCGGGAAGACTTCACCTGTGAAGGTAAAATGGCACTAATCCTTTTTTCTGCCTGTCAACTACCTGTTAACAGGCAGTTAAAAGGATTAAATGCCTTTCCCGCCTCCAGGAGACGGGACCTGAAGCTGCACAGCATCCTGCCTCCTGGCAAAAGGGCACAGAGGTGGGATGGGGGCGGGTTTGCCATCCGCCCCCACTTTCTCTGAATTTACCGGCTGTCCCGCCTCCATGCCCGCCTCCTCGGGGCTTGGAAAATCCAGCCCCTAGAGTAGTTATGCTAAACCTCTATAAAACACTAGTTTGGCCCCAGCTGGAATATTGTGATCAATTCTGGGCACCACACTTTAGGAAGGACATGAAGGCTTTGGAGAGGGTACAGAAGAGATTTACTAGAATGGTTCCAGTGATGAAGGAATACAGTTACATGGAAAGACTAAAGAAGCAGGGGTTGTTCCCCTTGGAGCAGAGAAGGCTAAAAGGAGATTTGATAGAGGTGTTTAAAATCATGAAGGATTTAGATAGAGTAAATAAAGAGAAACTGTTTTGAATGGCTGAAGGGTCAATAATGAGAGGGCACAGATTTAATGTGATTGGCAAAAGAAACAGAGGCGACATGAGGTAAAACTTTTTTATGTAACGAGTGGTTAGGATTTGGAATGCACTGCCTGATGGGGTGGTGGATACAGATTCAATACTAGCCTTCAAAAGGGAATTGGATAAATACTTAAAGGAGAAAATATTGCAGGGATATGGGGAAAGAGCGGGGGAGTGGGACTAACTGGATTGCTCTTCGAAAGAGCTGGTGAAGACTTGATGGGCCGAATGGCCTCCTTCTGTGCTATACTATTCTATGATTTTATAATCAGCAAAAAAATGAAGTGTCGCAAAAAATTTGTAGACTCTACAGGAAATGTCTGACCATAATAGTACTGTAATTTGTAATCAATCACTTCCACATGGTAAATACTGGATAATATATTGGGAAGCATGGAGACATTGGATGCTCTGTTCTGTTTGATGTTGATCAGGCAATTCATGGAAAAGTCTCATCAATGTGCCCAATGATGCTGAGGTGTTGATTAGCCCAGTAAACAAATGGTCATCCTTGTTTCC
Organism: Squalus acanthias; assembly: GCA_030390025.1. Classification (NCBI taxonomy): domain Eukaryota; kingdom Metazoa; phylum Chordata; class Chondrichthyes; order Squaliformes; family Squalidae; genus Squalus; species Squalus acanthias. The sequence goes on from CM059432.1 coordinate 101,560,906, forward strand.
ATTCTAGTGGTCATGGGTTGATATAGATGATTTGGTGCCAGGGGTTTCCACATAGCGTGTCCAAAGTATAACAATCGGGTAGACAGTATTACAGGTAAAAGATCAACCTTAATCCATATAAAGATATGATATATGGTTGTCAATTGATTAGGATTGTCCAATTTGTTGCATAGCATTAATCTAAAATGCAATTTACATTGTCCTGTTAGATGGGCCCATGGTCATTTTCCTTTGTGGCAGTTTGTTATTTGTATATTTTTTTGAGTTCGTTTGATGGAGTAGGTTTCCCAGGCATTCCAATCTTAAACATGCAGTTATATGAGCCAGTGAGCACTTAATGACTGAAGGCAGCTATGATTTCATGTTCCTTCTGCATCTGATTACATTCAAGTGCACCGAGCATAAAACAATACTAAAGATATCTTTCTCCCTTCCAATTTATAAAATGTGATGCTTTTTTAAAAAACTGAAATAACTGTGAACACTACAGCCAATCAGATGTCATGCCTGAGTACAATTCCTGGATCAGAGGAGAGACAGAAGCTTTTGTGTATGTATTGATGGAATATTTTAGCTCCCTTTGGCAGTTTGCAGACCTGTTATTAAATCAAAGCTGCGCACCAGAATGTGGCCACTGAGGTATCCAAATATTTGCCCAAAGGATATCGGGGTTAATTTTCATCTTTAGCTCCCGGGCGGTAACCTGGTGAAGCTGATCGCCCACCCTTTATGGAACCTGCTCGATTTTTTGTTCCATTGATTTCAATGATATGAGCAACAAAATACAGAAATGAGTATCAAATATTTCTTCATTTACATTAAAATAAATCATCAATTACAAATCAAATCCAAGGTACCAGCTTGGTGTGAATACACAGCTTATAGTAAGTGTACATTGTAACGATTATTCAGCTGTTTACTTGGACTGGCTTGACTTCACATCATTGAAACTGGGAAACCAATGGAATGGGAAGATTGAACCAGAATCCCTCCGCTTCATGAAATCACATGAAATAACTTTACAATTACGGCATGAGTTGAAAAGCCTGAAGACAGAAAAGTAAAGGGTTTAAAAAAAAGTGAAGAGGACCATAAGAAAAACTTCAAGAGTACAAAGAGATTAGTTGAATGGGAAAAGCAGGTGAAAAATGCAATTTAATTTGGAGAAGTGCGAGGTAATGTATTTTGGAATTAAAAATAAGGAATGGGAGTATACACTCAGTGGAAGGACACTGAAAGGTGTGGAGGAGCAGCGAAAACTAGGAGTTCAAATACATAACTCCTTGAAAGTATGACTACAGGTAGATAAAGCCATTGAAACATCAATAGCATTTTGTGTATTAGTAATTGAGGCATAGAGTACAAGAGCAAAGAGAATGATGAATTTGTACAAGGCAAAGTTAGAGTACTCTATGCAGCTTTGGACACTCCATTATAGAAAGAGCATTAAAGCTACAGTGAGTTTACAGCAAAGATTTACCCAGGGGATAATAGGGATTAAAAAAAGTTATGAGGAGAGATTTGAGTTACGAGCATGATTTCTACTGGAGCAGAGAAGACAAAAAGCAGATTTATCAGAGTTTATGAAATATTTTTGAATAACAAATGACTATTGCATCTAGGGAGTCAGTGATGAGAAGGTCGTCAATTTAAAATTGCCCCGAAGGGAGTGAGGAGAAAGGTTATTTACACAGGGAGTTGTCTGAGCATGGAATACTTTTCCACAGGGAATAGTTGAGGTAGTGACCACTGCATCTTTTAAGAGAAGAGTAGATAAACATTTGAAACAGAGTTAAAATACATGGCTACGGCATGAGAGCAGGGCAGTGGGATTAGTTTTGGATTGGTCACGCAAAGAACAGGCACAGATATGATGGGCCAAAAAGGCCTTCCTCAATGATAAACATCTATGGTTCTAAACCTTGGTCATGTTTGCACTCCACGAATTTCTTTGGGGTTTGTTGCACTCCACTGCCGTGATAGGGTTTCCACTGAACTTCTGACAAAGTTACGGAACAGCAGTAGCCCCGAGGAAATGCCTGGCCATGGTCCTGCATTTGCTTTTTCATTCCGGTTATTCGGAAACCACAAAATCTTGGGTCACATCCGTGAACCGGGTAAATAAATAAAGGCTACACTGTAGAGGATAGTAGAATAAATGGAGTTGTCTATTGTTGTTTTCTATATATTTATTATGTAATTTCCCACTGAGGGGTTATTATACAGATTAGTAGAAGTGCTATGGATTTTGCAATGGTCATTATATCCTGTGCGTTGCTGCTTACCTCTCTGAAAAGCTACTGGAAAATCCCCAAAACAAGGATTAAATCTACAGTGATATCTCACCTCTAAATATCAGTTAATTCATCAGGGAATCAAAGAAATAGATAAACCCAGCCTAATGTCCCAACAGCAACTGCTATTTGTACAGATATGTATATGGTCATTTTATTGAATTGTAGTTGTTGTGGAAAGGTTTTCTAAAGATGAGTTTGTAATCCTTGGTTTTTAATTGGCAAGAACTGGTTAAAAAAAAACCTTTACTTTTAATGTACATTCCTTTCTTTATATATATCTTTAACTCTACTTAAATAGAATTTGCCTTTCTCTTGCCAATTTGGATGATTTCAATATTTTAAAAGCTTTTAATATAAAAGGTATATATGACGAGTATGTCAAGGCTAACAGCAACATAATAAATATTTACACAAATGATGTAGATCATATAAATTATGTTAATATTGTTTTAATAGAGTACTTAAAATTACTATAAATGTACTCATTTATATTTATGTTCATTAGGACTATTATGAGGATGCTGAATTATATAATCTGGACTTTTAAAAGGCATTTGATAAAGGGCCACATGATAGACTTGTTAGGAAAATTGAAGCCCATGGGATTAAAGGGGCAGTGGCAGTGTGAATACGAAATTGGCTGCGAGACAGAAAGCAGAGAGTAGTAGTGAACAGGGTCAGTATTAGGACCGCTACTCTTTTAAAAATATATTAATGACCTGGACTAGGGTATGGGGGCATAATTTCAAAGTTTGCAGATGACACAAAGCTTGGAAATGTTGTAAACAGTGAAGATAATAGTCGACCTCAGGAGGACATAGACAGACTGGTGAAATAGGCAAACACATGGCAGATGAACTTTAGTGCAGAGAAGTGTGAAGTGATGCACTTTGGAAGGAAAAATGATGAGAGGCAATATAAACTAAATGGTATAATTTTAAAGTGGGTGCAAGAACATAGACACCTGGGGTTGTATGGACACAAATCTTTGAAGATGGCAGGACAAGTTGATAAAGCTGTTAAAAACACATCCGGCATCCTTGGCTTTATAAATAGAGGCATAGGAAGGATGTCAAGGCCTTAAGAAAGGGTGCAGAGGAATGGTAACAGGGATGAGGGAGAAATAGATTCCACTGGCAGGAGGGTCGGTAACCAGAAGACACCGATTTAAGATAATTGGCAAAAAAGCCAGGGGGAGAGATGAGAATTTTCTTTTTTTACTCAGCGAGTTATGATGATCTGGAATGCGTTGCCTGAAAGGGTGGTGCAAGCAGATTTAATAGTAACTTTCAAAAGGGAATTAGATCTCTACTTAAAAAGGGAAAATGTGTAGGTGCTTTGGGAAAAGAGCAGGGGAGTGGGACTAATTGGTAGCTCTTTCAGAAAGCCGGCACAGGTATGATGGCTAAATGGCCTCATTTGGAGTTGTATTGTTGATTTGAATATGCTTTTTTTCTGCAATTTGCCTCCCACATCTTTTCAAAAGAGGCCTGCTGCCATCTTCGAAAAATTATAAGCAGGAATTCAAGTCAGTCGCTCCAGATACAATATTAAAATCAGTTGTCATGGAGCTACTTTAAAATTTTCCCGATGTGACTTACTTTCAGTAAATCCACACAAAAAAAATGCAGAATTGAAACTTGTGTCATTGGTACCCACACATTCAATAATCTAGTCAAAGCTGCTTTGTACTTTTCATTACACATAGTAACTGGCTAAAATGTAGATTTTTAGCGAAGGACCTTTCAAATTGTTCTATCTGTACTGTAGTTGATGGCTCTTCTGACACACCATCTATTAATTCAAGGATCCCCCAGAACTCTAACCTCATTCAAACTGTGTTCCTTCTCCACTCATCCAGCCTTATTCACTCTCTTGCTGGTGATTCCACTCTATATTTATCAACTTCCTTCAGATCAAATACACACAGTACATACATCCTCCACTCCTGTAGACGAGTACATACCAGTGGACGTCATTAAAGTTGGAGATTGTAAGAGAGGATCAGGAAGTCTTGATTGGGTGATATCAAATTTGTGTTTTAAATGTCAGAAGTTTGATAGAGGAAAAATTGAGTTGGACTGGGAGACTGTGGTGAGTTATGATTTCAACACAGTGAGGATCCAGGGAGGTGAAATGTAGGAGGACATATTTGGATCTTAGAAGGAATGAGAGAGGAAAGTTCAGAGGAGCACTGGTCATTGTAGGATTGATAAAATAGGAAGAAATAAAAAATGGTTATGATAGAGAGAGAGAGGTTAGATACTCGTGGTGAGAGAGGATCATCTACCTCATGACAAGGCATTTCTTGTATCCCATCCAAGAGTGATAGAGAGAGGTTTTAAAGGTTTCTACCTAGATAATGGAGCAATATTCAAGTCTTAGATGGATTTGGGACATATAGAAATTAAAAGATCTTGTGGGGAAAAGAAATGTTTGGCAGGAAAGCAGGTTTCTTGGAGGTAGTTTTAACAATGGAGAAAATATTGGAATTCTATTTAAAAAGATGGTCAGAGGAGGCTGGGAGTGCATAAATGCAGTTGAATGAAGAAGTACTAAGGTTGGAGTCATCAATGGCAAGAGGTGATAACAGTTTGTTAGACCTGCAAAAGACAAAGAAACCGTGCCTTAAGAGAATCGGAGAAACAAGATTTGTACTGCCTCATCGAAAAGAATGCTGGAAATCAAGATATAGTAATCCAGCAATTGCACTGGAAAAGGACTGGAGATTTTGTGCTTTGAGAGTGATGGAATCCATCAGAAAAAAAGGAGGATTGGATCATGACTGGAGGAGCTTACTGAAATAAAGAATGAAGAGAGTGAGAGACAAAATGAAGACCCGGGGTGCCTCAAAGTTAAAAAGAATGCGTGAGGTTGAGCTATCAACTAGAGAATAAATACAGTAATGAATGCAAATTTTGTGGGAGGCCATATAATGGAGAGTTAACTAGAAGCACAAGGCAGCAAACCTCATCAAAGGCTTAAGAGATGTCTTCGGACTTGATAACATGTTTCTTTATTTTTAGCACTGAATTTTATTCAGGTGTAAATTGAAATTCAATAGTGATCTTTTTTAGTTATATATTGCAAACTAGCTGAGGTTGTGATGTTAGAGTAACTATTATGAATACATGTTCTTAACAGGCAATGTTGCAAGTTGGGAGCGCAAATTGACAAAATTACCTCTATTATGTCATTGAATAATATAATTCTATTGCATATTGTAGACAGTTAATACGTAACTCTTTGAAGATTGCATTCAGTTCCAAACTAAAAGGGGATCATTTTGATTTTGGGTAATAGTGTAAAACGGGCGATATTAGATCAGCAGCCTGTTATCCATCTCTCCCAATTTCATTTATACACTATTGCCCAAAGTCAAAATCAACCCCAAAGGTTTGTTTTTAGAATTTCAAAATACCATAAATAAGGTAATTTCTTCAGTTCTGAGCAGCTCTCTAATTCTGCTTCATACATTTCACAATTAGAAGCTTCTATAATATACTTTTTGAAGCTTTTATATGAAAAAATGTATATTTTGAAAAAGCAGTTGATTGTTCAACACACAAAGGCATGAACAAATGTGTGAAAGATTTTTAATTTCAGACATTGAGTATTGCAGCAAATAAGTTTATGAAACCAATAATTCGTAGTGCCAACTCCACCGTCTCATAAATCAAAAAACAAAATCTTAAAAATTATGAGATTTGGTATAGAAATCATGAGTTGCTATTTTTTTCCTGACCCGACCCCTCGCTGACCTTTCCTCCCGGACAGGATGTGCATTCGGCCGTCACTGACCGAATACTGACATAAGAACATAAGAAATAGGAGCAGGAGTAGGTGGATTGGTGGCCCTGCTGTCGCATCACTCACAGGCCGGCCTCGCTCTGCTTTTCCTTCTCCAGCCCTACAACCCTCCGAGATCTCTGCGCTCGTCCAACTCGGGCCTCTTGTGCATTCCCGATTTTAATCGCTCCACCATTGACAACCGTGCTTTCAGCTGCCTAGGCCCTAAGCTCTGGAATTCCCTCCCTAAATTTCTCCGCCTCTCTCTCCTTCGTTAAGACGCTCCTTAAAACCTACCTCTTTGTCCGAGCTTTAGGTCACCTGCCCTAATATTGCCTTATGTGGCTCGGTGTCAAATTTTGTTTGATAATCCCTCGTGTGAAGCACCATGGGACGTTTTACTACTTTAAAGGCACTCTATAAATGCATGTTGTTGTTGCTGTTATCGACTTCAGGCCAATTAATTTCCTTTTTTGAGATAGCATAACTTTAAGCCAGTGTTCAACACTCTTCAATGTACCAGTGCAATTAAACCACAACAGACCAGGAAATATTGAAATTAGATGTTAAAATTGCTGTTAATATATTGGAACTGTTTTTTGTGCTACAAGCAAAAACAAAATATAAACCCATATAGTAGCAATGGCTACAATCCAACTGCATATGTAGAACTTTGCACAGTCAGTAGGCTATTATCTGAAGAGATTGTAGGTTTTAACATTCAGAACATATTTAATTAGGTGGATAATGAGATTATCTCATGTTTGCAGTGACTGCTGCCCCTGACTCTGCATACACCGGGTCAATCTGCCTCAATAAATCACAAGACATTCACATCACAGTCGTTACAGTGTGTTGGATCCCTACCTGTGTGCTTAAGACTGCACTCCCCACCTCCAAATGAAATAGGGGAGACGAGCAGGGCGCTTGCTTAACTCATCAACCCCCATCAGTCTCCAGTGGCCCGGAGACCCTGCTGCTGCTACTGCACCTCTCCCCTCCCCCTGCCACCGAGCCAATGGCCCGGGCAATGGCGAACGCTCTTCAACAGACAGCTCTGGGAGATAACGGTGGACGCAGGTACTTTCGCGGGTTAACCACACCCACTCCATAATCCCCCACTAAATCACTGTATTGTGGTGTGGTATTGGGCCGCCCATCCCTCCCTCCAACAGAGGTGGCTTGATAAGCCCAGGTACCCCAGGCGCAGACTCCAGTTTGGACCCGTGCCACTCACGCTAATTTAAAAATGGCGCCCACTCCCGCCGCCGTCCCTCAATTTTGCTACCGCAAACAAGTTGACCCCCTGACATCCTCTAGTCACTCACTCTCTAAGAGGCCGCTGCCATTTCTAACAGGCCGAGAAGAGGCCATTTCCCCGCTGAATGGCAAATCGTGTATTTTTCTGCGCATGCACAAATCGCTGTATTTTTTAAAAAAAGAAGATCCCGAGAATTAGGCGTTCCATCGCAAGATCACAAGTGAAGCTTTATTTCACACTGAAATTGCGTCCCTCATGATAGAATCGCGAGAGTTGGCAATACTAAATAATGAATAAGAAAATATGCAACCATTGTGGGTTGTAGGGTGTGAGATTCAGTTTAAGAACAAACCACGACAAGTGATTGAAGCTGCACAGATAAGCTAATTCTTAAATACTGCACTTCTTACAAATTATCACTGTTGAATTCTGGGGATTTGTGTTCATTTAAGTGATGTCCTACTGTTTCAAAATGTAAGGAAATCAATGCAGGATTATGTGCTAGTTAAATGCCAAGGCTGTAGGCCACAGGCCAAGATGTGTCATCAAAGGACAGGAGCTGTGCTTTGCACAGTGCAATCCAGAACAATGTATATTAGATTCAGTATTCTGTGGCAAATGGCTCATCTTCTGACTCCCCAATGCCTCGCCACTGCTTACAAGGCACAAGTCAGGAGGGTGATAGAATATTCTCAATATACCTGGATGGGTGCAGCTGCAGTAACACTAAATAAGCAGTCAATTCGATCGACACCTCATCCACTAGCCTAAACAGCCACCCTTTCACCTCCGCCTGCCCAGGGGTGGTGGTAGGGCTGTGCAACCTGTGCAATTGCACAGCGCCCCATACCAGTCAAGGACCCCGAATGGATCTAGTACCGTAAATGGCTGCCGCTTGCAGCATTAGTCAGGCCAGGTAGGCCCAGCTCTCAGCCTAACATACCCCGTTTCTGCACGACTGGACTGTATGGATCTTCCCCATTATCGGCAAAGTCAGGGGCAGCGTTAGGGCCCTGCAACCTATGCAATTGTACAGTAAACCAGTCCCCAGACCAAGCCTATGTACAGGGCCCCCGAAAGGCAAACACCAGCCCTGGGTGTACCATGTCTGCGGTGTGTACTATCTACAGGATGCACTGCAGCAACTTGCCAAGGCCTCTTCGGCAGCACCTCCCAAACCCACAACCTCCACCATCGAGAAGGAGCAGCCTTGGCTCAGTGGTAGAATTTGTGGCAGAAGGTTGCAGGTACAAGTTTCACTCCCGAGACTAGAGCAAATAATCTAGGCTGGCTTATTTGTGCAGTACTGTGGGAGTGCTGCACTGTCGGAGGTGCCGTCTTTCAGATGAGATGTTAAACCAAGACCCCGTCCACCCCCTCTCAGGTGGACGCAAGAGATCCCAGGACACTATTCGAAGAAGAGCAAGGGAGATCTCCCAGTGTCCTGGCCAACATGTATCCCTCAACCAACACCTAAATCAGATAATCTGGTCATTTATTTCATTGTTGTTTGTGGGACCTTGCTGTGCGCAAATTGGCTGTCACATTCCCTACATCTCCTACAGTGACTACACTTCAAAGGTATATAATTGGCTGTAAAGCGCTTTGGGTTGTGAAAGACGCTATATAAATGCAAGTCCTTTTATCCTTTTATTTTTCAGAAGGACATAGGCAACAGATGTATGTGAAACCATTTTCTCAAGCTTCCCTCCAAGTCACACACCATCCTGATTGGGAATGGTACATGGTTCCTTCATCGTTGCTGGGTCAAAGTCCTGGAACGCCCTACCTAACAGCATTGTGGAAGCACCTTCGCCACACAAACTGCAGAATTCGAAAAAGAAGGCTCACCGCCACCTTCTCAGCTTCACTAGAGATGGGCAATAAATGCCAGCCTTGCCACGACACACAACCCGAGAATAATTTTAAAAAAAATTACAGTGCCGAGTTCAATCGCAGTAACATACCATCAACTTTGGTTTCCATGGTAACTCTGTAATAGATCATATTCTTTTTAGATTTTACTTTGGCTCCCTTTGTGACTAAAATTTATTTAATGTTTTACTATGTTTTTTCATTGATCTCCATTCATATATTTGACAGGTCTATCTTCTTTGATTGGCTCCCCATGGCCCACATGATCCCAGGGACACTTGCGAACCTCGGGAGCCCTCAGGTAAGTGCATAGTTTTTTTCCAGATTGGCGGCTTCCGCACGCGGGAAGCCTCCGATTGGAAAATACAGCCCATTATATGAAAAAAAGAATTACGGTGAAAAAGTAACATTCTTTCCTCTAACTTTTTTGATAAATCTTTAGCTGATATTAGTACTGGGAAAGAAACTTTCCTCCATTATGGAGGCTCATTAACACACTTTGTATAGCATGGGCCAGATGCAGATTAAAACACCCATTGCATTGCCTCAACATGTCTCAAGACTAATCTCAGAAGATAACCCTTACTGTACCAATGCCGAGCAATCCGTAAATTACAGGTAAAATATATGTAATGCTGAGATTAAGCAAGGCAATGGGAAAGTGTAAATCTATGCCAAAACCTTAACATTGTTGTAATATAACTTCTATAATGCCTTTGCAATAAAATAGCTCACTGCACTCTGGAATGGTTCCCGTACACTGGAATGAGGCTAATGTAGTCCCCATCTTTAAAAAAGGTGATAATATGGACCCGGGTAATTATAGGCCCATTAGTTTGACATTAGTAATAGGTAAGATGCTTGAGGGAATCATTAGGGATGCAATATATGAATGCTTGGAGAGAGAGGGGCATATTGGGGACAAACATCATAAAAAGGAGATGTCTTACAAATCTAATTGTATTTTTTGAAGAAATTGGTGCATGAGGGAAGCCCAGTAGACTTCCTAAAAGCTTTCGATAAGATACTGCACAAGAAGTTTTTCTATAAGATCGAAGCCTCTGATATCAGTGGTAATATATTGAGCTAGATTGAGAACTGGCTAGCAGGACGCAGACAAAATGAAGTAGTTAATGATGGATTTGGATCTGTTTGGAGACCAGTCACCAGTGGTGTCCCGCAGGGATCGGTGTTGGGACCGGTACTCTTTACTACTTTTATTAATGACCTGGATGTGGGTGTTGGGGGTACGATCTGAAAATTTGCAGATGATACTAAGGTCTGTGCAAGTGTTAGGACTGTAGATCAAGGTCATCTGCTTCAGGTGGATCTTAATGTATTGGACATTGGGCTCATGACTGGCAAATGATGTATAACTTGGATAAGTGCAGTATTCTGCATGTGGGCAGGGCAACTGCTCAACATTCATACACCCCTCAGGGAAAAGCATTAAAGAAGGTGGAGATAGAAAGAGATTTGGGCATTCTAGTGCATACATCTCTAAATGTACATGAGCAATGCTGTAGCGATAGCTACAGCAAATAGGGTGTTGGGGTGTATCCATAGGACAATTGAGTACAAGACAAGGAATACTATTTTGTCCTTGTACAAGACCTTAGTCAGGCCGGACTTGGAATACTGTGCCCAGTTTTGGTCTCCTCACATGGTGGGTGATATTGAGGCTTTAGAAAGGGTGCAGAGGAGGGCCACTAGACTAATTCCCAGTCTAAAGCATCTTAAGTTGTATAAGGCCAGATCTAGGTTAGATGTCAGGAGGTGGTTCTTTTCCCAGAGAATAGTGGACCAGTGGAACAGGCTGCTGGCTCATGCGGTGGATGCTGGATCACTGAATTCCTTCAAGCAAGAGCTGGACCTCTTTCTGGCTGGGGTGGAGATCACCTCTTAGTTTCGATCATCTAGTTGGGTCAAAGAGGAATTTCCCAGATATTTTTTTCCCCAATTGTCCTGGGTTTTTTATCTGTTTTTTTTGCCTCTCCCAGGAGATCGCATTTTTGGGTGGGGTGGAGCGTATATATTATGATACACATGGTATTGCAATTATGTAGAACAGGCTCAATGGACCAGAGGGTCTTTACCTGTCCGTCATTGTTTGTATATTCGTATTTGAAATGTATTTTTCTAACTCCATTTCCAATGATAAATCCTTCCTGTTTGCCATTCAACAAACTTTCAAACATTGCTTTAATGTACAGCCTGGTAAACTGCATTTACAGAATAATTCACTCTCTTCACATTCTCCCTCTATCCAAAATATACCAGAAATAGGAATGATGCAGCCGGGAAATGTTTTGGGAATGCGCTTGCTTTGAAGCAGTTGCAGTTAGGGTTTTAGGGTTTTGTATAGTGCAATGCAGCAATTGAAGACGTTTGAAAAACATCAGAAAATTGTTAGTGATGCTTGAATGGGTGCTGGTTAGGTAATAATAACTGGTAATACCATAGGCCTCACAGCCCCACCAGTCTTCCTCTGAATCAAGCAACATGCAAATTAATTTGGGAAATGTTTCTTTAAAAAAACGTACAAATAGTAGATTAAATATGAAATATAAAACAAAACTTTTCCACCCGTATGTATCTGGGTCGAATGTATAAATAATACATTAAATAACAAGGCATTTGGCAATTCCTTATCTCTTTGAGCTAAAATCGATGACAATGTAAAATTCATTATTAATATGCAACATTTAAGAAACCAGCAACACGATGAGCTCAGAGGACTTTGTTTATAGAATAAGATTGGGGGGGTGGGAGAAGAGGTTTGGCAGTTAGTCAAGATTAACTAAAGTTTTTCTTCTTGTCAAGAAGATAACTGCCTGACACAAAAGTGATGTAGCCAGCCTAGATATCGGTCAAGAACACGGTAATTATGTGTTTTAATTCTTCTTCATATAATTAATGCAGATATTAAAAATACATTAATCTTACTGTAGTGGCTCATTAGAAATCAGTAGGCTTGTAAATATAAATTAGATTGTTTTAAACATACTCAGTTAGAAAAAAAATTGCAAAACCATTGCAATTTCAACATGCGTCAAACACTTAAGGCACAAGGCACGCTGTGTAGAATTTTAAATTGCAGTGCGATGCCCATGTGTCTTGAAACATTATATGAAGCTCAGAATAAATTGGAGCATCGTCCTGAAATCCCATCGTAAATGCAGTTCTTCCTAGATATCTCTTGGCAATAACAATATAATGCGCCAAATTGGATTGGTTGCATTCACAACAGAAAAATATATAGACCTTGAAATTTTCTGCCCATGGTGTATATAAAGAAAGAGTCAACATCACTTTCAGTCAAGCAGAAACTAAAGGTAACAGTGAAATTTTGTAAAACGAGAAAACCATTGCAAAGAAACCTGTGTGTTTCTGGACATCCATTTTTCAAAACGATGTGGAATGGCACAAGAATGAGTCTTTAGTCTAAGTTGCTCCATTCTGGAACTCCCAAGATTTCATTGGGAAAGTTAGATAGTCATAATGACCTTGCATAACAGCATACAGTCACAGAAGAATTAGAAGTCCAACAGAAGTAACCAAATACAAATTGCAGCATAGATTTTGAGCAATTTAAGTGCTATTACAGGTGCTGGCTTAATTTGATAATGTGATAATCATTTAAACTATTCCAGAGTGTTTCATGAGGCAACCATCACCAGTCTAAAATCATTTATAAATCTCCTAAAGATGAGACACTAAAAATGAAAAAGCTAGCAAATGCAATCCCAGCAAAGGGGAACTGGAGGCCCCAATCAGCTGGAGCACTAAAGAACCAAACTGAATTGATGCAATTGGTAAGCTTAGCCAATCCTTGGCCCAGAATATGGGAAGATAAATTCCCCTAAAAGTTCCACTGCTGGCTGATCAGAAAGCAGCATCGACACCAGATATGAAGAAAATTACAACCAAAATGTCCCAGCTAACGGAGAAGGAAGGATGACACTGGACATACAGGAGACCGTAAATATCAATTAAAAATTAAATTCAAAAAACAGAATCTACTGCCAGTCGATTGATTCAGAATCTCTATACTGCCTATTAATGGAATAGAAGTTATGCTTGGGAAGGCAATGATAAAAATGAGTCAACTTAAGGCAGTATATAACAAACTTTGAAAAATACAGCCAAATGTGGTAAGGATGCACAATAGAAAGAGCAGCTGCATCTCAACAAGCTGGTCATGGCTTTTGTCCCAATAGGGTAAATAATTAACATTGACAAGAATCAAGAAGAAGCAATGATCATCATGTGCTTGCATGGTCACCATAAGCATTCGCCAAGGTCCAACCATTGCCTTCCAGCCACATCATCTGTAAACTTGAGGTCCGTTCCTTTTTACATGCCCAACCTTACCTCCCTGCCATCACCTTTGATTCCATGGTTACTGCCAAGCTTTCCAACTACTTGTGTGACATTAAGTTCCGGATAAGCCACACATTTCTTCAACTCAATATTGCAGGAATGGCTCCTCATCCCCCAATGCCTGCAATTTAAAATTCTTATCCTCGTGTTCAAATATCTCATAGCCTCATCCCTCCTATCTCTGTAACTGCCTACAAATGTCCGAAAACTCTGCATTTTTCCAAATCTGGTCTCTTGTGCATCCCCCACTCCCTTTGCCCCACCATTAGCAGCTATGCTATCTAGGCCCTAAGCTCTGGAATTCCCTTCCTGAACCTCTCCATCTTACTCTCCTCCTTTAAGACACACCTTAAAACCTACTTTTTTGAGCACGCTTTTAGCTACCCCTCTTAATTTTTCTCTTTAGCTCGGTATCAATTTTTGTCTGCATCCACTTATATGAAGTGTCTTGGGACATTATTTTACATTAAAACTGATGTATAAATTAAAGTTGTTGTCAGGCAGTAGAATATTTTTGACCTAAAGATGAATACTGACAAACATACAATCCAAACACTCAATGTGATATTTTTAATAATTTTTTTTGGTTCAATTCTATGACAGTTTAAAATACTACAAAAAATGATGGGGGGAAAATTCGATAGTGACCATCGCCTGTGCAGTGGAGCGGGGCGCTGAATTTAGCGGGAGTCATTAGCGGCGCCGTGCCCGGGCGAAAAGTCGTTTGCACCCCATTAGCGCTAACAGGAGGCACAAATGCACCAAATTTCTAGCCCATTATAGATTTAAATACACAGGGGGAGAAATTCGGTATCGCCCCGTCTGGGGCGCAATTATCGGCCGGGCGCAAAGTTCAGCGCCTGACGCTAATTATTGCCTCCGACTGCAAACTTGGCTTTTATCGCCCCTGGAGGTGATTGGAGCGCTAAATCAGGTGCTGCACACCTGTCTTAGGGCGCAAAGGCTGAGGAGCGAGACGCTAACTCAGAGCACGGGCGCAGCGCAGGTGATGTCAGTTAGCGATGGAACACAGACACACTGGCGCCGGCCAGTTCTTAAAGGGGAGGGTCGATCTTGCTCTCCAGCCAAACCCTACTCATTGCAGCCTTGAATCTCGGCCTGGAGAGACCTGTGACTACATTTTCCAGCCAAGGACTATGGAGAGGGTGAGAGAATGAGCTCAGTGCTTCAGCGAGCAGGCCTTGGAGGCTCTGGTTGGCGAGCAGAAGATCTATACTCTACCCTGAGAGTGGCAGGAGGCCTTTGCCGGCCGACTACAGAAGAGTGTGGAGGGAGGTGGCTCAGCACGTCTCCTCCAGGAGCATGGTGCCCAGGACCCATACTCAATGTCGCAAAAAGTTCAACGACCTCACTCGGGTCGTCAGGGTGAGTGGCTTTTTTTCAATACATCTCCATCCCTCCATTTCAACCTCACTCTATGGCCAGAGGGTCTTAAAACTCCAATGCCCAACACTCATCCAACACCTATGGCCCTCTCATGAAACACACATGCACATTCCACACCTTGCATACAGTAAGGGCTATTCAACTATGGGAGCGGGGCTATTCAATTATGGGAGGCACATCAGGCAAGACCATGGCTGTATATTTACTCAGATGCCGTCCTTTTTCTTGCAGGCCAAGCTATCTCATAACAGGAGACAGCAGCAACGGACGGGTGGAGGGCGGCCTCAGCTGCAACCCCTCAGCAATCTTGAGGAGCGCGTCCACAGGATTGTGGCAAGCCAGGTGATCGGTCCCGTCGCCCCTGGAGAGGCCGACCCCGTTCGGGACAGCAATGGTAAGGTCATCAGCTTTCTCTCCTCTCTCATTCCACTTGTCCCTCACAACACTAGCCTTTGACACTTTCAATCCAACTTAATAAATCGCACCACTCCTTCCTCCCTTACTGCCCCCCTGTCCTCACGCTAAAGCCACTCTTGTACCTCCCTGCTTTCAGATGGTGATTCACCAGCTGAGGAGGTGGGCCCTCAAGCTGCCAGTGGGAGCGAAGCCGCAGGCGAGGAGGAAGAGGAAGCAGGAGCATCAGTGCCACCCTCTCCTGAGGAAGTCCATGGCCACACTGGGAACACGTCTTCCCTGGAGGGGAGCAAGGGGGGAAGGGTCTGATGAGGGTGAAGCTCCGGGACCCAGCGGGCTGCAGCAACGCAATGTGGCTAGGGAAGCTACGGAGGGAGAGTAGGCCAGCGAGTCCTGCTGCACTGGACGCAGAGGAGGAGCGGCTCATTGCTGAAATGAACACCCAGGCGGTGGACATGCACACTCAGTTCATGGGTGCAGTGGGAAGGGTGCCCGAGTGCACTGATGCACTGGCAAGGAGTGTGGAGCACTACACTGTAGCACAGGCGGCTGCCACGCAAATGCTTAGTGCTGCAATTCAGTCACTGGCTGCCGTGATCCGATCTCAGACTGGTCTCATGCATTCTCAGATTGAGGCCACGCAAGCACTGACTGCTGCCATCGTCGCTGGTTCGGACACATTTCCCCGGGGCTCTCACCGCGCCGCAGCAGGCCAGCAATCTGTGCCCCAGCAGATTGCTCCGGATGCTGAAGTGCTGCCCCGTGGGAGTGCCAGTGTGTCAGTCAAGCAGGGAGTTGCTGTCCTCTCTGAAGATGACAGCATTCCTGCTGCCACCACTGTCACTTCCCCATTGCACTTGCCACCGCCTGTAGCCCAGATTGCTGCCGCCCATGCAGAGTTGGTGCAGTCTGCAGCCGGGCCCTCCAGGCCCAGAGCTGGTCAAGGCCGTCCTTCAAGAGCATCTGCAGTCTCAGGTTCTGATAATCAGCCTTGCTGCAGCCACTGGGGCCCCATTTCGGAGGAGCAGTAGGGTGGGAAGAGGGGAAGTGCGCAAGGAGATCACCCTCGAAGGGCAAAATGTAGGAGGTGTGACAAAATGTTGGGAATGTTTTTATTAAAGGCCGGGTTCGTGTTCAAACTTTTGTTTCGTGTTTTGGCCATTATCTCCAGGTTGTGAGAACCAGTTATGTTAATTCATGATTTTTTGTGTGTTTTTCTATTAGTTTGTCATGAAGAAATGACACACACAGAGTTTGTAAAATAAAAAAGTTTATGTATTCAAAATGTACATGTTTGGCCTTTGGAATCATTGCTGCCTTGGCCGGCTTTGGGGTTGCGGGTTGGTTTCATTCATGTTGTTCTCCATGCCAGAAGCCATTTCCTGAGTAGGGGCCTAGAAGCGGCTTGTTATCAGTCGTTGACGGACGGCCCTTGCAGTTTCAATATTGTGGGCCTCCCTCCCGCCTTGGTGCTGCTGATGATCATCCTCTCCTCTTCCTCCTCCTCTTCCTCCTCCTCCTCCTCTTCCTCCGGTGGTGCTCCAAGGCCTGATGGCATTGGCTGGGTCCTGAGGATTGCCAGGTTATGAAGAATGTAGCACACAACTATGAAGAGGGAGACTCGCTCAGGCGAGTACTGCAGGGCTCCTCCTGAGTGGTCCAGACAGCAGAACCGTTGCTTGAGCACACCGATCGTCTGCTCAATGATGTTCCTGGTGGCGAGATGGCTCTCATTGTACCGCAGCTCAGCAGGGGTGTTGGGGTTACGGAGCGGTGTCATCAGCCAGGTGCAGAGTGGATAACCCTTGTCCCCGAGGAGCCAACCACTTGGCTGATGTGGTGCCTGGAAAAGCTCTGGCACACCAGTCTGGCGCAGGATGAAAGCATCGTGGCTGCTGCCAGGATAACGGGCATTGACAGCAAGTATCAGCTGTCTGTGGTCACAGACCGACTGGACGTTTAAGGAGTGGAACCCCTTGCGGTTTTGGAAAACCTCCACATTCTCATGCGGTGCCTGCAATGTCACATGCGTGCAGTCAATGGCACCCTGCACCATGGGGAAGCCCGCTATCCTCGCAAAGCCCAATGCGCGTTCATGCTGTTTGGCCCGGGTCATCGGGAAAGAAATGTACTGGCGTCTCCTTTTACAGAGGGTATTTGTGACCTGACGGATACAGCAATGGACCGCGAACTGGGAGATATTGGCGATGTCCCCAGTAGCTGCTTGAAAGGAGCCGGTGGCATAAAGGTTCAGAGCCACTGTGACCTTCACTGCCACCGACAGAGACGTCCTGGTCCTCAGTTGAGGCTGCAGATCTGGCTGCAGCAGGTGGCAGAGCTCAGTGACCACCTCCTTGCTGAAGCGCAGCCTGCGCAAACACTGTTCCTCAGACAAATGAATGTAGGAGAATTGCTCCCGGAATACCCTGGGAAGGTAAGGTCTCCTGTGCAGAGGCCTGTTGGCCCTCCTCCGTCTGGCCATGATTGCCACTCTCTCTGCGTATCTGTTGCCTCCAATTCTGCAGGCGCAGGACGATGCCCCGAATCAGTGCAGCCCCCACAGTCTCTTGGCAATCGAAGTAATGAAGGTCAAATCCAAAAGTACCTGCAAAGTGATGCTCAGTAGCCAAAACTACTTCACACAGCATTGACTCTATGCAGAAGTCTCTCTATCTCTCTCTCAGAATCTCTCTCTCTTTCAGAATGAGTGGTGCAAAAATGTCTACCACAGAAAAAGCCAGGAAGAGGGTGCCTTTAAATAGTATCCCCCCAGCTCCTCACCGACTGGGAAACGTTCCAGTCTCCCTGTCGTTGCTTGCACCAGGTGGAAAGGAGGGGGGTGCTACTCAATATCCGGTCCGGGGCGCCACCAGGGCGTTGCACGCTCAACTGACGTCACAATCTGCGGGCGCAAGAGATCGGGGCGGTAAACTTTTGCACCGCCGCAAAAACTCTAGTTAATTTCGCGAGCGGCGCAAACATCGCCGCGCCCAGGCACTAGTTGCTTTGCGCCCCATTAGCACCCTCTAACGGGAGGCGCAAACGAACCGAATTTTTCCCTCACACTATTTACCCTCTGATAATTCAATTTTCCTGTGCATGTTTATGAGGTACAAATTTGGTACCTAAATAAAATGCACGTGAACTGCTAATCTTGATCTGATCAGAAAATAAAACAGAAACAGAAAAATCTAAGAAGGATTTTTTAATATCTTAATAAGGTATTGCTTATTACTTCAGAATATTTCCATGACCCTTAAAAGGGGTTTATAAATTTACATGAATTAACAGGTTTTTATACAATAACAAATGATCATTGATGTGACACAACTTAGTATCAGCTGTGGCTAAGTAGGTAGCAGCCTTGCCTCAGAGTCAGAAGGTTGTGGGTTCTAGTTCCAGTCCAGATACTTGGGCACAAAATCTAGGCTGACACTCCAGTGCAGTACTATGGGAGAACTGCACTGTTGGAGGTGCCATCTTTTGGATGAGACGTTAAACCTCTCTGTTGGACATAAAAATCCCATGGCACTATTTCAAAGGAGAACAGGAGAGTTATACCTGGTGTTCTGGCCAATATTTATCCCTGAATCAACATCACTAAAACAGATTATCTGGTCATTATCACATTGCTGTTTGTGGGAGCTTGCTGAGTGCAAATTGGCTGCCGCGTTTCCTACATTACAACAGTGACTACACTTCAAAAAGTACTTCATAGGCTGTAAAACGCTTTGGGACATCCTGAGGTCATGAAAGACGCTATATAAATGCAAGTCTGTCTTTTTTCTTTTATAACCTGTACTTTTTGAAAGTAACTGCATTACTAAATATTCCAGTCATTGAGGACATAATCTACACTAACTTAAATTGACTAACGTAATAGTCCAACCATTAGATTTCTTAATGGATCATTGCTTTAATGAAGAAAAGTTAGCAAATTTGTTTGTTTGACAAGACAGAAGAACCAGGAGTCATGAAATCATATAATTTACACCTTCACATTTAGCCCCGATTTTATCTGGGAGTAGGAATAATGTGGGTGGAGGGTGAGGTGAGTGCCAAATGTGCCCCCACAGCCCGATCTTTGCAACATGAGGCCTGGGTGATTTTAACTCCTAGTCCTAATCTGCATGCCGCCGGTCAGCTACTTGTTCGAAATAGACAGAAAATGTCAGCTGACTGGTGGGCAGGAACAGAATTTCGGGTATCAGGATGACATCATCAGACCCTGATCCGCATACTTAAAGTAGAATCCGTTCGGCTTCAGGCGGGTGTCATTGCCACCTGCTCCCGGATTTTCATATAAAAAGATTCAATAGTTGACCAAATACTGGACGAATACATTTATATTTCAGAATTGATAATATTGACATTTCTTAAAATCTTTGTTTTATTTACTAGAAAGTTAACCTTTATGTTTATCTAAATGAAGTAATTATCTAATTCTCTCCCCGCTTCCTGCTAAACAGAAAGTTTGAAAGCACTGTCTGCTATGCACCATGCTCAGACTCTCCTGATGTCATGAATTGAGTCATACAGGAGATTTAAATTCAGTAATTGTTGCTTTTCAGCCTCATGAAATAGTTTTTTGCACCAAAGTTCATTGTATAAAAAAAGTACTTTTTTGAGGTTTATTTCAAGAAACTAATAATTAATTGATACAAATGGTATACATTTTTAAAAATATGTTTTATAATATTCAACCATTGAAATTACAATTATTTTAAGTTTTAAAAATTGAAAATGGCATTCAGTACTTCAAGGATTAAAAGCCATTCTTTTTAGTGTTCACCAGAAAGGATACTATTCAGAATTCATTTTATATTGCTCAAAGTGAGGCACGTTCAAAATAATAACCTAATTATCAAAATGCATTAAAATAAATATTATTTCAGTTTATGCAAGTTAATAATAGAGTTTTTAGTCCTGGTTTTCTACATAGCTCATTCTAAACAGAATGGAAACAGAAAAAGCTCCTCGGTACAGAAACTGCCCCATTTTCCTTGAAGGAAAATTAGATGGTTTCTATAACGGTGGCTGATCAGCAATGCCAATTTTACACCTTGTCGGCAAGTTGAAAATCTGCACCAATATTCCTCCCTAAGCTAAATTATTGTTTGATTTTAAATGTCCAAATGTATTTAACAAATACTTTCTTTTTGATTATAGTAAAAGTAGGTTAAAAAGGAGAATGCCTTCTTTATCTTTAATAAACTTTTAGATATAATGTTATTCTAAGAAAATGCTGAATCCCTTCCAATATTTTCTATAATTCATAAGCAGTAAAGTAAAATATCTATGATTCTGACACTTTTTCATTTTGCCAATTGTCGTATAATAGACTATATTCTCATCTCCCCAGTTTTGGCTTTGTCACTGAATGCCTGGAGCTCAATGCTGGAATAATTTACTACCTTAATAATGAGAGAATGGCCCAATAAAAGTAATTTTGTAACAAACTGTTGTATCCCATTCCAATAGTACAGTCTTGGTGAGATTTATCTTACTTTAAAGCATTTGGTCCTTTTTTTAAATATAAATTGAAGCAAATTAATTATTGATTGTTTCACAAAACTGGAGCAACACATGAACAACGAGTATAAATGCAGCATCAGTAATATCTGCATTATTGCCTAAAAATTGAAAGCATGGGGCACAATATCTAAAACAGACGTGTGCTGCTTTTAAAATACGCATACATTGTACAACAATGAGACACTTTTGTTGAAAAGAGACAAATTTAACAAACAGTTAATTAGACAGGATATTTCTTTTTGGTAGGAATGGGGAGAGGTTGTGAGCTTCCTAATCCTATATGGCTGATGCCCAGGGCTAATATAAAAATCAGCGATAATGGCCCAAAAATTAGTAGCAGTACGCGAGAGTACGCACTGTGTACTCTCGCGTATTCTGTCTCCAATTGCCGGTTTCCAGCATGCACTGCGCATGCACTGAAAACCGGCACTTGGTGATTTCAAAAGGGGGCGGTTCCTAGGTGAACCGCGTGCGCGCTACAGGCTGCGCGCACACAGTGCACTTAGTGCTTTGAACGCGCAGGTAAGCATGGAAGATTTTGCACATAAAGAAAGGAGGCGTAAGACCCTCTTTTAACAAGGTAAGTAGTTAATTAAGTATTATTTTGAATTTTTTTCAACAGGTATATCTTTTTTAGAGACTTTAAAGAAAGGTAAGTTTATTTTTATAACTTTTAAAAAGATTTTAAATTTTTTCAAAAATTTAATTTTTTGTTTAAAGTGGTTAATTTATTTAACTATACTTATTTTATTAATGTGATGTTTTTAAAAAAAAAATTTAATTGAGGTTTAGCTGTTCTTTTGGGGGGGTATAGATTTATAGCTTTGACAGCACTTGCTGTGAAAACTATGAATGAAAGATGGTGTGCTGCCATTGGCTCAAACTTAATCACGTGATCCCACAGCTCGCACGAATTAACTGCGTCTGTGGGATACGCACACACTGCACAGCTGCAGTCTTGAAACTAAAGTTCGTGCGAGCTCGGAAGGAAAAGGCAGGCGCGCAGTGAGATATCGCGGGGAAGCCTTACCCCCGCAGGAAGGCTCCGTCTTTAATTTCTGGGCCAATGTTTTTTCCTCAGAACCCAGAGAAAATGATAATTTCTGTTGTTTCTAAAAAATTTGCCTAATCCCAGTCATTAAAAAGCTTCACTAATTTTAACGTAAGGGCACAAACCTGTGGCACAGTAATAGAATACCCTTCACACTATCACATAAAGGTACATAAATGTCAAACTAACACATAACAGTTCAATAAAATTTGACATGGAGTTAAAGAGACAAAGAGAAAAGAAAACAATACAAAGGGTCCAAGTGAATCTAGGTGATTGTAATTACTGCTTTCAGCTTGTCATGTTACATATATTTCCAGCCTGTGTTAAATTCCACTGGATGCCTAAGAATTTCTGAATTTAATTTTTAATAGTTTTCATGAAAGTCCAGTTGGCATTCTTCCAGTATTTGATTATTTTGTTTTATTTATTCATTCACAGGATGTGGGCGTTGCTGGCAAGGCCGGCATTTATTGCCCATTCCTAATTGCCTTGAGAAATGAGCTGCCTTCTTGAACCGCTGCAGTCCGTGTGGTGAAGGTACTCCCATAGTGCTGTTAGGTAGAGAGTTCTAGGATTTTGACCCAGAGATGATGAAGGAATGGCGATATACTTCTAAATCAGAATGGTGTGTGACTTGGAGGGGAACTTGGAGGTGGTGGTGTTCCCATGCACTTGCTGCCCTTGTCCTTCTAGGTGGTAGAGGTCGCAGGTTTGGGAGGTGCTGTCGAAGAAGGCTTGGCGAGATGCTGCAGTGCATCTTGTAGATGGTACACACTGCAGCTGTATTGCACTGGCACTGGAGGGAGTGAGTGTTTAAGGTGGTAGAGGGGGTGCCAATCAAGTGGACTGTTTTGTCCTGGATGTGTTGAGCTTCTTGAGTGTTGTTGGAACTGCACTCATTCAGAGAAGTGGAGAGTATTCCATCACACTCCTGACTTGTGCCTTGTAGATGCTGGAAAGGCTTTGGGGAATCAGATGAGTCACTCGCTGCAGAATACCCAGCCTCTGAGCTGCTCTTGTAGCCACAGTATTTATGTGGCTGGTCCATTTAAGTTTCTGGTCAATGGTGACCCCCAGGATGTTGACGGGGGTGGGGGTGATTTGACGATGGCAATGCCGTTGAATGTCAATGGGAGGTGGTTAGATTCGCTCTTGTTGGAGATGGTCATTGCCTGACGTTTGTGTGGCGCGAATGTTCCTTGCCAATTATCAGCCCAGGTCTTGCTGCACATGGGCACGGACTGCTTAATTTTCTGGGGAATTGCAAATGGAACTGAACATTGTGCAATCATAAGCAAACATCCCCACTTCTGACCTTATGGTGGAGGGAAGGTCATTGATGAAGCAGCTGGAGATGGTTGGGACTGGGACACTGCCCTGAGGAACTCCTGCAGCCATGTCCTGGGGCTGAAATGATTTTCCTTCAACAACCACAACCATCTTTCTTTGTGCTAGGTATGACTCCAGCCAGTGGAGAGTTTTCCCCTGATTCCCATTGACTTCAATTTTACTAGAGCTCCTTGGTGTTACACTTGGTCAAATGCTGCCTTGATGTCAAGAGCAGTGACTCTCACCTCACCTCTGGAATTCAGCTCTTTTGTCCATATTTGGACCATGGCTGTAATGAGGTCTGGAGCCGAATGGCCCTGGTGGAACCCAAACTGAGCATCAGTGAGCAGTTTATTGATGAGTAAGTGCTGCTTGATGGTACTGTTGATGACATCTTCCATCACTTTGCTGATGATTGAGAGTAGGCTGATGGGACAGTAATTGGCCGGATTGGATTTGTCCTGCTTGACAGAACATACCTGGGCAATTTTCCACTTTGTTGGGTAGATGCCAGTCTTGTAGCTATACTGGAACAACTTGGCTAGAGGCGCGGCTAGCTCTGAAGCACAAATCCAGCACTACAGCTGGGATGTTGTCGGAGTCTATAGCCTTTGCTGTATCCAGTGTGCTCAGCCATTTCTTGATATCATGTGGAGTGAATCAAAATTGCTGATGACTGGCATCTGTGATGGTGGGAACCTCAGGAGGAGGCCAAGATGGATCATCCACTCGGCACTTCTGGCTGAAGATTTCAGCCTTGTCTTTTGCACTTACATGCTGTGCTCCGCCATCGTTGAGGATGTGGATGTTCATGGAGCCTTCTCCTTCCGTTAGTTGTTTAATTGTCCACCACCATTCATGACTGAATGCAGTAGGACTGTAGAGCTTTGATCTGATCCGTTGGTTGTGGTTGTGATTGTGATTGATATTCAGCTCCTGTTGAAAAGAGTTTTATGTAGGTGTGTCTGCTGTGTTGTTGCTGGGCAGAGTGACACAGAAATTGGAAGTGTAACTCAGATCTTCTTCTCCCCGCTCACTCTAGGCAGGTACTTGACTGAGACCAGTAGCTGCAGTATGGGTTCCAGCCAGGCAGTACCTTGTTTACACTGCTTTGCTCAGAACGTTGTTCCACTGTCCACGAGAGAGCTCTGCGCATGTTTGGTTATATAATTGCTCAGAGTTCCTCTTCCAGAGATTAAGCTTTAAACAGATGATTTTCACAGCCTCCACAGGGTGGGAATGGGGTGGTAGTTCTCCAAAAATCGTGGAGTTGAATTTACCGCCTTGTTCTCTCTCCTGATCCACCCGGCAGCATTTTGTTTGGGGCCTTCACATGGGGGGCCTGCCTGTTTCAGCCAGGAGCCGACTTGTAATGTGCAAAGCGGGGTCCTATCTGGAACAATCTTCAGGTAGCAATGAGCAGAGCAGTCCTTAAAGAGATCAATGCAGGCCATTCAGAAAACCAGTATTGGTAAGTTTTTTTTTAAAAAAAAGGTTTTGTGGGGCCAAAAGGAGCATGAGTTTAAGTTATTACTTCCACCTTTTCCTCATATTCCAACCACCATATTTCTCACCCAAATGGCAAGCTACCTGTGAGCATTTGCAACTTTCTGTGCATATTGATATGAGCCCCGACCATTATAATGAGTCTGCCCTCTCAGAAGGACATCAGGTGGACATGCATTCACATCTCTGGCCGCCTGCCAATGTCCACCTAAAGTTATAATCATCCCCTAAATGTTTACAGAGCATGGGTGGCAAAGTCTGCTTTTCACTCTCAAGTGTTATCTTTGAGGAATTCCGATATCCAGACACCAAATTATGCTGGGTTCCTACTACCCCAGCTACTGACCATTCTTGGGCTCTGAGTTTACTATATCCATCTGGCCCAGGTGGCCTGTTTAAAGGCTCCCCTACTGATGTACTTCTGCATACCCCTCTGCTCATCCAAGTTCTGCACTGTGCTCATGGAAGTTGAGTCAGTAATCTTCCAACTTGAATGAGAGCTCCGGGTGTCAGTAAACCTTCAGCATTCGCCTTGCCACCTGGGACTCAGGAGAAATTAGTCAGGTCTTTCTTACATCAGTAAGGATCAGGAACGTATTTTAAATTCAATGTTACATTTCACTTAGCAGTTTTTAAAAAGATACTGATGCAATGAAATTGGCCATTGTTGCTGCTCCAATCAGTATTGTATTGTATCCTGGCGTGACTACTTCCCCTTCCATTCAGATCCTCCATCATTCTGGAACAGCATCATTGAAAATTCAGATCATCAGCCCACTCAAGAGTGGAAAAATAAATAATCTAAAAGTTGATGCTTTCTGACAGTCCCAAACACCTGTATTGCGGCATCCCTGAACCTCAAATATGTATCGTAAAATTTACCCTCAGTGCGATTCTTGTTGATAATAAACTGTGTGTAATTTTCTTCTGGCTGCAAATGTTTCTCAGATTTCATAAAGTGTAAAGTGTACTCAACAATTTTTGTTGCCATTTTTCACGTAATTCTATTGACCCTTATTGACCTTTCCTCTCCAGCTAAACGCTGGACAGTAAATGACACATTTGGCCTTACTTTGTGATAAATATAGGTGCCGCATAAACGTGCCACCTCATTAGTTGGACACATATCCCACGGGCAAATACAAAATAGGGAAGTATAGCAGAGAAAATTGGAATTCCACACTTTAAGAAAAATGCTGTGAAATTATTAAATTTGTGCCTCAGTGCTTTACTCTTTGAATCCCATTTGTAGACAAATCAATAAAACCCTATATAACATCTGTGGCTCCTTGTCAGGTGAGGCAGGGCCATTAAATCTGCCTTCAGACAGGTTAGCTTAAACAGGGATTTATTACAGAAGCTGCTCAGCTAATATACGAACACAACTGTAGCCATAGCAACAACAATAACACTCAATATCCACAGCTAAAATGTCTAATTAGCAAATTTGAAAAACAAATCCTTTTAGGAAAGATTATTTTTGTGCTACATTTTTTTTACATCACTGATATCCTATCTACCTTTTCTCTCTATCATAGTATCGTGTAGAAGTGGGACACAGCCTTGAACAGGTTTGAGCAACTGCAGGCCCCAGAATTTTTAAATTTTCAGCGTACAATGATTAACAATTTGTACTGGTTTTATCAAATTAGAAGGTGGACCAACAGACTGAAAACAAAGATTTTCTATCGGTCTAAGAAACAGAGGAAACATTCTGTTGGAGATAAATTGAGCAGTGAAACAAATGGGTTCAGCTCAGTAGAAAACAGCAAGAGAATATAAAATTGCAGGTTTCATTAAGCGTTTGGTACACCAATACAGTGGGTGCTTCTAAGTGCATGTTTCACAGATTATAGTGCTACTTACACCTGTCTTTCTAATTAGTATAGAGCTTGTAATTAGCCAGCAATAAGCTGATAAAACCCGAGTAAAACCCATCATTAAATATTTATACTTGTCTTAAACACAAAATGATTTATTACAGAACCTTAGGCCAACACTGATTAGATCAATTCCCCATCAATATTATAATTTTGGATGCCAAAGCCTCTTTGTGATCCAGTATTATTCTTGATAAAATCAACATTATTAGTGTCAACTTTTAATCTAATAAACGTGATTTTGGTATCATCAGAACTGAATTGTCATGTAATCCTCTTTAAATCATTAATCCACCTAAATTTATTCCTGTGTGTGATACTTGTTCAGACTCTTAAATTCATTGCAAGCTCCTGAGTTTAATTTTCATGCTATCAACCACCGTAGTAACTTATTGTAATTTATTTTCCAATAACGTACATGCTCAGGTGAAATTTGAATTGATATGACAAGAATTAATTTCTTTATGCCTAGGAAAGGAGAGCAGCTAATGGCCAGGTGCAAGTCTTCTGGATCCAGTGTTGCTATTTTTTTACAGAATATCCCGAGTAATGTGGAGGTGTCTGCATTTGATGCTCATCAATATTGATAACTCATCCACATTTCTTGGACATTTTAGTAGCTTTGTTCACCAGTAAATAATTGGAATTTAATTTCAGTTTCAAGTTCACAAATTCCTTTGTTTTAGGAATACAGAAGCCATTAAACTCAAATTATTCCTCACGTCCATCAAGGAGCTTGCGTCAAACTGACACTACTTGCTGTATGTGAGGATATGTAAATTTTGGTTTTCATGGTGGATGATCAAAATTTCAAACCTTTTGGGCGCAAAATTTGGTTACGCCCCGTTTGGGGGTGGTAATTAAGGCTGGACATTTAGCGCCCAGCGTGGAAGTACCGCCCCGGCCACTGAATTCGGCTTACCGCCCCACACAGGAAGTGGAGTGCAATGTCAGGCACACGCCGATAACGTCATCGCCGGAGGCACACCACCCGGGGTGCTATCAGCAGGGGCGCGGCGCTATCGGGTAGCACCTCAGCAACGCCCTGCCGAATTTCTCGAGAGGTGCTTTTTTTCGCCCCCCTCCCCACCCCCACCCACCCCCGGACGATAAGCCCTTTGCGCCCCGTTAGCACCCCCCGGAGGCACTAACGACAGGCACAAAGGAGCCGAATTTCTAGCCCTATACCTCTGAACCCAATATTTATAAACTCCCACTGCCCATATAAGTAGACACAAGTAGATTATGTAGGACTGCATTGGTTGTGTGAACATATCATTCAATGTCCTGTATGTTTGAAGCCTCCCAGCATGTCTTATTTAGCCACCTGATTTAATTGATTTTAATTTGTATGATTTGCACAATATTTGTTGTGTTCCAAGTTGTTGTTTTTCAGCACAAGTCTGCTGTGTTTTTAGCACATTTTAGAACATTGTCTCACACTACCATGTATATATAGAAATGTATTGCTTTCTGCTTTTCTGTACCAACAAGAAGCTCTAAGCCCTGCTTCTGTTTATATGTAGACATGCCAGCAATGAAAGCATTGCAAATTATTTTAAAAGCCCGATGGTGTGCCGACCATTCATAACTGGTGGGCCCATCTTTTATTTCCATGTTTGTCCCATTATCACCTCCTTTTGCCTTGCACCATCATTCCTTTTACATTTAATTACTCTTGCCCTCCATCCTTTCACCAACCTTTCCTTTTTGTCCTTTCCCTGTACCCTTTTTCCCAGGGTCCATACTTGCTTAAATGATTTTAATCTCGAGCATCTTTCAGTTCTGATGAAAGGTCATCGACCTGAAACATTGGCCGGAATTTTCCGGGGGCAGCGGGTCAGGTGGGAAAGTGGTTTTTTTTGACAGCGGGTCAGGTACGCACGGTCAACCCGCCGCCACGCGCCTTTCCCAATGTTGGGTCCGTCAACGCTGAGCAGACCCGACTGGCAGCGGCAGCAGCAGGGGACCTAATTAAAATGATTAGCATCTAGTTGCCAGATGCTTAAAAGCCTTTTTTCACTTACCTTTTGTCTTTAACTTTATGACCACGGGATCCTCGCTGTGCGCAGACCACGGCTGTCAAGCTGAGGCGTGAGTTCCGTGGCCATTGCTCCAGCTGATTACTTGACAGCTTCAAATCTACAGTAAAAGCTCCCACCTGACTGATATTCACTCTCCTCAGGTAGAAGCTTTTTCTCACTCCATTTCCAGCACACATTCTGCAGGCTTTCCACTTTCCACTCTCTAACCACTCTCACCTCATTGGAAGGACTCTCTCATCATTGACAGAATGCTTCTGTCATCTTTACTTCACCTGCCATCTATTCCATCAACATGGGTGCCCTTTATTTATGAAAGGGAAATCGTGTTTGACAAATCTGTTAGAGTTTTTTTGAGGTTGTAACTAGCAGAATAGATAAGGGGGAACCAGTGGATGTGGTGTATTTGGATTTTCAGAAGGCATTCGATAAGGTGCCACACAAGAGGTTATTAAATAAAATTAGGGCTCATGGGATGGGGGTTAATATACTAGCATGGATTGAGGATTGGTTAACGGACAGAAAGCAGAGAGTAGGAATGAACGGGTCATTATCAGGTTGGCAGGCTGTAACTAGTGGGGTACCGCAAGGATCAGTGCTTGGGCCTCAGCTTTTCACAAACTACATCAATGATTTGGTTGAGGGGACCAAGTGTAATATATCCAAGTTTGCTGATGATACAAAGCTGGGTGGGAATATAAGTTGTGAGGAGGATGCAAGGAGGATTCAAGGGGATATAGACAGGCTAAGTGAGTGGGCAAGAACATGGCAAATGGAATATAATGTGGAGAAATGTGAAATTATCCACTTTGGTAGGAAAAATAGAAAAGCAGAGTATTTTTTAAATGGTGAGAGATTGGGAAATGTTGGTGTTCAGAGGGACCTGGGTGTTCTTGTACACAAATCACTGGAAGTTAACATGCAGGTACAGCAAGCAATTAGGAAAGCAAATGATATGTTGGCCTTTATTACGAGAGGATTTGAGTATAGAGTAAAGACGTCTTACTGCAATTATATAGGGCCCTGGTGAGACCACACCTGGAGTATTGTGTACAGTTTTGGTCTCCTTACCTAAGGAAAGATATACTTGCCATAGAGGGAGTGCAATGAAGGTTCACCAGCCTGGTTCCTGGGATGGGAGTAATGTCCTATGAGAAGAGATTAAGTAGACTGGGCCTATATTCTCTAGAGTTTAGAAGAATGAGAGGTGATCTCATTGAAACATACAAAATTCTTACAGGGCTTGACAGGATAGATGCAGGGAGGATGTTTCCCCTGGCTGGGGAGTCTAGAACCAGGGGTCACAGTCTCAGAATAAGGGGTCGGCCATTTAGGACTGAGATGAGGAGAAATTTCTTCACTCAGAGGATGGTGAATCTTTGGAATTCTCTACCCCAGAGGGCTGTGGAGGCTCAGTCGTTGAATATATTCAAGACAGAGATCGATAGATTTTTGAATATTTTGAATATTAAAGGAATCAAGGGATATAGGGATAGTGCAGGAAAGTGGAGATGAGGTAGAAGATCAGCCATGATCTTATTGAATGGTGGAGCAGGCTCGAAGGGCCGAATGGCCAAATGGCCTACTCCTATTTCTTATGTTCTTATGACGCAAATATCAATTTGGTTCACCTATGCTCAGTGCTTTGATCTGATGGCCTCGTTGAGATTGGTGAAGCACATCAGTACATTTAGTGCACTGGCTAACAGTATTTCCAATATAGGAACATAGGAACAGGAATAAGCCATTCAGACCCTTGAGCCTGTTCTGTCATTCAATGAGATCATGGCTGATCTGGATCTTAACTCCTTCTACCTGCCTTGGCTCCATATCCTTTTATACCCTTGTCTAGCAAAAATCTATCGATCTCAGATTTAAAATTATTAGTTGAGCTAACAACTACTGTTTTTTTAGTGGGAGGTAGTTCCACACTTCTACCACCCATTGCGTGAAGAAGTGTTTCCTAGCTTCTCTCCTGAATGGCGTGGCTCTGATTTTAAAGTAATGTCCCCTAGTTCTAGACTCCACCACCAGCAGTAAAAGTTTCTCTGTACCTATGCGTCCAATTCCTTTAAAAATCCTAAAAACCTCAATCAAATCACCACTTAACACTGTCAACTTTTTTGGTCCAAAAAGGAGGACCTCACACTTTCCTACATTGAAATCCATCTGCCACAGTTTTGCCCACTCATTTAATCTATCAATGTCTCTTTGTAATTTTATGCTCCTGTCTACACTACCATGGCTCTTTATTGTGTTATCTAAGTCATTAATAAATATATTGGATAGTTGAAGCCCCAGCACAGATCCTTGTGGGACACCACTAGTCACTTCCTTCCAATTCAAGTACGTAGTCATTATACTTACTTTCTGTCTTCTACCGCCAATCAGTCTCCTAACCAAGTCAACAATTTGCTTTCAGTTCCATCATGAGTTTTAATTTTAGCTAACAATCTCTTACGTGGGACCTTCTGGAAGTCCATATAAACTACATCCATTAGTTACTTCCTCAAAAAAAATTATTTAAGTTTCTTTAGACATGACCTACCCTTTACAAATCCATGTTGGCTCTCTCTAATCAGCTCAAATTTCTCTAAGTGCTCAGTCACTCTGGGATAGAAATTTGTTATAGCCAAGGAATGGGCAGCGTCAGAAGAAAAGTTGGAGAATTTGCGCCAGGTGCAAATGCTTTAGACTGCATGAAATATTCATCCTCACTGCTCAATAAAATGATTGGAGTCCTAAATCAAGTCTTAAAACCCAAGCTCATTGGCATTAGACTTAAAGGGTGGACCAACATCGGGGGCAGTCTAATCGAAACTCATCATTGCCACAGGCTTTTTTCAGTACTTAAAGGGGAGGTTCATTGATGCTGCAGCATCTCATTCTCAGCATTGCTGGCTGTGCAGCTGCCTCAGCAAGCAGAACAAGGAGAAGGTGCTGGAGGACTGAACCAGGTGTGCTCATGGCAGATCCATGCCCAAGGGAGAGAGCTCGCAGATTCTCCTATGAAGCATCGGAGGCATTGGTTTTCGCTGTGGAGAGATGGAGGGCGATGCTCTACCCGACAAGTGGCAGGAGGCCCTCGCCACAATTCTTCTGCACCATGTGGCGGGTTGTACCGCAGCACATCTTGGGCAGCACAGTGGTACCCAGGACCCACACACAGCGCAGGAAGAAATTTAACAACCTCACTCAGATGGTCAGGGTGAGTGAATGCTTCAATAAATGCTACATACCACCATCTGTACCACAATCTTCACTCACTGCCCAAAGCACCACACCCCCAGCACTCACTCACCAACAATCGCTACCTACCAACACTCACACCCACATCTCACACCTTGCACACAATGACAACTATTCAACTATGGCAGGCACATCACCCAAACATATTGCTCCACACTCACTCACACATTTTCCTGTCTCTTGCATGCCAAGGTGGCGCACAACTGGAGGGAGCAGGAGCACACAGGCAGGGGACAAGCCGACACCTAACCACTGTCTGCACTGGAGAATCGAGTGCTGCAAATCATTAGGCGCCAGGTGTTGGGCGCTGTGCCCACCAGCAATGTTGACCCCTTTGGGGACAGCAATGGTATGTTAACAGCTACTTCTTCTTCTCACATCCCACTTCCCCTCACCCCACAAGTGTTTCACACTTTCCAGCTAATGATGCTGTCTCCATGCTTTCTCCCTTCCTGCCCCCCTCCCCTCACCTTAACCCAACTCTTGTGCCTTTATACTTTCATATAATCAGCAAACACCTGAGCAGCCTGTCCCTGAGGGCAGTGTAGAGCGCGAGGGGGGAGAAGAGGAGGAGGAAGAACACACCGCGTCACTGCATCTCTCACCCGCAGACACCAGCTCAGATACTGGCCCAATGCGTTCTTTAGAGGCTAGTATAGTAACAGAATCAGCACAGGGTGAGGCATCGGGGACGAGTGGGCTGCAGCAAGGCCAGAGGGAAAGGGTAGCTCGGGGGCCAGCTCCCCGGAGGGTGAGTTCGCGCACGAGTTCTGCCACACAGGACTCAGATGAGGACCTCGATGGGAAGGCCTTTAGAAGAAGGGAGATGGGCATGCACACAGAGATCATAGGTGCAATGGCAAGCGTGCCCAAGAGCCTCTCAGCAATGGTAAGGAGTGTGGAGGAGTCCACCTCCAACATTGCACAAGGCTCTGTGCACAACATGGAGCCCATCATTTCCAGTCTGCAAAGGATGGCAGACTCCCAGAGAGATCGTGGCGACCCAGACCTGATGCCGCATGTGATGGGCGATCTGGCAGCTTCCATGGCAGCACAGGCGGAAGCAACACTACATCTTAGTGCTATAATGCAGTCTATGCTTCATGACATCCAATCTCAGACTGCTCTCATCCAGTCTCAGCTTGATGCCACGCAAGCTCTGATTGCTGCCATTGTGGCTGGGTCTACCACCGTCGACCGGGGTTTTCATGGTGTCGCAGCAGGCCAGCAATCTGTGCTCCAACAGATTGCTAGGGATGCTGAGGTGCTGCCCTGGGGGAGTGGCAGTGGGTCAGTGGAGCAGGAACCTCCTCTCCTCTCTCAGGATGAGAGGGATGGAATGATGGGGATCTGGTGAGCAAAGGGGTTCTGGGTTAAGTAATCCTGGTGTGAGGCTGGAGGTCTGTTTGGAGGAGGTGGCAGAGTTCTGTGACCACCTCCTTGGTGAAGTGGAGCCATCTAATACACTGCTCCTCACTTAATTGAAGGTAGGAGAAGTGCTCTTGGAATAGCCTTGGAGTGTAAGGCCTCCTGGTGAGAGCCCTGATGTCCCTCCTCATCTCTCTGCGCACATGTTCCCTATTTCTCACCACCATAGATCCTGGAGGGCGAGGTCGACTGCCAGTACAGCCCCCATTAATGTTACCAAGTGTAACAGTTTGAATCTTTGAAGAATAAATGTAGCTACTTTTAGTTGCCAGAAGACTCCTTATACAAAAGAACCTTGAAATTACTGAATGAAAATGTTGCAGTGGGAGAAACTAACAAAATCCCACTGAAATTGCACTAACCTGACAGCTGCACGTGATTACTGCTGATCACTTTTAGTAATGTTTCTGGTTCTGCACACCAGCTCGCCCTGTCAGTGTTTACTCCAGACGGTGAAGTAAATGGCGAGAATCAACTTTGCAAATTGGGCGGTCAGTGAGCGTTGCACACTCACTGACGTCACAATCTACCTGGCGCTGACCTTCCCTGCGATACCTCTGACCAGCAGTGCTACGGGCAGTTGGATTTGACGTGCGCCGCTGGATTCTCCTCGACCCGGCAATATTGGTCTAGCGCCCATTGGCGCCATCTACTGGTGCTAACGGGAGGTGCGAAGGGGATGAATTTTTCCCCCTCTGTCCTTAATTGTAGATTCCAAGAACTTCCCCACAACAGATGTTAGACTAGCAGGTCTATCATTTCCTGGTTTCTCTCTCTCATCTTTCTTAAATACCGGTGTTACATTTGAAATTTTCCAATCTAAAGGGACAATTCCTGAATCGAGAAAGCTTTGGAAGATTATGGCTAAAACATCAGCAATTTCCTCACTTACTTCCTTTAAAACCCTGGGGTGGAAACCATCAGGTCCTGGGGATTTGTCAGTCCTCAGTGCCATTATTTTTTCTAATACTGTTTTCCTGCTTATGTTAACTTTAGTGAGTTCCAGTCCTTGATTCATTATTAATTAGCCTGGAATGTCAGGTGCATTACCCTTTTCCTCTACTGTGAAGATGGACACAATTAGTCAACAAGTCTGCCTATTTCCTTATTTTCATTTGCAATGTTAGCCCCATCCATTTTTAAAGGGCCCACATTACCCTTGACTATCCTTTTTCTTCTAATATAATTGAAAACACTTTTTGTGTTAATATTGATATCCCTTGCAAGTCTCTTCTCATATTCCCTTATCACAGCTCTTGCTATCGTTTTTGTCTTCCTTTGCTATTCTTTATATCTCTCCCAGTCCCCTCGAGTTATACTATTCTTTGCACTTTTATATGCTCTTTCCTTTAGTTTTATAACTTTTTGTTGATCACAGCTGTATTATTTGGTAAGCAGCATTCTTTACCCTTTGGGGTATATATTGGTTCTGTATTAAGCTAAATTATTTTCTGAACACCTCCCACTGTTCATCTGTAGTTTTACCCGATAATAGTTTCAAAAATGGAACAATAAGGGAAAATAACAGGAAACAAAAGAAAACAAAAATGAGAAAGAACACAGAGAGTAAAGCACAAGAGAACATTACAGACAGAAAAGGAAGAAAGGAAATATTACAAAACAGAAGTAAAAAGATAAATAATAAAAGAAATCAGAGCATGCAAGAAAAGAAATAGGGGGCGTGGAAATAATTGGATAACTCTTTCAAAGAGCTGGCACAGGCACGATGGGCCGAATAATTGGGGGGAGGGTGTATTGGGGGTGTGTGTTGTGGGGGTGTGTTGGGGAGGTGTAGGCCAAAGGCTTCTTTGTGAGACCTGGAGGGAGCACTCCTGCTCCTCCTGGCCTACACGGAATGCTAAAAGGAAATTTGGGTTTTTAAAACATTAAATGGGCGGGAATGGGGTCAGGTTGCTTGATCCCGATATTTTAATCCCTCTCCCGCCCATTGAGGGAGGGGGGCATTAAGATCGAGGCCTATGATTCTATGATATGATTCGGTCAGAGCTTGTCAATGCACTGATTGGTTTAATACTATGATCCCCATGCAAATACATTAAATATGGCTTTCATTAATCTTTTAAATTTATGAAAAAATTTGCTAGTCATTATTTTGATTGCTGTCTGCTTCTGTACAGATATCTTTATTAACAGTGCATTCTAGTCTTATCTGTAACAGTTTTCTACAGTTCTCTGCCAAAATAGCAAACTCCCCAGTCATAAGTAATACTCTCATCAACAATAACCAAAGCAATAGAATGCAGTTAGTAAAATAACAAAACACTGCTTCAAAATGCAGTGCTAAACATTTTTTTTAAGGTGTCCTGTGTGAGCTGGACAATAGTATCCTTTGACTATTTAACATCAGAGCTGACTCCAATCCCATGCACTCTCATACACATATCCATACTTAGGGATGACTTATTCGCCCAAAATTTGCGATCGGAGGCTTCCCCCGATCGGATGCCTCCAACCTGTAATAAATCTATGAATTTACCTGGTGGTCCGGGAGGTATGGAGACTTGCGATCCTGGGCCTCTCCGGGTACGCACGGGCAGAGGCCCACGTATCCCAGGGGCGCAGGCAGTTCGCAAGCGCCCCTGGGATCATGTGGGCCGGCCTAACCAATAAAAGAAGGGAATCCCCGTTCATACTTATGGGAGTTCTGTACGTACGGAATCCCCATAAGTATGAATGGGGATCACTTAAAAAATACACAAACACATTAAATAAATTTTTAAAAATTACATATTTAAAATTAATTAAAATGCCATTTAATTAAATATTTTAAACAAAATGTTTTAACGGGGCTAAAAATAAACTTACCTTATTGGACAGGGTTTTTCATGTATAAATAAGTGCTAAAACTTTATTTTTCAATTTTTTAAAACTCTTATGCTGGTAAAAGCAGGCCTTATGCCTGCTTTTACCAGGCGTAAGAATTTCACGGGCATTCAGCGGGCAGAAGTTGAGCAAATAGCGCAATTCTCCGCCCGCGGAGGCCCTTTTCCCGGGGATGCGGATGATCTGTCAAAAGAAATCTTGACAGATTGCAAGTTCCGGGTTTACGCGCATGCGCTTCGCATGCCTAAACCTGGAACCTGCCCGGCTCTTACAGGTGCGTGCGCACCTCGTACACACCCGTAGGGGCCACAAATTATGGCCCAATAATTATCAAGAACAGGACCCTTGACCAGGGCCATAGAGTCCAGTTGTGGTGCCCCACCAATGCCTTGGCTGAGACTGGACTGAGTTAGTGGAGGTCAAAGTTCAAACCTGGTCTTACAGCTTTATACTAAACACTTTTCTTCAATCAGGCTGTGTATTAGCATACTTTGCTGGAACATCTATTAAAATAAATTAAACTTGTCATTTTGGGCCACAAAAGAAACTTAGTTTGACCTTGCTAGTGGTAGAACTGTTCGTAATCCAATACAGTTACAAAAATTTGAATAAATAAAATTTTAATTTTTAATATTAAAAGGAGTAACATTCCTTCTGCCTTGGCAGGATACCATTTTCAGTGTGGGCAAACTACACATTGCCATCCACCTCGTTATAGCATATTGCACTATGAATTATAAAATCTGATTAAGTTATGAAAATCTATTGGTGTAGGAATAAAAGCAATCAATTTCTTGATCTGCTGGCATTCCTGCTCATTATTCGATGAAGCGGTTAAGTTAACAGCCAAATTGACACCCATGCTTTTTGCTTGCCAAGTGATTCTTTAATAAAGTGCTGAGGCATCGTCATCCTATTTGCACACACACGACTGTGAACATAACTCAAAGTGGCAGTCTATATCACTAAGATGGACAAAATTCTCAATTATTAGGCACTATTAATTTCATTCTTAAGGTTAAATGGTGTGGAAAATGAAAATGTGACAGTAGCTATAGTAGGGGTGCTCTTCTGAGAATGGAGTTACGGCACACTATTTTGGCACTGAAACAGATCTGTACCGATCTAACTTGTGCCATACTAACACCGAGAGCAAAAAATGGGGAAAAATGTGTTCAATTGTTAAGCAACAAGGAATGTGAGGGTGGGTGGTGGTGGCATTGGGGCACGACTGAGATGAACATGTGTGAGCTGGAGGAAAAGCCATTTAGGAAATGTACTGGTTACAATAGGACAAGCATGAGTGCGACCAAGTGAGTGGCAAGAACAGGCACGATATTGTTCTTCAGTGATAACAAGAAAAAATCTCCAGGTTCCCTAAAAGAGTCTGAGCTGGTGTAAGTGGTTCTTCTAACTTTCTTTCCATTTTTATTGATGTTGGTCCCTGCATTTATATGTCTGACCCTATTCCACTCTATCTACCTCCCAAATCTCCTTTCAGCAACATTCAATATACAAAGAAAAGAGTATGTATGATACAGCCCAACCAGATACTACACCTACTGCTTTGCCACCCAAATCTTGCACTTACTTCTCCCACCACTCCCTGTTCAAATATCTTTGGTCCAGTTTCTGCCCTGTCCACAGCATGGAATTCATCCAGGACAAAGTTATTGACATCCATCCTGACTGCTACAAGTGGTGAGCGATCCTTCACTGTCTTCCTGGACCTCTCCACTGCATT
Source organism: Squalus acanthias (assembly GCA_030390025.1). Lineage (NCBI taxonomy): Eukaryota > Metazoa > Chordata > Chondrichthyes > Squaliformes > Squalidae > Squalus > Squalus acanthias. The sequence continues at coordinate 101,598,943 of CM059432.1, forward strand.
CAACACAGTTGACCAATGCAGCCTCCATCACTGCTTTTCCCCATGATAGACCCATGACACTGCACTCACTTGGTCCCACTCCTGCCTGTCCTACTGTAACTAGCACATTTCCGAAATAGATTTTCCTCTAGCTTGCACATGTTCATCATAGTAGTGCCCTAATGTTTGCCCCCACCCCCCACCACCTCCCCCCCACCCCATTCCTTGTTGACATATTTCCGCTCAGTGAATTCTGTCGGCATGAAATTAGCTTCCACGTGTTTGCTGAATAAACCCAGCTCAAAATCTCCATCACTGCCAGTGTGCTGTTTGACATCAAGTCATGGATGACCCATAACTTTTTTGCAATTTAACACTGGTATAACCAGAACCTCCACCATTGTTAAAACCCTTATCCATCCCTTTCACAACTCAAAGCTTAACTTCCCTTTACTGGCATCCTGAGATCCAGCCTACAGAAACTCAACTCAGCCAAAACTTCAACATAGATCTTAGTGCTCTCACCAACCTCCACTAGCTTCCTGTCCCAAATGCATTGGATTTAAAAAACTTCGATAGTCATGCCCAACCTATGCAAAACCCTCTAACCCGATTTCCCAACTCTTAGCTTTTTCTTTTCAGTTACCTTCCCCAATTCTTCTCCTACCACTGCCCAATATTACTTTCTTCTCTGTGAGTTGACTCGGGATGTTGACTAATTTATGCACGTGATCTAAATACAAGTTATTGTTCCTTATCGCTGGTAAGTAACCCTGTTGCAGCATAAGCATCATTATCCTCCAAGAAGAGCAACTATGCAGAGCAGGATAGCTTATTTAATTTTTAAAGCACTAATCAGTAAGTATATAAGGCAGCAAATTATTGTGTGTAGTAATGTAAAATTCAAAAACTTGTATTTTTTAATGTTGATATTGCTGTACTACAATTGTACCTTAGGTCATTTAATCTGTCTATGCAAAATAGGACAAGACACCAGGACCATGTGAACGTTTCTAGACTAAATAATGAAGATTGACCCATTGTACAAGCTTAGAGTGCTGTAGATGAGGCTTTTATATAACTTAAAGTTGTGTTATCAAATGTGATGAATGCTAGGCTTGTCTTCAGACAAACAGCATGGATTTAGTTATGAAAGTGATCAAATTCAGTTGTACCATCTAATGTAAAATTCCTTTCTGTAGTACAGCTGGATGGCATTATTGCTGTTTTGCAAGGACAGTCACCATGTCCAGGAGGGATATGATGTCACAGCATAAATTACAGCTCAAGAGATCCAACAACTCAAAACACTCTCAATCACGTTCTTGGTCTGCTTGCAGTTTGAACAAAAATATTTATTTCAAACTCTCTCCCTCTGACAAGACTATTACTTGACACTAAATCAACTGAACTCTAATCCTACCAGTTGGAACTTGTAATATTTTATTATCACCTTTCCAACGGAACTACAAATAATCCGACTGAACCTTACCCTCCAAACTGGACCCATATTGCATTTGTAAACCTCCTCAAATAAAGCCCATTCATCCAGGAATTACTGTCCAAGGTGTCTTCAGTATGGGAGCATGCATCCCTCTTCCCAATCTACCACATCATGAAGCATTTATTATATATAAAATATTACATGATGACTGTCCTTGTAAAACAGCAATAATGCCATCCAGCTGTACTACAGAAGATAATTTTACATTAGTAGATAAAATTGAATTTGATTACTTTCATAACTAAATCCATGCTGGTTGTCTGAAGGCTAGCCTTGCATTCAATGAAACATTCATAGATTGGAAGGAATAAAGATCGGTTCAATGCCATTGCCACCAACCAAAGAACCTTGGGAGTTGGAGAAAATAGTTACATGATGCTAGGATAGTCAGTAAATAATTTTTCAAAACCTTGAACTGCTGGGTCACAAATACTAAAACAAAGTTGGATAAAATATGTAAGTGGTTAGAACAAGAGGAGATGAAATTTAATACAGACAAGTGTAAAGCACTTTAGACAGGAAGAAAATATATTAAAATAGATCTTGAAGTTTTAGTAGACTCGGCACTTAACACATCAATCATTGGAGCAATAATCAGCAACGTGCTTAGCTACATAACAAAAAGAGTACAATTTCAAACTGTACAGTACGTTGCGCAGATCAAACCTTGAGTACAGTGTCTAAGAGCCATTCAAGCCCTGGAGGCAGTTCAAAGAACCACAAGACTGATCCCAAGTGTCAGATGATTGAGTTATGAGGAAAGACTATACAAGCTTGAAGGAGACAATTCAAGCGACCTTATAAATGCACATGAAATGGTATAGAAAAGGTAAAACCATCACACTACTTCAAATTAAACCATGACATTAAGATGAGAGGCACTGGGTTAAACTAGTAAAGGCAAATTTAGAATAAAAATGGAAAATGCTGGAAATACTCAGCAGGTCAGGCAGCATCTGTAGAGAGAGAAACACAGTTTACATTTCAGGTCGATGACTTTTTGTCAGAAGTAAATGACCTTTCGTGAAAGATTTAGGACTAATGTTTGGAAGCTCTCCACATAAAAAAGTGATCAACATGTGGAATGGATATGCAGGTACAGCAGTTGTAGTGCAAACTTTGGAATCATTTAACAAACAGTTAGATGCTTTAAGGGTCTTTCTGATGGATGAGCTAGAAAAAAAGGTCAAATTGCTTTCCTCGTCTGTGTCTATATTGTGATCATTGGAGGTACGCTGCAGAAACTTAAAGTGCCAGCAGACCCAAAGAAAGATGGATGGAAACCTTTGGCGTTGAGTGTCTCGAGGAAGTGACTGGGGACAAAATGAGCTTTGACAACAGTAAATGTCTTCCATTATAAGTTATGTTCTCCACTAGACCTTAACTAATGTGAAGCTTAGTCTAGAATGTTAGTTGGAAACATATTACATCTGATTGCTTGCTTTATGTACATTATTATCTGTCAGAATGCATAAAAGTAATATTTTGAGCGTGAAATTAAAACTCTATGGTACTTCATTATTATGTACCTTTTTTTTATCTCTACAGAAAAGCTTTTCACCATTCAGACTACAAATCATTAACACAATGCACACAACAAAAACTATGCATGCAATTACAACTGTACCAGGCATCTACACAGACTGTAGAATCTCCTGCACCTTCACCAGTACATATGAGGATTTAGCATGTACACTGTTTGACACAACATTGGAGAGACCAAGGAGAAGTTGCAAGCTTCCTTGATTTGAGGCTGAATGGAAAGCCAAAGAAGTAGAGAGGTCAGTGGAGCTGCTTCTAAAATGAGAGCGTTGAAGCATCAACACAATAGCAACAATATAATGGCAAATATGCACACTGTGATAAACAAAAGGATAGATGGAGAGATCCATCACAGATTAATCATTCCAACTCTAACATGCATAATGTGCCGGACCAATGAATGATTGCACTGCAGTTCATCCTCAACAGTTAGTCAAAAAAACATGGTGGCCACTGTAAAATTGGTTACGTCTCAGATCTGAGTGCCAAGGAAACCTGACAATTTGAGCTGGGCTGTTAGGTGAAGCTTTAAAATAGTCATGAACTTTACTATCAAAATGAGGGAAAATATGGGTTGGATTTTCCAGGGGGTCAGCAGGTGAGATCAGTGGTGGGTCAGGTGGGAAAGTGTTTTTTTCCTCAGCGGGTCGTGACCCTGCTGTGAACCCGTCGCTATGCGCCTTTCCCTGATGTCAGGTCTGTCAGTGTTGAACAGACCCGACACGCAGCAGCAGGGGACCCAATTCAACTAATTAGTGGCTTGTTTAGACCCACATAAGAATGAATTTCAGCTCACCTTCTGCATTTGACAGCTCGCCCACGGGGTCCACACTGGTCGTGGTCCACATCTGTAAAGCTGAGGCGAGAGTTCAGTGGCCATTGAATCAGCTGTTGAGTTGACAGCTTCAAATGTACAGTAAAAGCTCCCAACTTACAGAGATATCTTCCCTCAGCCACAAGCTCTTCCTCACTGCATTTCCACAACAGATTCACCATGCTGCAAGTCTTTACACAAGTCTTCATAAAGTGACCTCATTACCTCTCTCATCATTGACAGATCGCTTCTGTCATCTCTATTTTATCTGCCATCTATTCCATCAGCATGAGTGCCCTTTATACTGTCTCACCTTGGTCCTCAGAATCCCACCATGATCAGCCCCAACACCAGCAGCACCAGGCACACCAGCAGCACCAACAACAGCACCAACATTCTCCGCAATCACCTGATGCTGCACAGGACACAGGGCATCAGCACCCAACCACATTGCTGCCCGGGACACCAGGGATGGCCTCACCATTGCCAGATTTAGTTCACTTGACGCTGTACACCCTGGCTGCCACATGATGCGCCAGGTTGGCACCACCCCACACCAACACCATAAAGCATCCCTACAGTGCTCAAACCATTCCTTTCACACTCATCACCATTGTGGGGTTACTCTTATGTCTCAACATTCACTGCAACTCACTAAGCCACTTCCAAAGGTGCACAGAAATCTGTCTAAGAATGCAAAGTGTTGAAAATAAAGGTTTCAATGTTTGACACCACATTAACAGAAACTTTACACGAGCATTGCATAAAACACCCAAGTGCCTACCCTTATGTGTCATTAGTTAGCATGATTGCACTAGGACGAGGGTGCGTGTGAGGGGTGGCTAGTCAGATGGGGAAGTGATAATGTAGATAGAGAGGGATGGGTGGAGGTGCAAGGTAAGTTGGTGTGATTAAGGATGTGCAGGAGTAGGGTCGGGAAGGCAGAGTGATGGGGATGTGATGAGAGGTACAGCAGGACGAGGTTGAGTGTGGCTTTGTACTAATGTTTTGTGATCTACTGAGATCTATGAAACATTTGCGGCACTGCACCCAGGTCCTTCTGACCACATCCCTGCTTGTGCCCTCCTCTGCAATGTGCAGCCAGGCTGTGTTGATCTCCCAGGGAGGTCTCTTCCACCCATGGGAAAGGAGGAGGACCTCCCTGCGTGCTGTGACTCCCTCCATAAGCATATGGAGGGAATCATGGGAGAGCCTGGGTGCAGCCGTGCACCTCTGTGCAGTGCTCGTCAGTTTTTGCAGCACCTCAATGCTGTAGAACACTGACAGCACAAATGTCTAAATAAAGTTGGCCATGGTCCCTTTATCATCAAATGACGTCACCAGACCCACTTCCTCTAATTGGTCGGGAAATGCACTGGGCAGGCTTAACAAGCCCAATCAATGGAAAGTTATTTCAGAGGCCGGGATGGAGCCAGCAGTGGGGTCGCAACCCGCCACCGATGTCACCCGCCACAGACCCGCCGAGGTTAGCAAAATCGCGGCCTATGAGTTTGCCTGCCTACTATGGCGCAAAGATGCTTCTTATTGGCCAACTACTGAGCTGCAATAGAATAGTTCTGGGAAGAACATGACTGTGTAGTGGAGAAAATGGAGCATTACAGAATAAACATGGTTAAGAAATATTGGGGTAGAAATTAGGTCGCGCCCCATTTGGGGCGCAAATATCGTCCGGACACAAATATTAGCGCCTGGCGCTAATTATCGGCACTGACGGGAAACTTCACTTTTACCGCCCCGGGAGGTGAGTGGAGCGCTAAAGCAGGCGCTGCACACCTCTCTTAAGGCGCAAAGGCCGAGCAGTGAGGCGCTAACTCGGAGCGCTGGCGAAGCTCATGTAATGTCAGTCAGCAATGGAACACACACACAATGGCACGGGCCAGTTCTTAAAGGGGATGGTTAATCTTGCTTTCCATCCACATCCTGTTCATTGCAGCCTTGAATCTCGGCCTGGAGAGACTTGCACATCAAATGTGCTGGAAAGAACAATGGAGAGCACCAGGCAAAGAGCTCAGAGTGCAGCTCCCACGGTCTCTGCTAAATCGATACAAGGAATGGCAAATCAAAATGAACCTGCAAAGTGCTGCTCAGTACCCAAAACTCCTTCACACAACGTTGAATCTCTCCAGAAGTCTCTCCCTCTCTCTCTCAGAATGCGTAGTTCAAAAATGCCACCAATAATAAAAGACAGGAAGAGGCCCCCTTTAAATAGCGCCCCCCCCAGCCCCACAGCGATTGATAGCGTTCCAGTCTTCTGGTCGTTGGAAGCGCCAGGCGGTAAGGCAGGGGGCGCCACTCAATTTCCGCTACGGGGCGCCCCAAGGGCGTTGCACCATGGAATGACGTCACAATCTGCGCGCGCAGGTGGTCGCAGCGGTAAGTTTTAGCGCCGCCGCACAATCTCAAGTTAAGTTCTCGAGCGGCGCAAACATCGCTGCGCCCGGGCGTTAGCGGCTTTGCGCCCCATTAGCGCCCTCTTAAGGCGCTAACGGGTGGCGCAACCAAGTGAATTTTTACCCCATTGACTTAAGCTATAGCTCATGAAAAGAAATAAAAGTATGAAACTGGGGCCTCAGCTTTTCACTATATTTATAAATGACTTGGATGAAGGAATAGAGAGCCGTATATCTAAGTTTGCTGATGACACCAAGTTCGGTGGCACAGTAAATAGTGTAGATGGGAGCAGTAAGTTGCAAAGGGATATCGATAGATTAAGTAAATGGACAAAACTGTAGCAGATGGAGTTCAATTTGGGGAAGTGTGACGTCATCCACTTTGGACGTAAGAAAGAGAGATCAGATAATTTTCTAAATGGTGAGACGTTAGAGGAACAGAGAGATTTAGGGTTCCATGTACAGAAATCACTAAAAGCTAGTGGACAGGTACACAAAAATAATTTAAAATGTTAATGGAATGTTGGCCTTTATCTAAAGGGGGCTGGAGTACAAAGGGGTTGAAGTTATGTCTGATATATAAAGCTTTGGTTAGTCCCCATTTAGAGTATTGCCTTCAGTTCTGGGCACCACATCGCAGGAAGGATATATTGGCTTTGGAAGGGATGCAGCTCAGATCCAGCAGAATGATACTGGGGCAAAAAGGGTTAAATTATGAGAACAGGTTGCATAGACTAGTTTTATATTTCCTTGAGAATAGAAGATTAAGGAGTAATCTAATTAAAGTGCTTAAGATGATGAAAGAAGTTGATAGGTTAGATAGAGAGAAATTATTTCCTCTGGTGGGGGAGTCCAGAACAAAGGGGCATAACCTTAAAATTAGAACTAGGCCATTCAGGGGTGATGTCAGGAAGCACTTCTGCACACAATGGGTAGTGGAAATCTGAAACTCTCTGCCCCCAAAAAGCCGTTCAGGCTAGGTCAATTGAAAATGTCAAGACGGAGATTGATAGATTTTTGTCAGGTAAGGGTATTAAGGGTTACAGAACCAAGTTGGGTAGATGGAGTTAAGTTACAGATTAGCCATGATCCAATTGAATGGTGTAAAGGCTCCAGCAGCTGAATGGCCTACTTCTGTTCCTATGAGTGTTAGTGGGCTGCTCAATTATCAGCACCCTCACACCCAAGACCATTCCTACCCTCCTGCATGTCAACATACTATTTCCAACAGGGGTCAGTAGAAGGAAACAGCAAACATGAGCGAAAACCTTACCTGTTTTTTCCTGTCCTTAGCATGAGGCCATTGTACCATCTTCATTGCTGCCCTCACTGAAATCAGCTAATGCAATGCAATGCACACCAGTGAACAAACTTGGACTTCTGCACAGCTCAGTAACATACTGTAATAACCCACAAAACTACTGGAGAAGCAACTTTGAAATGTATTTAAAATTTGTTGTCGTATAGAACATTTTATATTTCAACTATGTTGGTACTGTTACAATCAAATGGTACTTGTGCTTACTTAAACTCTATTGATAAACAGTTATCTTTTTCATATCTTGTTCCTCTGTGCACCAGCAAGCAACAATACTTTCTGTTGATTGTCCTTTTCAATAGAAATAATGGCATGGTGAGAAGATATGTTATCGAACCACATTGTAAAGGAAAGGACTTGTAAGAGTTTATATAGCACCTCTCATGACCCAAAAGACTTCAGAGTTTTGAAGTACTTTTTTTCATTGAAGTCTAGTCACTGTTGTAATGTCGAACAATGTTACAGCCAATTTGCACACAGCAAGTTCCCACAGAGATGAAATACATGACCAAATAGCCAATTCATGTGATGTTGGTTGAGGGATAAATATTGGCCAGGACACCATTGAGAACCCTGCTGCCCTTCTTTGAATAGTGCCAAGGGATCTTTTACGTCCACCTGAGAGGGCAGACGGAGCCTTGGTTTACCTTCTCATCTGAAAGAAGGCACATCTGACAGCGTAGCACTCCCTCAGTAGTGCACTGCAGTGTCAGCCTGGATTATATGCCCTTAAGTTTATTCAACGGGGTTGCAAGTTGCAACCTTCTGACTCAGAGGCAAGAGTTTTTTTTTTATTCGCTTATGGGATCTGGGTGTCGCTGGCAAGGCCAGCATTTATTGCCCATCCCTAGTTGCCCTTGAGAAGGTCGTGGTGAGCTGCCTTCTTGAACCGCTGCAGTCTGTGTGGTGAAGGTACTCCCACAGTGTTGTTAGGGAGGGAGTTCCAGGATTTTGACCTAGCGACAATGAAGGATCGGCGATATACATCTAAGTCAGGATGGTGTGTGACTTGGAGGGGAACTTGGAGGTGGTGGTATTCCCATGCGCCTACTGCCCTTGTCCTTCAAGGTGGAAGAGGTCGCGGGTTTGGGAGGTGCTGCCAAAGAAGCCTTGGCGAGTTGCTGCAGTGCATCTTGTAGATGGTACACAATGCAGCCACGGTACGCCGGTGGTGGAGGGAGTGAATGTTTAAGGTGGTGGATGGGGTGCCAATCAAGCAGTGTGCTTTGTCCTGGATGGTGTCGAGATTCTTGAGTGTTGTTGGAGCTGCACTCATCCAGGCAAGTGGAGAGTATTCCATCACGCTCCTTACTTGTGCCTTGTAGATGGTAGAAAGGCTTTGGGGAGTCAGGAGGTGAGACACTCGCCACATAATACCTAGCCTCTGACCTGCTCTTGTTGCCACAGTATTTATGTGGCTGGCCCAGTTAAGTTTCTGGTCAATGGTGAACCCCAGGATGTTGATGGTGGGGGATTCGGCGATGGTAATGCCGTTGAATGTCAAGGGGAGGTGGTTAGACTCTTGCTTGTTGGAGATAGTCATTGCCTGGCACTTCTGTGGCGTGAATGTTACCTGCCACTTATCAGCCCAAGCCTGACCATTGTCCAGGTCTTGTTGCATGTGGACATGGACAGCTTCATTATTTGAGAAGTTGTGAATGGCGCTGAACACTGTGCAGTCATCAGCGAACATCCCCATTTCTGACCTTATGTTGGAGGGAAGGTCATTGATGAAGCAGCTGAAGATGGTTGGGCCTAGGACACTGCCCTGAGGAACTCCTGCAGCAATGTCCTGAGGCTGTGATGATTGACCTTCAATCACCACAACCAACTTCCTTTGTGCCAGTGGAGCGTTTTCCCCCTGATTCCCATTGACTTCAGTTTTACTAGGGCTCCTTGATGCCACACTCGGTCAAATGCTGCCTTGATGTCAAGGGCAGTCATTCTCACCTCACCTCTGGAATTCAGCTCCTTTGTCCATGTTTGGACCAAGGCTGTAATGAGGTCTGGAGCCGAGTGGTCTTGCCGGAACCCAAACTGGGCATCAGTGAGCAGGTTATTGGTGAGTAAGTGCCGCTTGATAGCACTGTGGATGACACCTTCCATCACTTTGCTGATGATTGAGAGCAGACTGCTGGGGCGGTAAATGGCTGGGTTGGATTTGTCCTGCTTTTTGTTGACAGGACATACCTGGGAAGTTTTCCACATTGTCGGATAGATGCCAGTGTTGTTGCTGTACTGGAACAGCTTGGCTAGAGGTGCGGCTAGTTCTGGAGCACAAGCCTTCAGCACGATAGCCGGGATGTTGACGGGGCCCCTTAGCCTTTGCTGTATCCAGTGTGCTCAGCCATTTCTTGATATCACATGGAGTGAATCGAATGGGCTGAAGACTGGCTTCTGTGATGGTGGGGACCTCGGGAGTAGGCCGATATGGATCATCCACTCTGCACTTCTGGCTGAAGATGGTTCAAACGCTTCAGCCATGTCTTTTGCACTCATGTGCTGGGCTCCACCATCATTGAGGATGGGGATATTCATAGAGCCTCCTCCTCCCGTTAGTTGTTTAATGGTCCACACCATTCACAACTGGATGTGGCAGGACTGCAGAGCTTTGATCTGATCCGTTGATTGTGGGATCACTTAGCCCTGTCTATAGCATGCTGCTTCCGCTTTTTAGCATGCATGTAGTCAGTCCTGTGTTGCAGCTTCCCCAGGTTGGCACCTCATTTTTAGGTACGCCTGGTACTGCTCCCGGCATGCTCTTCTACATTCCTTATTGAACCAGGGTTGATCCCCTGGCTTGGTGGTAATGGTAGAGTGAGGGATATGCCGGGCCATGAGGTTACAGATTGTGGTGGATGCCCAGTTTTGAGCTGCTAGATCTGTTCTGAATCTATCCCATTTAGCATGGTGGTAGTGCCACACAACACGATGGAGGGTATCCTCAGTGTGAAGATGGGACTTCATCTCCACAATGACTGTGCGGTGGTCACTGCTACCAATGCTGTTATGGACAGATGCATCTGCGACAGGTAGATTGGTGAGGTCGAGGTCAAGTAGGTTTTCCCCTCGTGTTGGTTCTCTCACCACCTGTCGCAGGCCCAAACCGGCAGTTATGTCCTTCAGGACTCAGCCAGCGCGGTCAGTCGTGATGCTACCGAACCACTCTTGGTGCTGGACATTGAAGACCCCCACCCAGAGTATATTCTGTGCCCTTGCTACTCTCAGTGCCTCTACCACTGAGCCACGGCTGACATATTTCTCTATGATTGTAAGTGGAATAACTAAGTAAGTAAATATGTCACTCACTGGAAGGAGACACCGTAGGACACACTCACTGGAAGGAGACACCGCGGGACACACTCACTGGAAGGAGACACCGTAGGACACTCTCATTGGAAGGAGACACCGCAGGACACACTCACTGGAAGGAGACACCGCGGGACACTCTCACTGGAAGGAGACACCGCGGGACACACTCACTGGAAGGAGACACCGCGGGACACTCTCACTGGAAGGAGACACCGCGGGACACACTCACTGGAAGGAGACACCGCGGGACACTCTCACTGGAAGGAGACACCGCGGGACACACTCACTGGAAGGAGACACTGCGGGACACACTCACTGGAAGGAGACACACTATAAGGAGGTCAGGACCCAGGAGCGAGTTCAAGGCCCAGGAGCGAGGTTGGGACCGAGGAGCGAAGACGGGACCCAGGAGCGAGGACGGATCCTCAGAGCGAGGTCGAGGCCCAGGAGCGAAGACGAGGCCCAGGGCCGAGGACGGAGCCCAGGAGCGAGGTCGAGTCCCAGGAGTGGTGCAGCGTGGACTAACAGCAGGGTCGGGAGGACCACACAGCAGCCTATGAAACCCAAGCAGAGAGGATCTGCGGGAAGGAGGGAGGAGGACAGTAGGAGTATGTTTGTGTGTGTGTGCTAGGCCGATGTAGCAGAGCCTGGTCTCCAATCGTCTTGGATCCCCTTGCCATTGGACCAAGACCTTGCTCTGTCAAACCCGTGTGGTAGCTGGTGTGCAACAGCCACCCCACGTTAAAGAATTCATGGACAGGCATCTTCCACCCTTTAAAATGACGTTCGGGACCTGGAACGTCAGGACCCTCATGGACAACCCCAACAATGACAGACCGGAACGCCGTACTGCTATCGTTGCCCGGGAGCTCAGATGTTTCGACATAGAGATCGCCACCCTAAGCGAGACCCGGCGGGCAGGGGAAGGCCAGCTCAAGGAGCAAGGCGGTGGTTACACCTTCTTCTGGAAAGGCAAACCTGAAGAAGAACGCTGCCTCCATGGGGTAGGCTTTGCCATAAAAAATTAGCTAGTTGAACGTCTCAGAGACTCCCCTTGTGGAATAAACGAACGCCTCATGACTCTACGGCTCACCCTAGCCCGGAACCAGTGCGCTACAGTCATCAGTGCGTACGCCCCAACACTGGAAGCCACAGACAAGACCAAAGAGGAATTCTACTCCAGCCTCAAACAATCCCTGTCCCGAGTCCCAATGGGCGACAAGCATATCCTCCTTGGCGATGTAGGAAAGGCTGATATTTAAAGATATTTAGTTGACGAGAATCATATATGTATAACTTCAAGTGTAGCCAGTGACCAAATAATATTACCCATAATTACTCCTGGATAACTAAAAAAGCTAAGACTTGTTCAGAATGCAGCTGCAAGGACAGTCAAAAGCAGTTTGACTAAGCTTTGATAACAAACAGCCACAGGCTGCAAGTAAAGTTCAAATCATTAAATAACATATTATAATGCTGAGTAGAACTTAGAGTTCGCTTAACAAAACTAATTGCAACAATATTTAAAGGATAATTAGTATAAGGACATAAAATGAGAGAGATCATGGAAGTTAAGGTATTTATCTGGTAGATTAAAATGAGACAGTCTGGATACCTCAAGACTCGTGAAACAACGCTGATATGGGCTCTTGGTATAAAGGCCTTGCAGCAAGCCTTGTATGAAATGAAAGAGATATGGTAAATTCCAATGGGGTGAAAAGCTATAAACAAGATAACAAGACAATTGGGCAGAGTTAGTGGAAATGTACTGGAAAAGGAGTGGCCTGGTTACTAGCCTTAACCTGAGTGACAATGGTATTTTGACCATTAGAACCAATTAAAGAAGGTGATTTTGTTAAAGACCATATATGGACACTGGCCAAACGAACTGTTGATAAGGAAAGGGTTAAAACCTCGATACTCAAAGAACAACTTCACACAGAGATTTGCTGCGAAGAAAAGGAACAGACTTATGACGACGTTGCCTGTGTCCGAAGGGCTCCAGAGACCAAGGGCTGCGAGCTATTCGTTTTGACTATCGCCTAATGTTAAGTATTAATTATGCTGTAAGCTTAATAAATCTGATCTATTGCTCAAACCTACTGGCTGCTGCCTATTTGTGTCTTGTCCAAGAACTCTGAGAGATCACTTGATTGACTCACAACTGGCACCCGAGATGGGACTCAAAGTCTATTAACTTGTGAGGGTGTCCATCGTATGCAAGCATCAGTGTTAAAAGAGCAGTCTGTTTGGAGGTTATATCAATGTCCCATTGTAATAGTTATAAAGTCCACTTACTGCTGCGTTGGGATGAGATCAAAGAATCACCTGGTTTGATAAGGAGGTTCAGTGGGGTGTGAAGGGAATGCAAGATGATCCGTAAGCCCGTAATGTAGGTAAAGTGTTGACTGGCCCAGAACGTCGCTAGTAGGTGGTGCTCACACGCTGAATAAGTCAGTTCTGCCCCCTGCAAAACCCGTGAGGCATATGCGATCGGTTGTAACCTGTCCAGTCGTTCTTGACATAGGACCGCAGTCAGACTATGGTCGTTGGATGCGACCTCGAGATGGAATGGTTGTGTCGGGTCGGGTGATATCAAACAGGTAACCTGCATAACAGCCTGTTTCAATTTCTCAACTGCAGCGGTGTGATATGGCCCCCACAGGGAGGAAATTTGATCCTCATTTTCTTTTAACAGTTCATGGAGGGGCTTTGCAAGTTCTGCAAATCCAGGAATAAAACTACGCTGGTACCCCACGAGTCCCAAAAACGATCGGAGCGCTGTCCTGGATACAGGAAGCGGAAGTCGTTGAATGACCTCTGAAAGGAATCTGTCATTCATGAAAGAAAGACTTATGAAATAATACTGGGTGGCCTGTGGGTGGCGCTGTCCAGGGAGAGTATAAATACTCGGGCACGGGCCCAGCTTGCGCAGGACATTCTTAACAGGAACTAGTGAAGGACACAACTAGACCTCCATGTTGTAAAACAGTTGATTAAAGCTTTGTTTAACGCTTAGACCAAGTGCCTAGTAGTTTTCTTACGTCAACCTCTATTTATGCTCGTCGGGATTTAGACCCTGCGGAGAGATCGTCACTCCCAAATAGGTGACCTGTTCCTGCAAAAGCTGAGCTTTTCGAGGGTTAATTTTCAAGCCTGAACTGCTTAACAGTGTTAAAAGTTCATCTGACAGTTCAAGGTGCTCCTCGATTGTACTAGTCGTCGACATACTGAAGCAGGCACTGGGGCTTAGAAAAAGCTTTCAGGTTCCATACCATTCTGGTATGGAAGATGGTCGGAGCATTGTGGAAGCCTTGGGGTAGGCACATCCACGTGTAACTCTGGTCCTCAAAGGTGAAGGCAAATTTATATTGATCCTCTGTTCTGACGGGAATACTCCAAAAGCCATTCACAATGTCTCGGGTGGAATAGTATTTAGAGTGTTTTGGGAGTTCTGATAATAAGGTCGGCGCATCCTTAATGATAGGGGTGCTCTTGGGCGTGACCTTGTTAAGACTTTGTCCGCATCACCTGCGCCATGAAAGGAGCTGACGACTGCTGGACAGACCACCGCCTAATCTGCTCTGTTATCTCCATTAACGTAGCCCCAAAACAGCGGCGGCAACAGAAGCAATGAAGCAGGAAAATCAACGCTGGAGCACTCAAAGACCCTGCTAAGAAAGCCCTATTCAGCCTGCGCCTCACAACCAACCTGACGACTCCCAGTGATTCAGAGACACAGAGTGTCCACAGCGCCTGGTCTGCACTCAAGGCCTCCATAATCAGCACCTGTGAAGAGACGCTCGGTCACTTGACCAGGAAACACCAAGACTGGTTTGACGAGAACGACCAGGAGATCCAGGAGCTAATAAGCCGCAAGCGCAAGGCATTCCTGATCTGGAAACAGCAACACAACTCAAGAACAAGAAAGCAGCTCTACAGATGCCTGAAGGCCGAGGTCCAACAAAAAACTCACGACCTAAAGAACAGATGGTGGGTGGAGAAAGCGCAGGAGATCCAGCAGCTAGCCGACAACCATGAAGTGCGTGGATTCTTTAGCGCAGTCAAGGCCACCTACGGCCCAAGCACCCAAGGTCCTACCCCACTGCGGGCCAAGAACGGTGAGGTACTCATCAAGGACAGAGAGGCAGTCAGTGCCCGCTGGAAGGAGCACTTCGAAGATCTCCTTAACCGAGACTCTGTCTTCGACGCGAGTGTCCTCAACTCCATCCTGCAGCATGCTACCCGCCGCCACCTCAGCACAACCCCAGCCCGGCATATGTTTGAAAAGGCCATCCGACAACTGAAGAATGACAAGGCCTCAGGAGCAGATGGAATCCCCGCCGAGGCACTAAAATATGGCGGAGAAGCACTATTGGTGCCAATACATGAACTCATTTCTCTTATTTGGAAGGAGGCGAGTATGCCAGGGGATCTCAGAGACGCCGTAATCGTGACCATCTTCAAGAAAGGTGACAAGTCCAATTGCGGTAATTACAGAGGAGTCTCCCTACTGTCTGCCACAGGGAAAGTCATCGCAAGAATCCTCCTCAATCGCCTTCTCCCAGTGGCTGAAGAGCTCCTCCCAGAGTCACAATATGGATTCCGCCCACTAAGGGGCACAATGGACATGATCTTCACCGCACGTCAACTACAATAGAAATGCAGGGAACAGCACCAACCGCTGTACATGGCCTTCTTTGATCTCACAAAGGCCTTCGACACTGTCAACCGTGAGGGATTATGGAGTGTCCTCCTCAAATTCGGCTGCCCTCAAAAGTTTGTCACCATCCTCCGCCTGCTTCACGACAACATGCAAGCCGTGATCCTGACCAACGGATCCACCACAGATCCAATTCACGTATGGACCAGGGTCAAGCAAGGCTGTGTCATCATACCAATGCTCTTCTCGTTCTTCCTGGCTGCAATGCTCCATCTCACCCTCAGTAAGCTCCCCGCTGGTGTGGAGCTAATCTACAGAACAAACGGGAAACTGTTCAACCTCCGTCGCCTCCAGTCCAAATCCAAGGTCGTCCCATCCTCTGTCATCGAATTACAGTATGCAGACGACGCTTGCGTCTGCGCACAGTCTGAGGCCGAACTCCAAACCATCATCAACACCTTCACCCAAGCGTACGAGAGCATGGGCCTTACACTAAACATCCATAAGACAAAGGTTCTCTACCAACCTGCCCCTGCCACACAATACTGCTCCCCGATTATCAAAATCCATGACGAGGCCTTGGACAACATGGACCCCTTTCCATACCTCTGGCGCCTACTGTCAAGAAGGGCAGACGTCGATGATGAAGTCCAACACCGCCTTCAGTGTACCAGTGCAGCCTTCGGTCACCTGAGGAAGAGAGTGTTTGAAGACCAGGACCTCAAACCCAGCACCAAGCTCATGGACTACAGAGCAGTAGTGATACCCGCCCTCCTGTATGCTTCAGAGACATGGACCATGTACAGCAGACACCTCAAAGCACTGGAGAGGTACCAGCAACGCTGCCTCCGCAAGATCCTGCAAATCCATCGGCAGGATATGCGCACCAACGTCAGTGTTCTCGCTCAGGCCAACATCCCCAGCATCGAAGCTTTGACCACGCTCGATCAGCTCCGATGGACGGGCCACATCATCCGCATGTCCGATACGAGACTCCCAAAACAAGCGCTCTACTCGGAGCTCTGACATGGCAAGAGAGCCCCAGGTGGGCAGAGGAAACGCTTCAAGGACACCCTAAAAGCCTCCTTGAAAAAGTACAACATCCCCACCGAAACCTGGGAATCCCTGGCCCAAGACCGCACAAAGTGGAGGAGAAGCATCCGGGAAGGCGCCGAACACCTCGAGTCTCTTTGCCCGGAGCAAACAGAAGCCAAGCACAAACAGCAGAAGGAGCGCACGTCAACCCAAGCACCCCACCCACCTGCCCCTTCAACCACTGTCTGCCCCACCTGTGACAGAGACTGTAGGTCCCACATTGGACTCATCAGTCACCTGCGAACTCATTTTTAGTGTGGAAGCAAGTCATCCTCGGTTCCGAGGGACTGCGTAAGAAGAAGAAATATGTCTAAATCTTTATTTATTTTTAAATTATTTCATACGAGTCATTTGGAATCATAAAACATGCAAAGCATTTAGTATAATTCCACTGCAGTGAAGTAATAGAGACTAGTGGTTGCATTTTACTTTCTAGTTGTGCTGGTAAATAGTATCAGTACCATGACAAATGCCGCCAATAGTGGCATTTCAACCAATCATCGTGATTTGATTTCTCTTCTTTCCTCTCCCCCTGTTGTAGTAGGTCTGAGACAAATTGCATTAAAGTGGTACTTGAGTGTAAATTTTAAACAGGACACTCTTCAGTATTGTCACACAGATCCACTTATAGAAGGATGAGCTGGATAGGCCCAATGGCCTCCCTCATTTATTTTTATTGTGATCATCAATTCGTATCATAAATATTTAAAAAAAAAAGAGGAATCCCACTACTGTACAAGAGTTCCCAAACCGTATTAATTGTTTTACAAGACTCCATTTTTTACAATGCATTCTTCAGGAAAGGGAGGGGAATCACCCTTTTAACATCCTGTGATACTTTCAGCCATTCCTTTTTAGTACTTCAATGAAACAATAGTGCCGAAGGAATGAATATCCGTTGGCAATATATATAAATTATATTCTGAACAGTCATTTGGCAGCGCTAACCTTCTCTTCACCTCACCGAATAAAATAGATTTTTAGTGCTACAGAATGCCTTCAGCATCATCACTTAGCGCTGACACAAATTGCACAAATGAAGTCTAGTCTTAGTCTCGTAAGATGTATGTAATTTCTTACAATATTTAAAATGAAAGCAAAACACTACAGAATAGCACATTGTTTGGACAAGGCAGCATCCAATGTTCAGGAGGGAGAATAATACTTTCACAAAGCATATGTAATGTTGTATTGATTAAGTCAATGCATTTTAAGTAGAATACACTCTTATTACATTAATATTTCAAGTTAATAATCCTACTGCTCGACTTTTAAAGGTTTGTGAGATATGATAAAGGATGCAAAGCTGAGAGAATTGCTTTTTACCCAGCGCTGGAAGGGCTTAGAGATATTGCAAAATAAATCACATTGTGCATAAAAAAAGCAGCACAAGTTTTAAAAGAATGATATCAGAAAAACCTTTGTAGAACTGTGCTGTTGCATTAAAGATTGCTGTACAACCCAAGCAATAACAAATAAAATGTCCCACAAATGAAATGCAATTCCTGCGCTGCTGCAATTTTTTAATTTATAAAATGTAAGGATTTATCTATAATTACTGAACCATAACATCTGTAAATAAGCATTTATCTTCTAAACTGGAAAATTGGGAAAATTTTGGTCAGTGAAGCTATATTTAGAAAGCAGTAGCTTTTATTAGTCTCTTACATATTAATGATGAGATATAGAAATAACAAACATTAAGGTTAACTTAAGTTGTTAAGTATTTTACAGACTTTTTAGAATTGGCTTTAACAACAGTTCTGATCATGCAATCCTCTCAGGAAGATCATTAACTTCTCTTTCTTATAATGCTATATCTGAATGTTGTTTTTGTCTGTTAATTGCTTTTAATTACATTTGATAATTTTGATGAAATTAATGTTAGACTGCATCGACTTTATTCAGTTTAATTTCAGATCCCAATAGTATGAGGATGGTTTGTGTCAGTGCTAATGTTGATGTAAAGTGCAAATCGATGCACCAAGAACAGAAGAATAACTTTTCCATTCAGCTGCTAATAATAGTTTGGTGACAGATAATGAATATTAATGAGCTCACCTTAACGTATCTTCAGTAAAATTATGTAAAAGCGCAGCATAGTCTACTAAACTGAGTTAATAATTAATTCAATTTTGTAAGCTGTGCATCCAAATACATCATAACTCGAGGGGCTAATTTTCTGACTTTGTGCTCCCAGCTGGGAGTGCATATTGCAAATTTGCGCATGCATTGCACATGATTTTCCTATCATTATCTTAAATGATTGGAAAATTGTGCACAAAGCATTCCCATGTTTCTGACATGCATTGTGAACAGTTGAGGCTCCTTGCTGAAAGCACAAAGTCAGAAAATTACCCCGTAGCTCTTTGAGCCAGAATAAATAACTTCACATTCCATGCAATATTTATGGATGGAAATAGCACCAAAGCAATTGGTAATCCCTGCCTAATTTGGATTAAAAATTCACTTTTTCTTTTTCCGAACAGTGTTACAGGATACTTTTATGTCATTCTCAGCTAGCGCCATGAATTAGTTACCTCCTAAATATTGAACTGCATCAGCGATACCTCTGGAATTAGGTTCATTCTACCCTTCCCCACCACCCCCCTCCCACCCTGTAGCAATGAGCTGCACACATTGTGCAGCATTGCCAATACTACCCTCAGTCTTGCCTTGTTTTGGCAATCATCAGTGTTTGGAAATCAACAATCAACACTGATCACCAAATCACTACTTCATCTTTTTTATTTATTTCCACCTTAGTTATATAGCAACTCAGTAGGTTTTTTGGAAAAAAGCAGGAAAGCCTGGAAACACTCAACAAGTCAGGCACAGCATCTGTGGAGAGGTGTGACAAGTTAACATTTCAGGCATTGGCCTTCAACAGAATCATGTTGTGCTTCTGATGAAGGGCAATGCCTGAAACATTAACTTGTCACAGCTCTCCACAGATGCTATGTCTGACTTGCTGAGTGTTTCCAGACTTTCCTGGTTTTGTTTCAGACTTCCAGCATCTGCAGTATTTTGCTTTTTTTTCCCATAGGCTTTGACATTCACCTTGTTTGCTCTATCAGAAAAAAAATGGAGCTTTATTGATTGAACACAAAATAAAAAGATCAGAGCAAATAAAAGCATAGATTAATGCCACCTGAAAAACAATTTGGCTAAACATATAGGCTGCAATTTCGCCAACCGAGGCGGGTTCCAGGTGGCCAGG
Source organism: Squalus acanthias (assembly GCA_030390025.1). Classification (NCBI taxonomy): domain Eukaryota; kingdom Metazoa; phylum Chordata; class Chondrichthyes; order Squaliformes; family Squalidae; genus Squalus; species Squalus acanthias. The sequence continues at coordinate 101,618,801 of CM059432.1, forward strand.
GTCGGTGGCGGGGTGTGACCCCGTTGCTGGCTCCAGCCTGCTCTGTGAAATTAATTTTACGCTAATTGGGGTTGTTAAGCCCGCCCAGTGCGTTTGCCGGCCAATTGAAGGAAGCGGGTCTGATGACATCACTTGATGACGTGTCATCAGCCGGTTTCCTTAAAGGGACCATGAGCAAATTGATTTTGACAGTTGTGCTGTCAGTGTTCTACAGCATTGAGGTGCTGCAAACACTGACAAGCACTGCACAGAGGCGCACGACTGCACCCAGGCTCTTCCATAACTCCTTCCATATGCTTATGGAGGGAGTCACAGCACACAGGGCGGTCCACTTCCCTTCCCATGGGCGGAAGAGACCTCCCCAGGAGATCAACACAGCCTGGTTGCACATTGCACAGGAGGACACAAGCAGGGATGTCATCAGGAGGACCAGGCTGCAGTGGTGCAAACCTTTCAATGATCACAGTAGATCACGAAATGTTACTGCAAAGCCACACTCAACCTCATCCTGCTGTGCCACTCATCACATCCCCATCACTCTGACTTCCCTACCCTACTCCTGCACATCCTTACTCACACCAACTTACCTTGCACCTCCACCTATCCCTCTCTATTTACATTATCACATCCCCATCTCACTAGCCACCCCTCACACTCACCCTCATCCTAGTCCAATCATACCAACTAACAACACTCAAGGGTAGGCACTTGGGTGTTTTAGCCAATGTTCATGTGAAGTTTCTGCTAATGTGCTGTCAAACATTGAAATATTTATTTTCAACACTTTGCATTCTTGGACAGATTTATGTGCCCCTTTGGAAGTGTCTTAGTGAGTTGCAGTGACTGGTGAGACATAATGGTACCCCCTGCAATGGCGATGAGCATGAAAGGAATGGCTTGGGCATTGTAAGGATGCTTTATGGTGTTGGTGTGGTTTGGTGCCAACCTGGTGCATCATGTGGCAGCCAGGGTGTACAGCATCAAGTGAAGTAAATCTGGCTATGTTGAGGCCATCCCTGGCGTCCCGGGCAGCAATGTGGTTGGGTGCTGATACCCTGTGTCCTGTGCAGGATCAGGTGATTGCGGAGAAGGTTAATGTTGTTGGTGCTGTTGGTGTGCCCGGTGATGCTGGTGTTGGGGCTCATCGTGGTGGGATTCTGAGGACCAAAGTAAGAATTTTTCAAGGGCACCGATGTTGATGTACTAGATGGCAGGAGAGGTTGAGATGACAGAAGTGATCTGTCAATGGTGAGAGAGGTTGTTCCAATGAGGTGACACTGGATAGAGAGTTTGCTCCAAACACTTGCAAGCTGCATAAAGCTGACTCTGTCTTCCAAATGCAGTAAGCAACAGCTTCTAACCTTGGAAAGTGAAAACTTATGAAATGGGAGCTTTTATAGAACATTTGCAGCTGTCAGCTAAAGAAATCATCCCATGCTGACACAACACCCGACCTCCTTATCTGACGTGATCCCCAAGCAGTGGGGAAGCCATTGGCGAACTCTAAAAATCTAAAGGTGAGCTTAAAATACTAGTTAATTGCTTCTTAACAATCTATCTAATGATGTAAATTGCCTCCCCCGCCACTTGGTGTCGGGTCTGTTCAGTGATGACAGACCTGACATCTGGGAGACTAGCGTGGAGGCGGGTTGACAGTCGGTTCCCCGCCTGCTGTCAAAAAACAAATTCCCAGCCGACCCGCCACCAAACGTGCCCGCTAACCCCCCGAAAAATTCCCCTCAAAGGTTTGCCTTGGTGAAGGGGTTAAGCAGCTGTGAGAAGCTGTTTCTCAGCAGTTTGACTAACCCATTACAATACATCTTGAAACAGGAATGGTAAAGGGGGCTCCTCTTCAGACTATCAAGAACATTCCATGATGACCAACACTATGAATGTGTGCACCTAAATGGTCCACAATGGGAACAGTTTAAATATTCATGTGAAATAAGCAACATGTTCCAATTCAGACCAATTGGTTCTTAATTCACTTGTGGCCTTACTCCTATATTTGAGTGTTAAAAGCAGTTAACACTCATCCAGGATGTCTGCCTGTTATAATTTATTTATAAACTTAACCCACTTCCCTCCCTGTGAGGTTTTCCAAGTGGAGCAAACATTCGCTTTTAACTTCTTTTTTAAAGACCAGTTGGAACACTTTTCATGATTGCCATAAACACAGCAGCTTGGACACAAAATGAAACCTTTGTGGAATTTATGTTGTTTATTATAAGCCGGCACGGTGGCGCATTACACTTTTATACCTCCAGCTAAATAAAATGCTAATGCACTAAGCAAAACTGTCCTGTCAAAGTTAAACATCGAATCATGCACTGACAATACCAAAAATATGTTCTGTAGGATCTTTCAGCTAATTTTCTCTATTGTACAAAAACAATTATAGTACACTTTTAAACACAATAAATAAAGCTCTGTACAAATGGTGATGAATTTTGAACAAACCCAAACCCGTTCTTGTGAAAAATTGAGAATTATTTCTGCATTTTATTTGCAGCAGAGTAAAATGTGCAAAGGTACTGTAAACAAAAACACAAAAGAAAATCCTCGCTTAAAATAAATTTGAATTTTAAAGCTGACGATAAGTCCACAAATGCGGTTGGTTTATAAATGATTTCTGAAACGTCTTACCTGAGTGATTACTCTGTGAAAATAACTCTCCGGTAGTTATGGAAATCACTACCCCTATAATGATGCATCAAGTGGGACTTGTGCTTCACTTACTCTTCACTGTCATTTTAAATAAACACAAACACCGCCCCGCCACCCCCCCCCCCCGCCACCCCGCCGAAACACTTAAAATGCACTTTGGCGACTAAATAGCACTCAACCGACTTCAAAACCTGATCTGAGTGGACAAAGTGGACTCCATCTGTCCGGTGAACACAGGACACCAAAATCAACCCCATTATATTCCCATGTGAAGAATGAAGAAGTTTGTGCAAATTAAGCCACAAGTGACAAAATGAAGAGTTTTTCTGAGGATTCCATGTATTACTAGAAGAGATCGAGTTGTTACTGTTTGCCAGTACTGTTGGGTTTTGCAGAACAAAATTACTGGTGAAAAATCCAAAATAGACTGCTGTCATGTCGATCAATATTTTGCTTTATTAGCTGTTCAACTAAAATTTATCATAATAGTTGGAGATACTTCTAGCTCTTATTTAGATTGAATTTTTCTAAGTGTGCTAGAACAAGGAGAAAACAGGGACGCGGATTGCTGAAAACTTTAATTTATGCTAAAGACTACCAGCAACATTCCTCTGCCAAGCATTGGTGAAGCTTCCAGATCTCTATTGATGAAGGGAAATGCAACCCCTTATTTCTTGGCAATGCATTGGGATGCAAAAGATAACACATTTACAACTGGTAGTCAACTATGATTTAACTTATACATATCCTAAAATAAATTGAATGTCACTAACTCTAGCTTATTTTTCTTTTCAAATGTTTAATATATAAGTAGTAGTAGATAACAGAAGCATATGGGACTGAATATTTTATCACTTTGTGCAACACTATGAGAGGAACAAGTGTTCCTCAATCACATACGGTAGAGTAGGATCCTTAGGATGACCATTTTTCAAAAATAACTATCAATTTAGTAACCACTGATACAAACATTAATATTACAATGATAATAATAAATTGTCAGGAGTAGTGTTATTATATTAACAACAACAACTTGTATTTATATAGCACCTTTAACGTAGTAAAACATCCCAAGGCGCTTCACAGGAGTGTTATAAGACAAAATATTGACACCGAGCCCCATAAGAATTTAGGGCAGATGACCAAAAGCTTGGTCAAAGAGGTAGATTTTAAGGAGCGTCTCAAAGGAGGAAAGAGAGGTAGAGAGGCAGAGAGGTTTAGTGAGGGAGTTCCAGAGCTTAGGGCTTAGGCAGCTGAAGGCACGGCCACCGATGTTTGAGCGATTATAATCAGGGATACTCAAGTGGGCAGAATTTGAGGAGCACAGATATCTCGGGGGGTTGTGGGGCTGAAGGAGATTACAGAGATAGGGAGGGGTGAGGCCATGGAGGGATTTGAAAACAAAGATGAGAATTTTGAAATCGAGGTGTTAGAAATTAGGGGTACCTAAAATGTATATGGTTGTGCGAATGAAATTGTGACGCGAATAATTCTGTGTTGAAATGATTGTATTAGAGCTCGAGACAAGTAAGGGGTTAATGTATAAGTTGCGTTTTACTAGACCTGCTTAAGTTTTGTTTTCCTGGAAACTTGTATTAGAGCTTGAGATAAAGTATCTTCAGACTAGTACTAGATTAGATGCTTAAAATTTGCCCATTTTTTCAGTTCTCTGCAGATGTTATAACGTTCCACACAGTGGCAGTCACTTTTGGCCTTGCCTTCCAGTTTAGCTGTCTGCTGTTTGTGTGCTAGGAAGGCTGCAGATTGTATCTTTAATTTGGCCAACTAAGGCCCTACGCCTATGTTTCTTCCATTATTGCAAATAACCATATCATAATGCTATGTTTTAGGATTTTGACTTGTTTAACAAAATTGCTTGCTGAAATGCGTAAGTTAACCCGTGTGTGAGAATAGAATAGAAGATATCTTTGGGAATTTAATGATTCATTTCATGGTACAATAGTCTGACAATGAATTGAAATAGTTAGTTACACAACTGGCCACACGAATAGCTCTGAACAATGGGGCCTCTGACTGCAGGAGTCTGAAGGCCAACCTGGTATGTCTGAGTTGCTGGGGAGGACAAGACAGGATGAGATAAGATACTTTGGGGGGAAAGTTTGGTTGCTTTGCACCTCCCGTTAGCGCCTAAGAGGGCACTAATGGGGCACAAAGCAACTAGCGCCCGGGCGCAGCGATGTTTGCGCCGCTCGCAAAATTGACCAGACATTTTGCGGCGGCGCTAAACACTACCGCCACGATCTCCTGCGCCCGCAGATCGTGACATCAGACGAGCGTGCAACGCCCCGGACCGGATATTGAGTGGCGCCCCCTGCCTTACCGCCTGCTGCTCGCAATGACAGGTTGAGGGGAGCATTTTGCAGTCGTGAAGGGACTGGGAGAGCGCTATTTAAAGGCGACTGCTTCCTGCCTTTTTTTGTCGGCGACATTTTTGCACCATGCATTCTGAGAGAGAGAGAGAGAGACTTCTGGAGAGATTCAACACTGTGTGAAGGAGTTTTGGGTACTGAGCAGCACTTTGCAGGTTCATTTTGATTTGAACTTCCTTGCATCGATTTAGAAGAGACTGTGGGGGCTGCATTCTGAGCTCTTTCCCTGAGCATCTCCATTGTTCTTTCCAGCAGATTTGATGTACAGGTCTCTCCAGGCCGAGATTCAAGGCTGCAATGAGCAGGGTGTGGAAGGAGAGCAAGATCGACCCTCCCCTTTAAGAACTGGCCGGTGCCAGTGTGTCTGTGTTCCATTGCTGACTGACATTACATGAGCTTCGCCAGCGCTCTGAGGTAGCGCCTCGCTCCTTGGTGTTAGCGCCTTCCGAGAGGTGTGTAGCGCCTGATTTAGCGCTCCAATCACCTCCAGGGGCGATAGAAGCCAAGTTTGCAATCGGAGGTGATAATTAGCGCCAGGCGCTAAACTTTGCGCCCGGCCGATAATTGCGCCCAAAACGGGGCGATACCGAATTTCTCCCCCTTTAGCTTTAGAAGGACAAGGCCGGATGAGATAAGGGGAATACAGTTCTCAGCATGGCTGTGAGTACCCTTGACAGGTGGAAGATAACATGAGGGATGGCCTTTTCGCCATGGCCTGAACAAAGAACTTGACATACCATTGGGCACCTTCTTTTAAGGGGAACCTCTGTAGGTTAAATGGTCTTGTCAATATTCTACCCCAGGTCCACCCCTAAAAAGAGAATAAAAAGAAAGACCTGAAAAGCCCCCAGTACAGACGGTGGAGTGGAGATCTCCTGAGGGTGGATCTATGCTGACTCTGGTTTAACACTCTTAGGTAGTTCAAAAGGAAAAAGAGAGAGACAGAGAGAGAGAGAGAGAGAGAGAAGAGAAGAGCTGTTCGTGCATGCCAGCTGTTCTGTCCGACTTGTCACGCTCATATGTTTTTGCTGTATAACTAGTAAGTATGTTATATCCGTCTAACTCCGATAAAACACAACATAACCACCATATTGGTTTGCACTCGATCCTGATTATTTGAAAGACCAGAAATAAGCTAATTTCAACAGAGGCTTTGCTTAACCGGGAGCCAATGTAGGTCAGCGAGCACAGGGGTGATGGGTGAACGGGACTTGGTGCGAGTTAGGACATGGGCAGCCGAGTTTTGGATGACCTCAAGTTTCCGTAGCATAGAATGTGGGAGGCCAGCCAGGAGTGCGTTGGAATCGTCAAGTCTAGAGATAACAAAGGCATGGAGGAGGGTTTCAGCAGCAGATGAGCTGAGGCAGGGGCGGAGACGGGCAATATTACGGAGGTGAAAATAGGCGGTCTCAGTTATGGCACAGAAGCTTATTTCAGGGTCAAATATGACACCAAAGTTGCGAACAGTCTGGTTCAGCCTCAGACAGATGTTAGGGAGAGGGATGGAGTTGATGGCGAGGCCCGAAGACAATGGCTTCGGTTGTCCCAATATTTAATTGGAGAAAGTTTCCGCTCATCCAGTACTGGATGTCGGACAAGCAGTCTGACAATTTAGAAACCGTGGAGGGGTCAAGAGAAGAGGTAGTGAGGTACAGCATACTTGTGGAAACAGACGCCGTGTTTTCGGATGATGTTGCCAAGGGGGATGAGAAATAGGAGGGGGCCGAGGATAGATCCTTGGGGGACCCCAGAGAGAATGATGCGGGAGTGGGAAGAGAAACCATTGCAGGTGATTTTCTGGCTACGATTAGATAGATAAGAATGGAACCAGGCGAGTGCAGTCCCACCCAGCTGGACGATGGTGGAGAGGCGTTGGAGGAGGATGGAGTGGTCAACCGTGTCAAAGGCTGCAGACAGGTCAAGAAGGATGAGGATGAGAAGGACCCATGATTAGTAAAATTATTTTAAAATTATCAACAAAAATGCTAAATTTTAATGTTGAAACATTTGCCTGTTTTTCTTTTCTTTTATTATTTTAAGTTTTAACTTATTCTAACAATCATCCTATTCCATTAAAAGGAACAATTTTATTTTACTTCTCAGTTTGTCCTCTGTCTTTGGCAGATGTTTCAAGATTGATATTGATATGCTGTCAATTAAAACAGTTCAATTGTGGATACAATTTTCTAACATTACAAAGGAACGCTATCGTTGAATTTCTTCTGTGACACTGGCAGCCAAAGTGCACCCAGATGAAATAAGTTATCCTTAAATAAATTAAGATAATAAAAGCTGGAGAATAAAAGGCACAAACTTACTTTGGATTGAGACTGAGAGAATGAAATTGTTACTGAACAAAGAAGCCACCCAAATGATGGCTAAAGGTATGCTTCATCTTTATATTTTCTCACAGGTATTTTTATTTTTCATTTTTATTTGTATTTTTATTTTTTTCCCCTATTTGCCTCCACTCCTGCAAACACCAAGGCATTCAGGGATGACGGTGGATGATGTTTGTGGTCGGGATGACGGCGAACTAGCAGCGTTCGCTGTCATTCCACCTTTGAAACTGTCCGCAACTTCGGGATTTGGCGCATGAAGCTGTGGTCTGTCATTGACAGCTCCGACACAGGCTGTGCTGTGCCCCCACCCTCTCCAACCCCCCCCCCACATGGAGCTGGCAATCTGTGTAATCACCCAAATCAGGGAAACTGATGAAAACTTTGGATCTTCAGCTGTAAGTACGCTGTTAAATTCCCCACTAAAAGTTAGACACGAAGAGATTAGGTGTAACTGGGAATTTAACAGCATTATTACTGCTAAACAAATGTCAAGATCCTGGAAAAATAATTTTAATTTTGTGCAGTGTGAAATTTGTCCATTTTAATAAAAATAAAATGTTTTAAGAAACTCAAAAAAAATGTTTTTAACATTTTTTTAAAAGTTTGTCCATCTTTATTTCAGGTTTGCCTTATCCCCATGTGAGAGCCCCAATCTTTGTTTTGCCCTCTCTGACATTTTTAAAAAGTTTTGGGGAAAAATTCAGTTTGTTGCGCCTCCCGTTAGCGCCTTAAGAGGGCGCTAATGGGTCGCAAAGCAACTAGCGCCCGGGCGCAGTGATGTTTGCGCTGCTTGCGAAATTAACTAGACATTTTGCAGCAACGCTAAACAGTACCGCCATGATCTCCTGCGCCGGCAGATCGTGACGTCAGTCGAGTGCGCAACGCCCCGGTAGCGCCCCGGAGCGGATATTGAGTGGTGCCCCCTGCCTTACAGCCTGCCGCTAGCAACGACAGGTTAAGGGGAGCGTTTTGCAGTCAGGAAGGGACTGGGGAGCGCTATTTAAAGGCGACCGCTTCCTGCCTTTTTTTGTTGGCGACATTTTTGAACCACGCATTCTGAGAGAGTTGGAGAGAGAGACTTATGGAGAGATTCAACGCTGTGTGAAGGAGTTTCGGTACTGAGCAGCACTTTGCAGGTTCATTTCGATTTGCCCTTCCTTGTATCGATTTAGAAGAGACTGTGGGGGCTGCACTCTGAGCTCTTTCCCTGGGCCTCTCCATTGTTCTTTCCAGCAGATTTGATGTACAGGTCTCTCCAGGCCGAGATTCAAGGCTGCAATGAGCAGGATGTGGATGGAAAGCAAGATCAACCCTCCCCTTTAAGAATTGGCCAGGGCCATTGTGTCTGTGTTCCATTGCTGAATGACATCATATGAGCTTCGCCAGTGCTCTGAGGTAGCGCCTCGCTCCTCAGCCTTTGTGCCTTAAGACAGATGTGTAGCGCCTGATTTAGCGCTCCAATCACCTCCAGGGACGATAAAAGTCAAGTTTGCAGTCAGAGGCGATAATTAGCGCCAGGTGCTAATCTTTGCGCCCGGCCGATAATTGCGGCCCAAACGGGGCGATACTGAATTTTTCCCCCTTAGAATTTTAAGAGCTTCTTGGTTCGCTATCTGTGAGAATTCTGCCTTTTGATTGGCTGCTTAGATAGCATGTTGATGTCACTGCAGTTTGCACAAGGGGATCCCCACTATACTTGTTGATTTGAATTGAATGTTGGAAAACCCGAATTTCTCGACACAGTGATCGCAAAATCTTTGTGCGAAGCGGACTTTGGGGCCAACTGCAAATTCTGGGCCCAAGTCCTTCTTTTATATGATTTCATGGGCACTGGGTACACTCCAACACCTTGCCCAAGAGGCCATTCTTCATGTGTAAGCCCAGACCATGAGACTCCGCACACTATTCATCATGGGGGCATCATGGTGACACCCATCCTGTGCTCACTCAGTATTTACACATGTGCACTTTTCAGCAGAATAGCAAATAGCAGAAAGAACCCAGACTGATCATTCCTTCTTCCTAGCTTAGGATATCAGCCCAACTAACCTCTGTCCCAACTGGGATCAACTCACGCTGCACAGACTTGGAATTGAATCTACGAGCTTGGTGGTGTCTTTAAACATTAAACCATTGAGAAAGACTGTAAACTTCATTTCCAAAGTTTTTCATAATTTTCAAATTCATTTTAATAGTACAGGATTATTTTGAATATTGTTCTCTATTTCTTGCCACATGCAATCTAACCTACCATTTCTGTTACATTCAGTACTTAAGGCACAAACACATTGGGCCAAAAATTGCAGTCGGAGACATACCTCCAGGGTATGCCTCCGACTCGCGAAAGGAATGCGCACCTACCTGATGGCGGTGAGGCTACAAAAACTTGCGGTCTGACACTGTGAGGCGGAGGGCAGCGTACTGGCCCACAGATCCCAGGGATTCAGGCAGTGCGGAAGCGTACCTGGGATCACGTGGGCCTGGTCCTCCAATCACAAAACAGAATTCGATTTGAATCATTTCCGAAGAGAATACCGTAATGAGATGTAATGGAATCCCAAAATCAGATCTAATTACAATTTACAGGATTGGAATTTAATTCTTATCAGCTTCATTCCACCAACCTCACTAAAAATGTAACTTTTTGATAATTTTTGACATCATTAAAACACTAATCTGGGCCAATATTTGCAGAAACTCAATTGATACAGTGTAAGTGTATAATTTCTGATGTAAAAATGTTTAAATCATGCCTGAGGTATCCCCTTACACTGATATAAACAGGCCCTGTGCCAGTTTGCATCAAACGTAACATTTCTGTGTGCTATTGCTGGCCAGTCGGTGGGCAAATAGCCCAAATCTACACCAGCAATTGCTTTTTTGTGGGCCATGCGGATGGCCTGTCAACGCATACGTTGACAGACTACAAATTCCGGATTTCGCGCATGCACAAACTCATGCGGAAATCCCGAACTTACGGTGGATTTCAAAGGAGGTATGATGGCCTAATCAGAGTATGCCGCCATACCGACCGCAAATTTCGGGCCACTATTCTTTTTCTGTTGTTAGCTCTCCTTTCTGCTTCATTCAAGGCAATAATCAGTGGAGGTGCTCTTAAGTGGAGTTAAGTTTCACACCAAAATATTGAGCTGGTCCAGCCCAATTGCATCTCATCTCACCAATCCAATACACATCTTAATGTTTCTACATGGTACACTAGCATGGACGTTATTAGTATCCTGTTTTAGTAAGAAAATACACTCCTCTACAAAGCTCTGCAATAGTGATGGTGATGTGGATGAGCCATCTACCTTCTGAGCCATATTACCTTGTCTCAATCAACATAACAAAAACAGATTATCTGGTGATTATCACATTGCTGTTTGTGGGAGGTTGCTGTGCGCAAATTAGCTGCTGCGTTTCCTACATTACAACAGTGACTACACTCCAAAAGTACTTCATTGGCTGTAAAGCGCTTTGAGATGTCCGGTGGTCATGAAAGGCGCTATATAAATGCAAGTCTTTCTGCTGTTTTGGATCCCCATGTTCAAATTTACAGGAGCCCTGTGCCTCGCTGCTTGAAATCAATCAGTGCTGCTAAATTAAGAAGCTGTGGTGTCTTTGTAAGGACCTGCCACTAAGATGAGCATAGCTGTTTTCGACGAGTTGTTTGCTTGCAATTTGTAGTTCTATAATTGATGAACTACATAAGGAGTAGAGTGTCTGCTTTGGGCGTAATCAGTGATTCTGGCTCTAATCGCGCCCATTTTGAAAAGTGTTTCTTTCTCCGCCTCCCCCCCCCCCCCAAGTTTCCGCTCAAACTCATTTGCATATCGCAGAACGCAAAATCTGCCATGAACCAGCGCAATCGGGCAGCGTTTTAAAATGTAATTTAAAAAAAAGTTACATTAATAAATATTCCTCGATTATATTTAAGAGTGGTAACTTTGTAAAGTTTGATTAGTACAGCTGGAAATGGGTTTATCACAAAAAATAAGGATTTTAAATCGTAGTGTCAGTCCACCACCTGTGAGAACCTGATTTTAAATTACTGAAAATGACTTAAAAAAAATATGCAAAACTGTTTTCTAGTTAGATTGGGGTACAGTAGTGAGTTCCTTAGTAAATTTTAAAAAAATCATTCAAAACGTACCTATTGGTGTCCTTGCACCCAAAAGTTCCAGCTTAATTTTAGGCGCCTCCTCGAAGGCCTGCAAATGGCGCGATTAGCGGAAACTCCCAGTGGTGATTAATTCACCCTGGGGGCGTGGCCAGTTTTGTGGGTGGGGCCGGCTTCTACAACAATATTTTTAAAACTAGCGCAAATGATCGCAGAAACTTGAGTTGTGCTGAACGCAATTTGCATTTAAAATTCCACGATCTTTTGTGTCGGTTACGCCGATATCAGGTGAATTGCACGAAAAAAAAAGCGCAATCGAGCGGAAACTCCAGGCCAAGTTGTATAATTGTGGTGACAGTTTTCTCAGTAGTTAATCCCACCCCAGGACTGATTTGGTCCCTTGGTGACCAGTGAGCTCCCATTGCAGGCACGAATATTATGAGACCCAAGGCCCAATTTCAGGCACGTCTTGGGCCTCCAGGCCTCCAGCTTCTACCCCAGAGAGCTGTGGATGCTGAGTCATTGATTATATTCAAGGATGAGATCGATAGATTTTTGGACTCTAGGGGCATCAAGGGATATGGGGATAGGGCAGAAAAGTGGAGTTGAGGTCGAAGATCAGCCATGATCTTAGTGAATGGTGGAGCAGGCTCGAGGGGCCGTATGGCCTACTCCAGCTCCTATTTATTATGCTGTTATGCTCTTAATGTGCTGGGAGTGCGCAAACTATTTCAGGCCTGAAAATGGGCTAAAACCCACTTAAACCCGTATCCTCGTAGATGTTGTGAGTGGAATCATACACGATAGGATTACCAACTACCACCGCCACCTTCCCCCTACATTTTACTTATTGCATATAATTCATTAGAAATCAACAACAACAACTTGTATTTATATAGTGCCTTTAACGTAGTAAAACGTCCCTAGGCGCTACACAAGAAATGATCACCACATTTTCTTTCTGAAAGGTGGTAAATACATAGGATTTTCAATTGACCTAGCCTCAACAGCTTTTTTGGGGGGGAACAGAGTTCCAGATTTCCAATACCCTTTGTGTGAACAACTGCTTTCTGATATCACCCCTGAACGTCCTGGCTCTAATTTTAAGGTTGAGCCCCCTTGTTCTGGACCCGACCCCCCCCCACCCCAGCCACCAGAGGAAATAGTTTCTCTCTATCTGCCCTATCAACTCCTTCTATAACATACCATCAGACTAAAGTCTTCAGACTAAAACTATTAGTCAATCTTATTCACAGGTTGAGTAATAAACAGAAGGCATATAAAACAGCAAGTTAATGAAATGCATTACTTAAAAACAATAACAATAGAATCAGTTCATAAAGGGTTGTAATATCCTTTCCAGAATATATTTCTTGCACAGCTTGATAATATACAGGACTCTTGGATGAAACGGTTTTTCATAGCGTTTCTTGATGCTGAAGTGTACGTGAACTTCCAATCCACAGAGTTCAGATCCCTGGAGAGACCTAAAGCTGAGGTTTAAAAAAAAACTGATTTATGCTTTGGGAATTCTTTCAAGTTACAGCCATGACTTTGATGACAACTCTCAAGAGTTGACATCAAAGGCATGGCTGTAACTTAAAAGGATTCCCAAAGCATAAATTTTAATGAATGTAAAATCAGGCAGCTCCGTTTCCCGAGATGGGCTCCCAGTGAGCGACACTCCCAACTGTGAGCAGTTGATCATGCAATGACCACTATGGTCTACTTCTGTAACTAGCAGGGTAGATAAAGGGGAACCAGTGGATGTAGTATATTTGGATTTCCAAAAGGTATTTGATAAGGTACCATATAAAAGGTTGTTACGCAAGATAAGGGCTCATGGGGTTGGGGGTAATATATTAGCATGGATAGAGAATTGGTTAACAGACAGAAAACAGACAGTAGGGATAAACGGATCATTTTCAGGTTGGCAGGCTGTAACTAGTGGGGTGCCACAAGGATCAGTGCTTGGGCCTCAGCTATTTACAATCTATATTAATGACTTAGATGAAGGGACCGAGTGCAATGTATCCAAGTTTGCTGATGATACCAAGCTAGGTGGGCAAGTAAGCTGTGAGGGGGGCACAAAGAGCCTGCAAAGGGATATAGGCAGGTTAAGTGAGTGGGCAATAAGGTGGCAGATGGAGTATAATATGGAAAATGTGAGGTTATTCACTTTGGTAGGAAGAATAGAAAAACAGAATATTTTTTAAATGGTGAGAAACAATGGTGGTGTTCAGAGAGATTTAGGTGTCCGACTACAAGGAACATAGAGAGTTAGCATGCAGGTACAGCAAGCAATTAGGAAGGCAAATGGCATGTTGGCCTTTATTGCAAGGGTTTGGAGTACAAGAGTAAGGAAGCCTCGCTACAATTGTATAGGGCTTTGGTGAGACCACACCTGGAGTACTGTGCACAGTTTTGGTCTCCTTATCTGAGGAAGAATATACTTGCCTCAGAGGTGGTGGAACGAAGGTTCACTAAACTGATTCCTGGGATGCGAGGGTTGTCCTATGAGGAGAGATTGAGTAGATTGGACCGATACTCTCTGGAGTTTAGAAGAATGAGAGGTGATCTCATTGAAACATATAAGACTCTGAGGGGGATTGACAGGGTAGATGCTGAGAGATTGTTGCCCCTGGCTGGGGAGTCTAGAACTAGGGAGCATAGTCTCAGGATAGGACTCGGCCTTTTAAGACTGAAATGAGGTGGAATTTCTTCACTCAGAGGGTTGTGAAGTATATTTAAGGTTGAGATAGATAGATTTTTGGATTCTTGGGGAATCAAGGGATATGGGGATTGGGCGGGAAAGTGGAGTTGAGGTCGAAGCTCAGCCATGATCTTACTGAATGGCGGAGCAGGCTCGAAGGGCTGTATGGCCTACCCCTGTTTCTAATTCTTATGTACTTCACTCCTTCAGGAGGATAAATGAGTTGGATAAAGCTCATGCTTTATTTGCAATTTTTATTTGGTTATTGGAAGAAGTGGGCTTGATGGGCTGAATGGCTATTCTTGCTCTACACTTGCGGCTCAGGCATATTAAGGTAACATTTCTTCTCTTTCTGTCCCTTCCCTCAATGGGAGTCCCAATCTACAAACAGTTTTGTGCTGGTTTGTGTTTACCAGTGGTTATTGAATTCACCCTTGTAGACATGTTCTGTAAATTCCTCGTCACTCTATGCATTTCAATCTGCTTCCTGCTGTTCCACAAGCCCATTTTACCAGTTTTAGGTCACTTTACACACCTTGTTTGAACTGTTCTAATGCCACCTCTGAACAGGCAAATTTCACATTTTTCTATTGGAAGTCAAATCTTTGGAATTTAGCACAAATTTCTTCAGTTGCTATTTAAACTTTTAACAAGCCAATAGATATTAATGTACCATTGATGGCTATAACACCCATTTACCCATGTGAGCAATTTTAAATGAGAGTAGGGCAGAGTGAAGCACAGCTTTATTGATGAAACCATTACTGCACATTAATGTACATTTGGCACGTAAGCTACCTTTAGCATAACAATCAAGGAAGTAGACCATTCAGCCCATCACACCTGAACCAGTGCTAACTCTTCAACTGGAGCGATTTACAAAATTCCATTTCTTTCCTTATCCCATGTATCCTTTTAGATACTTCCTTTTCATATAATTATCCACTTCTGTTAGCCTCAATAGCCACTAAAACATTCCATACTTTTATAACGTGTAAATAAATAAATAAATATATATATTTTACAACAAAAATTTTCAAACATTTTTTAGGACCACTGCTCTTTTTGATATATATTAATAACATGGACTTGGGTATGCAGGGCATAATTTCAAAATTTGCAGCTGACACGAAACTCAGAAATTTAGTAAACAATGAGAAGGACAGTAACAGGCTTCAGGAGGACAGACTGGTGAAATGGGCAGACACATGGCAGATGAAACTTAACGCTGAGACATGTGAAGTGATTCATTTTGGTCGGAAGAATGAGGAGAGCCAATATGAACTAAATGTACAATTTTAAAGGGGGGTACATGAATAGAGAGACCTGGGGGTGTATGTACACAAAATAAAGGTGGCAAGACAAGTTAGAAGGTTGTTAAAAAAAAAAGCATTTGGGATCCTTGACTTTATCAATAGAGGAATAGAGCACAAAAGCAAGGAAGTTATGCAAAACCTTTATAAAACACTGGTTACGCCTCAGCTGGAGTATTGTGTCCAATTCTGGGCACCACTTTAGGAAGGATGTGGAGGCCTTGGAGAGGGTGCAGAAGAGATTTACTGGTGATGAGGGACATCAGTTATGTGGAGAGACTGAAGAAGCCGGGGCTGTTCTCCTTAGAGCAGAGAAGGTTAAGAGGAGATTTGATAGAGGTGTTCAAAATCAAGAACAGTTTAACTGTTTCCAGTGACAGAAGGGTCAGTAACCAGAGGACACAGATTTAAGGTAATTGGCAAAAGAACCAGATGCTACATGAGGAAAAATATTTTTATGCAGCGAGTTGTTATGATCTGGAATGCACTGCCTGAAAGGGTGGTGAAAGCAGATTCAATACCAACCTTCAAAACAGAATTGGATAAATCCTTGAAGGGGAAAAAGTGCAGGACTATGGGGAAAGAGCAGGGATGTGGAACTAATCGGATAGCTCTTCCAAAGAGCCAGCACAGGCACAATGTGCCGAATAGCCTCCTCTGTGCTGTAGCATTCTATGATTATTTGATTAAAGTAAGAACAATCATATTGGTATAATTACATTATTACAGTGCCAGTGCTGATTGAACACTAATATTTAGGGTAAAAAAGTATCATGAATTAAAATTATTAAGCCCCATTACTTTATGTCTTTGTTATTTAAATATGTCCTATTTTAGCTTTCTTAAATTCTTTTCCATTATTAATACGATTTAAATAAAATTGCTTCCCAAAATTGTAAATCCCCATAACGTATACTGACAGGATGTTATTGATGGTTGTAATCTGTTTTTTAGTATTTACTGTACTGGCAAAAATCTAGCGACATTTAGTATCAATTATATTAAATTTGTTTGACAGTTTGTGTATTTCAAAAAGCATTAATAGCTTCAAAAAATATATTCTTCACAATTTTTTCCCTTCCCTCATGAAGGTTTGTCTCCTTGCTTGGTACTGTTCCATGGGTGCCATGTACCCCCAATACCTTGACCAAGTAGCTGTTATCCATATTCAAGTACGTTGACATGCTATTCTAATGCAGGGGATGTCGTAGGGAAGCCCAATCCTGTCCTCATCTGACATCCACACATGAACATTTCGAGTCAAGTTCACCGGATAGTAATCAGGAGCTGGAACCCTGACAAATTTTCCCCTCCCTTGCCCAAAGGCACTGAGGCCAACTATAGAGATCCTACCACTATCCCAATTGAGGTCTGCTAGCTCACAGGGATTGAACCAGGTTCAATTACTTACTGGATAAACCTGCTGAACAAATAGGGGTCCCACTAGCTGCTTTCTTTGTCTGACTTGGTCTCTTGCTTTTCACATATCTCATACTGAAAGACACCAATGAAATAATTTAACTCAAGGCCAGCACTGGATGCTAAAAGGTATAAATGTATTCTATTCACCAGTGTTGCCATCCATCATCTTGATGAACACAAAAACTGTTTTAAAAAGGAAAGAAATCTATAAGGTGTGTGAATAGCTTCATGTGAAGCAATGTTAAAAAAAATACATTACGCATTCAGTTTCATTTTGAATGAGAATTTCAGGGTAGGTGCTTTCAGAATAGAATGCTTCTTTTGGAAAAAAGAAATCAATATGGATTAAATGAGTTTAACAAACTAATTGCAGTATTTGTTTCACTATTTCTTCTCAAAAGATTAAGATTCATTTTTATTTCTGGCTTCAGTTAGAGGAATTTTTTTTGACAGTTTCAGTCTGAATTGTCATACCTTCTTCAAGGAAATGAGAAAAAGGGAGCTCGAACACAGTTTGCTGTCAATCAAACAGTCACAGGAGATACTGAAATACTTGTGCAGGCAAACAAATTTCTATGCAAGCATTTTATGCATCAGCTATTGAGAAAGTAAGGAGGATCAAATATAAACTGCAGTCCTCTGTAAACTGTTGCAGTGCTTTTTTTTGCAACTAACTAAAAAAACTAACAAGATTATGATTTTATAGTTTATTTCAAGAAAGCTGGATGTTGGGAAAAGCTCCCTGGTTTTGGACATTCCTTTAATTCTACTTTGTAACAGTCAGTACTGGAAGCTAATGACAAATTATATTTACAAAACTTAATTTTTTAAAAATATTTTTTTAAACTGAAGGTTAGTTCAATATTCAGAGAATTAGTTATTAAACTTTTAAATTTACATGGGTATTAAAAGTGCATCTAAATAACACAGACCTAGTTCGCTCTATGACCTTTTCCTGATCCACTGTTCTAATGGGCAAGAAATTCATTATAGGCAAGGAATGGGCAGTGTTTAGACTAAAAATGGTGAATTAGCACCAGGTGAAAAACGTCTAGAGTGCACGCAAAATTCGTCCTCACTCATTAAAATGATTGGAGCCATAAATCTAGTCTAAAAACCAAAGCGCATTGGTGTTACACTGAAAAGATGGATCAATATCGGGTGTAGTCTAAATGCAAGTAATGATTGCCACGGGCTTTTTTCACTGCTTAAAGAGGAGGTCCATTGATGCTGCAGCACTTCATTCTCAGCACTGTTGGGTGTGCAGCTGCCTCAACAACCATAAGAAGGAGGACAAAGAGAAGGAGCACTTATTTACAAATGCTGATGGCAGATTGCCGCCTCAGGCAGTGAGCCCGGGAGTTTTCCGCGGAAGCTTTGGAGGCATTGGTTTTAGCGGTGGAGAGAAGGCGGGCGGTCCTGTACCAACTGGCAGGAGGCCCTCGCCACCAATCTGCCGGACTATGTGGAGGGAGGTGGCACACCACATCACAGGCAGCACTGTTGTCCCCAGATCTCACACCCAGTGCAGGAGGAAGTTTAACGAGCTCACACGGGTGGTCAGGATGAGTGAAGGTTTCAACAAATGCTACCAACCACCATCTGTACCATAAGCTTCACACACTGCTCAATGTACCACACCCCCAACACTCACCCACCAACATTCTCTACCTAGCAACACTCACACCCACATCTCACACCTTGCACACAATGACAGCTATTCAACTATGGCAGGCACAAGAGTCATTAGTTATTAGAATTCATGTGATATATATTTATAGATAAATTTATTAATGGTGTTTCAAATATTTTGTGGTCCCTCTCATTTTACCTTTGCACCCAGGAGGACGCTGTGATACGCCATGGGACAGGGATTGTATGATGGGGATGTGGTAAGCTATGGGGATCTTAGGTTTCATTCATGTGAATCGGAGTCTGATGAGCCAGTCACGGACAGCCTGTCCAGAAGGCCAATTGTCTCGCTGCCTCCGCCCTCCCTCCTATTCCTCCTCCACCTCATCCTCTTCCTCCTTATCCTCCTCTGCCTCGCCATCCTCCTGAGGTAATGCCGCAATCCCGCAGCCCCCATGACTGTGAGGAAGTGTTGTGAGCAGAAGCCTTTAACAAATAATGAGTGACTTCTGCACTTGAATGAACACTCCCTGTCACCAAAAAAACTTGAAATAACTAAAAAGAGCTGTTTCAGTTGCAGGAAGTAGCAAACAGGCACTGAAATGGCAAAACCCTGTCAGGTACAGCTGATTGGGGATGGTGCCTTTAAATAACGTTGCTGCAGCCTGCTTTCTGTTTGTAGGCACCAGCTCTCCCTGTCGTTGTTCTGCGCTGCTGTTAAGGTAAGTGGCTGAATCCAATGCTTGAGGTTGGGCATCCAGTGAGCATTGCACACTCACTGATGTCACAATCTCCATGATGGTGAGCTTCCTGGTGCTAGGGTTTACCGGCCATGCTACCAGCACCACCGATATGGTGTGCGGTGCTGGAACAGGCATCAGCTGTTGTTACAGCTGTCAACGGCATTTCAGCGCCATCTCCTGGCGCTAACGTGTGGCGCAAACCACACAAACCTTCCCCCAATGTTCTTGAAGGATATAAAAAATAATACATTGTCTGATCTCCATTACGTCTTCTGCAGTTAGATCTGTATATAATGATGCTTTGAAAGATATGATTTACTCCACAACAGAATACAAAAAATAAATAAATTTACATTGCAGATTTATTTTAGGCTGTGAGCAAGTGTGCTAAAATCAGAGATTAGGTATAAAGAAAACACAGAAGAATCACAATCTTAAATCTCAAGCTTCAAGCTTTTTATGATGAAATATTTATAGGCTCCTATAAATTATATGATCATAGAATCATCGCAATTTCAGTACAGAAGGAGGACATTTGGCTCATGCTACCTGTGCCAATGCACATTGAAGCTATCAGCCTAAAGTTTCTGATTGGCATTATATTAATACTGCCCGTAACATAAGTCATCGCTGGCTTGAAATAATGCTGCTTGGAAAAACAAAGCTACCTACTTGAATCCTATTTCCCTGCTCATTCTCCATGCCCTTTAATATTTTTCTTCCTTGGGTGTTTATCTCATCCTCTCTTAAATGTCACTATTGACTCAGCTTCAATAGCCATTTTCAATAATGCATTCCATATTCCAATAACTACTGCATGAAAAAGGTTCTTCTAACCTTCCTCCTCATGCTTGTAGGGCTAATAGGAAATTTATGCCTTCTTGTTACCAATGCTATATTAAAGCTTTAAATAAAGCATACTCCTGAGTTCTTTTAAAAATCCACATCTGCACATTTTGCTTTAAGCTATCTTGAAGTAAAACAGAGGGATAGCAATATCAATCTATACAAGTTATTTCTTTCAATTAAGAGTCTTCAGTCCTACTGAACATTAGTCACATGCTGTACAAAACAAAAGGTAGTAATAAAAATGTCCTTTTAAAATTACAGGGTAAATGCATCACAGTACCATGAATTTAGAAAAAAAGGTTATATGGATTAAATTACTTTAATCAATGAATTGCATTATTAATTAGGATGTATAGATGGGCCTTGCGATCCTACATCCTGTTATATTTCCATGTCTCTCAATTTTCTAAATGCCTTGTTCCGTGATGTGATTCGAGTGATTATCATGCGATACAATTTCTGAATTCAGTTTATTTTCCTCCTGTAACTTATTCATGGTCCTTCAATGTGCTTTGCCCTTTGCCCTTTACCCTTTAACTTCACAATGTCGTGAAGTTCACAAATTCAAATAGAGCCATCGCCATATTCAGCCTTGTCTGAGGCTTCTGAAAATTCAAAAGCACGTTTTAGCAAAAACTTGAATATAAAATTATCTATAGGCACCTTTAATTAGTTCACCATAAACAGCATCTAAAGATTTGAACTCCCAACAATGACTGCAAAGAAAGCATTGCTCACATCATGAACAGTTGAGTTCATTTGAATATGACCATAGCACTATGGCAACATGAAAACTTCAGACTGTTTCAACTCAAGAATGCAACAGTTTCCTGTGAGACTTGTTCCCACAGTCTAGAACTGCTAGGGGTTAACTGAGCAGGTCGGGTGCATAAGAGGAATTTGAGAAACATCACTCTCAACAGGGTGCTAAATAGCGCCAATAGTTATACTAATGATTTCGAAAAGTTTCCGACAGATCATGATAGACTTTGGTCAAGAAGATTTTCACAAAAATTGAATAGTTAAAAACAACCCCTCACCTGTCTCATTTAACAGACAATTTACTGCACCAACAGACTCAAACTGTGCAAATGTATTCTCCCAAGTGGCCAGAACTTGGGTCAATTTTCCAGAGCCCGGCGGCAGGTTTATGAAGCCCGGGGGTTAAAACTGCCATTGCCTCATACTGCCACAGGCAACAGAAAACGAGTTGAAATTAACAATTCCTGTTGGAAACCCACTGGTAGTTAAAATCTCCCCTCAAAAAGTATCTAAAATACCCACAGGTATGGAAGAAAGAAGAAATAAAGGGGTGAATGCTTATCTTCACCACATAGATGGTTATCTGGCGGAGTGGATGCCCCGCCTGCCCATTATAGAACCCACTTGATTTTCATTCCATTGATGTTCCCTTTGCTGTGAAACTCTAGTTGCCATTTCTTTTAAATTGATACTACAAGCCATGTAACCCAGAACCATGAATATTCGAGATTAAAGATGAATTGGCTCGGTGGTTTTGCTAACAAACTCCCAAAGTGCTCAACCCAAAGCATTTGCTTTTAGTATGGCACATATAAATCCTTTGTGCTCAACCACACCCTCACCAACACCTATGTTGCTCTAGTCCCCATTAAAACCATTACTCTCTCTCACCCTAGCCGTTCCCCCAGTACAGCCCTCATCTCTGCTCCCTTATGCCCAAGGATCGCAGACTTGACCGGATATGGCGGACAACTGGTTTAGCCATTCAACGCCAGATCTGGCTGGACCACATAAAGCACTATTGGGTCCTGCTCTCGTCTGCCAAAACTGCTCACTATTCCAGGATCATTCTGAAATGCAAAGATAACCCCCTGGTTTCTTTTCTCTACTGCAAACCGTCTTCTTAAACCCCTCTCCCTGTCTCTTCACCCTCACCTCCAACAACAAGTGTGAGGAGCTCATGGATTTCTTTGTCACTAAGATTGAGACCATCCGATCAGCTGCCTCTGCCACTTCCCTTCCTTTATCGAGCTCACCAGGCCAAACTTCCTCTAAGGTTGCCCCCTGCCCTAGCCCTGAACTCATATCTTTCTCCAGTTTCTCTCCGATCTCCCCTCATGCCCTTTCCGAGCTTATCTTGTCCATGAGACCCACTTCCTGCTCCCTCGACCCTATTCCCATGAAATTGCTGACCACCCAACTTCCTTTTCTATCTCCCATGCCAGCGGATATTGTTAATGGTTCTCTCTCCTCAGGCACTGTCCCCCTCTCCTTCAAATCTGCCGTCATCATTCCTCTGCTCAAAAAATCAACCTTTCACACCTCCGTCCTTGCAAACTACCACCCCATTTCCAACCTCTATTTCCTCTGCAAAGTCCTTGAACATGTTGTCACCTCCCAAATCCATGCCCATCTCTCCCAGAACTCCACGTTTGAATCCCTCCAATCAGGTTTCCGCCCCTGTCACAGTACCAAAACAGCTCTTATCAAAGTCACAAATGACATCCTTTATGACTGTGACAAAGGTAAACTATCTCTCCTCATCCTTCTCGACCTGTCTGCAGCCTTTGCCACGGTTGACCACTCCATCCTCCTCCAATGCCTCTCCACTGTCATCCAGTTGGGTGGGACTGCACTCGCCTGGTTCCATTCTTATCTATCTAATCGCCGCCAGAGAATCACCTGCAACAGCTTCACTTCCCGCTCCCACATCATTACCTCTGGTGTCCCCCAAGGATATATCCTTGGCCCCCTCCTATTTCTCATCTACAACCTGTCCCTCAGTGACATCATCTGAAAACACAGCGTCAGTATTTACATGTACACTGATGACACCCAGCTCTACCTCATGACCACTTCTCTCGACCCCTTCACTGTCTCTAAATTGTCAGATTGCTTGTCCGACATCCAGTACTGGATGAGCAGAAATTTCCTCCAACTAAATATTGGGAAGACCAAAGCCATTGTCTTCAGTCCCCGCCACAAACTCCATTCCCTAGCCAACAACTCCATCCCTATCATCTGTCTGAGGCTGAACCAGACTGTTCGCAACCTTGGTGTCATATTTGACCCTAAAGTGAGCTTCCGACCACATATCTGTGCCATCACTAAAACCGCCTATTTCCACCTCAGTAACATCGCCCGACTCTGCCCCTGCCTCAGCTCATCTGCTGCTGAAACCCTAATTCATGGCTTTGTTACCTCTAAATTTGACTATTCCAACGTACTCCTGGCTGGCCTCCTACATTCTACTCTCTGTAAACTTGAGGTCATCCAAAACCCGGCTGCCCGTGTCCTAACTCGTACCAAATCCCCTTCACCCATCACCCCTGTGCTTGCTGACCTACATTGGCTCCCGGTTAAACAACGCCTCTAGTTTAAAATTCTCATCCTTATTTTCAAATCCCTCCATGGTCATGCTCCTCCCTATCTCTGTAATCTCCTCCAGCCCCACAACCCTCCGAAACATCTGCGCTCCTCAAATTCTGGCCTCTTAAGCATCTCTGGTTTTAATCGCTCAACCATTTGTGGCCGTGCCTTCAACTACCAAGGCCCTATCCCTGGAATTCCCTCCCAAAACCTCTCTGCCTCTCCACCTCTCTACCTCTCTTTCCTCCTTTAACACGCTTCTTAAAACCTACCTCTTTGACCAAGTTTTTGGTCATCTGCCCTTGTGCGGCTCGCTGTCAAATTTTGTTTGATAAAGCTCCTGTGAAGCACCTTGGGATGTTTTACAATGTTAAAGACGCTATATAAATACACATTTTTGTTGTATGATTATGCATTGTTTTGCGAGAGATTAGACTGTACAGGGGCATGTTCTACTCTTTGTAGATTGTTCATTTTGAATATCTGGTGCATTCCCTTCTCAAAGTGAGAGCTGTTGGTGCTGAGAAATGGCACAGTTCCCTTTTGATCAATGAATATCAGCATCAAGCACTCCCTGGTTAGGTTTCACAGAGTTGCATGCAAATTAAAGTACCCTCTATTCTGTTCCAACAGTGGGAGAACATTTTCTGTTCACTATTTATGGCAAATTTTTAAACATGAGAGGAACATATTCAAGATTTTACTACAATTGCGAACAAGAAATTTTCCCTCAGTGAATTTTAGTTGTAATCATAGAACAACATCCCCTTCCATCAGTGTGACATTTTCTACTTCTCACACCCGCCATCCTGTGGTGTCTCTCAGTGAAATTTCCAATCTTGTAACAAATAGTGTAAAATTGGGGGTAGTTTTTCTTTTGCTGAGGCCCCAAACTGGATGAGACGGTTCAGCCTCATTTAATATGGAACTCACACAGCCAACAGACAAAGGAAAATTTCATTCCAGCAGTCTGGGCTTGAGTTAAACATCAGCCTCAGAGAAACTATAGATTTGGTTCCAGCCACAGAGCATTTGGCTTTGGCTCCATGTTCAATGTGTGAGTATAAACAAAATAAAGAAAACAAAATAGGATCACAGCATATCCCAATGGAGCTGCTGCTGAGTATCATGTCTATGCACATCTGTACCTAAAAATAAATCTTTTACTATGTTTTCTTTAAATCAATCCACACTGAACTATTCATCTAAATAGAAGTTTATAACTGGCAAAAGAAGATTCTATCCGCTCTTCTCTACCCCACTAGTAAGATACAGTCAAAAGATATTTTATTATCTGTGCAATTTCAAATATTGTCATATATTATCATCAATATAAGTCCTCAGCCTGACAGAGCCAAGATGTCCATTTTGATGGTAATATGCTAAGAGCAGAATATCACCATCTTCAAATTTTCAGAATGGAAACTATGTCAATGGAACAGGGAACCTAAAAAGTATGTGCACTTTCCTTATGAGTACCCATGCAATGTGCTGTCCTTTCTCCTCAGACAATGTTGTAATGTTTTCCAAATGTTTGGAAATAAGATGACAGGCTTAAAAATTTAGAAAATATGCTGTCTGCTCCATAATTAAGATGTAAAGTAACAATTTCATTAAAATATAACATCAACATAGTTCGAAATCTGCTTTCTTGCTTGTTTTTCCGCTCTAGTGCATCAGTTTGAAACTTTGGTATTTCGTGAACGGCATGAAACCAATGCTACCTGTAAGCTGTGCTTTGTTCTGCACTGCCTGTTTTTTTTAAAGTGCATTCCCTTTAAATTTCTGTGCATCCACGACAGTTACAATGGAAAAGCCGATGAGCGGCCTGCGCGGGACCTTTCCCATAACCACGCAGCTGCGCAGTTTAGAGGAAACATTGCAGGAAAATATTGAGCGCAACAATAATATACATCTGTTCCTGCAATAAAGATTGAAACTTTTGGGAAAATTGTTTCTAAAGTTAAAAATGTTTCTAAAGTTAAAATTGTTTCTAAAGTTAAAATTGTTTCTAAAGTTAAGAAAATGTGTAGTGAGAGATTACCTGTTTAATACACTGGCCGCGATTTTATTAATGGAGGCGGGTTGGGTGCGAGTCAGGTGGTTTCTGGCTTCCAGTCCCGCCCTCAATTACATCCAGCCCACAGACGTGATTTTACATTGATTGACCTTGTTAAGCCCACCCTGCGGACTTGCCGACCAATTAAGAGGAAGCCGGTCAGATGACGTCATTTGATGACGCGTCATCGGTTGGTTTTCTTAAAGGGACCACACACAATTTTTTTTGGCAGCAGATTTCTCAGTATTTGACAGTATTGAGATGCTGCAAACACTGACAATCACTGTACAAAGGTGAGCTCTTGCACCTAGGCTCTCCTTAGGCTAGAACAGATGGCAGCTGCAGGTGAGGTGACAGAAGCGATCTGTCACTGGTGAGAGAGGTTCTCCCAATGAAGTGGCACTGGACATGGATTTCAAAACTTGTTACCTAAAGAAATGTGTAAATGCATTATAAATTAATTTCCCAACATTTTCTTACCTCTGAGACTCACCAGTGCACCATTGGATCCTTCACACCACCTCTGCAGCTGTCATCAATCCAGAAACATTACAGCAGACTCACAACATGCCACACTTACCTGGCGTGGTGTCTGGATGTTGGGAAACCCGAGGCAGAAGTGGCAAAATTAAAAAATAGCCTGTCAACTACTATCAACTACCTGTTAATAGGCAGGTAATTGCCTTTAATCCTCTTCCCGCCGCTAGGTGTCGGGTCCATGCGCAAATTGGAGACCCGACACTTGGAAAATTGTTTGGAGGTAGGTTGACGGTGGGATCGCAACCCGCCGTCAATCAAAACGATTTTAACCTTTGACCCGCCTCCAAACCCGCCCTCTCAGTGCCGATAAAATCGTGGCCACTGTTTTTCTTTTGTTGTCAAGGTTTTTAATCTGATAAAGGATGGGTTAATCCATATATTATTCATTAAAAAACACAAGATTTGAACCTGGTGAGGGAATCATGGGTGGGAGGTCTGAAGCGGGCGGCCAAATTCTAACCTCCCTCAGTGTAAAGAAAGTGGACTAGAAGTTCCAGTACACTGGAAACCTGCCCGTGCCCCCACAGGCCGAAGTTAACAGCCATCCAAATTCATAGCGCAGGATGACCATGAGGAGCTGGTGGCTGGAAGTATTTTGGTGCTGCCTGCTAATTGAAATTAGCTAAACTTACCATGCAACCCTCTTTTTCCTGTGCCACTCTCAGCAGGAGCCGCAATGTAGTGTGGCCATAGGATCCCTAAAGCAAGAACAGCATTGTCTTAAAGCAAGGCTGTCATTTTAGAAAGCAGTGTCAGTCCATTAAAGGGGAACTGCTTTCAAAAATAAAATTAAAAATTAAAAATATGCAGTTTTTAAGCCCTTCGAGCTCAACTGCCTTCTGAAAAAAAAATAAACATCAAAAATAATTTCCAAATGGCAGTCTTCAGCTCTTAAAGCTGAATTGCCTCCTGCAACTAAAAAAAATCATAAAATTGCTTCAGCACTAACACAAACGGCTCAACAAGCCAGGGAAGGGACACCCAGTGTCTCACATGCAGCAATCCAGCTTTGTAGAGTGGGGTCAACACTGCAAGAGAGGTCCTCTACCCTCAGGGGCCAGGAGGCCCTCCAGCAAAAGGATCTGGGACCAGATCACCGAGGCTGTCACTGCGAGCAGTGCCACCCCCAAGATCTGGCTCCAGTGCCCAAAGAAGTTTCATGACCTCAGACGAGTGGTCAAGGTCAGTGAATGCATCTTCAAAAGCTGTCTCCTACCAACTGCATCACTAGCCTCACATACTGCTCATTGCATGATCCCCCCCACCTCCCACAATCACTCACCTACCAACAATCTGTACCAAACACGAGGCACACCACCCATTCCTAGCTTCACCTCATCTCCTTGGAGGAGACGGTGCTGGCCATTCTTGGCAGGGACATGGCTGAGCCCTTGGCCAGCGGCGGGGGTGAAAGGCTACAAGATGCTGGTATCCTCACACGTTATCCTCCTTCTCACATCCCACTTCCCCCTCATCCCACAATATCTTCTGATTTACAAAGTGCACATGGTGTAAGCATGCAGATTCTGCTTTAACGCCCTCCCCTCACCACAACTCTAGCCTTGTGCCTTCCTCATTTCACACACCCAAGAAATACAGCCTGCTTAGCCAGTGGTTGAACAAGAAGAGGGAGAGGAGAGTGAAGAAGCAGAAGAAGAAGAAGAAAAAGAAGAGACACCATCACTTGATTTGACACTTCCAGCCACCAGCTCCTCGTGGTCGTCCTGCAAAGTCATCTGCCGTGTCCGCCACTAAAAGTGATCAGCCATGCTCCAGCCACTGGGGTAGCACTGCGTGACATCACTAGGATAGGCAAAGGCACATACAAGACAGTCACTAAGGGAATGCACAAGGGTGAATAGTTGATTTCTTGATGCCATATTGGATGAACTGATGTATAAAGTTGAATTGGAAAGTTTGCTTTGTGGTGGCTTTTAGTTCAGCATTGTGGCCAAGAGGATACTGTGATGGTCAGTAACAGAGGGAAGGTAAGGTGTGGGACTAATCTTGAAAGGGGAATTGAGCTTGTGGTCACTGGTACCGCAGGCAGATGATTCCATCTTTGATATCCCGGCCAGAAAGGGGTTGTCTGGGTTGTATTCTTTCTTCCGCTTCCTCCTCTTCCTCTTCCGCATCTTCCTCATCTTCCTCTTCACTCTGCGAGCGGATGCTGTAAGTCTGAAATAGAAGCAGAACATTCTGGAAATACTCAGCAGGCCAGGCAGTGTCTCGACCTGAGACGTGAACTCCGTTTCTCTCGCCACGGATGCTGCCTGCTCAGTATTTCCAGCATTTTCTGTCTTCTCAAAGGCCTTCCTTTACCATCGGAAGCCTTGCAAACTTCCAGCAGCACTCCCTGCACACTTTGAAAACTTTTAACATCTATTGCACCAAGCCACTACTTCAATAAAGTATTTTTTTTTAAGTCCAAAAGCTTAAATCCAAACTTAATTGAAAGATGTGTGTGTCCCTTTAAGAAGCGCTGACAATGTCTCTCTATGTCTGCTGCACACACGCTTTACTGAGCGTGAGTTAAAGTCAGCGAAGAGGTTGAAGTTTGCAGACATGGTGTCAAGCCGGCATGACATCACGCTCTGCTGATTTGCATTTCTAGGGCCATGGCCCTCACCAAAATGATGGCTGCGGAGTCCCGCGCTGAAGGCGGGCGGAAATGCAGTGACCGCCATTTTTCCCCCCGAATCAGGCGATAACGGCCTGCCCTAAACCCCCGAATTTTTAGCCCAATGTTTCTAACAAAGAATGACGTAGAATTTACAGCACAGAAACAGGCCATTCGACCCAACTGGTCTATGCCGGTGTTTATGCTCCACAGAAGCCTCCTCCCACCCTACTAACATATCCTTCTGTTACTTGCTCCCTCACGTGCTTATCTAGCTTCCTCTTAAATGCATCTATGAAAAAAATTAAAACGTTAAACTTCTTGAGGTAAAATTTGCATGGGGCTTCCAACAATCTTGTGCTGAAGTTAGGTGGAAGGTCAGTGGAATCCCTATGGAAATTCCAGGCACTTCACTTTAGTGCAGAGTGAAGTAATGTAACTGTTATCTTCAAAATGTTGTACAGTTACAGTTACATCATATAGGCCAGCAGATCAATACTAATGTTATTTTGGGTAATTTGTGCGATAGTGTAAAGTGGGTGATACAAAATCGGCAGCCATTGAAGCCAATAGAAATAAAAATCGGGAGAGATGTAAAACAGGCTGCCGCTTCACTATCATCCGTTTTACACTAGCTCAAGAAGTCAAAATCTACCCTTTGGTATTCACTGTCTGGAAATTAACCTACACAATATTTATATCTTCATTGCATTACATAATATTTTCTGCATTGTTTCTAGATTTTACATATATAGTTAGAATAATATTTAAAGTAATATTAAGTTCATGCCTTAATCGACCAATGATGTTTAAAAATGCAGGATAACTGTAAAAATGTTGAGGAATACCTATGAACTTGTGCTACGCAGACAAGTGGTGCTCGGATGGTACAATTTGACATACATCAGAGTACCAAAAATCTAAATTCAGCATTTTGGGAGCGAGCAGTCAATATGGTCACCTCTGCCTTCCTTAAAATCATATAAAAACCCTCAAAAATTACAATACAAAAATAAATAGCAATTACTCTTCAAAGCCTTCTTTTATAATATTCATACAAATACACTCCAGAAAGCATGAGCCAAGGCTCTGTTAGCAATCTGACAAGGTAGGGCACTGAGTTCCAGCAGAATGGATCTAGGAGCCTGGGCAGCTGTCAGGTTGATCGAGCTAGCTCATCAGTCACAAAAAACTCTGCAAGGCTCAGTAGTCAAGACCAGTGACTGGATTCATCATCAGACTGTCATTTCAGTACAACCACTGCCGATGGGTGAGTCTGTTACAATCTGCAGCCCCCTGGGGCAGTACAGCAAAGAGGGCAGTCTGCAGTTAAAGCTTCAGTGATTTTCCAAATCTTTCCAGTTGCTTTTTTTGTTGAATCAACAAAATCTTAATGGTTCTTCTGCTGCTCACAAAAATTCTTAAAATGGATCTGGTCATGAAAAAGGACAAATTATATAGAAATCTAACTGAGATAAAGTATGTATTATGAATTAAAACTGCAACAGACGTAGAATTTGCAATAGGAAATTGTCATTTGAATGTGTTACTGTTTTATACACAAAACTGGTTCAAATTTCACCAAAGTAGATATATAACACAGGAAATCATGCTTCAACTTCTTACCTCAAAAACATCAAAGAACATAAGAAATAGGCCATTTGGCCCCTCGAGCCTGCTCTGCCATTCAATAAGATCATGGCTGATCTGATCTTAGCCTCAACTCCACTACTAATGTTTTGAGGTCTCAGGCAGCAGAAGTCCATAATTTAGACTCTTATTCTCTTTGTAGCTGGAGGGTAGAGATCGATTGTTGAATGTTCACAAAAACTTGGCAGTTTTGATGCTAAATAATTTTGAATTCCAAGACTCTTTTTAAATGAATATTAATTTTTAAGTTTTCTAAGTTACCTGCAGTTAGTCCTCTTAAAATGGAAAGTTTTAAAAAGTCAATTTTTTATATATATATATATATATATATATATATATAAATAATTTAATCATGAAAATTACCAAAGTGATTTTTTTTTCCTCTGAAAGCTGCCTCTTTTATAAGTTATCCAAAATTAATTGGTGGTGATATGACCCCAAACCTCTGTTTTGCCGTAGGCATTTAAAGGTACGTGCTAACATGACTTGACTAAAAAGTTGCAAAGATTTTTCAACAGGTGGCTCGGTAGGATCTAAAAGGACTCTAATTTTAACTGACAGATGTAGCCAGTATATGCATTTTTCTTTCCTTGAGCCCTATGTTGAATCTTGCGGGCTGACATATGCTACAATTTGTTGTACTGTTTAACATTTAACCAAAGGTATCACTCAAAATTCTGCAGTGTATGACATAATGTAGTTCAAGCATCATCATACAATAATGTTTATATCTACTGTAGTAAAATATGTAGAATGCTAAGAATCTTAAATATGAAAGAATAAGAATGACACAGGTTCATTATTAGTTAAAGAACCCAAATAATTCTGAAATTATTACTAAAATCTCACAAATATATATTAGCCCGTCGACTTGGTTCAGTGGGAAGTGCCGCAGAAGTGCTATCCTTTGGATGAGACATTAAACTGAAGCCCCATCTGCCTGTTCAGACATTGAAGCTTTCTTGGCACTATTTGAGGAAGAGCACAGTGCACTCCTGGTATCTTGAGCAACATTCCTACTTTAATCAACACGAGCTAAAACAGAATTACTGATCATTCAGCCCATTGCAGTTTGTGGGACATCGTTGTGTGCAAACTGACTGCTGCAGTTGCATACCCAATAACATTCACTACACTTCAAAGTTAATTATTGTCCGTGAAGTGCTTTGAGATATTTCTAAGAGATGCGGACAAGGTGCTATACAAATGCATGTCAGCCTTTCTATTTATAACCCGGAAATCTAAAGTCCAAGCATGAACTGCCCCCTAAAATTCTGAATTTTTCATTCAATTTTGAGCAGATTTGAATGGGTCTTAAAAAAATGAATAACTTGTCCATGAGAGGGATAGCTAAGTGGGATTGAAGCTCACGCTCAGGGAAATTAAATTTAATGTAAAGTTGTTACACCTTTTATATATTTCCAATATTTTTCACTTTAAACAATCTCTCTGTTCTGCAGTACTAATCTCTGAGAGCTTTAACTATGGAGCCTAGGAGAGAGACATTTAATTCAAACATAAGTGTGCAGATTTTGTTTACATCGTATGATGGGAAGGAGGGGGAAGAGTGCCACAAAGAACCTCTGCTAGCTGATATTGATTGCCACAAAATTGTTCTTTTTACGGGCTCATTGTGTTAAAAAAACAACTCCCAATCTTCACTGTGTCATATTATGTTCAGTCTATATAAATAGTCCCTTAGAAGATGAAAGAGGAAGGAATGTGATTATTCCTGGATGAGTTCAATTTCTCAGTAACATAAGAGACCCATCACTGGTAGAAGCCTTCGTTTTGACAGACTAGTTATGTGAGTTATATTAATTTCACTTCTAGCCTGTCAACATCTACACCTCTGCTTCCAAAGGTCTCTGGTGACACTGAGAAAAAAACTTCTTTAGGTCTAAATTATGGAAACAACTTGGAGAAAGTGAAAGATATTATTCATGACCAGATGCATCGGCGTCATTCTTCTGCATGTCCCATGAGTAAAGCTAAATTAAACCACAGACACGTAAGTTCTTTGTATATTTTTTCATTCGGAATCATGTGATTTTCCTTTCCCACAATGACGTCAGGATGTCCCAAAACCCTTCACATTGCTGTTTGAGGGACCTTTGCTGTGCACAAATTGGCTGCCACATTTCCCTACATTACAACAGTGACAGGAAGCGCTTTGTGGCATCAGAGGTTGTGAAAGGCGCTGTATAAATGCAAGTTCTTTCTTTCTGCCCTTTCAACAAAGAACTCAAATAAAATAAAGTACCTTTACTCTGTGTATCTGTTTTTTTTTTAAATGAGATAAATATATAGAATACTTTTCTTAGGAAAAATGGTGACAATTACGTTGGCTATGATAAACAGTACAAATGATTGTACAAATATAAGGGCTGATTTTACCCCTGTCCCTGGCCTGGAAGGAATGGTGGGGGTGGGGTATTAACATGTTCCCATGGCGTTCCAACGCCCCATTTCCAGAGGAGTGGGGGCCTAATTTAAATGGCAAAGTTGCATCCCGATTATGTCATAAGGATGTGCAAGCCATTTTAACTGCGACCCAACTAAGGGCCGCATGGTTCGCTGTCCGCTTCAGGCCCCACACGCATGATACCCGCCTCCAGTAAAAAATCGGCCCTATAAATTCAATCAGCTTAATCTCGAGCTCTGAGGGGCCAGTGAAATGTGAGAGGCAAGAAGAGTGTGGAGTTTAGTCTCAGTGGGAGTGATGGGTACATAAGTATTGAAATTTTAATTTATACAATTTACTGTAGTTTGAGTTTTCATTTATTTGAATTTACTTCATCTTAGCTATTCAATAATAAGGACAGATTAAAGTTGCTTATTTGGTGCCTTAACTGTGAGCAGGTATGAGGCAGGAATAGATACTTAATTGGTTAGAATACATGTGCAACTAGTTGTTTTCTTATTAGCAGTTTTTCTTGTCAATTACATCAGGTTGGCGGGTAGGAGACAGGTGAGCGCGGCAGAAGGCCGCAGGCCTGTGGGAATGGTCCTTGGAGAAGAGATCGAGGGTCCTAGATGATTGTGGCAAATCTGGGACAGGGGAGACCCAAGGATTCCTTGAAAAACAAGACATCAAGGGTGGTAATATTTTGATTTCTTCCTGTACCACAAACTGGACAAGTTAAGGAGAGGAGGATTAGGAAGATCTTTACATGGGTGCAGGGCTGGTGCAGGAGGGACATTCTTGGGACAGTGGAGTGAGTACTGGAAAAGCAGAAGGCTATTTAGAAGGGGCAATCTTCACCTGAACCAATGTCCTTGCAACTATGGTTAACAGAGCAGTGGTGGATCATTTGGCAAGGTGAGAGAAAATCTAAGTTTGAGATTAGAGAGGTAGAGCAGGAGTAATAAAATTATTGGAGTAGAAAGGTTAGGTGAAATAAATAGTGAGAAAATACTTTAAATGGAGAAAGGGAAAGAAACAAGCTGTGAGGTAGTAAGAAGTAAAAACAGCATTGTGGAAGGGGAAAAGGATATCAAAAAATTAAATGAGAAAACCAGGAAAAAGAAGTGTGAACCATTCAAAAAATAGAGTCAGGATTGAGTGTTAGGTATGTGAATTCATAAAGCATTCAAGATAAAATTGGAAAGTTAGAAGCATTGATAACTATGGAGGAGTATGATATAACAACTATAATGGAGATATGAATTCAGATCTGATGCAGATAGTTCTGAACGATAAACAAGAACAATTGTTCAGCAATATTTGATGACTTTAGCTATCCCAAGATAAGTAATGCATGTGATCAAAGTGGGGAACACCTTTTATAATGCATTCAGGACAGCTTCCTAGATTGATATGTTGCTAGTCCAACAAGGACTGACGTATTGCTTGATTTAATTCTTGGAAATGAGATGGGGAAACTGATGTGAGATGAAGAGAACAATTGGGAAATAGTGACCACAACATAGTTAGATTTAATGTAAGAACTGAAGAAGATAATGAAGAGTCAAAGAGAAGGATGCTGGACTTCAAAAAAAGGTAGAATTTAGCAGGACCACTCCAGGCTTTTGTATTAACACAAGCTGGGCATTTTGCTGTGAGTTTATCTGGTTTTTAACCTCGGAAGTATGATGATGGACAGAAAGAAGACAATACCGTGATGTGTTATAGAAAAAAATGGATTTTTTTGTCACAGGTTCATGCAGAGATTGTTGTTGTACTCAAACAATAGATTTTTTTTGAACTGTGGTATATTTTATGTTTGTGAAAATCTTGTTCTGAAGATGATGCAATGGAGACAGTTATGCACATGAATTCTTTATTGAACATTTGAAGCTACATTAACACCATTCTTGAAAATTAGATGTTCCTTAATAGATTTATTATGCAAATATAGAAGTACAGGATACTTTCCATAAATCTGTTTACCTTGCAAAAAATCTTGCTGGTATTAATGTGTGGAACATTAAATATGATAAAGTACTCACCCATAACTAGGCTCCAGAAAGCATATCTCTGTCATTTGCTGTTACATATCTTGGATGTGACAGGCTTCCTAGAGGCCATAGTAATATCACTGACTTGTTATAAACTTTGAACACTTAACATGTCTCTTAAAAAAGCTGGCTGTCAGCTGAAGATTGACTGGCTTAGGGTGCCAGAATTGGGAAAACAATTTATCTTTATACTGTATAAACCTGGCTCAGTTAGAAGCATTCTTACCTCTGGGGTTAGAACATTATTGTTCAAGTCCATACCAGCATCTGAGCTTAATCTAGCTGACACTCCAATACAGTACTTAGGCAATGCTGCATTGTCAGAGATGCTGTCCTTTGGTTGAGATTTTAGACCAAGGGCCAGCCTGCTGTCTGGTAGCTCAGATGGACATTCAAGATCCTATAGCATTACTTAAAGGACAGGGAATTCTCGTGATGTTCGGATCAACATTTCTCCCTCAATGAATACCACCAAAAAAAATGATTAACTGATCATTTATCTCAATGCTATTTGTGAAACATTTGCCAGTGCAGAATAACTGCTGTATTTGCCTACACAAGAAGTACGTATTGCAATCCAGTAAGGCACTATACACATGGCAATATTATTACAAGATAAGATTAAAAAGTGGGTCTCTCCAACAGGGAAAAGAGATATGAACACAATGATTATTTTGGCCAGTTAGAATGGTTGGGAAGGTGTAAAGGATCTTTCACTTTAAGGAGAAGCAACATTCACCAATAGCAAGAATCTCAAGTTAAAAAGTGTTAAAATAGTTTCATCTGAGGTTAAAGGAGATGTATGAAGAGTTCTGCAGCTCCTCACCTCGTACAAGCAGTAGTTACTTAATAACTTTAATCAGGACCAGAGTGGTCTCCTGGACTAGTTTCGATTGGCCAAGGGGGTCGGAGAGGAATTTTGCAGATTTTTTCCCCCCTAATTGGCCTGTTTTTTTATTACCTGGTTCCTTTCCTCACCCAGGAGATCATAAGGCACTGGGTGGGAGTATATATATTGTGATGCACAAGATATCATATTTGTGTGGGACAGGCTGGATGGACAAGTAGGTCTTTGCCTGTCCGTAATTTTTTTGTATGTTACATATGCTGGCCACCTTCTGTTGCAGGATCCAAGTGAGATGGAAAATACTCCTACTTAGTTGGTCAGCACAGAATCCTCTGATGGAGTATTCTGTGCATACTTGTCTCCAAATATTACAGAAAAGGGTGTCGTAAGAATGAGCCTTACGCGTGGTAAACTTAATGTAAGCTTTAATCAACTTAAAACGGTGCTGCATACAAAAGAGGTCTTACCCTATGCCTCTTCCAGAGCTAACTGATCAGTCCAGTATTTATCCTGGACTGATTACAGGAAGTGATGTCATACAGGAAGCTGAAAAGTGTTACCACATTCTCCCCCCCCAAAAGATTAGGAGGCCGGAATGCTCCCTCCATTTCGTAGCCGTTGGATGAGGGAGAGCCGCACCCGTTTGGGTTCTCGTAGCGGTAGAGGGCCCCTAGCCCGTTTACCCGCTGCGGGCCATGGACCAGAGTCCGAGTGCTCCAGCCCGCTCTGTGAGGGGTCAGAACGATCCTGACCGTGTACTGGTACCCGAATGGGTGTCGGGCAGGGCTGTGGCAGATCCGTTTCTGAGCGTACGGTACAGGGTTGATCGTGGCTGCGCGTGCGAGCCCCGACGGGCTCATAGTCAGTCTGCCCCAGGTCGGCACGCTGGAGTGAGGTACCAGCCGGCGTTAGATCCCGATCATGATGAGAGGCACCTGGCAAGCCCAGAGATGTGCCTGGTACAATATCATCCCCTGGTGTCCCTCTATGTTTCGGCGGGCAGGGAGCCAGATCCCGCAATGACACGGTAGATTCCCGACCGTCAGGATACCGAATATAGGCGTAGGTAGGGTTGACGTCAGTGAGCTCAACCTCATCTACCAGGGGGTCATTCTTAGACGCCCGGACATATCTTCGGAGTAGCACTGGTCCCGGTGTAGTCAGCCACGACGGGAGAGATGTCCCATAGGATGAGCGACGCTGAAATCGGAAGAACCGTTCATGAGGCGTCGTATTTGTGGCGGTCGAAAGGAGGGACCGTGTGGAGTGTAATGCGTCTGGAAGTACTGCTTCCCATTGCTGGTTGGGTAGGCCCCGAGATCTCAAAGCCAGACGTACCGCATTCCAGATGATAGCGTTAAAACGCTCGACTTGCCCATTCCCAACCGGATGATAAGGCGTCGTTTTGCTGGCAGCAATACCCCGTTCCGAGAGATAGGCCTTGAGTTCTCCCGACATAAAAGAAGGGCCCCGATCTGAATGAACATAGGATGCCATGCCACAGAAAGCAAATACCTGTTCAAGGCAGCTGATAACCGTGGTTGTCAGCATATTGGGGCAGGGAAAGGCAAACGGAAAACGAGAATACTCATCAACCATTGTTAATAGATAAGTGTTGCGAGTCGAAGAGGGCAACGGCCCCTTAAAATCGATGCTAAGCCTTTGCATTGGCTGGGTCGCATGTATGAGTATACCACCCGAGGGGCGGAAAAACCGAGGTTTCAATTCCGCACAGACTCTGCAGTCCGAGCACATCTTCTTTACATCCCCGGTAGAGAATGGGAGATTTCGGGACCGCACGAAGTGCAGCATGCGAGTAACGCCTGGATGACACAACCCATCATGGATGTCTACGAGCGTAGAGGGTGCCATGGCGGAGCAGAATGCTCGTGTGAGGGTATCCGGAGCCACATTCTCCTTGCCAGGTCGATAGTGGATGGTGTAACCAAAAGAGGCCAATTCCAGCCGCCAAAGCTGGATTTTATTATTTTTAATTTTGGTCCGTTTTCGATTATCGAGCATGAAGGCGACCGATCGCTGGTCCGTGATTAAGGTAAAGTGCTGGCGAGCCAGGAGATGACTCCACTTCCGTACTGCCTCTATGATGGCTGTAGCTTCTTTCTCGACTGGAGGATAATGTAGCTCAGCCCCTTGAAAAGTCCTGGACAAAAATGCCACCGGACGACCTTCCTGATTCAGAGTGGCTGAGATTGCCACCTCCGAGGCATCACACTCAACCACGAAAGGAAGACTCTCATCAATGGAGTGAAGAGCCGCTTTCTCCAACTGCTTTTTCAGGAGGTTAAAGGCTGCAACAGCCGTTGTGTCTAGTGGGAATGTGCTGGCCTTCAGTAGAGGTTGGATTCGGTCCGAGAAGTTAGGAATCCATTTCGCATAGTATGCAAACAGGCCGAGGGCCCGGCGCAAGGAGGCCGGATTCTTAGGTGGCGGGAGTTCTTGGAGTGGGCGAAGCCTTTCAGGGTCAGGTTTAATGATGCCATTGCCCACACAATAGCCAAGGATGTTGATAGTTGGTTGTGACTCAATGGATTTAGCCGCATTCAATGTCAAATTACGGTGCTGGAGTGCATCCCAAAATCGTTGGAGATTGGCGTCATGTTCCTGCTGATTGCGACCTGCGACAGTAATATTGTCCAGATAAGGAAACGTATCCTTCAAGTCTTCCTGTTTGACCAGGTCATCCATTGCTCGCTGGAAGACAGCCACTCCATTAGTGACCCCAAAGGGGAGGCGACGAAATTGATACAGCCGCCCATTGGCTTCAAAGGCTGTATACTGCTTGTCTGAGACCTTCAAGGGTACCTGATGATAGGCGCTTTTCAGATCATAAGTCGAGAACACCGTGTACTCAGCCAATTTATTAACCATATCATCGATGCGCGGCAATGGGTATGCGTCCAAGTCCGTATACTGATTGATGGTCTGTGAATAGTCAATGCACAGCCGTTTCTTGTGAGGTTGTAGAGGGTTCTTAACAATAACGACCTGGGCGCGCCATGGCGACGAACAAGGCTCGATGATATCCTCTGCTAAAAGCCGAGAAATCTCAGCCGCAATAAAAGACTGGTCTTCCTGACTGAAACGGCGTGACTTTGTTATAATCGGTTTGCATCGAGGAGGGATACTGGCAAACAGTGAGGGTTCATCCAGTGAAGCTGCTGACAAGGCACAGAACGGTAATCGAGGTCGTATATTAGAAATAGTGAGTTCAGGTTTGGATCCGCCGAACTCAATGGTAAGCTTCTTATGCTGCTTTTGAAAATCCAGCCCTAAGATAAGATCACTACATAAGTCCTTGAGCACCGAAAGCCGGGTGGAGGGATACCTGTGACCTTTAAGCATTATTTCAACTACACAGAAGCCAGAAATTCTGGTATTAAGTGATGACTGAGCCATCGCAACTGCCTGGTCCGATGGAAAAACATGTAGCTTTAACTGTGCAACAGTCTGTTCCCTAATGAAACTATCAGTGCTACCTGAGTCAATTAAGGCATCTAAAGTATGTCCCTTAATTGATGCTTTTGTAGCTGCATGGAATAGATTCTGAGGACAAGCAGCTGTAATTGGTGTCGTTGCACAAAGAGTGGCTGAAATTCTAGGTGTGTTTCTTCGAGAAAAAACCCGAGAGGAAGCACGATAGTTTTTAGTTGGAACATCCTGATAGGCCCTTACTGGGGCAGTTCGGTAGGACTTAGCTTGATAAGCCCTCGTAGAGGCTCTTGATAGGCAAACCTTTACAAAATGACCCTTTTTGTTGCAATGACTGCAAAACGCATTGCGAGCAGGGCAGAATCTCCGAGGGTGAAACTCATCCCCACAAAAAAAGCATTTCTTAGATTGCCAAGAGGCTGCCACAGTGGGGTCATCATCCTCTTCATCGGTGAAGTCATCAGATCGATCGTCAGGGATAAAGTCCTCCCTAATAGAGTTCACCTGTGGCCTCTTAAATTGCCTGACTGTAGTTAAGGCAGCAGACCGAGGTCTGGGCACTGTAAAAAGGTCTGCATTTCGTTTTGCTAGATCTAGAGAGCAAGCCAGGTCATAAGCTCTCTGCAGCTCAAGTGTCTTACTTTCCAGTAGACGCTGGCGTATAAATGGGGAGGCAAGCCCGCAGATGAACGCATCACGGATCATTTCTTCGCGGTATAGCTCAGCTGAGGCTGCCCGAAAGTTACAGTCCATACTAAGTCTGCGAAGCTCTTGGAGGAATTTATCAATGGATTCCTCCGGCCCTTGTTGGGCTGTAGCTAGTAGATGTCTAGCATAGACCTCATTCGGTGTCTTAGTATATAGTCTCTTAAGCGTCTGAATTGCCTCCTCATAACTGTCCCAGTCTTCCACATACTGAAATACATTCGGGGTGACACAGTTGATGAGTATCCGCAACTTTGAGTTATCATCCGCTTTGCAATACTCAAGAAAATTCTCAAACGTGCGATACCAGTGTTTCCACACCTTACCGGCTGCTGGGGTGTTTGGGTCCAAGTCAAGACGCGATGGTTTAAGGATGTTTTCCATGATGGGTGATTCCCTGGATCCTTAGCTCCGAGTTCGTCCAAAAAGTTTGAGTGCGAAGTTTTTCAAAAGTTGATTAAATTGTCGTAAGAATGAGCCTTACGCGTGGTAAACTTAATGTAAGCTTTAATCAACTTAAAACGGTGCTGCATACAAAAGAGGTCTTACCCTATGCCTCTTCCAGAGCTAACTGATCAGTCCAGTATTTATCCTGGACTGATTACAGGAAGTGATGTCATACAGGAAGCTGAAAAGTGTTACCACAAAGGGTTCTTAGTCATAGAGTTGATACTGGATGCAAAGGACCCTTGAAATCCCAGATGGAAAAAGAATAGGCAGGCTTTTGCCATGACCACACTATGATCCAACCTATTTTTCTTCGTCGGTGCTGTTTAAGTATGTAGTGCAGGCTCCCTGCAATATTTCCGTCAGTAAGCAGGAGCTCACCACTGCAAGGGAGCAAGATACAGTGAACACGTGCTGCAGGACACCTGCGGCAGTATCAGAAAATGAGGAGCCATATTTAAAAGGGCATAAACGCCGATGATCTTCAGCTTCATATTGGTTTAGGCCGAGGACTGAACCGAGGGCTGAACAAGGTTAGTGTTTGGGGCCTGAGGAGAGGGAGGGGACCCTCTCTCTCCAAAAAGGACTTCAGGCCTTTTACCATTGCCCCAGAGTTTACCGCCAGCCATCTCCTAGCAGTCTCTGGAGTCAGTAGTTGTAGTGACAGAAGGCAAGGAATCAGGCTGGTACCCAGGCCCAGCCTCCCTGCCATTATTTATATGTGGCAGAACAGTACAGGACACCCAACCAACATCCCTGTGGCGGGGAAGGGAAGAAAATTTAGAATGGTGCTGGTAGAGGCGGGATGTAGTGGTAGATCACCCCAACAACAAATTGCATTTATATGGCACCTTTAGCGTAAAAAACAGTTCCAAGGTGCTTCACAGAAGTGCAATCAGACAAAATGCCGAGCCAAAGAAGGAGATATTCAGAGGGGTGGTTAAAAGCATGTCCAAAGAGGTAGGTTTTAAGGAGCGTCTGTAAAGAAGAGAGGGAAGTGGAAAGGTTTTGGGAGGGAATTCCAGACCTTAATGCCCTGACGGCTGAAGGCACAGTGGGACTTAAAGAGTATTAGATGCACAAGAGGCCAGAGTTGGAGGAATTCAGAGTTCTTGGAGGGTTGTAGGGCAGTAGAAGGTTACAGATATTGGAGGCGCAGGCCATGAAGGAATGTGAGAATTTTAAATTTGAGGCATTTGTGAGCACTGGAAGGGGTATTGGGATTGTGGAGTGTGGGTGGAAGTCTGGGGAGGAGAGGGTCCTGGGGTCTAATGGGATTGATGGGCAGAGAAGCCATTGCTGGAGACACTCTGACTATGATTGGATAGCTATGAATGGAAATAAGCAAGGGCAGTCCCATGGATAAGGAAAGGTGCTGGTGGAGGATGTGGTCAACAACAGCAAATGTTGCAGAAAGTTTGAGGCAGATGGGAAGGGATAGCACACAAGGTTACAGTCAGAAAAGGTCGTTCATGACTTTGGTTAGGGACATTTTGGTACTGTGGAAAGGGAGTAATCGAATTGCAAGAATTCAAACAGTGAGTTGTCAGAAAAAGTGGTCACGGATCTGGGAGGCAGCAACACATTCAAGAACCTTGGAGAGGAAAGGAAGGTTTGAGATGGAGCAGTAGTTTGCAAGGCCAGAGGGGTTGAAAGTGGATTTTTCAGCGGGGGTGATGATGCTGTTTTTGAAAGGGAGGTGGAAAGTGCCAAATGAGAGGAAAGCATTTACAATGTTATCCCAGCATCGGGGCCAGGAAGAGAAATTGTTTAGTACTTCATGTCAATTAAATTATATTGAAAATGTCACCACCATTTAGAAGTGCTAGCAGGATGCAGCAAGTCTCAGCGAATCATAGACTGAAATTTTTATACTATGTCACCAACACATAGAAGTGTTCGCAGGCAAGTCACCTGCCGTCTTTCTCATAGTAAAAGCTCCAATAATCCATTACTAGATTGTTTTTAGCCCCCCCACCCACCCTCCTTCCACTCACCAAAAAAAAACCTACAAGTGAGGAGCGGTAGCGGGCAGTAAGGCCTAATCATTTATTTAAGTAATTATTCATCTGAACTCTAATTTGCAGTTTTTACTATACAGTAGCTTCAGGGGTAGGACAGAAAGAGACTTTCAAAATATATTGTGTAAAAATAATAAATTTGATGATACCACGTGGCAAGTGAATGTGAAAACCAGTTTTAACATATACTATATGCAACGGTCCAGGACTACTTTGTGAGCCATAGGAGTATTCAACATTTATTTCACCTTCTTTGACTGTAACCACAGAAAGAACCTCTGGAATGCAGTCTGTTTAAAACAATGGAAGTGTCTGACAGTACTGTTTCAGTCAAAGCCCGAAAAGAGAATTGAAAAGAAAACAGATTTATCTGAAGATTTCAATACCTTCCACACACATATGTAATTCCTTTTATCAAGCCTTAAACTTATATTTTTAGACTACTGCCCTTTTGTAGTACTTCTGCTGACAGAAATTCAAATCATCTCATTGTCCTTAGAAGATTACTGTTTGCAACTTTACCAGAACTGAATTCTACTGATATGCTAATGAGGTAGCAGAGTCAGATGCTTAGATAGAAATCAATTTGCAATTCCTAATTTTCAGCTTGTGGCAGGGTTACATTTATCTCTTTCAGTCGGTGCTGCTCACAGTAAATTTCTGAAATGGAACACATGGCTTGGTTTTTTACTATACCTCCTCCCTTCTCATTCCAGCTCCACAGAATGTTCCTTGTACATTAACTCTGACAGCAGAGATTGCAGGACAGTAAATAAAACTAAAAACTGCAAGTGATAAAATACAGTGATCATACAGATAATATTAGAAGCTTGAAGTAGCAAGAGGCAATGCCTCAACCCTCTTTCTTCTAGTTGTTTTCAGACATAGCATTCATGGTTCTAAGGATATTCACCGAGCTCAGCACTGTGAAGGAGCAGTGAACCAAATTGTAAACCTGAACCCAGATTTTGCTGGAGCAGAACATCTCACAGAGTGCCCCGTTAGTTAGATTTTTTCTCTCACCCTTCAGCTGGAAATGCGAGCTGATAATGGACAACAGAGCATATGCGACCTTGGTAAAGGATGGCACCAACAGTCTCTCTCTTTAATCAATGAGACTTAAGGATTGAGAGAGCAACAGAGGGACAATGGAGAAGGAAATAGAGTGAATTAGAGTCAAATCAGGTACAGAATAGAAACAGAGAGGGAAAGAAATTTTGGATTGAGAGAGAAAAAAGAGAGATAGATAGGAAAAGTAAGAAAAACATTAAAATATTTAAAATGTAAAAAATCTCTAACAACAATTTACTACCTGTAGGAATGCGACTCCACAGTTAGAATTGTTCCCTTTCTGGGCCGGAGAGGTTGAGTGGCATTGCAGGAACATAAACCTCGTCATTAAAAAGGTACTTACACTGTTAAGTAGCAGCCTGAACTTGCTGCGGTGAGTTTAATTGGCAGTTAATGTGCAAGTGCAGCAATTTCTTGAAACACACAGGGAAGTTGTCGGTGAGCTCCCATTTTACGAGCCAACGACAAAGTGGCACAAATCATCCAGCAATTTGTGGTGATTCACAACTTGCAGGGTATCTCTTCCTCGCCACAAATTAAATAATAATAATTGCGAGCGCAGTAAATTCACTATTATTTTACCAGCAAATTCTGGGCCAATGTGAATTTGATTTACTCGACAAAATCAAGTCCAAACCTGAAATCTAAAAGTACCCAAATGCACATCTCAGCTCACAATTGTCACTGGCATGAATTAACCTTCCAATAGCTCAACATTATATTTCACAACAGTACACCATATGTGATAATTTGATTGTTCAGAGTAACTGTTAAATTATTTACTTCTTTATAGCAGACAATTTTGCTACTCTCAACCAGGCCTTAATGGTAGGACAACAGCGACCAACAAGCGACCTGGGGCCAACTCTGGCCCAGGATGCCATGAGCCTCATTTACCATTTTTTGTGCGAGCTGCTGGTGCCTGTTGAATGTCCATAGGCAGCTCATACATTTAACTAGGAGAAGCGTATCAGGTCACTTGCCTCGCGGGTAGCAGCGTGAAGATAAATCTTGGGGAGATGCTTGGAGTGGCAACGGTGGGGGGAGGAAGGGCGAGAACACAAGGACTGTGGATTCAGGACAGCACTCCTGTTTCTTCTGACTCCACAGGCACTTTAAAAAAAAAAAATTCTATAAAAACACTTACCCTTTGGTGGCGGTCACTACTTAGGCCACAGCGACTGCTTAAGAGCAATGTTCCCTATAATTTTTTTTTTAGCGCGCTGTCCCTTTAACTGGGTGCATGGCCCATTAAAATCTTTGCACATGTGCGGTTTCTTCCCTGTAGAAGCCGGTGAGCGACCTGTGCAGGGCCTCCAGAACAACTTATCAGGAACGTTGCTTAGGAGTCCCGAGCCGATCAGGCCTGGCTCCTGCTCCACTCAATCAAAATTTAATCCAATTTCTGCAAGGGAGCCGAAAGCAGCT
Source organism: Squalus acanthias (assembly GCA_030390025.1). Classification (NCBI taxonomy): domain Eukaryota; kingdom Metazoa; phylum Chordata; class Chondrichthyes; order Squaliformes; family Squalidae; genus Squalus; species Squalus acanthias. Next base: position 101,663,642 of record CM059432.1, read on the forward strand.
GTGATGCCCCTTATTTACATACGTAGGGGGCATGACACCTGTAAAACTGCCTTCACCAATATGGCACCACCCGTAACACAGGCTTAGGACATTGCGCCCCAAAATTGGTCCTTTTTGCCCCTGTTTTCCGCCCGGAAAATGGGGGCAAGGAGGACCATTTTCTACCCCAGAAATTTGCTTTCAACTGTGGTTAATTTCTTGAGAGCTGATCTGTAGTTTAAATTGGTTTTGAGAAGAAGCAGAGACCAGATGCATGGCTCAGCTGCAATTAGTAAAGCTCCCAGGCCTGAAGGACGAGAAAAGGCTTTCTGCATTAATTAGTCCTCCAGCCCAGGAAGTTTAAAGAGGCAAGGCTGAATCTTTCCGGTTTTCAAGCTTCTGGGGAGGGGAAAGATGGAACTGAGAAGAAAGAGGGAGGAGAGAAGAGGGAAATGGGAGTGAGAGAAGGATGAGGATGCTGGAAAGTGGCTTGAATTGTTTTGCATTTTGGGCTTGGAAGTTTTGTGCACAGGGGTCTGGCTTTTTGTCTGTATCGGGATTTTTCTGCACGGGTGATGCCAGTTTTTGTATATAGGGTCTTAACTTTTTGCATGTGAAGGAATCTAGCTTTTTGGGGTATGGGAGGTCTCACTTTTATATGCATATTGATGCTTTTTGTGTATGAGCAGTCTTGCTTCTATTTTCGTGACTCAGCTAATGCATATGCCTGCTGCACTCAGTAGGACAGAAATCACCAGGATGGAAAGACAACAGCCAGGGAGGTAGTGATTCAATATTTCCAGATACAGAGAACTCAAAGCAAATCCCTCTAATTATGGGTGGGGTGTAATTTTGATTTAATAACTAACCTAAGTGTACCAGATGATCTAATACATGCCATCATTATTTTTAGCCATTTAAAGAAAACACTTTCTTTGCAAGATTGACTTTATTGGGCTAATTTTAACATTAATTATAAAAAGCACCCAATTCTAAAAATATAGTTACATAAGGTTTCTTTTTATCTTTTATGTAAATAAATTGACTTTAATGGAAAAATAATTTTACATTTTATTCTTTTTTATTATCCTTTGTAACATTATATGAGGAAAAATGTGTTCCTTTGCGACTAATTAGTTAGAAGTGGTTACAAATGACTATTTGTGTCAGCCATGGCTCAGTTGGTAGCACACTCGCCTTTGAGTCAGAAGGTTGTGGGTTCACTCCAGAGACTTGAGCACAAAAATCCAGGCTTTTAAGTATTTTTTTAAAATTTGCTTAGAAACTGACTAGTGCACACCAATGTAACTAGTAAATGGTTCTGTATAGTTTTTCAAAGTCAATTTCAGTTATTTAAAATCGGGTTACTCACAGGTGGCTGTCTAGACACTCAGATTAAAAATGCTTAATTTTGTGATAAACCCATTTTCTGCTGTATTAATAAAATTGCACCAGGTTACCACTCTTAAATATATCAAGAAATATGTTTGAAGGCAAATTTAAAAAAAAAATGATGTTCTAAAACGCTGCCCGATGGTGCTGTTCCATGGAAGATTTTACCTTTGGTGATATGCAAATATGTTTGAGTGGAAACTTGAGCAAAAAAAAACACTTCTTAAACGAACACAATTTTGAGCGCAATTTGCGCCCGGATCGCCAATTGTGCCCAATGTGGAAACTCTTGCTAATGATGCCAAATTCTAATAAACGTTTCCCCCGGCATGTCTCCTCCTTGGTAACCTCCAACAAAAAAGAATATGGCCACTATGCAAACTCATAGGGCTGGATTTTGTCAGCCGAGACGAGTTGGGGGCGGGACTGCTGCCTTCTGGGTTCTCGTCCTGCCCCCAGCGACATCTGATGAACCTACGCTATTTTCCCTTGATTGGCCTTGTTAAGCCCGCCTGCGGGCTTACCAGCCAATTAAGGAAAAGCCGGTGACAGATGACGTCAGCGTATGATGCTTCATCTGTCTAAAATTTTTTGACAGATGAATTGTCAGCGTTTGACAGCTTTGAGAAGCTGTCAAACACTGACAATCTCGGTTCTAAGGTGAGCCCCTGCACAAAGGCACACCAAGACCTCTCTCCTCAGCACAAAGCAGATGGCTGCAGCATCTGAGAATGCAGCAGACATTCTGTCATCTCTGCCGTTGAGATGAGGCACCTTCGGATCCTCAACAGCTGAAGCCTGCAGAAAGAAGCAAAGGTAAGGAAACTTTTTCCAACACTTCACACTCACCTCTCATACTTACCTGTCCACACTTGCACCCATCACTCACCTCTACAGCTGACATTTTGACCCCTCTCACCCCCGCAGACCCACTGCTCGCCTCGCTGACCCTGGCGAGGTTCGCAGCCGTCGGGAAGCCCGCACTTGCAGGGGTAAAATGGGGAAAAGCCTCAAAACTGCCTCTTAACTACCTGGTAACAGGCAGTTAATTGGCTGTAATCCCCTTCCCGCCTTGAGGAGACGGGTCCCTGCGTGACTCGGGGACCCGCCTCCCGGGAAGATGGCACAGAGGCGGGTTGGGAGCGGAGTCGGAACCCGCTCCCAGTTTCTGCCATTTTCCCGGCAGTCCCGCCTCCAAACCCGCCTCGTCAGGGCTGGGAAAATTTCCCCCATAGTGCATCAGCTTGCTGTGGCTGTGCAATTCACATACCCTGACATCATAAACACTGGCTCCAACATCAGTGGATCGGAGCTTCCCTGAGCACAATCGAGTATATTACCATAAAATATGGCATAATACTGAAAAGCTTGCTGACCCATTCAGCTGGATTGAGTTACTTTCCAGACTTGGCAGGGTGAAAAACGAAATGACTCATCTGCTTTGTGAGTAACATTAACAACACCCCTCCGCCCCCCTCTCCCCAGCCTAGGTTCTGAGCCTCCTTCAGTTCTTTCTATACCTTCCAACCATCCATTCCATTCATTGGGAACTGGTGCATTTCTTCACTTGCCCCCAAATGGTTCATAATCTGTACTCAAAATATATCTTTCAAGATTAATTTTCTCCATTCAAATTACAAGTTACTTTTTTTTCCAGTGAAAACCTAATTTGGGCAAGTGAAAGAAATAATGGTCCACTTATCAAGTGGTATTTTTAACTTTGTATTCCCCATAGAGATCTTTGCCAAATTTCAATTTGTTGAAACATATGTAGTTTCTTGCAACAGACTGTTATTAAAAACCTCTTGTTATCACAATTCTGCTTCTTTGATCCGTATAGGTCAGAAGACAAACTCAAATCTTGATAACATGGATTAAATTAACTGGTCCCTAAGAGTTTGCAATAATTCTTTTTGACTCACATCTACCTTCCACTTAAATAAAGTGATGTTACAGCAAATATGGGCATATAATGATGGCTGAACATTCTATCGCTCTAGGTGAAATTCAATTTGAAATGAAAGTGGATGATATGACTTGCTTTGTTTTTCTCGGTTACCTGGTTTTTAGCTACTGGGGTTTAAACTGACACCATTTCTTATAGTAGGTTATGGTACTGTAGTGATTATGCTATTGGACTAGTAATCCAGAGATCATGGGGTAGATTTTGATTTTGTGTGATAGTGTAAAATGGGTGATAGCAAATCGGCAGCCTGTTTTATATCTCTCCTGATTATTATTTCCATTGATATCAATAGAAATAAAAATTGGGAGAGATGTGAAACAGGCTGCCGATTCACTATCGCCCACTTTACACTATTTCGCAAAGTCAAAATCTACCCCCATGATTTTAAATCCCACCATGGCAGTTACAGAATTTGAATTCAGTTTTTTTTAAAACTGGTATCAGTAAAAAATATAGAAATAAGTAATCTGGTATCTGTAAAAGTGACCATGAAGCTGTGGAATAGTGAACCCAGTTTGGTTTATTCCGGTCTTTTAGGGGAGGAAGCTTGCTGTCCTTACCACTCTGGCCTATATGTGACTCCAGCCCCACACCAATGTGGTTAACTCTTAACTGCCCTCTGAAGTGGCCGAGCAAGGTACATAGCTGTACACCACCTTGGCAGGGCAACTAGGGGAGGGCAATAAATGCTGGCTTTCCCAGTGATGCCCACATCCTGAGAATGAATTTTTAAAAATTTCAGCAAATGTTTCAGTTAACACCTCTCCAGCTTTAGTTTTTAACACAGACCAGAGGTCTTATGAAATTAGTTTGCAACTGCCAGCCTGGTTGCTTTTGGAGGCAAGTTATTCCCTGTTGTAGCAATACATACATTGTTTCATACTATTGGATATATATTTTTAATAAAACAAAGGTTGAAGCAGATCTGGGGCTGGTCTTCAGACAGAAGAGGTCCTTCGAGGTAAATATAAAACTTTCCTTTGAGGAATCAGGAAGAGCAGGAGTGCTCCTCCAGGCCTCACAAGAAAAGGTTGCAGCCTCCTTGCCTGCACTTCCCCCGCAGCACCCCCCCAACCTCCCGTGAGACCCTCCTGAAACCCGCTCCCCGTGACTTACCTGCTTGCCAGCAAGCCTTCCTTTATTGCGGACCAGAGACCTCCAGCCGCCCGAACTTTCTCTCCCACCAACAATGGCTTCTGCTTTCCGCTCGTTCCGGGTGTTAAAATAACCCAAAGTTTGTTTCGCTCTCACCCTGTGCCCCCACCCAAAACACATTCAGGGTTAAAATTGGCCCCTTAACGTCAGATAGGCAGATTCAGAGAGGGTTGATGGAGAAGGCAGAGAGGTAGAAAGAAAGGAGGACTTGCATTTCTACAGCGCCTTTCACAACCTCAGGACATCTCAAAGCGCTTTACACCCAATTAAATACTTTGGAAGTGTAGTCACTGTTGTAATGTAGGGAAAAGCGAAGACAATTTCAGCACAACAAGCACCCACAAACAGCAATGTGTTAATGACCAGATTATCTGTTTTTAGTGATGTTGGTTGAGTAATAAATATTGACCAGGACACCGGGGAGAACTCCCCTGCTCTTCTTCAAGATAGTGTCATAGGATCTTTTACATCCACCCGAGAGGGCAGGTGGGGCCTCGGTTTAATGTCTCATCTGAAAGACGGCATCTCTGACAGTATAGCTTTCCCTCAGTACTCCCTCAGTGCAAACAAAGTATTGAGGTTGATTTCTAGAAGAATAGAATACAAAAGCAGGGAGGTAATGATAAATTTACGTAGAACAGCGGTTCCCAACCTTTTCCTTCATGCGGACCACCAGCCGTTTAAAATTTTTTTAACAGCCTATGGCTGACGGGAGTCAAACTTATATATTTTTTTTCACGGACCACCTGCAGTACCCTCGCGGACCACCAGTGGTCCGCGGACCACAGGTTGGGAAACGCTGACGTAGAACTTTGGTTAGATCACACTTTAAGTACTATACTTAAATTTAGCCTCTATTCTACAAAAAGGATATTGAAGCACTGGAGAAAGTGCAGCAAAGAATTAGCAGGTTTGAGAGGATACAACTATCATGAAAGATTGATATTTTCTCTGGAGAAGAAAAGATTAAGAGGAGACCTGATAAAGGTGTTCAATATTATGAAGGGGTTCAATAAGGTGGGTCTGGAGAAACTGTTTCCATTTGTGGATGAGTCCAGAAACAAGGGCACACCAGTATAAATAGTCACTACCAAATCAAATAAAGAATTTAAGAGGAATTTCTTTACACAGAGAGTGGTGAAAGTGTCGAACTTGCTACCACATGGAGTGGTTGGAGTAGATAGCATTGAAACATTTAAAAGGAGGCTTGATGTTTACATGAGGGAGAAGGAAATAGAAGGATATGGGGTAGGGTGGGAAGCAGTAATTAGAGTGGGAGGACTTTAATCACCAACATAGACCAATTGGGCCAAATGGCTTGTTTCCATGCTTTAAATTCTATCTAATTCTATGCACTGTCTAATTGATGTTGTGTTTTTTTGAGCTTCAGTGGCAACGTTGAGTATAATTACACCTATCAGCCGGATCAAGATTCTCCAAACCCATTTCACTTGAGACTCTTACAACCATTAACAAGACAAGATTTTTATCACATCAACAAGGCAGAATTCTAACTTGGGTCCTGTGTAGAACAGACAGGTGCACTATTTATCTCACTGCTGTGTCCACGTGACATGCTCCACTGATTGGTGCTTGCTCCCACATTGCCAAACTAACTTTTTCATCAGCACCAGTTGCTGCAATGTATGAAATGTACTGGATGAATTGATTGTGCCTTTACTCTTATAGGAAAGACAATTAAAATCTAAGAAGCAGAATTAAGTTACATCAGAGTAAAATTTGAGTTTATGAAGCCAAACATTGATCAATTTATTTTTGACATTAGAAAATACACACAAAAAATATTATCACCTTCAAAAAGGACTGATACAAGAAGTTCTTCATTACAGAATATGGCCTAGAAAGTCAGGCGCGGCCATTTACGAGGTGTGGGGGCTGCAGGGAATTATCTCTGCACTTGATTGGTGCAGCCTGAGACACCCCCGATATTGGGTTATAGGCCTCATTGCATCGAGCCAGCAAATGATGGAAGTAGCAGGCAGTTCCGCGGCGAAGCGTGATTGAAGATCAGGCCACGGCTGGCATCGCAGTGGCCCTCAGGCAAGTGAGGAAGGGGGTGGGCGACCGGATCGGGAGGGTCTGGTGGCTGGAGAGGAGTTTGCAGCGGTGGTGAGGGCAGGGAATGGCGATGATTAGGAGGGGGGAGCGGTGGCCATCAGCAGCCCGCGTTCTTTTAATGTGCGCAACTCACGCGGCTCCACTGCAAGATTGGTTTGGCCACCTTATGGGCACTGCATGGCGATTTTTTTGGCCTCCACCAATATGGCAGGCAGCGCACTACCAGCTCGTAATGAGCATGTGCTTCCTGCTCGCCATATATATTTTTCAGTTTTATAATTAATGCAAATTTTTGTTTTGTATGTAAGTACAGAAATTAACATTCTCTGAATCTAAAGTGGCTGCTTTGAAAGCTATCATCCACTGAATAATTTTTATCATTTTGTTGATTCACTTCCAGCAAGCAGTGAATTTCAAGCATTAACAAATTATTAAGACAGTTTATTTAATATAGTGCTATATACATGTTTTGTATCCTGATTGTCTGGATATTAAGTACGAATCTTTGATCAGGTCACAATTCTAAAAACACTAACCAAGCTGTTTGAATTTGAAATGGGTCTGATGTGCAATCAATCTACCAATAGTTATAATGCAGTCTCCAAAAGGTTCTGTACTGTAATGGGGGTCACCAAGCTAATGGAGTCACAAAGTGAGCTCTTGCTTCCTACATAATACTCTCTCAGTCTACACTATAGTCAGTGTAAAGTGACCTTAATAGGCATGTATATGCCATACATTTTGTATATTTACAGTATATCTATTTTTTTTAATGTGTGGTCTGGAAAGTAATGGTTTATCTGCCATTTTTTTTGTCCAGGACTACTTTCTGTTGTTTCTGTGGCTCCAGGCATAACCGTCAGGGCCTCACTTGGTTTCTGACTGTTGAAACGCTCACATTAATGAGAGAATGGCAGTAACACAATTAAGTCTTAAAAATGTTTCTCCACTATTAAAAAGACAGTAGCTTCAATTTTAACCCCATATTCCTGACGAGAATGGGATGTGCAGGGTGTAAGATAAAAGATTCTTTCTATCCATTCCTTATCATACGTTCAACCCGTCGGGACCACCGATTACGGAGAGAGATAAATGTACGTTACTTTGTCAATTCAAGATTAAATTTAATAATGAAGCTGACACTGGCTATACAAGGAATGATGAAAGTAATGCAACCTTAACTTGGAGAATGGCACTCAAGACCTCCGGTTGATCAGAACCTCAGTCTTGTGAGCTGGTCTGAATTGTGTCTTCCATTGCTGCTTTACCGGTGTTGTCTAGATGTCCCCTCCTCTTCAGAATCCTTTGATTCTACCCCTTTGACCAAACTTGTTGTCATCTACTCTAATATCTCCTACCCTAATATCTCCTTATGTGGCTCAGTGTCAAATTTTGTTTCATAACGCTCCTGTGAAGTGCCTCTTGGGACATTTTAGTATGTTAAAGGCGCGATATAAATGCAAGCTGTTGTTGTAGTTGTTGTTGAACACCTTAGCTTAGGTGCCATGCCTTCTTTATACCTTATCTCTGCTTTCATGTCTACATCACACAAGCTCTGATTAAAAAAGGAATAGATTAAAGTCTTTTGTAATCATTGTAGCTCCTCCAATTTTGGCCTCTTGCGCATCCCAGATTTTAATCGCTCCACCATTGGAGGCCATGCCTTCTGTTCCTAGGCCCTAAACTCGGGAATTCCCTCCCTAACCCTCTCTGCTTCTCTACCTCCCCCTCCTTCTTTAAGACACTCCTAAAAACCTAGCTCTTTGACCAAGCTTTTGATCACCTGTCCTAATATCTCCTTATGTGGCTCGGTGTCAAATTTTGTTAACGCTCCTGTGAAGTGCCTTGGGAGGTTTTACTACATTAAAGGTGCTATATAAATGCAAGTTGTTGTTCTGAACCCCCCCCCCCCCCCCATCACGATGAATTACCTTCACTTGCGGGCCTGGCAGTAGGTTCCAGCCACTTGAAATCCCACTCCCACCTGCCGGCCTTCTCGTCATTCTCGCCAGTATTGGGCAGGAGTCAGTGTACCAAAATTTAAATGAGGCTCAGGACTCAAATGTTCTGGAATGGCCCTGCGAGCCTGCCGCTCCCATCAGCCCCTATATACCGCACTTATGCCCACAGTTAAAATCAGGACTAATGTTTAACACTAGTATATTGCTGCTCAGACACTTTGCTCAATACGTGGTGAAGCACATCAAATCCACTTCTGGCGCAGTAGGCAAGTAATTATTTAAAAATTAAAAGATTTGTTCTCATCTTAACCTCTCTCAATTTCCCTTTACTGCATAAAGACCTTGTAATTATGTTTATTTTCAATGGACTAATCCTCTGGTAAAATCGCAAAGGAATTGCATACAAATGCTTTAAGCCTTCTTGTGCTAATATTCACAGAACATGATTTCAAGGACTGCATGATATGAACAGTATACATGATGGGACTCATATCTGCAGAAAATTAAACTACCAGTGAGTCAAACCAACATAAATCATTCTCTTTATAGGAGTGGGAATGATGCACCTGTATTGCATTGACCATTTCATGTTTTGTATGGCACGAGGACAATCTAATCAAAGACTCCAATGAAAGGCTACAGACAGCATAAAAGAGAATGGGGTAGAAATTTGTTTGGGCCCTTTTTGGGCGCAGATTCAGTGCTGCTCAGCGCAGCGCAGCATCCCAAACTGGGAAGCCGGAGAACAGCCCAAAACTTTGCCTCTGGCCTCATTTCAATAATTTGGGCAAGCTGCAGGTGCCTGTCGCGGCTCCATAGGCAGCTTGCCCATTTCAGAGGATGAATTTCAGACTGCAGTGGCCCTCAGGTAAGTGTCGGGAGTAGGTGAGGACAGCAGGAGGTGGGGGGGCCGATCGCAGCTGAATGCGGCCGTCAGGAGTGCTGTGGAGCCGGGAGGAGCACTCCTGCTCATTCTGACTCCACATGATTTTCTTTTTTATATTAAAACTTACCTTTTTAGTGGAGGTGGTTCCGAGGCCCCATTCACATTCACGGCAGTCCAGTCTCTTAGAGCGGGCCTTAGTAGCTTTTGCAAGGGGCTAAGCCTATCCCTGCTGTCTCCACAGTTAGTCGGCGCAATGGAAATGGGGCCTGTGGCCCAATATCGGGGTTGCTTTGGGCCTTGCCATTCAGGCACAGGGATCATTGCTATTTTAGGGAATAGCCTACTTTAGGCGGCTACCCTGGATGCCTGAAAATTGTCCAAAGCCAATATGGCCTTCTTGACGTATGTTGTTCAGGTGTCCTTGAGTGCAGGGTTCATAATTTTTACCACGTGTTCTGTCTGGAAATGTAAGGAATTGGAGGTCAGAGGTGTATGAGACTTCCAGGAAGCAATTAGAACAGGCTAGGTTGCAAGTTGTAAGCACTTAAACTGTCTCTTCATTGCAGCACCCATCACTTGATGGTTAATTTTTTTTGAATATTCTACATCCTGTCATGGATTCTTTAGAAACTTTAGAAACTTGGCAGTATTATTTGTTTAGTAATGCAAAGTAATTGTTATGTCTGAATAAACAGAGGGAGGTGGAGGAAAGAATAGCCAAGCAGGGAGACCAGTGAGCCAAGTTTCAGTCAAAGCCAGAATGTCAATGCAATCATCCACAATGAGATTGCGGTGGCAAGACAAAATGTGCACACACTTACTACTCTTTCTCAGTCCCTCATTGTTCCTGTACTATATGTTTTAAAATGGAGGAGTTCCATGCTGTACTGGTCAACATTCATCCCTCAAGTAATATCATACATACAATCTGGTCAAATACCTTCTTTCTTTTGTGGGACCTTTTTGCATGCAAATTGGCTGCGCATTACAACTGCGATTACACCAGAATTATTTTTTTGGCTATGAAACACCTTAGGAAATCTTGAAATCATGAATGGTGCTATATAAATGCAATTTCTTTCTGAAGAGTCCACATGAGAGCATTTCATGTAGAGATTTCCCTACAGCAAAGATAAGCAAGACCTCACAGGGTCCTATCTATGGTTCCCAGGTGTTCCCCAAGGTCAGCAAATTTTGCTCTGCTTGTCATCAAATTCTTGTATTTTGATGTAGCTGTTAACCTACAAGCATTTTATTTCTGCTGTTGTTTGCTTATAAAAAAAGGTTTTCTGCAATAGCAACTCAGATTTCCTTTGGTTGCCAGCACTGCAGCTTGGGCAGTAGTTTGCAGGAGGTTCCTCACAGAAAAGTTTGAAAACCACTGCCATACATTGCCACTATGAAGCTCCACTTAGGTTTTCCATGGATGTAGAAGGTAAAAAAGGTTCCACCCATCTATCTTCTCCTGTTCTTTAGATTTATGTCCAGAACTTTTGCGAACATCTTTTTCTCATCGATAGCTTGATGCTGACCCTGCATTACTTTCGAACTGCTTAACGAGGAATCTATCAAGTTTTTAATTCAGTGGGGCTAAATGTCACTTTGGGCGGTAGTGTAAAACATGCAACATCGTTTATAAAAATCGGGAGAGATGTTGAATGGGTGGCTGAGCCAATATCGCGTGTTTTACACTATCAGCCAAGGTCAAAATGACCCCCCAGTGTGTGTGGTACTCGCTGTGGCATTGCTCGCAGGTGCAGGCAAGAAGCAGAGCCAGGGAACTTGGGGCAGGGCTTAATAAAATAAACTAAGGTGTTTTATTAACATGCGCTGGAGCAGCCAGCTTCAGGAGTAGTGCTTCGCTGGACCCGCAGGTCATACTTGTGCAGACGTCTGAAATGTTTCTGCATTCTATTCAACTCTTTTTTTTAGGACACCAGCTTGTTACTTTCTCTCTCAGACCTGAGAGTCAGCTGGGTGCGTCTAAAACAATTGCTCTGCTCAGCCACACAGATCATTTAATTGAGGGCAGGCCAATATTGCCAGAGAGAACAGTAGATGAATAGACCGTCAAAATCAGACAATAGACATTCTTTCAGGAAAGCAAAAATCACAAGTTTAAAAATCTACACTTATCTGACCTCCATTACATAACCTAAAGCAAGTGAAGCACATTTTGGGTTCCTGTTTAAACCAACAATTTTTCTTTCAATTTCATAGACAGCTTTGAGCATTCATATTTTGTCTTCCACTTTGTTGAGTTTTCTCCATGACTAGAGGCTTAAAATACAATGTTTTAAACAAAAACAGTATTATTTCCTTTCACATGTTTTCTGAGAGGTAGGGAGATCACAGACGCTCCCTACCTCGACTATCAAGTGGGCAATATGCACCCTCAGTTTAGAGTGTGGGTATTTATAGCAACAACTAAGAAATATAAAACTGGAGAAAAGTAAACAAACTCTTTTCTTCTTTTCTGAATGTATCTGCAACAGTACTCAAGGTAACTAAAAGGTTCTACTTAAATCAACATTTTTAATATACTAAAAGTTTTGCATATGTTTGTAAAACGTAACATTTCCTGTAATTCTTTCTATTTCCATCACGTATCTGTCATGCTCAAACTTACCTATTCATTTATGTTTGAGTTCTCCCTGCTCCATCTTTAAGGTAGATGGCACTGTTCTTCATAATGCCACTTGCCTGAGGTCTGTAATAATCAGGCCTCTTACCCAATGCATCCTTCTGCCACTTCTCCTGAACGCCCAGCCCCAAGGTTGCCTGTTCCCTTGTCAATACCATCCTTCTTCCCCACCCACCAAGTGTCCATATCTTTCCCTTCACCCCGTAGCCCGAGAAAAGGCAGCTGAATTAATAGTAACGGTTTAAACATCTTAAAGCTGGTTCCCAAGTCAAGCCAGGAATGCGCTTGTAGGCCTCTTTTGAGGGCTGGGAAGGATTCACAAAGGGCACTTCCAATACTGAGCTAGGATGCATCAATTAGTTCAAGTTTATTGCGATATTATACTGGCATTGTCAGCAAACAGTATGTGCACAAATGCTTTAAACAATTAAAGCATGATTTCCAGCTCAGCGCTGGAAAACAGCTTTCTTCTCCTTCAACCCCTCCCTCCAAAAATGCTACCAACTCCAGACCCCTCCCCAAAAATACCAAATTCCAGCATCCTCAAAGGTATCACACCCTGCCCACTCATCCCTACCAAACCCAACTCCTATATAGCTATTAACATTAACAATGTTCACGTCTCCAGGTTGAGCACAAAACCTCTCCATATTCATTGCACAAATTCCCTCCATGATTTTAAAACATGGATCTTGTGTCCATTTGTTTTTTTTCTTGCAGATTGAATTTTAACCTCTGGTCAGAAATAGATGGTGTAAGACCTGTTACCACTCTTCTGATCATTGTAAAAACCTCAGTGAGGGGGAATGATTTTTTTGATGTTAACTATTAGAACTTTAACATTTGTGCACATTTGTGCTATTTAAACTATCTACAAATGTGCAGGAATGCTGTTGGTTCCTCTGAACATCTCTGTGAAACCTACTATCAATGAAGTTTAGACAACCAGTGAAACAGAAATGAGCTTCATTACACCTAGAAGAAACAATCATGCCCCCAGTGTTGATTGAAAACATCTTAGTGTAGCTCAGAAACTGTCCAGAAAAGCATGTTTCTCCAAAACTGAGCTGCCAAACATTGTAGAGGAAGTAGTACCCAAAAGAAGTAGCAATGTTCAGCTCAGATGTGCACCCTCTATCGCCTCCCCCCACCAACTCATCACTTCCTCCTTTCACATGCGAGAGAAAAGCTGAGAGGACATCACCGACAGGTACAACACCCTGTCCATCATTCATAGATCCTGACAAGATGTGCAAAAGTATAACAAAGCTGAAATAATCTTCCAAAGCTGGGCATTCGAGACTTTGGGTAGCTGGCCACACAATGGACACGTATACCAACTCATGCAAAACTAACTAAACTGATTTAAATCACCATGTCTACCATTGTCCCATCTGTTGCATGTGCAGAAGTTTAGGTAATTGGAATGTCTGCTGGTGTAACAAAATAAGCAAAGAAAGTTTTATTGTGGCAGATAATTTATTGTATCCAGTGATCATTATGTACAAGTCTTAATAATGTTACCTATTGCTGTACGTTTGTTATAATAGGTGGATATATATATATATCAAATACCACTAGACAGGTATATGAGCATTTATGCTTTGAAAATGGAGATTTGCGTAAGAATTTTTAGGAATGGGGAAAAGCCATTGCACCAAATATAGCTGTTCCCTCAAAATTGCAGCTAATTATCTCTTGGACCTGTTTCTCTGGTGGCGTTAAAAGCATCCATCATAATTTATTCTATATCACTTTGTGCAAAATAAGTTTTGCCTGACTTTCCTTCAACTCTTCAAAAAAAAGCCCTAAAACCAGAAACAAGTGTCAAAGATTTCTGCATTCTAAGTGTTCTGCCTATTGACATGGGTAGGGAGGTAGGAGACAGAGAGTAGGATAATGGGTATGGACTCAAATTGGCCCTGTGTGACTAGTGGTGTTTCTCAGGGATCTGTACTCGGGCCTCAGCTTTTCACTATATTTATAAATGACTTAGATGAAGGAATATAGAGCCGTATATCCAAGTTTGCTGATGACGCTAAGTTAGGTGGCACAGTAAATAGTGTAGATGGGAATAAAAATTTGCAAAGGGACTAAAAGCCAGTGGACAGGTGCAAAATATAATTAAAAAGGCTAATGGAATGTTGGCCTTTATCTCAAGGGGGCTGGAATACAAAAGGACGGCAGTTATGTGACAGTTAGATAAAGCTCTGGTTAGACCCCATTTAGAGCACTGTGTTCAGTTCTGGGCACCATACCTCAGGAAGGATATATTGGCCTTGGAGGGTGTGCGGTGCAGATTCACCAGAATGATACCGGAGCTAAAAGGGTTAAATTAGGAGGACAGATTACATTCCCTTGCGTATAAAAGATTAAGGGGTAATCTAATTGAGGTGTTTTAAGTTGATTAAAGAAGTTGATAGGATAGATAGAGAGAAACTATTTCCTCCAGTGGGGGAATCCTATGTAGCATGCATGTGAAATGAAGTCAAATATCTGTCCAAATGAATATATCAGAACACAATGTATATAGGTGATGAATGAGGGGTCTAATGGTACATGGTTCCTATTTTATTAATTTCCTGAAGAAAATCTACAAGCAGTAAGACAATTTTATGCAGCTGCTGGATTAGATTAATTCACATTTATAGGGATTCACAAAAAAATACTGTGGATGCTGGAAATCTGAAATAAAAACAGAAAATATGAAAGTGCTCAGCAGGTCAGGCAGCATCTGTGGAGCGAGAAACAGAGTTAACGTTTCAGGTCGATGACGTTTCGACCTGAACGTTAACTCTGTTTCTCTCTCCACTGATGCTGCCTGACCTGCTGAGTATTTCCAGCATTTTCTGTTTTTATTTGCAAATATTAGCCTAGCTGTGCTATATCGTGATTTCACAATTATGCAGTACTTGTTCCACAAATTCAACTGTGGAGCAGCTTTTGCACTGTCTTGTACTTTCTACCATGTGCTCAAGTCTGCGAGCACATTCTGCACGTATGTAACTGACCTACTGAAGTACTCCCAACACCACTCATACCACTTTTTATACCAAGAAACTAAGGGGGCAAAATTGGGTCACGCCCCCTTTGGGCGCTAACAGTTGGGCCACCAGGGATCGGAGTGCCGGCAAAAGAGCCCGGCACTCAAGAGAAGTGCCGAGCTCACAGAGCATAGCTGGCACCCCGCGGCGGGGC
Organism: Squalus acanthias; assembly: GCA_030390025.1. Classification (NCBI taxonomy): domain Eukaryota; kingdom Metazoa; phylum Chordata; class Chondrichthyes; order Squaliformes; family Squalidae; genus Squalus; species Squalus acanthias. The sequence goes on from CM059432.1 coordinate 101,678,902, forward strand.
TGCACAGGAGTCCGGGGACAGCAACGGGAGCAGGTGCTGGCAGGCGGCCAGCAACAAAAATGGCCGCCCAGCACCTCCCCTTTAATTTGTGCCGCCCCGGCCGCAGGTAGGCCCCCTTGACCCTGTCGGACATCGCGTCTGGCGGTAAGTCAGGGGGCGCTACCAAAGATTGTGGCCGGGGCGCCGCGCACAGCCATGATATCATCGCTGGAGGCGCAGCGCCGCGGGGCGCTAATGGTTACCGCCGCCGCTAACCTCCCGCTGAATTTTGCGGGAGGCGTTAGTGGCGCCACGCCCAGGCGCTAGTTGCTTTGCGCCCCCTCTTAGGGGGCTAATGGGAGGCGCAAATCAACTGAATTTTTCCCCCTAAATGAAAATTTGTTGTGGAATTACGAGCAACATGTTTTCATAGCATCACTGACAACCTGCAGCTAGGAAGCCATGCTTTGGAGTGTTTGGAGTGTACTTGATTTTCTGCCACAAAGGACTCTGGAGAAGAGAGCAGTTGAAAAGGATTTGTGGACAGTTGATTTAAAAATTCTCAGCCATGTTTTCAAATCTCCCCATGGCCTCGTCCCTCTCTATCTCTGTAACCTCCTGCAGCCCTACAACCCTTCAAGATCTCTGCACTCCACCAATTCTGGCCTCTTGCGCATCCCCAATTTTAACCGCTCCACCATTAGCGGCCGTGCCTTCAGCTGCCGAAGCCCTAAGCTCTGGAATTCCCTCCATAAACCTCTTCGCCTTTCTAGTTCTCGCTCCTCCTTTAAGAACCTTAGGATGTTTCAAAGTGCTTTACAGCCGGTGAGTTACTTTTGACGTGTAGCCATTGTTGTACTGTAGGAAACACAGCAGCCAAATTGTGCACAGTAAGGTCCAACAAACAGCACTGTGATAATGACCAGAAAATGGGCTGGATTTTGATACTGGGGATGGGATGGAGGCAGGACTCCCACTTTTTGGGTTGTAGTCCCGCCTCCATCGACTTGTGGCCAACCCACAGTATTTTCACTTGATTGACCTTGTTGAGCCCGCCCAGCGGGCTTAGCAGGCCAATCAAGGGCCACCCGGCAACAGGTGACGTCACAGATTGACATTTCATCTATCAAGAGCTTTTGACAGATGAAATATCAGCGTTTGACAGCTCTGTGAAGCTGTCAAAAACTGACAATCTGTCTTCTAACTTGAGTCCTTCCTCTCAGGCTGAGTTAGAAATCAATCCAGCACAGAGAACAGAGGCTGCAACTTTTGACAGCTGAACGGCCATTCTGTTTTCTGTGCCGGTGAGATTTCTGACTCCCGAGACCTGAAGGGCTGACACCTGCAGGAGGAAGTTAAGGTAAGTAAAACTTTTTCCCACACTTTACACTTACCTTACACACTTACCTCTGCACACATGCACCCATCACTCACCTGCCCACCGGACATATCGACCCCTCCAACCCCTGCAGACCCACGGTCCGCCTCGCTAAAACGGCGTAGTTGGGACCTGTCGGGAAGCCCACATTTCAGCCATTAAAATAGGGATTAGGCAAAAAACTGCCTGTTAACTTCCTGTTAACAGGCAGTTAATTGTCACTAATCCCCTTCCCGCCTCGGGGAGGCGGGTCCCAGCACAGGTCGGGTACCGCCTCCAGCGAAACTGGCATGGAGGCGGGTTGGGGGCGGGATGGGGTTGGGACCCCCGAATCTGCAACTTTAACCCCCCACACGCCTCCAAACCCGCCTCCACGGGTCAATGAAAATCCAGCCCAATCTGTTTCACGTGTTGCTTGAGGGACAAGTATAGGGCAAGACACCGGGGAGAACGCCACTGTTCTTCTTCGATATAGTGCCATGGGATCTTTTACGTCCACCTGAGAGGACAGACAGGGCCTTGGTTTAATGTCGCCTCCAAAGAATGGCACCTCTGACAGTGAAGTATTCCCTCAGTACTGCACTGGAGGGTCAGCCTAGATTTTGTGCTCTGGTCGCTGGAGTGGGACTTAAACCTGCAACCTTCTGGCTCAGAAGTTTTCTACATTAAAAATGCTAAATAAATGCAAGTCAATGTTATTGTTAAACTGATGGTTTCTGAGAATCACAATAACTGAGATTTTTATTTTGTGTTTTTCTCTAAAGATATTGGCCCAGAATTTCCTTGTACTTTTCGGCACAACAATGGCCATGAGCTTTTTTTTCCTGAGGAAAATAAAATAAAATAAAACTTTGACAAGTTCAAAAAAGAAAAATAGGCCAGAAATTATTGTTGGTGATGATAATGGATGAATGTTTAATATGATATTCCTCTATCTGTAAATTTAATGAATGGTGGTACACCATTTATTTAGATTTATTGAATTATGTACAACTTTAATTTCAGATGTAAAATTTCAGTAACCTTTCCAAAATGGTTTTTTTGTGAATTACAGTCGGCTGGAAAATGTACAAAGTAAAATGTCAAAAGTCCAAACTCTCTTTCAACACTTCCAACCCCCTTTCAGTAATTTCTAAATTCACTGTCACTGCCAATTGTGCTTTTATGCACTTTGGATTTTTCACCTGTAATAAAAATGATCAAACTCTGGCTTAAATCATCACCTGTCCAAGTTCAGCTGCACTTTCAGTGCAACCCCTCATCTTCATATATCATAAAGCCTATAGTCAGGGATATTTTTAAGCTGTCAACATTTCTGGGCCTGCGCCAGCTTTCTCGAAGCTGTTGGTCAGCTTTTGCTAGTTTACGAGGTTGGCTTGTATGGAGTTATATACTTCTCCCATGCATCCCCCTGAGTAGCAAATGAAGATGAAGCGAGAGTTCTTTGTAATTGCAGGTTCTCCCCAGTCACTGCCTCTGCTTAGTCTGCTGAGCACTCTCACTAAATTAAGTCATTTTCCATAATAGAAAAGTATTTCATTCTGGGAATATCCAGGTGGTATGTAATATGCACAGCGTGCTCACAGGTGCAGTAATGATCTTGGCTCTTACGGTCATGCCATCTTCTCACATTATTTCAGATACTGATTGTTCAGTGCAGCATTGATAGAATGGTTGACTTCTGGGCAAGTAGCTTTTTGTTTCCTGGAGCAGAGATAGTTTTTTTTGGCAGATATGAATGCTACATCTTAAAAGCAATATATAATAACTTTGGTGCTAAATACGCAAGCTCCTGGTGAGAGCCAATTTAATGACTTGCCTTTGGTCACACATTTCGGGAGAATGAACATACTTTGCTGAAAATTAAATAGAAAATTTAACTTCATAGAAAAGTGCCTTGATCAGTCAAGATTTGAGAAGTACCTCTCAAAAATATGCTTTGCGCTGAGCATTGCGTATCTTTGTACCCGCTTGTGGGATACTGGAAGTGTATTGCAGTAAATAATAGTACAGCTCACCCCAAAATGTTTGCAATGAACAATATCAAATCATCTGCACATTATATTTGTGCCAAGCATATTCTGAATCACTTTTCCTTAGTTCCAATTCTATTCTGATTCTACAGCACAGATATGTATCTCTATGATATGCTCCAGTGGCAGTGGGCCATCTATTTTTTTACATCATGTGGGAATGTGTCTTTCACTTTGATTGGGGCTCAACGGCAAGGAATAGGTTGATCAGATTCCTCTCTGATGCTTTGTTTCATTTCTAATCCTGCTGTACTTTTGTTACAGTGGTTCTATTATTTGAATGGGATTCATATTCCACATGCCACTGGAGTGGTGCAATTCAGGGAATACTAGCCTTCTGACAATTTGAGTGTGGTAACCACACAAGACCCATACAACCTTCCTATTCCCATGCTGTACATATCACCTCATTTTGGGATTTACTTCCTCAGTTATTTGACAGACCCAACAAAAGATTAGACCAAGTTATTACAAGGAATGATTTTAAAAATGAATATTATCTCTGAAGCATAGTTTGCAAATTTCTCTTCTACGTCATGCTCATATTCTGGCAAAAGGTCATCGACCTGAAACATTGGCTGCGATTTTATCAATGGAGGCGGGTTGGGTGCGGGTTCGATGATTGGCAGGTTCCGGTCCCGCCTCCGCTTTCAGCCGGTCAGAATTTGCGATTTTGAGTTAAGTGGCCTACTTAATGTGTCCATGCGCGCTACCCAGCCCAATTAGTGGGTTCGGGTCTGCTACTCGCCTCTGCTGACGTTTGTCAGCCAGCTGTATTTAAAGGGCCCTTGCAGCATTGTTTCATTTTCATCCTTTTCTGCTGGTTCTCATTTGGAAATTATAGACATGACTGCTGCAAAAGCTAATGCCTCTCCCCGCTTTGATGATGACTCCCTCCATGCTCTTGTGGATGGAGTGAGAGGGCGCCAAGAGGTACTGTTCATCTCATCCGGACGGAGGAAACCTCCTCAGCAAAGCAAAGCAGCCTGGCAGATCTTTGTGTGCTCGCTCCTGGGTGCAGTGCAGAAAAAGGTTCAATGACCTGGTATGCTCAGGAAAAGTGAGTATAACATCACACTTACCTTCAATCTGCTCCCCATCTCCTCTCATCACCAGCACTCTGCATTGTCAACCTACTCCTGCACATCTCACTTTAACCTTACATCCCTTGCACCCTTAACCATCCCTCTCTCTCTATGTACAGAATCACTTCACCATTCTACTATGCACCCCTCACGCTGGTATGCAATACCAACAACTAACAACGCACAGGGAGGGCCCTTGGTATTGGCATCTCACTCCATCTTTATCTCCCGCTAAGCATCTATGCTATGGATTCTCTACACTCACTCCATCATTCTCACTCAAACTCCACTTGTGTCTCTCATTGCAGGAAAAAAGAGCCCACAATAAGAGGAAAGAGCCAGGACAGGAGGAGGGCCACCTTCCATTGCCCATCTGACCACTGCTGAGGAGGCTGCTCTGGAGATCATAGGAGGTGCCGAGGATCTAGAAGTGAGGGACGGAGAGACGGGCGCAGTAGAACAAGCTGGTCACAGAATAGATTTGCATCCCTCTCATTTACATTGCATGAGTGACTAATATGGCATCTGATGTTCATACAGATTGAGTTCTGATCATCTGCACAATTCAATGTGCATGAAACGTTAATATCACATGTCTAACTCATGCCTTTACTCCCCACAGGACCACCGAGAGCCCCCCTCCCCACTGTCCAGGAGGAAGAGCCGGAAGACTCCTCAGAGGAAGCTGCAACCTCTGAGGGAGCAGTGTCAGCAGAAATAGGAGCACCTAGCACCAGCGCAGAGACGCACACCTTGGTGGGTCCTTCGCGAGAGAGTAGTGTTGTCATCTAGTGTATCACAGCTCACAAGTGAGCATCAGCAGCTGGTGGAGACAGGGACAGCAGTGGAGAGTCCTCGTCGGAGGCCGCAGAGCGCTCCCAGCTCTGCTCAGCTGCATGTCGACCCTGTGCCTCTGGGGCCATCCAGAAAGAGAGTGGTGCTGGAACTTCAGGAACAAGTGCAGGAGTCTCTGACAGGTTTTGCATCCACGGTAACTGCCAGTGTGCAGAGAATGGAGGAGTCCATCTCTAACATGAGCAGTGCCTTTGTGGAGGCAATGATGCATGAACACACCACCATGGATAGAATGGCTACCTCCGTGGAAAGGATGGTTACCTCCGTGGAAAGGATGGCTACGGTAGAGCAGAGGATGGCTATGGTCATGGAGGAAATAAGTCGCCAGAGTCAGGAAAACATGGTGACTGTTCAGAATAGAATGACATCACTGGAGGAATGATGGGCAGCTATTGAGCAGAGAAACCAGAGCTTCATGGAAGTCCTTTTGAGGAGGACTGTCAGTGCAGATACGGGTCCTCATGGCCCCACTGATGTGCAGCAAGGTGCTGTCCAGCCACTTGCTAGCAGTGAAGTGCGGCTGACCCATGAGAGGGATGTTGGTGGTCAACAACAAGGAAGTGTGGGCTCCTCTCCAAGCGCTCACACTCCCATGCCACTGCGGAGCCCTCGGTCAGAGCCCCAGCAGAGTCCTCACCCAACTGAGATGGGTGTCTCAGCCCCTGCACAGCCGCAGGAGGAGCAGTCTGTTGCCGAGCCCTCACAGGCTCGCAAACCCAGAGGATGTCTGCCAAAGGTGTTGAAGCAGGAGCAGCATGAAAGTGAACAAGGTGCCTCCACATCTGCTGAAGCCACAGGGGAAGTACCACGTAGGAGCACGTGTAAGAGAAAGATTAAGCACCGATAGTCACAAGGGTAGTCACTTGGGTGTTTTGATGTAAGACATTTTTAATATAATCATCGCCATTTCAATTGCAATAAAGAAATGCGATGGCAAGCTTTCAAAAGAGTTGGCGTATGTGTTCCCAGAAATGGAAGAGTCACAGTGAGGTGCCAGGGCGCCTTTCATCTGTAATGATGGTGGTGAGAGTGATAGGAACCCACAGTTTATTGTACAGATGGTGTATGGTGTGTTAAGAAGGTGGCAGCCACATGTGTTTGCTTCGTCAACTTAAGCGAATCTGGCGTAGATTAGTGCATCTCTTGCATCTCAGGCACAATGTGCTCGCGTGCTGCTGGAACTGGTGCATCCGCCTTCGCAAGGTCTTCCTCCTCCTCCTCCTCATCTGAGGAGGCTATACGCTGAGCCACTTGTTCCTCAGGCATCTGGAAGCCATGCTGCTGTGCGATGTTGTGCAGTGCACAGCAGACCACGATGATTCTGGAGACCCTGGCTGGTGAGTACTGTAGGGCTCCACCTGATCTGTCGAGGCATCTGAATTGCATTTTGAGCAAGCCGATGGTTTGCTCGATGATGGCTCTGATGGAAATGTGGCTGGCATTGTAGCGCTCCTCAGCTTTGTTTGATGGCCTCCTCAACGGCGTCATTAGCCACGTCTTCAGGGGATAGCCCTTGTCTCCAAGTAACCATCCGGAAAGTTGGGTTGCCAGATTGAAGAGCTGAGGCCCAGTAGACTGCCGCAGGATGAACGAGTCATGGCAACTGCCAGGGTACTTGGCGCAAACATGCATAATGTTCTTCCTGTGGTTACACACCAGCTGGACGTTAAGGGAGTGGAAGCCCTTGTGGTTGACAAATACAGCTGGGTTGTGATGGGTTGCCCTAATGGCCACATGTGTGCAGTCTATGACACCCTGCACCCTTGGCAAGTCTGCCATCTTTGCAATGCCAACCGCACGCGCGGTTACACTTCCTTCATCCGTGGAGAAGTGGATGTAATTGTGCGCCTTTGCAAAGAGGGCATCGGTAACCTGCGTGATGCAAGTGTGTGCGGCCGACTGGGAGATGCCGCTGATGTCTGCTGATGATCTTTGGAAGGACCCTGAAGAATAAAATTGAGGGCGGTGGTGACTTTGACAGCCACTGGTAAGGGGTGTCCACCCGCTCCTCGGGGCTCCAGGTGTTGCTGCAGCATTGCGCAGATGTCAGCGACTACCTCTCACGAAAGTCTCAGCTTCCTTTGGCACTGCTGCTCAGTCATGTCGAGTAAGCTCATCCTCGGCCTGTAAACCCTGTGTTGGGGGTTTCTCCTGTGGCACGGAGCTGCCCTGCGCTGACGCCCTTTGCCCTGTGCAGCATCAGGTGGGTGAGGAGGAGGTTGGCGCTCCTGTTGTTGCTGCTGCTGTTGTGCCTGGTTCTGCTGCTGCCGCGGCTGCTCTTCCTCCGAATCTGAGGACCAGGATGACAGGGTATAAATGGTTGCCATGCTGCTCGTAGATATGTCAGTTGAGGACTAGAAGTTCAACGAGCTCAGTCAATGTGGGGAGAGGGTTTTCCCAGGAGGTCACAGTGCCTATGGATCTCAGCTTCACCATTTACAAGCTCAGTAGACCTGTAAAATGTGTTGCAACATCTGAAAAAACAAAGTTCTGTGAACTATAATTCAGCCATGTCAGAGCTCTGTTTTTATACTGGAGCTGTAGCTGTCAAGAAGTCAGGCACTTGCTGAACCCAGCACAATCAGCTAGCGTGGTTTGCGAAAGGCGTGGAACACGCTGAAAATGTATAAAAATTGAAATACCCTCTTAAAATCGGCTTATCCAGGCAGTTAACAAGCTGTTAACTGCCTTAAGGGCCTCTTCCGTCGCTTGGTGGCGGGACCGATCAGGACTCCCACAGCCGGCACTTGGGAAAATTGTTTGGAGACGGGTTGACGGTGGGATCGCAACCCGCCATCAATCAAAAAGATTTTAACCTCTGACCCGCCTCCAAACCCGCCCTCTGAGTGCCGATAAAATTGCGGTCATTAACTCTGTTTCTCTCTCCACAGATGTTGCCTGACCTGTTAAGTATTTCCAGCATTTTCTGTTTTTATCTCACATATATTATGCTGGGCAATCGACAGGAAATAGACCAAGCTCAATTAACATTCCAAAACATGATAGAATTACATCAGTCCAAATTTTAAAATATGAATGTGGAAAATATTTTGGTCATAATTTATATTTAAGCAAACTACTGTACACTGTTTAAACAAAAATGTTAGAAATTACTTCTTACAGTGAACTGAAATTACAAATTCTCATTTGAGTGTGAAAGATAACAATGAAAAAGACTTGTACATTAAACCTGCATGAAGATCTGAAGCTGTCTGAATATTAACCCAGCACAACTGGTAACTTATATTTTTGTGTTTGTCAATTTAAGCTCAGCACTCTCTCTTATTTATTGCTCTTCCCTTCTGTGATTGCATTATGTCATTGCTGATTTTGGCCAGCTTCTTTGGAAGTGCAATCCACTTGTAAAAGTAAGTTTGACAAATCATTTGTTTACAAAAATACATCACCTCTAAATGTGCCTGCATCTTAGACCTAGTATTGAGTTAGGCTACAAACTAATTTATTGGCTGAAATTGGAAGTAGATTGGTGGCATTAACACATTTGCCTTGGTGCATTTTGAATTTCTAAGGCACTGAAGGGACTTCGCCAGGCTTTCTGTTGTGCCATAATTTACATACTCCTCGCATGATTCGCTGAGATCAAAATTTCTGGGCAGGAATATAAATGTGCAAGCGCAGTTCCTTACAGACTTTCTGTTGCCTGCAAATGGTTGACTTCTACTTTTTCTTGCTTGCACCGCACTGAGAGGAATCAAGAATCTACCAATTCAACTGGAAGGGAAGGAGGACAGCTCCCTTTCCTGAGACAGCCTTGCAAGTCAGGCTGAGGGAAGTGATGGCAAGGAGAAGTGATTGGGTTTGAGGCGCACTCTCGTCAGCAGGCTGTAATCAGCACTGCCTGGAAAGAGATGGCCAATCAGGTCAATACAATGTCTGCAGCAAAGATGTCATCATTTCAGGTGAGAAAGATATTCAACACCATGATGAAGTTTGCCAAGATCAGTGGGTTCTGCACTTATCTCTCAATAATGTTCTGGATTGGCTTGCCTGCAACACATTCACAAACCTGCTCTCAACCAGCTGCATACTCCAATGGAGGCTTTATTACCTTTAGATGCACTTTTTCTATCTCTAACACAAACACAGGGTGACCAATATTCATGCATGGCATATCTTTTAGCCTTGCAAGAAACCTGTGGGGGGAGGGTTCAAGCGAGGGGAAATTTAGAAAGTTAAAGAGAAAGGACAGGGCAATAGTGGACAATGAAAACCAGAGTGTGACAGGAAGGGACAGAGCATACAAACATAAGAGTGCACCAGTAAATAAGGTCAGAGTACGGAAAAATGATAAAAAGACAAAATTAAAGGCTCTTTATCTGAATGCACGCAGCATTCGTAACAAGATAGATGAATTGACGGCACTAATAGAAATAAATGGGTATGATCTGATAGCCATTACAGAGATGTGGTTGCAATGTGACCAAGGCTGGGAACTGAATATTCAGGGGTATTTGACATTTCAGAAGGATAGACAGAAAGAAAAGGAGGTGAGGTAGCTCTGTTAATAAAGGATGAGATCAGTACAATAGTGAGAAATGATCTTGGCTCGGAAGTTCCAGATGTTGAATCAATTTGGGTGGAGGTAAGACATAGTAAGGGAAATAAGGCACTGGTGGGAGTAGTCTATAGGCCCCCTAACAATAGCTACACTATAGGACAGAGTATAAATCAAGAAATAATGGGGCTTGTAAGAAAGGTACTGCAATAATCGTGGGCGATCTTAATCTTCATATAGATTGGACAAATCAATTTGGCAAAAGCAGCCTTGAGGATGAGTTCACAGAGTGTATTCGGGACAGTTTCTTGGAACAATACGTTGTGGAATCAACCAGGGAACAGGCTATTTTATATCTGGTAATGTGTAATGAAACAGGATTAATTGATGATCTCATAGTAAAGGATCCTCTAGGGAAGAGTGATCATAACATGATATAATTCCACATTCAGTTTGAAGGTGAGAAACTTGGGTCTGAAATTAGAGTATTAAACTTAAATAAAGGCAATTACAAAGGTATGAGGAGAGAGTTGGCTAAAATGGACTGGGAAAATAGATTAGAAGGTAAGACAGTAGAAAAGCTGTGGCAGACATTTAAAGAACTATTTCATGACTCTCAACAAAGATATATTTCTATGAGAAAGAAAGACTCGAAGAGAAGGATGAACCAACCATGGCTAACCAAGGAAGTTAAGGATGGTATCAAATTGAAAGAAAAGGCATGCAATGTTGCAAAGATTAGTGGTAGGCCAGAAGATTGGGAAAATTTTAGAAATCAGCAAAGGATGACTAAAATAATAATAAAGAGGGAGAAAATAGCTTATGAGAGTAAACTAGCAAGAAATATAAAAACTGACAGTAAGAGCTTCTACAAGTATATAAAAAGAAAGAGAGTAGCTAAAATAAACGTTGGTCCCTTAGAGGACGAGACTGGGGAAATAATAATGGGAAATAAGGAAATGGCAGAGGCATTGAACAAATATTTTGTATCTGTCTTCATAGTAGAGGACACTAAAAACATTCCAGTAATAGTAGAAAATCAAGGGGCAAAAGGGAGGGAGGAACTTAAAACAATCACTATCACTAGAGAAAAAGTGCTAGGCAAAATTATGGGTCTAAAGGCTGACAAGTCCCGTGGACCTGATGGCCTGCATCCTCGGGTCTTAAAAGAAGTGGCTACAGAGATAGTGGATGCATTGGTTGTAATCTTCCAAAATTCCCTTGGCTCTGGAAAAGTCCCTGCGGATTGGAAAACCGCAAATATAATGCCCTTATTCAAAAAAGGAGGGAGACAGAAAGCAGGAAACTATAGGCCAGTTAGCCTAACATCTATCATTGGCAAAATGCTCGATCCATTATTAAGGAAGTAATAGCAGGGCATTTAGAAAATCATAATACATCAATCAAACAGAGTCAACATGGTTTTATGAAAGGGAAATTGTGTTTGACAAATCTATTAGAGTTCTTTGAGGAGGTAACGAGCAGGGTGGATAAAGGGAAACCAGTAGATGTAGTGTATTTGGATTTCCAAAAGGCATTTGACAAGGTGCCAATAAAAGGTTACTGCATAAGATAAGACCTCATGGTGTTGGATAGAGGATTGGCTAACTAACAGAAAACAGAGAGTCGGGATAAATGGGTCATTTTCAGGATGGGGTGCCTCAACTATTTTCAATCTATATTAATGACTTGGACGAAGGAAGCGAGTGTATTGTAACCAAATTTGCGGACGATACAAAGATAGGTGGGCAAGTGTGGAAGTGTATTTTCTTACTTGGGCACAAAATGGCTTCCTAGACACAGAATAAGAGATACAAAATGGCCTACACTATGACTCGCCTAGAAAAGAATAGTAGTTGTTTATAGCTTCTCATGATGAGAGAATTTAAACTTTGCAGACTGTTCTGTTTCTCAGCAGCTAGTACAGAACAAAGAGTCTTCTCTAATCAACTTGAGATAACCAAGGACATAGTGAAGTAAACATTAGCCTTTGACTCCAGGTGCCTTGGTGGGAGAAGAAGAACAGACAGACTCCATGACTGTAGAGATTAGCTAGTCTTATCTTAAGGCATTTCTGTTCTTCTAACCTCTTAGCTTACTTTAAACAACATTCCTTATTCTTTCTTTTTGCAGACTTTGTGCTTTTTTAACCAATTGTGATTCAATGCTATGTCATGTGATATAGAAAAGCCTGTTGCTTTCAGTGTATAAAAATGCTGCTTTTTCTTACGTACTTTGGAGTGGTCAGCGTAGCATTTTGCCTACCTACCCTCCCCTTGCTGCAAGTAAATATTAATAAAGCCTGCCTTTGACGATACTTTATGTTTTAAGAGTCTTACTTGGAAGTCGAAACTTCGACAAAAGCAAGTTGTGAGGAGGACATAAAGGCCGCGATTTTCTGCTCAGTGTCGAGATGGGTGCGGGTCAGCTGGTTTCCAGTCCCGCCCCCAGCTGCCTCTGCTCCACAGACGTAATGTTCCCTTGATTGGCCTTGTTAAGCCCGCAGTAATGGGCTTATCGGCCAATTAACAGGAATTGGGTCTGATGACATCATTTGATGACGCGTCATCTGCCGGCTTCCTTAAAGGGACCATGCACAATTTTATTTTGACAGTTGATTTCTCAGTGTTTAACAGCATTGAGGTGCTGAAAACACTGACAATCACTGCACAAAGGTGAACTCTTGCACCCAGGCTTTTCAATGACTCCCTCCATATGCTGGAATAGATGGCAGCTGCAGGTGAGATCACAGAAGTGATCTGTCACTGGTGAGAGAGGTTCTCCCAATGAGGTGGCACTGGACATATAGTTGGATTTAAAAACTTGTAAGCTAAAGAAATCTGTATATGTTTTAAAAATGCAGTAACCAACATTTTCTTTGCTCTGAAACTCACCATGTGCAACATTGCATCCTTCACACCACTTCTTCAGCTGTTATAGAACATAGAACATAGAACAGTACAGCACAGTACAGGCCCTTCGGCCCTCGATGTTGTGCAGAGCATTGTCCGAAACCAAGATCAAGCTATCCCACTCCCTATCATTCTGGTGTGCTCCATGTGCTTATCCAATAACCGCTTGAAAGTTCCTAAAGTGTCCGACTCCACTATCACAGCAGGCAGTCCATTCCACACCCCAACCACTCTCTGAGTAAAGAATCTACCTCGGACATCCCTTCTATATCTCCCCCCATGCACCTTATAGTTATGCCCCCTTGTAACAGCTACATCCACCCGAGGAAATAGTCTCTGAACATCCACTCTGTCTATCCCCCTCATCATCTTATAAACCTCTATTAAGTCGCCTCTCATCCTCCTCCGCTCTAAAGAGAAAAGCCCTAGCTCCCTCAAACATTATCTTTTCACAAACATTACACCAGACTCACAACACGCCACACTTACCTGGCGTGTTGTCCAGACATAGAAACATAAAAAAACATAGAAGATAGGAGCAGGAATAGGCCATTCGGCCCCTCTAGCCTGCTCCGCCATTCAATGAGATCATGGCTGATCATCCAAATTCAATACCCTGTCCCTGCCTTTTCCCCATATCCCTTGATCCCTTCAGCCTTAAGAAATATATCTAACTCCTTCTTGAATATATTTAATGAATTGGCCTCCACTGCCTTCTGTGGTAGAGAATTCCACAGGTTCACCACTCTCTGGGTGAAGAAATTCCTCCTCATCGCTGTCCTAAATGGCTTACCCCTTATCTTTAGACTGTGACCCCTGGTTCTGGACTCCCCAACCATCGGGAACATCCTTCCTGCATCTAGTCTGTCCAGTCCTGTCAGAATTTTATAAGTTTCAATGAGATCCCCTCTCATTCTTCTAAACTCCAGTGAGTATAAGCCCAATCGACCCAATCTCTCCTCATACGTCATTCCTGCCATCCCAGGTATCAGCCTGGTGAATCTTCGCTGCACTCCCTCCATGGCAAGAACATCCTTCCTCAGATAAAGTGACCAAAACTGCACACAATACTCAAGGTGTGGTCTCACCAAGGCCCTGTACAACTGCAGCAAGACATCCTTGTTCCTGTATTCGAACCCTTTCGCTACGAAGGCCAACATACCTTTTGCCTTCTTAACCACCTGCTGCACCTGCATGCTTACCTTCAGCGACTGGTGCACAAGGACACCCAGGTCTCGTTGCACTTCCCCTTTTCCCAATCTATTGCCATTCAGATAATAATCTGCCTTCCCGTTTTTGACACCAAAGTGGATAACCTCGCATTTATCCACATTATAATGCATCTGCCATGATTCTGCCCAATCACCCAACCTGTCCAAATCATACTGGAGTTTTTTGGCATCCTCCTCACAGCACCCACGCCCACCCAGCTTTGTGTCATCTGCAAACTTGGAGATATTACATCTCATTCCCTCGTCTAGATCATTAATATATATTGTGAATAGCTGGAGTCCTAGGACCGATCCCTGCGGTACCCCACTAGTCACTGCTTGCCACTCGGAAAAAGACCCGTTTATTCCAACTCTTTGCCTTCTGTCTGCCAACCAGTTTTCTATCCAAGTCAATACCTTGCCCCCAATCCCATGTGCCTTAACTTTACATGCTTATCTCTTATGCGGGACCTTATCGAAAGCCTTCTGAAAGTCGAAATACACCACATCCACTGGTTCTCTCTTATCTATTTTAACAGTTACATCTTCAAAAAATTCCAGTAGATTAGTCAAGCATGATTTACCTTTTGTAAATCCATGTTGACTTTGTCCAATCCTGTCACTGTTTTCCAAGTGCTCTGCTATTACATCTTTTACAATGGACTCTAGTATTTTCCCCACTACCGATGTCAGGCTTATCAGTCTATAATTCCCCGTTTTCTCTCTACCATCGTGAAACCCGACCCAGAAGCGGGAAAATCAAAAAACAGCCTGAAAACTACTGACAAGTACGTGTTAATAGGCAGTTAATTGCCTTTAATCCGTTTCCCGTCGCTAGGTGTCGGGTCCATTCGCAAATCGGGGACCCGATACTTAGGAAGGTTATTTGGAGGCGGGTTGACGGTGGGTTCGGGACCCGCCATCAATCAAAAGGACTTTAACCTCTGACCCACCTCTCCGAGCGCTGGCAAAATCGCGGCCAAAGAGTCTGCAAAGGGATATAGATAGGTTAAGTGAGTGGGCAAGAATTTGGCAGATGGAGTATAATGTGGGAAAATGTGAAGTTATCCACTTTGGTAGGAAGAATAGAAAAGAAAAATATTATTTAAATGGAGAAAGACTATAGAATGTGGCAATACAGAGGGACTTAGGTGTCCTAGTACATGAAACATAAAAAGTTAACATGCAGGTGCAGCAAGTAATTAGGAAGGCAAATGGAATGTTGGCCTTTATTTCAAGGGGGATAGAGTATAAAAGTAGGGAAGTCTTGCTACAACTGTATAGGGCGCTGGTGAGACCACACCTAGAGTACTGCATACAGTTTTGGTCCCCTTATTTAAGGAGGGATATACTTGCATTGGAGGCAGTTCAGAGAAGGTTCACTAGGTTGATTCCTGGGATGGAAGGGTTGTCTTATGAGGAAAGGTTGAGCAGGTTGGGCCTATACTCATTGGAGTTTAGAAGAATGAGAGGTGATCTTATTAAACATATAAGATTCTGAGGGGGTTGGACTGGGTAGATGCTGAGTTGATGTTTCCCCTCGTCAGGGAATCTAGAACGAAGGGGCATAGTCTCAGAATAAGGGGTCGCCCATTTAAGACAGAGATGAGGAGGAATTTCTTCTCAGAGGGTCGTGAATCTTTGGAATTCTTTACCCCAGAGAGCTGTGGAAGCTGAGTAATTGAATATATTCAAGGTGGAGATAGACAGATTTTTGAACAACAGGGGAGTCAAGGGTTATGGGGAACGGGCAGGAAAGTGGAGTTGAGGCCAAAATCGGATCAGCCATGACCTCATTAAATGGCGGAGCAGGCTTGAGGGGCCGAATGGCCTGCTCCTGCTCCTGCTCCTATTTCTTATGTTCTTTGATGTTCACTGATGGTAGGTAGGTCCATTAAAGATACCACCAATACCCACTTGAATATTGTATGTTCTTGCACTCTTTGGAGAAGGGCATGTTGGTGACCACTGTCGTGAGGCAAGAGCAATTCAAAGGAATGCCTATTCTACCCCTAGAGTGCTATTGCTCATTTCAGGCAAACTATCTTCAATGACAGAAGAACAAAACTTAAATTCAAAATAAAAAGACACAAAAAAAACAATTCCGCCAGATTACCATCCAGGTGGTGAAGGTGAAAATTACCCTTGAGATCTCATGAATCACACCAAAAAATCAGCTTCAAAAATGCTTCCAGGAGCTATGTGTCTTCAGGAGTGTGCTTCTCTCCAGTTTTTAAAGGTGGATAGCACTGGCCTCACATCAAGATGTGACACATCAGAATTCCCAGGGCAGAAAGGTCATTCCCCCAATATTCTGCCAAATGAATGCTTTAATAAGTCTCCTGTGCTTCTGGATCAGCTCCATCACAAAATCTGGGGCAAGAACAAATTAGCGTAAAATTGGTGCAGGGCCTCTGTCCCTGGTTTTCCGCCCGCTCTGTGCACAGCACACTTGCACCACCGGTACCCGGGAGCAGAATGTCAGTCACTTAGAGGTGTACTATGCAACACAAGCATTGACATATCCCAATATCCAAAAGAATCTAACGTGTTTTTATGCAGCATATGACACATTAGTGTTTCTGCTCAGACACAGCATCTTTTCCAGTAATAGCATCTCAGCAGCTTGTACCATCGTGATGCTAGACATTTAGCATCTTAAAAATATTGTCAAACGTGTGGTATAGAGTTATTGGCATCAGCTCACACTCGCAAAATCAGGTACAAATGAGACCTGATCCAAGGGGTAGTCTTGCAGTGGGCTAGAGCTATCCTGCAGCTGGCAGATTCAAGCAACTTTTGCACACAGAAGGAATACAAATGAATCATTTCAGGTAAAATTAGGACATCTCTGTTGCCTGTGTAGTGTTAAGTGCAAACCTAAACCAGTACATGCAGTGGGGGAAACAAATCTCACATCAAATGAGTGTTAGAAAGTAAGCAAGAAGAATGCTTAAAATATCTCATCTATCTTTTTTAGTATATATATGCAGATTGACCCATAGTCTTGTTTGTGATAAGTCAGAAGATATATTGTTGTATAACAATAGGAGTGTTCTCAACGAAGTGTCATGGGGAAATGTGACACTTACAGGAAGCGTGAGTAAGCAAGACTCTTAATATATTAGGAGATATAAACTGGACCATCTCCAGCAAGCTACTTTAGGGAGTCATAAGAAAACCTTGAGGTACACTGGTTTCTCAAATACAGAGTGAATCATAGCAGTTTGAGCCATAGCAGAAATCAAAGCTGCAGTGCTTAAAAACACCTAATTGTGTATACTTCCAGCAGAGGGCATTGATCATGGCAGTAATGCTGCTATTTGGTAAGCACCTGGCTAAGATGTGTTTAGTCAGTGAGATTGAATATGTGCTGCTGAAAGGTATGAAGACAGAGATCTTGCAGAAGCAGGGTTACTCTTAACTTGTATTCAGAACAGAGATCCAGACATACAATAGCACACCAGATTGTTTTAGTAACAAACTATTCCACAACCTATTTTTATCTCTTGGGACTCGAATTAAACACAGGAAAGAAAATTACTTTGATAGCAATTCCCTGTCATTTTTTTGTGGATGACTGAATATCTCATCATCAATTCCACTTAAGACAAAGGCATTTATTGCACCATACCAATTTACAACTCTGCCACTTTTATTCTTTTCAAAGAAAAACTGCAGCTCGGGCACAGTTCCTAAATATACCTGACCCATTTTAAAGTCTGAAATATCAGAATTCTGTTTGCAAACATGAAAAACTGAGTAGCTTAGTTGTCAGTGTTACTGCCATGTTCTTCAACTGCATTCATTTAAATACCTTGAACATCTGTGGCAGAGAAGATTTAAAGAGAAACTCTGCAAATTAGATTTGTGATGCTGTGACATTCAACTTAATGGCACCAACATGAGTGATCATCATTGCAATTTTGAAGTTGTATAAGCTTGGAAGATCATAAAAGTGCCAAATGGAAGGGATAATTATCAATATAAAGATGAATTAGTTGTTACACAATCTGTTCTTTTAATTCTTGCTAGCAGCTGATTGCAATAGTTTTTTTTTATATTAACAAGTTAAATGTACCCTGCTTATCAATGTCAAGTTGCAGGAAAAAGACTAATTACAATTCAGAGGATTTTGCCTGCGATATCAATTTAGCTGTTAAAAATATAAGAATTTATGTAAAACAATACATTATGGGGTATAATTTCAACAGGGATTCTCCTGATTTTCCAGATCTTTTGGCAGAAACCTCAGTGAAACGGGGTGACTTTTATGCTGTTTCTCCGGGATTTCGCCAATCGTCCAGCAGAGTTACGGCAGGAGATTGGATGAATCCACGCGGAAATTCTAACCTTGTATCAATGTAACTTTCTATATAACCATTCATTTTTACACAATGTGCTGCATTTTTGTCCACTTAAATGCATTTGAGGACAACACAAGTGTCATCAGATATATACTACTGACCTCTGTTGGAATGATTTAGAAGAGATTTTAAATTGAGGCTGTGTCTTCTTTTTCCAGTGGTTCACCATGGCATAATTCAAATAGCAAGGACCTCCTTAGCTAATATTCCTCCTTCAAGCAATAACACCAACAGTAGATTAAGCGGTCATTCATCTTATTTGCTGTTTATGAATATTTGTCATGTGTAAATTGGCTGGCGGGTTTGACTGCATGACAGTCGCTCCAGTTTAAAAGTAATTAATTAGTTGTGAATCGCTTTAAGATGTCCTACTGTGATAAGGAGCTTTATAAATGCAAGTTCCTTGTTTGTTTACTGTCGACCTTGAATTGTTTCCCTATATTTTTTGAAAAGGACACAAATCTGCCACATGACATTGAACTGCGTGTTAATTTTCTTATACTGAAAGACTGATTTGTACATTCATCTTCCCTTCTGGTATCAGCATATTTTGACACTTTATCAGGGGCTGGATTTTACCAGGGGCTGGAAAATAGCGTGGGTTTGTCATACGTCACGGGGGGCGGGACTAGAACCCGGAAGTAGCAGTCCCGCCCCCAACTCGTCTCGGCTGGCAAAATCCATCCCCATGTTGCTGCACAACTCAACCAAGTATAGATTTCTTACCCTCTTCTTGTCTAAGTTACATAATCCATTGAGAGGCCTTTTTAAAATAACAGTTATTAGTCGACCATGAAATATATTTGAGTTGCCAAGATTGGCCCTGAATTTGTGGTCGGAGGCGTACCTCCTGAGTATGCCTCCGAACCGCGAAATATTTTCATACTTACCTCCTGGCACCACAGCTATGGAGAGTTCCTTTCTCGGGCCTGCAGCGTACGCCTGCGTAAAGGCCCACGGATCCAAGGGGCGCACGCAGTTCGCAAGCGTCCCTGGGATCACGTGGGCCCGGTCAACCAATCAAAAAGGGGGATTCCTATGATGCTTATGGGGATTCCGTTTACATACGGAATCCCCATAAGCATATTAGAAATCCCCAAATAAATAAGAATTCAACCCACTTAAATAAAAATAAATGTTCCCATGTTCAAAATTAATTAACCCTTACACTGGTACAAGAAGGCCTTATGCCTGCTTTTACCAGGCATAAGGGTTTCGTGGGCATTCGCTGGGCAAATAGCCCAACTCTGCACCAGCGAAAGTGATTTTGTAGCGGATGCGAAAGATCTGTCAATGCAAAATTGGGCAGATTGCAAGTTCCAGGTTTTCGCGCGTGCGCAGCGCATGCAGAAACCCGGAACTTGCGAGGCCTTTCTGAAGGCTTCTGACAGCATAAGCTGTGCGTACGTTAACAGCAGCACCGTAATTTCAGGCTCAATATAGATTTAAGAGGAAATTGTGTACAGGCTCGAGGTCACTCAAAGGCTTGATGGGGGTCAAAAGCTTCAATCAAACAGCAAATGCTATACGTTTAGCTAAACTGTGTCTGGACTCTGACATCAGCTTAATTGTTGATGTTTTAATGCATTGCGTAAAGAGTTACCCCTTCTTGTCTCAACTATATCTAATTTGCACAAGCATATAATTAGTAGGTGGGCAGAGATTGTTAAAAACTTACCAAATACTGCTGTTTCAAATTACAATTGGTGTGACCACAAAATAACAGTCAACATCCTTAATTATAATATCTAATGTTCAACATTTACACACTTTAAGAACTACGAGACATATTTTCCTCTGTGTATAAATTTGATTTGGCAGAATATTTTCTTGAGGGGTGAAAACATTTTTTTATTATTTATTCATTCACAGGATGTGGGCATCGCTGGCAAGGTCAGCATTCATTGCCCATTCCTAGTTGCCCTTTAGAAGGTGGTTATGAACTGCCTGCTTGAACCGCTGCAGTCCATGTGGTAAAGCTACTCCCACAGTGCTGTTAGGGAGGGAGTTCCAGGATTTTGACCCAGTGACGATGAAGGAATGGCAATATATTTCCAAGTCAGGATGGTGTGTGACTTGGAGAGGAACTTGGAGGTGGTGATGTTCCTATTTGCCTGCTACCTTTGTGCTCCAAGGTGGTAGAGGTTGCAGGTTTGGGAGGAGCTGTCAAAGAAGCCTTGGCGAGTTGCTGCAGTGCATTTTGTAGATGGTACACACTGTACCCACAATGCACTGGTGGTGAATGGGGTGCCGATCAAGCGGGCTGCTTTGTCCTGGATGGTGCTGAGCTTCTTGAGTATTGTTAGAGTTGCACCAATCCACGCAAGTGGAGAGTATTCAATCACACTCCTGACTTGTACCTTGTAGCTGGTGGAAATGCTTTGGGGAGTCAGAGGCAATGTTCTCTCTTATTTCTTTTGGGTGCGCGGCCCCTTTAAGGGGCTGCACAGGCCTATTCAAAAAGCGCACATGCGCGGTTTTTTGCATTGAAAAGTTGGAAAGCCTGGGCAGTCACTCTCACCTCACCTCTGGAATTCAGCTCTTTTATCCATGTTTGGACCAAGGCTGTAATGATGTCTGGAGCCGGGTAGTCCTGACGGACCCCAAACTGAGCATCGGTGAGCAGGTTATTGGTGAATAAGTGCCACTTGATAGCACTGTCGATGACACCTTCCATCACTTTGCTCATCACAGCTCTCCCAGGGTCAACTAGGCTGGGTGTGCCTTTGTCATGTCCAAATCCGATGCCAGGTGGTCCATCAGGTTTTATTCTTATTATACTTTTTTGTAGTGGTGCGATACAACTGAGTGGCTTGCTGTGCCATTTCAGAGGGCAGTTAAGAGTCAACCACATTGCTGTGGGTCTGGAGTCACGTATAGGCCAGACCGGGTAAGGACAGCAGATTTAGTGAACCAATTGACTTTTTTATGACAGCATAATGGTCACCATTACTGATATTTGCTTTTTATTCCAGATTTATTTAATTAACTTAATTCAAATTCACAAGCTACCACGGCGGGATTTGAACTCACGTCTCCAGATTATTAGTCCAGTCTCTCTGGATTACTAGTCCAGTAACATAACCACTGTGTTACCGCATCCCTAATTTGTTTAACATGATTTGTGTGGATGAAAATAAAAAGTAAAGGATCAGTAAATACAAAGGAAATATAACCAATGAGGAAGAAGCAAATTGGTGGATTTTGACATTAGTCATCACAAAGTTCAGTCAAAAAACTTATAGATGTGACATTATATTGTTGTAATTTGTCGACTAATTACTGAGTTTTAAGAGAAACCTTGTCTGTAATGAACAATAAAGCACAGAACCATCAAAAATCAACCTATTCCTTATTAATTCAAGAAACATCATTTGAAAACTAAGCTTAGTCCAATCGAATTTTAGCATTCACATGTGGTGTGACAGCACCAAATGTAAATTGCTTCTTCTAACTTCAGGGCACCACTTGAACAATTGAAGAGTTAATCATGTCTGTATAACACGTTCAAAGATGCTCATTACCATTGGCCTCCACTTGATGAATGGCCAGCTGGTGAATCAAGTAGTGCTTTATCAGACTGTCCATTCGTGTTCCCATCCATCTGTTACCCAGCTCTTACATAGCTAATTTTAGCCTTTGAAAATATTTTCAGCTGATACTGTGCATAATTTTGTTAAAAGTGACATCAAAACTGCTATTAAAAGAAACATGAAATTATTTGAATATCAAATTATCATTAATTTGAGAATATTCGTGAATCTCTCCATGTAAATACTTATCCATTTACAGATCAAGGGGCTTTCATTATAATGATGCTATGTACAGAAAGATTAAGTATGATGTGCATTTTAAGTATTCCTATGTTGGCTATATGTAAACACTAAAAAAAGAATGTGCCCTGACTTCTGGGCAGTACATTTGACATTTTCATCTTAATTTATTTTTTCTGTTTATATACTACACATTATATCATACAAATGTTCTTTACTATTTTTAATAATGATCTGGATGTAGGTGTTGGGGGCACGATCTGCAAATTTGCAGATGATACAGAGATCTGTGTGAGTGTTCGGACTGTAGACGATGCTCAGCTGCTTCAGGTGGATCTTAATGTGTTGGGAGATTGGGCTCATGACTGGAAAATTATATTTAATGTGGATAAGTGCAGTGTTATACATGTGGGCAGGGTAAATGCTCAACATTTGTACACCCTTCAGCATTAAAGAAGGTAGAGAAAGAAAGTGAAATAAAAACAGAAAATGCTGGAAATACTCAGCAGGTCAGGCAGCATCTGCAGAGAAACAGAGTTAACGTTTCAGGTCGATCACCCTTCTTCATCGACCTGAAATGTTAACTCTGATTCTCTCTCTCTACAGATGCTGCCTGACCTGCTGAGTGTTTCCAGCATTTTCTGTTTTTATTTCAGATTTCCAGCATCCGCAGTATTTTGCTTTAGAGAAAGAAAGTGATCTGATTGAGGTTTATAAGATGATGAAGGGACTAGATTGTGTTGCAGTTGACAGTTTGTTCCAGTTAAATAGGTTAGGGAGGACCAGGGATCACAATTTTAAGTTGTATAAGGCCAGGTCTAGGTTAGATGTCAGGAGGTGGTTCTTTTCCCAGAGAATAGTGAAGCTCTGAGACAGGCTGCCGTCTCGTGCGATGGACGCCGATTCGCTGAATTCCTTCAAGTGAGAGCTGGACCTGTTTCTGGTTGGGGCAAACATCACCTCTTACAAAAGGTAGGTACTTCAGGGAATTCAGGGCCAGAGTGATTTCCTGGACTAGTTTCAATCGCCTAGATGGGTCGGAGAGGGATTGCCGAGATTTTTCCCCCCCAAATTGGCCTGGGTTTTTAATCTGGTATTTCGCCTCGCCCAGGAGATCACATGGTTTTGGGTGGGGTGAGGAGTGTATATATTGTGATACACAGGTAGCACTATAGTGTGGGACAGGCTGGATGGACCAGAGGGTCTTTACCTGTCCATCATTGCTCGTATGTTTATAAATACTTTTTCATTCTTCCACTGTAATACCCTGTACATCCTGGTAACAATGTTTTCATGTCAACACTGTACTATGGCAATTCTCTACCAATGCTATGTGCTGTCCAACATTCAATTATGAAACCAATTGAATGTTGACTTGCCCAATATATGTTTTTATTCATTATACAGTTTTTAATGGTCAGGAATAATGTAATTCTAATCCAAGTTAAATGTTCATTGAGCAGAAATATTAGCAGTAAAATTAATTTTCCATAGACTGAGACAATTGTGAATAACACATGTTTAATTTTGTGTGGAACTGCACAATTATGAAGCATTTATTGATAATTTCCTTCCATGGGTTGCCTCCTGCTAAACCCGTATCAATATTAATCAAGTGGTTTCCTTAGTCTAAAATGCTTAAATTATTATTTACCTAATATCAGATTTTATGAGGATTAAGTACAAATCAGACTACAGGACCAAACTGTTGCAAAATTGGTGTACCTTAATCTCATAAAAAAGATAATATACTATGGGGGAAAAATTAGACATCGACAGAATCCTGCTCATGTCATCGCGACCTCGGGTTTACATCATTCTGTGCATCATTCCATGATTCTTCACCCACTCCCCATTACTTTGATTCCCCCATGCTCTGTGAATCTTTGCTTAGACTATATACCTTGTCCCAGGTGAAAGTATCTAAGCTGGTGCATTAAAGTGAGGGAACAGGGATTATATCAAGGAAATGGGGCAGAGGAAGATGGGGCAGAGGAAGATGGGGCAGGATTTTGCTCCAGGGACTCCTGTGTGGCCCACTCCTCAACATCATCTTCTTGCCTCTGTCTCTTCCTCATTGTCATTTTCCTTTTCAGCTTCTTCTGCCCCTCCTCAAACTTCCGCCACCCCCCACTGCTCTGATGGCTCTGCAGGAATATGGCATAACATAAATATGGATGATCATAACCCATGGACATTAAGTAGGCAGTTAAAGGCGAGGAAGCTCTTTGCAATCTGCTACTTTAAAGGGATTTGGTGGCGAGTGTGTAAGTCTGTATCCACTAAGCTGCAGCCTGCATTGTCCAGTGAGCTTGCTATCTCCCACAGCTAGAGTGGAGCCTTTTAAAAATGTTAGAAGTCGCACAACACCAGGTTATAGTCCAACAGTTTTATTTGAAATCACAAGCTTTCGGAGCTGCTGCCCCTTCGTCAGGTGAAGTGACGAAGGGGCAGCAGCTGACGAAGGGGCAGCAGCTCCGAAAGCTTGTGATTTCAAATAAAACTGTTGGACTATAACCTGGTGTTGTGCGACTTCTCACTTTTGTCCACCCCAGTCCAACTCCGGCATCTCCGCATCATGGCCACTATCGACACTTTAAAAATGTTGTTCTTGGGATGTGAGCAATGCTGGCAATGCCGCATTTATTGCTTATCCCTCGCTAACCTAGTGGTAGTGGGCCATTTCCTTTGAACTGCTGCAGTCCTTGTGTTGATGGTGCTCCCACAATGGCCACCCAACAGTTCTATTGCCTGCTCCTCATAATGGATCAGTTCTTCAATATTGAGCATACTTCATCCGGTCGTGTGCTTTTCACTGATATTGTGCGCAAGTTTTTCCAAAAAAAAGTTTGAGTGAATTCGATGAAGGCCAGCATTCCCCCAAGGATGTCTCCCATGGTTAAGTGGCAACACATATGCACAAGATACAGAATCAATGAACACCTGAACCCACAGTGCAGTGATTAGGAGGACTTGGCAGGAAGTCATATTTAAGTTTTAATAGTGTGTTGGTGCCCAAGCTGCTCAAGAAAGAGAAGGGACCTGTCTGTTACATTGCCAGCCCTTGTCAGGTCATTAAACTTTTGCTAGCACTAGTTTGCAGTTCTGGGGCTCCACCTCCCTCCACTCTTGATAGTTTTCTGAGGTTTCCTCCCATGGGCACCCAACAAGCTTTCCCTTTTTGTTGTATTTCATACAGGAGTGTCTAAAGGTGAAACTCATTCAAGTTTTGAGCTCTTCTAATTTTAAAGCTGCACCTAAAATCTTCCTTTTGAGAATTGACAACCAATGTTAGGCCCCAATTCACATATGCAGGGCAGCTGTTGCCTGCTTCAGGCAGGTGTCCTGCATACCTAAAGTTGTCGGTTTTCAATTTGGATCAATCAGAAACCATTGGGAGGCACTGCGTACATTATCTCAAAGCATGAATACCAACTGGACTAAATTATGACATCTCAGGATCACCATCATTCTATAAACGTGAGATTTCTGGTTATACAAATGTTTGACTGACACTGCATTTTTACTATATCGTTATTGCTTTTACAATCTATTTGTATGAACAGTCTCAATTTATTGTTTTACAATCTATTCAGTTCCATTTACTTTCAAGCCTTTGGGGGTAATTTTGACAGTGATAATGTGAAACAGGTGATACTGATTCAGCCGCCCGTTATACATCTCAACTACTTTTCATTTCCATTGAAGTTGTGTTTGAATCCCTCCATGCCCTCGCTCCTCTCCATGTAACCTTCTCCAGCACTCTTCCTCCCCCCATCTCTACATTCCTCGGACTCTTCCTTCTTGTGCATTTCCCTTCCCTTTACCCCACTATTGATGATGTGCCTTTAGCCATGTAGGCTTGACTCTCTGGAATACCCTTCCCTAAGGCCTTCTCCCTCACTTCATTTGACCCTCTTTAAAACCCACCTCTTTGACCAAGCTTTTGTTCAATCCTCCCAATCTCTCTTTCTTAGGCTCGGGGTCAGTTTTCCTTTTGGCTCTGTGAAGTGCCTCAGGAAGCTTTTGCACAAATCCACATGCAGGGACGATGGTGACGACAACTTGTTTCTGTTGTCATTGTCATCATCATCCTTGCACGTATATTTGCGCTGAGAATTTCCTCAGAGGTGCTCCTGATCGGTCGCCGTAACTTTGGCAGAAGCTTGGTGGAAATCCTGTTTACATGGTTTCATTGGGGTTTCTGCTGATCTTCCGTCAAAGTTATGGCAGCCGATTGGGAAAACTCCCGAAAAAATGCTTTGCACTTTCCCAGCAAGAATACTAAGCAGTATTTGCATTTTACTATTTTGTGATTTACCAGCATGACTGTTTTGTAGTAAATACTGGTCTCTAGTCCCAATGTTAGAATCACAGAATCATACAAACTTACAGCACAGAAGGAGGCCATTTGTCCCATCGTGCCTGTGCTGGCTCTTTAAAAGAGCAGTTGTGCTTAGTCCTACATCCCCACTTTTTGTCCATAGCCCTGTAAGTTCCTCATCCTCAAATACCTGTCCAACTCCCTTTTAAAATTATTTATGGAATCAACTTCCACCACCTTTTCATATAGAGCGTTCCAGATCCCGACAACTCTGAGTGAAAAGATTTCTCATCTCCCCTCTAGATCTTTTGCCAATGATTTTGAATCTATGACCTCTAGTTATTGTTCCACTTGCCAGAGGGAATAATACTTCTCTATCTACTCTATCAAAACCTCTCATCATCTTGAAAACCTCTATTAGGTCACCTCTTAACATTCTCTCTTCCAAAGAGAACAGTCTTAACTTTTCCAGCCTCCTCATAACTGAAGTCCCTCATCCCTGGTAACATCCTGGTAAACCTGCTTACTGATGCCCAGTTTGGGTTCCGCCAAGAGCACTCTGCTCCCGACCTCATTACAGCCTTGGTCCAAGCATGGACAAAGGAGCTGAATTCCAGAGGTGAGGTGAGAGTGACTGCCCTTGACGTCAAGGCAGCATTTGACCGAGTGTGGCATGAAGGAGCCCGAGTAAAACTGAAGTCAATGGGAAGCGGAGGGAAAACGCTCCACTGGCTGGAGTCATACCTAGCACAAAGGAAGATGGTTGTGGTGATTGAAGGTCAATCATCACAGCCCCAGGACATCGCTGCAGGAGTTCTCAGGGCAGTGTCCTAGGCCCAACCATCTTCAGCTGCTTCATCAATGACCTTCCCTCCAACATAAGGTCAGAAATGGGGATGTTCGCTGATGACTGCACAGTGTTCAGTGCCATTCACAACTCCTCAGATAATGAAGCAGTCCATGCCTGCATGTAACAAGACCTGGACGACATTCAAGCTTGGGCTGATAAGTGGCAGGTAACATTCGCGCCGCACACATGCCAGGCAATGACTATCGCCAACAAGCGAGAGTCTAACCACTGCCCCTTGACATTCAATGGCATTACCATCGCCGAATCCCCCACCATCAACATCCTGGGGGGTCACCATTGACCAGAAACTTAACTGGACCAGCCACATAAATACTGTGGCAACAAGAGCAGGACGAGACTAGGTATTCTGCGGCGAGTGTCTCACCTCCTGACTCCCCAGAGCCTTTCCACCATCTACAAGGCACAAGTAAGGAGTGTGATGGTATACTCTCCACTTGCCTGGATGAGTGCAGCTCAAACAACACTCAAGAAGCTCGACACCATACAGGACAAAGCAGGGATGGGCAATAAATGCTGGCCTTGCCAGTGACTCCCACATCCCATAAAAAAACAAATAAAAAAAAAACCTCCTCTGTACCCTTTCTAATGCCTTTACATCTTTCCCGAAGTGTGGTGCCCAGAATTGTCCACAATACTCCAGCTGAGGCCTAACCAATGATTTATAAAGTTCTAACATGATCTCTTTGTTTTTATATTTTATTCCTCTATTTATAAACTCAAGTAACCCATATCCCATTATATTGCAGGGTAGTTTCTACAACAGGTGGTCCCAATTTAAAATGACGTCACTGCCATCAGCAGCAAACTGTTAGGTGCTGCATAAATCATTTTTTGTAGGCTTTTTGTGAGCCATAATATTGCAGTAATTTTCCTGTCATAAGTGTTGTAAAATGGAATATGGTGTTTACAATAATGAATAGGAACAGTAAATAAATAATAGTAACAACATTTTAGGGCACATATTCAGGAAAAAGGTTCATAATATATCGTGACAAGAAAAAGGAAATGCCATTGCATTAACAAAATGTTGAGGTATTAGTATGGCGTTCAAATATTCGCAAACAACTGGAGTTAATGAAATAAACTGAAATGTATATATTGACTGTACTACTTTTCAGCAATCCAATGGTTGATTATAAATTAAGTGTGAATTCCAGAAACTTGTCAATACTTTCATACATGAACAGCATGAAGATCTTAGCTTTGATGTCTACCATGACAGATATAAGTAACAAACATGCACCCTGTAAATGCACCCTGTACTCCCTTCCCAAGATGCTATTAGTAGATAGTTGTAAAATCAATACCCTACAATGATTTAGAATCAGAATTACATTTCAGAATCAGAGTTGACTCATACCATGTCCTCATGGTTTAAAACATCACCTATCCCCTCCCCAGTCCATTGATGATGAGTATCAATGGAAAATTAATAGAACGGTTCTATTAGGGTACTGTATATTCACAAACAAAAGCAGTCTGTATATTCTGTCATTCCAAGTTAGAGGGATCAATAAAGAAAAGAAGGAAGAACAGTTATTCTAGCTCTGTGATGCATTGATAAAGACATTTCTTCATGGCCTCTGTAGTCATAGAAGTGTGAAAATGCATTCTACTGCATTAACTACAGTAGGACTTTTCTTCATTCACAGAATTCATTTTGAGCATTCATCTCTATTATACATGTGCTCACAATCTGTATTTAACAAGGACAAATCAGGTTCTACGATCATGTGTGCAGGAAAACATCAAAACCTATTTTTATTATACAAGCTTTTTTAAAATCCTGCTTTTCAACCGCACTTTCATACAGAATGATTCAGCTAGGCTGGAAACATAGATAGTGCCCAGACCACCAAAATGCAATTTATCACATGGAATTTCTTTCAACCTGGCTGAGTCACATACATTCTCACCGAAGCAATAAAAGAGTGAAAGAAAAAAAGAGAGAAGTACAGCTGGACTTAAATTTTATTCCTGTTTAATTTAACTTTCCAAGCAAACTTTAAAATCAAATATGGCATACCTTATATTATTCCATTTACCTTGGTCTCCTCTACAATTATTCATGTGTGATGAGTAATAGATTGGTATGCAATTACTATACTCTGCTCTACAATTACAAGTGTGTGATGAGGAATAGATTGGTGTATAATTATGATGTTGAAAAGGAGAGATTTATTCACTCAAACTAAATCAAATCAAATCAAAGGGGTAAATGAGGTTGCAAATCATTCAATCACCATTGCTGATAAGATCGATGTAAACAGAATGATAAAGTAAACTTGCTAGATTTTGAAAGTGGGCTTGGAAGCTGTTGTGATCAAAGCATTATCAATTATTCAGGGTCATCAAATTAATGGCACATAATCAACTGATTGGTATCCTACCTGATCATAAAAATTAGGCCAAATATATTAACAGTGTTTTCGTTTCTATGCTTTTTCTTTTTCTTGGTTGTTTCACTACTATGTGTTTAGAAATAATGAAATACAGGGAAATAGTACACATCATAATTAGGAAACATCTGATCAAGATTTTGGAACACTAAATATTTTATGCTTTTCTTCAATAATTAAATCACAATCGCATAGTCTTTATGATACAACACCGCTCAACACAACATATGTTCTGACATCTGACAACCCCCAAAACTCCACTTACATCTATATAATTAAAAATTTATATCTATTAAAAGTTTGCATCTCGTATGAATCTGATGTGTCCATAGAGTGAAAGCATGCTTACTGGCTAAAAATTTATATTCGTTAAAAACAATTAATAAAAATAAAAACCCCTCTGAACTACACGCAGTGCGTACCATCATCAAAATATCCATTCACCAAGAAAAGGAACCAATCACATTCTTTAAAAAAAAATCAGTCTTTTCAGTGGCTATATTGGCTCCCCATCCACCATACAAGGTTCCCCTAAAGATAATATTTATGACATATTAAGCAGACAAAAAAGTTCAACAATAACCAAATTTACACAAACCATACCCATTCAATTTTCAAAAGCCTCCAAGTGTTCCTGCACAGGCTTTTGCTTTCTCAGGATCCTTGGCCTTGCCTTCTATTCCATTGCAGGAGTTATAATCTTCTAGCTCGGCACCCCACATGATGTTTTAAACATGCGTGATCTCAGTGCGCTTGAACACTTGTGCAACCACAGTGTTAGTCAACATCAGTTGCACTTGCCAACCTCAGAGAAAGTTGGGGCAGAAATTCCATTCCCTACAGGTGTGTACGCGCTGTGAACTCACCCGTAGGGCCAACGGAAATGTCGGTTTTAGGCATGCGCTGGAAACCGGCATTTCCGATCTGTCAAGAAAACACTTACAATTCTTGCGCCTGGTTTTACCAGGATAAGAGTTGATAAAAGTTTTAAAAAAAAATTTCCACTGATTTATCATTTAAAAATACTTTAAAGAAAGGTAAGTTTACTTTTAGTCCCGTTAAAAACTTTAATTATTTTTTTCAAAAAATAAAATTTTTGTTTAAAATACTTAATTTATTGTAATTTAAAGTCATTTTAAAAATGTGATTTAAAAAAAATTATTTAAGTTTTCCTATGTTTTGGGGGTGATCTCTATTCATATATTTGACAGGTTTTCCTGTCAAATGTATGAAGGGAGATTCCCTTCTCTGATTGGCTCCTCATGGTCCACGTGATCCCAGGGACGCTGCAAACCACCTGCGAACTCTGCGCCTCCCGGGAGCCCTCCGGTCCAGGCGCAGATTTTTCCAGATCGCAGCCCTCCGCCCACAGGAGGCCTGCGAACGGAATTTCTGGGCCAATGAGATGCAATTAGGAAGAAGGACAAAGAGGGGAAAAAAAAGTGAGACTTAATGAGAAAAGAGAAAATAAAAGAGAGAATGGAATGGTGAAAACGAGGGATGATAGATAGGGAAATTAAGGAGTCAAAGAGAGAAGTAAAGAGAATCATACAGCACAGAAGGCCATTCGGCCCATCATGCCTATGCCGGCTCTTTGAAAGTGCTATCCAATTAGTCCCACTCCCCTGCTCTTTCCCCATAGCTCAGCATGTTTTTCCCTTTTCAAGTATTTATCCAATTCCCTTTTGAAAGTTACTATTGAATCTGCTTCCACCACCCTTTCAGGAGGTGCATTCCGGACCATAACTCACTGCATAAAAAAATGCTTCCTCACGTCACCTCTGGTTCTTTTGCCCATTACCTTAAATCTGTGTCCTTTGGTTACTGACCCTTCTACCACTGGAAACAGTTTCTCCCTATGCACTTTATCAAAACCCAACCTAATTTTGAACACCTGTATTAAATCTCCCCTAAACCTTCTCTATTTTAAGGAAAACAATCCCAGCTTCTCTCATCTCTCCACATAACTGAAGTCCCTCATCCCTGGTACCATTCTAGTAAATCTCCTCTGCACTCTCTCAAAGGCCTTGGCATCGTTCCTAATATTGGATGCAATACTCCAGCTGAGGCCTAACCATTGATTTATAAAGGTTTACCATAACTTCCTCGCTTTTGTACTCAATTCCTCTATTTATAAAGCCCAGGATCCCGCATTTTTTTTCAACAGCCTTATCAACTTGTCCTGCCACCTTCAAAGATTTGTGTATGTGAACCCGCAAGTCTCACTTTTCATGTACTCCCTTTAAAATTGTACCATTTAGTTTATATTGCCTCTCCTCATTTTTCCCTCCAAAATGCATCACTTCACACTTCTAAGGGAGTTATAAGAACAAGTACAATTTTGAGAGAGGCATACAGTGAGCAAGAGAGAGAGAGAGAGAAAAAGATGGGCACATGGAACAAGTGGAAGATATATAAGAAAAGTTAAAAAAATAACATTACATAGGGTGTGTGAGGAACAGTTACAAGAAGCCTGAGACAGATTTATTTTTATACTTCATTATGAGCCACACCACGGGATATAAGCTACAATTGTAAACAGTGATACAGATTGGAGTATCTTTCAAAGTGATAAAAATCTCAAACAATTGCTATGCAACTGCCTTCTAACATACTCATTATTATTTTCTCTATTTGGCATTTCATTTAATTCTCTCAACTTATTTTACTCATACAATTATGCATGGTCAGAATTGGAATACAACTAAAGTTTTATTTAGTCATGCTTAGCAGTGTAATGTCTTCTTTTGTGAAAATCTTTGGTGATAATGAACTGAATGATTGAAGAACAACTAAATGGTAATTTCTGTGTTTAAGAAAAACAAATCTACACAGTGATAATGCACAAAGGTATTTAAAGAGCTTGTTGCAACTCATACATTTTATACTACTAATATATGACTACCAAGGACATTACCTGCAGTACTCTGGTAAATCTCATGTGGCACTGTCTTCCTGTCTTGATATCTTGTCATGTCATGCTCTGCAGCCTTATCCATTGCCACCAGCAGAGCAATCAAAAGAATCATTACCTTGCTACAGTCTTTTAAAAATCAAGTGAATGTTATCAGCCTGCCTGCATCGACTGCTGAATGATGCTGGAGGTTTTGTTGATCATTTGAACTCAACAAAGATTTATTTTGGCCGTAGCACTCGTAAATATTGCAGCATTAACTCCAGTACCCTTTTTACTGGTAAAACAATCCAATGACAGGCTGATGTGGGAGTAGTGCTGGAGAAAGCCAGATTATTTATTTTCCTTAGCTTTTCCTGCGGCTACCACCCAGGATATGGGAGCAATTTTTGTATCCCTACCGCCCTGTTTTCAACTAAAAACCGGACAGCAGCAAGACCAGAATAGGGAGGGAAACAGAAGCACTGACTTTCCGCCAAGTTCCCACCCATTCCGAAATTTGGGTCAACCTTGATCCAGACGGTTGGAGTTTCCGCCGGAAAGAGAGAGGAGCCTCACGAATATATGATGTAGTTATGACTCCCCACCCCCCGCCGGTATTTTCTTCTTTGTCAGATTATCACCAGTTTCTGCCCACCAAAGATGGATGGTAGAAGTCGGGAGGTGGCCATTTTGGATGCCTATTAAAGGATCTTCACCCGCAGTCGGGGAAAGTAGGTTTGGCACACTTATTTTTGCAGTTTTGCTTGTAGGCTTTGAGGCTTAAGATCTTCCACCTTTAATGGCTTTGCTGCTGTAATTATTGCAAATATTTTGCCTCCTCCTCAAGACTGCTGATTCCTTTCACTCCTGATGCTTCCCCCCTGCCCTTTAAAGTGCTCCTGCAGGCTCTTCAAAGTGAGTTACTTTGTTGGATTTCCTGTTCCTAGATCGGCTAGCTGCCTAAAGAGAGTGTATTTCACACCGGCAGCTCGCCGAATTCAGTTAAATGAGGCCTGACCATGAAAATGGCATGGGCCCGACACTGACTCCTGCGAGCTGGGCACAACATACGCTTTACCCACTGCCTGCCCAATTTATGCTAGAGATGAAATTGCCTCCAATATATCTTGCCCAAGTCTGCCCTATGATTGTATACAATAGTGAACTGTCCTTTAAATACAATTGTAGGCATCCAGAAACACGATCACCTATGGGTTCAATGCTTCTATCCCAGCATATATTAACAAAGCGCAAATGCATAATGGGTAGGCAAGTTTCTTTTCTTTCTTTCTTCCTTTCTTTCTTTCTTTCTTTCTTTCTTTCTTTCTTTCTTTCTTTCTTTCTTTCTTTCTTTCTTTCTTTCTTTCTTTCTTTCTTTCTTTCTTTCTTTCTTTCTTTCTTTCTTTCTTTCTTTCTTTCTTTCTTTTATGTAGGTGTAGATATGTATAGGTGCATGTATGTAGATATGTACTTATGTAAATATAGACCTCACCTCCATTTGTTACTTTTGTGGAAAATCCTAATACACCCAAGACATAATAGATTTCAGCCAAATCTAATGTTCCCTACTTAAAATAAAGCCATCTATATTTACAGATTAGATTTAAGTCCCACACTTGAAATGATGAAACTGCAATCATAATGATGCAATCACAGATATAAATCACATCTGTTTCATAAAAAGTTCTTTGTAACAATACTCAACAAGTTATATTTATGTTTTATATTCTTATGTTATGGTAAATATATTTGCTGTGTGATATTGCATTACAGAATAGAACCAGTCATTTTATTTCCCCCATCCACTTCTATCAAATATTTACATTATTACAGTAACTCCAATTGCTTCAAAATATCAAAAAATGTATACTTTTTTACAGTAATGAATAGCAGCCTAAAAATAATCCAGTACCATATTAGAGGTGGTTTCTTTCCCTTTCCCCTTTGTCTAATGTAGTGCCACTTTGGGGGGAAAACACATCAATGTTGTTCTAAGGTGCAACATAATGTTAGTTACTGTGATTTAAAAATACAGTCCACCAAACAGAACTGCACTTTAGCCTTTTAGTTTTAAAGACAATTCACACCCCAGCATACGCAAGACACATATGCAAGACTAATGAACTTCAACCAAATTCAAAGCAAATTCAAATGGTTGTTGACTGTGATAGACATCTATGATGAAGAACTCAGATTAGACATGGTTGCCAAACCTTTCTGGTCCTGGCTATTGTTTGACAAAAATGTGTAGCATGGTTCCAGCTACTATGATACAAGGCAGTCAGACACCATACCAACACACCATTCCATCCATTTCCCTTCAACTGATCACCTCCCTCAAGAGATTGAATGATTTGGGAAACAGTTGTTGTGGAGGCAACACGGTGTCATAGTGGTTAGCACTGGTGCCTCACAGCGCCAGAGACCCGGGTTCGAATCTGACCTCGGGTGACTGTCTGTGTGGAGTTTGCACATTCTCCCCGTGTCTGCGTGGGTTTCCTCCGGGTGCTCCGGTTTCCTCCCACAGTCCAAAAATGTGTGGGTTAGGTTGATTTGGCTATGATAAATTGACCCTTAGTGTTAGGGGGGATTAAATATGTGGGGTTATGGGGATAGGATGGGATATGTTAGGGGGAATTAAATACGTGGGGTTACGGGGGTAGGGTGGGATATGTGTACTGTGGGGATTAAAGCAGGGACAGGGTACTGGATTTGGATGATCAGCCATGATCGTATTGAATGGCGGAGCAGGCTCGAATAGCCTACTCCTGCTCCTAGATTCTATGTTGCTATGTTTAACATACTTGATGGGCTGTAATTGATTTTTCTTCTACACTTTTTCATATTCTTTCATGTGGATGCACAGTAAGCAGTTTGTGATGAATGATATTCAGTCCCTTTGGCTTTCTGTCTCCTGGAAATTTTCATCTGCAGGGCCATTATAACCTAAAAAAGTAGGTTAAACCCTTCATATGAACATGCATACGAAAACAAGAGCGAGAAAGCTTACTCTGTTAGACGTGCAGCCTTGTTCACCACTCTTATAATGGGTATAGTTTGTTACTTATCAATATAAACATGTCAATGTAATTGCTTTTTGACACAAACTTCTTGATTTTTTCATAACCAATTTACTAATGCTCCCTGGATGGAGCAGTGTGTCTGAAGAATACTTACTTTATATCAATACATTTCACATTTTTTGTTGTTAGTAATATCTACGTACCTCCATTCCATAAGAATTTCATACCTATTACTCAGCATTTCTATTTTGCTGTAGGCAACAGGAATAAATTAGAGCAACAACTTGAACCTATTAGAAATGAACTTACGAAGCACGATCTCTCTTTTAGGATGCTACCAGTATCCTTTCATCACATGACCCTTATAAGAATAAAGTCTAAAGTGAGAACAAGCCATTCGGCCATCAAACTGCTTCATCCAAAGCCCACGTACGAGTGCATTTATACTACACCTACCAGTTCTGACTACTAGCTGCAGTGTCCATTTTGACCAGTTATTACCTTGTTTCTTCTTTCTGGCTCCAATTGAAATTCTACCACCCCAGAGAGAGCTCTGCACATACTCACAGGCCTGCGCAGTGCTCCGCACCTAGCCATTAACATTGAAATTGAAACAAACTTGAGTACGTTTAAAGAGTGCTTAGGAGGTCCAGCACACCCCCTGGCATTTTTCTTTTATCCAAGTGTGACATCACACTGAAGTTATATTTCATGCAGTGTCAAGTCCAAACAGTATGAAGCTACCCTTCCTCACACGGTTCCCTTCAGGCTGGGAACCAATTCTGGAGTTGTACTACAATGTTAATGTTACTATAAATAATCCTGATGATTGTTCTATCCTGGGCTGCTCCTCATTCCCAGCATCTGTTGATCCCCTAATTGAAGGAACACTAAGTCCCTTTCTCTTGCTGCAATAAAAAACCTTCAATCCCCCTTTGTAACAAATATCAATCCAGCTCCCCTTTAAAGATGTCATTTGACCATTCTCGGGCAATTTGTTCCACATAACATTTGGGGAATTTTGTTTTTCTAATTGTTAATTTTGCTCGAGACTTTTGAATTTTGTACTTGCGCCTTCTTGTCCTATGCTCATTGTGCTATTCTTCAGAGAATGCTGAAGTCATATAATCAGAAGTTGAACTGAATATTTTCAGCAGCTTTTACCAAGATGTTGTAATGTTCAACAGTTCTTATACGTTGATCTTCAGCTAGAGATAAGAGAATTTTCCTTTGCGTGCAACTACGGTGAACATGCTGCACATTTGAGGTTACATAAGCAGCGTTAAGGTTATCCTTGACCTCTTTCAACATAAAGATGGGAAACAACATTCTTTGCTGCCATTAGAACTCCAATCGTCACTTCTGTACCATATAACATAGTGTTAGTTATATCAGGCCTCAATCCCTAGAAGGGGACATATTAAGCTGTAGGAAGTTCTGAGCAGTTATTGAAGGATGACATTGTTCGCAACCAAAAAAAGAAAACTAACAAAGTAATCTGAATGGTAGCTTTCAAAATTACTGCAACAGAACTGACCTGTCTATTCTGATTTTTGTGTAGTCTCATTCAAGGCAGTTTTCCAGAGAGAATTGGATAGAAATATGGATTAGGTGCCCTCTCAACTGTGGCTATTGTGAGAATAATGAAAAACAAAACATATCCAAAAATCTAAAATATAAGCACTCAATTTGGGTGATAATGAAGCTCTGCTATGTAACTTAAGAAATAAACAAAATGGTAACATTTAGTTACCTTGCACTAATAAATAAAGCTTGGAAATGGTTCAAGTGATTACATTCCTAAATCTTTAGAACAGTATATTCCTTGAACCATGGAGTCAAACAACTACCCTTGTATGCTTACAGAATCATATGACAAAATTAATGGAAGAGAATTTAGACTGATGAGGAAACATCAAATTAACCTCAGGATCATAGAGATGTAAATGGGTTATTCGGTTGTTAATTTATCTTCCAGACAAAACATTCAACAGATATAACAACATTTTTCATAATTTCTAAGATCAAAATTTATAGGATTAGAAGTGTTTCATGGGAATGATGTTGTTATGGTTTATATAAACAATAACTTAAATATTGAAGTTGATACTATAAATGTGGCATTACTACCTTGTGCAATAAATTATTCCCATTTATCCTTTCTAGAAATGTGGAAATTAGTTTTTCCTTCCTTATTGAACTGGAAACACATTGTTAAAACTTGGGTCTATCTTGTCCAGGTAAAAACAATCTGAGGTTTGGCGTGCTTCAGGGAGCTTTATTGGAACCACTAGCTTTTGCTATCAACCAATAATTCACCATTAGTAATGTCATCACCACTGTTACTGGAATATCATAACTACAAGGTGATAACAACCCAGAATTAATTGCAAATAAATTGTTAGATAATAAAACTTAGATATAGATCATTAAGTGAAAATCAGAACTCTGACCATTAAAAACTCACATAGCATTGTTTAGACTAAAAAAATTGCCAGTGAAACTCAGTTTAATATTTTGATTAGAAACTGAATCTGAAAAAGTTAAAACTTGAAAGATATATTGGTTATGTGAATGATAAACTAACATTTGGGGATCATTTAGTCAAGGTTCATTATTTTCTAAACCTAGTTTGTACTGAGACGTATTATTTGGAAGAGACAAAGTTGTTTCTTTAAATCCATAACTGCCAGCTTCCGAAACATGCAGTACACTACTGAATTGCTCTAGCAGAGCCAGCTCAGCCTTGACAAGTTGAATTACCTCTTTCTGTGCTGCAAAGTTCTATGGTACCATAGGTCAGTAATAAAACTAATTGGAAAGCTTCATAATCACAGCTGTACAGTTTTAGTTGAGTTTGCTTTTGTAATACCTGTATATCAAAAGCAGATTCTATAAATTTTGAAATGGAGTGAAAGCTCTGCGCAGTTATGGTTCAAAATAGTGCTTTCTAATTTGGTGCCCGACATTTAAAGACCTCAAACAAAATGTCCAATATAATAGTACAAGTTCACAATGCGTAGCAATGTAATGTGCAGCAGGTTACCATCTACATATTGTTTAAAGACTGAGAAATTATCTTCTCCAATGGTGTAGAGTGGAACACTCTCCTCTTACCAGAAAGATGAGTTAACATGCTGTCAGTGCTCAAATTCTGGCCTGATACTTTATACAATGCCAACCTGTGTGCACTAAACATCATTTCCGGAATCCAAATTCCTTGTGAAAATCCCTGGGGGGAAAAATTCAGCTGCTTGCGCCTCCCGTTAGCGCCTTAAGAGGGCGCTAATGGGGCGTAAAGCAGCTAACGCCCAGGCGCAGCGCCGCCCACGCCTCCCGAAAAATTCAGCGGGAGGTTAGCGGCGGCGCCAGCCGGTAGCGCCCTGTGGCGCTGCGCCGCCGGCGATGACGTCATCGCCGTGCGCAGCACCCCGCTCGCGCTCCAGCCGCGATCTTCAGTGGCGCCCCCTGATTTACCGCCAGACGCTATGTCCGACGGGTTCAGGGAGGCGTACGTGCGGCCGGGGCGGCGATATTTAAAGGGGAGGTGGCAGGCGGCCATTTTTGTTGCTGGCCGCCTGCCAGCACCTGCCCCCGGCCCCCGTGAAGCCCCCCCACCGTGAAGTGCCGACTGCGCTCCAAGAGCCCGGCACTTCTCTTGAGTGCCGGGCTCTTTTGCCGGCACTCCCGATCCCTGGGGGCCCAGCTGGGCCCCGGTTCGCGCTGCGCAGGGTCCCTCCCCTTTAAGAAGGGGAGGAAGGCCTGCAATACCGCGGCGCGACGTGCCGCAGCGCCACGTAGCGCCAGGATATTCACTCGCAGCGCCCCAAGAGGGATGCGGGGTGCTTCCAGTGGCGCCCCGCTTCCCTCTTGGGGCGCAACCACTGAAGTTCCGGCGCGGGGCCGCTAATTTTTTCGGGGCGCTAAAAGTCGCGCCCCGGCGAGGTTAGCGCCCCAAATGGGGCGCGACTCAATTTTTACCCTCTGATGTTTGTATGCATCAGGCTGATCATGAATAGTTTGAAAAAAACATTTGTTTACAATATTTTTGCAAACCAGGCATGAAGTCAAATGTACATAAATGCTCCTCCAGGATATTTGCAGGATAACATTGTATACTGCTATTTAATCTCCTAAGGCATAATCACATATAATTGGTCAGTCCACAATAATTCAGGATGCTAGATGTACGCTGGTCATACAGCTTGTTAATAATTCCACGTATACTATAACAGTAGGTAAACAGTTGGGTTTACATCAGGTTGATACTTGTCAAACTATCCTCCATTTTCATGCTCAAGATTAATGCTAACAATGCATTTTTCTAAATAGAATTTTTGGCAGCCGCATAGTGAAGCTTTGAACGGACAATTTAAATTTCACATCTGAACACCTTAAAGGGATTTTCCCCAGGATGGATAGTAATTCTCATTCTGGCAAAGAACTATGTTTGAGAATTGGAAGACCACCCCAGTATCATTATCCCAAAGTTACCACTAAGAACGATCAAAAGATTATGCCAGTGTTGTTGCTGGCCTCTATTGATGGAAAAACTGATAATTTTGAAGAATGTGTAGAAAATGTTCAACAGTTGACTTGATTTTTTTTATCCGTGCCTGGGATGTGGGCGTCGATGGCACGGTCAGCATTTATTGCTTATCCCTAATTGCCCTTGAGAAGGTGGTGGTGAGCTGCCTTCTTGAACCACGCGCGTGAAGGTACTTCCATAGTGCTGTTAGGGAGGGAGTTCTAGGATTTTGACCCAGTGATGATGAAGGAATGGCGATATATTTCCAAGACAGGATGGTGCATGACTTGGACGGCAACTTGGAGGTGGTGCTGTTCCCAGGCACCTGCTGCCCTTGGCCTTCTAGGTGGTAAAGGTCGCAGGTTTGGGAGGTGCTGTCAAAGAAGCCTTGGCGAGTTGCTGCAGTGCATCTTGTAGATGGTACACACTGCAGCCATGGTGCGAGTGTTGTTAGAACTGCACGCATCCAGGCAAGTGGAGAATATTCCATCACACTCCTTACTTGTGCCTTGTAGATGGTGGAAAGGCTTTGGGGAGTCAGGACGTGAGACACTCGCCGCAGAATACCCAGCCTCTGACCTGCTCTTGTAGCCACATTATTTATGTGGCTGGTCCAGTTAAGTTTCTGGTTAATGGTGACCCCCAGGATATTGATGGTGGGGGATTTGGCAATGATAATGCCGTTGAATGTCAAGGGTCGATGGTTAGACTCTCTTGTTGGAGATAGTCTGCCACTTGTGTGGCATGAATGTTACTTGTTACTTATCAGCCCAAGCCTGAACGTCGTCCAGGTCTTGCGACATGCAGGCACGGACTGCTTCATTATCTGAGGAGTTGTGAATGGTGCTGACCACTGTGCAGTCATCAGCGAACATCCCCACGTCTGACCTTATGTTGGAGGGAAGGTAATTGATGAAGCAGCTGAAGATGGTTGGGCCTAGGACACTGCCGTGAGGAACTCCTGCAGCAATGTCCTGGGGCTGAGATGATTGACCTTCAATCACTACAAACATCTTCCTTTGTGCTAGGCATGACGCCAGCCAGGAGAGAGTTTTCCCCCTGACTCCCATTGACTTCAGTTTTACTAGGGCTCCTTGATGCCACATTCAGTCAAATGCTGCCTTGACGTCAAGAGCAGTCACTCTCACCTCACCTCTGGAATTCAGCTCTTTTGTCCATGTTTGGACTAAAGCTGTAATAAGGTCTGGAGCCGAGTGGTTCTGGCAGAATCCAAACTGAGCATTGGTGAGCAGGTTATTGGTGAGTGCCACTTGATAACACTGTCGACGGCACCTTTCATCACTTTGCTGATGATTGAGAGTAGACTGATGGGGCGGTAATTGGTCAGATTGGATTTGTCCTGCTTCTTGTGGACAGGACATACCTGGGCAGATTTCCAGGTTGTCGGGTAAATGTCATTGTTGTAGCTGTACTGGGACAGCTTGGCTAGAGGTGCGGCTAGTTCTGGAGCACAAGTCTTCAGCAAGACAGCCGGGATGTTGTCGGGGCCCATAGCCTTTGCTGTATCCAATGTGCTCAGCCATTTCTTAATATCATGTGAAATTAATCAAATTGGCTGAAGACTGGCTTCTGTGATGGTGGGGACCTCAGGAGGGGGCCGAGATGGATCATCGACTGGGCACTTCTGGATAAAAATGGTTGCAAACGCTTCAGCCTTGTCT
The DNA here is from genome assembly GCA_030390025.1 of Squalus acanthias. Taxonomy (NCBI): domain Eukaryota; kingdom Metazoa; phylum Chordata; class Chondrichthyes; order Squaliformes; family Squalidae; genus Squalus; species Squalus acanthias. The sequence continues at coordinate 101,720,734 of CM059432.1, forward strand.
TTTGCACTTGCGTGCTGGGTTCCGCCATCATTGAGGATGGGGATGTTCATGGAGCCTAATCCTCCCATTAGTTGTTTAATTGCCCGCCACCATTCATGACTGGATGTGGCAGGACTGCAGAGCTTTGATCTGATCCATTGGTTGTGGGATCACTTAGCTCTGTCTATAGCATGCTGCTTCTGCTGTTTAGCGTGTATGCATTCCTATGTTGCAGCTTCCCCAGGTTGGCACCTCATTTTTAGGTATGCCTGGTGCTGCTCCTGGCATGCTCTTCTGCACTCCTCATCGAACCAGGGTTGGTTCCCCTGGCTTGATGGTAATGGAAAAATGAGGGATATGCCGGGCCATGAGGTTACAGATTGTGGAGGAATACAATTCTGCTGCTGCTGATGGCCCACAACGCCTCATGGATACCTAGTTTTGAGTTGTTAGAACTGTTCTTAATCTATCCCATTTAGCACGGTGGCAGTGCCACACAACACGATGGAGGGTGTCCTCAGTGTGAAGATGGGTCTTTGTCTCCACAAGGACTGTGCGGTGGTCACTGCTACCAATGCTGCCATGGACAGATTCATCTGCGACAGGTAGATTGGTGAGGACGAGGTCAAGTAGGTTTTTCCCTTGTGTTGGTTCTCTCACCACCTGTCGCAGGCCCAGTCTGGCAGCTATGTCCTTCAGGACTCGGCCAGCTTGGCCAGCTTGGTCAGTAGTGGTGCTACTGAGCCACTCTTGGTGATGGACATTGAAGTCCCCCCACGCAGAGTACATTCTGTACCCTTGCTACCCTCACCTCTTTCAAGTGGTGTTCAACATGAAGGAGTACTGATTCATCAGCTGAGGAAGGGCTGTAGGTGGTAATCAGCAGGAGGTTTCCTTGCCCATGCTTGGCCTGAAGTTATGAGACTTCATGGGGTCCGGAATCAATGTCGAGGACTCCCAGATCTACTCCCTCCCAACTCTATACCACTGTGTCGCCACCTCTGGTGGGTCTGTCCTGTCGGTGGGACAAGACGCACCCAGGGATGGTGATGGAGGAGTCTGGGACATTGGCTGAAAGGTATGATTCTGTGAGTATGATTATGTCAGGGTGTTGCTTGACTAGTCTGTGGGACAGCGCTCCCAGTTTTGACATAAGTCCCCAGATGTTAGTGAGGAGGACTTTGCAGTGTCGACTGGGCTGGGTGTGCCGTCGTGTCTGAAGCCAGTGCCTAGGTTGATGCTGGTTTTATTCTTATTATTGTTTCCTGTAGCGGTTTTGTACAACTGAGTGGCTTCATAGGCCATTTCAGAGGCAGTTAAGAGTCAACCACATTACTGTGCGTCTGGAGTCACATATCGGCAAGGCAGATTTCCTTCCCTGAAGGACATTAGTGAACCAGATAGGTTTTTACGACAATCCGATAGATTTATGATCACCATTACTGATACTAGCTTTTTATTATTCCAGATTTATTTAATTAATTGAATTTAAATTCCCCAGCTGCCAGAGTAAAATTTAAACTCACGTCTCTGAATCATTAGTCCAAGCCTCTGGATTAGAAGTCCAGTAACATAACCACTATGCTACCTAGCCGTACCGTCATAATTTTATGTGCTGTGGAGCTAATGAAAGCAGATGTGATTAGTAGGCAAAAATTGGGTAGTTTGAGAAAGAACTAGCAATAATTTGGGCAAAATTAAGTTTAAGTTTAAGGTGTATTTAAAAAAAAACACCTTGGATAAATAGTAAAGTATTGAGATTATAAAAGTTCAAGATCCTAAGAAACGTTTTCTCTTGTTTGGAAAAATGCCATCTTTGAGACCAGTGATTACCATGGGGATTGCAGTATCAGAGATGTAAAATAAACATACCAGGAACAACAAGAAGGGAATGCTGAAAGTACAAGCAATTTCGTCCAGTTGATCGATGCCTGCTTCTTAACACATGTAAAGTAGAGTACAAGGACAGAAACTACACCAGCTAGAAGCTACATTTTCTGCGACTCAGTTGCACCGACTCACACAGAATAGTCAGCTGATTGGAAAATCATTAGTGCACGGCCCACAAATTTTTAACGAGCTAACCGCAGCAGGCAAGGCTCCACCAGAAAATTGAACCACTTGTATTGAACTGTTCATCAAAATTGACTAATAACATGGAAGTGGCTAAACACCTGGGTCTTTATTTAGTTACATGTTCTTGTAATACATAAAGACCAAGCCCATAAATAATAATACAGATGTGAAGTCTATAGAAAAGAAAGCTTTGGGGATATGATAAAGGTTTCAGGATGATAAGTAGGAGATAAAAGTCGAAACCAAATTATAGGAATTATATTTTAAATTAAAGAATATAGAAAAGGATATATATCCCTCTGAGAGAATAAGAGAAAAATAGCGATACAATAGTCGCTGGAGGGGCTGGGTCATACAAAAGGTATTCAATAAGTAATTAGAAGGGAAAAAGTTATTGGAGAAAAAAATTGTAGGTAACAGCAAGACAGAGCCAGACATATTTTAGTTACGTACAATTTAGACGGAGAGCTAAAGATCAGATTGGTAATTTCAGGTATAATTTATCTATAAATAAAATGCAAGAACAGGAAATGGCAACTGTGTCATTTTGGAGAAAAATCTGAAATTCAAGTAGAGATCAGTAAAACATACATTATAAAGAAACTCCCCAAATTAAATCTCTATGAGGCAGGTGGGCCAGCTGAGATATGCCCCACAATCCTCAAAGAAATGAGGGGGAAATATATGAGACCCTGATTAATATTTTAGGACCTCTTCAAATATAGGAAATACATTTGACAATTGGAGGAGAGTGTATTTTATCTCAATATTCAAACATGAATCAGGAAATTATAGATCAGTTAGTCTACCATCTGTAGTAAGCAAAATGCCTGAAATCATTTAATGGGCATTAACAATGTTCATTCAATGTGCACACAGTCCACAATGATTATTAGTCAGAATGCAGTTAGAAGCAATAGGATATGCCTCATAAATCTTTTCTGATTCTTTAAGGCAACTAAATTAGTGGTTGGAACAGGTTAAATTAGTGGTTGAGCGTCATCCGATGGATATGATATACTTCAATTTTCAAAATGTATCTACTAACGTTTCATGTCAGGCTTCTAAAGAATATTAAGGCTCATGGAACTAATAGAAAATTAACTGGTTTGCTTGAAAATTGATAGAACAGAAAATGGCGATAAATGGAAAATTCTTAGATTCTGGACAGTGACGAATGAAGATCAAACAGTGAATCTGTTCCTTGTCCCCTTTTCTTACACTATTTATAATCTACTGGTATTTTTACAAAATTTGCTGGTGTCCTGGTATGCTTAGGAAGTTATTTTAATTTATTCAAAGAAACCTGAATAAATTGATTACATGAACTAAAGAACAGGAAAGAAGGTTTATTGGAGCCCAATAGAAAATAATAGCTGGGAATTAGCGGTTAGCGGCAAAGCAAAGGCGTTGGTCCCGAAGAAAGCTGCCCACAGAGATCTGGTGCTCTCTGTGGCGAGAAATTTGCCTTTTTTGACATGTAAGTAATTGCAGCGCAGTATAGTGGGGATTCCCTAGTGTGGTCTGCTGTGTCGTCAACAAGCTGTCTAAGCAGCCAATCACATTGTAGAATTCTCACAGACAGGGAACCAGAAAATGAGGCCTGCTTTTATCCCAACTTTTAAAAAATGTTACAGAGAGCAAAATAAAGATTGGGGCTCTCACATGGGGATGAGGTAGAACTTGAAATATCATGAACAAACTTAAAAAAATTACATTTTTTAAAGGTTCTTAAAAATTGTAATTTTTGTCGTAATGGAGAAATTTAACACTCGACAAAATTAAAATTAGTTTTTCAGGGCCATAACATTTGTTTAGCAGTCAATATGCTGTCCAAACCCCAGTTATACCTAATCCAACAAGGCCTAACATTTAATGGGGCATTTAACAGCGATATTGCCACGGAAAAGCCCAAGTTTTTGTCAGTTTCACTAATTTCACTGATTGCTGGCTATGGGGGTGGGGGGGGAGGGTGGGGGGCGGGTGCGGCGGCACAGTGCAGCCAGTGTCAGAGCAGTGAATGACTGACCGCAAGCAACTTCAGGATTTCCATGTTTAGATGTGCATGCGCTAAATCCTGAAGTTTCAGTCAGTTTCAAAGAGGTAATAACGGCGAAAGCTATAAGCCCACCGTTATTACCCATCGCAAATTCCAGCCTAATACTGGAAACAGTATCTTGAAATGAGTGCATGACAAATGGGCTTCCATTAATAAAAATGAAAACAATTATTTGGATATGATTTCCATTCACTGAAGACAACCAATTCAATGTGAAGCTGTTAATCAAGTCTTGGAATATCTCTCAGTGGTATTTAATTACAGGTTAAAGCAAATTAATTTGGTTCTGCATAACTCATTGGTAAGGTCACATTTAGAATATTTTGTGCAATTTTGTTCAAAAGCATTTTGATACTTTGGACACTGCTCAACGCAAAGGGGAACTGAGGATTCCAACCCATGAAGTTTCATAGATCTGAATTTGTTTTCTTTGGAGGAAAGAAGATTGAGAAAGGATATGATTAGGGAAAGAGCATAAGAAAGAGCATAAGACTTTTAAAATGCTGAGGGAATTTAATGAGCAGGCTATTCAATTTGGACAATGATCTCAGACCTAGAGGAAAAATACAAAATGACCAAGTCTCAAGTGAGACTGAAGAATATATATGAAGTTGGTTCCATGTATCAACTCTCTTAAAAGGTTGCATTTATTGCCAACACCAGATTTCTGATTGGTCACCTTGGTGACAAGACACACATAGCAGTTTATCTGGAATGTGTAATTAGATCCTGACTGCCGAAGTAATCAAATACTTTGCAAAGTGTAATTTGAGCCATTCTGACTGCCAGGCTCCAGACAGAACAGAGCTCACATAGAACCGACAGGGTTAAGACCATCTTCCATCCCCCCAAATAAGTTCCTGTCCCCCAACATGTTCCTAACCTTCCTTCCAGCCCCCTAGTTTCTGACCTTTTCCCTCCCCGCCAAGTTCCTGACCTTCTCCCCTTGCCCAAGTTCCTGACCTTCCTCACCCCCCACCCCCGAGTTCCTGCACAAGTTCCTTGACCATCTCCGCAACCCCCACCACCCCCCCACCCTGAGTTCCTGACCTTCTCTCCCTACCCAAGTTCCTGACCTCTCCCCCCACCCACCCCCGGGTTCCTGACCTTCTCCCTCCCAACAAGTTCCTGGCCTTCCCCACCACCCCACTCCATAGATGGGGCATTGTGTGTGAGTCATGGATTGTTAACAGGTTTATTGGGTATGAAGTGAATAGTGACAGTGTCATGACTTCCGGATTTCGTCCAGTCCAATGATGTCACTTGCCACACACGCACCGAGCTTTCCGAGAAATCAACCAGGTCTGGGGGAGGAGAGGGAGAACATGGCGCGGATGTAAAGGGGGTGGGGTTAGAAGAATGTGATCCGTCTTACCATCTGGGTCACGCTCTCTCTCTCATCTCCCCCCTTTAGACCTGGATCATATTCTTTTCCCCATCCCCACTGTGCTCTCCGTGCTTTTTACCTGCCACCCCCCACGTTCCTGAACTTCTCTCCCCCCCACCCCTGAGTTCCTGACCTGCTCTCTCCCCCTCCTCTCTCTCCCCCCTCCAATTCCCTCTCTCTCCCCCCAGATTCTCCATCTCTCTCTCTCCCCTTTCTCCCAATCCTCTCTCTCTCCCCCTCCGATCCCCTCTCTCTCTCTCTCCCCTCTCTCTCCTCTCCGATCCTCTCTCTCGCCCCCCTTTCGATCCTCTCTCTTCCCCAGCCCCCCTCCCTCCCACCAACGGATCCCTGGACCTTCTCTGCATGCAGCCGAGAAAAGTGTGGCGCACAGTGCAGGCCGCAACTGTTGGGTACTGTGTATGCGCGGCCTCGGTAAACTGCACTTGCGCAGAGGGAGATCAGGTATGCAAGCGCGGCTCCGGAATACCGCGTACATGCGCAGAAGTTCACAAACACGTTCGTGCAGATAATCACTCCCCTTTTAAAAAGGCCTGGATAAATGCATCCATTAAAAAAATAACAACAACAACTTGCATTTATATAGCGCCTTTAATTAGAGGCATGCTGAAAATGCACATTGAGTGAAAGGATGAGAGTTTAGGAGGGATGACCAAATGCTTGATCAAAGAGGTGGGTTTCAAGGAGGGTCTTGAAGGAGGAGAGACAGATTAAAAGGCTGTGGGCTTTGAGGAGGAAATTGCAGCTGTCTGAAAGCAGGACCAAGAAATGGTAGGGAAAGGGAATGGGGCTACATAAAAGATCAGAAATGGAGGAAATTACAGAGATAGAAGCAGATAAAATCATGGGGAAATTTAAACATATAAACATAAGAATTTTGACGGATTGAAGATTAGTATAGAATAGGATACTAGCTGCAAAGTTTTGAATGAACTGGAGTTTATGGAAGGTGATGACTGGATGATTGACAAGAAGAACATCTTATCACAGTTTCAGGGCATCACAAAATGCTTCACAACCAATTAAATACTTCTGAAGAAGGGTCATCGACCTGAAACGTTAACTCTGTTTCTCTCTCCACAGATGCTGCCTGACCTGCTGAGTATTTCCAGCATTTTCTGTATTTATTTCAGATTTCCAGCATCCGCAGTATTTTGCTTTTGTAAATACTTCTGAAGGTTGGCAAACGCAGTAAGCAATTTGAACACAGTAAGGTCCTCAAAAAATAAATGAGCTGAATCACCACTTAATTTTATGTTGGCAGTATTGGTTCAGGTGCACAGGAACATAGGAACAGGAGCAGGTCATTTAGCCCCTCGAGGCTGTCCCACCATTCAGTGAGATCACGGCTGATCTTTGATCGAACTCCATATAGCCGCATTTGCCCATATCCTATTGGTTAACATAAATCTTATCAATCTCAGATTTAAAATTAACAATTGAACTAGCATCAACTGCTGTTTGCGGAAGAGAGTTCCAAACTTCTACGACCCTTTGCATGTAGAAGAGTTTCCTAACATCACTCCTGAAAGGCCTGGCTCTAATTTTTAGGCTATGTCCCCAAGTCCTAGGGCTAGAAATTCATTATAACCCAGGAATGGGCGGTATCTTTCGAAAAGTTTGAGAATTAGCACCAGGCGCTAATGCTTTAGACTGCACGCAAAATTCATTCTCACTGCTCAAAGAAATGATTGGGGCACTAAATCAAGTCTTAAAAGCCTAGCTCAGTGGTGTTACACTCAAAGGGTGGACCAATATCGGGTGCAGTCTAATTTCGACTCATTATTGCCACAGGCTCATCCCAGTACTTAAAGGGGAGGTTCATTGATACTGCAGCACCTCATTCTCAGCATTGCTGGCTGTGCAGCTGCCTCAGCAAGGAGAAGCACAACAAGAAGAAGGACCCTGAGGACTGAAAAAGGTGTGATCATGGCAGATCCACCTCAGTCGGGTGGTCAGGGTGATTGAATGCTTCAACAAATGCTACATACCACCATCTGTACCACAAGCTTCACACACTGCCCAAAGCACTACACCCCCAGCGCTCACCCACCAACAATCGCCACCTACCAACACTCACACCCACATCTTATGCCTTGCACACAATGACATCTATTCAACTATGGCAGGCACAAGGGTCATTAGTTATTAGAATGAATGATATGTTTCTGCATAAATTTATTAATGGAGTTTGCAATATTTTGTGGTCTCTCTCATTTCATCTTTGCGCCCAGGAGGACACTGTGATATGGCATGACACAGGGATGGTATGATGAGCATGTGGTGATCAAAAGGGATCTAGGGTTTAAATCATCCTGCTGTGAGGCTGGAGGTCTGTTTGGAGGAGGTGGCAGAGTTCTGTGACCACCATCTTGGTGATGCAGAGCCATCTAATACACAGCTCCTCACTTAATTGAAGGTAGGAGAAGTGCTGTCGGAATACCCTCGGAGGGTAAGGCCTCCTGGTGAGAGTCCTGATGTCCCTCCTCATCCCTTTGCGCACATGTTCCCGTATTTCTGGCTGCCTACGCTCCCTCCACCATAGATCCTAGAGGGTGAGGTGGCGCCAGTACAGCCCCCATTAATGTTGCCAAGTGCAGCAGTTTAAATCTTTGAACAAGAAATGTAGGCACTTTGCACTTGCCAGAACACTGCTGATAAAAAAGTACCTTGAAAGTGCTCATACAAAGTGATCCACTGGCTGAAACTGACAAGAAATCACTGAAACTAACCTGCCCTGACAGCTGCAAGTGATGAATGCGGATGCCTTTAAATAACATCCCTGGAGCCGGCGTCCTGCAGCTGTGTGCCTCCTCTCCCTGTCGCTGTCTGATCGAGGCGCTAAAGTAGGTGGCGAAAATCAATCTTTCAGATTGGGTGCCCAGTGTCTGACGTCATGATCTGCCTTGCGTTGAAGTCCCCGGCAGTACCTCATACCGGCGGTGCAATGGGGGGACCGGATTTGCCGTGCGTCACTGAATTCACCTCGCCCCAGCGCTACTGCATCAATACTAACGGAAGACTCTAACCAACTGAATTTTTCCCCCCTAGTCTCCGGAATCAGCGGAAATAGTTTCTCTCTATCAACCCTATCAATTCCCCTTAATATCTTGAAAACTTCGATCAAATCACCCCTTAACCTTCTAAATTCCAGGGAAATCAACCCTAGTTTGTGCAATCTCTCCTCAAAATTTAACTCTTGGAGTCCAGGTATCATTTGGTAAATCTATGCTATACTCCCTCCAAGGCCAATATATCGTTCCTAAGGTGTGGTGCTCAGAACTGCTCACAGTACTCCAGGTGTGGTCTAACCAGGGCTCTATACAGCTGCAGCATAACTTCTACCCCCTTGTATTCTAGTCCTCTAGATATAAAGGCCAGCATTCCATTCGCCTTCTTGATTATTTTCTGTGCCTGTTCATGACATTTTAATGATCTATGTACATGGACCCCCAACTCTCTTTGGACCTCCACTGTTGTTAGCTTTTCACCATTTCAAAAGTACTCTGATCTATCCTTTTTAGGTCCAAAGTGGATGACCTCACACTTGCCTACATTGAAATCCATTTGCCACAGTTTTGCCCATTCACTTAATCTGTCAATATCTCTTTGTAATTTTATGCTTCCATCTACACTGCCTACAATGCCGCCTATCTTTGTGTCATCGGCACACTTGGATATGTGGCTCTCTATCCCATCATCTAAGTTGTTAATAAATATGGTAAATAATTGAGGCCCCAACACAGATCCCTATGGGACACCACTAGTCACATCCTGCCAATGAGATTGCCTGCCCATTATCCCTACTCCCGGTCTCCTGCCAGGTCAATAATTTTCCTTCAATTCTATGAGCTTCAACTTTAGTTACAGTTTCTTATGAGGGACTTTATCAAATGCCTTCTGGAAGTCCATATAAATAACATCCATAAACATTCCCCTGTCCACTACTTTAGTTACCTCTTCATAAAATTGAATCAGGTTCGTCCTTTACAAATCCATGCTGACTCTCTCTGATCAGCTGAAAGTTTTCAAGGTGTTCAGGTCAGATTATTGGTCAATCCACTGAAAGAACTCCCTGCTCATTTTTAAATAGTGCCATGAGCTCTTTTGCATCCACCTGAACCACCAAAATAGGGGCCTCAGTTTAACCTCTCTTAAGTATGAGAAAGAAGAAGAAGATGAAGAAAAAGAACTTGCATCTATATATAATCAGAATTAAATAAGTTGAATGGTTAGATTGGAATTAATATACTGGCCTAGAAATTGGTTTGTGGCGGCTTGCCAGCGCAAACTGGATGCAGAAAACGATCCCTGCGCTAGAACGGGTAGGCCCAAGGCACATTCAATATTGGGTCTCAGGCTTCATTTACATGAGGCCAGCGAGCTGCAGATGCCTGCTGGACATCCCCAGGCAGCTTGCCAGCGAAGAGGATTTCAATTTCGGCTTACTGTGTCATCAACAGTGGCCCTCGGTAAGGTCTGGGAGATGGGGGAGAGCAATCGGGAGAGAGGAGGCGATAAGTACGGGGTAAACGATCGGGAGGATGGGACGATTGGGAGGGGGGGGGGGAAGCAATCATGAGGAAGGGAAAACGATCAGGAGGGTGGGGAAAGCGATCAGGAGGTGTTCGAGCAGGGTCGGCAACTGTCTTCGACACTGTAGTTGATCTGGGAGGAGCACACTTTTCCTCCTGGCTCTACATTTAGACAAGTATTTTCTTTTACAATCATAAAGGGAAGCAGCCTCCAGAGGTCCCTTTAAAAACTGATGGTTATGCCACATGTGGACCACCTTTTCCAGAATGCAACCGGTCCAGTACCGGCTGCATTCAGGCAGCGCAATTCTATGAACAGGGCCTAAAAAACAGGTGATAGGCCCCCTATTTGCATATGCAAAAGGCCTAGCACCTGTTTCAGGTGCTAGGCCTGGACACCCCTTTTTCTGCCTTTACCAATATGGCAGGTGGCACAGGTCCAGTGTATAATGAGTACGTGTGGCCTACCCACCATATTGAATGCTTAGGTGCCCATTTTGTGCCTGAAAAATGTGCGCAGCAGCATTGAATTTCTAGGCCGCTAAATTTTTGCTTGGTCACCTTCATTTCATTGATTTTTACCTACTTAGAGTTTTTTCCCCCCACAGAAGCTTGAGTAAAGAAGCATCCAGGGTAGGGCAAATTATACATGGTGTCTGATGGTAATAGGGTGAATTTACTTTTTCATTCTGTATTCCAGCATATTTTCAATGAAACTGTCCAAAATGTAAAGAAAAGATAGATGCTCCTGAAACATTGAATTTTTTTAAATACACAAACATCTGACAATATTTCCTAACTCTGCTGATAGGCAGTCCCTTGATCAATTGTAACAGGCTGAATAGGTAACTTGCTTTTGCTGAAATATTTAAATACACTTAAGCAAAATAGAATAAAATAGAAATGCATGGATGAAGTAATTAAGAACATAAGAAATAGGAGCAGGAATAGGCCATTTGGCCCTCGAGACTGCGCTGCCATTCACTAAGATCATGGCTGATCTTCTACCTCAACTCCACTTTCCTGCACTATCCCCATATCCCTTGATTCCCTTAATATCCAAAAATCTACCGATCTCTGTCTTGAATATACTCAACGACTAAGCCTCCACAGCCCTCTGGGGTAGAGAATTCCAACGATTCACCACCCTCTGAGTGAAGAAATTTCTCCTCATCTCAGTTCTAAATGGCCAACCCCTTATTCTGAGACTGTGACCCTTGGTTCTAGACTCCCCAGCCTGGGGAAACATCCACCCTGCATCTACCCTGTCAAGTCCTGTAACAATTGTGTATGTTTCAATGAGATCACCTCTCATTCTTCTAAACTCTAGAGAATATAGGCCTAGTCTACTCAATCTCTCCTCATAGGACAATCCCCCCATCCCAGGAACCAGTCTGGTGAACCTTCGTTGCACCCCCTCTATGGCAAGTATATCCTTCCTTAGGTAAGGAGACCAAAACTGTACACAAAATTGCAGGACAGATATTCAGCATCGTTTTTTCCGTCCACTGTTCTGTGAACGAGGTTATTATTATTCAACATCCATGCTGTGCAGAAAGGCACACAAGTGGATAATTAAATATCTCATCAAATTAAATCAAGTAGAAAGAAAAATTGAAAACCAATGTAAATATATGCAGAACTCTATTCTTTGCATGTCTCTCTCCTTTGGCTCTGTTCTGCATCTTTCTTCATGCCTATATCCATGATAAGTTCTGCTGTTATAGATCTTCTCTAACATGCTTGCTCCAATGCTTTTGATTTTCCCCTACACCTTTGTCCAATTGTTGACCTCCTTTCAAGAATTTGTTTTTATACTTTCTTATTATTTATACGCATAACATGTTTCGTTCATTAAAGTCCTCTTGTTCATAACAGCTTAATCACTGGAGGGTGCTGTACTTGTTTCTGAATCTGACTCTTTCCTGCCATTGCACCTATAATATCTTCATATCTCACATACTTCCCATTGAAGTCTGAGCTTAGCCACCTTGCCTATAGCTGTCATATCAATCCCAACAATTTAGGAAGAGTCTATATATTATTTCAACATGCCATAAGGTTGAGTCTAGTGTCATTTTGTTCCTCACACTTTGGCATCACCTAATTTCAGCTAATCAAGTCCAAGTGTGACACAAAAGTTTGCAACTGAGGAAAATGGGTGGCACAGTGGGTTCGATGCTGGCTTTTCACATTTGGGATCTGGATTTGAATGGAATGGAATGAAATGAATGATTGCTCACTGTAAGGGTCCTTTATAAAATGAGTTTGGTCAGTCTCTACCCAGTTTCTAGTGGACATAAACCTACAGAACATAACTGAGTGAGATTATCAATTAGTGACGAATTAGAAACAGTGAGGCCACAGGATGGCTGGTGTGGGAAATGGAAAAACATGTCACACTGGGCAGTAGGAATTGCTCTTGTGAAATTAGGGCTGAGGAACATTGATGGGGCAGAGTAGAGGAAGCTTCAATCTGCATCTGGCTTTGATATACCTGACCTGGAAGTGCTCGATGCTGACACTGGGCGCCTAAAACAGAAGTAGTTTCATTCCCCAGCATCAACATTCCTCACCTTGATGAACGCAAAAATGAAGGGTAAAAATAAATTTACATATATACAGGTCAAAGTCTGATAGATAAAATGCATGCTAGCTGCAACTTTATATATATATATATATAACATATAGATCATTTTTATCAGGAGAGACATGCTTAAGGAGGCTAATGTTTAGCATGGAAGCATTGGCAACACTGTGCCATCTCCTTCACGAAGGCCCCTGCTCAGCATACAGGGACTGCCAAAGTTGGCATGGTCCTCAATTTTTATGAATTGGGCTCCTTTGCATCTAGCTCGGTGCCAGCCACTTTGTTACCTATAGCTATATCAAAGAGATAACTGATTCATTATTCAGCAGGGCCAAAAGTTTCATCCCTTTTGCCACTGATCAATAGTGACAACATATGAGGGCAATACAATGCTACAGAACTATTGGTTTACCCAGAGTCCAGACAGCCACAGATTGCACCATGCTGTGCTCTATATGACCCAATTTTTTTTATATATCTCAAATTGGGCCCAGTTAGCAACCACTAGCACAGAATGCTTGCTTCACCTGATGCTCTCACAATGCTTTTGTTTTAAGGCAGTCATCTTCGCCATCCGTTTTTGAAGGGAATGTAGAGTGTATAGATGGTATCAGTGAGACCAAGACAATCATTGCAGTCATGGCTCATTACACCCAAGTACCAGTCGTGGACACAGAGCACAGATTCAATGAAGCTGACGCTACAACCAAAATTATGAAACCTAATCACATCGTGAAGCAATGATTCCCATGTCTAGACTGATCAAAGGTAGCTGTACAGTACAACCCCACCTTGGGTTTTCAGAGTAACTGTCATTGGTGCACGCTCTGTACCTTCTTCACCATGCTCAAACCACCTTGTCCCACATTGTGCTCCAAATATCGTTTGTTGCCATCTTTTGCTGAGCTCCTGCTGCATTGAAACCGATGGCGAACAAATAACACACTGTTCAAGTCAAGTACAAGACATTTATTTTCTATGTTATCTTGTATGTGAATGTTGGCAGTTTTGACTTAGCATGATGGTGACCCTTGGTTTTGTCTTATGTTTTAGAAGTTAACACCTAATCTACCACTCCGAAGTGACTTTCTTGTGGAAGGAGCATATTGGATGATTTCAGGGTTTCATGGAGAGCCTACTGTGATGACCCTAGCCCTCCCAGGCCTGTGCAGTGTGATGGACATGCATTTAAGTCAATGACATTGAGACTACGGTGATTGACTATTGCTTCTTGCTTTAAACTGCTCTCTCCCTTACCTGGTGTAATAGACACTTCTGAGGGGTGACCGTCAGTGTTATAATTTGAATGCCTTTTCTCCTGAGTTATTACAGGAGGGCTTGCAGTTCCTGTCCTGTTAAACTGGCTTTCCAAACACCTAAATATATACCAATATGATGAGTATTCAGCTTGCTTTACTTTCTGAACACTATTTAATTGCTTAACATGCTTCTAATTGTCAGCCTCCAAAATGCAGTTCACAGTCAATTTAAAGGATTGATTCTGGTCCCCTTTCATTTATTGGTCTATGTTGGAAAGATTGCCCACAAACTGAAAGCTGTAATATTTTGGGTTAACCAGTAGGAGGAAATTCTCTCAGAAACTTTTAGTAATCCACAGTTTATTTATGAATAATGCACCAACAACCATTTTGATGCTTTAATTATACAAATTTATCCAGAAGCATGACTCAATAAAGAGAGATGATCAGTCCTTTGTTAGCACCGAATACAGTCTGAATAATTCTGAACTGAGCTTTCAGCATTAAAATCAACTCTAATTTTAAAGTAATCTGTATGACTGTTTAAAACTATTTAACTGCTACAGTGCCACACTGGAGAAGTGAAAACACACATTGGGAGAAATTGAACAATGTTGCACCTGTTTTCTGGGGCATAAAATCAATACTAGGGGGGCAAATTTAGGGTTGTGATCTCCGGTGCCCCACCTCCCCTGGAAGGGCATTGATTGCCAAATTGGATGCTGGCAACTTCAAAAGGCTAGATTTTTCCAACCTCGGTGGGTCTGTGGTGGGTGACGTCCATGGCATGTGGAGATCCCGCATCTGTCTCGATCCCGGCCTCCAACAGGATTTTACGTAAATAAGGCTTGCGAGGTTCCCAGCCAATTAATAGGAAGAGGGTCTGATGACGCATCATCAGCCTGTTTCCTTAAAGGGGCCATGTCCAAAATGATTTTGACAGTTCTGCTGTCAGTGTTCTACATCATTGAGGTGCTGCAAACACTGATAAGCACTGCACAGAGGTGCACAGCGGCACCCAGGCTCGCCCATGACTCCTTCCATATGCACGCAGGGAGGTTCTCTTCCCTTTCCACGGGCAGAAGACACCTCCCCAGCACACCAACGCAGTCTGGTTGCACATTGCACAGGAGGGCACAAGCAGGATTGTCATCAGGAGGACCAGGCTGCAGTGGCGCAAACCTTTCAATGATCTCAGTAGATCACAAAACATTATTACAAAGTCAAACTCAGCCTCATCCTGCTGTGCCACTCATCACATCCTCATCTCTCTGCCATCCCTACCCTACTCCTGCACATCCTTACTCACACCAACCTTCCACCTCCAGCCATCCCTCTCTATCTACATTATCATTTCCCCATCTCACAAGCCACCCCTCACACTCACCCTCATCCTAGTCCACTCATATCAACTAACAAAACTCAAGGGTAGGCACTTGGGTGTTTTAGCCAATGTTCATGTAAACTTTCTGTTAATATGTTGTCAAGCATTGAAATCCTTATCATCACCACTTTACCTTTGGCCACCCATTTTGCACCGGAAATTGGAGCAAGATGAATTTCTCTCCCAATTCCATGGCCAGCCATTGAACAATATTGCAACCGCAATTCTTCTCACAAGCAGTCGTAAGCAATCATTATCCACTAATGAAAAACTAACTAAGTTACCTTGGTTTAAAAAAAATAAAGGGCTAGAAATTGGGTATCGCCCTGGTTGGGGCACTAACTTTAGAAAAGTAGGAAAAGTCACGCCAGGCGATCATGATTCTCTCTTGATGGGAAATTCCGCTTTAGCGCTCCAAGAGGGAAGTGGTGCACTAAATCAAGCGATAACCACTTCTCCTAGGGCGCTAAAGTCCGGAAGCAGGGTGGTAGTGGCAGAGCGCTGAACAATTTGGAGCGCATCGCTAACGGCATCAGAGGCTGCTTCCCTCGCTTAAAGGGAAGGGCCAGTGATGTTTCACAACCCACTTGTCGGCAGGTCTGCGTTGCAAGGCGACCTGCGCGACTGCCATTACAGCCCCAAACATTCTAGAAAGTGGAGGGCTTGGACATCTTGTAGCAATGAAGCGACCAAATATTTCAGCAGGAACCAGACTGCTGAAAATATTAAAGGTTGGCCTACCTGAAAACCCTTCCTTTTAAATTGCACTCCCCAAGCAGCTGGCGGAGTTGGCAACAACTCCTCTTCCTGCCGTTGTTCACGGCTGGCGATACAGCAGGGGGCAGAAGCCAATTTCACATCAGGGGCGGTAACGGGGCGCTGCACACTTGATGACGTCATGATCTGCGAGGCGCTCGAGGCCTAGGCGGTAAGAGGTAGTGCCAGCGCTAAACCGGAAATGAATTTCACGGGCGTCGCTGCATTTGCCGCGCCCAGTTGCTAACCCCTTAACGCCCCACCCCCCCCCCCCCCGGCGCTAACAGGAGGCGCTAAACAACTGAATTTCTCCCCAAAATTTGTTACAGATCCAAATTTATGTATAACTGCTTGTACTGTAAATGAAAGCTCTCAGCAAATTAAGTACATTTCAGAGCTTTACAAATTCTAATTCTGCATTTTATTCTTAAATAGTGGATGTTGTGAATGCAGGCATTTAAAGCACTATTACCAACTTCATGCCCGACGATGGAAATATCTGGTAGCTGAGGCTCTTATGGCACAAATTGTTTCACCCGCTGAAATCTCTACTTTGGGGATTTTCAATTACCTGAGAGTTGAAAAGCTATCTCACATGATCCCCGAGTGTATCAAACCAAATAGGCAATTTTAATAGGAGCTAGACGAAACGTGAGCAAGGTCCATCTAGTTCCCCTTCTACCATCCTGGTAGTCGAATGATACAATGATAATGGTGTTGTTGACGAATCATAGCAATCAATCTCATTCAATTAGTCTACAGCAGACCCAGAAATAACACAAGAAAAACCTCAGTGGCGGAGAGCTTTGCGAACCATAGGTCTAATGTCACAGTTTACCTCCCAAGCATGCTGCACTTTTCACATGTCATGTCTCAAATTACTTATATACTGTATCCCAAAATGCTATTTTCTGAATGAAATCTATCTAATTTGCCCTTGAATCAATACTCACTCACTGAAATATTGCTTCCGCTGATCATTTTTATAACATGCATTAAAATTAAATCTTTTTTTTTAAAGAAAAATACACCTCCATGTTATTTATAAGCAATGTTTTAAAATGAAGTGCAATAAAGTTGACACATGTGACTCCTTCATTGGCTGCTTATAAATCCAATTGTAGGCGTCTTCAGACCCAGGACTCTCAGACTGCCATGCAGCTGTTGGTTATTTAGACTTTTAAATTTCGACCGTTTTAAATGTTTACTGTTAGTTTGGCTTACTTAATTCAACTTTGTTAAAACTTCTAAATATTAGTTATTTCAACTTAACAATATTTTGAGTAATCGGTAATAGCTGCCCCCTGAGTTTATATGGAATGCAATTCTCTGACCTGATTCTTCCCTACTAACCATGTGACTGATAATATATTGTCTCGCACGGACCAATCAAAAAGGGATGATTTTTACCACTATTACCACTTGTACAAATACATAGATTGTATTTCAGTTAGAAATTCTAACAATCTTTAGAACAACCAATATTATAAATTGAATACTTTTCCTACCAACAAATGTACAACTGGTCCATTCAGAAATTCAGACAGAATATTTATTTTATAACAATCAACATGTACTTTATAAATGTTACATCTATGGCACTTATTCTCTGCAAAACCTCACTTCCAATTGTCATACTTTTGTAATTTTTTTGTCAACTTTTTCATTATAAATTCTATATCCATATTGTAATCGAAATTGCCTATGTAGACGTGTCACCCTATAATTACACCCTTCTTCCAGTGGTGATGCTGAAGCACTTCAGTTTTGCATCTCCCAGCCCCTCAGCTAGTACTGCGGAGAATCTCCTAAGCTCCAACCGACTCGACTTGTTTCCTACATTACAACTGTGACTACACTTCAAAATACTCTATTGGCTGTAAAGCGCCTTGGGACGTCCTGAGGTTCTGAAAGGCGCTACATAAATGCAAGTCTTTTTTTTTTTCCATTTATTTCTCTGCTTCTCAAATTGCCCTAAGTTTTGAGTTTAACTATAAATAATAATAATAAATCAAAGTATTATCTAAAAAGAAAGACCTGAAGTATGACTTTAAAATGGAGACTGAATTATGTCTGCATGCAATAGTTGAATAATCCTTCCATGCTCTAACCCAACTACACATTTGTCTTAAACTTGACCCCTACCCCATGCAATTCCACAAGGATATCTGTTTTTATACTATAATAACTTCTGTTTTGATATCATCTGTTACAAGTGCAGGGTAGCAATAGGGGTAATAATAACCAGAGTGTGACAGGAAGGGACAGAGTGTACAAACATAAGAGTGTACCAGCAAATAGGGCCAGAGTAGGGAAAAATGTTCAAAAGACAAAATTGAAGGCTCTTTATCTGAATGCACGCAGCATTTGTAACAAGATAGATGAATTGACGGCACAAATCGAAATAAATGGGTATGATCTGATAGCCATTACAGAGATGTGGTTGCAAGGTTACCAAGGCTGGGAACTGAATATTCAGGGGTATTTGACATTTCGGAAGGATAGGCATATAGGAAAAGGAGGTGGGGTAGCTCTGTTAATTAAGGATGAGATCAGTATAGTAGTGAGAAATGATCTTGGCTCAGAAGATCAAGATGCAGAATCAGTTTGGGTGGAGATAAGAAATACAAAGGGAAAGAAGTCACTGGTGGGAGTAGTCTATAAGCCCCCCTAACAATAGCTATAAATCAAGAAATAATGGGGGCTTGTAATGGGCGATTATAATCTTCATATCGATTGGACAAATCAAATTGGCAATGGTAGCCTTGAGGACGAGTTCATAGAGTATATTCGGGACAGTTTCTTAGAACAATACGTTGTGGAATCGACCAGGGAACAGGCTATTTTAGATCTGGTAATGTGTAATGAGACAGGGTTAATTAATGATCTCATAGTACAGGATCCTCCAGGGAAGAGTGATATAACATGATAGAGTCATAGCATAAAGTCGACTGGGAAAATAGATTAAATGGTAAGACGGTAGATAAGCAGTGGCAGACATTTAAGGAGATATTTCATAACTCTCAACAAAGATATAATCCAGTAAGAAAGAAAGACTATGAGAAGGATGAACCATCCGTGGCTAACTAAGAAAGTTAAGGATGGTATCAAATTGAAAGAAAAGGCAAACAATGTTGCGAAGGTCAGCGGTAGGCCAGAAGATTCGGAAATTTTTTAGAAACCAGCAAAAGATGACTAAAAAATTATAAAGAGGGAGAAAATAGATTATGAGAGTAAACTAGCAAGAAATGTAAAAACAGACAGTAAGAGCTTCTACAAGTATATAAAAAGGAAGAGAGTAGCTAAAGTAAACGTTGGTCCCTTAGAGGATGAGACTTGGGAATTAATAATGGGAAACAAGGAGACTTTGAACAAATCTTTTGTATCTGTCTTCATGGTAGAAAACACTAAAAGCTTCCCAATAATAGTAGATAATCAAGGGGCAAAAGGGAGGGAGCAATTTTAAACAATCACTATCACTAGAGAAAATGTACTAGGCAAACTAATGGGACTAAAGGCTGACAAGTCCCCTGGTCCTGATGGCCTGCATCCCAGGGTCTTAAAAGAGGTGATTGCAGAGATAGTGGATGCATTGGTTGTGATCTTACAAAATTCCCTAGATTCTGGAAAGGTCCCAACAGATTGGAAAACTACTAATGTAACGCCCCTATTCAAGAAAGGAGGGAGACAGAAAGCAGGAAACTATAGGCCGGTTAGCCTAACATCTGTCATTGGGAAAATGCTGGAATCCATTATTAAGGGAGTAGTAGCAGGACATTTAGAAAATCATAATACAATCAAGCAGAGTCAAAATGGTTTTATGAAAGGGAAGTCGTGTTTGACAAATTTATTAGAGTTCTTTGAGGATGTAACGAGTAGGGTGGATCAAGGGGAACCAGTAAATGTTGTGTATTGATTTCCATAGGCATTCTCTAAGGTGCCACATAAAAGGTTACTGCACAAAATAAGAGCTCACGGTGTTGGGGGTAATATATTAGCATGGATAGAGGATTGGCTAACTAACAGAAAACAGAGAGTCGGGATAAATGGATCATTTTCAGGTTGGCAAACTGTAACTAGCGAAGTGCCACAGGGATCAGTGCTGGGGCCGCAACTATTTACAATCTATATTACTGACTTGGATGAAGTGACTGAGTGTACTATAGCCAAATTTGCTGACGATACAAAGATAGGTGGGAAAGCGGGTGCACATCCCGCCCCCAACCCGCCTCCATGCCATCTTGCCAGGAGGCAGGTAGCCGATCCGCGCTGGGTCCCATCTCCTGGAGGCGGGAAGGGGATTACAGCCACTTAACTGCCTGTTAACAGGCAGTTAAGAGGATTATCCCCATTTTTCCAAGAGAGGCGCGGGCTTCCCGATGTCGGGAAACCCCGCCAGGGTCACTGAGGTGAGTAATGGGTCTGCGGGGGTCGGAGGGATGCAAAAGTGCGCTGTGAAGGTAAGTGATGGGTGCAAGTGTGGAGAGGTAAGTATGTGAAGTGAGTGGAAAGTGATAGAAAATGCTTACTTAACCTTTGTTTCTTCCTGCAGGCTTCAATAGTTGGGGATACAGAGGGTCTTGCATCTCACCGTCAGAGATGACAGATGGCTGCTGCATTCTCCAATGCAACAACCATCTAATTTCTGCTAAAGAAAAAGGTTTGATGAGTCTTGAATACAAGGACTCATCAAACAACATAGAATGTCAGTGTTTGACAGCTTCACAGAGCTGTCAAACGATGACAATTCATCTGTCAAAACTTTTTGACAGATGAAACGTCATACGCTGACGTTCTCTGTAACCGGCTTCTCCTTAATTGGTCTGCTAAGCCCACTGGGCAGGCTTAACAAGGTCAATCAAGGGAAAATAGCGTGGGTTGGCCACAAGACGATGGAGGCGGGACAACGACCCGACAAGCAGCAGTCCCGCCTCCAACGCACCCCCATTGGCAAAATTGCCCCCAAAGAGGCTGCAAAGGGATATAGATAGGCTACGTTGTGAAGGAATAAGCCATATAACCTATTCAGAAAAATACACCATTGTATGAAAGAATTCTGGCCTTATTAAAACGTGACAAACTGGGTTTGGAAATCTAGAAACCGAACTATGAAAAAGCTGTGATAGCATTCTGGCTATTGAGATAAGATAGTTGTTGACACCGAATCAATAACCTTACTGAAACAGAAGGTTAAAGGCTCCTGACAGGCTGACCTTTGGGAACAAGACAATGGTTCACCCTGTACAAGGTTTTCTAATTTACACTTCGTAAAGAAGCACAAACATCTGCCTTCGTAAAAATGACATTAAGTAAAACGCACCTGCATTTACACCGTTTTTTATGGTAAACTTAGAACACCTAGAGAAGAGACATAATTCTGTAATGCTACCAGCTGCGGTGACTGTAAGAATTGCAGGGGTCAGCATAAAAATGACTAGAGATAATTAGCTTACATCAGCAGAAAACCTTAAAGGAAATACCACTGGAAAAGGGTATAAATATTGAACTCTCAAATGGGATAGTAGACTCGCTGTAAAGGGGCAAAGCGATTCTCAGCTTCAGAGGTGGTTCTGTAAGTTTCCAACTCTTTGTATCTCGGGGATCAAAGGTACTGTATTTGACTTTGGTAGATATCCTGCAGAAAACTAAGAACTCTAAAACTGCGAAGTTAAGATTTGAGAGTAAGGTTCTCTGATAATAGAATTGTAAGCTTTCTCTTTTTGGAACTGTTAATGTTGTGATTGACTCACCAACTGTAAATTACATGTCAGTTCTTTAATAAATCTATATATTTTTAGAATTGTCTCACATAAGACTTCTGTATCAAACTCGCAAACTCAATTTCTGTACACTCTTTGGTGAGGAGTTGCAGAATTCTGGGGAAGTTTCCAGACCCTCATAATATCCGGAATGTTACAGTCTAGCTAAACTTATTAAAAGTGCTATCTGGAGGACGGTAACATTTTCAGGTTGTTCCTTTCCTTTAGGGAGAGATAGTCCAGACCTTTAGACCCAATTAAGCGTCTTTAGGATTCGGCTACCTCAAATTTTAGTTGAAAGTGAACGTCTGAGGAATACACCTGATCTGGGGTAGCCCTAAAGGGGCTAGGACTAGTAATTATCCTTTCAATATGAGTGGGCAAACATTTGGCAGATGGAATATAATGTGGGAAAATGTGAGGTTATCCACCTTGGTAGGAAGAATAGAAAAGCAAAATATTATTTAAATGGAGAGAGGCTACAGAATGCTGCGGTACAGAAGGATCTGGGTGTCCTCGCACATGAAACACAAAATGTTAGCATGCAGGTACAGCAAGTAATTAGGTAGGCAAATGGAATGTTGGCCTTTATTGTTAGGGGGCTGGAGTATAAAAGTAGGGAAGTCTTGCTACAACTGTACAGAGCGTTGGTGAGACTACACCTGGAGTACTGCATACAGTTTTGGTCACCTTATTTAAGGAGGGATATACTTGCATTGGAGGGTGTTCAGCGAAGGTTCACTAGGTTGATTCCTGAGATGAGGAAAGGTTGAGCAGGTTGGGCCTATACTCATTGGAGTTTAGAAGAATGAGAGTTGATCTTATTGAAACACATAGGGGGAAAAATTAGGTCGCGCCCCATTTGGGGCGCAAATATTGTCTGGACGCAAATATTAGCGCCTGGCGCTAATTATCGGCACTGACTGGAAACTTCACTTTTACCGCCCCGGGAGGTGAGTGGAGCGCTAAATCAGGCGCTGCACACCTGTCTTAAGGCGCAAAGGCCAAGGAGTGAGGTGCTAACTCAGAGCGCTGGCGAAGCTCATGTAATGTCAGTCAGCAATGGAACACACACACAATGGCACGGGCCAGTTCTTAAAGGGGATGGTTAATCTTGCTTTCCATCCACATCCTGTTCATTGCAGCCTTGAATCTCGGCCTGGAGAGACTTGCACATCAAATGTGCTGGAAAGAACAATGGAGAGTACCAGGCAAAGAGCTCAGAGTGCAGCTCCCACAGTCTCTGCTAAATCGATACAAGGAATGGCAAATCAAAATGAACCTGCAAAGTGCTGCTCAGTACCCAAAACTCCTTCACACAACGTTGAATCTCTCCAGAAGTCTCTCCCTCTCGCTCTCAGAATGCGTAGTTCAAAAATGCCACCAACAATAAAAGACAGGAAGAGGCCCCCTTTAAATAGCGCCCCCCCCCAGCCCCACAGCGATTGATAGCGTTCCAGTCTTCTGGTCGTTGGATGCGCCAGGTGGTAAGGCAGGGGGCGCCACTCAATTTCCGCTCCGGGGCGCCACAAGGGCGTTGCACCATGGAATGACGTCACAATCTGCGCGCGCAGGTGGTCGCAGCGGTAAAGTTTAGCGCCGCCGCACAATCTCTAGTTAAGTTCCCGAGCGGCGCAAACATCGCTGCGCCTGGGCGTTAGCGGCTTTGCGCCCCATTAGCGCCCTCTTAAGGCGCTAACGGGAGGCGCAACCAACTGAATTTTTACCCCATAAGGTTCTGAGGGGGCTTGATAGGGTAGATGCTGAGAGGATGTTGCCCCTTGTGGTAGAATCTAGAACTACGGGGCATAGTTTCAGGATAAGGGGTCGCCCATTTAAGACAGAGATGAGGAGGAATTTCTTCTCTCAGAGGGTCATAAATCTTTAGAATTCTCTACCCCAGATTGCTATGGAGTCTGAGTCAATGAATATATTAAAGGCTGAGATAGACAGATATTTGAGCTACAGGGGAGTCAAGGGTTATGGGGAACAGGCAGGCAAGTGGAAATGAGGCCAAGTTCAGATCAGCCATGATGTTATTGAATGGTGGAGCAGGCTCGAGGGGCCGAATGGCCTACTCCTGCTCATATTTCTTATGTTCTTATGTTAAGTTGTGTATTAAATGGGTAATACCCTTTGTATCCAACTCATGAAGAAGACCTCAATAACTCATAAGTGATGCTGTCATTCATGAGTGATGTAGTGCCTCTCACTCAAGGATGAATATATTCGTCTACAGTCTATGTATTTATGTGAAATAATTAATATTTTATTTTCATGTATCTAATCATGCCATAAAATATTATTGAATATGATTTACAGATAAAGTTTTAGTACTGTGATTTATTTAGATGAAATCAAATCCTTGGGGGCGATTTTCACACTGGAGGTGGGCTTCGGTTTGGGTGGGATCGAAACCCGCCTCCACTGATAATTTTGAAAAAATTGCGATTTTCTCCTGATTGGCCACTTGATTTCAGAGGTGTGGGTTGCTCTTGGTCAATTAGTGTTTTGGGACTGAAACTCGCCCCTGCTGACATCACTTTTCCAGCCTCATTTAAGGGCTGCTTGCTGCCTTGGATCCTTCCACTGGATTTCTGCCAATGCTGCACCACTTGCAACATATTTTGAGAAACCACTATGTCCAATTCCAAGGCAAGGGCCTCCCCAAGGTTCTCGGATGAAGCGCTGCAAATGTTGGTTAAGGGGGTGACAGCTAGCAGGGAGGTGTTCTTCCACTCATCTTGGAGGAAGAGGCCTCCTAAAGAAACCAAGGCTGTGTGGGTTCAGCTGGCAAGGGATATAACCTCCAGATCTGTGTGCAGATTGGGTGAATGTTTATGTGTATTGATGAAATGCCATCCCTGTTAGAAAGCATTAAAATGATTTGATGGGAAAATATTGACGTCATGGCATCTGTTCTTTCACCTTAGGCAGCTCCACATTGTGGGCTCTGCGACACTTGCGTTGTCAGGTTTGTGGCCAGAGTGAAAGGAGGCCAGAGAGTCATGTCCATTGTCTATGATGTCTTAAGATGGAGCCAAGGACATGTGCCAACTTGGGCAACCTATGCAAATCTGGCCAGGATAAGTTCATCCCTTGCATCACGGGCAGCCATGTGCTCGCGTGCTGCCGCTGCTGCTGGTCGATAGACTGCTGCTCTCTCCTCCTCCTCCTCCTGCTGCTCCTCCCCCTCCTGCTCCTCCTCCTCCTCCTCCTCCTCATCCTCATCTGACAAGGGCTGGAACTGAGCCGCTTGCTCATCAAGAAGCTGCAAGCCACGACGCTGTGCGATGTTGTGCAGTGCACAGTAGACCACGACCAATCTGAAGACCCTGTATGGTGTATACTGCAAGGCTCCACCTGATTGGTCAAGGCATCAGAAGTGCATCTTCAACAACCCAATGGTTTGCTCGATGATGGACCTGGTCAAAGTGTGGCTGGCGTTGTAGTGCTCTTCAGCCTCGTTAGCTGGCCTCCTAATCAGAGTCATTAGCCACTTCTTCAGGGGGTAGCCTTTGTCACCAAGGAGCCATCCGTTAAGTTGGTTTGGCGGATTGAGAAGCGGAGGAACACTAGAGTTCCGCAGGATGAAAGAGTCACGGCAACTACCACAGAAATTGGTGCAAACATGCAAGAACTCCTTCTTGTGGTTACACACCAGCTGTACGTTGAGGGAGTGGAAGCCCTTTCAGTTGACAGAGATAGCTGGGTTGTGATGGGGTGCCACCTGTGTGCAGTCTATGAGGCCCTGCACCATTTGCATGCCTGCCATATTTGCAAAGCCAACCGAACGCACGGTTATACTTGCTTGATCCCTTGAGAACTGGATGTAATTGTGGGCCTCAGTGAAAAGGGCATCGACAACCTGCGTGATGCAACTGTGGGCGGCTGACTGGGAGATGCCGCTGATGTCTGCTGATGATCCCTGGAAGGAGCCTGAGGCAAAGAAGTTGAGTGAGGTGGTGACTTTGACAGCCACTGGTAAGGGGTGTCCACCCGTTCCTCTGGGCACTAGGTCTTGCTGCAGCAGTCCGCAGATCTCTCGGACAACCTCTCACGAAAGTCTCAGCCTCCTTTGGCACTGCTGCTCACTCATGTTGAGGTAGCTCATCCTCTGTCTGTAAACCCTCTGTTGGGGGTATCTCCTGCGGCGAGGTGCCTCGATGCGCTGGCGCCTTCTGCCCTGTGCAGCATCAGGTGGCTGAGCAGGAGGTTGGGGCTCCTGCTGCTGTTGCTGCTGAGCTGCCTGGTTCTGCTGCTGCCGTGGATGCTCCTCATCCGAATCTGAGGTCCATGGTGAAAGAAAATGAATGGTTCCCATGCTGCTTACAGATGCCTCTGTTAGGGAAGCGCTTATTGCAAGCGGGGAGAGGGCCTTCCAAGGAGGTCCGGCAGTTGATAGATTCAAGCTGCAGCACCTCCAACTTCGGAAGGCCTTCTAAAAGTGCTCAAAGACCTTTTAAAGCAAAGTTCTGCCACCTGCAACTGATCCCTGATGAAATCTCCGATTTAATGTTTGAGCTGCAGCTGTGAGGAGGCCACCCACTTGTCAACCCACCAGGTTTAGCTGGCGTGGTTTAGGAGGGTCGTGGAACACGCTGAAATGGTCGAAAAATAACGAGGGCCTCTCAAAATAGGCTTAGAGAGGCCCTTAACGAGCATTTCAGCCGCTTACCAAGCTCTCTGGCCAGCTGGAGGTGGGACCATTTCCCGCCCTGCAAAACCGGCACTGGCAAAATTGCGCGGAGGCGGGTTGGAGGTGGGTTCTGAACTCACACTCATTTTTCCTGATTTTCCCGCCTCCAAACCTGCCTTCTCAGGGCTGAGAAAATCACCCCCCTTGTGCCCAAACTAATATATTTTTAAAGCACTTTCTCAGGCCCTGCTGCACCTCCACTCATGATTGGAAATTAATTGTAAAAGTTCCAATATCACCAGTTCGTCTATATTTTTGTAATGGAAAAAGAAGAAATCCAAAGCTATGCAGACAAAGTCAGGGCCTCTGAGGACTGGCTACAGGGGACTAAAGGTGAAATTATGGAAACTGAATTCAGTACAGCTCCACCTCACCATAAACAAAACAAATGAGCAAGACCTACCAAAATGTCTGACTTCTGTAAGGAGTGGGAAAGCCCTAGATTTCAATTTACTCACATGGTGAAAGCTGCAGCAACATCTCCCATCTGCCCAAATATATGATGAAGTATTCGCTATGTTTGTTGATACTGGCAAATTATTTATGCTCCAGGAATTTTCTCTGTGCTAATACTGCGATATACACTTCAGGACCTTATTAATTAAGCTAAAATTTCCCATAGGCTATTTTGTCAGATGACAGCATTATGTAAATCTCTGATTCATTTCCTGAAGATTATTTAAATCCATCTGTCATTTCTTTCTGGTGAAGTATTAATTTGTGGGATAAATATCCAATTCATGGTGTTGATTGTTTTAATCATTGTGTTAGATTACACTGCATTTGAAATTCTATGAATTCATACAAGAATAGTGTGGCAGTTTCAATGCCAAGAAAGCAAGTTGTGCAGAGGACTCAAAGAACCTGCAAAGGGATAATAGACAGGCTAAGTGAGTGGGCAACCATTTGACAGATGGAGTATAATGTGGGAAAGTGCAAGGTTATACACTTTGGCAGGAAAAATAAAAAAGCAAATTATTATTTAATGGAGAGAGACTACAAAATGCTACAGTTCAGAGGGACCTGGGGGTCCTTGTGCATGAAACACAACAAGTTAGCATATCGGTACAGCAAGTAATCAAAAAGGCAAATGGAATGTTGGCCTTTATTTCAAAGGAGTTGGAGTATAAAAGCAGGGAAGTCCTGCTACAACTGTATAGGGTATTGGTGAGACCACACCTTGAGTACTGCGTACAGTTTTGGTCTCCTTATTTAAGGAAGGATATACTTGCATTGGAGGCAGTTCAGAGACGATTCAGTAGGTTAATTCCAGAGATGAGGGGGTTGACTTATGAGGAAAGGTTGAGCAGGCGGGACCTATACTCATTGGAATTTAGAAGAATGAGAGGTGATCTTATTGAAACATATAAGATACTGAGGGGGCACGATAAGGTAGATGCAGAGAGGATGTTTCCCCTCGTGGGGAAATCTAGAACGCGGGGGCACAGTTTCAGAATAAAGGGTCGCCCTTTTAGAACTGAGATGAGGAGGAATTTCTTCTCTAAGAGGGTCGTAAATCTGTGGAATTCTCTGCCCCAGAGAGTTGTGGAGGCTGGGTCATTAAATACATTTAAGGTGGAGATAGACAAATGTTTGCAAAATAAGGGAGTGAAGGGTTATGGGGAGTGGGCAGGGAAGTGGCTTTGAGCCCAAGATCAGCCATGATCTTATTGAATGGTGGAGCAGGCTCGAGGGGCCTAGTGGCCTATTCCTGCTCCTATTTCTTATGTTCTTGTGTTCTTATAAGAAATCCCTATCAGGTGACAAGTGCAATTATAAAAACAGTACTAGGGTTGTGTCCTCTCTGCCCATCTGACGCCATCGTAACTCTGGCCCATTTTTCTGATTCAGGGTTAATTGACGCAGGCTCTCAGCTGGATTCTCACCACCAATAGGAAGCTGCCACAGCAACAGAGGCCATTTGGTCAGTGCGACAGTGGGACTGCACCTGCAGCAACCCAAAGTGGCAGAGAGGGTCAATAAAATCAGGAAAAATATTTCCTACTAAAAAGCAAGAACAAACTCGCAAGTGACAACACATCATGGATGAACAAAGAAATAAGGGCAACATTGAAACTAAAGAAAAAGGCAAACACTAAGTACACAGACAACAAAGGAGAGGATGACAAAAGGGAATACAACAGGTTAGGAAAGAAGTCAAAAAAGCAATTAGAAGGCAAAGAGAAACTACAAAATTAAATTTTCAAGAGTTATATAAAAAGAAATAGTGAAGTATTCTACAGACACATAAATAACAGAGAAATCAAGATAGGGACAGGGCCACTAAGGGATGCACATGACAAGCTCACAGGTAATGATAGCAAAATGGCAGAAATATTAAATCATTACTTTTCCTCGGTATTTAACAGGGAGACTAACATGATGGACATGACATTAGAAGAAGAGATCAAAAAAGATATAAAGACATTCAAGACAGAAAGCGGGGAGATAATCGATAAACCAATCAAACTTAGAGAGGATAAAACCCCTGGTCTGGATGGATTGCATCCGTGCATATTAAAATAAGTTTGGGAAGAGATAGCAAAGGCACTATTACATATATATATATATCAAGATTCAGTCGAAAAAGGAATAGTGCCAGAGGACTGGCAGACAGCTAATGTGATTCCTATATATAAAAAGGGAGATAGAGCGAGTGCAGAGAACTAGAGCGCAATTAGCTTAACGTCGGTGGTAGGAAAGATAATGGAATCCTTGCTCAAAGATGTAATAGAAAAGTATCTAGAAACTGAAAATATAATAAAGAGTAGTCAGCATGGATTTTAAAAGGGAAGACCATGTTTGACCAAACTTATTGAATTCTTTGAAGAAGTAACAGAAAGGGTAGATAAGGGTAATACAGCAGACGTAATGTATTTGGATTCCCAAAAGGCTTTCAATAAAGGTACCACATAGTAGATTCATAAGTAAGGTCAGAACATGTGGAGTCAGAGGACAAGTAGGGGACTTAGGGTGAAAGGTAGCATAGTGGTGATGTTACTGGACTAATAATCTGTGAGTTCAAATCCCACCGCGGCAGCTGGGGAATTTAAATTCAGTTAATTAAATAAATCTGGAATAAAAAGCTAGTATCGGTAATGGTAACCATGAAACTATCGGATTGTCGTAAAAACCCATCTGGTTCACTAATGTCCTTTAGGAAAGAAAATCTGCCATCCTTACCCGGTCTGACCTACATGTGACTCCAGAGCCACAGCAACTGGTTGACTCTTAAATGCCTTCTGTGGCTTAGTAAGCCATTCAGTTGTCAAGAAGGCGGCTCACCACCACCTTCTCAATGGCAATTAGGGATGGGCAATAAATGCTGGCTTTGCCAGCAACGCCCACATCCCGTGAATGAAATAAAGTAGCAGAATGGAGAGCAAGTTGGCTACAAAGCAGAAAACAAGTGAGTTGGGGTTACTCAGACTGGCAAAAGGTGGGAAGTGGTGTTCCACAAGGCTCAGTGCTGGGACCACTGCTGTTTACCATTTACATAAATGATTTGGACTCAGGAATCGGAAGCACAATTTCAAAATTTGCAGACGACACCAAATTGGGGGGTATAGTTAATACAGAGGAGGACTGCAACAAAATATAAGAAGACATTAATAAACTTGCAGAATGGGCATGTAATTAGCAAATGAACTTCAATATAGATAAGTGTGAGGCATTTCATTTTGGTAGGAAGAATTTTGTCAGCGCTCAGAGTGCGGGTTTGGAGGCGGGTCCGCTGTCAAAAATCGAAATGATTGACAGTGGGTTAGGAACCCGCTCTGAATCCGCCTGCATGTAAGTTTCCAAAGTGTCGGGTCTGCGATTTCAGAACAGACTCGACACCAAGCGACGGGGGAGGCATTTAAGATAGTTAAATGCTTGTTAACTACTATTTTACAAGCCTATTTCTATTTTCCCACCTTTTTAACAGGGTTCACGTCATTCGGAGATCACATCAGGTAAGTAGGTCGGGTTCTCTATATCTCCCCATTGCTGTGAATAGGTGACAGCTGCAAAAGTGGTTTGACAGCTGGTCACTTTCCAATGTCAGAAGCTTGAGCCTTCAGGATTTGAAAGACACTTTTGAGCTTTGTGCAGTTTGGAAGTGTTTGGAGTAAACTCTCTATCCACTATCACCTCCTTGGAGCAAGCTCTCTTATCATTGACAGATCGCTTCTGTCATCCCAACTTCAGCTGCCATCTATTCCAGCAACATTGGTGCCCTTAAAAAAATCTCACCTTGGTCCTCTGAATCCCTCCAGGATCAGCCCCAACACCAACATCACCAGGCACACCAACATCACCAACAACAATACCAACCTTCTCTGCAATCACCTGATTCTGCACAGAACACAGGGCATCAGCACCCAACCACATTGCTGCCCGGGAGGCCAGCGATGGCATCACCATAGCCAGACTTGATGCTGTACACCCTGGCTGACACATGATGCACCAGGTTGACACCACCCCACACCAGCACCATAAAGCATCCCTACAATGACCAAGCCATTCCTTTTCACACTCATCACAATTGGGGGGTGGGGGGGGGGGGGGAGGCGGGGGGCGGAAGTTATGTCTGAACATTCACTGGAACTCACGAAGACACTTCCAAAGGTGAGCACAGATCTGTCCAATAAGGTAAAGTCTTGAAAATATAGATTTCAATGTTTGACAAACATTAACACAAACGTCACATGAACAGTGGCTAAACCACCCAGGTGCCTACCCTTGTGTGTTATTAATTCGTATGCTTGTAGTAGTTGAGGTTGAGTGTGAGGGATGACTAGTGAGATGGGAAGTGATAATGTAGATAGAGAGGGATGGGTGGAGGTGCAAGGTAAGTTGGTGAGAGTAAAAATGTGCAGGAGTAGGGTAGTGATGTGGATGTGATGAGTGGCACAGCAGGATGAGGTTGAGTGTGGCTTGGCAGTATGTTTCGTGATCTGCTCAGATCATTGAAAGGTTTGCGCCACTGCAGCCTGGTCCTCCTGACGACATCCCTGCTTGTGCCCTCCTGTGCAATGTGCAACCAGGTTGCGTTGATATCCTGGGGAGGTCTGTTCCGCCCATGGGAAGGGAAGAGAACCTCCCTCCAAGCATATGGAGGGAGTCATGGGAGAGCCTGGGTGCAGCCGTGCACCTTTGTGCGGTGCTCGTTAGTGATTGCAGCACCTCAATACTGTAGAATACGGACAGCAGAACTGTCAAGATCAATTTGGACATGGTCCTTTAAGGAAACCGGCTGATGAAGTGTCATCAAATGACACGTCATCAAATGACGTCATCAGACCTGCTTCCTGTTAATTTGCCGGGAACCTCGCAGGGTGGGCTTAACAAGCCCAATCTGGGGAAAATCCTTAAAACAGAGCGGCTGGAGCCGCAAGCAGGACCGGGACCCACCAATAACCTCTCCCGCCACGATCCCACCTCCGATGGCGAAATCACGGCCTAATTATCTAAATGGGGTAGAGGAGCAGATGGATCTGGGGGTACGGATACACAAATTACTAAATGTAGCAACGCAGGTTAATAAGGCCATTTTTTTTTAAAAGCACTGGGGTTCATTTCTAGAGGGATAAAATTGAAAAGTGGAGAAGTTATGTGAAACTTGTACAGAACCTTGGAGTACTATGAATAGTTCTAGTCTTCATATTATAAAAAGGATGTAGAGGACTGGAAAAGGTGCAAGAATGATTTACGAGAATTATACCAGAACGGAGAGGTTATACCCATCCGGAAAAATTGAACAAGCTGGGGCTCATTTCTCTAGAAAAGAGAAGACTGAAAGGTGACCTGATAGAAGTCTTTAATATTATGAAAGGGTTTGATAGGGTAGACATAGAGAAGATGTTTCCGCTTGTGGGGTAGACCAAAGCTAGGGGCCATAAATATAAGATAGTCACTAATAAATTCAATAGGTAATTCAGGAGAAACTTCTTTACCCAGGGACTGGTTAGAATGTGGAACTCGCTACCACAAGCAGTAGTTAACCAACTAGCATAGATACATTTAAAGGGAATCTAGATAAACACATGAGGGAGAAAGGAATAGAGGGATATGTTGATGGAGTTAGATGAAGTAGGGTGAGAGGAGGCTTGTGTGAAGCATAAACACTGGCATGGACCTGTTGGGCCGAATGGCCTGTTTCTGTGTTGTAACTGCTATGTAAGACATTTAAAGGGACAGGAGAGGTAGAGAGGGCATTTAATGATAGAATCAAAGAATGATACAACACAGAAGCCCATTCGGCCCAAATTGCTTGTGCTGGCTCTTTGGTAGAGCTATTCAATTAATCCTGTTCCACTGCTCTTACCCCATAGCCCTGTAATTGTTTTCCCTTCGAGTATTTATCCAATTCTCTTTTGAATGTTACCATTGAATCTGCTTCCACCACCCTTTCCACAACAACTCGCTGTGTATAAAAAATGTTTCCTCATCTCGGCTCTGGTACTGTTGCCAATCACCTTAAATCTGTGTCCTCTGGTTAACGACCCTTCTGCCACTGTAAACAGTTTCTCCTTACTTTATCAAAACCATTCATGATTTTGAACACCTCTATCAAATCTTCTCGTAACCTTCTCTGCTCCAAGGAGAATAACCCCAGCTTTTCCAATCTCTCCACATAACTGAAATCCCTCATCCCTGGTACCATTCTAGTAAATCACTTCTGCAGGGGTCCTTCCATGAACGTGCTGACTTTTTCTGCAGTCCCATGAACATGATCCTGGTTGGATTTTACCCTTCTTTAGTTCAGGGGTACGGACATTGTGCATTGTTAACTCTATATTACCTCTTTAAGTGCCTTACATAGTATTTACAGCACAGAAACAGGCCATTTGACCTAACAGGTCCATGCTGGTGTTTATGCTTAATGGAGGAGAAGAGATAGAGAGGCACTTAAAGGAGCCCCAAAGAAGAATTTCAGATGAGAGTTTTAAAGCCAACACTGAGGCCTACAAAGATAAGTCTTTGGGCTATACTGAAGGGAGAGGAGCCCACTACTAGGCCACTCCATTGTGACACTTGAGCAGAAGGAACACTGTTGAACAGCAGGAAAACCTTCTGGGATCCCAGGCCCCGCTTCCTCACTGGCATTTGTATGCTGCATGAAGGGAAAGGGCAGCCAATGGGAGTGGTGGGGAGGGAAATTAAGGTCAGGACAGGGAGTTGGCGATGGACTGTGAAGGAAAAAGCCATATAACCTATTCAGAAAAATACACCATTCTATGAAAGAATTCTGGCCTTATTAAAACATGACAAACTGGGTCTGGAAATCTAGAAACCTAACTATGAAAAAGCTGTGAAAGCATTCTGGCCATAGAGATAAGATAGTTGTTGACACTGAATCAATAACCTTATTGAAACAGAAGGCTAAACGCTCCAGTAGTCTGAATCTTTGGGAACAAGACAATAGTTCACCCTGTACAAGGTGTTCTAACTTACATTTTGTAAAGGAGCACATAAAATTAAGAAACATCTGCCTTCGTAAAAATGACATCAAGTAAAACGCACCTGCTGTTACACTGTTTTTTATGGTAAACTTAGAACACCTAGAGAAGAGACATAATTCTGTAATGCTACCAGCTGAGGTGACTGTAAGAATTGCAGGGGTCAGCAGAAAAATGACTAGAGATAATTAGCTTACATCAGCAGAAAACCTTACAGGAAATACCACTGGAAAAGGGTATAAATATTGAACTCTCAAATGAGATAGTAGACTCGCTTTAAAGGGGCAAGGTGATTCTCGACTTCAGAGGTGGCTCTGTAAGTCTCCAACTCTTTGTACCTCGGGGATCAAAGGTACTGTATTTGAGTTTGGTGGATATCCTGTAGAAAACTAAGAACTGTAAAACTGTAGCGAAGTTAAGATTTGAGAGTAAGGTTCTCTGATAATAGAATTGTAAGCTTTCTCTTTTTGGAACTGTTAATGTTGCGATTGACTCACCAACTGTAAATTACATGTTGGTTCTTTAATAAATCTATATATTTTTAGAATTGTCTCACATAAGACTTCTGTATCAAACTCGGAAACTTAATTTCTGTACACTCTTTGGTGAGGAGTTGCAGAATTCTGAGGGAGTTTTCCGGACCCTCATAATATCCAGAAAGTTACAGTCTAGCTAAACTTATTAAAAGTGCTATCTGGAGAATGGTAACATTTTCAGGTTGTTCCTTTCCTTTAGGGAGAGATAGTCCGGACCTTTAGACCCAATTAAGCGTCTTTAGGATTCGGCTACCTCAAACTTTAGTTGAAAGTGAATGTCTGAGGAATACGTCTGATCTGGGGTAACCCTAAAGGGGCTAGGACTAGTAATTATCCCTTCAGGACCTCACAGTCCAATTTTGCCCCATCCACCACTATCTCACCTGATTTTGGGTGAGAATTCAGATGAAAATCTGACAACTAGAATTATGGTTAATGAATCTTTTTGGACCTACACTTTGCATTTCTGCAGACATTCTGACACTGAGTTTATTATCAGATAATGGGAGATTTATTTTGTTCATGGAACAACCAATAATTTTCTCACTCACTAAGAGAAAGGTGTAATTGTGAGCACCAGATGACTGTAATTTCAGCTTTAGTTATAAGTGTTTTGTTAAAAGGTTAAACAGTAGATATTTGTAGTCGTAGATAATCATACCATGTAGACACATTTGAGATTTCTCTCGTAACATATTGACGGCAGGACAGTTATTATCAGAAAGTTGCTCGTCACATCTGAAATCTCTTTGGGAAGTTGAGGGTGGACCCAAGTTCCATCAAAAAGCGACAACTAAATGAGCATCTGCTTCTGCTCCTAAGGCCTTGGAGAATGACATGCCATAGGAACAGGAGTAGGCTATTCAGCCCATCGAGCCTGTTCTGCCATTCAATTGGATCATGGCAGATCTGTATCTTAACTCCTTCTGCCTGCCTTGGTTCTATAACCCTTAATACCTTTGTTTGACACCAGGCCAGAGATTTTCTGGAAGTCTCATAACTCTACCAAGTCTATTGACTCCACAGATTGGCCTGTGTGTAAAACAAATAGAAAAGACTTAAATCAGCACTCAACCAGAGGGTGAATTGACTGCTCGCTGCTCCAAGAAGGGGTCAGAATTCTGAATTGTTCTCAGTGATGTTCAATCTGTTATCAGTTTAAAGAGGTTATACGCTTTGTTATTCTATCTTTCAACTGGTAGAGTTAATAAAGCTTACATCTGTCAATATTATTGTGCTGCTTTGACTAAAGAAGTTAAGTCTTGTCATGCTGGGTTAAGCTGATCGCAGCTACAGCTGTGTTATAATTCGGAGAGCTGAGTTTTGCGGCTATACTTATGATGACTAAGTTGAGAACTGTATGATTGTAATATGCTGTAGAGGCACTTAAATAGCTTGTTAGTATTATGAAGTGTATTGTGACAAGTCCTTAATGTAAAAGGTTCAGAAGAAAAGGACATGGGATTGCTTCATGGTAAGTCTGTGAGTGTAGCTCGTGGCAAACAATATAGTTCGGGCTTTGGTAACCCCGGTTTACTAATTCCGATAAAAATATAGGCATGAATATAAAACAATATTCCCACTTCATTCTCATCCAATTTTTTGCTAAAATGTAGCCTTTGCTTTAAGGTAAGCTCATTTAAATTGATAATTCTTATCTCTCCCGCACTGTAACTTTGACAATGATTACTTGTGATCACATTTTGGGTATTTTGTAGCGCGTTATGTGACCATATTACAATGTTAAATATTGCTGCTTATGATATTCTGCTTATAACACCACACTAACTCTGCTGGTACAAGTTGATTACCTTATTCAGAAAAAAAGACTGCATGTTCTTTGGTTATACAGGAAACTCTTTTAACCGACACCTAAATATCCGGAAATCTCTCTTACCCGGCAAAATTCAGGAGTAGGTTCAGGTAAGATTTACTATATATTAGTGGCCGTGTAACCGGGGTTCCTGGATCTGTGGCCGTGTAACCGGGGTTCCTGCACCTGTGGCCGTGCACCAGGGACTCCTGGATCTGTGGCCGTGTAACCGGGACTCCTGTACAAGTGCCGTGTAACCGGGGCTCCTGCACCTGTGGCCGTGTACGGGGCTCTCGTACCTTGGTAAGTATACCTCTCTGTAATCCGGACTTTTTGATCAACCGGCACCATGCCGGTCCCGTCGGTGCCGGTTAATAAAGAGTTTCCTGTACTGTGATTTAAAGAAAGAACTTGCACTGAGATAGTGCCTTTCATGACCTCAGGATGTCCGAAAGTGCTTTACAGCCAATGAAGTACTTTTTGAAGCGTAGTCACTGTAGTAATGTAGGAAACGCGGCTGCCAATTTGCATACAACATGATCCCACAAACAGCAATGGGCTAAATGACCAGATCATCTGTTTTTAGTGATGTTGGTTGAGCAATAAATATTGGCCAGAACACCAGGGAAACTCCCCTGCTCTTCTTCGAATAGTGCCATGGGATCTTTTAGGCTCACCTGAGAGGGCAGATGGAGCTTCGGCGTAACGTCCCATTCGAAAGCCGGCACCTCCAACAGCGTAGCACTTCCTCTTTACTGCACTGGAATTTCAGCCTAGAATATTTGCTCAAGTCTTACACCTAAAGCAGCATGGCAAAAATCATAGTGAAGAGCAGCCAAATCTCACAGTGAACTGGCTCCACTGAGACCTGCCAAAGAAATTGGTACTGCAGGTGTGCTGTTGTTTCAGTTCTATAAAAAGCTGAAGCCCAGTGCATAACATATCACAATTGAATGACATCCTGGCCCAGGTGTCCTGCTTTAGTGGAATTGGGGTGCAGCTCCGCATGATAAAACTTCTAGTCGCCACACAGATGCACACACTTGACCCTCTGATCTTCCAGACTCTAAGTTAGCTGTGGCTCAATAGGTAGCATTCTCGCCTCCGAGTCAGAAGGTTGTGGTTTTCAGCCCCTCTCCAACGACTTGGGCACAAAATCTAGGCTGACACTCCAGTGCAGTACCGAGGGAGTGCTGCACTGTCGAAGGTGCCGTCTTTCGAATGAGGCGTTAAACTGAGGCCCTGTCTGCTCTCTCAGCTGGATGTAAAAGAGCCCATGGCACTATTTCGAAGAAGAGCAGAGGAGTTATCCCCAGTGTCCTGGCCAATATTTATCCCTCAACCAAAATCACTAAAACAGATTATCTGGTCATTATTTAATTGCTGTTTGTGGGATCTTGCTGTGTGCAAATTAGCTGCTGCGTTTCTCTACATTACAACAGTGACTACACTTCAAAAGTAAAACACTTTGGGACATCCTGATGTGTGAAAAGCTCTATATGAATGCAAGTCTTTTCTTCTTTCTTTTAAATATTTTTGGTGTTTTCCTCAGTCTTTTGCCAAGGAGTTTACCAGGTGTGATTTTTTTTAATTTGGGCACTCTGGCCCCATAGCAACACTGGGCACCAGAAAGAACAAACCATGCTCTGCCCTTGATACAAATGACAGAAAATACATCAGATGACTTATTGTCCATTATTTGCATATGTTTACAATATGCACATCCAGATATGCAACCATGAGAGGTGTATTATAAGCCAAGTATTCCTTCCTGTGGGAAATCAGAGGGATGGAAAAGTGAAGAGGGATGCAGCAGAGTGCATTCCTAACCCATTTCCTGCTCTGTTTCCAACAAAAAGCCAGTGGAGTGAGGGCGGGAAATCCCAGCCCCAAATCGACATGGTGGCCGATGTCAAATCTCTGGGGCAAGTACACTCATGGCTGTAAGTAGATGTAACATATGTGCAGCTGGTTTGTACTTTTCGGGGGAAAAATTCAGCTGCTTGCGCCTCCCGTTAGCGCCTTAAGAGGGCGCTAATGGGGCGTAAAGCAGCTAACGCCCAGGCGCAGCGCCGCCCACGCCTCCCGTAAAATTCAGCGGGAGGTTAGCGGCGGCGCCAGCTGGTAGCGCCCTGTGGCGCTGCGCCGCCGGCGATGACGTCATCGCCGTGCGCAGCACCCCGCTCGCGCTCCAGCCGCGATCTTCAGTCGCGCCCCCTGATTTACCGCCAGACGCTATGTCCGACGGGTTCAGGGAGGCGTACGTGCGGCCGGGGCGGCGATAGTTAAAGGGGAGGTGGCAGGCGGCCATTTTTGTTGCTGGCCGCCTGCCAGCACCTGCCCCCGTTGCTGTCCCCGGCCCCCGTGAAGCCCCCCCACCGTGAAGTGCTGGCTGCGCTCCAAGAGCCCGGCACTTCTCTTGAGTGCCGGGCTCTTTTGCCGGCACTCCCGATCCCTGGGGGCCCAGCTGGGCCCCGGTTCGCGCTGCGCAGGGTCCCTCCCCTTTAAGAAGGGGAGGAAGGCCTGCAGTACCGCGGCGCGACGTGCCGCAGCGCCTGGCGCTGCGGCACGTAGCGCCAGGATATTCCCTCGCAGCGCCCCAAGAGGGATGCGGGGTGCTTCCAGTGGCGCCCCGCTTCCCTCTTGGGGCGCAACCACTGAAGTTCCGGCGCGGGGCCGCTAATTTTTTCGGGGCGCTAAAAGTCACACCCCGGCGAGGTTAGCGCCCCAAATGGGGCGCGACTCAATTTTTACCCCGATTGGGTTCTCCAGCTCTAATTTCCTACAAAATTAAGAGCTCTAATACAAATGTATAAGCATGTACAAGACATAACATGGTATATAGGTGGCAAGTCTTGTATTGGATTTGGGGCATAGTATCAGCAGTTGTGTGGAACTGAAGAAAGACTAAAAAAGTCACCTCTTTGATAGATCTCAGTGGCAGTAGTGGAACTAATTCAGTGTGAAGCTTGGCCTATAACTTTTTGCAATGAATTTCTACTGCATTAGGTGTACTCAGATTTTTTTTTTAAAGAGCGCTTTATAAATAAAAGGCATTTTTGTTGTTGGTTTACAAAACAAAGGGCAAAGATAAAGTTGAAGCCTCCCACTTTCCCATTATGGACATGAATGCATGGAGGAGAGGTATTACAATGTTTATTTCTTTTTTCACATTAAAAGTTATAGCCAAAGATGTCTATCATAAAAAGAAAAAAAAACAACCATTTGAAATTGTACTCGACTACAATGTTGCTTTATTATGCAACTACCAAAGTTATGCAGTGCAATAACACAAGCATCTACTGGACTGACATTTTGCTCTGTTACATTTGAAACTCTGTTGAAATTGTTAAAATGTTCAGATTTTGTTGCCATAACTTATCTAGCACACAGAATTATCTTTGCCATAATTCACCAATGACAACATTATCACTGAACAATATTTCACAGATGCCATTTTGAATGCACATGACATTTAACTAATTTCCTTTTTCATCTCATTTATTATGGTTGGCAGCTGTGAATAATATCCAATACTGATGTTCCCAGGATATTGATTTTCTGTGACTTTCTTGACAGTTATGTCAAATAAAAGAAATTAATCAATCTATTTCAATCAACCCTTAAAATATTGGTAAATTCTTCCATGTATCAACTATACAAAAGGCCAGCAACTATTGTTATAACAATCATTAGAAGGACATAAAATATTACGGTGGTTTGCCATAATGGCCTTATCACAGATGTAGGCCACTAATTTTGAAATATAAAGTATAACATTTTAGAGTTATTTAATGATTGTAAACACATTTGGTTATTAAAATTAATGAAAAAAGCTGCACAAAATTATTTCAAGTATCATACACAGAAGACACATGATGAAGACCGAAGGGATATTAAGTATATCCCATGAATAGGCTGGTGTGATCATTTATACATAACAAAGATGCAAGTGAGTTATGGTAAGTAAAACAAATGGGATACAAATAGAGATCCACACTGTATACACCATGTTAGATATGTAATTCAAATGATAAGAACTAGATGAAAGATGCTCACTTTAAATGCAAACTAACTAGTAATTATGAGCTGTGGTCTTGTTCTGGTGATTTCACCGTGAATGAATTTTTTGCTGTCTGTTATTTGTTGTCAATTATGATACCATCTCCCAGCAATAAAAAAGGTATTTCATGGAGATGATGCAATAAATATCCTTAGCACATGGGATAACAGATGGCTTGGAATGTATTCTAAGGCAGTAACATATTGAGGTGTTCAGATAATGAAGTGCGAGTGATTTATCAATGTCACCTCAATGCCCAAGATGCATTACTGCTTTAAAACACACTCTTATTCACCCTAATACAGCTATAGTTATCATTCGCTAATAAGGGAAATCAGTCAGCTAAGCTGAGCAATAAGTTACCTCAAGTGAAAAAATGATAGATGAAATTAACCTATGAGACACAAACTCCAGTGATACTGTACAACTAGACTCTTCTCACAACGAAGAAGACTTTTTAAACAAAAAGTTGGCCGAATGACATGGGAAAATATCGTACCTTTAATTATCCACCTAAAACACCAGAACAGGAAATCAGCCTGACTTCAGGAACAGTTCTTGACTTTAGTGCAATACTAGTGCTAGCATGGAACAGTTGGATTGTAGGTTCAAGCCTCTGAACACAAAATATAATTTGGCACTTCAGTACTGTACTGAAGCAGTACTGCGCTTTCAGAGATATTATCCTTCGGAAGTGACATTCATCTTCAGCCTGCTCTGATAGTTCTGGTTCAAGTTGACATTAAAGATGCCATGGCACTATTTAAAGAAGAGGAGAGTGTCCTTCTGGCAAAGATTCCTCTCTCACTTATTGATTTTCTTCTCATAAACCCTACCTGTCGCAGATATGCCTCCCCACAATAGCATTGGTAGTAATAAGCACTGCATAGTCACTGCAGGAATCACCCTCACCCTAACTAAATTGCTCCAGTGCAACAATGACAATGATATCTACCCAACAATGTGAAAATTTGCTGAGTTATGTGCTATCCATTTTCTGGAAAATTGTGGCATACCTATGGCGGCATTACACTGTTATTTTATGAAGGAATTTGTGCGTAACTGATTTCTGATGGTTTTACCCTGAAATATTGGTCTGTGCAAATTTCCTCTATCATTTCACTTCCGAGATACATCCACCAAATCCCTCTGACGCTCATTTACATAGCTCTGCCCCCCATGCAAAAGATGAACTGAGGCGAGTTTCCTGGATTTACATGAATAATATGCTGATTAGATTGGCAGTTTGATAATTATGTTCTTTGTAATTTTGTTTTAATTTTTCTTACTGAGACCTGCACTTTACTTAACCAAAACGCTGTGAGCCTCAGTGCACTCAAACATTTTCCAACCCCCGACCACCACCTGTTCAGAAGGACTAACCAGCTAGAATTGCCTTTCCAAGGGGCATATCCCTGTTGTGCATAAAAACAGAAGAGGAAGAGGAGCAGCAGAGGTAAGAGACTCGGAGAGTGAGGTATCTTAGCAGAAGGTAACAACAGAGTGCAATTGTTAGCACAGCAACACAATGGCTGGAAAATTCCTCAGAGGTGTTCTCACTTAGATGGAGATGCGGCAGAAATTTTTAATCTTTAAAATTAGGAAGAGGTAGATGTAGAGAAAAAGCTTCCACTTGTGGGGGAGTCTAAAAGCAGGGGTCATAAAAATAAAATAGTTACTAATAAATCCAATAACAAATTCAGGAGAATTTTTTTTACTCAGAGTGGTGAAAATGTGGAACCAGCTACCATATGGAATGGTTGAGGCAAATAGTATAGATGCATTTAATGGGAAGCTAGATAAGTACATGAGGGAGGAAAGAATAGATGATTAAGTTGATAGGGTGAGATGAAGTAAGGTGCAAGGAGGCTTGTGTGGAGTATAAACACCAGAATAGACCTGCTGGGCCAAAAGGGCTGTTTCTGTGCTGTAAATACTGTGTAATTCTATGTAGAAACTCTGTGGGTTTCCTTCACACTTCTGGCGAAGTAATACCGGCAGAGGAGGAGCAGCTGCAAGGAATTTTCTGGCCAAAATTGCATCTGATAGAGATGTACCCTCAGAAGGTAAATCAGAATGAGTCAGACTTTAACAATGTTAACATTGTGCCAGATTTTTCTGGAGCAGGACATATCACGGCATGTCCTGTTAGACCTACAATTGCACGTTTAGGTTTTAAAAACTTTTGTCCACAAAGTTGCTGGAAGTGCGAGCTGATAATGGCGCAGCGAGGGCAACAGGGCATCTGGGACCCTGGTGAACAATGGGACAAACAGTGTATCTCCTTAACCAATGAGATTTAAGAATTGTGAAATAAAGAAAGGACTAAGAGGGAGGGTGAATTCGAGTGGGTAAATTCAATGTTAAATCAGGTACAGAAAGAGAAATAAAGAGAAGGGAAAAAAGATTGAATTAAGGGAGTGAAAAAAAGGGACAGAAAGGAAAAGTAAGAAAAAACATTCAAAAATGTAAAATTTGACATTTTTAAAATCTGCTAAAACTATTCACAACAAGAAATGAAACTCCACATTTATAATTGTTTATTTTCTGGGCAAGAGATGTTGATTGGCAGTCATTAACAATTATCATGCTGTTAAAAGGGTACTTATGCTGATAATTACTAGACTTAACTTTCTGTGGTGCGTTTAATGACCAATTAATGTGCAAATACAGCAACTTCATGAAAATGACGGGGAGGTCAAGCAAGAGATGTTGTTTTCATGAAGGTAACGGTGGAGCGGCGCAAATC
This sequence comes from Squalus acanthias, assembly GCA_030390025.1. Classification (NCBI taxonomy): domain Eukaryota; kingdom Metazoa; phylum Chordata; class Chondrichthyes; order Squaliformes; family Squalidae; genus Squalus; species Squalus acanthias. The sequence continues at coordinate 101,763,841 of CM059432.1, forward strand.
GGCCAGCAACTTGTGCCAATTCACAATTCACGGGGTATCTTTTACTCGCTCCAATTTGCTGGACCATTTGTGCATTAATAATGGTGTGCGTCATTCAGACGCCGTTATTTTTTTCAGCAAAATCGGTCCCAATGGCTTTTTGACACTAGTGTTGGATGCTGCCCAAATTGACACTATGGTGAAGGTGTGCAAATTAATCTTTGTTCCTGTACATAGCAACAGAGCCGCTGCCTTTTCATTTGCATGTAGAAATGAAAGGCTAAATCAGGAATAAGTTCCTCTCCAGTAGGCCTGGTAGTAAAATGTCATGGATCTCAACTGGACAATTGTAAAGTCAAACCCAGATTTATTTGAGTTTCCCACTTCCTTACCCTCATCACGCAAGTTTTGGTGGTTCTTCCCAAACCACTAAATGATGCAGCACTGCTGCTATGAAACATCAGTATGCTCTAATTCACACTCCACACATACACATCAATGGCATAACAGACAAATGGAGTATGTGTAAAATTAGCTCCTAGAGTTGTACACAAATGGGCAACAATTGGTGGCACTGCATTTGTGCTTGTTTTACGCTTGTTTGTACAAATGAGCGCTGCAGGATATTGAGCGTAAGTTCGTTTCACCAAGATCAGTACAGAAATTGGTGTAAGTTTTGGCTTAATTTCTGTGCAAGTGCGATTCAGGATATTTGGGGCCAATAAAGCTAACCCAGTCAATTACTGCCCTACCAACCTCCTCCCAATCATCAGCAAAATGATGGAATGAGTCACAGTAGTGCCATCAAATGACATTTACACACCACTAACTGCCAGAACCTCTCAGCTCCAGACCTCACCATAGCCTTGATCCAGGAGAGGTGAGACACCAAGGAGCCTGAGCAAAACTGAGGTCTTTGAGTATCAAAGGGCTGGAGTTACTCCTAATAGAAAAAGAAGACCGTTATGGTTGTCAAACGCCAATCATTGCAGCCCCAGGACATTGCTGCAAGAATTTCTCAAAGCAGATCCCTGGCCCAACCATCTTCAAAGTATCAATGCATTACTTATCATGCTACCTGTTCTCTATAATTCTCAATTATTAATAGGTGCCTCACAATTAATAGCCATGACATTGTCAACCACTGACTACAATAACCCATGATTCTTATGGATTGTCTAAGTTACTTGTAAGAGGGTGGACGTCCAAAAGGCTGCTTTAAAAACTGAATCAATTTATTTTTGACAAATGTATTTGCAAATACGTTATAAATCATTTTTTGAGTGCCTGAAAATGATTTATAATGCATTACATTTTCAACTCTGTTTTTTACCTTCACTCTGGTGATGAAAGTGATAGTGCTCACTGTGAAAAGGTCATTGTCAATCCAAGTCCACAATTCTTCACACCACCAATGTAATCACCAAGGAGAAGGTAAAAAGTATATATACATATTTAAATATACACTAAAGTGTTTTGCGCTCAAATGTAATCACAGTCCATGCTTAAGTTACAAGTATATATATTCCTCTTCAATCATGTAGCAAAGATTAATAAGTCAGACACCACAATTTCATACAAGATTCCCCAAGTAAAAATAACCTCCACTCCCCCACAAAAAAATTATCTACCTCTTCAATAAAATGAGATATTCATATTCATTTCAGTGACATCCTCTAATATTGGGCCATTAATTCAGTACTTTATTTTATACATTCGATAACTCCAGTATTTACGGCTGTTTCCTTTCTCCCTGTCTGATTGGATCTTGTCAAAACAGTCCTCATGTAAAATATTGTTTCCTACAACCCAATCATTTTCTGTTACAGAATCACCACCAGGAAAGGTCACTGCACCCAGTGGAATCATGACTGTGATCAGAAAGTGTCTCATTCAGTAAGTGACAATCCTAAATGATAGAAGTGTCTTAAACTTTTCTGTTCTTTCCATCCCTCTACCCCCACAGCCCCCACCCTTGTTTGAAAAGATAAAGCAGGGAAAGTCCCCGAAGACTGCACCAATATCTTGAAAGCTAAAATGTACAATGCTCACTCACATGTTAAGCAAGAGGCTAGTTTGAATCTTCCCTAAAACAAGAGAAAGACAATTACAGTATTGGTCTAATCCCTGTTATCCAATTGTTTTATTAAGCAAATACTCTGTAATGATTGGGGAATTAATCTCTGCTTGAACAAATGTTCCATTTAAACATTCACTCCCATTAACTGTTATGTATTTTATCTAAAAAATCCATTAAATCCCAGAGTCTACAGTACAGATTCTTTGTAAAGGCAAATTGCAGGACACAATGGCACTGCATGATAGGAATACCAACCTCTTAACATTGGATGTTTTATTTCACAACAACACCATGTATTGTTACGGACAGGCACCGCCGAGTCATAAATCAAATGTGTAATATCATCAGCGCTTTTAAGATTACTTTGAAAGTTTAATTTAAGATCTTGAGAAACAGCAGTTATTATTACCTTTAACATAGACACCATAGGAAATAAATGCATGTTCTTTTTTGCTCTGAAGTACAAGATGCTCTACTTCAAATCAGATAATAGTATGGACTCTGACCCCTTTAGATATGATCTTTATAGCACTACTTCCACACCATTATATGGAAACTGAAATGAACAGGCTCAATAGCCCAATTTGACAAACTCGCTAACAATCCCCACATTTCACACAAACCTTTTGAATGCTGCTATAGAAACAAGCATACAATCAATGTGCACCACTGTCTTGATCCTGTTTACTCCTTGATTCAGTGTTGTGTTTCTCACATGCAAATGTCTATACCCCTCGCCATCATATTTAGCCTTCTAAAACCTCAGTTTAAGAATGGGGGATAATTCAAATGCCATAGAGTCCTTCCAGGTAACAATCACCAGAAACTGCTCCTATTACATATCACATAAAAATAACCTGCTCTCAGACCCAGGTTTCATTCAGGACTGATTCACCCTTGCATCTCCCACGCTGTTTATGCATGTAAACGGGGTCTCCACCATACTTCTAGCCAAGTTACAGCAGAGGGGCAGGAGCAGCTCCGAGGAATTTCCTGGTCTACGATACCAAACTAAATAAAAAAATTATTTAAGAAGTTTTCAGGACAATATATCATAATTTTTTCAAGGAATTAATAATGTGAAATTTTTAAAAATTGGCCAGGATTTTGCGGTCGGCGGCGTAACTAAGGATTACGCCACCGGCATCTGAACCGAATGCACACTTACCTGCTGGGAACGCTCCATCGAGAAGTTGCTGTCAGACGCTGTGGAGTAGAGGGCAGCGCAGTGGCCTACCGATCCCAGGGGCGCAGCGTGTGCGTAAGCGTACCTGGGATCACGTGAGCCGGTGCTCCAATCAGCAAACAGAAGGTCTCTCATTAATACTATTAGAGATCGTAGGGCTATTCTCCATTTATACCTCAGTACTTCGAAAATAAACTTAAATTTGTGATTTGTAGGTCTTGGTGTGTGCAGAATGCATTGTTATTTTGTAAGTCATCTACATTTTCATTTTTTTCTCCCAGCAAACCATATTAGAAATCTGAGAATAATGCTTTCTTCAAAAATCTATTGGAAGACAGTTCTTTACTTTTCATGGACATTAAATACTTTTCATTGCCAATAAATGTAACTGTAATAATCCTGTGGGTCACATGTAAATGCTTCCATTTCCGGCCTCGGAATCTCAAAGATAGCAGCCTCACTCAGAACACCACCCACCTGACGGTAAGTTTGAAAGACTGGCTTGTAGTTTAAGCTTTTAAAATTAAATATATACTTGGATTTGTCAGGAGGTATCCCTTACACTGTGCAAACAGGCCCTGCGCCTGTTTGCACCAGCCGTAAGATTTTCATACGTAATTGCTGGGCAGTTTAGCCTGTATCAGCAATTAGGATTTCAATGTTGAAGCGGATGATCTGTCAAGTCGGAACTTGACAGATCGCAGGTTCGGGATTTAGCGCATGTGCTGGAAATCCTGAACTTGCAGTCTATTTAGAAGGCAGTATGACGGCGTACTCAGAGTACACGGTCATACTGACTACAAATTCTGCCTCAAAGTATTAAAGCCACTTACCCTCCAATGAAGGGCCTGCGCTCTCCGTGTTCTCCCTGTTACATTTTATAGGTCTGCCCTGAGAGGTTAAGAGGCCACTTCCAGAACTATGTCAAAGTCCAGTTTAGTTGGCTTCTGGAAGGTGTGCAATAATGTATCCAATAATAACGTAGAATTACACAGAATGTAAAAGCACAGAAACAGGCCAATCGACCCAACTGGTCTAAATCGGTGTTTATGTTCCACTCGAGCCTCCTCCCACCCCTCTTCATCTAATCCTATGAACAGATCTTCTATTCCTTTCTCCCTCATGTGCTTATCTAGCTTCCCCTTAAATTCATCTATGCTATTTGCCTCAACTACTCCCTGTGGGAGTGAGTTCCACATTCTAACCACTCTCTGGGTAAAGAATAACATCCACGTCTAATTCCCCCTACCCCACCAGACGGGAGATACAAAAATCTTTTCTGTCTGGTGCAACTTGGATCACGATCTGAGTGTGGTGGGGACTGAACCCTCTCAGTGCTACTGCTTCAATGTGCAGCACCACCCTACCTCCCACACACTTACATCATTTGTCTTTTAAAATGATGTGTAACAGAATTCTACTTATGTTACACAACACTTTAAATCCAGTGTACTTCCAGTCAAAGAAAGCGAACAGCAAGAATTCACCCGCCATAAGACTAGTAATTACTGTTGCCGATATCAATGGATAAATGCTTAACTCATTCGGATGATATTACTGTGTCTTGATGTTTTAATCAAGGTGTAAAACCATTTACAGGTCAAAGCCTCAGTTAAAACAGTAAACAGAGCAATGTTATGCAAATGTGTTAAGTGTGTCTAATATCGGCAACAGTAGTTTCTAGCCCACGGGCTTTATTTTGTCAAACAAGAATTAACTCCAAACTCGGCACAAGAATATCGAGTACTCCACCTAGTGGAGTATTACAACTTTTTCATTAAATTGACATTACTGCACTTCAGAGTTTGCTCTGAAGGAAGTTATAACCAACCACAAAGGGACCATCTACCACACTGTGGCACACTGTGATTAAACTGCACTAGCGTGCTGCTCTCTAAAATGTGTGCACCAGAGACTGAGAATCTGTTATTTGTGCTCAGTCTGAAAGAAAACTTGCTAAATTGTCACCGACTTCGCTTCTGTTTCCTGAGATGTATAACAGTGATGCCATGATTGATAAGCTGGGTTGCTGAACAGGATAGGAAGGGAAATCTATTGTGTTCAATTGAATTTAGGAAGCTTTGTATTTTAAAAACTAAGCAAGATGTAAACAACTAATTTGAGCAGAGTTGCTTATTTTTGTCAGTGCTATTGATTGCAGCAAAAATAATTCGGAGATTGCAGATGTAGATTTACTTTGTGGTAATTCTCCTCTAACAGCAAATTCAATGATGGGATTTCATTCGTTTCAAAGAAGAATCAATATACTTTATAGGAAAGAAAAGTATGATCAGGCACAAAGAGAACTTCGGGCTCGGTTTTATACCGATTCAGAGGCAATGAGAAATATCAAAGTAAAATAAAGGACCTGACTGCCGACTCATGTCCCAGCTTTTTGATTGTAACAGTGTTTCTTGTGTGAAAAACAACCAAGGCACCATGATGAGTTCCTGTGCCACAATACGCCAGCAAACAAATGTAGAGAAACAAAGGTAAATCTTGACTAATCTTCACAGCGCACCCACTGGCTCTATCCCACATTACGGGCTGGATTTTTCCAACCTCGGTGGGTCCGTGGTGGCCGACGTCCATGGCATGTGGGGACCCCACATCTGTCCCGATCCCGGCCTCCAACATGATTTTCTGTTGATTGGGCTTGTTAAGTCTGCCCTGCGAGGTTCCCGGCCAATTAATAGGAAGCAGGTCTGATGATGCCATTTGATGACGTGTCATCAGCCGGTTTCCTTAAAGGGACCATGTCCACATTCATTTTGACAGTTGAGCTGTCAGTGTTCTACAGCATTGAGGTGCTGCAAACACTGACAAGCACTGCACAAAGGTGCACGGCTGCACCCAGGCTCTCCCGTTACTCCCTCGGTGGGAGTCACAGCACGCAGGGAGGTTCTCATCCCTTCCAATGGGCGGAAGACACCTCCCTAGGACACCAACGCAGCCTGGTTGCACATTGCACAGGAGGACACAAGCAGGGATGTTGTCAGGAGGACCAGACTGCAGTGGCACAAACCTTTCAATGATCTCAGTAGATCATGAAACGTTACTGCAAAGCCACACTCAACCTCATCCTCCTGTGCTACTCATCACATCCCCATCACTCTGCCTTCCCTACCCTACTCCTGCACATCCTTACTCACACCAACTTACCTTGCACCTCCGCCCATCCCTCTCTATCACTGCCCCATCTCACTAGCCACCTCTCACACTCACCTTCATCCTTGTCTAATCTTTCAAACTAACAACACACAAGGGTAGGCACTTGTGTGCTTTAGCCAATGTTTGTGCAAAGTTTCTGTTAATGTGTTGTCAAGCATTGACATCTTTATTTCAAAACTTTCCGGTCTTGAACAGACTTGTGTGCACCTTTGGAAGTGTCTTAGTGAGTTCCAGTGAATGGTGAGGCATAACGTCCCCCTCCCCCCAATGGTGATGAGTGTGAAAGGAATGGCTTGAACATTGTAGGGATGCTTTATGGTGCTGGTGTGGGGTGGTGCATCATGTGGCAGCCAGGGTGTACAGTATTAAATGAAGTAAATCTGGACATGGTGAGGCCATCGCTGGCGTCCCGGGCAGCAATGTGCATGGGTGATGATGCCCTGTGTCCAGTGCAGAATCAGTTGATTGTGGAGAAGGTTGGTGTGGATGTTGGTGCTGCTGGTGTGCCTGGTGATGCTGGTTTTGGGGCTGATTGTGTTGGGATTCTGAGGACCAAGGTGAGATTTTTTCAAGGGCACCGATGCTGATGGAATAGATGGCAGATGAGGTTGAGATGACAGAAGCGATCTGTCAATGGTGAGAGAGGTTGTTCCAATGAGGTGACACTGGATAGAGAGTTTGCGCCAAACACTTGCAAGATGCATAAAGACAATCTGTCTTCTAAATGCAGTAAGCAACAGCTTCTAAGCTTGGAAAGTGAAGACCTATGAAATAGGATCTTTCATAGAATATTTGTAGCTGTCAGGTTAGTAATTCATTCCATGCCGACACAACACCCGACCTACTTACCTCACATGATCTCCGCACGCGGAGAAACTCGTGGAAAAGCTGGTAAAAATGGTAAGTACATGGTAAAATCCTGCTTAACTACCTTTTAACTAGCTTTTAACTATCTAAATTGGCTGACCCGCCACTTGGTGTCGGGTCTGTTCAGGAATGACAGACCTGAGACTTGGGAAGCTGACACGGAGGCGGGTTGACAGCAAGATACTGACCCGCTGTCAACCTTTTTGATTTTGACAGCGGACCCGTCTCCGAACCCGAAGTCTGAGCGCTGGTAAAATTCTGACTGGGGAATGGGACTCGGGGATGAGAGCTCGGGGGGAGAGGGGGAATGGGGTCAAGAGATTGGGGCTCGGGCGGCTGGGAGAGAGGGAGACTGGGATACAGACAATTGGGGTTCGGGGGGGAGGGAGAAGGAGATTAGAGAATGGGGTGAGCGTGAGCCACAGCATTTTCTGCAGGACCAGGAGCCGCAGCAGCAAATGGAAGCAGCACCGAAACGAGAGGGGAGAAGCCCATAATTGGGTGAGCGAAACCTGTGGACTTTATAATGTAAATTTGGGGGAATTTTCTGGGGTGGTCAGTGGGCGGGATCGGCAGCGGATCAGGTGAGAAAGTCACGACCCCGCTGTCAACCCGCCGCCACGTGCCTTTACCAAATGTCAGGTCTGTCAGCGCTGAGCAGACCTGATACAGAACGGCAATTCAGGTTATTTTAACCTTGTTAACAGAGGATTAACAACAATTTTGAGCTCACTTTTAGAATTTACCAGCTCGTCAACGGGGTCCACACTGCTCGGGGATCACATCTGTTAAGCTGGGCGGGAGTTGAATAGCTACGGAATCATCTCATTACTTGACAGCTACAAATGTGCTATAAAAGCTCCCATCTCACAGCTGTTCACTTTCCAAGCTCAGAAGCTGTTGCTTACTGCATTTGGAAGACCGATTGAGCTTTATGCAGGTTGCAAGTGTTTGGAGCAAACTCTCTATCCAGTGTCACCTCATTGGAACAACCTCTCTCACCATTGACAGATCGCTTCTATCATCTCAAATTCACCTGCCATCTATTCCATCAGCATGGGTACGGTTTATACGCTCTCACCTTGCGTCCTCAGAATCCGAACACGATCAGCCCCAAAACCAGCATCACCAACAACACCAACCTTCTCCGCAATCATCTGATGCTGCACAGGACACAGGGCATCAGCACCTGACCACATTGCTGCCTGGGACGCCAGCGATGGCCTCACCATGTCCAGATTTACTTCACTTGACACTGTATACCCTGGCTGCCACATGATGTGCCAGATTGGCACCACCCCACACCAACAACATAAAGCATCCCGATAATGCCCAAGCCATTCCTTTCACACTTATCACCATTGTGGGGGGTACCATTATGTCTCACCATTCACTGGAACTCACTAAGCCACTTCCAAAGGTGCATACAAATCTGTCCAAGAACGCAAAGTGTTGAAAATAAAGATTTCAATGTTTGACAGCACATTAACAGAAACTTCACATGAACATTAGCTAAAAAACACAAGTGCCTACCCTTGTGTGTTGTTAGTTGGTATGACTGGACTCGGATGAGGGTGAGTGTGAGGGGTGGCTAGGGAGATGGGGCAGTGATAATGTAGATAGAGAGGGATGGGTGGAGGTGTAAGGCAAGTTGGTATGAGTAAGGATGTGCAGGAGTAGGGTCGGGAAGGCAGAGTGATGGGGATGTGATGAGTGGCACAGCAGGATGAGGTTGAGTGTGGCTTGGCAGTAATGTTTTGTGATCTACTGAGATCATTGAAAGGTTTGTGCCACTGCAGTCTGGTCCTCCTGACAACATCCTTGCTTGTGTCCTCCTGTACAATGTGCAACCAGGCTGCGTTGGTCTCCTGGGGAGGTCTCTTCCACCCATTGGAAGGGACAAAAAGCTCCCTGTCTGCAGTGACTCCCTCCATAAGCATATGGAGGGAGTCATGGGAGAGCCTGGGTGCAGCTGTGCACCTCTGTGCAGAGCTTGTCATTGTTTGCAGCACTTCAATGCTGTAGAACACTGACAGCACAAACATCAAAGTCAATTTGCACATGATCCCTTGTAGGAAACCGGCTGATGATGTCATCAGTCCTGCTTCCTTCAATTGGCCAGGAAACTCGCTGGGCGGGCTTAACAAGCCCAATCAGGGGAAATTCATTTCAGACAGCGGGTTAGAGCCAGCAGCGAGGCTGTGACCCACCACCGACCTCGCCTGCCACGGACCCGCCCAGGTAGGGGAAATCGCGGCCATTGCTTCTACTGGTGGGTGAATGGGGAACAAAGGGACAGAGTCTGAGGATTCTCGCTGGAAGAATCAAGGGTCAAGGTTTTTGTACTGAGGACTATTACAACATGGGATGCTTCACCACAAGTGGCACTTGAGGGAGAGACTAGAACATCATTTAATATGGAATGGGGTAAGTATTTGAAAAGGAGGAATATAAAAGGATCTGGGGGGAATGGGGTTACAGAAGAGAATGCAGCACTGGCACAGGTACAGGGAGCCGAATGGCCTCCTCCTGTGCTGTAGTTTCTATAACTCCATGAAAACTCTCCTTTGTTGTGTCTAAGCCCAGGGAGTGGTTTAGAAATGTTGCTGCTGAGCTGAGTTTAGGAAATGTGTCCTGTGAAAAGTGCCTCAAACAACGAGCCGGCTGCCCTTTGTGCGATCTATCGGTTTGGTTCAAATCGGTCTGTGGTGGCCAGCTTTGACGTGTGAAATCCAAGTTGAGATCGCCTCTGACCAATGTTCCCTGTAAACTGCACTTTGTTTTGTGGGGCCTGTTTCTTTTAAATTTCTGCGCATGCGCATTATTTACGATGTAAAAGCCAGCGGGCAGCCTGCGCGGGACCTTTCCCATTACTCTGCGGTCGCACAGCTTAGAGGGAACATTGCCACTGACTGAGGTTCCCAGTTCAAAGTTGTCACCTTGATACAGAACCTGAGTCCAAAACAGAGTCCAAGAAGATAAGGAGAGAGATTGCGCCTGTTAAAAGTGGCATCGACTGGAGAGCCTGACCACACCTTTTGCAGTGCAGGGGAATTCTTGCTGTAGTTATCGGGTGAATATTAGCAGATTATAGGATTACTACTAGTTACAGTTGGATATCGGAGCATCACACCTATTACTACCTGTTACATATAGACTATCAGTGAGTTCTAGTACTATTGTTGGTTATGAGGGGAATCTGAATGCTACCAATATTACTGTTAGTTATTGTCGCAATTTCAGTGAGTTACTGTTAGTTACTGATGGAATCAAAGTTCCTCCCACCTCTGATTTCCCGCCTGAGAATCCCTCCCCCCACCTTTGGTTTCTTCTCATCCCCGTCCTCGGTTTCCCTTCTTCGCCTGTTCGTGGGTGGCCTCCGGGTTGTCAGAACTTCTTGCACAATGGCTGGCATGAAACCAGGAGCAAAGATACTGAACTACAGGCGACCCAACCGTTATAAGGTAAATGCAATAACGTGTAATCAGATGTCACATGGTCAGACGTCACATGGTTAGATGCCACATAGTCAAACCTCCAGGACTACCTCCAACCAGAGATGGCAAGCCTATTTACAACAAACAGTCTTGCAGTAATAATACTTCATAGAAATTAGAGGGATATGTCTGTTCTGTTACCCGAGAGCAAAATGGTAACAATCTTCTGGCTACCGATACCATCGCATCTTGCTTTACAGAGTTTTGGATCCCATAAAATAATAAATGTGCCCATGTGTCAGTAAGTTAGGCTCTGTAGCATTTTATATTTACACAAAACAGAAACAGCAAATGTACCTTTTTTTTACTCAATCTCAGGATGTGGGCATGACTGGTATTGATCGCCCATTCCCAGTCTCCCTGAGAAGGTGGTGGTGGGCCTTCTTTTTGAACTGCTGCAGTCCATATGGTATTCTTTGTAATGGATTAATACAATTAAGTGGCTTGCTAGGTCACTTGAGGGCAGTTAAGAGTCAACCACATTGATGTGGGACCGGAGTCACATATAAACTGGGTAAGGATGTTGGCCCAGAAATTGGACTTCGATGGTTGCCGCGGGGGTAAGGATCCCCCGCGATATCGCACTCCGCGCCTGCCTTTATGGTTTTGGCCCACACGAACTTCAGCTCCTGGGCCTCTCCCTGGTGCCGGCGCGCAGTGTGTGCGTGTCCCAGAGGCGCAGTTAGTTCGATGCGACCTCTGGGATCACGTGGGCCAGTTAGAGCCAATGGCAGCACACCAACTTTCATTCATAGTTTTGACAGCAAGAGCTGTCAAAGCTATGAATACAACTTGCCCCCAAAAGAACAGCTAAACCTCAATTAAATTTAAAAAAAACCCATCACATTAATAAAATAACTATAGTTAAATAAATTAACCACTTTAAACAAAAATTTAAATTTTTGAAAAAATTTAAATTCTTTTTAAAAGTTATAAAAATAAACTTACCTTTCTTTAAAGTCTCTAAAAAAGATAAACCTGTTAAAAAAATTTAAAATAATACTTAATTAACTACTTACCTTGTTAAAAGGGGGTCTTACGCCTGCTTTCTTCATGTGTAAAATCTTCAACACTTACCTTCGCGTTCAAACCTGAAAAAAAAACTAAGTGTGCTGCGTGCGCACAGCCTGTAGCTCAGCACAGCCCCCTTCGCAATATCGGAAGTGCCGGTTTCCCGCGCATGCGCAGTGCATGCAGGAAACCGGCACTTCGGGACCGAATATGGGTGAGTACACAGTGCGTACTCTCCCGTATTCGGATGAATTTCTGGGCTGTTATGTTTGCTTCGCTGAAAGACATTAATGAACCAGTTGCGTTTTTAAGTCAATCCAAAAGTTTTTCATGGTCATTTTTACTGCTACTAGCTCATTATTTGCAGATTTTTCTTTAAACTGAATTAAAATTCTCACACTGCCGTGGTGAGATTTGAACTCACATTTAATGGCTTATTAGTCCAGGGCTCTTGATTTCTAGTCTAGTAGCATTACCGTACCCAACAAATCCTATGCTGAACAGCCACCCAAACAAATAGGCTTTTACATATTTTGAGGACATAAATGAGCCATATTAGTCATCCACTCTAAATAGTTATACTTTTATTCCAGGTGACACCACAACAGGCGCCACGGCCAGGTTATGTTACAGAACTGCGTCTGACGCAAGCGTTGAATACTCTGCCCACCCATGGCCACAAACAAATGTCAGGCAGTGCTATTTACGCTGCAGCATAGGCTTTTTACCTCAATGAGCACAGGCAGAAATTACCTCAAAGAGGCTGTTTGTTCCTCAAGCGGCATTTACATTGTAGCACTTACATTGCAGCACTGTCACTGGTAACATTATTAACATGTAAATGTAGCACCAATGATGCTCTAGTAGTGATGCTCAGACCTGTATTCTTCTAAATTGGATAAAGACAAGTTTGGAGCACTTACTTAATATTTCATTTTTTGCAATTTTAGATAAATAGTGACTTTTGGTCTAAAGATATTTTTGAAGTCAAAAGTCTACCACAATTCTTTTACACAAGGCTTTGGGGAGTCCGGAGGTGAGACACTTGCCGCAGAATGCCCAGCCTCTGACCTGCTCTCATAGCCACAGTATTTATGTGGCTGGTCCAGTTAAGTTTCTGGTCAATGGTGAACCCCAGGATATTGATGATGGGGGATTCAGCGATGGTAATGTTGTTGAATGTCAAAGGGCGGTGGTTAGATTCTCTCTCATTGGAGATGGTCATTACCTGGCACTTGTGTGGCACAAATGTTACTTGCCACTTACCAGCCCAAGCCTGAATGTCGTCCAGGTCTTGCTGCATGCGGGCATGGACTGCTTCATTATCTGAGGAGCTGCGAATGGAACTGAACACTGTGCAATCATCAGCAAACATCCCCACGTCTGACCTTATGATGGAGGGAAGGTCATTGATGAAGCAGCTGAAGATGGTTGGGTCTAGGACACTGCCCTGAGGAACTCCTTCAGCGATGTCCTGGGGTTGTGATGATTGGCCTCCAACAACCACAACCATCTTCCTTTGTGCTAGGTATGACTCCAGCCAATGGAGAGTTCTCCCCCTGATTCCCATTGACTTCAGTTTTATTAGGGCTCCTTGATGCCAGACTCGGTCAAATGCTGACTTAATGTCAAGGGCAGTCACTCTCCCCTCACCTCTGGAATTCAGCTCTTTTGTCCATATTTGGACCAAGGCTGTAATGAGATCTGGAGCTGAGTGGTCCTGGTGGAGCCCAAACTAAGCGTGCCCATACTACCCAGTATAACTATATAATAGGACGTACTAAGGGTGTAACAATAGGACCCCCCTTGCATTCTGAACTGAATATTGTGCTTTTTGCATGTACCTCCATGTGCGCCTCACTGGACAGTTCAAAGGCGAACCAAGAAAACACTTGGTTACGTGAAACCAAATAAAAATCATTAATTTTCTTTCACAGCACATGAATACACAGAGCAACAGTTATGATCAGACTCATTCAGTTTAATTAGTACCAATTGTCTCTGTGTAATAATACAAAACAATAAACATCATCTTGCTTGGCTCAAACAAAATAGCTACTAATTACCCACCTGTATTCTAACCTTCTGAATCTGGTAAACATTTGCCCTTACAGATTTTTGTTTAAAAAGCAGACTTATCAGTGAGTGTTTGTGTCTCCGATTTTGTCTCCCTGGGTTCACAGCCCAAGGAGAGTCCCTATGCCAGATAACCCCTACCGTGTACCCAAGACCAGGACCTTCCAACATAATGAGTGTGAGGGATTTATCAATTAGTATATTATAGACCTATCATCTCAGTACCTTTTTAAATCATTGTGTGAATACATTTTGCTTTAAAAATGTAGGGGGAAAAATTCGGTTGGCAACGCCCCGGACCGGATATTGAGTCGCACCCCCTGCCTTAACGCCTGCCGCTAGGAATGACAGGTAGAGGGGAACGTTTTCAAGTCAGGAAGGGGCTGGGGGAACGCTATTTAAAGGCGGGCATTTCCTGCCTTTTCTTGTCAGCAAAATTTTTGGTTTTAACGCTGTCCTAAGGAGTTTTGGCCCTCAGCACCACTTTTGTGGTTCCTAAGTGCCGAGCTCTTTCCCTGGGCCTATCCATTAGTGCTTCCAACACAATTGCTTTTGAAGTCTCTCCAGGCTGAGATTCAAGGCTGCAATGAGCAGGGAGTGGCTGGCCAGCAAGATGGCCCCTCCCCTTTAAGAACTGGACAGCGCCAGTCTGTCTGGCTTCCATGGTATTTGGCATCACATGAGCTTCGGTAGCGTTCTGAGGTAGCGCCTCGCTCCCTGACATTTGCGCCTTAAGAGAGGTGTGTAGCGCCTGATTTAGCGCTCAAGTCACCTCCAGGGGCGATAGAGGCGAATTTTGCAATCGGAAACGATAATTAGTGCCGGGCACTAAACTTTGCGCCCAGCCGATATTAGCGCCCCAAAATGGCCGATTCTGAATTTTTCCCCCTTATTCTTTCCAGGGAAAATAGTCAAAAATGATTGTTCTATGTTTATTTTAGATTTCCATTATTCATATTTTCTCTTTACACCAATAATAAATTAATCCACTTTGAAGTTTTTTAATGTGGTTCATAAAAAGGCTACAATGCAGCCCTGTAGCAAAATTCACTGGTATGACAGCTGTGTTAACACATGGGTTCACACCTACAATTCCCTCCACTCTAAGTTGTGATCTCAGCTTGGCAGCGGAGAGGAAAGCTTACATTTAATTGAATGCAAAAACAAAATAAAACGGAAGAAATATAAAAGGTTGCTGATCTGTTTAATATTTCAAAAAAGAAGAAAAAAGCTATTTTCACTGGCATTTCTGTGAAATTTTGATGCAGTTTGACAAGAGATGATGGCTGAAAAGTGTGATATTACAGATTACCTTTCTCTAGTATAACCACAAAGATTTCTTTAACAGTACACACAAGCAATGAAACAAATATGGTGGAAAAGTTTATGTTTTACATAGGTCATGATTGCACCTTCAATTACACAAATTTAAAATATTTTGTTGTCAGATGAAGGCACTTTTTATAGACTGTGGATATATATAGTAATTTAGCAAAATAGGTATATTTTTTAATATCTAAAATATATAGGTACGGTATGGTAACATACTAGTAATTCAGAGGCCTGGACTAATAATCTCGAGATGTGAGTTCAAATCCCACCATGGCAGTTTATGAATTTGAATTCAGTTAACTAAAATAAATTTGGAATAAAAAGCTAGCATCAGTAATGGTGACCATGAAGCTATCGGATTGTCGGAAAAACCCATCTGGTTCACTAATGTACTTTAGAGAAGGAAACTTGTCATCCTTACCCTTATGATGATAAATCAGCGATGCTGCAACAAGTATTACCCCTTTAGTATATTTGTTATCAAGGGTCAACCATGCTGAGCACTCTGAGCGTTGGCCTTTACATTGGAAACCAGCATTAGTAAAACCACAGGCTCAAAACTGGCAACTTAACTGCTTGAGCTTCACTGTCAAGGTTTATGATGTCAATTAAGACCTAACCCCACCCCCCTCCAAATTATATTATTGTCTTTTACATATGTTCTATAAAATTCCTACATAAACTCAATATAAATTTCTAATAATACAGATAATAGAGAATAAATGCAAGACCGCATTTTAAACTTGGCATTCAAGGTGACAGGTATAAACGAGTCAAGTATTGGTTTTGCATTTTGGATATCATCAGAATCTCAATTGGATTGCTGCTCTGCAATGTTTTCCTAGATGCCCATTGTTCTCAATGTACTCACGTTGCACGTATAAGGACAATTTAGAAAGCTCTACTGTAAGTATGTATGCCACAGTGGTAGGCTTAAAATCAGATTTACAGTTTATAGTTATCCCCTGTTGATGAGCTCTGTTATTCAGCTCAAACCCCAGCAATTTCAAAGCAGATGTATACCGATGACATAGGCCTGGGATCCCCAGTGGGTTGTACCCATGACCCCTCAGTGTAGTTTGTCGTATTTATCGTTGTAAAAGCAGATAGGGTAGATACAGAGAATCCATTTCTTCTGGTGAGGGAATGCAGAACAAGAGGGCAGAATCTTAAAATTTGAGCAAGGCCATTAGTGAAATCAAAACGCACTTTTTCAAATAAAGGGTAGTGGAAATCTGGAACTCGCTCCTCCAAAGGGCTGTGGATGCTGGGTCAATTGAAATTTTCAAGACTGATAAGCAAGATTGTTGTTAATTAAGGGTTTTAAGGGAAATGGAACAAAGGCGGTTAATAAAGGTGCGGTACAGATTGGAGGTGAGGTACTCAAGGAACTGAATGGCCTACTCTGGTCCTATGTTTCTATGGATTCTTTGTTTTTTTTTTAATCCATCCCAGTGGGGTTTTACTGTGAAACCAATGCTACAAAACAGATGCACTGGCTATGGACAAGCTCAGTGGGATGCCGCCAAAAAATAAAAACTGTAATAATAGTGAATCTATGGATTTAGTGTTCCATATACTAATGAACAAAGTGGCAATTACATTATTTTCCACTGTATCTATGTAGCAGCTGTCATATAGTTCTGATGTTGAACTGCTCAATTATATTAGTATCTCAGCACCATTGAATATACACAGAATTCAATATCCAATTCTGTGGTGCTATAATTGACTACAATGTATAGTATATGGGGCTATAGGGAGGGAGGAACTTAAAAAAATCTCTATCACTAGAGAAAAAGTACTAGGCAAACTAATGGGGCTAAAGGCCAACAAGTCCCCTGGACCTGATTGCCTGCATCCTAGGGTCTTCAAAGAAGTGGCTGTAGATATAGTGGATGCGTTGGTTGTAATCTACCAAAATTCCCTGGATTCTGGAGAGGTCGCAGTGGATGGAAAACCGCAAATGTAACGCCACTATTCAAGAAAGGAGGGAGACAGAAAGCAGGAAAGTAAAGGCCAGTTAGCCTAACATCTGTCATTGGGAAAATGCTGGAATCCATTATTGAGGAAGTAATAGCAGGACATTTAGAAAATCATAAGACAATCAAGCAGAGTC
The DNA here is from genome assembly GCA_030390025.1 of Squalus acanthias. Taxonomy (NCBI): domain Eukaryota; kingdom Metazoa; phylum Chordata; class Chondrichthyes; order Squaliformes; family Squalidae; genus Squalus; species Squalus acanthias. The sequence goes on from CM059432.1 coordinate 101,781,159, forward strand.
AACATGGTTTTATGAAAGGGAAATCGTGTTTGACAAATTTGCTAGAGTTCTTTGAGGATGTAACAAACAGGGTGGATAAAGGGGAACCAGTAGATGTAGTTTATTTGGATTTCCAGAAGGCATTTGATAAGGTGCCACATAAAAGATTACTGCACAAGATAAGAGCGCACGGGGTTGGGGGTAATATATTGGCATGCATAGGGGATTGGCTAACTAACAGAAAACAGAGAGTCGGGATAAATGGGTCATTTTCCGGTTGGCAATCAGTAACTAGCGGGGTGCCACAGGGATCAGTGTTGGGGCCTCAACTATTTACAATCTATATTAATGACTTGGATGAAGGGACTGAGTGTACTGTAGCCAAATTTGCTGATGATACAAAGATAGGTGGGTTAGCAAGTTGTGAGGAGGACACCATGGGCTGGATTTTGTCTTGGGGTCGGGTTGGGGTCGTGTTACCCGCATTTCGTGTTGTCCCCCCGACTCCACATTAATGTGGATGAATGATGCAATTTTCACTTAATTGGGCAATTGAGTTCCAGCATGTGGGAACCCATGAACCAATTAGTGGTTTCAGTGGGAAAGTCGCCTCTGATGATGTCATCATTGCAGGCTGCCTGGTCTCAGAGATTGCCTGGCTTTTGCTGTGAGTGGAGCTGTCTGGCTTTTGCTGTGAGTGGAACTGGATGCAAAATGAGCAGCGAGAGAGAGAGAGAGAGAAGAGAGAGAGAGAGAGAGAGAGAGAATGAGAATTTTTTTCCATCCAGGGCCTCTCACAGCAAGGCCAGGCAGTCTCTGAAGACAATGCAGCAGCATCAGAGGCGACTTTCAGACATAATACTACTACCTTCATCACAATACTACTACTACCTTCATCACATCTCCGTTGTAATAGTGGACCTGCAGCTAATAGTCAGCTATCCACTTGTGCTCCTGCCAGGTTTCACTGGAGTGTTTCACATCAGGCGTACTTCATGTCGGAAAAGGGTTAAACTAGCTAAAACGTTTCAAAATGGCATTACAGAGCCAATTTAGGCCTTGTTAAGGGCTTTAATGGCCTCTCCTGCCTCTTGGAGGCGGGACGGAGTCGGGAACTCCGTGACCGATTTTGTCAAAATTGCGTGGAAGCGGGATGGAGTCGGGACCCGACCCCGCAACTTTAACCCCCCGCACTCCTCCAAACCCGACTCCACAGGTCATTGAAAATCCAGCCCAAAGAGTCTGCAAAGGGATATAGATAGGTTAAGTGAGTGGGCAAAAATTTGGCAGATGGAGTATAATGTGGGAAAATGTGAGGTTATCCACTTTGGAAGGAAGAGTGAAAAAGCAAATGATTATTTCTATGGAGTGAGACTACAAAATACTGCGGTACAAAGGGATCTGGGGGTCCTAGTACATGAAACACAAAAAGTTAGCATGCAGGTACAGCAAGTAATAAGGAAGGCTAATGGAATGTTGGCCTTTATTGCAAGGGGTATGGAGTATAAAAGTAGGGAAGTTTTGATGCAACTTTACAGGGCGCTGGTGAGACCGCACCTGGAGTACTGTGTACAGTTTTGGTCTCCATATTTAAGGAAGGATATACTTGCATTGGAGGCAGTGCAGAGAAGGTTCACTATGTTGATTCCTGGGATGAAGGGGTTGACGTATGATGAAAGGTTGAGCAGGTTGGGCCTATACTCATTGGAGCTTAGAAGAATGAGACGTGATCTTATTGAAACATGTAAGATTCTGAGGGGGATTGACAGGGTTGATGCTGAGAGGATGTTTCCCCTAGTGGGGGTATCTAGAACTAGGGGGCATACTTTCAGAATAAGGGTCGCCCATTTAAGATGGAGATGAGGAGGAATTTTTTCTCTCAGAGGGTCGTGAATCTTTGGAATTCTCTGCCCCAGAGAGCTGTGGAGGCGGAGTCATTAAATACATTCAAGGCGGAGATTGACAGACATTTGAACTACAAGGGAGCCGAGGGGTATGGGGAGAGAGCGGGAAAGTGGTGTTGAGGCCAAGATTGGATCAGCCATGATCTTACTGAATGGCGGAGCAGGCTCGAGGGACCGATTGGCCTACTCCTGATCCTGTTTCTTATGTTTTTATGTTCTTAATGAGAGGCATTGGAGCACAGATCTAGCAAATTTAAACTCAACAGAGCCTAAAAGAGCGATACCTCACTATAGATAAATAATACCTTACGTAAAAGGATGGATGTTCCAGAAGAGCTAAATTAAAAGGGGCATGAATGACTGGGCACGAGAGAGAAAAGTAGAAAACTGACATAAGCTGACATCACTTATACACATTTTACAGAGCAGCAGCGAAGACCAATTTTGCTGGCTGAAATATTCAAATTGTGCATAATTCCAGAGATTAATCATGTTCCATGGAGGCCAACTGCCTTAAAGTGAAACTTGGGGAACCTGGGGAAATCAAAAGAAGGCATCTGAATGGAAAGTCAGATTGGGTTATAAAGACGAAAACTACTTAAGTAACTCGAAACCATCCAATTAATCAAGCTTCATTTCTCAACTAAGTCATTGGTGAGCAGTCTCAGCAGTGATGATACATGACACTGGAGTCTATCTCAACAGATCTCTTGCCATTTGAACTACAAAAGTAAATTTGATGTCAAAAGCAAACTTCTATTCTGTATTTGTAAAAAATGTTGCCAAACACCAGCTACCTGGCAAAAATAAAACACTGTGCATTTAGCTGGAAAAGAGATTATGTGTACCAGCTACTTTCCTTGATAAAAGCCCTTGGATGCTGGATTTGATTCAAAGCATTAGCATACCATTGTTCTTTTGTTTTTGTGCTACTAGAATATTGGGCAATCACACATTCAAAAATGCTCACAAAAGGAAAATCTGCTTCATGGTCATTCATATAACATTGTACATCCAAGTCACATCAGCCTCACTGCAATAAACAACAGCTTTCTGTTAGCAGAAGAAAAGCTGCTGTTATATCTATTCACTTTTACACTGCAAGCTCAAATTACATCCACTCACTTTTTTCATACTGTACGGTTTTGAAAGTGCAAATTATCATGAAGATTTTATAAACAAAATTGTTTACCGAATGAAAGAAGTGGGTGATATTTTTACATAGGATTACAGAGGATATACAGCACAGAAAGAGGCCATTTGGCCCAACCAGTCCATGCCGGCGTTTATGCTCCACTCGAGCCTCCTCCCGTCTTTCCTCATCTAAATCTATCAGTATAATCCTCTATTCCCTTCTCCCTCATAGGCTGGTCTAGTTTCCCCTTAAATGCATCTATACTATTCGCTTCAACCACTCCCTGTGGTAGCGAGTTCCACATTCTCACCACTCTCTGGGTAAAGAAGTTTCTTCTGAATTCCCTATTAGATTTCTTGGTGACTATCTTATATTGATGGCCTCTAGTTATGCTCTTCCCCACAAGTGAAAACATTCTCTCTCTATCCACTCTATCAAAACCTTTTATAATTGAACATTTTTTATCCAAATAACATTTATCTGGTAGTGTAGTAATGTTTTGGATTTTTTCTTTGGAGTCTAAATGCTTAATTTTCTCCTTTCTTTTATTAGTTTTATATTAAAAAGTAATAGATATCAAAAATATTGTATCCAGCAATTAAAATCTAGCTGAGGAAAAAAATACAGTTAATTATAATACAGGATGCATTCATATTAATTGGTTTATTAACCATTGGGTATCTTTGAAAAAGTTATGTAGTTTTGCAAGACATTAGAACACAATTTGTGATCTTCCAGAAATCTAGTCTGTTTAATTTCTCCTCTCAACTATGTCTTAATTGAATCAAGTGGTGAAACTTGAGATTCTCTGCCTGCTTCTCACCATGGAATAAAGGTTTATTGATTTTTTTCTCTCTGAAATGCCATGATTGGCAGCTGTGTCTCTTCATGCAAAACCCCAGGTACTATTTTGATTTTTTAAATTGTCCACAAGGATAGTGGAAGAATATATCAAATAATTAAATGTTGACACGTTTATGATCAAAACTGCCAGAAATGTCACCAGTGTAACACTTGTCTTTTAAAGCATGAAGCCCTTCCAAGAATCTGTTATCAGAGAAGAATTAATTGACATGAAAAGCTATGGTGCATTTCAAATGGACTAAAGTTGTAAATAGTCATTCACCAGAATAACATCAACCCACTTTTGTTCTGTTAATAATCTCTGCCCAGAATATCTCACACTTCAGCAACCCAAAAAGAAATGTTATTTATTTTACCAAGTTGCTCAAAATCCATGATATATACATCTCGAAACATGGAAAACACAGGCCGGAAATTTACCGGCGCTCAGAGTGCGAGTTTGAAGGCGGGTCCGCTGTCAAAATCACAAAGATTAACAGCGGGTCGGTATCCCGCTGTAAACCTGCCTCCTTGTCAGTTTCCCAAGTGTCGGGTCTGTCATCCCTGAACAGACCCGACACCAAGCGGCGGGTCAGCTAATTTAGATAGTTAAAAGCTTATTAAAAGGTAGTTAAGAACCATTTTCCCATGTACTTACTATTTTACCAGGTTTTCAACGAGGTTTCCGGAGAGCGGGTATCACGTCAGGTAAGTATGTCGTGTTCTGAATGATGTGGATTGCTATGAATAGTTGATAGCTGCAAAAGTGGTATAAAACCTACCATTTCACAGTTGTTCACTTCCCAATCTTAAAAGCTGGAGCATTAATGATTTGGAACCCACTTTTGAGCATTATGCACTTTTGAAGTGTTTGGAGTAATCTCTCTATCCACTGTCACCTCCTTGGAACAACCTATCTCAACATTGACAGATTACTTCTGCCAACTCAATCTCACCTGCCATCTATTCCATCAGCATCGGCGCCCTTGAAAAGATCTCACCTTGGTCCTCAGAATCCCAACACAATCAGCCCCAACACCAGCATCACCGGGCACACCAGCAGCACTAACAACTGTAAAATTCGCAAATTATCACGATTTCGAAATAACGAGAAAGAGAGATACAGATTCGTTAAAACAGTTTTATTTTCAGCGAAATACTGTCATGTTTCAAAACGGACACAAGAAGCCTGTAAAATGGCTGCCGCGCCTCGCGGCAGAAGTTTCTAGACTTTTCAGTAGGCAGACAAGATGGCTTTTCAATAAACATTTCAGCAAGATCGGATAATACTCAGCATACATTGGTATAAGGCAGGACGCGATCGATTTGCATTTGCAAGAAATATAAGTGCTGGAAGCGTTTTCCAGGCACAGGCAAGAGACTATTGTACTGGGCAATCAGAGGCCCATCCAAAGACATTAATACGCAAATTCCCCGCAGCTCTACAATGAGAGAGCCATTTGCGGGTACTTACACAAATATTTCGGAGGCCCCCAAAACCCCGCCAGGGAGGCTCCTAGCCAGTTCCACAATGGGAGACACATTAACGGGTGTTTGGCCAGTTACAAGTATCACTGAAACTCATTACAAACAAGAATCACCCCATACAAGAAGTTTGAGCACCAAAATATTACAAAAGATGAACATTAAGATTGGGCGAGAGATAAGGAATTACAGTACTATAACTGTAGTGAACAAACGTCCATCTTTCTCTTGACTCTCTGATTCCTGACGACTCTCATCGCTTATGCTCTTGCCGTCCATCGAGCTGGTATTCTCCAGGCTCTCGTTCCGCTGATCCTTTCTGGAGTCGACCTCGTGGCTTGCCGCTAAGATCTGTGAAGAGCTGGACTGTGAAGGCCGATAAGCGGGTGCACCATCCCGAGGGTCGGTAAACGGTGTTTTGGACTCGAAGGCCCGACGAAACAAGACAGGACAAGAAGAAGAAGAAGACGACTACACGTGCCGCCGCGGTCAGTAAACCCCGACCGCGCCCGAAAATATATTGACCATTTTTGAACTCGATAGGTTACTGCACGAACTGGCCCAAGAAGACTTTTCTTCGAATTCTATCGACAACCGGTGTCGGCACAGGAAGACTCTTCTTTGAATTTTATCAGGAGTCCGAGGTCAACACAGATCTTCATGACAGCAGACATTCTAGCCTGCTAGCCGGAGCAGAGCAAGTAAACAAGTGGGGTACAGAGACCCCTGGTCAACACGTGGATAGTCAGGTGCTGCGGCGAAAGCAGCCGAGTACCGTTGTAGAATTCTCCGAGGTGTCATGAGTGGTGAGCATGTTTCTCGATCCTACAGATCTAGATTAGAGCAGGCATTGATAGGGGAGGGTGGTTTTTAATAAGGATAATTATAATGTGTGTCCCCTTTTACGATGTGTCGTGCGCTCCTCGTTTCCCTAAACCTAGTTTTATAAATGTATGTAAGCTTGTACTGTCATTAATCTGTGCTTATGACATGTATTTCGTAATTTTGAACAATATGCAATAAAGATTTCCATTTCGTACTATTCAACCGGGTCTACCTGAGTTTTCTCTGCATTACTGCTCTCGCACCTAAGTCCAGTGTCAGAACCGTAAGGGCGAGTGGGTCGAACAACTCACAGGTGTTTAGTGCTACAAGGCTGGCTGGAGACCAGAACAGGCAATAAGGCCTAACCCCGCACAAGCACCTAGAAGCACAGCACGAGCAGACCCCTTACACAACAACACCAGCCTTCTCCGCAATCAACTGATGCTGTACTGGACACAGGGCATCATCACCCGTGCACATTGCTGCCCGGGACGCCACCAACGACCTCACCATGTCCAGATTTGCTTCACTTAACACTGTACACCCTGGCTGCCACATGATGCACCAGGTTGGCACCACCCCACACCAGCACCATAAAGAATCCCTACAATGTCCAAGCCATATCTTTCACACTCATCACCATTGTGGGGTGGGGGGGAATGTTAAGTCTCACCATTCACTGGAACTCATAAAGACACTTCCAAAGATGCCCACAAATCTGTCCAAGAAGGCAAAGTGGTGACAATAAGGATTTCAATGCTTGACAACACATTAACAGAAAGTTTACATGAACATTGGCTAAAACACCCAATGCCTACCCTTGTGTGTTGTTAGTTGGCATGATTGGACTAGGATGAGGGTGAATGTGAGGGGTGGCTAGTGAGATAGAGAAGTGAAAATATAGATAGACAGGGATGGGTGGAGGTGCAAAGTAAGTTGGTGTGAGTAAGGATGTGCAGGAGTAGGGTAGGGAAGGCAGAGTGATGGGGATGTGCTGAGTGGCACAGCAGGATGAGGTTGAGTGTGGCTTTGCAGTAACGTTTCGTGATCTACTGTGATCAGTGAAAGGTTTGCGCCAATGCAGCCCCAGCCTGGTCCTCCTGACAACACCCTGCTTGTGTCCTCCTGTGCAATGTGCAACCAGGCTACGTTGGTGTCATGGGGTGGTCTCTTCCGCACATTGGAAGGGAAGAGAACCTCTCTGCGTGTTGTGACTCCCTCCATAAGCATATGGAGGGAGTCATGTGAGAGCCTGGGTGCAGCCGTGCACTTTTACAGTACCTCAATGCTGCAGAACACTGATAGTACAACTGTCAAAATGAATGTGGACATGGACCCTTTTAGGAAACCGGCTGATGAGGCGTCATCAGATGACGTCATCAGACCCACGTCCTTTTAATTGGCCGGGAACCTCGCAGGGCAGGCTTAACAAGCCCAATCAACAGAAAATCATGTTGGAGGCCGGGATCGAGACAGATGTGGGGTCCCCACATGCCATGGACGTCGCCCACCACGGACCCACCGAGGTTGGAAAAATCACTTGGAGGAGGCGGGATGAGGACCGGAGCGGGGCTTGAGGCCGCTCCATATTCCAGCCGCACCGGACTCGCTACAGCTGGCGAAATCGTGGCCGCACTCTCTAAGGTAGAGAAACGATTGATTCTCAATGCATTTTAACTTGCACTCTTAAGTAGAATATAAATAACATAAATTATCAATTTCTTATTTTCCGAAGTTTAGCCACATAAAATGGTCTCATTTTTTCTGCCGTTTCCTCTCTGGTTATGACTAGAATTAGACATAATTTAAGACAACAGACAGTGATAAAAAAATGTAGTACGCTATTAATTTTGCTCATTTCCATGCATTGGTGCTCAGCACTAATACTGTACCCTTAAGGATAATGTGGAATAGCTGAACGGCAGCTCTTGTGTAAATGTGCTGCAGTCATTAAAAATGAAATAAAAAAACATTCCCTGGTACTCATAATATTAGTTGATCCCTTTGGCATTGCTCACATCCAAAATGAAAAAATAAATGGGCTAAAAATTGGATTGCCCCGAAAACGGGTGCAGGAATCGCGATGCAAGATCAACGTGCGCCCGTTCAAAATGATGCAGGCAGCACGTCAACTTTGTGTTGCCTGCTAATTAGAATGATTGCGGCATGCAGCTCAGCACTGAATACACTGCTGAGTGGTTGAACGCTCAGCAGGGGGGCCAAGTTCGTGCGAGGCTAGCACCAATTAAAGCTAGCCTGCTCTTCTTAAAGGCAGCCTGCACCTCTGAAAGCGGAGGTGCATTCTGGCTGCAGAAAGTGATTCAATTGGCTGGGGAACAGTGTGTAATCAGGAAGAAGTACTGATGGCACAACAGGGGAGAGAGAGCATGCTCCAAAGTTCTTGGATGCAGCACTGGAGGCCTTGGTACAGGAGGTGGACAGAGGACTGAGGTCCTGTATCTGCAGGGGACCAGGAGACCCTCCAGGCAAAATCGGAAAAGGCAATGGGAGCAGATAGGCGTCATGATCAATACCAGCAGTGCTGCAAGAAGTCTAATGACCTCTCACGAGTCGTCAAGGTCAGTGTATTCATCATCAAATGCCATATCCTTACAACTGAACCGCTAGGCTTACACACTGCTCAATGCACCACACCCTACCCCTTTACTCACCTACCAACAATCTCGATCAATCATGACTCATTGCTAACATTCTTAGCTTCAGCTCACCCTCACACACTTAGCACTGCTGCAAGCCTCACGCCCATAGCTTGCACACACTGCCAGCTATTCAATCATGACAGGCACATCACCCAAACAGATTATATGACACTCAATGACACACTTCCCTCTTTCTTGCAGGAGAAGGTGGTGCATAACAGGAGGCAGCAGGGGCAAGCTGCAGATGGTGTACTCATGCACCTCCTTCTTTCCAACCCTCTCCTCAACACAACCCCACCCTTGTGCCTTTCTTCTTTCAGATAGCAAGGAATGCAAGCTGGCCAGGCACTGGTGGAGGAGCAGGAAATGCAAATGGATGGAAGGTGTCGTCAGCAAAGTGATGGAAGGTGTTGTCAATAGTGCTATCAAGCCCCACTTACTCACCAATAACCTGCTCACCGATGCTCAGTTTGGGTTCCACCAGGACCACTCCGCTCCAAATATCATTACAGTCTTGGTCCAAGTCTGGACAAAAGAGCTGAATTCCAGAGGTGAGGTGAGAGTGATTGCCCTTGACATCAAGGCAGCATTTGACCAAGTGTGGCATCAAGGAGCCCTAGTAAAATTGAAGTCAATGGGAATCAAGGGGGAAACTCTCCCCTGGCGAGAGTCATACCTAGCACAAAACAAGATGGTTGTGGTTGTTGGAGGCCAATCACCACTATCAACATTCTGGGGGTCACCATTGACCAGAAACTTAACTGGATCAGCCCCGTAAATACTGTGGCTACCAGAGAGGTCACAAGCTGGGTATTTTGCAGTGAGTGTCTCACTTCCTGACTCCCCAAAACCTTTCATAAGAACATAATAATTCGGAGCAGGAGTAGGCCGTATGGCCCTTCGAGCCTGCTCCGCCATTCAATAAGATCATGGCTGATCTTCGACCTCAACTCCACCTTCCCGCACTATCCCCATATCCCTTGATTCCCCGAGAGTCCAAAAATCTATCTATCTCGGCCTTGAATATACTCAATGACTCAGCTTCCACAGCCCTTGCGGGTAGAGAATTCCAAAGATTCACAACCCTCTGAATGAAGAAATTCCTCCTCATCTCATTCTTAAATGGCCGACCCCTTATCCTGAGACTATGCCCCCTAGTTCTAGACTCTCCAACATCTACCTTGTCAATCCCCCTCAGAATCTTATATGTTTCAATGTGATCACCTCTCATTCTTCTAAACTCCAGAGTATAGATGCAATCTCCTCATAGCTCAACCCTCTCATCCCAGGGATAAATCTAATGAACTTTTGTTGCACCGCCTCTAATGCATGTATGTCCTTTCTCACTTATGGAGACCAAAACTATGCACAGTACTCCAGCCAGGTGTGGTCTCACCAAAGCCCTGTACAATTGTAGTAAGACTTCCTTACTCTTGATGTGGAGATGCCGGTGTTGGACTGGGGTGGACAAATGTGAGAAGTCGCACAACACCAGGTTATAGTCCAACAGCTTTATTTGAAATCACAAGCTTTCGGAGAGCTGCTCCTTCGTCAGGTGAAGTAAAGAGATGCATATCGGAACAGCATATATAGTCAGAGAACACTGCCAGATGATTACAGTTAATCTTTCTAACTGCCCTGTATCACACCTCGGCAGAGAGATAATCACGGCAATCAAAGGTGTGGATGGTGTCCAAACAGGTCAGTCAGGAAAACATTACATCAAAGACAATGAGGTGGGGTCATGCTGGGGTCTGTATGGAAAACAAAAAACTTTTTTTGCTGCAAATCACAGCAGGTCCGGCCGCATCTGTGTAGAGAGAACAAGCCAACGACGACTCGAGTCTGGATGACTCTACGTCAGGTGGGGTTACATGTAACGTGACATGAACCCAAGATCCCGGTTGAGGCCGTCCTCATGGGTGCGGAACTTGGCTATCAGTTTCTGCTCGACGATTTTGCGTTGTCGTGTGTCTCGAAGGTTGCCTTGGAGAACGCTTACCCGAAGATCGGAGGCTGAATATCCTTGACTGCTGAAGTGTTCCCCGACTGCATCGCTTCACTTCACCTGACGAAGGAGCAGCGCTCCGAAAGCTTGTGATTTCAAATAAAGCTGTTGGACTATAACCTGGTGTTGTGCGACTTCTCACATTTGTCCTTACTCTTGTACTCCAACCCCCTTGCAATAAAGGCCAACATGCCATTTGCCTTCCTAATTGCTTGCTGTACCACTAACTTTCGGTGTTTCCACCATCTACAAGGCACAAGTCAGGAGTATGATGGAATACTCGCCACTTGCCTGGATGAGTGCAGCTCCAACAACACTCAAGAAGCTCGATACTATTCCAGGACAAAGCGGCCCGCTTGACTGGCACCCCATCCACCACCTTAAACATTCACTCCCTCCACCAGCTGCAGGTCAAGGGGGATACAAACTACTGCACCATGTCTGGGAGCAACTAGTCTGAGCAGACCCCTTGCAGGTCAAAACCAAGTCCTTGAGCACGTGCCACACCACTCCTTATAGACTTTGGGCAACTTTAAAGAAGTCTAGAACTCACCAAACCCTTCAACAAATGCAGAAGCAGCTAGTAGAAATCAATCAACAACTAACCTGTAAGTAGCTCCTTTAAATAGCTCTGCTGGGACGGGTCCTTCCTGCTGTTAAACGTTTGCTCAGCTGTGCGAGATTAAGAGTGGGCGTTAGCTCCAGCGTTGAGGACAAGAATGGCAGCGCTGGTGTCAAATCAGCATTACACGCTGTGTGACGTCACGATCTGTGTACTCTGCATACTTACAGCGCATGCACCCAGCGCCAACGCTAATGCTCTCACCAAAGTGGCGTGCGGCGCAGCCTGCACCAGAAGTGTGCGCATGCTGCTCGGTTGCCATTTTCAAACCACAACAGCACCCGCAGCCCAAACAACAGGCGCTACGCGACCGAATTTTTCATCCATGTGTCTTTTCTCCCATAATTACTTGTCTCACACTCTCTAATTCTTTGTTGTACATTTTACATTTTTCTCCGCCGCTTTTGATCTACTTGCATCAATTTCGCCATCATCTTTCTGTACTGCTACCGATTCTCATTCTTAAGGCAAAAACCCTCATCCTCCAACTCTCTACCTTTCAAATAGCTTCTCGACTTCACTCGCCTGCTACACCTGTCTCTGAATTTGGACAGTGGTTTGTCGATGCCCCATGCCGGCTCCATCCTACTTACGTCAGCTTTGTCCCTCCATGGCACCTCTGACTTTGACTCTGGTCTCCTTACTACAGTCTCCAACCTATTCCCTGCTACCAGGCAATATGTATCCCATTAATTACTACATAACCAGGCCTATGTAACCTGAGTTTCCCCCCCGCCCTCCCCCGAGTCCATTCGCGTGCGCACTTTGGCTGCCGCTCTAGATTGAGCCGTTTCATTTCTATTTCCACTTTTTTCTCTCCCCCCCCCCTTTTCCTTTTCTCTCTATCCCTCCATGACCGCTCTCTCCTGTCATCATGCCTCCTTTCATCTCTCCTCTCTCGGCTACTCTGCCCTCCCAAATCCCTACCCCAATCCTTCATTACTCTTTACCTTCCTACTCTCCTGCCACCGTCCCAGGCTTGACTCCCTCTTAGATAAGCCCACAGCTTCCCTCTGTGCCTCTCTTGGCATCCTACGAAGGGCCCTATCGAGGCACTCGTCACTGCCGCCTTAAGAGCAGCAACCCAACTGTCCCGTCCTACTCTCTCGCAGACCTTCCCGCCCAGCGCGCCTGCTGGGGACTAATCTTGCCAATCTCCTCCCCGTCCAACTCACCCCTCCCAGTGCTGACCCTGTGGATGCTGGCAGTGGATCAGCCATTACCGACCCTCTCTGCATCTCCCTCCAGAATGTCCGTTCACTTGCGAACAAGGCCCTTGCCATCCATGAGCTTATTGTGGATGATTGCATCGACATCGTGGCCCTGATGGAAACTTGGCTGAGGGGTGATGCCACCTTACCCTTAAATGAAGTCTCCCCGCCTGGCTATACCTTCCACCACTTGCCCTGCCCAGACCGCCGTGCTGGCGGTGTGGCTCTTATCACCAAATCATACCTTGGTCTGCCCCCTGCTCCTCTGGCACTTTCTCCTCCATTGAGCATCTCACCTAGTTCCACCCCTCCCGCCCCTCATTTAAAATGTTCATTCTCTACCGTCCACCCAAATACCACAAAAATGTTATTACTGAAATATCTTTACTACTTTCCTCCCTCAGCCTCTGCACTGAACGACTTTGCACCCTCAGTGATTTCAACCTCCATCTCAATTCATCATGCTCTCTCTCCTCTGAGGTCACTAGCCTCCTATCCTCCCTTAATCTCTTCTTCCATATAAACTCCCCAACCCATATGCACGGCCAACCCCTCACACTTGCCGTCTCTCGTGGCCTTACTACTCCCATCATGTCAATCGCAGATAAGGCCATTTCTGACCACTTCCTCGTATCGCTCTCCACCCACATCCCCCTTCCTCCCCCGCTCCCCCCAACCCTAATTTCATCTGTGTCCACCCCTGGAAATAACTCTCTCTCAACTCTCTTACAACTGTGCTTACAAGATCCCAACTATCCAGCCTTTGGCCCTCCATTCACCACAGCATTTCTGCAGCTACCGATCTGCTCAACCACCACTTTTGATGCCCTAGTCCCTCTTAAAACAATTACTCTCTCTCACCCTGGCTGTTCTCCCAGTACAGCCCTCATCTTCGCTCCCTTACGTCCAAGGGATGCAGACTTGAACAGATATGGCAGACAAATTGTTTAGTCATTCACCGCCAGATCTGGCTGGACCGCATAAAGCATTATCGGGTCCTGCTCTCGTCTGCCAAAATTGCTCACTATTCCAGAATCATTCTGGAATGCAAATATAAACCCCGGCTTCTATTCTCCACTGCTGACCGTCAACTTAAACCCCTCTTCCCTGTCTCCTCCACCCTCACCTCTGACAGCAAGTGTGAGGAGCTCATGGACTTCTTTGTCTCTATAATCAAGACCATCCGTTCAGCTGCCTCTGCCACTTCCCTTCCTTCCCCCTAGCCCACCGGGCTAAACTTCCTCTAAGTTTCCCCCCTGCCCTAGCCCTGAACTCACATCTTTCTCCAGTTTCTCTCCGATCTCCCCTCATGACCTCTCTGCGCTCATCTTGTCATGAGACCTACTTCCTGCTCCCTCGACCCTATTCCCACTAAATTGCTGACCACCCAACTTCCTTTTCTGGCTCCCATGTTAGCCGACATTGTTAACGGTTCTCTCTCTTCAGGTCCTGTCCCCCTCTCCCTCAAATCTGCCGTCATCACCCCTCTCCTCAAAAAAAGCAACCTATAACCCTTCCATCCTTGCAAACTACCGCCCCATCTCCAACATCCTTATCCTCTCTAAAGTCCTTCAACGTGTTGTTGCCTCCCAAATCTGTACCCATTTTTCCCACAACTCCATGTTTGATTCCCTCCAACCAGGTATCCGCCCCTGCCACAGTACCAAAATGGCTCTCAAAGTCACAAATGACATCCTTTGTGACTGTGACAAAGGTAAACTATCCCTCCTCGACCTGACGACACCCAGCTCTACCTCACCACCACTTCTCTCGTCCCCTCCATGGTCTGTGAATTGTCACCTGCTTGTCCGACATGCAGTACTGGATGAGCAGAAATTTTCTCCATTTAAATATTGGGAAGACCAAAGCCATTGTTTCCGGTCCCCACCACAAACTACTTTCCCTAGCCACTGACTCCATCCCTCTCCCTGAGGCTGAACCACACTGTTCGCAACCTTGGTGTCATATTTGATCCTGAAATGAGTTTGCGACCATATATCCGCAACATAACTGAGACTGCCTATTTCCACCTCCGTAACATCGCCCATCTCCGCCCTTGCCTCAGCTCATCCGCTGCTGAAACCCTCATTCATGCCTTTGTTACCTCTAGACTTGACTATTCCAACGCACTCCTGGCTGGCTTCCCACGTTCTACCCTACGTAAACTTGAGGTCATCCAAAACTCGGCTGCCTGTGTCCTAACTCGCACCAAGTCCCATTCACCCATCACACCTGTGCTCGCTGACCTACATTGGCTCCCGGTTAAGCAACGCCTCAATTTCAAAATTCTCACCCTTGTTTTCAAATCCCTCCATGGCCTCGCCCCTTCCTATCTCTGCAATCTCCTCCACCCTCACAAACCCCCCACCCACTCCCCCCCCCCCCGCCCCCGAGATATCTGCGCTCCTCTAATTCTGCCCTCTTGAGCATCCCTGATTAGAATCGCTCAACCATTGGTGGCTGTGCCTTCTGCTGCCTAGGCCCTAAGCTCTGGAATTCCCTCCCTTATCCTCTCCACCTCGCTACCTCTCTATCCTCCTTTGAGATGCTCCTTAAAACCTAACTCTTTGCTTTTGGTCATCTGCCCTAATTTCTCCTTATGTGGCTTGGTGTCAAAGTTTTTGTCTTATAACACTCTTGTGAAGCACCTTGGGACATTTTACTACGTTAAAGGCGCTATATAAATACAAGTTGTTGTTGTTGTTGTTTGTGTTTACCTCTGTATCTTAGTGTTGGACTTCAACTCTTCTTCTTTGTTTCTTTGTGTCTCTGAATAGTTCTGAAATGCTCTTCATGTTGTCTCTGTATTTTGTCTGAGTCTTTCTGCCTATTTCTATAACTCTGCATCCATCGGTTTCCTCTGTGCTCTGCATGTATCCCACTCCAAGTATTACTGCCACATAAACTGCGTGTCTGGATCTGTTTCTGTGTCTGTCTTTTTCTTTCTATACGCCTGGTATTGTGTATCCCTCTCGCACACTTGATTTTCCTGTCTCATTTCTGTTATTTTTACCTTTTGTGTTGCTTTGCCTCTATTTTTTTCTGATTTTATCTTTTATTTTGTATGTTTTTATCTTGTCTGGGGTCGATCAGACTGTTGAGAGGTGTCACGTGCACGGAGGTATATAATGGGCTGAGTGGGAACCAACACGTTCGCTTCAAAGACTTTGAAAGAAACGTTCATGGATGTGAATGGTTCCTTTTTTTGTGAAAAGGAATTTGAGTAATCGTGAAATAAAGGTGTAAGCATTCTTTGAAATGTGAAATTTAAACTGCTCAGCATGCTTCGTATTCTATGGACACATCCTAAATGCAATTTTTCATATTATAAAATCACCAAAGAACAAAGAGTATCACTCATTTCTTGAAATTGATTATTCACGTGCATTTTATTATTTTTTCTTTCAATAAGTACCCCCTTTTGATGCAAAGCTTGTGCTAATTTACATCAATGAGAAGTCGCACAACACCAGGTTATAGTCCAACAGTTTTATTTGAAATCACAAGCTTTCGGAGCTTGTGATTTCAAATAAAACTGTTGGACTATAACCTGGTGTTGTGCGACTTCTCATTTTTGTCCACCCCAGTCCAAACCGGCATCTCCGCATCATGACCACTAATTTACATCATTGGAGATTTGGGCCTTTAAATTAACCTGTGGGATACTATCTTGCATAATGTGTTAATCTGAAATTTCTCTCCACTATTGTAGCAGAGCGATTAACTGGTTTATCCCACAGGATCATTTCAGGACTTTAATATCTTGTTACCACGAAATATCAGTTCAAAAATATTATTTCCAAAAACAACCAGCGACCTCATGCAGCGTTGTGACAAAACTATATAATTCACATATTTCATTAACCTTATTGCATTATAGTTTTTCTACTACAAGTAAATAAACTCACAAATTAACCCAGCAGTTATCTTGTTCCGTTATCCTGGAAATAATTTGGTTTTGTCCTAGCTATGTTTTTGCATTTTCTATTTGTTCATTTGATCTGGACCTCCAATACATCCTCAAATATTCTAAATTTACAACAATAAAGGTCAAATAATCCTGTTGTATTATTCAGCCATTTGTTACATTTGCCATAAGTATTTTAATGGAGCTGTATTCACTTACAAGATATAAATTACACAGCACCAGATTAAGCCATTAAAAATGCCAATGGCCATGATGTTTCCATTATAATAATTGTCTTTGACAAGTTTAAGGATGCAATGTATCTTTGAAACTCAGAACCACCACTACCTAAAGAGCTTAAATGACACATACACACATTAACAGCAGAACAATGTCTCCATCTCCTCATGGCCTAAGGTAATGTTCCACCTATAAACATTACCTTTATTGCTAGGTTCTGATTGTGTCTACTGCCATAATCTATACCACAAACTGGCCTATATAATTTCTTTCTCGCAAGATATGTTCATCAGATGATCCAGCCCAGTCAGATGCTATTAAGTTAAATTAGTTAAATGAGAAACAAGTTATCTAAAAGTTTCAATTATTTTTTATTAGCTCTCACTATGTTTTCATAGAAGAAAACAAATCTACAAATTCAAAAGAAAAACTGTTTCCACTATATTTTATTTTAAATTATTATTTTGAAGCTTTTACAACTACAACTCATAATATCCCTTGCTATAAATTTTAATTTTTCCCATACAATGTTGGCTTGTCAGATATTACAAGAAAAATTCATTATCAAAATTATTATACACATTACAGGGCTCAACCCTACACTTTGAATTAGGGTTCACTGTGGCAATATTGGATACAAGCTGCTGAATCACATGAGCAATAAAACCAGAAATAACATCCTGGTTATTATGTAGTGTTACTATGCTGTTCACAATAAGACCCACACTTAGAACTTTGTTATGTTGGATTCACTAAAACAAAGCAGGGGGATGCCATCTTCTGTTCATGAGGCTGTAAATTCTTACTACCTTTATGTACTGTGCATTGTCGCAAATATAGTGCTTTTTACTATATTTATAAATGAGTTGGATAAAAGAATAGAGAGCCATATGTCCAAGTTTGCTGATGACATCAAGTTAGATGGCACAGTAAATAATGTAGATAGGAACAGAAAGTTGCAAAGGGACATTGATAGGTTAAGTAAGTGGGCAAAACAGTGGCAGATGGTGTTCAATGTGACGAAGTGTGAGGTCATCCACTTTGGACCTAAGCAAGATATATCAGAGCATTTTCTAAATGGCGAGAAGCTAGGAACTGTGGAGGAGCAAAGAGATTTAGGGGTCCAAATACAGAAATCACTAAAAGCTCGTGGACAGGTACAAAAAAAATTAAAAAGGCGAATGGAATGTTGGCCTTTAACTCATGAGGGCTGGACTACAAAGGGGTGGAGGTTATGCTACAGTTATATAAAGCTCTGGTTAGACACCATTTAGAGTACTGCAGTCAGTTCCGGGCACCGCACGTCATGAAGGATATATTGGCCTTGGAGGGGGTGCAGTGGAGATTCACCAGAATGATACCGGGGCCAAAAGGGTTAAATTATAAGGACAGGTTGCATAGGCTAGGCTTGTATTCCCTTAAGTATAGAAGATTAAGGGGTGATCTAATTGAGGTGTTTAAGATGATTATAGGAATTGATAGGGTTACAGAACCAAAGCTGGGTAGATGGAGTTAAAATATAGCCATGATCTAACTGAATGGCGGAATAGGCTCAAGGGGGCTGAATGTCCTACTCCTGGTCCTATGTTCCAATGTTCCTATCTTGCAGTAACAGCAAAAGATGCTCATAATGCCCAACCTTTGATTCTTCAATCTGTAGAGATTTTAATAAACCTTTACTGTGATTTTACTTGTTCTTCGTACTTCTGCTTTCAGTCTTCCTCCAAACTTTTTTTTACTACTTTTCATTGCTTTTGCTTGTGTTTATAATTTACCCAATCTTCCTGCCATCTGGATTCCTTGTATGTTTTAAATGCTTTCTACTTACATAGGATATACGGCACAGAAACAGGCCATTTGGCCCAACCAGTCCATGCCAGCATTTATGCTCCACTCGAGCCTCCTCCCGTCTTTCCTCATCTAAATCTATCAGCGTAACCCTCTATTCCCTTCTCCCTCATATACTCCCTCCCCTTAAATGCATCTGTACTATTTGCTTCAATCACTCCCTGTGTAGCGAGTTCCACATTCTCACCACTCTTTGGGTAAAGAAGTTTCTTCTGAATTCCCTGTTGGATTTCTTGGTGACTTATATTGATGGCCTCTAGTTATGCTCTTCCCCACAAGTGGAAACATTCTCTCTGTATCCACTCTATCAAAACCTTTCATAATTTTAAAGACCTCTATTAGGTCACCCCTCAGCCTTCTTTTTTCGAGAAAAGAGACCCACAGCTTATTCATTCTCTCCTGATATGTTTCCCTCGCATTTATTACTTATCTGTAATATTATATTTTAGATCCTCATATTGACCTGTGATGTCCTTTAATCTTTTCTGATTTGGCCAGGGTGCATTTCAATTATAGACTCACCAACATTTCCTTAAATACTTCCCAATTTCCTACTTTAGAGCTCTGAATCATTATTGCTTCAATTAACCTTTCTGAACTCATTTTGCATTTTCTCGAAGTCTGCTCTTTTAAAGTCCAGTAGTTTTGTGTCACTGAATCTTTTGAATAACCTCATAAACATTGCAGTTCCAAGGGCATTATGATCGTTGAATCCTAGATGCTCCACTGCTCCTAACTTGTGTACCATACTTGGATTTTACTAAGAATAGAACCAGAATAGATACTGACGACACCAACTGTTTGATGAACTAACTGAAGAAGCAATCCTAACAATAAGCACTCCTCTTTGGTTTTACCTCTGGGATTTATCCAGTCAGGATCTGGGTAATTGAAAATCTCCATGATTAACATTGTGATCTTCTCCTCCCAGATCTATTGAAACATTTTCCTGTCTATCTTCCTCTCCTGACAAGAGGCATTTAAGAACCACCATTAATTTTACCATTACTATTCTTTGTGTCAATTTATACTGTCTCAGTTGCATCAGTCAAGGCACTTATATCATTTCTTTCTGTAGTGCAAAATCCTTTCTTTTCATATTTCCACTCCTCAGCATGCTTTCTTGTTCATGTCCTTTCTGTAGACTCTGTCCTGTTGCATTTTGATAGCCCAGTATATGTTCTGGTTTAACCAGGCCACTTATTACTATTCTGCTGTACTTTTCTTTTACGTGTGCCTAATTTCACAAACCTGTTTTGTATATTCCTGATATTAACAATAACAACTTGCATTTATATAGTGCCCTTAATGTAAACAAACGTCCTAAGGCGCTTCACAAATGGACGTGAGGAAAACAGATGTTGATCCAGGAAGTCAGAGATTAGGAGGAGTAATCAAAAGTTTGATCAGAGATATGACTCTTGATGATTTTATTTTCCCCAAGTGGAGAGGCTTAGGCAGGGAGTTCAAAGCGTAGGACTGAAGCAGAAGAAAGCTCTGCCACCAATGGTGTTATTAAGGGTGGGCACAGAAGGTCAGAGTCAGAAGAACTGAACATTCACGAAGAAATATAAGGTGGAACTTTCAACTTTTGTCAGGGTGTATAAAATGGGGGGTAGCGGACTGGCTGCCCATTGTACACCTTGCCTGAAAGGAAAATTGGGCGGGGTGTATAAGAGACAACCCACCTGCTCCTGCCCATTTTATGTCCCAGGCAAAATTGAAAGTTCCGGCCATAGAGTTGGAAGAGATTGTCAAAGATAGGATGAGCAAGGCCATGGATAGATTTATAGACAAGGACAAGGATTTTGAAATTAATGCATGTTATTAACTATATTAGTATATAAATACTTAAGATTTCCCTCTATTATTTCTTCTTCTTTGTTCATTGTTCTTGACCCCCACCATTTTTACTTAGAAGCAATTTCTTGTGATTAAGGGGGAAAAATTCAGGTTGCTTTGCGCCTCCCATTAGCGCCCTAATGGGGCGCAAAGCAACTAGCGCCCGGGCATGGCGATGTTTGCGCCGCTCGTGAAAATGACCAGACATTTTGCGGCGGCGCGAAACACTACCACCACGATCTCCTGCGCTCACAGATCGTGACGTCAGTCGAGCGTGCAACGCCCCGGTAGCGCCCCGGACCGGATATTGAGTGGCGCCCCCTGCCTTACCACCTGCCGCTAGTAATGACAGGTTGAGAGGAGCGTTTTGCAGTCAGGAAGGGACTGGGGGAGCGCTATTTAAAGGCGACCGCTTCCTGCCTTTTTTTGTCGGCGACGTTTTTGCACCACGCATTCTGAGAGAGAGAGAGAGAGAGACTTCTAGAGAGATTCAACGCCTTGTGAAGGATTTTTGGGTACAGAGCAGCACTTTGCAGGTTCATTTTGATTTGACCTTCCTTGCATCGATTTAGAAGAGACTATGGGGGCTTCACTCTGAGCTCTTTCCCTGGGCCTCTCCATTGTTCTTTCCAGCAGATTTGATGTACAGGTCTCTCCAGGCCGAGATTCAAGGCTGCAATGAGCAGGATGTTTATGGAAAGCAAGATCATCCCTCCCCTTTAAGAACTGGCCGGTGCCAGTGTGTCTGTGTTCCATTGCTGACTAACATCACATGAGCTTCGCCAGCGCTCTGAGGTAGCGCCTCGCTCCTCGACGTCAGTGCCTTAAGACAGATGTGTAGCGCCTGATTTAGTGCTCCAATCACCTCCGGGGATGATAGAAGCCAAGTTTGCAGTCGGAGGCGATAATTAGCGGCAGGCGCTAAACTTTGCGCCCGGCCGATAATTGCGCCCCAAACGGGGCGATACCGAATTTCTCCCCCTACGTGTCTTTCTCAGCATTACTACACTCCACATGCATAATACTTTCATATGCAGTATATATATTTCAGCATGTTATCTCTGCATTTAATTGCAGAGTGGATTCAGTGCTCCTGCATCCCAGAAAAGCTAATGCACAACTGGTGCAGAGGGAGTGCCAAGTTGAGAGAGCAGACTCTGTGCCAATTTGTTTTGGGCCCACAATTAAGTGCTCTTCAGTGAGCTGAAGTAATTGTACTCACTTCAACTGCGAGCCTTCTTATCATCTAAGATTGCTTGCAAATATATTTAAATAAAAACCCAGCACAATTCAGTGGGACTTCTGCTGGGTTTGCTCTTTTTAAGCTTGTAAGCTCATTAGGAATGGGAGCACAAGTGTTCCACGGGTGAAGAAGCTCTGCAATAGTCTTTGTATGGTTGTTTTTCATGATGCCTATGGTACTTTAGGGCATTTGTTACATATTTTGGAATTAAAATAATAACACTTCTGAAAATAAATTGGAGGCTTTTTTAACTCTTTAAGGTTAAAGTTTATGTTTAAAAGTAACCCAAATACCGTATTTCATGACTGACACAGTGCAAAATTTAAAATGACATGCCAGAGAAATCAGCAAGCCCCAGGTCATATATGCAGACACTTACAAAAAGCTTTTAAGCCTTGATCATTGTATTAGTCCTTATATGGCATGTTTACCTTTGTATTTTGAGTTCTAAGACCCTCATGATCACAGACAAGGGAGGCCATTTGGCCCATCTAATTCATCCTTCCACAGAAACCTGCAGTTCCATAACAGTGACATTGGTCCAGAAATTGATCTCGCTCTGTTCCCGCGGGGGTAAGGAGCAGGCGCGATCTCTCACTCCGCGTTGGCTTTTTCAGATCCAGCTCGCACGAACTTGATGTTCCAGACATCAGCTGGGCAGTGCTTGCGTATCCCACCGGCGTAGTGAATTCGTGCGAGCTGTGGGATCACGTGACTCAGTTAGAGCCAATGGCAGCACACCATCTTCCATTCATAAGTTTCACACACGTGCTGTGAAAGCTATGAATCTTACACCCCCCCAAAATAACAGCTAAACCTCAATTAAATTAAAAAAAAACCATCACATTAATAAAATAAGTATAGTTAAATAAATTAACCATTTTAAATAAAAAATAAAATTTTTGAAAAAATTTAAAATCTTTTAAAAAGTTATAAAAATAAACTTACCTGTCTTTAAAGTCTCTAAAAAAGATATACCTGTTAAAAAAAATTCAAAATAATACTTAATTCACTACTTACCTTGTTAAAAGTGGGTCTTACTCCTCCTTTTTTCATTTCTAAAATCTTCCGTCCTTAACTGCGCGTCCAAAGCACTAAGTGCACAGCGTGCGCGCAGCCTGTAGCGCGCACGCGGTGCACCGAGGAACCGCCCCCTTTTCCAAAGACCAAGTGCCGGTTTTCAGCGCATGCGCAGTGCATGCAGAAAACCGGCAATTGGAGAGAGAATACGCGAGAGTACGCACTGCGTACTCTCGCGCAGCGGGATCAATTTTTGGCCCATTATCTATATCGATGGGTGTTGAAGTTAAGGATTTTTCCCCCCAACATTTTTTTCCTATTCACAGTTTGATTGCATTTTGTATAAGCAAACCACATATCTTACCAATTTGCATCTTTAATCTCTGCCATGAATGGATTAGCGTAGCTTGGTTCTAATAATTAACCCTAAATTCTGGTGAATTGCTTACTGGAGAATATATGGGATATCAACCATCATCTTGGAGAATGGAAAAATAACATCATTGCATACAGGCTAAACATAACTGGTCCACTTTTATTTACAAATAAAATGCCACAGCAAAATAATGGAAAAATAAACATAAAAAATCAAACTTACACAATTGCAAACTGGTAGTTTTAAAACAAAGACAGCATCCTTAATTCTTGCTGCTCCTCTCACACAATGGGGTAGAAATCTTTGGGTGTAAAACAGGTGCAAAGCTTACCAACTTAGCAGTGGGATAGCCTGTACCCAATCCGTGCAGGCGTTAGTCCCAGTGTTGTGGGGCTCATTTTTTAGGCATACCGGGCCTAAATTAACATATTAATTAGTGGCCTAATGCCTGTTAAAGGATTTTTATGCAATTAGTCAGCGATGAGTGGGGTAGGCGCAGGCCTGCCCCACTCAAGATTACTTAGCAGCCCCCACGGCTGGCAATGATCGGTACATCTCAGAATTAAATATATATAGGACCATATTTTGTGACCCCTATGGGTACGTACGGGGTGTGTATGCGCCCATAGGGACCGCGCAAGTTCCGGGTTTAGGCATGCGAAGCGCATGCGCTAAAAACCGGAACTTTCGATCTGTCAAGAATCTTCTTGACAGATCATCTGCATCCCCGGGAAAGGGCCTCTGCGGGTGGAGAGTTGCGCTATTTGCCCAACTTCCGCCCGCTGAATGTCTGTGAAATTCTTACGCCTGGCGTAAGGCCTGCTTTTACCAGCATAAGAGTTTTAAAAATTAGAAAAATAATTTTTTTTCACTCATTTATACATTAAAAACCCTGTCCAATAAGGTAAGTTTATTCTTAGCCCCGTTAAAACATATAACATTTTTCTACAAAAAATAAAATTTTTGTTTGAAATATTTAATTAAATGGCATTTTAATTACTTTTAAATATGTATTTTTTTTAATTTATTTCATGTGTTCGTGTATTTTTTAAGTGATCCCCACAGTACGTACAGAACTCCCATAAGTATAAATGGGGATTCCCTTCTTTTATTGGTTGGGCCGGCCCACATGATCCCAGGGACACGTGTGAACCGCCTGAGCCCCTGGGATACATGGGCCTCTGCCTGCGCGTACCCGGAGAGGCCCAGGAGTGCAAGTCTCCATACATCCCGGACCGCCAGGTAAATTTGTAGATTTTTTACAGGTCGGAGGCATCTGCCCACGGGAAGCCTCCGATCGCAAATTTTGGGCCAGTATTTTTAAAACCTTCCTAGTGAAGCCAGGAGAAGCTGGAGTGCTCCCCCGACTCCACAGGTGTCAGGATTGCCCCGCCCCCTTCTAAATAGTCCAGATTAATTTCTACCTCTAACGGTTTTTACATCCTGGTAGATACACCTCAGATTGCAGACTTCTTTCATCTTATTCCAAGTGACTGGGCTTCACAGTTGATTACACCGAGAAATGACTTGCAAAGCTTTCAACTTCGGCAGGGGCATAAAATGGCCATTATCAGATTGGGCACCTGTCATTCACCCTGTCTAATTTTCCTTTCAATTGATGTCACTGGATCTATCTTTTTCTGGGCCTGGAAGCTGGCTGGGCCACCTGATATGGCAGTGGTCTGGAGCAGGCCGGCTGCCCTAGGTTGTCACTTTCCGCCCACAGCCCACTGAACCTATGTTAATGAGCACTGGCCCTCAAAATGGACCAGGCTTCACTCCAGTTCTATCAGTTAGCTGGCTGGCATGCTCCACTGGCCGGACAGCCAAAACCTACATGGAGGGAATCTGTATGCGTGTGTGCGAGAGAGAAAGAGAAAGAAAGGATGGTTCTTATGACATCCCTGTTGTAGGTTTTGTATTGTGTTCTATAAACTTTCAAAAGTGCATTAAACCGAGGGAGAGAGACTAGAGTCAGAAAGAGAGATGGAGAGGTCAGAGAGAGAAAATGAATATGTCTTTCTTCATTTAATGTTACTTCAATTGTCAAAAAAAGGTTAAATTTAGAAGCCCATGTTTTGTTGACACTGTCAATGCTAAAAGCATGTGCACCTGTGAAATAGAAGTGTAAATTTTTGTCCTCACTGCTTGGGCAGTAATCTGGCAGAGTGGATCACTCGCCCATTGTAGAACTTGCCCGATTTTCATTCTATTGATTTCAGGAGGGCAATCCATTCCACCTGATTATCACCCAGCCAGTGAAGATGAAATTTAACCCCAGGTATTCTAATTCATAATACATAAAGGACAAAGGGAGAGAGAGAAAGAAACAAAGAGAAATACACAAATGGAGAGAAAGGCAGGCCAGAAGTTTTTTTCCTCATTCTAATTTGATTTCATTTTAAAAAAGAAACAAGTTGAATTTGAAAGCAAACAAAGCCTAATTGAGAGAAAAAGGAAAGGAGGATAGGGGTGGAGGAGAGATTGCGGGTGACTGGAGAAGGGAAACTGATTGAGGGTGAAGGGGGCCTCTGCCCTCTCGACGGCCACCCTTCGGGCGAGCCAATGGGAGTGGGGGACTGGGGTAGAGGGTTGAGGGTGAGGTGAGTAACAGTGGATCAAGGGGAAGGGGAGGATAGAGGGGTTGAGTAGGTACTTCAAAGAGGAAGCAGTAGCGGTAGTGCGAGAAGTGATGGGGTTATAGGAAGAGGAAGGTGTAGGGTACTCGATGGAAGTGAGATCATGGGGGTGCATGAGTTATTGGTGGGGGGGATGGAAAGGGAACCACTGAGTGTCACATTTTCCCCATAACCCCACCCCAAAAGCAACCTACAGCTTTTGCTGGCTCCTTTCCTGGGCCACACTACGCCATACCACCTGAAAGGAAAGAAGCAAAAGGAAAAGACAGAGAGAGAATCAGATGTTCTCATAATGTGTACTGAATTCAAACTTCCTGAATTTTAGAACTTCATATCATAAAGCACACATCTAATAATTTATTGTCCAACAATCAGATTATTGGAAATGAAGGTTAGCATTGAGTTTTCCTCACTCACTAATAATAGTTAGGCTGAATCTTTGGTATAGCTAATGCTCCAACCTGACAAATATCATCTGGTATTTTTAGTTCATTCTCAGTGGGTTGAAAAGAAACATATATGAAAAGTTCTCCATCATATAACTAGCTTGCACTAATTTAGCAACCAACATGACTCAGGAGTAGTTCTGATATTGAAGTCAGTGCTCTTCCTACACACCTGGAGAGTTGGAGTTTGGTATTGACAGAAGTATTGGGCCAGAAATTCATCTCTTGTCGGGTGAGTACGCGCTGTGTACTCACCCGTAAGGCCACCTGAAGTGCCGGTTTCCTGCATGCACTGCGCGTGTGTGGGAAACCGGAACTTCTGTTCCCCTGAAGGGAGGGGTTCAGAAGTCAAACGCGTGAGCGGGAGAGGCTGCGCGCACGCAGCGAACTTCGTTTTTTTTTCAGGTTTCTCCGGGAAGGTAAGTATGGAGAAGCTGCACTTTTAAAAAGGAGGCGCAAGGCCTGTTTTTAACAAGGAAAGTGGTTAATTAATTACAATTTAAACAGTTTTTCAACAGGTTTATCTTTTTTAGATACTTTAAAGAAAGGTAAGTTTATTTTTAGCACCGTTAAAAAGTATAATTAATTTTTTCAAAAATTTAAATTTTTGTTTAAAGTAGTTAATTTATGTAACTTATAGTTATTTTAAAAATGTGATGTTTTCTTTAAAATTTATTGGAAGTTTAAGTGTGGTTTTGGGACCGATCTCTATTCATAGATTTGACAGGTCTTCCTGTCAAATCTATGAATGAAAATGCCCTGCTAGGATTGGCTCTCCATGGCCCACGTGATCCCAGGGGACGCTTCGAACTAACTGCGCCCCTGGGATACGCAAGCACTGCACGCCGGCAGCTGGAGGAGGCCCAGGACCCGAAGTCCTCGTGGGCCCAAAGCACAACTGCAGGCGCGGTAGGCAAGTACGCGCGTGATGCTTGCACCCGCAGGAAGCCTGAAAGCCGAATTTCTGGCCCAATATGTTTAAAAGAGAACAGGGGGAAAAAGGCTCAGCAACCCCAACAAAAAAATCTTTAAAATGGACAACAGCTTCACTATGGATCATCCAATTTATTTTAATAGATTTCTGAAAAAAATGTCACTTTAATTACATAAAGGTTCTCCACAAGGCATAGAAAATAATTGCATCAGGGAGGTGCTACAATGTGGGGATTTTTTAAACAGGATTATTATACGTATAAAAGAAAGATTTTATGAAAAGAAATGTTATACATATGAAAGATAGTGGCCGTGATATTTATGGGGAGGGTGCAGGGGAGCACAGTAGTGGGGGGGTGGGGAAACGTGGAATTTCCGGGGACGCGAAGGTCTTGTTGAATTTAACGGCAGGATCTCATTATTATATTTTAATTCCATTTCCTGCCCAGCTACTGGGTGGAAAGGCCGATTGTTGGGGACCATTGGGAAAGATTGGTGGTTAATGGGGGGATCAGAGCCCAGCAATCAGGTGGGAGGGAGGGGAAGATCAGGGGTTGGTAGGAGTCAGTAGTTCCCGGGGCAGGAGGCTTGGGATCGGGGGTTGATGAGGGTTGGGGGGGTGTTGGCAGCTTGTGGGGCAGGAGGCTCGGGATTGGGGGTTGATGAGGGTTATAGAAACATAGAAGATAGGAGCAGGAGTAGGCCATTCGGCCCCTCGAGCCTGTTCCGCCATTTAATGAGATCATGGCTGATCGTCCAAATTCAGTACCCTGTCCCTGCTTTCTCCCCATATCCCTTGATCCCTTTAGCCTTAAGAAATATATCTAACTCCTTCTTGAATATATTTAATGAATTGGCCTCAACTGCCTTCTGTGGTAGAGAATTCCACAGGTTCACCACTCTCTGGGTGAAGAAATTCCTCCTCATCTCAGTCCTAAATGGCTTACCCCTTATCCTTAGACTGTGACCCCTGGTTCTGGACTCCCCTGCCATCGGGAACACCCTTCCTGCATCTAGTCTGTCTAGTCCTGTTAGAATTTTATAAGTTTCCATGAGATCCCCTCTCATTCTTCTAAACTCCAGCGAATATAAGCCTAATCGATCCAATCTCTCTTCATACGTCATTCCTGCCATCCCAGGTATCAGTCTGGTGAATCTTCGCTGCACTCTCTCCATGGCAAGAACATCCTTCCTCAGATAAGGCGACCAAAACTGCACACAATACTCAAGGTGTGGTCTCACCAAGGCCTTGTACAACTGCAGCAAGACATCCTTGCTCCTGTACTCGAATCCTCTCGCTATGAAGGCCAACATACCATTTGCCTTCTTAACCGCCTGCTGCACCTGCATGCTTACCTTCAGCGACTGGTGTACAAGGACACCCAGGTCTCGTTGCACTTCCTCTTTTCCCAATCTATTGCCGTTCAGATAATAATCTGTTTTCTTGTTTTTGCCACCGAAGTGGATAACCTCGCATTTATCCACATTATACTGCATTTGCCATGCATCTGCCCAATCACCCAACCTGTCCAAATCATACTGGAGTTTCTCTGCATCCTCCTCACAGCACACATGCCCACCCAGCTTTGTGTCGTCTGCAAACTTGGAGATATTACATCTAGTTCCCATCTAGATCATTTATATATATTGTGAATAGCTGGGGCCCTAGCACCGATCCCTGCGGTACCCCACTAGTCACTGCCTGCCACTCGGAAAAAGACCCGTTTATTCCAACTCTTTGCTTCCTGTCTGCCAACCAGTTCTCTATCCAAGATAGTACCTTATCCCCCAATCCCATGTGCTTTAACTTTGCACGCTAATCTTTTATGCGGGACCTTATCGAAAGCCTTCTGAAAGTCCAAATACACCACATCCACTGGTTCTCCCTTATCTATTCTACCAGTTACATCCTCAAAAAATTCCAGTAGATTAGTCAAGCATGATTTACCTTTTGTAAATCCATGTTGACTTTGTCCGATCCTGTCACTGTTTTCCAAGTGCTCTGCTATTACATCTTTTATCATGGACTCTAGCATTTTCCCGACTACCGATGTCAGGCTTACCGGTCTATAATTCCCTGTTTTCTCTCTACTGCCTTTTTTAAATAGTGTGGTTACATTAGCTATCCTCCAATCCATGGGAACTGTTCCAGAGTCCATAGAATTTTGGAAGATGACCAGCAATGCATCTACTATTTCTAGGGCCACTTCCTTAAGTACCCTAGGATGTAGATTATCAGGCCCTGGAGATTTATCGGCCTTCAATCCCGCCAATTTCCCGAACACCATTTCCCTACAAATACTGATTTCATTCAATTCCTCCCTCTTATTAGACCCTATGTTCCCCAACATCTCTGGGAGGTTATTTGTGTCCTCCTTTGTGAAGACAGAACCAAAGTATGTATTTAATTGGTCTGCCATTTCTTTGTTCCCCATTATAAATTCCCCTGATTCTGACTGCAAGGGACCTACGCTTGACTTCACCAATCTTTTTCTCTTCACATATCTATAGAAGCTTTTACAGTCAGTTTTTATGTTCCCTGAAAGCTTACTCTCATAATCTATTTTCCCCCTCTTAATTAATCCCTTTGTCCTGTTTTGCTGAATCCTAAACTGCTCCCAATCCGCAGGTTTGCTGCTTTTTCTGGCCAATTTATATGTCGTCTCCTTGGATCTTATGCTATCCCTAATTTCCCTTGTTAGCCACGGTTGAGTCACCTTTTTTGTTTTATTTTTATGCCAAACAGGGATGAACAAATTCTGTAGTTCATCCATGTGATCTTTAAATGTTTGCCATTGCCTATCCACCGTCAACTCTTTAAGTAACATTCCCCAATCCATCCTAGCCAACTTGTGCCTCATACCATCGTAGTTTCCTTTATTTAAATTCAGGACCCTAAATGAGGGTTGGGGGGGTATTGGCAGATTGTGGGGCAAGAGGCTCGGGATCGGGGGTTCCTGGCTCACAAGGAGTGCTCTAAAAAACACTAACCTTCTCGAACCGGCTCCCATCTCTATTTAGCTGCCAGGTTTCCAGAGCCTTGGAAAACCCAGCCGGCAACCGTGGGAACCTGATTTAAATATTATAATGAAGTGTCCCGCCTTTCTAAGACATGACATGGGCACGTCACACTGCCGTAAAAATGGAGGCCGCCGCGTACCTGGCGGGTTGGGGGGCACGTTTCGCAATGTAAAATTTTTAACCCCATCTCCCGACCGTCGTTATGGTTGGTGGGTTAATAGCGACACCAGTATTACCAGACAATTCGGACATGTTGCTTTGCTGCATTAGAATATCAATCT
The DNA here is from genome assembly GCA_030390025.1 of Squalus acanthias. Taxonomy (NCBI): domain Eukaryota; kingdom Metazoa; phylum Chordata; class Chondrichthyes; order Squaliformes; family Squalidae; genus Squalus; species Squalus acanthias. The sequence goes on from CM059432.1 coordinate 101,811,627, forward strand.
ATATGATAGGTAAAGGATCAAATAAAACAATACTATCTAAAGAAATGAATTCAAGGCAGCATGCTCAATGAGATAATTCAATTTCCATAACGGCAAGAACATTGAGCGGCCAAATCCCTCCAGAATTTAATGTCACATCATCGAGCACTGATTGTTCATCTCTCTGAAGAGTTAGTTCGAACCAACAGAAATTAAGCACCAGATTAGTGTGCAATGGCATATACAAATGGAAAGAATACAAATTTTACTGCTACAATGTTCAGAAGCTGCTTTTTGGAAAGCTATAAAATTGATGCAAGTTCAAGTATTACTATGCTATTATGCATTTTTATTTCCTGTGAGCTTATGGTGCAATTAATGGTGTGTGCATAAGGCTGCCAACTTCACGAGTAAATGGATGCCCTTAGTATTAGGAATGGTGGATCTTTATGACTTTTGATTTTTTTTTAAATGCATCGTACATAAATGCCATAAAAATGTGAACAGAAATTAGATTGTCAGATAAATTACAGTAGTTCTCCCAGCAACTCACTAGTTAAATGGAACAAAAAGTGGGGAATTCAACTATGCAAGTCAAGAAAGTTCCAAGTTTAGCCCCTGGTCCTTGCTGAGTTAGCTAATCTAAGCAACATGGTGGCATAGTGGTTAGCACTGGTGCCTCACAGCGCCAGGGACCCGGGTTCGAATCTGGCCTCGGGTGACTGTCTGTGTGGAGTTTGCACATTCTCCCCGTGTCTGCGTGGGTTTCCTCCGGGTGCTCCGGTTTCCTCCCACAGTCCAAAAATGTGTGGGTTAGGTTGATTTGGCTATGATAAATTGACCCTTAGTGTTAGGGGGGGATTAAATATGTGGGGTTATGGGGATAGGATGGGATATGTTAGGGGGAATTAATTACGTGGGGTTACGGGGATAGGGTGGGATATGTGTCGGTGCAGGCTCAATGGGGATTCTGTGTGAGAAAGCAGGGACAGGGTACTGGATTTGGATGATCAGCCATGATCGTATTGAATGGTGGAGCAGGCTCGACGGGCCGAATGGCCTACTTCTGCTCCTAGTTTCTATGTTTCTATGTTAAGCTGGGGCAGCAGCAGAACAACACCATTAGACTTGATATCTTCAGGCGAGGGAAAGAGGGGAGACAGCCAGGTTTTATGTTCATGGTCATTATCTCATAAATTGTATTTGAACGTAGATGTGGACAAGTTGAAGTGTGAGTATGAACTCTTTCTACTTTCCCAGCACAGATGGTGGAATGAGCCTGTTTTCAGGCCACCTCCAATGTAGCTCTTCAATCAGTAATAAAGAGACATGCAAGAATGTCTGTTGATTTTTCATTCTCCCATTCCCATGGGAAGCATGTGACCTCTATGAAAACTTTGTCGCCTTTCAAGGAGGCCTTTTAATAAGGAAACTGCACAGAAGCTGCAGATTGTGGAGTCCTGAGCTCGGATTTTTCAGTCAGTGGTGAATGAATGGCACCACACAAGCGCCTCCAACCCTTCTTCATCTCACCCTATCAGCATAGCCTTCTATTCATTTCTCTCTCATGTGCTTATCTAGCTTTCCCTTAAATGCATCTATGCCAGTCACCTCAACGACTCCTTGCAGTAGTGATTTCCACATCCTAACCACTCTCTAGGTAAAGAATATAATATAAATTTTATAAATCTACAGATAAAAGTGTTCTGCGACATTAAAGGGCTGCCCAATTGGTAATAATCAGCAGTTTGTTTGGAATAAGGGACATCTCAGCTTGCACGTGATGTCTATTTATTGTTGAGCTCTTGGGCTCCGTTGTTTGTGTCTTTATAATCTGGGAATGGTTCTAAAGTTCTTTGATAATTAAGACATCAACTGGCTTATTTCCTATTTTTGCCCAGTAGCAGATGACATATCCTGGTAGACAGTTCTGGCCAGCACTGCTTTTAGCACTTTAATAACCATATAAGCGCTATAAAAAACATACAGTACCTCAATCTAGTTGTGGAGTATATAAATTTGGAACATTGATGGAGCGGTGAGGCATAAAAAGGCCTGATTCATGGAGGAGGCCTTACAATCTCTTTCTGCCCTGCACCATTACCTCTGAAGCATCCCCCTCCCCCAACCCCCCCCCCCCCCACCCCTCAGATCTATCCTTGATTCCCTCCTATTTTTAATTTACACGTTGCCCCTCGGCAACATCATCTGAAGGCATGACATCAGATTCCACATGTATGCTGACGACACCCAGCTCTACATCATCACCACCTCTCTCGACCCCTCCACCACCTCTGTGTTGTCAGACTGCTTGTCCGAATAGTCGCAATTTCCTCCAATTAAATATTGGGAACTGAGGCCATTGTCATCAGTCCCCGCCACAAACTCAGTTCCATAGCCACTGATTCCATTCCCCTCCCTGGCCACAGTCTCAGGCTAAACCAGTCTGTTCGCAACCTCGACGTCCTAGTTTCCATCCTCCCATCTTCCACCCTCCATAAACTGGAGCTATTCCAAAACTATGCTGCACATATCCCAACTCGCAACAAGTCCCGTTCGCTCATCATCCTTGTGCTTGCTGAGCAGCAATTCCTCGATTTTAAAATTCTTACCCTTGTGTTCAAATTCCTCCATGGCCTCGCCCCTCCCTATCTCTGGAACATCATCCAGCTCTACAACTGTCAGAAATCTATGCTTTCCTGACTGCTTATGCATTCCTCACTTCCTTCGCCCCACCATTGGCAGCCGTGCCTTCTGCCGTCTGTGTCCTAAGTTCTGAAATTCCCTCCATAAACATCCCTGCTTCTCCACCTTTCTCTCATCCTTTAAAATGCTCCTACCTCTTTGAGCAAGCTGTTAGTCACCCATCTTAGTATCTCCTTCTTGGACTCACTGTCATTTTTTGTCTGATTACACTCCTGTGAAGTGCCTTGAGTTGTTTTACCACAGTAAAGGCATAAGTTGTTATTGTTGTTGTTAGATGACAGTTGAGTGCGTTAGAAAAAGCAGAAATGCTCTCTACGCTTCGCAAGGGCAGCCCACAAATGTAAATTTATTGTTTTTGATATTTCAGATATATTACAACAAGCTGCAAAGCAGACATGCAAAGTGGGAGATGATAAAGGTTGTTCAATAATAACCTTAGAAACACTGGGGATCTTACTGTAATTACTCTGGTTTTCTAACTGCAGCTATTATGGTATTTGATATTTTATTCCGCTATACTTTGCTTTCCCTTATCTCTGCAAAAGTTACCCCTATATAATACTCACCATTATTTTTCTTGCAGTATGAAACAGACTTCAAGAGGTGCTGATGGGGAAGTATCGGTGATGGCATGCAGCAAGCAAAATCTCTTACCTGCTATCAGGAAGCCAAAGTGTAAATCATAGGCTGAGAGACCATGGGTAATGCTTATATTTGTGGAGATGGTTTGTAGAAAGGTAAATTGCATACATTCACTGTACCAAAGATTTTGATTTTGATGTGCTTATGCATATTACTACATATTTTTAAAAATAGACCACAAACCCAGGAGCAGAAACCTAAGGTGAGATTTTAATTAAGAGCGAGTTTCGGACAGATGGGAAAAGGGGTGAGCGTCAAACCCACCCAATATAATCAGTCTGATACTCGGCCTATTTTAACTCCCAAGACATATTAGCATCATGCCGGCCAGCTGCCCACACAAAACGGGCGGAAAGACCCAGCTAGCCAGTTGCTGGCAGTCAGATAAGTCACTGGGTCTCGCGAGGGAGAGCCCGGGCATTGGAGACTGAGACGTTCCTTGTGGGGCCTAGAGGAGCGCTCCACTGATCCTTGCTCCAAGGGGGTGATTTTGCCAATGGAGGCGGGACTGCTGCTTGTCGGGTTTTAGTCCCGCCTCCATCGACTTGTGGCCAACCCACGCTATTTTCCCTTGATTGACCTTGTTAAGCCCTCCCAGTGGGCTTAGCAGGCCAATTAAGGGAAAGCGTATGAGGTTTCATCTGTCAAAAATTTTTGACAGATGAATTGTCATCGTTTGACAGCTTTGAGAAGCTGTCAAACACTGACATTCTCTGTTGTTTGGTGAGTTCCTGTACTCAAGGCTCACCAAACCTATTTCCTGAGCAGAAAACAGATGGCTGTTGCATCGGAGAATGCAGCAGCCATTCTGTCATCTCTGCCGTGGAGATGCCGGAGCCTCCGGATCCCCAACGATTGAAGCCTGCAGGAAGAAACAAAGGTAAGGAAACTTTTTCTAACACTTTTCACTCACTTCACATACTTACCTCTCCACACTTGCACCCATCACTCACCTCCACAGCGCACTTTTGGACCCCTCTCACCCCCGCAGACCCACTGCTCACCTCGCTGACCCTGGCGGGGTTTCCCGACGTCGGGAAGTCCGCACCTCTGTTGGAAAAATGGGGATAAACCTCTTAACTGCCTGTTAACTACCTGTTAACAGGCAGTTAAGTGGCTGTAATCCCCTTCCCGCCTCCAGGAGATGGGACCTGGTGCGGGTCGGGTACCCGCCTCCTGGGAAGATGGCATGGAGGCGGGTTTGGGGTGGGATGGGTACCCGCGCCCAGATTTTGCCATTTTCCTGGCAGTCCCACCTCCAAATCCACCTCCCCAGGGTTGGCAAAATCGCCCAAGTCTCCTGGTAGCAGTGCAGTGGTCACTTTCCCTTCCATTAAACGTTCTGACCAGATGCTGTTCCTTAGCTTCAGGCTTGGTTCCAGGAGTTGATATGGGTCAGAAATCATATCCCTGTTGAGGGGTAACCTCTGTACACACTGTTCCTTGCCAAGGCATATCAGCAATAGTTGTGCTGCATTGGATAGTAGCAAGCCCTTCTCCTAGGCTCTCAAACCACCTGGGCCATTGTCTCCTGTTTTTCATGCTCATCATTCTCCAAAGTGTCTAACAAAAGAGTTCATGCTTCATTTATATTGCTTGTTGACTGAAAGACTTCTCAGACTAATTTTGCACCCTGCTCTGTTTTGCCCACCCACACCTCCCAACTCTGGCAGCTTCCTCTGATCTTTTTACACCAGCTTCAATTATGTAGATAATGTAAATTGAGAGTAAATTTGCATGTTCTCTGTTGATTTTCACTTAACAATTACTTAACACGCCAAAGAATTCCTAAAACTCAGCACTATTGTGCATCAGACCGGAGCAGTTATAACACTGTGGACAAAATTAGCACCTTCACTATAAATGCTACCTCAAAAAATGACAACTTTACTTTAATGCACAATTATTGTGTACACTGGTTTGAATGCTCAGAGCAAATGAACCATTATAGAGTTTACCATCAGTGTTCATGCCAGTGAGAATATGATATTACTTGTGGGTGGCTGTTAAAGCAAGATTATACAAAAAAAATTCTCAAAAGTAAATAAATAAATCTTCTTGCTGCCAAGAAGAAAATCTAGAGTTTATACTTTTCAATATTTAATGCTATATGGTGCTCATCTATGAAACTACTCAGTTTCTGTAAATCCATTGGAATGATGTTCCACTCCTTGAAAAATCCTACTTCTCCACACAATTCAAAACCATCAGCGAACAGAGAGGTGCTTACCCTACTTTTGATTCTAATGAAAGTATTGGCTGTGAAGGGGTTTTGAGTAACACACTAAGTTATTTCAGGATTTTGAATGGAATGCTTGAGCATCAGGTTAGAAATTGTCTGAAATACTGAGCAGTTTTGTATGACTTAAATATTTCAAGAAGTTGTTTGACAGAAGTACTGACAATGGGCCATCATTGAAATACTGAGTGAGGGGGTTGGGGGAAGAGGGGAAATCAGATTTAACTGTGAGCAGGGTGGAACTTGATTGAAAACGAGTGTGAAGAAATGGCTTGACAGAAGTATAGAATAAGTTTTTTTGGGGAAGGATTGCATTGGAAGGGAGAATATTGACTGATGTGATTGGTATGCAGGGAGAGATATGTTTGAATAACTGAGTATCAGAGTGAATAACATACTGACAGTTTAATCAAAACTAAAATACTATATGCATGTGGTGGGGGGTTTGTCTAAGATGCTGTGTTCTTGTGTATATGGGTGGTGGGGGGGTTGGGGGGAAGTTATAACCACTGACCCCTCATGGATATTTAGACAATTAAGAGTGCCGGACCAGTTTGATGAGTGTTCCCATGCGTCTTATGCCCTTGTTCTTCTAGGTAGTAGAGGTCGTGGGTTTGGGAGGTGCTGCAGTCGAACACTTGGCAAGTTGCTACAGTGCATCTTGTAGACTATACACACTGCAGCCACAGAGCGCTGGTGGAGAGGGAGTGAATGTTTAAGGTGGTGGATGGAGTACCAATCAAGCAGGCTGCTTTGTTCTGGATGGTGTCGAGCTTCTTGAGTGTTGTTGGACTTGCACTCATCCAGGCAAGTGGAGAGCATTCCATCACGCTCTTGATTATGCCTTGTAGATGGTGGAATTCAGCTCTTTTGTCCATGTTTGAACCAAGGCTGTTCTGAATTCTGGAGCTGAGTGGTCCTGGCCGAACCCAAACTGAGCATTGGTGAGCAGGTTATGGTGAGTAAGTACTGCTTAATAGCACTGTTGACAACACCTTCCATCACTTTGCTGATGATTGAGAGTAGACTGATGGGGCGGTAATTGGCCGGATTGGATTTGTCTTGCTTTTTATGGACAGAAATGAGAAGTCGCACAACACCAGGTTATAGTCTAACAGATTTATTTAATTTTACAAGCTTTCGGAGCAGTTCGCTCCTTCGTCAGGTAAGTTAGCAGTGAGAGAATCTCCCAGAATTCACAATTTAAACAATTATGGACAGGACACACCTGGGCAATTTTCCACATTATCGGGTAGATGCCAGTGTTGTAGCTGTACTGGAACAGCTTAGCTAGAGACGCGGCTAGTTCTGGAGCACAAGACTTCAGCACGACAGCCGGGATGATGTCGGGGCCCATAGCCTTTGCTGTATCCAGTGCATTCAGCCTGTTTCTTGATATCACGTGGAGTGAATCGAATTTGCTGAAGACTGGCTTCTGTGATGATGGGGACCTCAGGTGGAGGCCGAGATGAATCATCTAGTCGGCACTTCTGGCTGAAGATGGGTGTGAGGCTTCAGTCTTGGTTTTTGCAGTCACATGCTGGGCTCGCCATCATTGAGGATGGGAAATTTCATGGATCTCCTCCCATTAGTTGTTTAATTGCTTATCACCATTCATGACTGGATGTTGCAGGACTACAGAGCTTTGATCTGATCCGTTGGTTGTGGGATCACTTAGCTCTGTCTATAGCATGCTGTTTCCGCTGTTTAGAATGCATGTAGTCCTGTGTTGTAGCTTCACCAGGTTGCCACTTCATTTTTAGGCACACCTGATGCTGCTCCTGGCATGCTCTTCTACACTCCTTATTGAACCAGGATTGGTCCCCTGGCTTGGTGGTATTGGTAAAGTGAGGGATATGCCGGGCCATGAAGTTACAGATTGTGGTGGAATACAATTCTGCTGCTGCTGCTGATGGCCCACAGCGCCTCATGGATGCTCAGTTTTGAGCTGCTAGATCTGTTCTGAATCTATCCCGTTTAGCATGGTGGTAGTGCCACACAACACGATGGAGTGTGTCCTCAGTGTGTACAGATGGGACTTCGTCCCCACGAGGGCTGTGTGGTCGTCACTCCTACCAATACTGTCATGGACAGTTGCATCTGCGACAGGTAGATTGATGAGAACGAGGTTAAGTAGGTTTTTCCCTCGTGTTGGTTCGCCACCTGCCTCAGGCCCAGACTGGCAGCTATGTCCTTCAGGACTCAGTCAGCTCAGTCAGTAGTGGTGCTACCAAGCCACTCTTTGTGATGGACATTTAAGAGACCCCACCCAGAGTACATTCTGTGCCCTTGCTACCCTCAGTGCTTGTTCCAAGTGCTGTTCAACATGGAGTACTGATTCATCAGCTGAGGGAGGGTGGTAGGTGGCAATCAGCAGGAGGTTTCCTTGCCCATGTTTGACCTGATGCCATGAAACTTGGGGTCCGGAGTCAATGTTGAGGACTCCCAGGGCCACTCCCTCCCGACTGTATACCACTGTGCTGCAGTGGGACAGGACATACCCAGGGATGGTGAAGGAACAAACTGGGACGTTGACTGAAAGGTATGATTTTGTGAGTATGTTAGACTGTTGCTTGACTAGTCTGTGGGACAGCTCTCCCAATTTTGGCACTAATCCCCAGATTAGTGAGGAAGACTGGGTCGCCTGGGCTGGCTGTGCCTTTGTCGATGCCGGGTGGTCCATCTGGTTTTATTCTTTGTCTATGGTTTTGTACAACTGAGTGCCTTGCTAAGCCATTTCAGAGGCCAGTTATTGCTGTGGGTCTGGAGTCACATATAGGCTAGACCAGTAAGATTTCCTTCCCTAAAGGACATTAGTGAACCAGTAGACAATCCGGTAGATTCATGGTCAACATTACTGATACTAGTTTTTTATTCCAGATTTATTAATCAACTGAATTTAAATTCCCCAGCTGCCATGGTGGGGATTTGAAGATCAATAGTCCAGGCCTCTGGATTACTAGTCCAGTAACATAACCACTATGCTTCCGTACCCTTATCATCATGGAAATAGAATTCAGTGGGTTAATCAAATCTTCCATATTCTTCCAATTTCAATTTTGCTCTTTATCCTCCAAATTACATTCACCTTTTGACCTCATTCCTGAACCCATGACTATAACAGAGCTATTTTGAATCCAAATGTTTTAACAATGTAATCAAGATATCAGTGCAAAGCTAATCCAATCTTGAATAAAGTGAATAATACTGTTTCAATGACACTGCAGACAGATAATGAATTAGTGTAAAACCATAAATGGTTAAGAAGTAATGTAAGGTTCAAACATATTACACAGCAAGTGTAATATTAAGAAAGCCAGCTTCAGTATTCCGTAAAGTTAAAATTTTCAATTCAAACAGAGATATCATTATTCACATTGTCAGTTTTTATAGCCATTCGACTCATATTTTCAGCAATTATTACGTCTCAATAAAGATATACCATTTAATATTTCTGAGCTGTGTGTAGTATAGGATATACTCAGTATATCCACTTGTTATTTTTTTAAGGTTAGGGTCCTGCTTCCAAAAGTTCAAGATAGCAAATCATTCAAGGTCAAGGCAATGTGGGAGCCATCTTTTAATGAAGATGGGTTATGTCGTAATTATCATTATGAAGATCTATTTTTACATTATACTATGATCTTATTAATTGATTCATTTTTAGATCCAGCCCTAGAAATTGTTAGAAGTGAACAAATGAAAATATTAAAGTTGCAGTCAGAAAAATATCAAAATATCAGCAACAGTAATTTCTAGGGTATATAAAATATAGTGCCATAGCAAGTAGTGAGTCAAGAAACAAGTATATTATTTTGTTGCTAGATTATCATAATGTACACGATTCACCTCTATAGCTTTCAGTCCGGCTTAGTGGGGATTGTTGAAATTTCAGGGTCTTGCCTTAGATATTCTCCTGGGTACAATAGTGCTGGCCACTCCCTTAAGTGGTCTGAGCACCATACATTCTGGGTGTGCCTGTACTGCTCAAAATCTAACTACACGATAGTATAACCTGCATTGCAACAGTCTTGTCCCCTTGTAATCTAAATTGGATATTCATGTCTTTCACACATGTGCTTGAATTTCTCTGAAGGCCGACCGAGCAAACACTTGGTGAGACAAGGCAAGATACAAATTGTTAGGCTGCTTTACTTCACACCACGTAAACTGCAGTTATGAATGAATTCACTTATTTTCAATCTGTACAACTTTTCTTCCTGGAAGAATATAAAATAGTGAATAAGCTGTGCTTCCCCCATATCAGTGAGTCATCTTGCTTGACTTAAAAAAACTAATTTAATAACTACTCTCTCCTACATTTTGATCTTGCAGCCTTTGCTGGCCCAACTGCCTTAGAGCTTTTTGTTTCAAAAACCTGATCAATTACTTGTATCTGTATCTCCATCCCTGTGCTTTATCTTCCTTTATTCACAGCCTGAAAGGGATCAGAGACTATCCAACACAATGGGTGTGAGCTGTTTTTCATTGCTGAGACAGGCTAATGAATTGCTTATTATTTATGGTTTATCGGGAAACAAGATCTAAGCTAGCTCAGAAGCATCTTAACTATCTATCATTTCAGAGGCATTTTTCAAAACTAGCATGAATATACTATCTTTCTTTGGAAAAATAGACAAAAAATCCTGAACATGACAGGAGGTATGTTCTTTAATGAAGTAGCATACATGTTAGAAAATATTTACATGTATATGAAAAGTCCAATTCAAAATGGTAGAAAATATACCAAATAATGGGCCAAAAATCTAAATTTTCTGGAGCATGCCCTTCAACCCTTCTTTGGGAAAAAAAATCCTTCACATGTACTGTAAACCCAGTTCTAACATGTCCACTATGCCACTGGTTCTGACCACAAATGAACAAATGATCAATTACAGTTTTGTGCAGATATCATCCATGAGACATCTTACATTGACCATTCATGCATTGTGATCTTGTACTTTACACCAGCACCAAACATTTTGCTGATTTTGCAGTGATCAGAAAGTTACCATTGGTAGTAAGACCACATAGAAGAGTTCATCTTGCATCATTGGCAATGTGTATCGACTGTAGTATGATTGCAAACAGTGTAAAGCTAACTTTTTAAACTCAGCAAGACAGCCAGATCTTTTCTGAAGTTAGAAATTTCACCTGAATAAGGTTAATGACCGGAGCTCCATATATGCGTTTAAACATAAAGGTGTGTTCTCTTTAGTTTGAGAGTAGTGCAATTAGGGAGTTATAGCCATGGCTGCTCACTTGCGCCACTGCCTGAAATGCTCCCAACTCTGTACCGTATATCTACTGCATTACAAACTATTAAACAATGGATGTGCGAGCATTCAGTATTCAAAATGGAGGGTACGGCCTTTAAAGAAAACATAAACAACACTTTCAAAAAAGGGAAGCCGGTGGCCAGCTGCTCTTTGCAGATAACCACAACCCTCCCCCAGCCCAGAAGAATCAAATGCAACAGATTGTGTTTCTTTTTTAAATGCTGTTCACTTGTAATATCACCTAGTCCTGAGGAAGGGTTTGGTTTGATGCATTCCTGGAAATTTGATCATGAAACAGCATTAACAGTTTTTTTCTGGAATCTTTTCCACATAGTCTGTGGGGAAAACCATTTATTTAATCTCCACTGAGGTTAGTTATTTAGTATTTATCTTTCTTAATCCCAATTTCTGAGTAAGAACCAATACATTTAAAGTATGTTTTTAGTGTACCACAACAGGAAATGAAGGCACAGTCACCCTTGCTCTCCTGCAGAGTGACAGTAGGGCAGTATTCACATTACATAAAATAGACTCAAACTGAGCTGCTAAAACAACCTTATACATTCTTTGTTAAATATGTAAAGCTGATTCCTCTTGGTAACACAACAGTCTTTCCTCCAAATAATACCTCTTAATGAGAGAGGGAGAGAGGACAGAGAAATATTTTAGTATACTTATAGCAACAAAGAATTCATTAGAACTCAAGCCATAATCCCACACCTAATCTGTCCACTGTTTGATCTTGGACTTGGCAAAAGTTGGCAACCTCACTGCAATTCATTCTCTTCTTCAATACAGGCTTTGTTGGAGTTATGCTCGATCACTTCTGGGGACCAGGGAATGCTTATGTGGAATTATTTCCCAGGAAACTAAAATTGGATACCATTTTTACTAGGAAAAATTGTACATGGACTGTGAAAGGATGAGGTTTGATGAGCCAAAAGGTCCTCTAAATATTCCATGTTTTAGTATTCTATACCTTATTCCCCCTCTTAACTGATTACGCTTACTGTGCGAAAACTTTGCAGTATCACAAGTTTTCACTAGATGGAATACTCATAGTTGAAGTCTGTAGCACCAATTTTAACACTGGGCACGTTTGGGGCAGGAATGATGTTAAGGCAAGCAGCGGGAGCAGGAACTGATGCGAGAGCTGGATGCAGCTTGGGACCTAAGGGAATGGTTTACAGCACAGGGTTAGTGCTGGGGGTGAGGGGATGTTTCCAAACAGATACCAGTGCTGGGAGGAAGCAGGAAGGCAGGGGATGTGGAGGCTCAAGAATTCCTTGCAGGGCTTGGAGGAGCAATCACAACTCCAATGCTCCCTCAGTACTGCAATGAAGTGTGTCACCTTAGACTATGTGCTCAAGTCTCTGAGTGGGGCTTGAACCCATGACTTTCTGACTCAGAGGTGAGAGTGCTACCATCAAGCCAAGGCTTCGTAAAACAACACTGGCACTTTTGTGTTTATACACACCCAGAAATGTTTGATTGGAACAAATCTGAAACTACAATGGCAACGTAAGAAGTATTACATTTTCTAAAAGCTTAGCTGACAAGGTAAGCAATGGCTATCAAGTATTTTGTTTCCTAACTAGGGCTGAGAAATGTCCCTTCTCAAGGATGTCAGCATTTATTCTGCTAGATAAGCAATCTTGAGTTCATTACCAGCTCTCTCCAGAGAGACAGGTGATATGTTGGAAAGTGAAACCCCAAAGATACAGGAGGTGGTGATGAGGAGGCATTGCAACAAGCAGAATACAATAAGAAAATTAAACTTAAAGGAGAAAAAATAATCCCTGCAGAAATCCCTGCAGAAAATAGAGAACAGCTACCTGTTTGAACCTTCATTAAGTAAATTTGTCTAATTTATTTTTATCACATTATAGTTGCATTAAATTTATTAATAAACCATTTCTACAATAACATTGGACCGTATTTTGCGACCTCTACGGGTGCGTACGAGGTGTGTACGCTCCTATAGGGGCCGCGCAAGTTCTGGGTTTAGGCATGCGAAGCGCATGCGCTGAAACCCGGCACTTGCGATCGGTCAAGAATTCTCTTGACAGATCCTCCGCATCCCCAGGAGAAGGGCCTCTGCGGGTGGAGAGTTGCGCTATTTGCACAACTTCCGCCTGCTGAATGCCTGTCAAATTCTTACGCCTGGTAAAAGGCCTGCTTTTACCAGCATAAGAGTTTTAAAAAATAGAAAAATAAAATGTTATCACTCATTTATAAATTAAAAATTCTCTTCAAAAAGGTAAGTTTATTTTTAGCACCGTAAAAACATTTAGGGGGAAAAATTAGGTCGCGCCCCATTTGGGGCGCAAATATCGTCTGGACGCAAATATTAGCGCCTGGCGCTAATTATCGCCACTGACTGGAAACTTCACTTTTACCGCCCCGGGAGGTGAGTGGAGCGCTAAATCAGGCGCTGCACACCTGTCTTAAGGCGCAAAGGCCGAGCAGTGAGGCGCTAACTCAGCGCGCGAGCGCAGCGCAGCTGCTGCCAGTTAGCGAGGGAACACAGACACACTGGCGCCGGCCACTTCTTAAAGCAGGGGGGGGCCAACTTGCTCCCCAGCCACACCCTGCTCATTGCAGCCTTGAATCTCGGCCTGGAGAGACCTGTGAATCCATTTTGCTGCCAAGGATGGAGAGGGTGAGAGAACGAGCTCATCGCTTCACCGAGTGGGCCTTGGATGCTCTGGTTGGCGCGGTGGAGCGCAGAAGATGGATACTCTTCCCTGAGAGTGGCAGGAGGCCTTTGCCACGCGAGTACAGAAGAGTGTGGAGGGAGGTGGCTCAGAGCGTCTCCTCCAGGAGCATGGTGCCCAGGACCCATACTCAATGCCGCAAAAAGTTCAACGACCTCACTCGGGTCGTCAGGGTGAGTGGCTTTTTCTCAATACCTCTCCATCCCTCCATCTCAACCTCACTCTATGGCCAGAGGGTCTTAAAACCCCAATGCACAACACTCATCCAACACCTATGGCCCTTTCATGAAACACACACACACATTCCACACTTTGCATACAGTAAGGGCTATTCACCTATGGGAGGCACATCAGGCAAGACCATGGCTGCATACAGTAAGGGCTATTCACCTATGGGAGGCACATCAAGCAAGACCATGGCTGTATATTTACTCAGATGCTGTCCTTTTTCTTACAGGCCAAGCTGGCGCATAATCGGAGACAGCAGCAACGGACAGGTGGAGGGCGGCCTCAGCTGCAACCCCTCAGCGATCTTGAGGAGCGCGTCCACAGGATTGTGGCAAGCCGGGTGATCGGTCCCGTCGCCACTGGAGACGCCGACCCCGTTCTGGACAGCAATGGTAAGGTCATCACCTTTTTGTCCTCTGTCCTTCCACTTGTCCCTCACAACACCAGCCTTTGACACTTTCAATCCAACTTGCTAACTCGCTGCACTTATTCCTCCCTTACTGCCACCCTGTCCTCACGCTAAAGCCACTCTTGTACCTCCCTGCTTTCAGATGGTGATTCACCAGCTGAGGAGACGGGCCCTGAAGCTGCCACTGGGAGTGAAGCTGCAGCCGAGGAGGAAGAGGAAGCCGGAGCATCAGTGCCACCCTCTCCCGAGGAAGCCCATGCCCACACTGGGAACACGCCTTCCCTGGAGGGGAGCAGGGGGGAAGGGTCTGATGAGGGTGAAGCTCCAGGACCCAGCGGGCTGCAGCAATGCCATGGGGGTAGGGAAGAACGGGGGCCTTCTCCCCAGAGGGAGAGTATGCCAGAGACTCCTACTGCAATGGACGCAGAGGAGGAGCGGCTGATCGCAGAAATGAACACCCAGGCGGTGGGCATGCACACTGAGCTCATGGGTGCAGTGGGAAGGGTGCCCGAATGCATTGAGTCACTGGCAAGGAGTGTGGAGCACTTCGCTGTAGCACAGGCGGATGCCACACTAACGCTTAGTGCTGCAATTCAGTCACTGGCTGCCGTGATCCCATCTCTGACTGCTCTCATGCAGACTCAGATTGAGGCCACGCGAGCACAGACTGCTGCCAACCTCGATGGTTCGTTCACATGTCCCCGGGGCTCTCACCGCGCCGCAGCAGGCCAGCAATCTGTTCTCCAGCAGATTGCTCCGGATGCTGAAGTGCTGCCCCGTGGGAGTGCCAGTGTGTCGGGCGAGCAGGGAGTTGCTGTCCTCTCTCACGATGACAGCATTCCTGCTGCCAACACTGTCACTTCTCCACTGCACTTGCCACCGCCTGTAGGACAGACTGCTGCCGCCCATGCAGAGTTGGTGCAGTCTGCAGCCGGGCCCTCCAGGCCCAGAACTGGTCGAGGCCGTCCTTCAGGGGCATCTGCAGTGTCAGGGTCTGACGAGCAGCAGCCTTCCACCAGCCTTGCTGCAGCCACTGAGGTCCCATTACGGAGGAGCAGTAGGGTTAGAAGGGGGGAAGTGCGCAAGGGAAGGAGATCACCCTCGAAGGGCAAAAAGTAGGAGGTGTGACAAAATGCTGGTCATTTTTTTATTAAAGGTCGAGGTTCATGGTCCAACTTTTGTTTAGTGTTTTGGACATTATCTCCAGGTTGTGAGAACCAGTTATGTTATTGACTGTTTTTTTGTGTTTATTTCTATGAGTTTGTCATGAGGAATTGACACACACAGAGTTTGTAAAATAAATAAGTTTCTGTATTCAAAATATACATGGTTGGTGTTTGGAATTATTGGTGCCTTGGCCGGCTTAGGGGTTGCGTGCTGGGTTCATTGATGTTGTTAGCAATGGCAGAAGCCATTTCCACAGCAGGGGCCCTAGAAGCGGCTTGCTATTAGCCGTTGACGGACGGCCCTTGCAGTTTCACCATTGTGGGCCGCCCTCCCGCCTTGGTGCTGCTGATGATCATCCTCCTCGTCCTCTTCCTCCTCTTCCTCCTCCTCCTCTGGTGGTGCTCTAAGGCCTGGTGGCATTGGCTGGGTCCTGACGATTGCCATGTTATGCAACATGCAGCACACAACTACGAAGTTGGATACTCGCTCAGGCGAGTACTGCAGGGCTCCTCCAGAATGGTCGAGACAGCGGAACCGTTGCTTCAGCATGCCGATTGTGCGCTCAATTATGTTCCTGGTAGCTTGATGGCTCTCATTGTACCGCAGCTCAGCAGGGGTGTTGGGCGTACGGAGCGGTGTCATCAGCCAGGTGCTCAATGCATACCCCTTGTCCCCGAGAAGCCAACCAACTGGCTGATGCGGTGCCTCGAAAAGTTCTGCCACAGTAGTCTGGCGCAGGATAAAAGCATCGTGGCAGCTGCCAGGATAGTGGGCATTGACAGCGAGTATCAGCTGTCTGTGGTCACAGACCAACTGAACATTCAAGGAATGGAACCCCTTTCTGTTCCTGAATTCCTCGGCATTCTCATGTGGAGCACGCAAAGCCACATGCGTGCAGTCAATGGCGCCCTGCACCATGGGGAAGCCCGCTATCCTTGCAAAGCCCAGAGCGCGGTCACGCTGCTTGTCTGGGGTCATGGGGAAAGAGATGAACTCTCGTCTCCTTTTAAAGAGGGCATTTGTGACCTGCCGGATGCAGCAATGCACCGCGAACTGGGAGATATTGGCGAGGTCCCCAGCAGCAGCTTGAAATGAGCCAGTAGCGTAGAAGTTGAGAGCCACTGTGACCTTCACTGCCACCGACAGAGATGTCCTGGACCTCAGTTGAGGCTGCAGATCTGGCTGCAGCAGGTGGCAGAGCTCAGTGACCACCTCCTTGCTGAATCGCAGCCTTTGCAAACACAGCTCCTCAGACATATGAATGTAGGAGAGCTGTTCACGATATACCCTGGGAGGGTAAGCTCTCCTGTACATACGCCTGTTGGCCCTCCTCCATTTGGCCATCATTGCCACTCTCTCTCTGCGTCTCTGTGTCCTCCGATTCAGCTGGAGCAGGACGACGCCCCCAATCAGTGCAGCCCCCATAGTCTCTTTGCAAGCAAAGTAATGAAGGACAGCAACTAAAGTACTAGCGAAGTTAGGATCAGTAGGCAAAACTACCTCACAAAGCGTTGAGTCAATGCAGAAGTCTCTCTCTCTCTCTCTCCGAATCTCTCTCTCTCTCTCAGAACGAGTGGTGCAAAAATGTCAACCACAGAAAAAGACAGGAAGAGGCCCCCTTTAAATAGCGCCCCCCCCCAGCCCCACAGCGATTGATAGCATTCCAGTCTTCCGGTCGTTGGATGCGCCAGGCGGTAAGGCAGGGGGCGCCACTCAATTTCCGCTCCGGGGCGCCACAAGGGCGTTGCACCATGGAATGACGTCACAATCTGCGCGCGCAGGTGGTCGCAGCGGTAAAGTTTAGCGCCGCCGCACAATCTCTAGTTAAGTTCCCGAGCGACGCAAACATCGCTGCGCCCGGGCGTAAGCGGCTTTGCGCCCCATTAGCGCCCTCTTAAGGCGCTAACGGGAGGCGCAACCAACTGAATTTTTACCCCTTAATTTTTTCAAAAAATTTAATTTTTGTTTAAAATATTTAATGAAATGGCATTTTCATTAATTTTAAATATGTAATGTTTTTTTAAAATTTATTTCATGTGTTGGTGCATGTTTTAAGTTATCCCCATTCATAATTATGACAGTTCCGTACATACGGAACTGTCATAAGTATGAATGGGGATTCCCTTCTTTTATTGGTTGGGCTGGCCCATGTGATCCCAGGAGCGCCTACGAACCGCTTGCGCCCCTTGGATACGTGGGGCTCTGCCCGCGTGGACCCGGAGAGGACCAGGATCGCATTCCGCCATTCCTCCCGGGCCACCAGGTACTTTCGTAGACATTTTGCAGGTCGGAGGCGGAGGGAAGCCTCCGATCGCAATTGTTGGCCCAATGAATTTTCTCTAATGACTAGCATTGTTCAAAGGAAAGTACCTAAAGGGTTTACTTTTTTAGGTTTAATCTCAGTGGATGACATGCTTGGCAATAACAGTTTGTGAGATAGATAAATTAAGTTACACAATTTAATCGCTAAATAAGCTATTTAGCAGTTTGAGCAGAATTCATTTAAACTCAGTCGAAATCAATAATGAGTTTTACAGACGAATTGTCACAAGCTAATTACACTTATGCTGAGGTAATATTTTGAAATGAGTGCTGATTTCTATTAATAAGTCAAAAATCCAATAAGAACATATATTAGATCATAAATCACGTCATATTGTAAATTTTAAAAGTGCTGGGGTTATCCTAATTTATAACGGATATAAAAGAAACACAGTTGTAACAGTAGGAGAATAGTCAATAATTCTGACAAGCTGATATGATCATAAGCTTTACATTACAAGCTTATCCTATCCTGATATGAATATGATTACATTCAGTTATTATCCACAGGATTGATATACTGTACTCCAAAATATGACTTCTATTTTACACTATTGGGATAATTTTCAATTTGTATTGCGATAATCTGGTCCTTAAGGATTTAAAAAGAGGGCTGTCCCCAATCACATAGCATTTAGTATTAAATTATCATCTAAATAATAGATTGGGCTAAAAATTGTGGTCGGTGGCGTACCTCCGGAGTACGCTGCCGAGCTGCAAAAAGAATACGCACCTACCTGATGGCGGCCCTCCTGCGTAAACCTGCGCTCTGACGCTGCAAGTAGGAGGGCAGCGTAATGGCCCACGGATCCCAGGGACGCAGCCTGTGTGGAACCGTACCTGGGAACACGCAGGCCTGGTCCGCCAATCAGAAAACAGATTGTCTTTCATTTATTTAAATTGCTACATTACTTCATTACCACAGCCTTTAAAATACATACAGATTTAGCTTTAATTGTGGGAATCCAATTCATTTCTCATAATTCCCACTTCTAAACAAATACTGTGCACCGTGCAGAAAGTTATGAAATGTAAACGTTATTTTAAAAAAAACCTGCAGCTTTACCATACACTAGGATTGCTTCTCATTAAAGTTTTTAAGTCATTTAATTTAAAAAAAAAGCATTTTTTTTTCATCTCGGGTATCCCTTTACGCTGTGGAAACAGGCCCTGCGCCTGTTTCCACCAGCCGTCAAATTTCCGTACGTAATTGCTGGGCAGTTGGTGAGCAAATAGCTTAACTCTGCCCCAGCAATTAGGTTTTTGGTGGTGGAGCGGATGGCCTGTCAATGCACACATTGACAGACCGCAAGTTCGGGATTTCGCGCACTTGCTATGGATTTCAAAGACATTACCCACAGCAAATCCGGGCCAATATGTTATATTGTAAATTTTTTAAAGTACAGGTTGTTTAGTTTTTTTGTTTAAACCAGGGGCAGATTTTGTATCAATAATTATACTAGTTTCATGTGAATCTCCCACTTTGCATTCTCAGACAAAACTCGCAGCATGTGAAAGGCATTATTCCAAAATCCAATTAGAGTAAATAACTGCCTATTTACACTTGGCCAATTGTCATGATTGTGCTGTAAATTCACAACAAATGTTAATTTACAGTTTACTGATGAACAATATCCTATACCGCATTTATAAAACAGGAATTCAATGAAGGCATGAACTGGCTCTCATTTAAATCTAAATGACAACCTGTGCAGCCCCCTCTCTCACCCTTAATTGAAAGCTACCTCTTTAATCCATTTCCAAAAGTTAAGAGCAAAAGATACTGATGCCAAAAGTGAAACCAACGGTAAATAAAATAAAATTTATGGTAGATAAAATAAAATGGGTATTGGTAACTCAATCCCCTCATTTTTCTCACCGTTTCCTAAATAAAAACTGAAGGAAAGCAAATAGGGCTAAATAATGGAATCTTGCTCGCTTAATCTAAAGCAATAAAATTAGAATTTTAGAGAAGTTTAATAAACAGCATCTGTGCAGCTGATCGGGTTTTAATTTTTGACTTTTCTATCTGCACCAGTGTTGATCTGTTTTGTGAAAGAGCCGCAGTGACAATAGCTGGTCTGAAAACCAACTCTGTTGAATTGGGATGGTTCGCTGACAGCTGGTTGACAATGGTTATGTTTTCACTTGTATACTCTCCGTTCTGATGTACAGACCGACGTATAGTATAAACAAAGTCTGGAATTTTCCCATCAAAAACGGTTGGGTTTGGAGCATGGGAACAGTTAAATTGTTAAACATGTGAATCCTGAGCTGATCCCGCCTCCAACCTGCCCGCTTCCGGTTTTCCCAGAGGTGGGCCAAGGGTGGGATGGGGGGTGGGCAGCCAACCCACTGCCAGTGGGTGTCACCTCAATTTAAATATTGTAATGAGGCCGGAAGCCTTTATTTTCACCTCCATTTTGTTTTTAACTGCCTGTGGACGGGTTTCACACAATTCGTGAAACCCGGCAGTTAAACAGAGGCGGGGACTGCTGCATCCAGGAGGTAAGTGGCTTTATACCTACCTCCTGGATCCAGGGTTCCGGCCATACCCACCCCCCAGGATCAGAGACCCCACCCCCCACTCCACGAGGCCACTGAACGCATTCTCAGACCTCCCGCCCCCGGCCCCCCCCCCCCAACGACGATGAGGAGGCCACCCACGATCCTCCGGCCCCCCTGCTGATCCTCCGCCCCTCCCCCACCCCCCGATCCCCCCCCCATCGCGGTCCCCGCTTGCCTGCCGATCCTACAACCCCTCCCCCCCAATCGCTGACCCTCCTCCCGATCGCCGACCCTCCTCCCGCCGATCCTAACCCCCCCCTCTCCCGGGCCTACCCGCCCGCAGCCAGCCAGCCTCTCAAGCTGGCTGGCTGCGGGTGGGAATCCGAGGCCTCGCATTCAAATTAGGCCCCGCCGGTAAAATCGGCTGGCCCTGCGGAAAAGCTGGCCTCCCGGGTTTCCTGCCCACCTCGGATCCCCCCCCCACCAGCCCTCAACCCCCCTCCCTGAACAAATTTCCGGCCAAAGTTGTTTTGCCAACAAAAGGGGAATCTGCAAATATAAAGAGCTTCCTTCAGAAGTTGATCCTTAACATAAGAACACTATTAGAGTACCAGGAATTGCTAGTGGTTTAACAACTCTTGCACATCCTGGATTATAAAATCTTAAGGAATTGCAATAAAGTAATGGGCTGGATTTTGCAGTCAGCGGTGAACTTGCCTATCGACTTATGGGCTTTTGTACTGAAAGTTCCTCTCAGCCAACCATCCCAAAGGTGAACAGGGCAAGCAACTGTGTATCTCCTTAACCAATCAGATTGAGGAATCGCTGATGAGCCATGCAGAGTCTGAACCAGGAAATGTCAATTAGAATAATTAATTAAATGTCAAATCAGGTACAGAAAATTAAATAGATAGGAAAATAAAGATTGGATTGAGAGAGATAAAAGAGACAGAAAGAAAAAGTTAAAAAAAGTTTTTTATTTTTTAAAATCTCCATCAATAATTAAAATCTGAAGGAATGAGACTCCACACTTGTAAAAGTTAATTTTCAGTGCCAAGAGGTTGTTTGGCAAAAGTTAAGACCTACCACACCATTAAAAGTGTACTTACAATGGAAAGGACAAGCCCTAACTTTTTCTGGCGAGTTTAGTTTCTATCTTTGAGGTAAGTACACACTGTTCAATGTATTTCAACGGTGAATCTTCCGGTGAGATACTATTAATCGGCAGCATTTGGAGGAGCAGAGCATCTCGAACAGCAACTTCCTGAGTTCTGTGTTTAACTGCACACATGCATTTGCTGGAAGTTGCTGTATGATTCCACGTAAATATCAGTGAGCGCTATTAGCCTCGCCGTTACTTCTACCACAAAATCTGGCCCAATGAGTTGCCTTATCAAAATAGTTCAAAATTTGCCCTTCATCACACTGAAATCACAATTTAAAAATCTTCCATTTCATCCCATTTAGAAATGTTCTGTTTTGTGATATTGAAACTCGAATTTATTGCAGCATTTTAAACATAAGGGTAAATTTTGTGGAGCTTCACTTCCAGTACAGAGCCTTGCTTGATGGCAGTGTGGTTCAGACAACTGAGCTCAGAGGTCCGTAGACCCAATTTACAGCATTTCTGACTGTCCATTAGTTAATTTTAATAATTAGAAAATCAGGAGCCCCATGAATTGAGCATGCTGACCTCTATGCTTGATTCACCAATCCATGCTCTCATTGGGTGAGGCTCCATGCCGGGAGTACAGCCTTGCAAAAGCAACCCTATAATTCCGTTATAAATTGTACAAGGTAATTTTAACTGCTTTGTGGTATCTGATACTGGTATGGTCTTAATCTATACACTTTGATGTGTTGTGTGTGACAGACGTGATGACCCATTTAGAAAGCACCAGATTACACAAAGAACAAATTCTTCAATCAAATTTAATAAACTATTCCTTTAAAACATCCCAAGTATTTGATAACAAAATAACCACTTCAATTTGTATAGAAAGTATTCCCATCCTTTTAATAAATTCCTATTTGAAACAAGAAAGTTATTCACCCTGAACTGCTGTTCTAGCATTGCTGCAAGCATAAGCCTTACATTTAATCTTTTCATCTTTCGGGAATTTATATTTTCAAATTTACATACCATCGTAAAAGTTCAAAAGAAGGACTTCTAATTCCAGTCCTCTCGCTTTCCCTCTGGAATTGTCTAATTTGCAAAATATCTTAAAAGAAAAGGTGTGTAACCTCGCCGCTTTCTTTAGCTCAAATCCATAAACATTGAAAAGCTGGAAAATGAGTGTTGTTCTACTTTTTCCCCAGGACAATTCACCCCCTGTTCCTTATCCCGTGAACCATGTTCTTACAAATAACTTCCATTAAAAATAGGTGCAAGAGATTCATGACCCAGGTACTTGACAGCATTCGGAGTGTTTTGTTATTTGGTAACCAGGGCGTGATGTCAGCAGAGTTCCCCAAAGGAGTTTATAGTCTACCTCAAATGCCTGTCAGAAGCAAACAAATGCTGCTGACAATTCTGCAGGAAACACTCAAAAAAATCGCAGGAATATGATTCTTTCTCTGCTCCAAACAGATCTGACCTATTTAACGTATGTATGAAATCTAGGTAAAAAATGTTACGTATTATAACTTCCAGTCACTCACAATATAAGATCAGCAATTTTATGTACATTTATTGTTTATATGTATACTTATCCTTTACTTTAAATTTTAAAAAGACAGATGTCTTATAAAAAATGATCAGACATTTACTGTACTGTAATAAATGCAATACAAGTTGCTGAATTATAGCCAGTTCATTGAAAGTTTTTTCTTTCTATTAATTTATCATTCTAGTTTTTTTAACTTAATTTTTCTACCTCCAACATGTTACTTCTCACAAGAGATTAGAATGCCTATAAAGTTTTTTTTAAGTGACTTGTTTTCATAAAAAATACTCTAGCTCTTTAAATCAAGAAAGAAGAATGTCCTTTTTTTCCCCAAGCAACAGCCATATTCTTTGAAGTTTTTAAAACTCACCTTCGAGCCTTTTGAACCAACTGAGCAGCTGGGACAAGAGCCTTTTTCTTTTTCACAGAATCACAGAATCCCCACAGTGCAGATAGAGGCCATTTTGGCCCATCGAGCCTGCACCGACACATATCCCACCCTATCCCCGTAACCCCACGTATTTAATCCCCCTAACACTAAGGGTCAATTTATCATAGCCAAATCAACCTAACCCGCACATCTTTGGACTTTTGTGGCAGTAAGTTCATGAACAAAGTGCGAGGACAGCTCGTCCTTTTATATTTTGGGCTAAGTAGGCCTTTGTTTGTACAACTCTTTCATTTTATATTGGAGGAGGTTCTCACTGCAATGGCAGTGCTTATTCTTGTCACTGAACATTTTCATTTCATAGGTCTGCTCAAAAAGAGCCTTCGGCCTTGATTTTAACCCCCTTCGCCAAGCGAGAATGGTGCATGGGAGGGATTAAGATTAGCCTGAGTCCATTTACCAGGCTGAGGCCGCTCCATTCCCACCCGGCGACATTTCAGCTTTTCCGACTTGAAAGTCGGCGGAGGCACCAGCTACAGGCAGGCAGGAGGCTAATTTAATTTGAAACGTCTGGGCCCGATGATGTCATTGATGCCATAACGTAATTTTAATGACAAGCAAGGGGAGGCCTGCCTGGTGTAAAACCCAACGGCCAAACCACAGCGGGAGGCACTGACTGGCCAGAAGAGGCCAAGAAAACAGTTACAACATTTTTGTTAGAAATCTTTGTGAACCAGGAGGAGCAGGAGTGCTTGGGCCTCCCTAACCTTATCTTTGCTTCGCCCTCTGCTGGCTACCTTCAGCTGCCAAAGCTCTAGCCCAGCACTGGCATAATGCCGAGAACCGTTCCTTTGGATCCCGATTGAGTCCAAAGGTTCCCAACCCGATTTTCGCTCTCGCCCGCTGACCCTGATGTCAGTCCTGCCGGTTTTGGGTGGGGGAACTGTCCAACATTATTTAAATGAGGCTCAGAAGTTAAAAGGGCCAGGGCCTCACATTGAGATCCCCGTGGGGTTTCCCTCCTGCCCGCACCCTCACCCCCAGTACAAATCAAGACCTTACTCTAATCTATCTAGAAATGCGCCTGTGCACACCATATATCTGCTCTCCTCTGCCAGAGTGCTCACATTAAAGAATTAGGAAATTCCCAGCTCCTCAATTATTGATTGCCAGTTGTCAGACAGCATTAGGCAGCAAAGCTGCATGAATATCATGCTGGATGATCTTAGAAATATAATTGGAGCGTGGTGTGGAAATTGACTTTAAGAACTGCAGAAATGGGTCGCAAAAACAGCAGGATATTAAAATATTTATTGCAAAATGGAGGAAGAAGGAGAACAGCTGACTAATTAGCTAAAGACCAATGATACTCTTTAAAAATTACTATTACTGTTTAGACCAAAATTACGTGTACAGAGGCAGAGATAAACTCATTCTAAGTTGAATGTTGGTGCCCAAATTAGAGTGAGAAGGAATGGAAACAAAATAAAAAAAGTCTTGTGGATGAGTCTGGGAATTTTTAACAAAAATCACAAGGTTCTGTATGACCACTCACCAGCTCTTCATTAACCATCTGCTGGGAATGAAGAATGAAACTTGTGATCCCGATAATTATTAATCGCTGAGCCATCAATTTAGGATGAAATTTTAGCAACTTGTCTCAAAACCTTTTTTCACTCTTTAAATCAGGATTTGATGTTTTGGAGTAAAACACACTTCTACTCTCAGAGGTAATTGCGTTATGCTTTATATATTCTTTTTCTTCATTTTGAATTGTGGGGTCGAGACCTTTTCCTTTCTTCACTGTTCAGTGCTACAGATTATATGACCTGAAATTAGATTAATTTGGTGCAGAAATTTCCATTTACAAAATCATTTACAATAGTGAGCTGAAGGCTTTTCTTTTCACCATTAAGAGCAGTTCATCCACTTTAAAACTGAGAATTTCATAACTGAATGTATTCTCCTCATATCGAAAAGAAACTCGAGGAACTTGCAATATAAAAGTGAGCAGATCTTGACCGAAAGTCTCCAAATGTTTCTCAAGACAGGAAATTAAGTGGCAGATCTGAACACCTTCAATATAGTTTCGATAGCCATGGCATTTCTGTTATTCACGAAGTATACACATCCAGTGGAAATCCAGAGAACAGCACCAATTATGTCAGGCACACGATGGGCTGATGTTTTTAAATTCTGCTGTGCCATCCTCCTTGCAAAGGCTACCGAATAGACTGGTATTTAGAAATGAGACACAATTGAATGTAGATATTCATGTCAGGTGGCCAAAGTATGAATGGTCTACCAAAGTAAACATTACAAAATTTCTATCCATCAAAATTCTTACCACATGTTGGCAACCACAAAGATATTTTCTCTTTGTTCTTTCTAATTCCACTATTCTTCCACTCTTCCAGCATTGTGGCATTTAAATGTTAACTCTCTCCGTCCCCAATTTCAACCCTGCCTCCCAGTGCTGATTTTAAATCTCCTTTCCCTGCTGGACTGGCACCAAGTATAAACAACTGATAGAAATTGCTGATAGGAATGCACTGACATGGTACTGCTATTGCATCTGCCATTTTTAGGAAAATTGCTTCACCTTGAGAGAAACCAGTCTGGAGGGAAACCTGAAAAAATATTACCCACGTATTAGATAACAACCTATTTTTACCCTCAATCAGGGACACACGTTCCTGCTCTTCTACACGAGTATGTACCATATACAGCACAATCAACATCACTGATCTGAAGAAAGCAGATTTGAAATACTCGACCACTGGGTATGCAACTAGTACCTTGCATTTACTTCTATGCATGTCACATAATCAACAATTTACAGTTGCTAACATCACAACAACCAATGAACAAAATCACCAGATCCTTTTTTCATTCTAGTACTCTTGTTGTGACTTTAGTCACAGACAGCAACTTCTCCCTCATTATTATTAAAGGCAAGGGACTTTATTACAGAATATGCACAATAATAGCATGTTTGTTCAGAGGGAGCTTTTGTGTCTCAACTCCTTCCTTTCTTAAAAAAAAAGAGACAAGCCAGACAAATCCAGAATTGTCTAAATTTTGTACAAATGTCTATTGGAAAGGAAATCTGAAATGGTCCAATTGGAGGCAGCACCTCCAAATGGAAATAGTAATGTGTCCTGTTCCTTTAAGAACTCTTTCCATTCTGATCTGCAGCTCAGTCAGGCAGTTATGCAGCACTGCTTAGATGTGGGTTGTGAATTTCGCCATTGGCACTCCCAAACTATGCAGACCACTTGATGCACACTCCACTGATGACATAAACTGCTGAGTGGCCAAACTGTGTTTGCAGGCAGGCCCTGTGAAGGCTGAATTCATGGGCACAGCAGGCGCAGGAGACCTCGAGCTGTTCCTCTGGGCTGCAGGTTGCAACTCTTCCAGTTCCAGCTGCATTGTTGCTCCTCGCTCGTGCTCTGTGTTGCATCAAGATCTCCTGCTACTCAGTCAATGACGCTGTCAAACCCAGAGTGGATGTATCTGTAATGCTGCTATCTGCTGTAGAACTGGGTGCTGCAAGCGGTGTAAGATGGTTGGTTGACATAACCTATTGGGCTCTGCACTTCTTCCTTGGGTAAGAGAATTGGACTATGTAGATAGCTCTTTCAGAGAGCTGGCACAGGCGTGATGGGTCAAATGACCTTCTTCTGTAATTTATATTGGACACTTGGAAGAGCAGAAGACGCATTTTAGAATGCTGGCAGCTAAACACCACTTGAAACAGAGCTGACATAGCAATACACGCCAATGTTTTATGTTGCAGTGCATATGTGAGTATAAAAAGTGAATGACTAACTGGGTAAGGAGATAAAGAATGAATGGAATCAAAACATTGAAACATAATTGCCATTAGCTTGGAGCCTCCAATGCTATTTCCCCCCATTGCCTCCGTGCCCAAAATGTCTAAGGCCCTCTCCTCATGAGGAGTCAAGAGTCACAGGTAGATGGCACTTGCACTCCAGTTCTCATGCACTACTGCCTGCCAGGTGCAACCATCTCCTGCAAGCTGACAGAAAAGGGTCCTACGTTGAACAGATTAATATAAAAGATATTGTGTGCCATTCAAGTGCAAGGCTAGCAGCCCCCTAATGTGAATGTGTGAACTTACAGGATGCAAATCATTTATGTTGGCAGCATGCTTGGCAACAATATACAGTGCACTCATAAAACACAGGCATGGCTACACATATTGAAAGTATGTCAACATCTGCCAGGCTGCTGTGCATGCTCGCTCTGTGATGCAATACTTACCTTTGCAACCTTCCTGAGACCATCTCACATCATGTGTTGTGCATCTGGTAATGAGCTAACTTAGCATTATAATGCAAGGAAAGATCTCTGCATTAGGACCTCATTATTGTCCTGTACTTTTCTAGTTTGGCAAAATAGCTCAGCATTCTGTTCACTTGTTGATTGCTGCTCTGCAATGATAGGGCAAGGTCATTGTTGAATCCACTATTACTGCCAGATCTTTTTCAGCCTCTCCTCTAATTCGTTCAACAGCATTATTAATTCCAATGTGATGAGATTTTCATCATTTCATTCTGGTCCTGGACTTCTGTAGGTATGCTGGATCACACCACTTACATGGACCTTATTCCAAAGTTAAGCCCGTACTTCAGAAAAAAAAGTCAGAAACTAAAGCAACGATCACAGTAACTTCCCAGCTAAGATCTAACTTTCTATATTCGGTTTGGAGATTCCAAACTTTCTCTGAATTCTGTTGTTGTTTCTATTGAAGGTCCCCCCTGGCCATTGAAGTAATTTATTTGTGTCCTTTAAAGTTTGGCAATACTGCCTCCCACTGGTTACACTGAATATCACCATCTGGAAGTCTCTCTTGACAGGGATATAAATCTCATGTGTTTTTACATTTTCAATGTTAGCATCTCGATTATAATGACATCACCCATTTTCACTTCAGTCTACCAGTATTATTGATACATTTTCAAATATTTCTAAACTAGGTTTTATATTAACCACTGTACAAGCAAAAAACATAAGATACTTATCCGATGGACAGGCATGACCTTGTAGCACAATCACAACTGGATGGCTGTGTGATATTTACGCAACAGAAGTCTGCTCTCAATAATCTATTCATTCTTGTGCAAGCATTGTACAGATTTTCATTTTATATTATTTTAGTTCACAAAGAAAATTAAATTGTTTAATTATGTCTAGTTGTGCTCTTTCCTTTATACCAAAAATATGAAGGGTTATGGTTCCGGACAAGCAATCAAGATGTCATCGGTTCAAATCTCACCGTGGCAAGTTGTGAAATTGAATTAAATACAGCTGGTGATTTGTGGGCGAGCACCAGGAAAATGATCATGAAAACTGCTGGATTGCCATAAAAATCCAGTGAGTTCCCTAGTGCCCTGCAGGGAAGGAAGGCTGGCATCCCTACCCGATCTAGGCCTACATGTTACTTCATGCCCACGTTACACAGTAGACTCTTAATGACCTCTGAAATGGCCGAGCAAGTTACTCAGTTGTAAAAACAATCACTATCAGGAAGGTGGCTCACCACCACCTTCTCAGTAGAGATGGGCAAAAAATGCAGCCTTGCCAGGGTCGCCCACAACCCAAGGGAAAACATTTTTACATGGCCTTTTTGAGAGAATATCACTTCAAAATTTTATTTCAATTCAAATTACAGCATGAGAGTTTTAGCAACTGTGCATTTGTGTAATCTCACAAGTTAATTAATAGTACCATTTTACAAAACAAAATATTTCCCCCTTAAGTGACTATGAAGATCTTTAGTGTACCTCAAAATTTGTGCTTGTAAAATAGTCCTCAACGAAATCACAGCGATCAATCAAATAGAATCAGAGTACTTAAATTTATGACATTAAACAAAACTGAATCATGGTGCAACACATTAGCACTGTGAGCAAGGACTGGAACATTGCACATTAATCTCATTTAAAGGATGCTTTGATAGGACAGTCCATAAAGGTCATGTGTAAGGAGGTCCCAATTTCAATTCTTGCTCTGTTCTGAGTTAGCTGATCTCAGCTGGGGTGATGGTAGGGACACTACAGTTTGCTTAGTGGCCTTGGACTAGGAAGGGGAAAATCACCAAGGGTTCCCACTTCTGATACTTTGGCCGTGACCCCTGCTGAAAAGTGTACAAATGTGAACATTGGTTAAGGACAAGCTCTGGGTCGACTATGATGACTTGCATGAAAGAAGCCTGCTTACTTTCAAAACCCACAGATAAATAATGGACCACTTGGATTGACCAGTGTCTGTGGGACCAAATCCCAGCAATAGTCGACACCTTCGAATAGGAAAGAAAACTGGAAAGAAAAAAAGGGGTGTACTTTATACAAAAAACAATTTATTAATTCCCCTTTAGCTTAAGCTAATTTATGTATGCAAGTTAGTGTTATTAATTTAATGTTGTCCCTAAACAACATATTAAGGCCCTTTTTTTTTAAAGTTCTTGATAGAGGCAAATTCTATCTGTTAATTACCCAAATGCGTATTAATGTACATTAGATTCAGATTAGCATAACCACCATAATCTTTATTTTCCTAATGTTGCAAAGATAAGTCTTAGGGCTAGAAATTCATTATAGCCCAGGAATGGGCGGTTTCATTAGAAAAGTTGGAGATTTAGCACCAGGCACTAATGCTTTAGACTGCACACAAAATTCAGTGCTCGCTGCTCAAAGAAATGATTGGAGCACTAATTCAAGTCTTTAAGCCCAAGCTCATTAGTGTTACACTCAAAGGGTGGACAGATATCAGGTGCAGTCTAATCGCAAGTCATGAATGCCACAGGCTTTTTTCAGTTCTTAAAGTGGAGGTTCATTAATGTTGCAGAACCTCATTCTCAGCATTGCTGGCTGTGCAGCTGCCTGAGCAAGCAGCAGCCGGTCAAGGAGAAGGAGTCAGAGGACTGAAGCATCTGTACTCATGGCAGATCCACGCCCCAGGGAGAGAGCCCACAGATTCAGCGATCAAGCATTGGAGGTGTTGGTGTTCGCTGTGGAGAGATGGAGGGCAGTGCTCTACCCAGCAAGTGGCAGGAGGCCCTCGCTGCAAGTCTTCCGCACCATGTGGAGGGAGGTAGCGTAGCACGTCTCGGGCAGCACTGTGGTCCCCGGGATCCACACAAAGTGCAGGAAGAAATTTAACGACCTCACTCGGGTGGTCAGGGTGAGTGAATGCTTCAACAAATGATACATACCACCATCTCAACCACAGTCTTCACACACTGCCCAAAGAACCACACCCCCAGCACTCACCAACCAACAACCTCTACCTACCAACACTCACACCCACATCTCACACCTTGCACACAATGGCAACTATTCAACTATGGCAGGCACATTACCCAAACACATTGCTCCACACTCACTCACACACTTTCCTTTCTCTTGCGGGCCGAGGAGCACACAGGCAGGGGACAAGCCAACACCCAAACAGTGACTGTGCTGGAGAATCGAGTGCTGCAGATTATTGGGCGCCAGGTGGTGGGCGCCGTGGCCACCGGCGACGTTGACCCCTTAGGGACAACAGTGGTATGTTCATCCTTACTCCTTCTTCTCACATCCCACTTCCCCCTCACCCCACAAGCCTTTCACACTTTCCAGCTAATCATGCTGTATGCCTGCATTTCTCCCTTCCTGCCCTCCTCCCCTCACCTTAACCCGACTCTCGTGCCTTTATTCTTTCAGATAATCAGCAAGCACCTGAGCAGCCTGTCCCTGATGGCACCATAGAGAGCGAGGCAGGAGAAGAGGAGGAGGACGAACACACAGTGTCACTGCATCTCTCACCCGCAGACACCAGCTCAGATACTGACACTACACGTTCTTTAGAGACTAGTATAGTAGTGGGATCTGCACAGGGTGAGGCACCAGGGACGAGTGGGCTGCAGCAAGGCCAGGGGGACAGGGTAGCTCGAGGGCCAGCTCCCCGGAGGGCGAGTTCACGTCCGAGTTCTGCTGCACAGGACTCAGATGAGGACCTCGATGGGGGAGGTATTTGGAAGAATGGTGATGGGCATGTCCACGGAGATGATAGGTGCAATGGCAAAGGTGCCAGAGAGCCTCTCGGTAATGGTAAGGAGCGTGAAGGTGTCCTGCCTGCAACATTGCACAGAGCTCTGCACACACCATGGAGGCCATCTTTTCCTGTCTGCAAAGGATGGTCGACTCCCAGAGAGACCGTGGTGACCCAGACCCGATGCCGCGTGTGATGGGCGATCTGCCAGCTTCCATTGCAGCACAGGTGGAAGCGACGCAATGTCTTAGTGCTATAATGCAGTCTATGCTTGGTGGAATCCAATCTCAGACTGCTCTCATGCAGTCTCAGCTTGATGTCATGCAAACTCTGACTGCTGCCATCGTGGCTGGGTCTACCACCATTGACCAGGGGCTTTCACGGTGTCGCAGCAGGCCAACAATCTGTGCTCCAACAGATTGCTAGTGATGCTGAGATGCTGCCACATCTCAGGATGACAGCACTCCTGCTCCCACCACTGCCACTCCACCATTGCCCTTGTCACTGCCTGTCATCCAGCCAACCCAGACTGCTACCGCACCTGCTGAGGTGGTGCAGTCTCCAGCTGGTCGAGGGCATCCTGCAAGGCCATCTAAAGTCTCTGGCACGAACACTGAGCAGCCTTCCACCAGCCCTGCTGCAGCCACTGGGCCAACACTTCATAGAAGCACTAGTGTAGGCAAAGGCACCCTAACGACAGGCACTAAGGGATTGCACAAGGGTGAATAGTTAATATTTTTGTTGTAAATATGTGTTCACTGTTTTTTGATAAATTTATTAATTCAGTTTGGATTCTTTTGTGGTGTGTCTCATTCCAGTTTTGCGCTGTGATATGGCCTGTGACAGGGATGGAATGATGGGATGTGGTGAGCAATGGGGATCTGGGGTTTAATTCATTGGACCCACAGTCTGATGAGGTGGTCACAGATTGCCCTCCCGGAAGGCTGATTGAGTGGTTGCCTCCTCCCTCGCTCCTCGTCTTCCTCTTCCTCCTCCTGAGGTGGTCCCGCAATCCCTGTGACAAGGGCTGGGCCCTCAGACAGCCAAGTTGTGGAGCCCCTATTAAAGTAACCAAGTGTAGCAGTTTGATTTTTTTAAAGAATAAATGTATCTACTTTTTAGTTGCCACAACACTCCTGATACTAAATAATGCTATAATTACGGAATGAGATTGTTGCACGATGTGAAATGGACAAGAAAGCACTGAAACTCCACTAACCTACAACTGGGACTCATTACTGTTGATCCCTTTAAATAATGTCCCTGGAGACGGCTTCCTGGTGCTTCACGCCAGCTCTCCCTGTCACTGTTTCCTTCAGACGCTAAGGTAGCTGGCGACAATCAATTTTGCAGATCAGGCAGTCAATGAGCATTGCACGCTCACTGATGTCATGATCCATGTGGCCTTGAAGCTTCCAGCGATAACTGTTAGTGGCGGTGCTGTGGGGGGGAGGGGGATTTGGCGTGCAGCGTTGGATTCGCCTCACCCCAATGATAATGCTCTAGCACCCTGTTAGCGCCATCTGCTGGTGCTAACGGGAGGCACTAAGGTACCGAATTTTTCCCCCTTAATCTTTTGAATTATTAACAAAAAATGTGCAAGTTTTAATGCCTCTTTCCTCTTCTAACCTTATACTTAACTGAGCCGCACAGACTATTAGCCAGTAGCTGATTTTCCCTATAGTCGGCATTTACTCTCACCTGGAGTGTCAGGGGGAAAGTGAAAGTCAGGCTATATTCCATAGGGAGAGAAGCTGAGGGGGGGAATAAAAATCAGAGGATGGATCAACCTGAGCCACTGTTGTGCACGTCCTAAAGGGTGGTTACACAGTGGCATTGGTACAAAGTTGGCAGTAGGTCACATGTCTGTGCTCTCAGTTGGACTGATATGTGGTTCTGGGGAAAGGGGTGGTCCTGGGGAAATTAAAAAAAGAGAAAACAAAACACCAGAAGCATGAATGCGAGTGCCATTAGAATGTAAACTCATATTTATGGATTTTGATTAATCACAATGGACAAAATGTAATGATGTTAGGAAATTTGTGTTTTTGCAGAGTGGATGAATTAACTCTGCCTGAACCACATAAAATAAACATCATGGCCTAAAATTCAGTTGCTTTGCGCGTCCCGTTAGCGCCCTAAGAGGGCAAAGCAACAAACGCCCGTTAGTGCCCCGCGTCGCTGACGTCATTGGCGTGCGCAGTGCCCCGCTCACACCCAGACCGCGATCTTCGGTAGCGCCCCCTGATTTACCACTGGACGCTATGTCCGACGGGGTCAGGGGCAGCCTACCTGCGGCTGGGGTAGCGCTATTTAAAGGGAAGGTGCCGGGCAGCCATTTTTGTTGCTGGCCGCCTGCCAGCTCCTGCCTCCGTTGCCGTCCCTGGCCTCCTCTGAAGCCTCCCCGCGGAGTGCCGGTTGCGCTCCTCGAGCCCTGGCACTGCTCTTGAGTGCCGGGCTCTTTTGCCGGCACTCTGATCCCTGGTGGCCCAGCTGGGCCCTGGGTCGCGCTGCGCAAGGCCCCTCCCCTTTAAGAAGGGGAGGAAGGCCTGCAGTACCGCGGTGTGACATGCACGTGGTGCTGCGGCACATAGTGCCGCGATATTCACTCGCAGCGCCCCAAGAGGGAGGTGGGGTGCTTCCAGTAGCACCCCGCTTCCATCTTGGGGCGCTACTGATTGATCTCGGCCGCGGGGGCGCTAATTTTTTTGGGGCGCTAAAAGTTGTGCCCCGGCGAAGTTAGCGCCCCAAAGGGGGCGCGACTCAATTTTTCCCCCCATGTGACATAATAGCATAATTTTTTCATGGCAAGTCTTCTGCTTTAGGATATTGCTTGACAAGAGCATGAATCAGAGTTCAACACAGTTAATCAGTAGCACTCGTACTTTCCGATGAGTAATTTTAATCAATGCTCAATTCTCTAATCCGCACGTCCATCAAGTAAAATTCAGGAGTGGAGCCATGCAAAATTTATCCTCAAATCTTTGCTGTTCTATCATTTTCTCATTTATATATACATCTGTGATGAGTTTTTTCAGAACTGTTGCAAATATTTCTGAAATTATTCTACAGGTTTAAAGTAACTCAACAAGGTATCCAACCAGAACAAGATGAACTTCAGCAGATGTTATGTTCGCCTTTCCCAATATGAAAAACATGTACTTGGATGGAAAGCAATGTTACAATGTGAGAGAGAGTTTTATAAAAGGAAAGTGTCCAGGTCCTTGCTGGGATAGCAGATGTTCCTAGAATACTCTTGGGAAGAACTCTGGAGGTAGTTTAAAGCCATATTTGAAAAGGAAAATATTGTATTCACAGTGCTGTATATATGCTAGAAAACTTTAAGTAAAATTTCCCTTTGGCAAGAATCCAAAATAGAACTGAATGTGTATAAGAGCAACGACATTTTGAGCTGCAAAACTTGCACAAATGGTGGGTTTGACAATCCACTGCTAGCACCATGGGGCAGAAATTCGGCTGTTGTCGGGTGAGTACGCACTGTGTACTCACCCGTGGACGGAACGAAAGTGCCGGTTTCTTGCATGCACTGCGCATGCGTGGGAAACCGGCACTTCCGTTCCCCTGAGGAAAGGAGTTCAGAGGTTGAACACGCACGCCGGAGGGCCAGTGCGTTCGCCTCGCGCTTCAGATTTTTTTACAGGTTCCTCCGTGAAGGTAAGCACGGAGAAGATACACTTTAAAAAAGGATGCGCAAGGCCTTCTTTTAACAAGGTAAGTGTTGATTTTATTAAAAATTAAACATTTTTTTCACAGATTTATCTTTTTTAATTACTTTAAAGAAAGGTAAGTTTAGTTTTAGCCCCGTAAAAAAAGTAATTAATTTTTTCAAAAATTTAAATTTTTGTTTAAAATAATGTAATAATGTTATAATGTAATTTATAGTTATTTTAAAAATGTGATGTTATTTAAAAAAAAATATTTTTAGTTTTAGGGATGTTTTGGGGCCGATCTGTATTCATAGATTTGACAGGTCTTCCTGTCAAATCTATGAATGAAAGATGGTCTGCTGCTATTGGCTCTCCATGGCCCACGTGATCCCAGGGGACGCATCGCACTAACTACGCCCCTGGGATACACAAGCACTGCGTGCCGGCAGCTGCAGGAGGCCCAGGAGCCGAAGTCCCCGTGGGCCCAGAGGTCAACGGCAGGCGCGGTAGGTAGGTGCGCGCGCGATCCTTGCACCCGCGGGAAGCCAGGGAGCCGAATTTCTGGCCCAATTATTTCAATTCTACACTAGAAGCAATTTTAGCTCCTGAGCTACGGAAAGGGAACAAGCCAGCTGACTAAGCCCAAACTGCACTGTAAGATGTATTTCCCACCTTAGGAAAAGAGAAATTCCTTATGTAGATTAACATGCCAGCAAAGGCTGGAAGGGTTTTACACTCCAATGGCATTCCAAAACGTCAGCTTTTTGTTTGTATTGCAGATTGTGCTGGTGTCATACCAGATAAAATCACTGCTCAGGAATCTTAGAAGATTGAGGAAAGCCTTAATAAATGTTATATTATTGGCTGAAATCTACAAGCTTATAAAGATTGACTTATAGATCATCTGAGGGTTTCCAGACATCTGTGAAAGATTCAGCCTAACTCTAATTTTTGGCACCCATAAAATGTGCCTGAACAGTGTCATTTATTGATCACTTTGGAAGACATGACAGGAATGACACAATGACTAGAGCAAAAGCATTGGTCATGAAAGAAAGAACTTGTATATATAAGTTTCAGTCTATCACTTCCTCCGGATATACCAAAGCACTTCACAGTCAATCGCCTCCTTTTGAAGTGTAGTCATTGTTATGTAGGCAATTAGGACTGCCAATTTAAACACAGCAAGGCCCCACAACAGCATTAAGATAAATGACCAGTAATCTGTTTTTCTGGGGCTATTGATTCAAGCTTAAACACAGGCCAGGCCACTCTCAGTGCTATGCTCTTTGATGTAAGGAAAGATTTGAATATATTTTGTCTGTGTTTAAATTGTGAATTCTGGGAGATTCTCTCACTGCTAAACTTACCTGACGAAGGAGCGAACTGCTCCGAAAGCTTGTAAAATTAAATAAATCTGTTGGACTATAACCTGGTGTTGTGCGACTTCTCATTTTTCTTCAAATAATGCCATGGGATCTTTTACTTCCACCTTAGAGGGCAGATGAGGTTTTGCCTTAATGTTTCATATAAAGGACGGCCTGTCTGACAATGCTGCACTCTGTCAATACTGCAGAGAAGTGAGTATGTGCGCAAGTCTCGGAGTGGGGCTTGAGCCACAACCTTCTGTTAAGGAGAACATCCGGGCTTATCTTATTCAAATCAAAATGCCGTAGTAGTTTTAAAAAAAATTATCTCTGAGAAAGTCTGAAGATAATCCTTTCTCAACCAGAAGCCTCCAAGAGGTTGGTATAATTGGTGCTCATTTGCATCATAATTAAAGGTTAGAGCTTTCCTTGCATTATTTCGCCATGGGAAATAACTTTTAGCTCAGTAAATCACATATATCCTGGATCACTTATCCAGAATAGGCTGTGACTAGATAAAATTATGTTCCTCGTAAACAATTATGAATACAAGATTACGGGTTCTTGAATGGAGTCTTGACCACGACTAAGATAACTTATGGGAAAGTCATATTTCAGTTACACTAGACATCTAGTGCTTGAACGAGAATGATTCCAGCTCCGCTCCAGTTGTACCAGAAGCAGGACTCTAGACGATTGGACGACAATGGTTAGTGGACTGTCCATGTGCCTCTGAAAGCCGAGTTCAAATGCAGCCCGGCCTGATGGGTAAAAACATTCTCTTTCCATTGGATACAAGGGGCTGGATTTTGCCAGCCCTGCGGAGGTGGGTTTGGAGGCGGGACTGCCGGAAAAATGACAGAATCTGAGGGCGGGTACCCATCCCTCCCCCAACCCACCTCCATGCCATCTTCCCAGGAGGCACCCATCACTTACCTCCACAGCGCACTTTTGGACCTCTCCGACCCCCGCAGACCCACTGCTCGCCTCGGTGACCCTGGCAGGGTTTCCCGACGTCGGGAAGCCCGCGCCTCTGGTGGAAAAATGGGGATAATCCTCTTAACTGCCTGTTAGCCACCTGTTGCCAGGCAGTTAATTGGCTGTAATCCCCTTCCCGCCTCCAGGAGACAGGACCCGGCGTGGGTTGGCTACCCGCCTCCTGGGAAGATGGCATGAAGGACTCATCAAACAACAGAGAATGTCAGTGTTTCACAGAACTGTCAAACGATGACAATTCATCTGTCAAAAATTTTTAACAGATGAAACGTCATACGCTGACATTCTCTGTAACTGGCTTCCCCTTAATTGACCTGCTAAGCCCGATGGGCGGGCTTAACAAGGTCAATCAAGGGAAAATAGCATGGGTTGGCCACAAGTCGATGGAGGCGGGACTAAAACCCGACAAGCAGCAGTCCCGCCTCCAACACGCCCCCATTGGCAAAATCACCCCCATGGTTTCCAAATAAACAGAGTCTGAGCAATTTAAACTCTCTTGTCATTAAGCTGCAGCTCAAAACTGCCAATCAGAAAGGTTGTAAAGGTGGCTAGCATGGGAAATTAAAAAATAAAAGACACTTCTGCATTAATGATCTTCTAAGATTGCGGTTAAATTATATGTTGGAGCAGAGAATGAGATTCATCCTTCATCTGTGCTGAGCTTCATGCTGATACAGCAAGCCAAAATTAGAAGAATGTTATTCCACAACATTGACATTCTTCACCTTGATGAGCACAAAAAATATCTTTGTCCTGTCCCTCTCACCAAAATAAGAGTAAATTTGTAATCATTCTTGGATGGGCACTTGAAGTGCCGTAACCTACAGGGCTACGGACCAAGAGCTGGAAAGTGGGATTAGGCTGGATAGCTCTTTGTCAGCCGGCACGGACACGATGGGCCGAAATGGCCTCCTTCCACGCTGTAAATTTCTATGATTCTCCGATTCATTCTTTAGGTGACAACTTCAACAATCAAAATGGAGGGGCATATAACAGACTATCCACAGTACACAGCCTAATTAATGATCAATTATGCATAATTATATGACATGTTTTGGGTTACCAAACCTTAACCAGTTTGTTCTTATTTTGCATCCAGGTGCTACCAAACTAGACACAAATACATTATCCAGGTGTTGTGTAATTTTATGGTAGTCCAATAAATTTGTACATTGAAATTGACTCCCAAACTATTACATATAAGGAAACCTAAAGACTATCAGTTCCAAGTGCTCAAGCATGGCCATTGTTAGTGATTTAAAATACAATGCAAAATGATTGTTTACGGAGGTTATTTACATTGAAAGCTAATCATACTTCCTTAATCTAACTATTTATTAACTTAATAAAGTTGCTGTATTGATAACCATAGATCTGGCTAATATATTGCAGATGTAACTACATGTTTAGTATTGCTAAAATAGAACATGTACATAAAAATATTGCAGAAACACCTTATAGCATGACATTTGTACTCTTTAGATTTAGTACAAGGTACAAAATTAATCTTTTTGCACACTTTAGTTTTGTACTATAGTGTAATCATATTATACTGTGGCACAAACAAACAATTGTATATGCAGAAGAACTGTAACAAGCCAATGTAACACATACAGTACTGTTTAAAAATCAGATGATATTGTACCTAAAGTTTTCTTCAAACTATAAAAACTATTCTAAAAAACAACGCAGTACTGTTTATAATTATATACTTAATTGTGCTGTGCTGATCGTTCTTGAGGTCAGTTCAGTACTGTGCAACAATTTACAGATTTAATCATCAGAAAATATACCGTGTGGTAATCCAATGTTCTCTTTCTTAGGCAGTCCCTCGGAACCAAGGATGACTTGCTTCCACACTAAAAATTAGTTCTCAGATGACTGATGAGTCCAATGCAGGACCTACAGTCTCTGTCACAGGTGGGGCAGACGATGGTTGAAGGGGTGGGTGGGTGGGGTGCTTGGGTTGATGTGCGCTCCTTCCACTGTTTGCGCTTGGCTTCCGCTTGTTCCTGGCGAAGAGACTCGAGGTGTTCGGCGCCTTCCCGATGCTTCTCCTCCACTTTGTGCGGTCTTGGGCCAGGGATTCCCAGGTGTCGGTGGGGATGTTGCACTTTTTCAAGGAGGCTTTGAGGGTGTACTTGAAGCATTTCCTCTGCCCACCTGGGGCTCTCTTGCCGTGTCGGAGCTCTGAGTAGAGTGCTTGTTTTGGGAGTCTCGTATCGGGCATGCGGACGATGTGGCCCGTCCATCGGAGCTGATCGAGCGTGGTCAAAGCTTCGATGCTGTAATTCATCATTCATCCATATGTTGTACTACTACACTACAGTATACATGGAGTTTTTAAGCGTGCTTTTTCAACACTGAAGTATATAATTGTTATTTGCTTAGAACACAAGTAACTTGATCTTAAATTGTTAGGTGTTCCAGTGAAGCCTCAAGCTCTTCTCCTGCCTCATGTAGTGAAAATGGAACAAGGGAGGTTGATCACAATACCATGAGCTGTTAGCATCCTCTTTCCTGTCACAATCAGTGGCTGAGATTTCACCAACAAGGCTTAGAATCTAATCATCAGAGAACAGCTTCTCAGCATCTACTGACTAATTAACTTCAATAGCAGTCATTAAGGCAGAATATTATATCACTTAGACTGTCTATTCTGTTTTATTTGTTTTCTTTGCAGTATCTCTAGCATTGTGACCATGAAGAAGAGGTCTTCTCTGTGCCAGGAAGTATTCTGTTACGGTTCTGTTTGGCACCTTCTATCAAAGCCTTTCAGGCTTCACAAATGAGTAAACTGAATGCTTTAGGTTGTTGCAATCCATATTGCAATCCAAGGCATATGCAAACTACAGAAACAATAAAGGAGATAAGAAAAGCAAATGTGATGAGCTCAGTAAAGAGGTAAAAGAAAACAATCAGGAAGGCAAAGAGGAAATTGCAAAAGTATCAAATAACATAAAAAGAAATAATAAAGTATTCTATAGGCACATTAGAAACAAAAGAAAAATGATGATTGGGATAGGGCCACGAAGGGATGAGCAAGATGAACTCACAGGAGATGACACTGAAATAGCAGAGATATTAAATAGATATGTTGGCTCATTGAAGAGGCTAATGGAGAGGAAATTACAACAGTAGAAGTTAAGAGAGATTTTACATCAGTTACGATATAAAGAAAGGAGATACTAGGCAAACTAGCCAAACTTAAGAACAACCCAGGGTCCAGATGGATTACACCCATGGACACTATGGAGGAGATAGCAGAGGCTCTAGTATCAATATATAAAAATCAATAGGTGAAGGAATAGTGCCAGGGGACTGCCAATCAGCAAATATAATTCATATCTTCAAAAAGAGAGATAGAACTAACCTAAGGAACTATAGATCAGTTAGCTTAACATCAGTGGTAGGAAAGATACTGGAATCTTTGTTAAAAGACAAGATAACAAATCATCGAGAGACAGAGAATATAATAAAAATAGTCAGCCTAGATTTCTAAAAGGAAGGTCATATTTTACCAACCTCATTGAATTCTTTGAGAAATAATAGAAAGAGTAGACAAGAGTAATGCAGTGGATGTGTTATACAGTGACTTTCAGAAGGCCTTCGATAAGGTGCCGCATGATAGACTCACTCCAAGGTCAGGACATGTGGAGTCAGGGGCCAGCTAGCAGAATGGATTGAAGGATGGCTACAAAGCAGAAAAGAGAGGGTAGGAGTTAAGGGAAGTTTCTCAGAGTAGCATAAAGTAGGAAGTGTTGTTCTGCAGGGATTCATGCTGGGACCACTGTTGGCAACATATATTATAAATATATCACTGGTTTGAAGATTCTTAGTTTTATTGTTTTGGGTCCCTATTTGCCTTTCATATGTGGTTGATTGTGATTAAAATCTATATAATTAAAAGTCTTGTATCGACTGTATATCTACAGTGAGTG
Source organism: Squalus acanthias (assembly GCA_030390025.1). Classification (NCBI taxonomy): domain Eukaryota; kingdom Metazoa; phylum Chordata; class Chondrichthyes; order Squaliformes; family Squalidae; genus Squalus; species Squalus acanthias. The sequence goes on from CM059432.1 coordinate 101,852,910, forward strand.
GGAAAGTGTTGTTTATACTTCAAAGAGTCACAAGATATCACATAATTATGAGAAAGGCCATGTAGCCCATTTAAGTTTGTCCATGTAGAGAGATCCTAGAGTCACCCATTTCAGTATCTAATTGCTTCTGAACACAAGTGTCTGTCACACTTATTGTGGTTATTAAAGCTAACTATGCTCATTCCCTCAAGTATAGACAAGGATGAAAGCCTATCACTTACAAACCAGTAGACAAATAGGAAAAGCTATTAATTATGAACCCCCAACCCACATAAAACCAACCAATCAAATCACTCATTTTTTTCCCTTGAACCTTTATAAAACACTGGTTCGGGCTCAACTGGAGTATTGTGTCCAATTATGGGCATTGCACTTTAGGAAGGATGTGAAGGCCTTAGAGAGGGTGCAGAAAAGATTTACAAGAATGATTCCAGGGATGAGGGACTTCAGTTATATGGATAGACTGGAGAAGCTGGTGCTGTTCTCCTTAGAGCAGAGAAGGTTGAGAGGAGATTTGATAGAGGTGTTCAAAATCATGAGGGGTCTAGACAGAGTAGATAGAGAGAAACTGTTCCCATTGGCGGAAGGTTCAAGAACCAGAGGACACAGATTCAAGGTGATTGGCAAAAGAACCAAAGGCGACATGAGGAAAAACTTTTTTACCCAGCGAGTGGTTAAGATCTGGAATGCACTGTCTGAAAGGGTGGTGGAGGCAGACTCAATCGTGGCTTTCAAAAGGGAATTGGATAATTACCTGAGGGGAAAAAATTTGCAGGGCTACGGGGAAAGGGCGGGTGAGTGGGACTAGCTGAAGTGCTCTTGCAGAGAGCCAGCATAGGCTCGATGGGTCGAATGGCCTCCTTCTGTGCTGTAACCATTCTATGATTCTATTATTAAACATAAACCAATTGCAACAAAAATGAATCCAATGATTTAAACTACTTTTCCAATTTTTTTGACATCCATGTTCTTTCCTCAGCAAGCAAATTATATACAACTGCCAGTCTGGGCCTGCGACAGGTGGTGAGAGAACCAACCAGAGGGAAAAACCTACTTGACCTCATCCTCACCAATCTACCTGTCGCAGATGCATCTGTCCATGACAGTATTGGTAGCAGTGACCACCGCACAGTCATTGTGGAGACGAAGTCCCGACTTCACACTGAGGACACTCTCCATCATGTTGTGTGGCACTACCACCGTGCTAAATGGGATAGGCTCAGAACAGATCTAGCAGCTGAAAACTGGGCATCCATGAGGCGCTGTGGGCCATCAGAAGCAGCAGAATTGTATTCCACCACAATCTGTAACATCATGGCCCGGCATATCCCTCACTCTACCATTACCACCAAGCCAGGGGACCAACCCTGGTTCAACAACGAGTGTAGAAGAGCATGCCAGGAGCAGCACCAGGCGTACCTAAAAATGAGGTGCCAACCTGGGGAAGCTGCAACACAGGACTACATGCATGCTAAAAAGCGGAAGCAGCATGCTATAGAGAGGGCTAAGCGATCCCACAATCAACGGATCAGATCAAAGCTCTGCAGTCCTGCCACATCCAGTCGTGAATGGTGGTGGACCATTAAACAACTAACGGGAGGAGGAGGCTCCAAGAATATCCCCATCCTTAATGATGGTGGAGCCCAGCACGTGAGTGCAAAAGACAAGGCTGAAGCGTTTGCAACCAATTTTAGCCAGAAGTGCCGAGTGGATGATCCATATCGGCCTACTCCCGAGGTCTCCACCATCACAGAAGCCATTCTTCAGCCAATTCGATTCACTCCACGTGATATCAAGAAACGGCTGAGCGCACTGGATACAGCAAAGGCTATGGGCCCCGACAACATCCCGGCTATCGTGCTGAAGACTTGTGCTCCAGAACTAGCCGCGCCTCTAGCCAAGCTGTTCCAGTACAGCTACAACACTGGCAATGTGGAAAACTGTCCAGGTATGTCCTGTCCACAAAATGCAGGACAAATCCAACCTGGCCAATTAACGCCCCATCAGTCTACTCTCAATCATCAGCAAAGTGATGGAAGGTGTCATCGACAGTGCTATCAAGTGGCACTTACTCACCAATAACCTGCTCACTGATGCCCAGTTTGGGTTCCGCCAAGACCACTCGGCTCCCGACCTCATTACAGCCTTGGTCCAAACATGGACAAAGGAGCTGAATTCCAGAGGTGAGGCACGAGTGATTGCCCTTGACATCAAGGCAGCATTTGACCGAGTCTGGCATCAAGGAGCCCTAGTAAAACTGAAGTCAATGGGAATCAGGGGGAAAATGCTCCACTGGCTGGAGTCATACCTAGCACAAAGGAAGATGGTTGTGGTGGTTGAAGGTCAATCATCACAGCCCCAGGACATCGCTGCAGGAGTTCCTCAGGGCAGTGTCCTAGGCCCAACTATCTTCAGCTGCTTCATCAATGACCTTCCCTCCAACATAAGGTCAGAAATGGGGATGTTCGCTGATGACTGCACAGTGTTCAGCGCCATTCGCAACTCCACAGATAATGAAGCAGTCCATGCCCGCATGCAACAAGACCTGGACGACGTTCAAGCTTGGGCTGATAAGTGGCAGGTAACATTCGCGCCACAGAAGTGCCAGGCAATGACTATCTCCAACAAGCGAGAGTCTAACCACCTCCCCTTGACATTCAATGGCATTACCATTGCCGAATCCCCCACCCAATCCCAACATCCTGGGGGTCACCATTAACCAGAAACTTAACTGGACCAGCCACATAAATACTGTGGCAACAAGAGTAGGTCAGAGGCTAGGTATTCTGTGGCGAGTGTCTCACCTCTTGACTCCCCAAAGCCTTTCCACCATCTACAAGACACAAGTAAGGAGTGTGATGGAATATTCTCCACTTGCCTGGATGAGTACAGCTCCAACAACACTCAAGCAGCTCGACACCATCCAGGACAAAGCAGCCCGCTTGATTGGCACCCCATCCACCACCTTAAATATTCACTCCCTCCATCACTGGCATACTGTGGCTGCAGTGTGTACCATCTACAAGATGCACTGCAGCAACTCGCCAAGGCTCCCAAACCCGCGACCTCTTCCAACTAGAAGGACAAGGGCAGCAAGCGCATGGGCACACCACCACCTCCAAGTTCCCCTCCAAGTCACACACTATCCTGACTTAGAAGTATATCGCCAATCCTTCATCATCGCTGGGTCAAAATCCTGGAACTCCCTACCGAACAGCACTGTGGGAGTACTATCACCACACGGACTGCAGCGGTTCAAGAAGGCGGCTCACCACCAGCTTCTCAAGGGGAACTAGGGATGGGCAATAAATGCTGGCATTGCCAGCGACGCCCTGATCCCATAAACAAATAAAAAAAAACTAAAATACTATTTAGAATATATATGAAAAGTTAAATAATTCACAAAATGTATTAAAACGTATCCATAGACTAGCCCAGCACCTGTTATAAATCTATCAAATAAGCTTGCACTAGAAGCAAACCCTCTCTTTGGGGCTGGGGTTTGAGAATGGGCTTTGTACAGTGGGCCTTGTCTTTAATATGTTTGGGGCTCTGCACATGTGCGAGCTTAGTCATCACTCCATCCTAACGATGGGGGAGGGGGAAGAGAAGAGGGAGCCACACTCTGATCCAATGAAAGCCAAGCAAACAGCTGGTGAGAATCCCTGCAGAAGATGTCGAATAGTACCTCTGGGAATCAGATACAGGTTGAGAATCCCCAATTACTTAATGAAACCTATCTGGCTGCAAGAATGGGTTTTGCTAATTATTTTCCAATGCTCGATTGTAAATCAATTGTGTATAGTACGGTGCAGAGAATAAAAACTGTAAATCTTTCATATCATAATTCTTTCCAAAGTTTACAAATCGATTGAATGTATTTTTCAACACTGGTAGAGAAAAGACACAGTAAACCAGTATAAATATTATTAGATATGAATCAGCAATTGCCTTTTCAGTAGGAAAGCGAGCAATCAGCAGAATGGGCCAAACCGCAATGTAGGAAGCTCCAGAAAATTCATCAATTGTTTGGTCCTCCGTGATATGAAAGGTCAAAATATTGTTACTCATGCAATCCAAATTTTATTTGTGATGATGTGTTTGATTCATTTCAACGTACAATATAGCCATAATCAATAGATCCGGCATGCAAAGTCCACATGCCAAAATGAATTATTGATCTGAAACATCAAAGTCTTTATTAAATAATAATTAATCCAGGGTGAGATGGGTTGGGAAGATCAGGTCACTTGAATTCATGTCTATTTTAGGAACAATTAACTATCGTAATACCTGCTGTTTATTCAGGGCATATATAATGAAACGTTTATACAACTCAGGAAAAAAAAACTACTTATGCTGTCATTCATATTCTTCATAAAAAATCTCCATTTTCTTTTCTAACCATCAACAGAAAATTATGAACTGTTAATTTTCCCACTGCTGTCTCTCACATCATAACAGCTGTTTCTATTAATACATGCTGCTGCTGTTTTTCTGTGAGGAGTTCAGAATAGAAAAGCACCATCATAATGCATTTATAAAATTCTTGGCTTGTCTGAATGTAAAAGCTTTGCAAATTCAATCTAATGTTTGTTTCAAAGTCTTTTAGAAACTCTCAAATCCTCACAAAATGAGAAGACACATACTTCTACCATCAATGTCTGTTGAAGCACAGATTGCATGCTGGAAGTTCTTTAAGCTTGTGGGGTACAAATATCCAGTCAAAGCACAGGCTTTTGAAACAGGCGAAGGCCTTCAAGTAAAAACTTTAATGAAGACATTAAATGACACAAAAGACAATTATTGGACCCATTTAATCATGTTATTGTGAAACATGTAATTTTAATTTTTTTCTTTTTGTTTATATCCTTCCTTTAAAAAAACTTAAATATTACAGTTATTGAGAAAAAAATGGTGGATGTAAAAACTCCACAGTGGCCAGAATGTGGACCTACAGTCACAGGCTGTAACACTAATGGGAAAATGTTATTAAAAATGTGACAGGGCAGACATCACCAGATGTGGAATTACAGAAAAACCTATAGACACTACTGATATAAGAGTTTCGAATGGATAAATGACATGACATACCGGGGATGAATTATCTGCCATAACTTTTGTGGAAGAGCCATGAGAACTTTAGCATAACAACGTAAACACTGTCTATGCCATTTTTACAGGTATACCGTGACTCTTCCACAAAGGTTGCAGAGAACAATCAGAAAAAATGCTATGGAAATTCCCTCCATCCTCCCACCACTTTTAATTTTCAATACTGCTTGTAATTACCTGCAGTTATTTTATCCAGATCTTGCTTTATTTTATATGATGAAGGAAAGATGGGATAATATAGTCGTTTGCCAGATTTTTCTCCCCTTTGGACTATGATAATCTCTTAATTGCTCTATATTTTGAGGATAGCAGTTTTGAACACTGCCTGATCATCAATGTATATCAAAGTAATTTTGCAGAAAATATCCTTTCTCCTTGTTTTTTCATATTCTACAGCAAATCTTTTGACAGCCATTAGTTATATCCTCTCGGATTACAATTATTCCCTCTTTCAAGCTATTTTACTTCAGCACTTATTTATTTGGGGCCAACCGAAGATCAACCCAAATACACAGAAGGCGCTGGTTGCGTCACTTTGAAAAATCAATATGCACAGAGTTAGCTGTTTGGAGACAGTACACTGTAACTTTAAAAATACAATTCTACCCAAGTCCCACAATAATGGGGGATGTTTCTTTTTCCTTTACATTATGTCATGCTGATTATATCAGTTCATCCAACCAAGCAGTCCTGTTGTCTGTTTTTTATGGGAGCCCTATTGGGTCCTTCGACATGCCAGGATTTCCGCAACTCTACAACATTTACATTGGGTGCACAACCTGTTCCCTACCATTGCCTCATCCTCAGTCAGTTCTTAGAACTTCCATGTCATTGTTCACAAGTAGTCCAGGATATGAAGGGTAAAACAGCAAAACTTATTGAAGCAATATAACATAAAACTAATGGTTTTACAGACTCTACAATCTGAGGAGCACCTTTTGTTGCATGATACCTAGTTAATTAATAGCATGATCAGGGGATTGTTGCAAAGAACTCTTGCTGTGTACTAGCTACTGAAATATCACACATGCACCTTCCTCTCTTTACTGAAGGCAGATTAAAAACACTATCAAGACAGACACAGCTTCAAACCAAGCAGTGATTTATTTTACAAGAAATATAGAAATTAACAGTATAAATCTTTCACAGTGTGAACAACCAATTCCCTGTACTCCTAGGTTATAGGGAAGGGAGAGAGAGAGACAGAGAGAGAAAGAGAGAAAGAAAGAGCTCTCTGCAAGAGCAATTCAGCATATCCCACTCCCCCACCCTTTCCTTGTAGCCCTGCAATTTATTTTTCCTTCAGGTACTTATCCAATTCCCTTTTGAAAGACATGATTGAGTCTGCCTCCACCACCCTTTCAGACAGTGCATTCCAGATCTTAACCACTCGCTGCATAAAAAAGTTTTTCCTCATGTCGCCTTTGGTTCTTCTGCCAATCATCTTAAATCTGTGTCCATGGTTCTCGACCCTTCCGCCAATGGGAACAGTTTCTCTCTATCTACTCTGTCTAGACCCCTCATGATTTTGAACACCTCTATTAAATCTCCTCTCAACCTTCTCTGCTCTAAGGAGAACAACCCCAGCTTCTCCAGTCTATCCATATAACTGAAGTCCCTCATCCCTGGCACCATTCTCGTAAATCTTTTCTGCACCCTCTCTAAGGCCTTCACATCCTTTCTCAAGTGTGGTGCCCAGAATTGGACACAATACTCTAGTTGAGGCCGAACCAGTGTTTTATGAAAGGTTCATCATAACTTCCCTGCTTTTGTACTCTATGCCTCTATTTATGAAGCCCAGGATCCCGTATGCTTTTTTAACTGCTTTCTCAATCTGCCCTGCCGCCTTCAACGATTTGTGCACATGTACCCCCAGGGCTTTCTGTTCATGCACCCACTTTATGATTGTACCCTTTAGTTTATATTGGCTCTCCTCGTTCTTCCTACCAAAATGTATCACTTCGCACTTTACTGTGTTAAATTTCATCTGCCACGTGTCCGCCCATTTCAGCAGCCTGTATGTCTTCTTGAAGTCTATCACTATCCTCCTTACTGTTGACTATAATTGCAAGTTTTGTGTCATCTGCAAATTTTGAAATTGTGCCCTGCACACCCAAGTCCAAGTCCCAGAAAGAAAGAAAGATAGATAGATAAATAGATAGATAGATAGATTTTTCTTCTCTTTTTCAGCTGCTGGGAACTTAAGTTCACTTGCATAATTAGGTCATTGAAGACCAAAAAAGATAGTGACAACAAGAAAGGCTGATCCTAAATTAAGGAGAAGTTCACCCAGGAACAACATTGCCCACCCTAAAGTATTCATACCAAAAGGGAAGTTGCTAGTCATGATGCTCCAGCCATCCTGAATGTGGGGCAGGCATGATGGACCAGCTGGTCTTTTCCTGCCCGTCATTTTCATATGATCGTATTTAGTATCTGGAGCGCTGTACTGGTACTCCAGTCTCATTCAGAGGAGGCTCCCTAAAATAAATAAACACTGGGGCCTCAAAGAGCCTGCACACATGTTGAGCACAGGTCCCCAGCAGACAACATGCTGGCTAGTCGTATGGGGTGCTCTGAATGCATCAGGCACCTGACAACACCTTATCAGCTCCCTTTAGTTATCATTTATGATCTGGTAGTTGCAAGATGGAACGTCTATAGGTATCAATGCTTACTTTAAACCACAGGTTTTTTTGAAATTCCGACATCATGAAAGGCTCTCACTTATTTTCCATTTCTTTCACCATGCAGAACTTCACAGCTTTCTCAGCTTTTTCTTCGATGTAAGAGAAGCATACTTTTTCATGTCGTAACAGTTTCATCTTCATGATTGCTTGGTGACCACCATATGCAAAGCACACTGTATGCTCCTGCAACATTCAGATAGCAGGATTCTGTTTCTTTTGGGAACTCTCTTCAATTTATATTTCTTCCTTTATGCTCCACAGTGCTTTGTGTGTTTCTTTTATCTTGTACCACTTAGACTATACAACAACACTGCATTGAAGCACTGTCTTTGATTCTTGTCAGATTCCATCAAGTATGCACCGTTACCGAGTCATAACTGTGTAGTAGAGGCGAGAAACACTTGAAGCAGGTCTCTTAATGGAGTTTATGTTTGGGTGCGTGACTTTCTCGATTTTCATTTACTTAGGATATACAGCACAGAAACAGGCCATTCGGCCCAACCAGTCCATGCTGGCATTTGTGCTCCACTCGAGCCTCCTCCCATCTTTCCTCATCTAAATCTATCAGCATAACCCTCTATTCCCTTCTCCCTCATATGCTTGTCTAGCCTCCCCTTAAATGCATCTATACTTTTCGCTTCAACCACTCCCTGTGGTAGCGAGTTCTACATTCTCACCACGCTTTGGGTAAAGAAGTTTCTTCTGAATTCCCTATTGGATTTCTTGGTGACGATCTTATATTGATGGCCTCTAGTTATGCTCTTCCCCACAAGTGGAAACATTCTCTCTGTATCTACTCTATCAAAACCTTTCATAATTTTAAAGACCTCTATTAGGTCACCCCTCAGCTTTTTTTTCTCTTGAAGAAAGGATACCCAGCCTGTTCAGCCTTTCCTGATATGTATACCCTCGCATTTCTGGTATCATCCTTGTAAATCTTCTCTGCACCCTCTCCAGTGCCTCTATATCCTTTTTATAATATGGCGACCAGAACTGTATGCAGTGTGGTCTAACCAAGGTTCGATACAGGTTTAGCATAACTTCCCTACTTTTCAATTCTATCCCTCTAGAAAAAAAACCGAGTGTTTGGTTTGCTTTTTTTATGGCCTTGTTAACCTGTGTCGCAACTTTTAGTGATTTGTGTATTTGTACTCTGAGATCCCTTTGTCCCTCTACCCCACCTAGACTCGCACCCTCCAAGTAATAAATGACCTCCCTATTCTTCCTACCAAAATGTAATACCTCACATTTATCTGTGTTAAACTTCATTTGCCAATTATATGCCCATTCTGCAAGTTTATTAATATCCTCCTGTAATTTGTTTCAGTCCTCCTCAGTATTGACTGTTCCCCCCACCCCGCCCCCCCCCAATTTGGTGTCATCCGCAAATTTAGAAATTGTGTTTTTGATTCCAAAGTCTAAATCGTTAATATAAATTGTGAATAACAGTGGTCCCAGCACTGATCCTTGTGGAACACCACTACCCACCTTCTGCCATTATGAATAGCTACCCTTTACCTCCACTCTCTGCTTTGTCTTGAAGCCAGCTAACTATCCATCCTGCTACTTGTCCCCTGACTCCGCATTCTCTGACCTTGTTCATCAGTCTATTATGGGGTACCTTATCGAAGGTCTTTTGAAAATCCAGATAAATTACATCGACTGCATTACCATTGTCTACTCTCTCTGTTACCTCTTCAAAAAATTCAATGAAGTTGGTCAAACAAGACTTTCCCTTTTGAAATGCATGCTAACTATTCATTACTATGTTTTTGGTTTCTAGATGTTCTTCTATTTTCTCTTTTAGTAGGGATTCCATTATTTTCCCTAGCAGATTACATTCTAGGATTGCAATTTCAACGCTGGATCCAAAGCAAACAATTGCTATCCATGTTCCAACGTGCTGTGGTCTTGATCATGCTGACATATGCAGAAATAATGGCCTTGAAATTCGGGTGGCCGGCTTGCCGCGGGGGTAAGGATCGCACGCGCTCTTACCCACCGCGCCTGCCGTTGTGTTTCGGGCCCACAGGACCTTCGGGTCCCGGGCCTCTCCCAAGAGCCGGCGCGCAGTGTGTGCGTGTTCCAGGGGCACAGTTAGTGCGATGCGACCCCTGGGATCACGTGGGCCATGGAGAGCCAATGGCAGCAGACCATCTTTCATTCATAGATTTGACAGGAGACCTGTCAAATCTGTGAATTGAAATCGGCCCCAAAAGAACAGCTAAACCTCAAATAAATTTTTTTTTAAAAACCCTCACATTAATAAAATAACTATAGTTAAATAAATTAAACACTTTAAACAAAAATTTAAATTTTTGAAAAAATTAAAATACTTTTTAAAAGTTATAAAAATAAACTTACCTTTCTTTAAAGTATCTAAAAAAGATAAAACTGTTGAAAAAAAATTAAAATTATACTTAATTAACTACTTACCTTGTTCAAAAGGGGTCTTACGCCTCCTTTTTACTAGCGTAGAATCTTCAATACTTACCCTCGCGTTGAAACCTGAAAAAAAACCTAAGTGTGCTGCGTGCGCGCAGCCTCTAGCGCGCACGCGGTTCACCTAGGAACCGCCCCCTTCGACATACCGGAAGTGCCGGTTTCCCGCGCATGCGCAGTGCATGCAGGAAACCGGCACTTCAGGAATCAATACGGGTGAGTACACAGTCCGTACTCACCTGAGAACGGCCGAATTTTTGGGCCAATACGTTCTCTACACTGCTGTAGGTGTACTTCATTCAGTCTGGCTATATTGCTGTTGTGTAGAAGATAGCAAATGCTGAGCGTAACTGAATGTTCTTTCACTCCCAGCCTCATCAATCTCAGCTATCATTGCTCCAAGATGAACAGGTCTCATATCCACAAGGAATATCATGAGAAAGTGAATTTTTCAACTCCTGTAAAGTTTTATCATATTTGCTTTCCCATCTATGTCCACATCTATTAGTGTTCCAGGTTTGTCGTAAGGCTGGGGATAGAATTATGCATGACGATCCCCAATAGGCTTTTTTACTCAATAGCATTTTGTGGTGGAAAAGAGAAGACTAAATGGAGACCTGTTAGAGGCCTTTAAAATTATGAAGGTGTTCTACAAGGTGGATATTTCCACTTGTGGGTGACTCCAATACAAGGAGCCATGAATACAAGATAGTCATCAACAGTTCAAATAAAGAACTTAGGAGGAATTTCCTTACACAGAAAGTGGAGAGAATGGGAAACTCACTGCCACACGGAGTGGTTGAAGCAGAGAGAACTGATGCACTTTTTTTTATTCGTTCATGGGATGTGGGCATCGCTGGCAAGGCCAGCATTTGTTGCCCATCCCTAATTGCCCTTGAGTAGGTGGTGGTGAGCTGCCTTCCTGAACCGCTGCAGTCCGTGTGGTGAAGGTACTCCCACAGTGTTGTTAGGGAGGGAGTTCCAGGATTTTGACCCAGCGACGATGAAGGATCGGCGACATACTTCCAAGTCGGGATGATGTGTGACTTGGAGGGGAACTTGGAGGTGGTGGTGTTCCCATGTGCCTGCTGCAGATCACGACGTCATCAAGTGCGCAGCGCCCGGATGTGAAATTGGCTTCCACCCCCTGCTGTATCGCCGGCCGTGAACAATAGCAGGAAGAGGAGTTGTTGCCAACTCGGACAGCCGCTTGGGGAGCGCTATTTAAAGGGAAGAGTTTTCAGGTAGGCCAACCTTTAATATTTCCACCAGTCTGCTTCCTGCTGAAAGTTTTTGGTCGCTTCATTGCTACAAGATGTCCAAGCCCTCCACTTTCTAGAATGTTTGGGGCTGTAATGGCAGTCGCACAGGTTGCCTTACAACGCAGACCTGCCGACAAGTGGGTTGTGAAGCATCACTGGCCTTTCCCTTTAAGCGAGGGAAGCAGCCTCTGATGCCGTTTGCGATGCGCTCCAAATTGTTCAGCGCTCTGCCACTACCACCCTGCTTCCGGACATTAGCACCCTAGCAGAAGTGGTTATCGCTTGATTTAGTGCACCACTTCCTTCTTGGAGCGCTAAAGCGGAATTTCCCGTCAGGAGAGAATCATTAGCACCTGGTGCTACTTTTCAAAAGTTAGTGCCCCAACCAAGGCGATACTCAATTTCTAGCCATAGAATCATAGAATGGTTACAGCACGGTAGAAGGCCATTTGGCCCGTCATGCTCGTGCCGGCTCTCTGCAAGAGCACTTCAGCTAGTCCCACTCCCCTGCCCTTTCTCCGTAGCCCTGCAAATTTTTTTCCTTCAGGTACTTCAACTCCCTTTTGAAAGCCGTGAATGAGTTTGCCTCCACCACCCTTTCAGGCAGTGCATTCCAGATCATAACCACTCGCTGTGTAAAAAAGTTTTTCCTCATGTCGCCTTTGGTTCTTCTGCCAATCTCCTTAAATCTGTGTCTTCTGGTTCTCAACCCTTCTGCCAATGGGAACAGTTTCTCTCTATCTACTCTGTCTAGGCCCCTCATGATTTTGAACACCTCTATCAAATCTCCTCTCAATCTTCTCTGCTCTAAGGAGAACAACCCCAGCTTCTCCAGTCTATCCACGTAACTGAAGTCCCTCATCCCCGGAATCATTCTCGTAAATCTTTTCTGCACCCTCTCCAAGGCCTTCACATCCTTCCTAAAGTATGGTGCCCAGAATTGGACACAATACTCTAGTTGAGGCTGAACCAGTGTTTTATAAAGGTTCATCATAATTTCCATGCTTTTGTACTCTATACCTCTATTCATGAAGCCCAGGATCCCGTAAGCTTTTCTAGCTGCTTTCTCAATCTGCCCTGCCACCTTCAACGATTTGTGCACAAGTACCTGAAGGAAAAAAAATGCACCCCGTTCAGGATTGTACCCTTTAGTTTATATTTCCTCTCTTCATTCTTTCTACCAAAATGTATCACTTCGCACTTGTCTGTGTTAAATTTCATTTGCCACGTGTCTGCGTGTTCTACCAGCCTGTCTATGCCTTCTTGAAGTCTATCACTATCCTCCTCACTGTTCACTCTACTTCCAAGTTTTGTGTCATCTGCAAATTTTGAAATTGTGCCCTGTACACCCACATCCAAGTCATTAATATATATCAAGAAAAGCAGTGGTCCTAGAACCGACCCCTGGGGAACACCACTTATTCCTGTCCGAAAAACAACCGTTCACCACTACTCTCTGTTTCCTGTCACTTAGCCAATTTTGTTTCCATGCTGCCACTGTCCCTTTTATTCCATGGGCTACAACTTTGCTGGCAAGCCTATTATGTGACACTTTGCCAAATGCCTTTTGGAAATCCATGTGCACCATGTCTACCACGTTGCCCTCATCAACCCTTTCTGTTACCTCATCAAAAAACTCAATCAAGTTGGTTAAACACGATTTGCCTTTAACAAATCCGTGCTGGTTTTCCTGAATTAATCCATACTTGTCCAAGTGACTGTTAATTTTGACCCTGATTATTGTTTCTAAAAGTTTCCCCATTACCGAGGTTAAACTCACTGGCCTGTAGTTGCTGGGTTTATCTTTACACCCTTTTTTGAACACGGGTGTAACATTTGCAATTCTCTAGTCCTCTGGCACCACCCCCGTTTCTAAGGAGGATTGGAAGATTATGGCCAGTACCTCCGCAATTTCTTCCTCGGACGCTGAGGGAAGTGAAGGATGCATCCCATCTGGTCCTGGTTATTAATCTACTTCTCTTATGAAGAAAGGTTGAGCCTATACTCATTGGCGTTTAGAAGAATGAGAGGTGATCTAATTGAAACATATAAGATTCTGAGGGGGCTTGACAGGGTAGATGCAGGGAGGATGTTTCCCCTCGTGGGCGAATCTAGAACTCGGGGGCATAGTTTCAGAATAAGGGGTCGCCCATTTAAAACGGAGATGAGAAGGAATTTCTTCTCTCAGAGGGTCGTGAATCTTTGGAATTCTCTACCCAAGAGAGCTGTGGAGGCAGAGTCATTGAATATATTCAAGGCGGAGATAGACAGATATTTGAGCTACAGGGGAGTCAAGGGTTATGGAGAGCGGGCGGGAAAGTGGAGTTGAGGCCAAGATCAGATCAGCCATGATCTTATTGAATGGCGGAGCAGGCTCGAGGGGCCAAATGGCCTACTCCTGCTCCTATTTCTTATGTTCTTATGTTCTTATTAAGTACAGCCTTCCTTTCTAGTACCCCCTCTTTATCAATTTTTATCCCATCTCCTCGACCTCCTCCTTCACTATGTCTATGGCAGCATCTTCTTCCTTGGTAAAAACAGATGCAAAGTACTCATTTAGCACCCAAATAAGGAGTGTGAGACTAGCAAGATAGAGATAGGGACTAATCTTTAGCATGCTCACTACCAGAAGGTTCCTCAGCAGTCTATATTTTGCATACAATATTCATTAATATGCATTGAACAAAACAACCATTTTTTGCCTGCAGAAGCAGAAAGGACAATAAATCACTGTTTCATTTATAAAATCCCAGGATGCATCAAATTAAATAGAAAACCCTGAAAGTTACAACATGTGTCCCTATCGGTATACAGTGGTATGGCACCAAGGGCCCATCATTTAGACAAAGCAAGAACCAAAATCTTTTTATATATTAAGCTATCTATTTCATCTTCCCACACACGTATAATCTTCATTAATTATAAAGTGCTTTGTATTTTTTGTGTTCTGATTCTATCCAGCACAGCAGAAAAGTACAGAAAGTTACTTTTGCAGGAGATAAATGATTACAAATTTTAAAATCATTCTACTTGAACAGAATGTGCAATTTTTAAAGTAAATGTGTTAAATGTGAATGTGTAAATAGGAGAGACTTCAGACATTTAAAAAATATTCTTGCAAAATTCGACCCAGGCCTGATAAAGCTTTTCAAAGAATCAGGTCACAGCAGGTGCTGGGAACCTCAGAGAAGGGCAATTCAACAGGAAAAGTGGCAGAGCCAGAATCAAGGCAACACCGTTTGTGGGCAGGTAGGGGCTGGCTGCTCTAAATATTCAAAGAATTAGACTGGGACAGGAAACCTTGAGGCATGGTGCTTGACACAGCAAAGCACCAGAGGAAGATTCAGAGTCAGCAATCAGAACTTGTAGGGAGCAGGGAGGCAAGGCGGACAGATGGCTGGCCATCCGATAGCCAAGGCCCGAAGTACTCCAGGGATTGGGGTGGAAGATGGTTGGAAACATTTGTAAAGCTATCCAGGAAGGAAGGTGGCCAGTGACAATTTAGTGGGAAAACAATTTAAAAAATATAAATAAATACTTATTGGCCTGGAATTTGCGGTTCGGGATGATGGCGAACGCTGCCAGTTTGTAGTCATTCCGTCTTTGAAACCGATTTCACACCCCAGCCACCAGCTCCTCAAGGTCGTCCTACAAGGCCTTCTGCAGTGTCCCCCACTGAAAGTCAGCAGCCTTCCACCAGCCATGCTGCAGTCACTGGGGTAACACTGCGTAAGAGCACTAGATTAGGCAAAGGCAGACGCAAGACAGTCACTAAGGGAATACACAAGGGTGAGTAGTTGATTTTTTGATGTAATATTGGATGCATATATGGATAAGGTTGGATTGAAAAGTTTGCTTTGTGGTGGCTTTTATTTCAGCATTGTGGCCAAGAGGACACTGTGATAATCAATAACAGAGTGAAGGTAAGGTGTGGGACAAATATTGAAAGGAAAATTGGGGTTGTGGTCACTGGTACTGCAGGTGGTTGATTCGACCCCGGATATCCTGGCCAGAAAGGGACTGTTTGGGTTGCCTTCCTACTTCCTCCTCTTCTGCTTCCACCTCCCTCTACAAGCAGCTTGTCCCCTTTGCTGCCTCTGCTCCATCTCCATGTCATGCTGCAGCCCAAGGGGGACTGCAACTAGAGCCTCCAGGACTAGGAGCAAGTGGTGCTCTCAGAGCCCTTCCTTTAAGAGCCAAAGCCTTGCAAATGTCCAGCAGCACTCCCTGCACTCCCTGCACACTTTAACAACTTTTTAAATGTCTTACACCAAACCATTGCTCAAATAAAATGTAAAGAAACCAGTACAAAAGCAAAAATCTAAACTTATCTGAAAGTTGCGTGTGTCCCTTTAAGAAGCACTGGTAGGGGGTACATCGTACAGCTAAACACACGTTCTGCTGTGCGTGCTTTGGAGAGGGCTTTAAAAGGAGTGACGACATCCAAAATAGCAGGTCGTGCGTCAATTCAGCATTGTACGCTGATTGACGTCACGATCTGACTAATTTCCATATCTGCAGCGAGCACAAGCAACGGCAGCGCTGCTGACCTGCCCAAAATGGCGGCCGCCGGGTTCCGCGCCAGAAGTGGGCAGAAGCAAGGTGGCTGCCATTTTTTCCACTGAAACCGGCCTTGTCAGCCGGTGCCAACAGGCCACATTTCACGGCCGAAGTATTTCAGTGTCATCGAGATGTCACATTAACGAAAAATATCTAATTAAAAATGTGACAAGACCAGCATCACCAGATGTAGCATAGGCGTGAAGACAATTAACATTAAAAATCCCATAGGGACTGCTGACATTAGATGTTTTAATGCAAAGATGACAAGATATATCAATTTTAGTAATATATATATATATATATATAAATATATATATATATGCACAAATATAAATATACATATGTTGTTAAAGGAAAATATATTTAATGTTTCATAAGCAAAACTGCTTTCCTGCACATCATTTATGGCATCACTTACGCTCTGCAACAGCAATCCTTGTACTATCAATAGGTTCAGGAAAGACCCAGCATGTGTCTTTACAGTGGGTACTTCACTTTTTGTTCCCTGATTTTATTATTGCTAAGAACTTGCCAAGCACTGACAGAACCATATGGAAAGAGTTTCCCTGAACTGTTCCTGTGGTCTCAGCTTTGAACTAGCATTCCGCTCGGCTTTCCTTGAGGAATGCACTCCCATCAATATTAGTCAGGCACCCTGAAATCACTACTTTCACTGTAACTTGCAAGAATAAGCACAATTGTCTCATCTTTACTTGACCCAAAGTTCACCCTTTTTCCAATTTGCTCTATTTTATTAAAAAAAAGATGAGGTACTTCTCTTCTTTTGAACTCTTAGTTTTTTTCTTGTGATACATTTTGATTTGACAAGTTTTGTCTTTTTGTTCACTGCCCTGTGTCTGTGTTTTCATTTCAGTACTTTGGGTCCTTTTCATACTTTGTGTTTACAAGCACAGCATGAAAATTGATTCATTTTCCCACAGAATCAACTTGATTTCCTTTTGTTGGATTTTTACCCTCCTGTGTCTTTGTACAATCACAGAAGTAACACTTCTTGCCTGGAGATTTTGGGGTAGATTTTAACTTTTACCACTGGGAGGAAGCCTGGTGGTAGTGGGTCGGCTGCCTGTTATACACCCCGTCCAATTTTCTTTTCCATTGAAGTCAATAGAAAGGAAAATCAGGATGGTGTGTATAACAGGCCGTTAATCTGCTTCTGGCAGTTTTTCGCCTGGTGGTGAAAGTTCTATTGGTTCAGTTTTGCATCCAAAGACGTCACTACATTCTTCAACTGTCTGTTCAGATCGAGATTAACCAAAATTCCCACCAGTTTAGTATTCTCATAAAAAAACTAACCTCTTTAGCTCTTGCCAGCATTACTGTGACTCTAGTCTTGACTATCCACTTTGCTGACTATCATTTCAAACTAAGTAGGGAGAAGGAGAACCTTGCTGGACAGCTCAATCCTCAAGCTGAATTTACTCCTTCAGAATGGTTTTGTTACCAAGACTTCTTTCTTTCAGCTGAGTCCCTAATCACACCCGTTGCTGCCAATACCCCAGTCGATGCCATATCACCTCAAGGTCCAGATTCTCAAACACTCTTCCTACCAGCCTCCACAAGTTACAACTCATCCAAAATGCTGTGGCCCACGTCCTTACTCACGCTCCCCCCACAAGGTTCCACACTCCCATCCTTTCCAAGCTTCACTGGATCCCTGTGCTCCAAATAATCAACTTCAAGATCCCCATCCTGACTTTTAAATGTCTTCACTTTTTGAGGCTATGCTGGCTTAATGCTCTTCTCTAACCACCCACCCACTGTTCCTTTGACACCAGGGGGGCGATTTTGCCAGCCCTGGGGAGGGAAGCGGGTTTGGAGGCGGGACTGCCGGGAAAATGGCAGAATCTGGGGGCGGGTACCCATCCTGCCCCCAACCTGCCTCCGTGCCATCTTCCCAGGAGGTGGGTACCCGACCCGTGCCGGGTCCCGTCTCCTGGAGGCGGGAAGTGGATTACAGCCATTTAACTGCCTCTTAACTGGTAGTTAACAGGCCGTTAAGAAGATTATCCCCATTTTTCCAGCAGAGGTGCGGGCTTCCCGACGTCGGGAAACCCTGCCAGGGTCAGCGAGGCGAGCAGTGGGTCAGCAGGGATCAGAGGGGTCCAAAACTGCACTGTGGAGGTGAGTGATGGGTGCAAGTGTGAAGAGGTAAGTATGTGAGGTGAGTGAAATGTTCTCCGATGCAACAGCCATCTGCTTTCTGCTCACAAAATAGGTTTGGTGAGCCTTGAGTACAAGAACTCACCAAACAACAGAGAATGTCAGTGTTTGACAGCTTCTCAAAGCTGTCAAACAATGACAATTCATCTGTCAAAAGTTTTTGACAGATGAAACGTCATACGCTGACGTTCTCTGTAACCGGCTTCTCCTTAATTGGCCTGCTAAGCCCGCTGGGCGGGCTTAACAAGGTCAATCAAGGAAAAATATCATGGCTTGGCCACAAGTCGATGGAGGCGGAACTAAAACCTGACAAGTAGCAGTCCCACCTCCAACACGCCCCCATTGGCAAAATCACCCCCCAGATTACTCTTTGTTCCCTACTCCCTCCATTCCATTATTATTGATCACACTTTCAGTCACTAAGCCTCTGCCCTCTGAAACTCTCTCCCCAGATTCTTCAGCCTTGCCTCATTTCACAAACCCTTTGATAAGGTTTGGCCTTGCATTTGGACTCCCCAATTCCGCCACTTTCATTTTTCCCTCCTGCCTGACATCATCTGTTTTCCTTCTCCTAGTAAAGCACTTTGAGCCTTCTTTCTGTATATGAGGTGAGCTATAGAAATGTAAGTTGCTGGTTTGCATCACTTGAATTTAACTTAAAAGTGATATTTGCCTAATATTCCACATATGTATAGAACTAATCCACTATTTTGGCATATTTTGTTGAGCATGACTAATGTTTACATTTGATATAGAATGATTACAGTAGCAACATCATAGTACTAATTAATCATCATTGTTCCCATATTACACAGAATGCTGAAGATTTCTTGCAGATTCTCCCCTCTCTGATACAAGAGTTTAGCTCTTTTCTACTTAGTGCAATAAGTTTAAATCCATACATGTGCACTTCCAATATTAAGAGAATATTGTATAATTATATATGTATCCAACATAGGGAACTCACTCAGACATTTGTCATCTGTAAATTAGGAAAATACAAGATTTATTGACTTTTACCAAAAAATTACATAGAATCATAGAATAGTACAGCACAGAAAGAGGTCATTCAGTCCATCGAGTCTGCGCCGGCTCTTTCGAAGAGCAATCCAGTTAGTCCCACACCCCCGCTCTTTCCCCATATCCCTGTAATTTTTTGTCCTCCAAGTATTTATCTAATTCGCTTTTGAAGGCTACTATTAAATCTATATCCACCACCTCTTCAGGCAGTGCATTCCAAGTCTATCTTCATTAACCAGTTGCTGACAGCAAGGCCTAGAAATTGGATGAAGTGTGGGAAAGTTACCTGAATCTATCATCAGAGACAGAGGGCTGGATTTTCATTGACCCGTGGAGGTGGGTTTGGAGGCGTGTGGGGGGTTAAAATTGCGAAAACTGGCGGGCGGGCACAAGCCCGCCTCCATCCCGCCTCCACACAATTTTCATTAAATCGTGTCTGCTGGTCCCGACTCCGTCCCGCCTCTAAGAGGCGGGATAGGCTGTTAAGGCCCTTAACAAGCACTAAATTGAAAAAAAAGAAAAAAAAAACAAGCACTAAATTGCCTCTATAATGCCATTTTGAAAGGCCTTTGTGATTTTAACCCTTTTTCTACGTGAAGCACGCCTGTTCTGAACCACGAATGTGAAACCTTGGGGGAGCACATTTGGATAGCTGACTATCAGCTGCTGGCTGGATGGATGGATAGGAGACATATCTGGGAGTGGTGGTGCAAAAATATCTGGGAGCAGACTTAGGGCTGCTGCTGCTCATTTTGCATCCAGGTCCTCTCACAGCAAAGGCCAGACAGTCTTTGCAGACCTTCAATGCAGCAGCAATGATGACATCATCAGAGGCGACTTTCAGACTGAAAACACTAATTGGGTCATGGGTTCCCACATGCTGGAACTCAATTGCCCAATTAGGTGAAAATCGCATCAATCTCCCACATCCAATTGCAGTCGGGTGGATAACACGACCCCAACCCGCCCCAGTATCAAAATCCAGCCCATTGTGACTGATAAACTGATACTTATCCAAGTGCTCAAAGAGAGTCAGCATGGATCTGTGGAGCGTAGGTCATGTCTGACAATCTAGTTGAATATTTTGAGGTGATCACTAACTAGCATGATGGATAAGGGAATGCCTATAAATGTTGTCTATATGGATTTCTAGAAGGCATTTGATAAGGCACCGCAAAAATGAGAGTGCTTGGAATTGGAAGTAACCTTGTGACATGGATTGGTAATTGGTTGTAGGTAGGAGACAGAGAGTCGGGATAAAAGGTTCGTTCTTTGATTAGAGGTCATCCATTTTTATTCTGAGAAAGACAAATCCAAATATTGTCTTAATGGTGAGAAACTAGGAGCTGTGGAGGAGCAAATTGACTTAGGTGTCCCTGTACACAAATTACTAAAACCTAGTGAATAGGTAAAAAAGTAATCAAAAAGGATAATGGAATGTTGGCCTTTATGTCAAGGGCATTGGAATTGAACAGTGAGAATGTTATGCTTCAGTTATACAGAGCCTTAGTCAGACCCCAGCTGGAGTACTATGTCAGTTTGATTTGTTACTGGCGAGAACTGCAGGTGCCACTCATGGCCCCAGAGGCAGCTTTGTTATTCCTGGGAGGCACCAAGATCGGTCATTTCGAACACGGTTGTTCGGAGAGTCTAGAGGGGAAGTAATATGGAGGGGCGGGAGCGCTGGCCGGCAGTGGTCTGCGGATTTAAGGTACTCCTCACAACTCCACAATAAGGCAAGTAAAAACAATTCAAACTTACCTATCTGGTGGTAGGCTCCAGTGTAGGGGGTGGTGTTTTTGTGTCAGCTTTACCTCTGACTTCTGAGCGGTTCAAATCGCTCCTACTCCCTTGGTTCTAGACCTTGGACTTATTTGGGGGTTGTGATACAAAAGGTGCAGCAGACAACTGAGTTTGATGAAAGAACTTCAATCTTTATTAAAAGGTAAGACACAAATAACAACACTCTTATCACTTTAAAGGTGGGGAACACTTCGGTACAAGCGAGGGAAATGACAGTAGAACAATACTTCACCCCTCCCAACCCCACTTTACTAGCTAAGTTAGGTTTTGAAGTACCAGGGATAATGCTCACCAATCCTTTGACAGTTGGGCTAAATCGCGGTTTTGGGGTTCGCTGTTTATGGCGGTTAGTGTCTGCCGTACCCCGTACGCGGTAGAGGACTTCACCTGGGTCTCTGGTCAGTCTTCGCGAGTCCGCTGATGCGGTAGATGTCGTTATGGATTTATCTGGTGAGTACCCAATTTCTTTGGTTCAGCAGTAGGGCTTAGAGTTTTTAGGGAAAATCTTACCCAGGGGTAAGTCAGGAGTAGTTTGTAGTGTGGAAACTTTGCGATTCTTCGGGTTTTCTTCCCTGGAGTTGGTCTTTGTTGGTCGCGGTGGCCTGCGATTACCCGGTCAGTTGGGGGTAATGCGCGGTTGTTGGTTTTGTGAGGCCTTTGGTTCCCGCAATGGCTTTAGGCCTTGGTTGGTGTGTCGGTCGACCTCGTGGAGCCGTTGGTGACTGGTTGCTCCGGGTGGCTGTGTTGGGGCCGTTGTTGGAGGTCCGTCGAGGTGGTGGCTTCGCGAGCTGGACTCCGGCGTGTCTGAGTGGTGAGCGATGCCGACTCGCTTCCAGCTCGGGCCGCCTTCTTCTTGGTCTCTCCTCTTCTTGCTAGCTCTTCTCTCTGCTTCTCCTCGTGTGTGCTTGGTGGGCCTTCAATTATACAGAATTGAAGTAGCCTTATCTACCCACCAAATCTGTTCAGTTCATTGTTTAGTTTTGGCGGGCTCGTAAATCGGTAATGATTTACTAGCACATTAACTGGGTTTTAACAGGCCTTCAATCTGACCCATTGAGTATGGCCTTATCTACCCGCCAAATCTGTTCAGTTCATTGTCTGAATTTGGCGGGCCTGCTACCAGTAATTGCTCTGTAAGTGTCAAATGGGTTTTTGGGATGGTTTGCATCCTGTCGATCTTCTTGGCTGATTGCTGGTGATGGGTTTTGTGTTTTGGGTTCCTCGGCTGATTCTATAGCCTAGTCCTGGGTGCTCTGTATTATGCATGTTTCTTGATGGGCCTTGTAATCGGTTTGATGGGACCTATTGTTTTGAGTGGGGCTGTCTTCTCCTAGGGTCTATTGTCGAAATGTTAATGCGTGCTGGGGCTTTGAGTAAGATCATCACGATTCCCCAGACATTGCAATTAACTGCAATAACCAAACTGCTTTTACAGAGGTCGTTCCCAACTTCCTTCACAGCCTTTTCTCCTTTTACAGGCCCAGACATGTTTTTAAAATGCCAAAACTTGGTTTTTGGTCTTAAATTCCTTGTTAGGCCCAAATGCATTTTTATCACTCTGAGGTAGTTCCAAAGTCCTTTTTCATTAGGTTTTGGGGATCTGCAAATTTTGGAAACCTTACACCAGTGGTCTCTTTAAGGACTGATGATTTGGCTGCTAAGTGCCTGAAGAAACTGACTGCAGCACGCTACGGTCATGTACGATCTAATTTTGCAAAGGGGGCCTCAAACAGGCAGTAGGCTCACTATTTCTATAGGTTTCAGGGCACACCCTGGATGCCTATGGAGGAGCCTTTACCAACATGGCGGGCAGCACACTTCTGGCGCGGAATGAGCGTGCGCACACCAACCACCATATTGAACGCTTAGGCTCCCGTTTTACACCTGTAATTTGTAAATCCACATGTCCATTCTTGACATAAATATAACCAGAAAATATCTAATTGAGTGTTCCAATAAAATTAGATGCTGCTTCTGACCCCTGCTTCTGATCTGAGTGGCTTACCTTCACACAATGTTTTACATTTTACCTGCTCCTTTTATATATTTAAGCATTTGGCTTTCTCAGTATGATTGTTCTCCCTCGACCATGTTAACAGCTCCCATTCTGTTTGAAAGCCACAGGTGAAGATGTGACAGATACAATCTAGTTTTCACAGAAAAGAATTAAGCAGACCATGTTGGTCCTTCTCTATGGAACAATACCACTGGCATCCACCACTTGTCGCTGACAAGGTTATGGTGAGCTTGTTTAAATGGAGCCAGTCAAAAAATGCAGGAATTTCTAATGTAAAACAGGTTTTCTTTTCAGCTCTCAGATAAAGTTACAGCACACTTTTACAAACTAATAGAGTCATAGAGTTATACAGCACAGAAAGAGGCCCTTCGGCCCATTGTGTCCGCGCCGGCCATCAAGCCCTGTCTATTCTAATCCCATTTTCCAGCACTTGGTCCATAGCCTTGTATGCTATGGCGTTTCAAGTGCACATCTAAATGCTTCTTGAATGTTGTGAGGGTTCCTGCCTCTACCACCCTTTCAGGCAGTGAGTTCCGGATTCCAATCACCCTCTGGGTGAAAAAGTTTTTCCTCAAATCCCCTCTAAACCTCCTGCCCCTTACCTTGAAACTATGCCCCCTGGTTATTGACCCCTCTACTAAGGGGAAAAGTTCCTTTCTATCTACCCTATCTATGCCCCTCATAATTTTGTACACCTCAATCAGGTCCCCCCCAGCCTTCACTGCTCTAAGGAAAACAACCCCAGCCTGTCCAGTCTCTCTTCATAGCTGAAACCCTCCATCCCAGGTAACATCCTGGTGAATCTCCTCTGCACCCTCTCCAATGCAATCGCACCCTTCCTATAGTGTGGCGACTAGAACTGCACACAGTATTCCAGCTGTGGCCTAACTAGCGTTTTGTACAGCTCCATCATAACAGCTCTTATATTCTATGCCTCGGCTAATGAAGGCAAGTATCCCATATGCCTTCTTAAGCACCTTATCTCCCTGCCCTGCTGTCTTCAGGGATCTATGTACATGCACACCAAGGTTCCTCTGATCCTCTGTCCTTCCTAGGGTCCTACCATTCATTGTGCATTCCCTTGCCTTGTTAGTTCTCCCAAAATGCATCACCTCACACTTTTCAGGGTTAAATTCCATTTGCCACTGTTTTGTTCATCTGACCAACCCGTCTATATCTTCCTGTAGCCTGAGGCTTCCCTCCTCGCTATTTACCACTCCACCAATTTTTGTGTCATCTGCGAACTTACTGGTTATACCTCCTACATTCATATCTAAATCATTAATGTACACTACAAACAGCAAAGGACCCAGCACCGATCCCTGTGGTACACCACTGGACACAGGCTTCCAGTCACAAAAACAATCTTCGACCATCACTCTCTGCCTCCTGCCACTAAGCCAATTTTGGATCCAATGTGCCAAATTGCCCTGGATCCCATGGGCTCTTACCTTCTTGACCAGTCTCCCATGCGGGACTTTGTCAAAAGCCTTACTGAAGTCCATGTAGACTATATCAATGGGCTGGAATTTGCTGAAGCAGGGTATCTCGCAGCATGCCCAGTTAGTTAAGAATTTTTTCAGCACCCTTCAGCTCAAAGATATTTTTCCCTGTAAGTTGCTGGAAGTGCGAGCTGATAATGGTCAACAGGCCATCTGGGACCACGGTGAATGATGGGACCAACAGTGTATCTCCTTAACCAATGAGATTTTAGGATTGAGAAATAAACAGAGGAAGGACTGA
The DNA here is from genome assembly GCA_030390025.1 of Squalus acanthias. NCBI lineage: Eukaryota > Metazoa > Chordata > Chondrichthyes > Squaliformes > Squalidae > Squalus > Squalus acanthias. Next base: position 101,877,746 of record CM059432.1, read on the forward strand.
GAAGGAGGGTGAATTATACTGGGTGAATTCAATGTCAAATCACGTACGGAGAGAGAAATAGAGAGAGGGAAAGAAAGATTGGATTAAGAATTAGAGAAAAAGAGAGACGAAAAGGAAAAGCAAAATAAAGACATTTTAAAAATCTCGAACAAGTCACAACCTGAAGGAATGAGACTCCACAATTTGAATTGTTCACTAAAAGGGCCAGAGAGTTTGATTGATAGTTATTAGCAATGATCTTATTGTTAAAAAAGGGTGCTTATGCTATTAATTACCAGACTTAATTTCTGTGGCAAGTTTAATGCACAATTAATGTGCATATACAGCAACTTCATGAAACTCATGGGGAGGTTAAGGATTATAAGCGAATGGCGGAGCGATGCAAATCAGCTAGCAACATGTGGCGATTCGCAATTCATGGGGTATTTCTTCCGCACAACAAGTTGCTGGCTATTTGCACATTAATAACGGTGCGCATTGTTCACGCGCCATTACTTTCTCAGTAAACTCCAGCACCAAATCTTAGATTAATAAATTTAACTAACTTTAGACATTTCCAGCAGCATCTATGGAGAGAGAAAGGTAAAATTAACGATTAAGGTCGATGACGTTTCATTAGACGATTCTGACAGAAGGTTGTCGAGCTAAAACATTAACTCTGATTCTCTCTCCACAAGTGCTGCCTGACCTGCTGAGTGTTTCCACCATTTTCTGTTCTGATTTCAGATTTACAGAATCTGCAGTATTTTACTTTGAGACATTTCCTTCCCTTCATCTCAATAAATTTCATTTAGTTAGTTCTTCGGAAAGATTTTAGGGCTAATTTTCTGACTTCAATCTCTCAGATCGGAAGCCTGTGCGAGGAGTGCATATCGGAAATGAATGTCTCCGAGTCTCTTCGCACATACCACATTGCCCAGCAGCTCCATTTAAAGAGGAAGAGTAGAAACAAAAATTGCTGGAAGTACACAACAGGTAGGACAGCATCTGAAAGGGAAAAGGCAGGTTCATGATTTTTGCTTTCAGTTGCAGATTGATCTGTTGTGTATTTTAAATATTAAAGGATAAGTAGTTCTTACAAGTCACAATTGACGCTTGATTGTTGCACCAGCAGAAGGTAATACACAGTGAATGTAACTTGGCATGGTCTACAAGTGCCATAGCTGAAATGAGGTAATAATATAAATAATAATGGTCTGTAGCCATACATCATCAATAACAGAACACTTTTAATGTAAAAGTTATTGATGTAAAGAACATAACAACTTAAATGTATATAGTGCTTGTCAATTGCAGGAGGAAGTCTCTCTGCACTTAAATTAACAAGGAAGAAACATAACAATTAATAAATGATGGCATGGGAGCAACAAGTAAATTTTTCAACAATCACTCTCCTACATCCAAACCCCCACTACCCCAGTTCCCAATGGCACCCTACCCCCTCCATACCCAGTTTATAGAGACATTACACTCCTTCCAAGTCCCCACCCTTTCACAGAGGCACTCTCTTCTCCAGTCCTCCCAGTTCATATGAGCATTCTCCTCCCCCTCCACCCTATTGAAGCTGGTACTCTTCATGTACTCTCCCTTGTTCAAGCTGATGCTTTCCCTCCTCTCATCCCCAGAGCTAATGTTGGCACTTTTTTCCTCATCCCCGTTCATGCGGGAATACCGCCTCTCACCCTCCCCACCACCCCTCAGCGAATATTAGCACTCTTCTTCCTTCCCCAACCAAAACATAGCTCCCAGACACACCAGCTTTCCCCCCCAAAGCACCACTCCGATCTTATATCCATTCTCTCTCCCCTTCATGATCATCCAATGCCTCTTCCTCTCGGTTGCCTTCCATTTACCTTCACCGTCATTGCCAGCAATGATCTCCTTCCTTCTCCCCTTCATTGCCATCCACTCCCTCCTCTTTCAGTGCCAGTAATGTTGTTGCCAGGCACCAACAAGCCAGTACTGTATAAAAACTGTATAAACAAAAACCTGCCAAATCCCCACCACCAGCCTTTACCAGCACTGAGCCAGGACCCTTTCAACAAAAGCAGAACAGAGGTCAATTATGTGATTAGCAATTAGAGACCAATTGGAACAGTTACACTATCATGACGGCTGTTGAGTAGCACCCTATGATTCATTTCCCACGCCCTACAGATCATTTCTTATATCCTACAGACATATGCTTAATACATAGGGGTGAGTTTCTGTTAGGCTTCTCCCGCTTGTTTGCTGTGGCTTCTGTGGAAGAGCAGCGCAAACCCTTGAAAAATGGAGCAAACAGTGTTTATGCCATTTTTACAGGGTTTCTGCAGAACTTCCACTGAAATTGCGGCAGACGAACGGAAGAAATTCACCTCCATAACTTGTAATTCTGTGGGTGGATATTAAGATACTGCTTTTGCCATCACAAAACTTTCATAGAACAGAAACATACTGAGTGTTCTGACTTGATTTTACCACTGACACTCCCCAAGAAGCAACATTGTGTCCTGTACAGTATTTTCTCATTTACACTTGGCTTGTACTCTCGAGTATAGAAGATTGAGGGGTGGTCTAACTGAGATCTTTAAAATGATAAAGGGATTCAATAGGGTAGATAGAGAGAAATCATTTCCTCTGGTGGATGAATCCAGAATAAGAGGGTGTAATCTTAAAATTAGAGCTAATCCATACAGGAGTGAAATCAGGAAGCACTTTTTCCACAGTGGAAATCTGGAACTCTCCCCAAAAAGGCTGTGGATGCTGGATTAATTAAAAATTTTAAAGACTGAGATCAATAGATTTTTGTTGAGTAAGGGTATCAAGGGATATGGATCAAAGGTAGATAAATGAGGTTGAGGTACAGATCAACCATAATCTAACTGAATGGTGGAACAGGCTTAAGGGACTGAATTGCCTACTCCTGTTGCTAGTTTCTTTTATTACACTTACTCTTATAACCTTCAATGCTGTTCTTTAAAAGTAATTTATCAAGGGTTTTTTCAAGGAGTAAATCTACACATTAGGTTTTTGCATAACCATTACGCAAAGTTCTATTAATCTCTATCCTCATTTGAGGCTTGTTAATTATCAAACCATGTACTCTAGTTCTGCACTTGTAATACAAGTTCAATAACTGGTCACTTCTACATGATTATGTCTTCTCAGCATTCTAATCATGTTTTCCCTCAATGTTATTTTCTCCGAGGAAGACAACTTTAGCTCTTGTGAGTCTCTCCTTAAAACTTAGAGCACTAAATCAGAAAGAAGTCCTTGAACTAGTTCTAAAATGGGTTACAAATTTCAACAGAAACAAAAGGTTGAACTTCTTGCAGGAAGTTCCGTGCACGGGACCAGAAATTCAAGTGCACTGATTTTTGGGTGCACGTGGGCGGGGGATGGGGGAAGGGGGGTGGGGTACGTTCCCTGCGTCAGAATGGTGAGGCCAGGCTCCCCAGATATTGGATCTCAGGCCTCAATATAATGGAGCCGGAATGACACAACAACCCGCCAGTGGAATAGTGAGAAATTGGGCCGCTGGTCAGGTCAGGTATCGGTGGAACAGGGAACTTGGAGCCAGAGATCGGGGGTTTTACAGCTTGATAAAGTCACATCAACATTTTCAAATGATCAAATTTGAGACCACAAGCAACTTGTGATATTTCGGGATTTGGAGTCAGGGATGCAGTAAACACCCCAGGCTAAAGATTCAGGGGTTTAACGCCACCTGTTATCGCCATATTCAGGGGAAAAAATGGCAGCCACCGCACTATTGTCCGCTGCCAGTGGATCCTGTGGTGGCTGACATTTTCAGCAGGTCAGCAGTGCTGCCGTTGCCTGCGCTCACTGAAAGTATTGTAATAAGTCGGAACGTGACGTCAATCGGCGTGCAAAGCCAAGTTGACGCCCGCTCATCCATTTTGGATTTTGCCGCTCCTATTGCCGCCCTCTCTAAAGCACGCCAGTGCGTGCAGCCGCTAAAAGCGTTTCAGCAACATTAACGGCCATGAGGAGTCTGGCAGGACTTGGCAGATTGTACACGAGGATGGAGGCTGATAAGTGGAAAACACCTCAGGTGGATGACGGAACTTCAAACACCTCCTTTGCCAAGGTTCCTCTTTTATACTTTAATTTTTTGCCCATCAGTCGGCTGGGGCGGGTGGGGGGGTAGTTGCATTTTCTGAAAGCTTTTCAGGAGTCCTACAGTGTTTGTGGGCCAGTAAATCAATGGGTGAAACCTTGTGGAACAAGCTTTTAGTTCAGAACTGAACACCTGTACAAAACTGCAAATCCCTCAGCGGATTCTCAGCAAATTAAAAAAAAATTCCTAAAGAGCATCAGATTGCCTAGAACTCCATTGCAACATTTGAAAATCATCTCTGATAAGATCTTTTTTATCTTTGATAGCGTCGCCAGAATGCCACCCCCGAGCAAATCTGGACTCAACTGCTTAAGATATTAAGGAATTATAATTAATTTATTCAAAATTCCACAACCAATTATTTATCAAATAATTATTGTGCGTCAAGTATGCAAGACCCACAAAAAGCTGACACGATTACTACACATTTAAACACTTTCAGGAGTAAACATTGGGGAAAGATTAGTGTTCCAGAGAACGCAGATGCATTCATTTCATGAACTATTAAAAAATCAACAAACATCGGGTGGCAGGTAATATTGTTGTAGTAAGTACGGCAACTGTTCTGTACGTGGCCTACAGGTTCGTTCGTTTCTTCCCTGTTCTCCTTCACTGCAAGCAGGAGACAGACGTGATCTTTGGCCTCCTGCTGAGCTTAGTGCTGGAAAGAACGTGTTCCACCACAAAATCAACACTACGCTGACGTTAATTAGCAGGCAGACCAAAATACCGGTGCTGCCTGCGCTCTTTCGGCGGGCAGCCGTTACCGGCAAGTTTCCAACGCACTCTAATTTTTAGCCGCCCCAATTTTCAAACTGCAGGTTACTTTACTGCAGCCAATCTTGCAACCAATCTTTCACTATAGCTGTTATAATAGATTATGGCATGCAAAAAAAGTGTTTCACGATATATTTCTGTCACTGCATTTTGCTGATATTGCCCCGAGAGGTTTCTCCAGTATTATGAAGAAAATAAGTTATATTTTAACTCTTTTCTTGGTGAATAATTTGTGACTTGCAAGAATCAGACAGATTAATAATAGAAAACCAGTAAACTGAAGGTTTCCTGCCTACCCAGCGTGTGGCAGGGAATCATGACCAGGCAGGACCAACAAGAGAGTGTTTTTTTAAAGAATATCAATGACAATTAAAATATATATATATTGTCTCCCTTTCTACAGAAGAAAAAATCTTTACTTGTTTTCTGTTGCTCTACATTTCTACAATATTCTCAAGAGTACCAGTGCTACAGTTTTCACAGCCATTTGCAGTCAATGGATAGAAAATCTGGTCCAATTTTAATGTTTATTATGTAGTAGCTTGTCTGCACCATCTATAAGTAATGATAGGGGGTTTAATATTAATGTCGAATGACAAACAGCGTATAGGTTTAATTTTCATGATTTGCCAGATCAGATTTATGAAGTATTGAACAAGCCTCGTGCTTAAGGTACCATTTATTGCTATTATACAATATGCTTGACATTTTTAATTAAAAATCTTTGACAAAACTGAGATTGAGCTTTCTGTCAGGACAAATAAAGTTATGTGATGTGCTGATTAGCGTGTGTGCTATCATCTTTTTGATTGGCTAATTGTTCAGAAGGTAGAACAATTTGTGCATAATGTCAACACTCTGGGAGGAAGTTTAACTGAAACAAAAAGGTGGGCTGGGGTTGTGTGGGAAGCTAAAGTGTTATAAATGTGAATCCCAACCAGAACCCGTCTCCAACCTGCCCACTTCCTGTTTTAACAGAGGCGGGACGGGGGGTGGGCAGCCAACCCACAGCCAGGAGGCGGATCGTACATTTAAATATAATAATGAGGCTGACATGCCTCAGATTTAACCTCCATTTTGAATTTAACAGTGGCTGGTCAGGTTTTGCAGGCCTCATATGAAACCCGCCAGCTAATGGAAGGCGAGGACTGCTGGATCCAGGAGGGAAGTGCCTTTACACTTACCTCGTGAATCCAGCGTCCTACCTAACCCACCCCTGCCCCCGATCGTTGCTAACCTCCTCCCCGCCGCTGTTCCTCTGACACCCCCCCCCACCTGCTCCTTCGGCCCCATCCCCGCTCCTCTGGCCCCCGATCTGCTCCTCCGCCCCCAATCTGGCGCTCCAGCCCCCGATCTTTACCGACACCCTCCCCCAGCTCCTCTGGCCCCCCGATCTTTGCCAACACCATCCCCCTTGCTCCTCCAGCCCCTGATCTTTGCCAACAATCCCTGCTCCTCCGACCCCCAATCTTTACCGACACTGCCTCCCTGTCTCCTCCAGCCCTCCCAGTGCTCCTCCGGCCCCCATGACCAACCCTCGGCCCGAACGTGATCCCTCCCCCCTCCTCTCTGTGGCTTAGTGTCGCAGGCTTACCCGCCCACAGCCAGCCAGCCTCTCAATCTGGATGGCTGCGGGTAGGAAACAGAGGTTTCCCATGCAAATCAGGCCCTGCCGTTAAATTCATCAGGGCCTGTGGGGAATCCATTATCCCGGGTTTCCCGACCGCTTCAGAGCCCCCCACTCCCAACCCGCCTCCTCATTAAAATTCAGGCCTTTATATCAACTTGTCAACATTTTAAATTGCCAGAAATCGTATGTCATCCTTTGTTTCCATGCTGTAGTTGCAAGCCTCTCTACACTAGGTGATATTGTGGCACGACTCACTTCGGTCACCTCACCATTTTGTTTTTACGCATGATTTTCGGGTAATTTTCCCCAGGTCAAGTAAGTTTTTTTAAAAATGTTTACAATGTACATGGCTGACTGGGCAGTTATGCTAGTTTAAATTAGCTTGGCAGGGGAATGGGAACCTAAGTATAGAGTCAATAGGGAGGGAAGAAAAACTGGAATTGGAAAACAAAAACGTAGAAAGTAAATTGGAAGGACAGAGGAATCAAAGGCTAGATAGTAGTCAACAAGGAGGTTTGCCTGTACTAAATGGTATATACTTCAATGCAAGGAGTATAGCGAACAAGGCAGATGAGCTGAGGGCACAGGTAGATGCTTGGGACTGTGATATTATAGCTATTACAGAGACGTGGCTGAAAGAGGGGCAGGTATGGCAGCTCAACATTCCTGGTTACAGGATTTTCAGACGGGATAGAGAGGGAGGTAAAAAGGGAGGGGGGGTCGCGGTATTGATTAAAGAAACTATTACAGCTGTGAGGAGGGATGATATGTTGGCGGGATCATCAAACAAGGCCATATGGGTCGAATTGAAAAACAAAAAAGGGGCGATCACACTGCTGGAAGTGTACTACAGACCCCCAAACAGTGAGAGGGAGATAGAAGAACAAATATGTAGACACATTTTTGAGAAGTGCAAAAACTATAGGGCAGTAATAGTAGGGGATTTCAACTACCCCAATATTAACTGGGATAAAATTAGTGTGAAGTGTATAGAGGGTGTGGAATTCCTAAAATGCATCCAGGAGAACTTTTTTAGCCAGTATGTAGCAAGTCCAACAAGGGAGGGGGCGGTTCTGGACATGGTTTTAGGGAATGAAGCTGGGCAGGTAGAAGGCGTATCAGTGGGGGAGCATTTTGGTACTAGTGACCATAATTCTTTTAGATTTAAAGTAGTTATGGAAAAGGACAAGGTTAGACCACGAATAAAAATTCTAAATTCGGGAAAAGCAAATTTTGCTAAGCTCAGAGGGGATTTAGCCATAGTGGACTGGAAACAGCTACTTGAAGGTAAATCAGTGTCAGAGCAGTGGGAGGCATTCAAGGAGGAGATCCGGAGGGTTCAGACCAAATATGTGCCCTTAAAGAAGAAATGTGGGACTAACAAATCTAGAGCCCCCTGGATGTCTAGAGACATACAGGGTAGGATAAAGAAAAAAAGGGAGGCGTATGACAGATACCAAGGGCTAAATACTCCAGAATCTTTAAAGGAGTACAGAAAGTGCAGGGGTGCAATTAAAAAGGATATTAGGAAAGTAAAGAGAGAGCATGAAAAATTCTTGGCAAGTAAAATCAAGGAAAACCCAAAGATGTTTTATAAATATATTAAAAGTAAGAGGATAACTAAAGGACCTATTAGAGATCATGAGGGTAATCTGTGTGTGGAGGCGGGAGATGTCAGTAGGGTTCTTAATGAATACTTTGCGTCTGTTTTCACAAAGGAGAGGGGCGAAGCAGACATTGCTATTGGCGGGGAGGGGTGTGAAATATTAGATGAAATAAACATAGTGAGAGAGGAAGTATTAAGGGGTTTAGCAACTTTAAAACTGAATAAATCCCCAGGCCCGGATGAAATATATCCCAGGCTGTTAAGCGAAGCAAAAGAGGAAATTGCAGAGGCCCTGACCATCATTTTTCAATCCTCTCTGGCTTCAGGAGTGGTGCTGGAGGACTGGAGGACTGCTAATGTGGTACACTTGTTTAAAAAGGGAGAAAAGGATAGACCGAGTAATTACAGGCCAGTCAGCCTAACCTCGGTGGTGGGATAATTATTGGAAAGAATTCTGAAGGACAGGATAAATCTTCATTTAGAAAGACATGGATTAATCAAGGATAGTCAGCACGGATTTGTTAAGGGAAGGTTGTGTCTGACAAACTTGATTGAATTTTTTGAGGAGGTAACAAGGAGGGTAGATGAGGGTAGTGCATTTGATGTAGTGTATATGGACTTTAGCAAGAATTTTGATAAAGTTCCACATGGCAGACTGATCACAAAGTTAAAAGCCCATGGGATCCAGGGCAAAGTGTCAAGTTGGATTCAAAACTGGCTCAGAGACAGGAAGCAGAGGGTAATGGTTGATGGGTGTTTTTGTGACTGGAAGGCTGTTTCCAGTGGGGTTCCACAGGGCTCAGTACTAGGTCCCTTGCTTTTTGTGGTAGATATCAATGATCTAGACTTGAATATAGCGGGTATGATTAAGAAGTTTGCAGATGATACTAAAATCGGCTGTGTGGTTGACACTGAAGAAGGAAGCTGTAGACTGCAGGAAGATATCAATAAATTGGTCAGGTGGGCAGAACAGTGGCAAATGGAATTCAATCGGGAGAAATGTGAGGTAATGCATTTGGGGAGGGCTAACAAGGAAAGGGAATACACATTAAATGGTAGGACACTGAGTAGTGTAGAGGAACAAAGGAACCTTGGAGTGCATGTCCACAGATCCCTGAAGGTAGCAGGCCAGGTAGATAAGGTGGTTAAGAAGGCATACGGAATGCTTGCCTTTATTAGCCGTGGCATAGAATACAAGAGGAGGGGGGTTATGCTTCAACTGTATAAAACACTAGTTAGGCCTCAGCTAGAGTATTGCGTGCAGTTCTGGTCACCACATTACAGGAAAGATGTGATTGCACTAGAGAGGGTACAGAGGAGATTTACAAGGATGTTGCCGGGTGTAGTGAATCTTAGCTATGAAGAAAGACTGGATAGGCTGGGTCTGTTTTCCTTGGAACAGAGGAGGCTGAGGGGAGACATTATTGAGGTGTATAAAATTATGAGGGGCATAGATAAAGTGGATCGAAAGGACCTATTTTCCTTAGCAGAGGGGTCAAAAACCAGGGGGCACAGATTTAAAGTAATTGGGGTAAGGTTTAGAGGGGATTTGAGGGGAAATTTCTTCACCCAGAGGGTTGTGGGGGTCTGGAACTCACTGCCTGAAAGGGTGGTAGAAGCAGGAACCCTAACCACATTTAAAAAGTACTTGGATGTGCACTTGGGATGCTCTAACCTGCAGGGCTACGAACCAAGAGTTGGGAAGTGGGATTAGGCTGGATAGCTCTTTGTTGGCCGGCGCGGACACGATGGGCCGAAATGGCCTCCTTCCGTGCTGTAACTTTCTATGATTCTATGATCAGGAGAACTGGGGAATTTCAGGGCCTGACAGTGTAATATAGCTCACGTCAAGTTCATTCCTTAGAATTATTAAGCTATACTTAATTGTAAGCTATCACTTCAAGCTATATCTGCTTTGAACACAACCTGTCATTCTCATTCAAAATCCCACTGGAGTGGAACCGCTTTGTGTTACACAGGGAGAATTCTGAAGGATATGACTGCTCTTAGGGTGCTCTCAGGCTTCTTCTGACAAGGAGTTTTGAAGCATTCACTGTGATAACAAGGAGTAACAGAGTCACTGCTAAGTGTACAGATCATTTTTTAGAATTGCATATTTAGGATGATGTGACAGTTATGGTGAGCACACTTCTCCTTTAAGTAATAATGGTGCATGTAATTGATAGTGGACAGAAGAACATGAAAGATGAGACTGAAATTACAGTCTAGGCTTTATATTACTAGCATTTAGCTCCAATTTGAGTCACCGCCTTGTTTGTCTGCTCCTTTCAGCTTTCAAAAGCCATTGATCTAACAGTTGCTACTACTTTGCAATTGACACTGATACTGTACAGTAAGTAATTAGTTTACACCTTGTCACGTACACCCTGCCATGTGTCAGTGCATCTTGCTGTAGTAATCTCAACTGAACCCGACTTCCTCAATTAATCACAATATCTGTATCTTCAAACATCCAATCAATCATAACTGTGGAAACTTTTCACACTCTAACTCTAACTGCAAGGAATGCATTTTAATGCTGGATGCCTTCCCACCCCTTTTACTGCCCGCCCCTTAGGAAATGACCCATGTTGGGGTGTGCTTCGACAATGCTTATGGTATTCTGGTAGCTCTCTCGAATCATTACTCCTTATGATCCTGAACAGTGAATTTTGATGGGCTGTTTGACTGTGGGGGAGTAGTGGTGGCGGAGGGCGGGGGTGGGGGCGGTGCTTACAGCCAAGCTGAATCCTATCCACACCTGACGTCCACACACAAATACATATCCAGTGGGGGCCACAGGATAGGCATCAAGAGTGAGAATATTGAATGACTTTTCTTCTCTGAGGTCATGTCGTTTGACAATATGGAATTTATTTCACATCACCATCTGAAATTAATCAATTTCCATATATAGGGTGTGCATTCAAGGCTCGAAACAAAACTTTATTTATGTATATTCATTATAGTACATTAGACAATCAACATTCATGTTCAATGTCATTGTGTGGCTAGGTTCCTTTAAAAAAGAGACTAGGCATAATATAGAAGAATGTTTCAAATATTTCACTGAGGTTTTGAGACTTTGCTATTACTAATCAAAATCAATCGATTATCAGAGTCTTTTGGGTCTTACTCCTATTAAGCTATTTGTAGTTTTTTTTTTACATTTTAGCAACTAATCAATCTGTTAGTTAATACAATGGCTTGAAACATAAGCTTTTATCTTTTATTAATTACTTGTGAGAGAAGTAAATCCCACACCTGTGGTAGAAACACAGATAGCTCTCCTGTTTGTTACTTCCACAGAATACTTGCGAGTGTGGGATCCAATTCACAGCTAGGTCATTAGATATAAATCTAAGGGAAATTATATTTTGGATTTATCCCTCTAGTTTTCTGATCTATTAACTCTTGAGGCAAAGTCACAAGCTGCTTCTCATGGTTACAAAATAAATGATATAGACCACTACATAGAACGATGTAATCTGGTTAAGCCACACAATTACATCGAATCAACAACACGGAAACTGGCCATTCGGCCCAACTGGTCTATGTTTATACTCCACATGAGCCTCCTCCTACTCTAATTACCTCTTCCTACCCTGCTCCTGTATCCCTCTATTTCCTTCTCCCTCATGTATGCATCAAGACTTCCCTTTGTTTAGACACTTGAAAATAAGCATTTTGTTTTTTAAGCTATCATTAATAACATCAGATATTTTTTGGCTTGTCATGGAAAGTTCCATGATGTAAAATAGTCCTTTCAGAACTGCCATATATTGTTAAATTGCATTATTGATATCGTAAAAGGGAGTGCTGGGGAGGCCAAGCCAGGTGAAGATATTTAGTCAGCCCAAATTGTTCACTGATCTTGGCTGGAAGCTGCTTGGTTTGGAAAGCGAGAAGGCTTTTAATGGTTCAGTGTCAAGGTGAGCTATAGTAGTATACTGTACATTAAGGTATAATTTGTAATGGGATACAAGGCAAGCAATTAGTAAGGTCAAGAAACCTGAAAAAATGTATAGTATTAGGTGTTTAGTGTCAGGCATGCTGTGCGGACGCATTTGCAAGAGGCGATTGAAACAGGCACAATTGATTTAATGCAATATTTATGTATGTTTGCGTTTTATGACTATTTGTTACTATTAAAGGTTATGTGCTTTCATAAGGAGGTAAGAGGACTGTCAGTAATATAGTTCAAGAGATTGTTACCACTGTGACAGCTTCTCCACGCCGACATCCAAGGTACTGACTTTGTTTGTCACCATCAACAGTAGTGAGGAATTTTGTCACTTTAATTGTACAGTCCATCAGGCTGCTAGTGTACCATAGAACAGAACTACTTCAGTTTGTGGCCAGAATCCCCACATTGGTGAGTTCACAATCACTGCTTTTTCATCCAAGGAGGTGTATTCTACGGTTGGACACCACCCCACAATAATAAAAAAGGAATATTTGGGTGGTCTTCAAATAGCCCCAGTGCTCTGATCTAAAGGGAGTGGGGGGGAGGGGGGCGGTGGTGGAGGCGGGTCAACCAGGGTTCCTACTCCTACTGAAAAGGACGTGTGTGTAGACATCATTGGATGTGATAATCTCCACAGCTAAATTGCTAGCTGACAATTTACACCCAAATGGTCAGAAACTGCTTTTGCATTGACACAAACAGAAGTTTAGTATTTGCAGACAATTTTCCAACATAATTATGCATATCTTCACATGCAGATTTAGACATGTATAGAAAGTACACAAGTGTTGGGAGAAGAAAATTATATGTAAGTTAAATACAAATGGAAGGGGACATTTAAAGGAGGTGACAAAAATTCAGAAATCTTTTAGAAAGGCTAAAAACATATCTCAACCCAATAGCAGCCATAGCCAAGACTGAAAGGGGAGGGGACTAAGAACTGACAGGCACAAATGAAGGGACAGGAAACCCTAAGGGCAGGCATGCATCTTCAGACAAGCGACAGAGCACTTCGGCACCCAACCTCCTCTCTGATGGCTGCTTATGTGGAGATGGTGCAGCGTGACCTGCCAGACATCGCTATGTTGGTCCTCGACTCCTTCCAAACACCTCAGATTGGTGCTAGTAATGGAACAATTGGCACAAAGGCTGAGAATCAAGATGCTAACAGATAAAGCAACTGAAGTGAAACAATTAAGAAATGACTGAAAAACATTTACCTCAACATTATTGTGCATGTTTCAGGAGGCAATGTTCCATTATGCTACTGTTATGTTCTGCTACACCTTTAGTACTGTTGCTGGATTAAGGCTTTCATTATAATGGCTCTAATAGTGCAATCTATTCCTTCTAATTCAGTCATTTTTGGTGGAAAAAAATGAATTATTTAGTAACTTGAACTGAACAATTTAAAACTGTACAGGAGGCATTTGTTGCACAATTTCGATTTGAATGAACACATAATTTGAATGAAGCAACTTCTAATTAAAATTGGACTGTATTGCTGTTTTACCCATAGAGATAGAGCTTGGACCTGTCTGAAGACTACTTTTACTTAGTATTCCAAGACTTAAAAACTGTCTTCGACTTTTCCCTTCAAGTATTTATCCCATTCCCTTTTGAAAGTTATTATTGAATCTGCTTCCACCGCTCTTTCAGCAATTGCATTGCAGATCACAACTCGCTGTTCCTAAATTATAGCAGTGATTGCACTTCAAAAAATACTTCACTGGCGGTGAAGCAGTTTGGGACATCATGTGGACGTGAAAGGAGCTATATAAATGCAAGTCCTTTATTCCTACATGTTAGTTTTCTGTTGCACTTATTTGTTGCAGAGTTGGTTGGTTTCAGCCGAGGCTGCAGCAGGAGTATAACAGTTAGCTTCTGCATCCCTGGGCTAGTGAGGGGAAAGCTGACCAAGGAAATGATTCTGATCGCTGTTCAGCAACCCTTGCTAGGAGAGGTTGTGTGTGGACATCCATTGAGGAAAAGAACAGGTTCAGTTGTGATACCCCCTGAGATTGACTTACCTTCAAGACATCAGAACTGTAAGATAGCAGTGCATATGCAACATATCATTGGAATTTCCAATATTTAGTATATAGATCAGACCATCAGGCACTTTACTGAATTTCTACCACACATCTCTGAAGTTTTAAGCTTGCCTCTGAACATTCCCCGTCCAAAGTAATTTGATAGTTACAACCTGAGCCAATCACCAAGGAGCGATAGTATAATATCCAACTGAAATGAGTTAACTCCTTCTTGCCAGAGTCATCAAAGATCACAGTTGGAAGCATTCTAACACTGTCGGGGTGAATTTACACAGGGGTTCTCTTGCTCATCAGCGGAAGAGCCATGGAAACCCCAGAAAAACGGGGTTTATGCTGACAGGTTAACAGCTTTTATTATGTGGCTACCACTGTGAGTGCAAGCAGATATATAACCTGGCCCTTTAAGCCAACAAGCTTCGTGGAGTTGGCTGCTTGACTTCCTCTGGGATGTTTTATTTCCTTTCTGGAATGCCTGTAGCAGGACACTGTCTGTGGCCATTTTCCTTTTTTGGTTATCTTCTTCTCATCCTGGCCGAGCTAACCTTGCATGTTTATGCTTCTCTGTCATTATAGTGTTCATTACAGTGATAAAGATGTGCGCTATTAAAACTATTACAGCACAGCTTAGAAATTTACTTGTCAGCTTAAACGCTTAACATTTCTTTGCCTTCTAAGTTTACTCAACCCTTTCTTTACTTTCCTTTCTTTCTCTCTTAAGGGTTGAGTTCTTTCTCCCTTTGGCTTCTATTTTCTTCTTTGCCTGAGTTCCTTCTGCCTTTCTTCTCCAGTTTGCCTTTACTACTAAACTTCTGCCTTCTTGGACTTAAGAGGGAGGAAAAGCAGGTTTTATATCTTACATTCTGCCAAAAACAAGCCCCTTCTGGTGCTAATCTTGGTGATTAAATCAAAAAAGTTTAACTCTGTCACACGGATCCTTCTCAATCGGTTAAAGCACATTGGCAGCAAAACCCTGCTAAGTAGCATTCTACATGCAAGTTCGAGTGTGCATGCAGTCTGCAATACATAATGCCATATGTGGGTGGAAGATCTGCACACTTCTCACTTACACTATTACAGAAGTGCTGGCAGCCCTACATCAGCAGATGCAGTTTATTGGCAGGATTTAACTTCTAAAATACCACAGACAAGATACCTATAAAACAATGGATAAAAAAAGATGATCGGAAAACTAATGTGATTACCAGCATAACACTTAAATCATTAACTCATTCTAGCCAAGCTGACAGCTTCCTTTTCACCTTCACTTCCATCAAGTCTACAAATCACATTTGATTATTCCCATAGGCAATCACCTGAGCATGAATAAACTGGAGCACATTTCGGATTTCTTTTTTGTTGCTTAAAATAGCATTTAAATTAAATTAAGTTGTGATTGTAATACCGAGATCACAGGCCCGATTTTAACTCGGGGCGTTAAGTGTGGAGTGTGGGGTCTGGACGGGGAGGGAAGCACCCATGATGCAGTTAGAGTGATGCCTGGGCCACTATATTTCCCGGACCTGATTACCATGTTGTAGCAGGTCGGCACGACCGGATTCACTATTTCAATGGCAGGCGGGAGAGGGATTTCAGGTGGCAGGAGGCCACTGCCAGGGACCCGAGGGAACAGTCCCTAATACTAAGGTTGTTGTATGAGTGGGTGGGTGGGGGAAGTGAATCGGAGGTGATCATGGTCAAAAATCTCAACTTACCTGGACCTCTTCTGGCCACGATCCTGCCTGTGGTCAGGCCTCACTGCCGTGACTTGCTGTTAAAATCACCTTGGGGTCTGAAAGATGTCATCGAACCCCAACATTTAAATATTAATGAGCCCCTGCCTGCCTGCGGTTGAAAGCCCCTAAGCTGCCATAAACATGGCAAGTAAATTGGTGTCAGACACAATCGCATCGGGAAGCTCCTGGCCGCCATTTTAAGCATCCGCTCATGCCGTTTACGCTGGGCGGTCAGGGTTAAAATTGGGCTCACAACTACCATGGCCATGGTGGTGTGAAAATTTGAGAGATCAACCTTAAATTCGACGATCATGTGATTCAGTCCCAAATACCAGGGTAGGGGGAGGGGCGTGGGAAATGCACATTCATTTTTTGATTTATAAAAGGTTAATGGGGAGAAATTCATTATAGGCCAGGAATGGGCGCTAACTTTAGAAAAGTTTGAGATTTAGTGCCAGGTGCTAATGATTCAGACTGCATGCAAAATTCAGTCTCCTTGCACAAAGAAAGGATTGGAGTGCGAAATCAAGCACTAATGGCCTAGCTCAGTGGTGTTAAACTCAAAGCACTGACCAATATTGGTGCAGTCTAATCTCAAGTCATCATCGCCACAGCATTTCCCAGTACTTAAAGGGGAGGTTCATTGATACTGCAGCACCTCATTCTCAGCAATGCTGGCTGTGCAGCTGCCTCAGCAAGCAGAGGCACAACAAGGCGAAGGAGCCGGAGGACTGAAGCAGGTGTGCTCATGGCAGATCCACCTCAGTCGGGTGGTTAGGGTGAGTGAATGCTTCAACAAATGCTACATACCACCATCTGTATCACAGGCTTCACACACTGCCCAAAGCACCACACCCCCAGCATTCACACACCAACCATCTCTACTTACCAACATTCACACCTACATCTCACACCTTGCACACAATGACAGCTATTGAACTATGGCAGGCGCAAGGGTCATTAGTTGTTGGAATGATTGGGATATGTGTGATATGTTTATGCATAAATTTATTCATGGAGTTTGCAATATTTTGTGGTCTCTCTCATTTCAATTTTGTGCCCAGGAGGACGCTGTGATATGGCACGACATAGGGATGGCATGATGGGCATGTGGTGAGCAAAAGGGATCTGGGGT
This sequence comes from Squalus acanthias, assembly GCA_030390025.1. Classification (NCBI taxonomy): domain Eukaryota; kingdom Metazoa; phylum Chordata; class Chondrichthyes; order Squaliformes; family Squalidae; genus Squalus; species Squalus acanthias. The sequence continues at coordinate 101,894,771 of CM059432.1, forward strand.
TTAAGTCATCCTGGTGTGAGGCTGGAAGTCTGTTTGGAGGAGGTGGCAGAGTTCTGTGACCACCACATTGGAGCCCTTTAATACTCCTTGCTTCATTGAAGGTAGGAGAAGTGCTGTCAGAATACTTTTGGAGGGCATGGCCTCCTGTTGAGAGCTGTGATGGCCCTCCTCCTCCCTCTGGCCATATGTTCCAGTCTTTCTCGCTGCCTCCGCTCCCTCCGCAGTAGATCCTGGAGGGTGAAGTCAACTGCCAGTATAGCCCCCATAAATGTAATCAAGTGTAGCACTTTGCTATGTTGTCAGAATAAATGTAACTAATTTTTAGTAGCCACAACACTCCTGAAACTAAAAAACCTTTAAATGACTGAATTAAACTGTTGCACAATCTCAGACTGACAAGGAAGCCATGAAACAGCACTAACCTGATAGCTTCGACTCATTACTCATGATCCCTTTAAGTAGCACCGCTGGAGCCGGCATCCGCCTGCTTGATGCCTCCTCTCCCTGTCGCTGTCAGGGCGAGGCGCTAAGGCAGGGGGTGAAAATGAATTTGGCAGATTGGGCACTCAGTGAGCATTACACGCTCACTGACATCACGATCTTTTTTTTTATTCGTTCATGGGATGTGGGCGTCGCTGGCAAGGCCAGCATTTGCTGCCCATCCCTAATTGCCCTCAAGAAGGTGGTGGTGAGCCGTCTTCTTGAACCGCTGCAGTCCGTGTGGTGAAGGCACTCCTACAGTGCTGTTAGTGAGGGAGTTCCAGGATTTCGACCCAGCGACGATGAAGGATCGGCGATATACTTCTAAGTCAGGATGGTGTGTGACTTGGATGGGAACTTGGAGGTGGTGGTGTTCCCATGCATCTGCTGCCCTTGTCCTTCTAGGTGGAAGAGGTCGCGGGTTTGGGAGGTGCTGCCGAAGAAGCCTTGGCGAGTTGCTGCAGTGCATCTTGAAGATGGTACATACTGTAGCCATGGTACGCAGGTGGTGGAGGGAGTGAATGTTTAAGGTGGTAGATGGCATGCCAATCAAGCGGGCTGCTTTGTCCTGGATGGTGTCGAGCTTCTTGAGTGTTGTTGGAGCTGCACTCATCCAGGCAAGTGGAGAGTATTCCATCACACTCCTTACTTGTGCCTTGTAGATGGTAGGAGGGCTTTGGGGAGTCAGGAGATGAGACACTCGCCGCAGAATACCCAGCCTCTGACCTGCTCTTGTTGCCACAGTATTTATGTGGCTGGTCCAATTAAGTTTCTGGTCATGGTGACCCCCAGGATGTTGATGGTGGGGGATTTGGCGATGGTAATGTCATTGAATGTCAAGGAGCGGTGGTTAGACTCTCGCTTGTTGGAGATAGTCATTGCCTGGCACTTCTGTGGCGCAAATGTTACCTGCCATTTATCTGCCTGGCATTGAAGTCCCGGCGGTAACTGTTACATGCGGCGCTGGATTCGCCTCGCCCCGGCGCTACTGCATCAGCGTCCCATTAGCACCCCCCGCCAGGTGCTAACAGGAGGCACTAACCAACTGAATTTCTCCCCCTAAATGTTTCTAGAAATGCCATATGAAATTTTAAAATGTGTTTTACATGGATTTGTTTTAATGTCCAAAATATGAATGCAGATATATGGGGTGAATTTTCACATTTATCGCAGGCAGTCGATCCGCTACCGCTCGTTTTCCGCCCAGTGGTAAAAGTGAAGATTCACCCCATAGGGTATGATTCTGTGGTCATGCACACATTCTCTTTGTTGACCAGTGCTGCCTGTGAGTTTCACTCTATGCCAAGAGCGCCCAACCATAGGATCAGCCCTCTTCATCCAGAACAATTACGAACATACGACGGACAGGAAAAGACCCCTTTGGTCCATTCAGCCTGCTCACACAATTTGTGATATCTTGTGCATCACAATACTGTATATATACTCTCTAGCCCAACCGAAAGCCATGTGACCTCCTGGAAGAGGTGAAAAAACAGATAAAAACCCAGGCCAATTTGGGGAAACAGAATCTGGGTAATTCCTCTCCAACCCCCTTAGGTGATCAAAACTGGTCCAGGATACCACAGTGGCCCTGTTCTATGTTGTACCTACCTTTTCTACGAGATGATTACAATAGGAAGGAGAGAAGACTGGAGAAATATAAGTCAAATGGAGAGAAAGCGTGAAGCAATAATTTAACCAAATGTAGATTAAAAGCAAGCTATATTTCTTTTAACATTAATAATGTTTATCCAACACTGTTGTGGTTATGGTACATAGGAAAACAAATAAAATGTTACGTTGGTAAAGGAGTGCTCCTCTGGGTTCCACAAGGAAACCGTGGATTCCCCTGCCCCAGGCTCCCCCACTTCCCCGACTAGGATTCCCCTCCCGAGGCACTTAACCTTGCACCAGGGATTGTTCCCCGAGGTCCCCGGTGACGGTCGTGTGCCGTCTGATTTTAACAGATGGACAGCCACTTTCTGCCAACTTCCTGGACCATTTTTGTCAGGAAGTCGGCAAGCGGCATGTTAATGAAGCCTAACTATTAAAGGTTGCCCCAATTCAATTTAAATTTCTTCCACATGATTTATTAATTGTTATTGAAATTCAAATTTCTTTCACAAAGCGCAGATGGTGTGAAGTTATTCTGGCTATCACAGGATAAATCACAAAAATATATCTTTGAAAATAAATTACGTCTATTCCTGCATTTTTGTTGTGATTAATTACATATCATTTCCTATAAAATAGATCTAGGCAATCACATTATTAAAAATAGAATATAACTTGAAATCAACCATGAAACTCATTATTGGAAGGGTCAATGAGCAGCAGTCCAAGGAAAAACTGCCACATTGAGTTGATCGATTTTGTCAACTGAAGCTTTGTTCAGCTCAAAAAAGTTGCCCATGGCTCTCTTGCCAAAATAAACATACTTCCCCAAGCTGCAGCAGGTTGTTGGAGCTCTACAGGACCCTCTACCAGGTCACTGAAGCATTCTTCCATGGCGACCAGATAGACAACCCCCCTGAGGTTTGTGAGCACAATCCACAATTCTCTGGCTTATACAGGAGATCTGTTCACTCTAGAGAGTAATCCACATAGCTGAACCTTTGGTAAAGTTCTTTCTACAATACTGTGTACATTTATACTGACCATTAGCAGGCATTAAGGAATTACCTGTGGTTTTAAAAAAGTCAAAATTTTCTTACAAATGAGCTGCATTTTTAGATAATTCGAAGCCCTTCTGATTAATATGTGTCATTAGATAGACTGATGCCAACCACAACTCCACACAGATATAGTTTGGTACACCCCAAACTCTTGAGAAAACCAAATGCATCAGAATACTGTTGCCATCTAGCCAAATGTCTCAGTATTTCTAGAAAAAAAATGAATAAGCCTGCCACTCTTCCAGAACAGTGCATCAGTCACCAGCTGAATGCAGACAGCAGGGGTTCTGACTTATGCCAACAAAATCATTCCCTGCTGCTTGGAACATCCACCATAGCAAGGAAATTTATGGTTGCTGTCAATTTAATAGCCACAGGCAGAGCGACTGGAGTCACTGAGAACCCCTCCAAATCAAGTAGTATTAATTGGCACAGCTCAGTCCTGATCTCCCTGCTGAGCCTGAATCTCCTTCAGCCCTGAACCTTTGGCAGATGCAGATAATTCATTTGGAGCCTGTATGCTATTTCCAGGGGATAAATCTACATCTTGGCTCTCCTTCTCCTCTGTGGGAATATCAACCTTTACTTATCTTCCTCTGACATGTCCTTTCCTGCCACAAATGGTACGATGTCAACCATTTTGTCAAGACCGCAAGACGGTGTCAGAATAAACTCTGATTTAAACTTTGCTTTTTGTACAGGTATCATTAACTATTTATAAAAGCTTGTTACATTATGGATTCCACCCTGATTGGCTAAATTGTTTCAATAACAAAATGATCAAAAACCAAGCCAATATTGGAAAATATAACTTAGCATAAATAATGGCTCATAATTTGCTGTCAAAATAATAACGAGGCTAACAGTGCTCACCGTTATTTATGTGCAAAGGCTATAGCAATTTCAGGCAAGGGCAGATGCATGGTTAAACACGGATATCCAAAAGTTGCTGTCCGAGATGCACCACTCCACCGTTAGCTTTGCAAAAATAGCATTTCACTGGCTGGCTCACCATTGAAATGCTCTGGTTCATGGAAGATTTTACGTTTGTGATTATGCAAATAGGTTTGAGCAGAAACTTGAACCATAACTTCACCTCAGAAAACTAGCGCAATTTGCGGCAGGATTGCCGATTGCGCCCATAATGGAAACTCTACCCCTCAAGTGCCATTAGATATATAAGGATGAACTCAACAGTCAAGCAAAGACATTCTCCAGTTTCATTTGACATGGTTACTTCATTATGTCAATAAACTTTTTATAACTCCTTTCAGTCTTTCTAGTAGGAAGCACCTTCCCATAGTGGTTCCTATAGGGACTGGTGTGTACATAGTTATATTTAAATTTACTTAACAAATGCAGTTTTCAAGAACAATAGCCAGCCTAATATAATGCAAACATTAAAATGAAACATGCATAATGTGCAGCAATCAATCTTCAATTACTTATTTCAATTTTCTATCAATTTTGTTGCTAACACTTTGTTCCACTTAATTAATTTGCTCCTGAGGACACCATTTATCTTCATTCTCAATGCACAGTAGATATGAACTAAACTTCCTTGATCCCAGGAAGATGGTCCATGAAGTTATATAAGGCACCCCGAAGGAGTGGAAGTGGGCCAAGCAATGGCAATATTGTGAAGGAGTTTAATTGGCCTGGAATTTGCGGTCGGGATGACGCAAACTGGCAGCGTTCGTCGTCATTCCGCTTTGAAACTGACCGCAACTTTGGGATTTTGCGCATGTGCAGGTGCATGAGGAAATCCTGATGTTGCGGTCTGTCATTGACAGCTTTGACACAGGCTGTGCTGTGACCCCCCGACCCCCACCACACCCACAGAGCCAGCAATCTGTGTAATCAGCCAAATCAGTGAAACTGAAAAAAACTTCGGCTCTGCCGTGGTAATTACGCTGTTAATCCCCTTGGGTCTAACTTTTAGTGGGGAATTTAAGTGTAACTGGGGTTTTAACAGCGTATTGACTGCTAAACAAATTTTAAGGGCCTGGAAAACGAATTTGTACTTTGTGCAGTGTGAAATTTGGCCATTTTAATAAAAATTCAAATTTTGACGAAACTTTATTTCAGGTTTGCCTTTTCCCCATGTGAGAGCCCCAATCTTTCTTTTGCTCTCTCTAACTATTTTAAAAAGTTAGAATTTTAAGAGCTTACTCACTTCCTTGTTCACTATCTGTGAGAATTCTGCCTTTTGATTCGCTGCTTAGATAGCTTGTTGACGTCATTGCAGCTTGCACAGAGCGATCCCCACTACAGTCCATTGAATTGAATTGAAGGTCGGAAAACCCGAAGTTCTCGACACAGGAATTGCGAGATCCTTACGTGGAGCGTACCTCGGGGCCAGCAACGTACGCCTTCGCTTTGCGGCTGACCGTAAATTCCGGGCCATTATATTTCGTGCAAGTGTACTTAAGTCCAAAAGGATAAACTTTTTCTCAATTCCTTTTTACAAAACCAACAAATACAGATCGGCATTAAGTGTGGAAGCTTGTTTTAAAAGTTACTATTGAATAACAGATCATAGACATCCATTACCATGGGTTTGAAGACCATAATCAACAAACGTGAGCCTTACATTAATTAATCAATGGTAATTGTACTTCTGCTCTAAACTGCTGTTTCATGATTATACAAGTCTGAAGCAGTAATTGTGTACTATCACAACATTTTTTGTACAATTTCTAATGCCATAGGGTCATCTTGCTTCAGATGTGTGCTTCAGATTAAGGTATAAAATATTGTGGAAACGGAATGCCTAGACACAATAATACCATGGCCCGTATTTTCCGATCGGAGGCTTCCTGCGTGCGGAGGCCTCCGATCTGGAAAAATCTACAGACTTACCTGAGGGCTCCCGAGGTGCGTATACTTCCGCTCCTGGTCCTCTCCAAACTCGAAATGCGCAGGGCCCACGTATCCCAGAGGCGCAGACAGTTCGCAAGCATCCCTGGGATCACGTGGGCCATGGGGAGCCAATAGGAGAAGGGAATGTCCCTTCATACACTTGACAGATAGACCTGTCAAATATATGAATGGAGATCACCCCAAAAACACAGTAAAACATTAAATACATTAAAAAAAAAATCATTTTTTAAAATGAGTTCAAATTACAATAAATTAAATATTTTAAACAAAAATTTAATTTTTTGAAAAGAATAATTAAAGTTTTTTACAGGGCTAAAAATAAACTTACCTTTTTTTTAAAGTATTTTTAAGATAAATGAGTGAATTTTTTTTTTACTTTTTTCAACTCTTATGCTGGTAAAAGCAGGTCTTACGCCTGCTTTTACCAAGCATATGATTTCTAAGGGTTTTCAGTGGGCGGAGGTTCTCCAGAAAGCGGAACTATCCGCCCTCAGAGGCCCTTCTCCAGGGCAGGCATCCGATCTGTCAAGAGCATTCTTGACAGATCGGAAATGCCGGTTTTCAGCGCATGCGCTTCGCATGCCTGAAACCGGATTTTCTGATGTCACTACGGGTGTGTACACAGCCCGTACACACACGTAGGGATTGGAATATACGGCCCAATGTATTCTGACCTTGCTTACCAAAATACAGTTGGAGAAAAGGGGCTTATGTTAGTAGATGTGGCTACCATTGGTTATTTAACTGGCACAAGAATTGTGCTATCATCTGAAACCAAAAAGAGTGAAAGTTCAGATCAACACATATACCATATAAGATATAGGGCCTGAAATCATCTTCGGCGGTGAAGCAAAACGGGTATTAACGGATCAGGCAGCCTTTATGCGCAGCGCTTGATGTTCAGTTCCATTACAAAAAAAAAAGACTTGCATTTCTATAGCGCCTTTTACGACCTCAGGACGTCCCAAAGCACTTTACAGCTAATCAAGTAATTTTGAAGTGTAGTCACTGTTGTAATGTAGGAAACACGGCAGCCAATTATGCACAGCAAGCTCCCACAAACAGCAATGTGATAATGACCAGATAATCTGTTTTTGTTATGTTGATTGAGGGATAAATATTTTAATGGCGGGATAAATATTACAGTCAATGGAACTGAAAAATCAGGCACTCAGTTTAACGGGTGGCCGATCAGATACCGCCAGTTTGGCACCACTGCCCGAGACGAATTTCTAGGCCATATTTCCCAGTTACTAAGGCCAGGGCTGCAGGAAGAGAGCATGGGGAACCAGCAAATCTGTCTCAGTTCCATTTAAATGCATCTGCACCATTTTAGTACCAATTACAATTTTCCAGCAGGTCTTTTACATCAATCTAAAGCGGTCTTGCTGATGTAAGAATATTGATATGTTTTTACATTACTTTTATTTCTAACAAAGTCAGGACAGTAATCTAGACAGAATTGGTTTAAATTGTGTTCTCGAAGCCTGTTTTTTTCCCCCCATCAGTGATGCTGATAACACATAAGCTTTTAAAACACAGGCTTTTCATCACAGCACGGAATAGTGTAAGGGCATGAGATTGCTTTAATATAAAAGGCAATATGTTGCTATGAGAACATGCATCAAAGGTTGCTTTCAATAAAGCTATGCCTTGGGAAAAGCAATGATAGAAATTAACAGTATGCTGTGAAAAGGCAAGGGGCCTCTCATCTCTGTCTGGCAATCGGTTTGAACAACTGGGTGGTCATAAGGGTTGCACCCAACAGGAAAAAAGTCATTAAAGGAAAATGGTATAAAAGAGATGCCATGTTTTTACTCAATTAGAATGAAAGAAGCCTTGAATCTGGACCTGGACAGACCTGTGTTTAAATTTTCTCTTAGAAGCAGTAATGGAGAGGCCCAGAGAAAGAGCTAGGCGCTTCAGCGACGAGGCATTGGTGGCTCTGGTTGGCGCAGTGGAACGGCGACGGGCAGTGCTGTTCCCTGAGAGTGGCAGGAGGCCATTGCCCTGGGAGTTTAGAAGGGTGTGGAGGGAGGTGGCTCAGCATGTCTCCGAGGAGCCTGGTGCCAAGGACCCACACCCAATGTCAGAAGAAGTTCAACGACCTCACTCGGGTGGTCAGGGTGAGTACCTGCTTTTCAATACCTTTACATCCCTCTATCTTAACTTCACTCTGTGTCCAGACGGTTTAAAAACCCCAAATGCCCAACACTCATCCAAGACATATGGCCATCTCATAAAACTCACAGGCAGATCCCACCACTTGCACACATTAACGGCTATTAAACTATGGTAGGCACATCTGGAAAACACATGGCTGCACACAATAACGGCTATTCAACTATGGTAGGCACGTCTGCCAAGCACATGGCTGCACACTCACTCACACGCCGTCCTTTTTCTTGCCGGCCAAGCTCTCTCATAACAGATGGGAGCAGCAACGCACGGGAGGAAGACCGGCGGACCTACACCCACTGACTGAGTTGGAGGACAGAGTGCATAGGATCGTTGCCAGCCAGGTCATAGGTGCCGTGGCCGCTGGAGAGGTCGACCCCCTTGGGGACAGCAATGGTATGTTCATCAGCTTTCTCTACTCTCTCATTCCACCTGCCCCTCACAACACCAGCCTTTTACACTTTCAATTCAACTAACTGTCTCCAGTCCTTGCTCCCTTCCTGCCCCCCTGCCCTCACTCTAAAGCCACTCTTGTACCTTCCTGGTTTCAGATAGTGAACCACCAGCTGACCAGCCTGCCCCTCAGCCTGCCAGTGGCGGTGACGCGCCAGACAAGGAGGAAGAGGAAGCCGGAGCCTCATCGCCTGCGTGTCCCGAGGGTGACACATCCGACACTGGGGCCAAGTCTTCCCTGGAGGAGAGCAGGGGGGTAGGGTCTGATGAAGGTGAAGCTCCTGGATCCAGCGGGCTGCAGCAATGCCATGGGGAAAGGGAAGCTCGGGGGCCATCTCCCCGGAGGGTGAGTAGGCGCGCGAGTTCTACTGCACAGGACTCGGATGAGGACCTCGACATCGCGGCCATGAATACCCAGGCCTTGAGCATGCACACTGAGCTCATGGGTGCAATGGCAATGGTGCCTGACAGCATGGATGCACTGACTAGGAGCGTGGAGGAGTCCGCCGCTAGCAGAGCTGTCATCTGTGCGCAAACCCTTGAACCCATCCTTGCCTCATTGCAGAGGATGGTTGAATTGCAGGGAGACCGTGGTGAAGCAGAGCCCGTGCTGCGTGTAATGGGTGAGGTGGCAGGATCCATTGCAGCACAGGCTGACGCAACGCAATGGCTTAGTGCTGGAGTCAAGTCATTGGCTGGTGCCATCCAGTCTCAGACTGCTCTCATGTCACACAAGCACTAACTGCTGCCATCCTCGCTGGGTCGCCCACAGTCCCCCGGAGATCTCACGGTACCGTAGCAGGCCAGCAATCTGTGCTCGAGCAGATTGCTCCGGATGCTGAGGTAGGGGTGTTGGGGTTACGCAGCAGTGTCATCAGCCAGGTGCAGAGTTGTAGGATAGATTCCTCCCTGCCAACGGTAAAAATATTGGACTATGAAATATAAAAACCCAGAAGTGCACAGCCCACAAAAAGAGCTGGGCAATAAAGGGTTAATTCAGACATTGTGGCCAAATTGCCATACAAAGGTTTTCTGTCCAGGGAAGATACAAGAACATTTGCATATTCATGTACCTTAAGGGATTACATTGTCCACCTTACACCATGGCCCCCGAATAACCAGTTTCAGTGCAGGCCTAGACAATGGGCCGGGCCTTGAACCTTTTGAATACAAATGCTAACAGAAACCAACAACCTCGCATATGCAGTCACTTTGGGAGGGTTGCATTGTCAGAAAGATATCTCAAATCAATGGACAATACCAGGAACAATTCACACATTTTGATATGGCCATCGCATGCTCAGAGGGGGCCAGGAAATATTGAAAGTTGCTTTTGGTTTAAAGTAAGAGCACTTCGAAGGCGGTGTGTGGGAAGCTGATGGCAGAACAGCGAACAGAAAGATTCGGGCCTACAATCAACTCCAAGAGACAGCCGATCGGGAGTGGTGATTGTATGTTTCAGTCAAATCAGAGAGGGGGCTTTTATGATTGAGTCTGAGTGAGTTTGTGAGTTTCAGTCAGATCACAATAAGGACTTTGTGATTGAGTCTGGGTAACTTTATATGTAACAGTCAAATCGCGGACGGGTTTAACTGTGTCATACTGTGTCGATGCCAATGACCCTTGCGTAGGGGTTTGTATTTTGGGGTTGTTAGCCTGATATAAATCGTAGGGATTTATACTGGGGAAGTAATTGTGTGTGTGTGTGTTCAATAAACGAATGAATCAAAGGTTGAGCCAAAACCCTGTGCCGTGTGTATTTTGTTCTTATAAATCCTGACATCCAAGAACTGTGTGTAACGGGGGACCAGTATCAGAGAAAACCCCTTACAGAATCTGGCGACCGGCGGCAGGATGTCAAGGTTTAGAACAAAATTATGGACAGGGTTAAGTGCAAGAAACCCACAATGGAGGATAGGATATCCTCGTATGTGTTTGGGAAAGTAAACATTTCCGAGCACTGGGTGTGGGAAATGTTACACTCTGACAGTCCGTATGCGAAAGCGGTAGTGTGGACGTGTAGTAGTATACATAAGAAATCGAAGGAAAAGGCGATTTGGACGGAGAAAGTTGAGTGTTTAGGAAAAGAGAAACAGGAATCAGAAAGTAGGGCAGGAGAGAGAGAGGCCATAGTGAACCGGCTGACAGAAGATTTGAGCTTTGAAAGGCAGAAGAGAAAAGCGCAGGAAGAAACAACTAGAAACACGTTAGAGTACCTGCAATGTCAGGTCACCGAAAGTAGAAGGCAGTGTCAGGCTCAGCGTGAGGAAGGTAATAGGAACTCAGAGAGCTGGCAAGGCTGAGGAGCAGTTAAAAGATATAAAGGTGGCATACAGGGTAGCCAAAAACCGGGTACATGAAGAGGCCGATCACGGGCCCTGTAATGAAAAAATCTGTAAGTTGACCCGAGCATTATCCAGGGCCAGGGATATGGTTTGTCTCATGGCACCAGGGGAAGTAGGGGTAGACTGGAATGAGGAGGAAAAGGAGCCCGATGATGAGATCCAGTATAGAGAGGTTCGACCGGCTCCCAAAGCACCGGGACCACCGGGACCGATGTGTCCCCTGCGACAGCAAAGGTTCGGTCCACCCCCACAAGGCGGCGGTCAGGGGCCATTGCAGAGCGATTATGTGCTTCCCTATACATCCCTTGAGTTGCAGGAAATGCTGGCCAGTGTGCCGAAACTGAAGCACGGAGGGGATGCCTCTGTTCATTTTGCCAATGTAGAGCAGATAGGAGGGATCAATAATTGTGACGACGACAAACGGAAAAAGCTGATACTGTTCTCTCTGGATGGGAAGCTGTACCAGGGTTTGTCGGCAGCCACTAAGTTAGGAGGGGGTACCCTGGACGGGGTAAAGGATGAAATTTTAATGGCGCTGGGACATAGCCAGGGCAGCCCGTTCTTGCAGGAGATCATGGCGGTAGTGTTTAGCGCCACCGCAAAACCACAGGTCTATTTCGTGAGTGGCGCTAAAATCGCCGTGCTCGGGCACTAAGTTCCTAGCGCCCTGTTAACCCCCCCCCCCCCGAGGCGCAAACGGGTTACGCTAACCAACTGAATTTTTCCCCCTTTCTGTTTCTTTTCATTTAAAGTGGAATTGGGCTGGGTGCTCCCTTCGGCCATCTGGAGTGAGCCCAACAGAAGATCCATGAGTGGTGCAACAGTGGCTTCATCGACATTTTCTTCTTCCCGGTTTTGCAGTACAGTATGTTTACTTATTTTTGTTGACATTATGATTTTTTAAAACATTTTTGTCCTTTCCTTTAGCATTATGTAATGTTTATGTGGAACCTAAAATGGCTAGATACTGTCTGCCAAGTCAACTTGAAAATTGGCTGTAATTGAAGCATTTACAGGACTTCAGGTGAAACAGAAAAATCTGAAAAACAGGTTGAAGTTGCACAGGGGTTCTCCTGATCGTCCGCTGTAAAATCAACAGAAGATCCATGGAAACCCTGGAGAGATGGCATGTCCCGTGTTTATGCCATTTCTCCAGGGTTTCTTTGGATCTTCTGCCAGAGTTACAGAAGACCATCGGGAGAACTTCTGTGGAAATTCAACCCTGTAGTTCTTATGATACAAATTGTTATGGGAACTCGGGGGTAATGTTGGGGGCCTGGTTATAGAGCACACAAATATAGTACTTCATGGTTAAAATAGTACAATGAAAGAAGGAGTGCCAGGCAGATCAGCAGGCACCAGAGCCAGACTGTCTCCACTCAACCATTATGCCACTAACTGCATCTGTAAACCCAGAACTGGATCCACCTGTGCCATTTTCTACAAGGATACTTGCAACTAACCTGTATACAGGAAACTCTCGTTTAAACGGCACCTAAATATCCGGAATTCTCTATTAACCGACAAAATTCATACTCCAAAAACAACACCTCAATAACCGGAAATGTTGCCGAGTCCGAGTCCGAGTCTCCCGCGGTGGCCGAGTTAGTCAGTGGGGGTAGTTCTCCAAACTGCCACTACTCGGCTTCTTGGCGCTGTCGGAAGTCATTAAAGAGTTATGGATTACCCTCAACTGGCAGTACTGTACTTAATCAAGCATCTTCCACCATCCATTTAACACAACATTCTGTAGGGGAGTACCCAATTACTGTATACTGCACATTTCTTGATTTTTTAATTTTTGTTTGTTAAAAATAGCCTCGGTAGATAACCCTCTCCGTCATCCGGAATTTTTAATTAACCGGCACCATCCCGGTCCCGTCGGTGCCGGATACCAAAGAGTTTCCTGTATTAGTTCTAACACTCTCAGTGGCAATCAAAGTCACCTCCTCCCACAATTTAATACCTACACCTCTTCCCAGGCTAGCATAAGGATCACTTGCTGTACAAGGCAACGTATTGCCCACAGAGGTTCAGCACGGCCAACACTTGCAGCTCTTTGCCACTTAATAGCATTAGGCAGCATGAGACAGCTGCTCAATGTCACAGCACTGCTGCACTGTGCAGGTAGCTTACATTGCAAAGATTTGATGTGCAAAACTCTTGAAAGACATCAGAGAGCTAAATCATTCAACTTGTAAGTTGCAGCTTGAATATGTGCCCTGCTGGAATATAGATATACTGTACTTGGTCAGCAATGAAAATGTTGTACGCTTTTGTGGGACATTGGGATGGACCAGCAATAAATGAGCAATAGGCTCCTGTTGGGCAACTTACTTAAAGGTTTGCCATTTTCTTCCAAGGCTGTGCAGGTGGTGCATACATTGTTGGCCTGGCTGCCACTTCCTGTCAGCCATGGAGCTCTGAAAGTGGTTCCCTGGAGTACTAAACAAGGCAACTCTCCTCACATACACCTCATGCAGCAACACCTCCACTGCACTTACCATCAATCAGGGGTTTGGGGAGCTGTGCTGCTCCACCCACAGACTCTGTTTGCTATCTCCACAATTATTTTGTCAGCTGGTTTTTTCGCACCGTACAGACTTTGGAAAGGTTGAAATATACATTTAAGCTGTTTAGAATTCTTTGTAAATGCCTGTAGAATGCTTGCCCCCATATGTAAGAGGCTTAAATGTAAGTGACAGCCCTTTACATTTAATAATGAAGCCCTTTGAGGGCAACTGATTAGTGAATTTGTCCATCTTCTCTTTTTGATGAGCTCACAGTGTCTAGCCAAAAATGGGCTTGGCACTTTCCCTGAATAAGTAATCAGGACAAATCCCAGGAGTTCAGCCAAGTGGGAAGTCAGCTATTGTCATATTCATCCTTCTCCAGTCCTGCTGCCTTAGTACTGTGATCAGAAAATCCTTCATTTAGCAAACATCACAAAGCATGTCTCAAACAAAAAGTGCACCTACCTTCATTTTCATGAAAAGGGTCATGTTTATCACAATGTGCATCGTGTACAATATCTCTGGTTTATCATTCAACCTTATCATGGAAAAAATTAAACTCTCAGGCCCCAAAATTCTAGGGGGCCCACTCCACTGGTACAAATGAGATAGAGTGAAATCCCCACATGTCCTAGCCCCAAGTCAGAGATCCCATCCCAAATCCCAGAACAAATGACCAAGGCAGGTCTATCATGTTCACAAGGGCACTTCAACTTTATTTGCTCAGCTCTGCCAACTGGAAATCAGCGCAGCCCAAAGCCACTCTAGTAAAGGAACTCCAAGGCCCACCCTTGAATTGAAAGGAGCTATGTCCTACTTTAAAAAAAGGTAAGCATACCCTCCCTTTCTCTTATGGATTCGAGGCCTCAGTGGTATTCACAACAACTTTCAGCTGGTATGAGGCCTATGGAAGGATTAAAGGGTGGAATTTTCCAGAGAAGCCAGAGAACACTGCCACCACCCTCCACCCTTTAATGTGAGGTGGCATGGGCAGAAGATCCATCCCCCACCCTCCTCCACTGGAATTTAAAGGCTTTTCATCCTCTCATTCCCCAGGAATTTGGGGGCTTTATTTTCACCTGGAAACCCTTTCTTTGGCTCACAATAACTAGAAAGGCATGATTTTATGCTTTTACTTGGCTTACACCTTCTCCCAGTAGTGCTATATCAGACAAGAGATAATTGGTAAAATAAACTATCTTTCTATATGCCTCTGATGCAGCTTTACCCCAAGGAAACACAAAAAGCTGAATCCACTACCGTCTATTAGCATCATAAGGCTGAATGGTATAATAATTTCTGTTAATGTCAGCACCAACATGTTAACACCATTTATTTGTAAACAAGCACAAAAGATGCATTCTATTTGCCAGTATGCAGTAATAACCTATGCCAACATTTGAGTGCTTAAATATTGATTTGAATCAACTCCCAGCACATTTATACTTCCTGTTATACTACACAAATTGTACAGAAGTACAATTTCTAAATTTGTGGATGGCACTAAATTGGAGGGTATAGTTAATACAAAGGAAGAATGCGACAAAATACGAGACATTAATAAACTTGTAGAACAGGCGTTTAATTGGCAAATTAATTTCAATATAAATAAGTGTGAAGTGGTGCATTTTGGTAGGAAGAATAAGGAGGCCATGCACTGCTTGGATAATAAAAGTCTAAATGGGGTAGAGATACACAAATCACTAAAAGTAGCGACGCAGGTTAATAAGGCCATAAAAAAGCAAATTAAGCACTGGGATTCATTTCTAGTGGAATAGAATTGAAAACCAGGGAAGTCATGTTAAACTTGTATGGAACCTTGTTTAGACCACACTTGGACAGTTCTGGTCTCCATATTACAAAAAAGGATATAGAGGCATTGGAGAAGGTGCAAAAAAGATTCACAAGGATGATAATCAAACTGAGAGGTTATATCCATCAGGAAGGACTGCAAAGGCTGGGGCTCATTTCTCTAGAAAAGGGAAGGCTGAGGGGTGACCTGATAGAGGTCTTTAAGATAATGAAAGAATTTGATAGGGTAGACCTGGAGAACATGTTTCCACTTGTGGAGGAGACCAAAACTAGAGGCCATGAATATAAGACAGTCACTAATAAATCCAATAGGGAATTCAGGAGAAACTTCTTTATTCAAAGAGTGGTAAGAATGTGGAACATGCTACCACCAAGAGGAGTTGAGGCACATAGCATAGATGCATTTAAGGGGAAGCTAGATAAGCACATGAGGGAGAAAGGAATAGAAGGGAATGCAGATAGGGTGAGATGAAAAGGAGTGGGAGGAGGCTCATGTAGAGCATAAACTCTGGCATAGACCAGTTGGGCTGAATGGCCATTTTTCTGTGCCGTAGACTCGATAAAACACTTTGCGGCCAATTTCACCTTGCTAGCTTTGTAAACCTAGCCATAAAAAGAGCACAAATGAGCCCCAGGCATAATACATAACTTGTAAGCTCTGCTATCAACAGCAACAGCACCATATCCAAGTAATGGCCTCAACTTTCAGACTGTCACCTCATATTGCCTGCAGTGCAACTTCTGCTGAACACCTCCAAACTGCTTTCAGTTGAGCAAACATTGTTTTCTCGCTCAAAAGGTGGTACATTTGAGCTTGTATTCAACAAAACAACAGTGTATTCTTGTTTTCTGTTTTGTTCAGTTGTAAATGCAGCAGCTTAAAACCACTGGGGAGATGAAAATGTTTTACACACATGCATCCATGCATAAGTTCATATGTCTCCACAGAAGAGACACTTTTATGGAAATGGAGTCTGGAGTCAGTGAGATAAGTACAACAATATCAGTATGCTGCCTGCGCTCAATTTCATCACAAGCGTCAGTGCAGAAAGGTCAAGTCAAGGGTCTTTTCCACTTGGTACTCTATTTTTCAAAATACTACTTAAAAAATTTTGACAAATAGTATAAAAGCCAATCAAGACAAGAGGGCGAAAAAGCTGTGCTTCCCAGTAGCATTGATGTACATCCCCTTTTCTGAAAAAAAAGAGTAGAAATTGTAGAGGAAATAGTCTGGGAAGGGGAGAGGAAATCAGACACAGGCATGAAGAAGGGAATGCACAAAAAGGACAAATGACAGAGGGAATCTGAAGGAAAGAAATAAAAAATAGCAAAAGAGAAAAAGGTGCAAGACAAAAAAAGAATGTGTGGGGGGAAGAGAGTTAGTGAAAGTGAGAGAGAGCACACATGAAGACACCAAAAAGAAACATTCCAGCACAGTCAGAAAAAAAGTAGTCCAAAAAGAAAGAGAAAAACAAAAAGAAGAAAAATTAAAAGTATAAGTTTCACAACCAACAACTGCGATATACATAATGGCCCATATTTTCCGATCCCTACTTGTGTGTACGAGCTGTGTACACACCTGCAGGAGCCTCGCAAGTGCCGGTTTCAGGCATGCGAAGCACATGCGCTGAAAACCGGCACTTCCGATCTGTCAAGAATCTTCTTGACAGATCATCTGCCTGCCCGGGAGAAGTGCCTCCGCGGGCAGAGAGTTCCGCCCGCTGAAAACCTTTAAAAATCTTACGCCTGGTAAAAGCAGGCGTAAGACCTGCTTTTACCAGCATAAAAGTTTAAAAAAGTAAAAAAAATATTTTTTCCCACTCATTTATAATTTAAAAATACTTTTAAAAAAGGTACGTTTATTTTTAGCCCCGTAAAAAACTTTAATTATTTTTTTCAAAAAATTAAATTTGTTTAAAATATTTAATTTAATGTAATTTTAACTAATTTTAAAAACGTGATTTAAAAAAAATATATTTAATGTTTTAGTGTGTTTTTTGAGTGATCCCCATTCATACTTTTGACAGGTCTAAGCTGAGAGACCTGTCAAAAGTATGAAGGGGGGATTCCCTTCTTCCATTGGTTCCCCATGGCCCACGTGATCCCAGGGATGCTTGCGAACCGCATGTGCCCCTGGGATACCTGGGCCTCTGCGTGCGCGCACCAGGAGAGGCCCAGGAACAGGAATGTCCGGACCTCCGGAGCCCTCAGGTAAGGGCGTAGATTTTTTCCAGATCGGAGGCATCCGCACGCAGGAAGCCTCCGATCGTAAAATACGGGCCTATATATTTTTCTGTAATTCCTTAGTGATTTTCCCATATATAGAATGAAAGAAAGACTTGCATTCTATATATGGGATCTTTCATGACCTCAGGAAGTTCCAAAGCACTTTACAGCCATTCAGCCCATCAAGTCTGCACCAGTGTTTTTCCTCCATGAGTTGGCTAGTCTAATCATACTCTCTTGCTCATTCCCCATGCTATCAGATATTCTCCTTTTTCAAGCAACTACTAAAAAAAAAATCTATGGAGCCTGTTTCAATGAACATATTGTGGTAGAGAATTCCACATTATTTTCTATTATCCTCTTTAACTATTTTTGCAATTATCTTAAATTTGTACTCTCTTGTTACCATCTTGTTGATTACTTGAAACAATGCATCATTATTTAACTTATTATAACTTATTATAACCCTTCAAAAATTGAAAACCTTTATCAGGTCACCCTTTAACCTTCTCAGGTCTAATGAAAAAACTTCTCAAGTGTTCTTCATAACTGTAACTGCATAGTCCTTATGAAGACAAAGTATTGTCTCCACCATGAGGGAATCCTCCATAGCTAAGTGTGGCATACCACCATGCTAAGTAGGACAGATGAAGGACTGATCTCACAGCTCAAAACTGTGGGCCAACAGCAGCAGAACTGTATACCACCACAATCTGTAACCTCATAGCCCGGCACATCCCTCATACCTTGAACACCACCAAGCCAGTTGATCAACCCTGGTTCAATGGGCAATGTAGAAGGGCATGTTAGGAGCAGCACCAGGCACAACTTATAATGAGATACAAATCTAGTAAGCTACTAAACAAGGCTAATTGCATGTTAAACACCAAAAGCAGCAGACTATAGACAGAGCTAAGTGCTCCCAACATATCAGAGCAAAGCTTTGTAACCCGATCACATCCTGAATGG
Source organism: Squalus acanthias (assembly GCA_030390025.1). NCBI lineage: Eukaryota > Metazoa > Chordata > Chondrichthyes > Squaliformes > Squalidae > Squalus > Squalus acanthias. Next base: position 101,913,305 of record CM059432.1, read on the forward strand.
TGATCGACAATAAGGCAACTAACAGGAAGAGGAGGCTCCATGAACTTTTGTCCTCAGTCTTGGTGGTGCCCAAGCAAGTGAGTGCAAGAGATAAGGCTGAAGTGTTTGCAACCATCTACAGCCAAAATTGCTGAGTAGATGATCCTCTTAGGCCTCCTTCTGAGATACCAGTGTCTAGCCAATTTGATTCATCCACGTGACATTAGGAAGCAGCTGAGTGCATTGGACACAGAAAAGGCTGTGGACCCAGACAATATTCCAGCTATAGTGAAGATCTGTGCACAAGAGCTAGCCGCTCCCCTAGCCAAGCTGTTCCAGTACAGCTATGACACCGGCATCTACTCAACAATGTGGAAGATTGAACATGTATGCCTTATCCACAAAAAAACAGAACAAATCTAACCCAGGCAATCACTGCCTCCTCCTAATCATCAGTAAGTTGATGGAAGGAGTCATCAATATTGCCTTCAAGCAACACTTATTTATCAATAATCTCCTCACTGATGCTCAGTTTGAGTTCTGCCATAACCACTCAGCTCCAAATCTCATCACAGCCTTTATCCAGACATGGATGCATGAGCTGAAAGCCAGATGTGCAGTGAGAGTACCTGCCCTCAACATCAAGGCAGCAGGAGCCCTAATAAAATTGAAGTTAATGGGGGTCAAAGTAAAAACCCTGGTGCAAAGGAAAATGGTTGTGTTGTCAGAAACCAGTTATCACATCCCCACGACATCACTGGAGGAATTACTCAAGGAAATGGCCTTGGCACAAACATTTTCAGCTGCTTCATCAATGACCATCATAAGGTCAAGGCTGGGGAAGTTTGCTGATGATTCCACAGTGTTCATCTCCATTCACAACTCCTCTGATAATGATGCAGCCCTTGCCAGCCTACAACAAATAACTTGGGCTGAAAAGTTGCAGGTAGCATTCACGCCACATAAATGGTGGGTAATGACCATCTCCAACAGGAGAAAGTCCAGCCACCTCCCCTTGATGTTTAATGGTACCACAATTGCCAAATCCCCCACCATCAACATCGTGGCTGTTATCCTTGACCAGAAGCTGAGCTGGACCAGCCATATAAACACCATGGCTATAAAAGCAGGGTAGATATTGGGTCCTTTGCAATGAGTGTCTTACCTCTTGACCCCTCAAAGCCTTTCTACCATCTACAATGCTCAAGTCAGGAGTGTGATGGAATACTCACCACTCAAGAAGCTCCACACTATCCAGGACAGAGCAGTTTGTTTGATTGGTGCCTCTGCCCCTGGCATCCATCCCCTCCATCACTGGTGTGCTGTGGCTGCAGTATGTACAACCTACAGGATGCACTGTAGCAACTCACCAAGGTCATTTTGACTGTACCTCTATGCCCTGTGACCTCTACCACCAAGAAAAACAAGAGCAGCTATGTGGTGGGAACACCATAACCTCAAGGATTCCTTCCAAGTCACACACCATCCTAACTTAAACATATATCGCCATTCTTTCATCCTCACTGGGTCAGAAACCTGGAATTTCTTACTTAATATTTTTGTGGCAGCACCATCACCATGAGGACTACAGCGGTTCAAAGAGGAGGACCACCACCACCTGTTCAGAGCAACTAGGGATGGGTAATAAATACATTTTAGCCCACATTATCCACACCCCAAGTACAATTCTTTTAAAAGCTTCATCTCTGATAATATCCGAGTGAATCTATTCATTGAAAGAGAAACCGTGTAAACAGTAAATCCTTTTTAATTATATACAAGATTTTCTTTCAAAAGCAAACAGAATATATTCATTAATTGAATTACAGCAATTCTCTGTTAGAATGCTGACATTTCAGAAAAAAGCAGCACGCACATAGCTTTCAGAAAGAACGGTGCTTCTTCACTGATGACCCTGCTGTGAGCCACAAGCTGTTATCGTCCTTGCTTAGCTGTCAATGCAGCTGTGTGTGACATACGGTATGAAATTCTCTACTGTGATCATCAAAGGAAAGTGAAGTTAAAAAAATAAATCTTTCTGCAGTTAATATTCCCACAATAAAAACTTCACATCAACAGGGTTGCTGTCAAATTTAGTTCTTCACAGATTTAATCAGAATTCTGTTCCACGTACATTTATTATAATAATTGCTAGTCTCGCAGCTGATAGCATGCCACCTCAGCAGAGAAAGGTGGCAAGACTGCATGTTACGAGTACACATCAGTAACGTAAGATAGGATCCCTGTGACATTTAGAAAATGGATGGTTTCTCAAAATATGGTAGTCTTACATGAAAGAAACAATGATTCATTATCATCAGTTTCACACTGGTGGGAGTCATCAAATTGATGTTTTATACTCCGCATAGGCTCATTAGAACACATTACAGATGAGGAAAGGCTCAAGCTGCAGATTTCCTACACAAATTCTGTCACCATGGAACCTTCAAAACTTGACGGAATTTTTTCATAATGTCGAAGAAAAACAAATCTTTTTTACAGTTCTAAGTAGCATGACAACACCTCATCAAATCTGAAAGAAGCATTTTTACACAACAACGCCTGCATTTCTATAGTGGCTTTCATGCAATGAAATATCCCAAAGCCAACATCAAGGAATACCAATTGCACGTTTGAAATTATAGATTTTGAGGAGGTTTTTGAGAAGTATAGTAGTAAAGCAAAGAGGTTCAGAGTGGGGGGGTGGGGGGGAGATCGGGGTGGTTCCAGAGTGTAGGGCCAAGATGGTTGAAAGCTCTGCCACTGAATGAGGAGCTTTATGTTTGGTGATGCACAAGAGGTCAAAGCCAGAAGCAAAAGGCATGAGCTCGAGGACAGGGCTACAAAAGGTTGCAGAGATTAGGTGGGTAGTGTCATAGAAATGACAAGAATTCTAAAATCATTGCTTTGGGGAACAGGGAGCCATTGGAGCTTGGTGCGGATGAGGTGACGTATGGAACAGCATGCAGGTAGTGATGTTTTGGACCGAGATTAAGAATGTTCCTCAGTGCTATAATTGACCCTGAAAGATTGGTGGGATGGGACTACTATCCACTCAACATCAGGCATGTTGACCTCACTGTAGTTTTTGGGGTCAGCGTCATTTAAATAATGTAGTGAGCTCCCAGTATTGGAAATGCCTTTCATTGGCAGCTTGCCCATTTGGGGGCAGGAACTTGTGTGCTGCTACACGATTTAAATGCCTTCATAGATTCCCATGTGGAAGTACTCGTGCATGGGTTAGGGACAAGAGGAGGCCCCCAAGGAGAGTGACCCAATGCCATTAAAGAGAGGTAGCCAAGGCAGTGAGTGGGAACTCAACCATCCCACACACTGCCACTCAGTGCATGAAGAAGTTTAATGGCCTTACTGTTGAGGCTGCCGCGAAACACGAATTAAGGCTGAATCCATTTGTGTTAAACAAGAGACCTTTTAATCACAGCATGGCACAAAATGGCAGACTCAAAAGCCCCCAGAATTCTCTGGGGTAAAACCTGAGGCCCCGCCCCCTTCTGCCTTAAAGGTAAGGTGCCTTAAAGGAACGGTGCTGGAAATTTGTCAACAGACAGAAGAGTGGATTATGCCCGTTTTAGGTGGCGATCCGCCACACAGCTCCCCCCAGAATCCGCTTAGGAGGTGTGGACGAGACGGTATGGCGGTCTGATGGGCCGGCCGGAGCGGCTCTTGTAGGACGCCGGTGGACGTGGAACGGCCGGGCGTGGAGCAGCCGGGTGAACCGGCTTGAGGGCAGGTCGGCCGCATGGAGGTGGACAAGCTACAGGGATCTGCTCACCGGGCTCCGAGTGTGCTGGCTTGAGTCGGTCAACCGACACTTTTTCGGTCCTGTCGCCCACTTGCAGGGTGAAAAATTTGTCCCCAGCCTGTAGCACCTTGTAGGGCCCGTCGTACGGGGGTTGAAGGGGTCCGCGGTGGGCATCCTGCCGGACGAAAACAAACCGTGCCTGGTGCAGGCTTAGTGGGACGTGTGAGGTGGATTCGCCGTGTCGGGCAATGGGCACCGGGGCAAACTGCAGTGCCGGTGAGGCGAAGTCGTGGCGTTGCTGGTCAGCTGACCAGGGTGTCGTGGCGGTGGGCAGGAACTCGCCGGGTACGCGCAGCGGCTGACCATACACGAGCTCTGCTGCCGATGCGTGGAGGTCTTCTTTAACCGCGGTGCGCAGGCTGAGGAGGAACCACGGAAGTCGGTCGGTCCAGGCGCCGTCTTGGAGGCTGGCTCGAAGAGATGCCTTCAAGGATCTGTGGAACCGCTCACATAGTCCGTTGGCCTGGGGGTGGTACGCTGTGGTGCGGTGAATGGTCACCCCGAGATTGCGATCGACGGCGGTCCAGAGTTCAGAGGTAAATTGCGGACCTCTGTCCAACGTCATGTCGGAGGGGACGCCGAATCGTGTGACCCAGGTGCTGACGAAGGCTCTGGCGATGTCGGCAGTGGTGGTAGAGGTCAGTGGAATTGCCTCAGGCCAGCGTGTGGTGCGGTCAACGATGGTCAGCAAGTGCGTGTGGCCTTGCGACGGCGGCAGGGGCCCGACGATGTCCACGTGGATGTGGTCGAATCTCCGCGAGGTGCGGTAAACTCCTCGAGGGGTGCTTTCGTGTGTTGCTGTACCTTGGCCCGTTGGCAGGCTAGGCAGGAGTTGGCCCAAGTACGCACATCCTTGCGAAGGCCGCGCCAGACAAAGAGGTTGGCTACCAATTTGATGGATGCACGGGCGCTGGGGTGGGAGAGGTTGTGGAGAATGTCGAATACCCGGCGGCGCCAGGACGCTGGGACGACGGGCCAAGGTTGACATAGGGATATGTCGCACTTGACCGTGACTGCAGTCGGTCCACAGGCGACGTCAGCCAGGCGTAGCCCTGGTAGGTTGGTGGGTGCGGAGAGCAGATCAGGGTCGGTGATCTGGTCTGCTGCGAGTACCAACCTACCAGGGCTACGCCTGGCTGACGTCGCCTGTGGCCCGACCGCAGTCACGGTCAAGTGCGACATATCGCTATGTCAACCTCGGCCCGTCGTCCCAGCATCCTGGCGCCGAAGGGGGTGATTACGGCTGTCTTGGGGACGTCCGCGGGGTGGACGGGGACTTGGTGGTAGCCGCGCACCAGGTCGACCTTGGAAAAGACTGAGCGGCCGGCCAGTCTAGCCGAGAAGTCCTGAATGTGCGGCACGGGGTACCGATCAGGGGTGGTGGCGTCATTGAGGCGGCGGTAATCCCCGCAGGGGTGCCAACCTCCGCCTGGTTTGGGGGCGATGTGGAGTGGGGAGGCCCAGGGACTGTTGGAGCGGCGGATGATGCCGAGCTGTTCCATGGTGGCAAACTCGGTCCGCGCGATCTCCAGTTTGGCCGGGTCCAGCCTGCGGGCGTGGGCGTACACTGGGGGGCCTGTGGTGGGTATGAAGTGTTCCACCCCGTGTTTGGCGGCCTCCGCGGAGAAGGTCGGATTGGTAAGGGCCAGGAATTCGGCCAGGAGTGCCGAGTAGTCATCCGTGGCCCGGGCGTGGCACTGTGACGCCATGTCGGCGGGTTGACGGGGGGCCATGGCGCCCAGGATGGGGGACATGGTGTTCATGTCCACGAGGCGGTGACGAGGGATGTCTACCAGTAGGCTGTGGGCACACAGGAAATCTGCGCCGATGAGGGGGGAGAGCACCTTGGCAGTGATGAACTCCCATCGGTAGCGGTGACCAGCGAGGTCGAGGGTGACTGTCCGGGTGCCATACGTCTGGATTTCCGAGCCGTTAGCAGCAGCCAGCGCCGGTCCTCGTTCGCCCTTTTGGATATCGAGGGAGGAGGCCGGGATGATGCTGTGCTGAGCCCCAGTGTCGCACAGGAACCGGCGGCCGGTTTTGTCATCCATGACAAACAGCAGGGAGCCCGCGTGGCCCATGGCCATCGTGGGGGCTGGAACGGGGGCGGACTTGAAAGAGCAGGGAGGTGTGCCCCGTTGTGCCATGGCGCCGAACCGTGCGTGGTAGTAACAGTGGCCCGGGTTAATGGGGCGTGAAGGCCCCGTGGGCCTGGTGACAGGCCCTTGTGGCCGCGTGCTGGATGGTGAGGGGCGCGCCCAGGCATTGGCTGCCAGGTCCGGAGTGACGTCGCGGCTGGAGTGAGCGGACAGCAGCTTGTCGGCCTCATCGGCCAGGGCTTCCAGGTTCGTGAGGCCGGACGCCACGATCGCTGGGCGGATGCTGAGAGGGAGCTGGCGGATGAACAGTGTGCGGAAGAGGGATCCGGGTGGGCTCTCGTCGGTGAGGGAGAGCATGTGGGAGAGGAGGTCTGATGGTGAGGCATCACCGAGGCCTGGAAGGTCGAGGAGGTGGCAGTTTCACTGATATGCCGAGGCCGTAAATTTTTTAAGGAGCACTGTCCTGAGATGTGCGTACTTGCCTTCCTCTGGTGGGTTCTGCAGCGTTGTCCAAACCTTGGAAACTGCGGCGCTACCGAGTGATGTGACAAGATAGTTGTACTTCGTCCCATCTGTGGTGATATTTCGCAGCCGGAAGCGAGATTCAGCTTGGAGAAACCAGGCTTTGGGCTGGTTTTCCCAAAACTCCGGCAGTTTCACGGAAACTGCGTTCGTGTCCGCCATTGCAGTGCTCGGAATACATTCTGAGCGTCGGGGTCACCAATGTTGAGGCTGCCGCGAAACACGAATTAAGGCTGAATCCATTTGTGTTAAACAAGAGACCTTTTAATCACAGCATGGCACAAAATGGCAGACTCAAAAGCCCCCAGAATTCTCTGGGGTAAAACCTGAGGCCCCGCCCCCTTCTGCCTTAAAGGTAAGGTGCCTTAAAGGGAAGGTGTTGGAAATTTGTCCACAGACGGAAGAGTGGATTATGCCCGTTTTAGGTGGCGATCCGCCACACTACCATATTATGCAGGTAAGAAGAGTCAGCTACACCTTTTAAGATGTAGTGCCCATATTCTAAAACTGATGACAAAACACAGACACAGGAAATTACAGACACATTACTTTCATCCCAAACTAGGAGTGACAGTGGAATTGAAGAAGGTACCTGAGAAATTGCATAATGAGTGGAACAAAATATATATGTTGCCAAAACAACGGCAGATTAAATTCAATCCTGGCAAGTGTAAAGCTTTGCACATAGGAAAAACAGTGCTGCACGTTTTTCACGAATGGTGTTAAAATCGATAAGGAAGAGGTCGAAAGACACCCACCTCGGAATTTTAGGAGACCCAGCAGTAAACATGTAAAATGCAAAGCAACAATCAACAAAGTCAATGGAATGCTGAATTACAACCAAAACAGTAGAATATAAGTCAGAGGAAGTTGTGATCAACTGCACAGTGTTCTGGCCAAACCACACTTTAATTAGTTTCCCATTTTGGTTGGCAAGAAACAAAGGAGATATTTAGGTGCTGGAGGCAGTGCAGAGAAAAGCCACAAGGCTGGTCACATGTGCCCAAGGACTGGGTTATGAGGAAAGACTAGATAAACCTTTCAGCATGGAAAAGAGACATGTGAAAGGTAAGATCATAGAAGTATATAAGTTGGTTAAGGGAATGGAAAGGTAAATAGCTATGAGAGAGTCCAGAACAAGCGTGCATAACCTTAAAATTAGAGCTAGGCCATTCAGAGGTGATATCAAGAAGCACTTCTTCACACAAAGGGTAGTGGAAATCTGGAACTCTCTCCTCCATAAATCTGAGAAGTCGCACAACACCAGGTTATAGTCCAACAGATTTATTTAATTTTACAAGCTTTCGGAGCTGTCGCTCCTTCGTCAGGTAAGTTAGCAATGAGAGAATCTCCCAGAATTCACAATTTAAACCCAGACAAAATCTATTCACATTATTCGCTACAACAAAGAGCACAACCAAGACAATGAGATGTGTCCCAGGGGGTCCAACGTGTCAAACCACCTGCTGGCTGCATATCCTGTCAATTTGTGTTCTTTAAAAAAAAAAAAAAAAAAACACCTGGGAAGACCGGCCATGATGTCAAGTCACGTTCTGTATCGTGACATGAACCCGATATCGCGATTGAGGCCATCCTCATGAGTGCGGAACTTGGCTATCAGTTTCTGCTCTATGATTTTGCGCTGTCGTGTATCTCGAAGGCCGCCTTGGAGAACGCTTACCCGCAGATCCGAGGCTGAATGCCCCTGGCTGCACAGGACCTCCAACCAACGCTGTACACCAGATACATCGACGACATCTTCTTCCTTTGGACCCACGGCGAAGGATCACTGAAAGGACTACATGATAGCATCAACAGGTTCCATCCCACCATCAAACTCACCATGGACTACTCCTCAGAATCGGTTTCATTCTTGGACACACGAATCTCCATCAAAGATGGACGCCTCAGCACTTCACTCTACCGCAAGCCCACGGACAACCTCACGATGCTCCACTTCTCCAGCTTCCACCCTAACCACGTTAAAGAAGCCATCCCCTATGGACAAGCCCTGCGAATACACAGGATCTGCTCAGACGAGGAGGAACGCGATGGACACTACGGACACTGAAAGACGCTCTCGTAAGAACGGGATATGACGCTCGACTCGTCGATCGACAGTTCCGACGGGCCACAGCGAAAAACCGCATAGACCTCCTCAGAAGACGAACACGGGACACAACCAACAGAGTACCCTACGTCGTCCAGTACTTCCCCGGAGCGGAAAAACTACGCCATGTTCTTCGCAGCCTTCAACATGTCATCGATGACGACGAACACCTTGCTAAGGCCATCCCCACGCCTCCACTACTCACCTTCAAGCAGCCGCCTAACCTCAAAAGTACCATCGTTCGCAGCAGATTACCCATCTTTCAGGAGAACAGCAACCAAGACACCACACAACCCTGCCACGGCAACCTCTGCAAGACATGCCAAATCATGGACACAGATACCATCATTACACGTGAGGACACTACCCACCAGGTACACGGTACATACTCATGTGACTCGGCCAACGTTGTCTACCTGATACGTTGCAGTAAAGGATGCTCCAGAGCATGGTACATCGGCGAGACCATGCAGACACTGAGACAACGTATGAACGGACACCGCGCAACAATCGCCAGGCAGGAGGGTTGCCTCCCAGTCGGGGAACACTTCAGCAGCCAGGGGCATTCAGCCTCGGATCTGCGGGTAAGCGTTCTCCAAGGCGGCCTTCGAGATACACGACAGCGCAAAATCATAGAGCAGAAACTGATAGCCAAGTTCCGCACTCATGAGGATGGCCTCAATCACGATATCGGGTTCATGTCACGATACAGAACGTGACTTGACATCATGGCCGGTCTTCCCAGGTGTTTTTTTTTAAAAAGGCTAACACAAGAACACAAATTGACAGGATATGCAGCCAGCAGGTGGTTTGACACGTTGGACCCCCTGGGACACATCTCATTGTCTTGGTTGTGCTCTTTGTTGTAGCGAATAATGTGAATAGATTTTGTCTGGGTTTAAATTGTGAATTCTGGGAGATTCTCTCATTGCTAACTTACCTGACGAAGGAACGACAGCTCCGAAAGCTTGTAAAATTAAATAAATCTGTTGGACTATAACCTGGTGTTGTGCGACTTCTCATTTTTGTCCACCCCAGTCCAACGCCGGCATCTCCACATCATGACCTCCATAAATCTGTTCAGGCTAAATCAATTGAAAATTTCAAAACTGAGATTGATAGATTTTTGTTAGGCAAGGGTATGAAGGTTTACAGAACAAAGGCGGGTAAATGGAGTTAGGATACAGATCAGCCATGATCTAATTGAATGGCTCAACAGGCTCGAGGGGCTGAATGGCCTACTCCTGTTCCTATGTAAATCCGAATATTACATTAAATGAAAGTGTGAGATTATGACAAGAATGAAACAAACATAAATGCCCTGGTGACAAAATCTATAAAAATATATTCAGACAACATTCAGGAAACTATATTTCACAAACAATTATGCACCAAATGTGAAACATTCTGGGAAGTCAGCTTTGATATACTACCTGGTAATGAAGTCCTAAAGGGTATTATAATCTATGTAAACATTATTTAGGCTTCACTGTCGATTGTCATTCCCTATCATAAACCTTATTTTAAATTGAAATAATTGATGGAAATGGTTTTACTTTCCATTTTTAAAATTTACCATGGAGATTTATTGCATTACACAAAGCATTAAAACTCACTTCCACACAGCAATGTAATGAAACGTATTCAATCTGTAAACAATATAAAGCAGTAGGCATGCTAACTCAGTGCCAAAGACTGGGTAAGGATGAATATTTAAGTCTCGCTCGGGTAAATTCTCAAACTGAGCCTGGTACTTCCTGGTGGCCACCTACATGGGACATTGCCAGTGACTTGAAGGGAATCATGTTGCTCTCTCAGCTGCAGAGCTGCTAAGACTGGTTGACTATAGGGGAATAAGGTTACATGAAATGTGGAAGTAACACTCCAAATATTGTCCTTAAAACAAAGTCCAAAGAAACCCACATGATTCATTTTTAAAAAAGCTTCTCATTGCAAATATATGATCATGCATAACAATAGGAAATTAGACATTTTTTGTAATATGTATCTGAAAACAGCTTTTGTGTTTATACTTTGTAACATTACCCAAACCCTTTGCTTTGATTGTGGTCTTCTCACTCACACTTTAGTATCCATTAACTTCCTATTCAATGAATTGCCATCTGGCACATGGACAAGAAAAGACGAGTGCAGTTTGGACAGAAGAATTAATGATCTAACATTGATTTTAGTGTAAAATTCTTTGCGTAGAAACACAAACATTTAATGTATAATAATTATTGGAGATGTAAATGACTGAAAACTCAGGAGCCAGTCCAGAGGAATTGCTGATGAGTTTTTTTCAGGTATTGTTATAGCACTTAAATTGGTTGAAAGCAATGCACTTGGGAGGAAGGCAACAATAGTAGCAGGAAAATTGGAATGAAGGTGGGAGGAATGTCAATAGCTTGGAGAAGGAATAGACAACGATCTTAAGAGAAATGGTAGCATAGAGGGATGACTAATATGGACAGATTATATCCGATAATACAACAGTCTACTTCTGCCAAGATTATTTTTTTTCCTACTTATGTATGAATGCAACATAAAACTAAACTTTTTGGGGGTTGACGGCCCTTTGACAATTTTCCCTTTTGCTCCATTATCCTGTGTTGTGCACTGCACTCGGCTGGTAGGGTAGATGGGACATCTGCTCAAAAACCTCTCCAGTGCCGCTCTAAATCCGCTTGATGAGAGGTGCATGAGAATGATTATGGGATAATCTTCTTCTAATTTTTTTTGTCTGAAGAAGCATGTGACCTCTGCTTGGCTTGTCCCCAAAACAGTACTGCTGACACTGGGAATTCAGTATGGGCGGAGGATCATCGGCACAACATGAGTACCACCATTTTGTGGTGCAATCCATTATGACAAACACAATACACCAACACAGAACAGCAAATTTCAAGGTTGGGTACTAAGTGCCAACTACCACAATCATTGAGCTATATATTCTAAACAATTAGCTTAACTATTATTTGTTGAAAGATTGCCACAATGGTCCAATCAAATTTAGCTCGAGTGAAATAGTTCAGTTTTCAGATACAATTATGTTCATTATGACACAGCCATAGACCAAAAATATGAGGTCCTCTAGCTTCTTCATGCAGCACAATATTCTACTGCTTTTACAAAAATAAGAAACCTAATTAATCATTATCATGGTCTATTATTATAACACCAGCAGGTTAACACAAAAGACTGATGTGATATCTGGGGTACTATAACTAGGGACAAGCACCAAACCCAGAATCTGAAACCAAATTAGTCCAAATTACAAAAAGTTGGAAATATTCCATAAATGTGAATTGCCCAATTCAAATTATTTTGGATATCAATGCACTTATCCATCTGACAAATGTAAGTTAGAAGCACAGCATATTGTGGAGAAGGTGAAGTATCCTGTTGAATATATGCAGAATACCTTTTTGAATCTTGTCAAAAGATTTTATCCATCATGGCTGGATGAATCAGCATTAGTGCCTGCAGCAATTGCAACAAGTAATTCATTTTGTATTTGCCATGATGCTTGAGTGGTTTGCTGGCAGTATAGCGAAAATAGAAAGGAGGACAACATTTTAGATCTATGATGGAGTGGTCCAGTCATCCAACCAATAGGGGTAGGAATGTGTCTCATGAAGAACAAGAAGTGATAGGAATATGTCTCAGTTCTTGGCAATACAGGGTAAGTTTACCGATTTTGTGCTCCCAACCGATAGCTGCACTCAGATGGAGCATGGCTCAGAGATACAGCGCTATGTTGTTGTTGCCTTTTCTTCAATCTGTGGACTCTTTGAGCATGGCTCCCCGCTTAGAGCATATTATTTGTGAATTTACCCATATTATTCCAAGTCATTGAGACTTTAAAACAAGCTGTTTTTCCAATTGTGCATCTAACTGAATGTTCAAATTTAGGATTGAATTTTACATTGCCTGCGTACTTGTCCTTTCTGCAATGCTCGGTGTTTCTTTGATGACAAACCCTGGGGCAGGGGGGGGGGGGGCAACATGCAGAGAGTTACGAGCTATAAAGGTGGAAATGCGTTGAAGCCCCAACTTTCCGTGCAAGATTCTGCGCTAGGAGAAGACCATTTCAAAAGGACCCCATATATACCAACACGGAACCAATCTGGAACAACTATATCTATAATATACCTATAACATTATTTTCTGTTATTTCAGCCATTCCATCAAACTTGTGATTTCTGCAGATCAATTTTTAGTAACTCAAACAGTCGTACCCATGAATAATTTAAATTTGTGTTTCCTTAAATCTGTCACAGGTAAAAGATGCAGATCTTCTTGTTCCTCTCATCCCAAATAGTACAGCTATTTCCTGGCTGCATTCTTGTTCTGAATACTATGGAATTAATAAGGCAATTCCAAACCAATTTACCCCATGACTGATGGTTAATGTATTATTGTCTGAGTTAATAGCTGCATGTAAATATTTTGCATCAAAAGCTGTTAATTTGGCAAATTAATTTCCAAATATAATTTTAATTTTACCGTTTGCCCAATGAACAAACAAAGAACCCACAACAAAATAAATAGGTGTGCAGTGATCTGCAATTGATGGGTTAAAATGGTCAACTAGCTGTTTAATGCCTATATGTTGTTTCAAGTTTTACGGTATAGATACACAGATCTGGATAGCTTAGAATATAAAGGTATTGGAGAAAAACGATACACCCTTATAAAAAATATTGAAAGTCCTGTATTGACCGTTGTAGTAAATAGGAAAAAAATAAGTCAGAGAGTTAAGTACGGCTTTCCAACAGGCCTCTTCGAAATTTAGTTTATGAACCCAAATTAGTTTTCTGAACACCATCAGATTGGTCAACCAGATCTAGCAGGAGTATAATAAATACTCTGGCCCTGAAAATTCTGTCAAGCTGGCAGAAGAGTGGCAGACAGGCCCAGTCCTGTCCTGAATTCTTGGAGACAGGGTCATCTGCATGAAAGGGCTGGTCTGCTGACACCTGCAGGGCACCTCAGCCACACTCATCCAGATATTGCTGTGGAAAATCAGAGTGGCGCCATGTCACAACATGGGCAGGAAAGGAGGCCCTCAAAAGACCCAATGTCTCGGTCAGTGCTCTGTTTCTTCAACTGCCAATGGATCCAACAGGGAATTGATCCCTTCTCGGATTGATTACCTACGATAGGAGCCTTTTAAAAGTGTCAATGGGACTTATACCAGCGAGTGTTCGGTTGAGCTGTTCTAAGGGCAGAATGAGTGGAATTTCTGGGGTAGACTAGAAACTTCCCCAGACACACGCTGTTCTCCTTCACCAAAATTCCCAGCCTGCTCTAAATGGAGTGCAATCCTGGTCTAACCAGAATCTGCCCCACTTTAAGGCCACCATCTATGCTAGAGAAGCAGCCAGGGCTTAAATGGATTTTCGGGCCCTTGGTGACAAGAGTAGCAAAGAAATGCAGAAAATAGTGTTTATGTCACATTAAGACATTAAACTCAGTTGGTTCCATGCCTACTTTACTTCATGTACAATAAACAGAATATGCAGCTAAACACAGTGCTTTATTCCAGCAAGTTCTTTACTGAATCCACGTGTGTTCATCACTCATGGGTTTCAAGGTTTTCTTTAGTTGTGGAATAAATAACTTATCTAGTTACTACCTACTGAGTATCTTTCATGTCAGATGTTTATACCTGCATTAATTATGCATGTTGACTATTTTTTTTCCGGTGGACGGCTTCACATGGAGATCTGAACAACACACTGAAAATTAAAAACAGATTCCAACCAACACAGTTTAAAAACCCTAGAGTGCAGCAAAATGTATCACGATAACACCCACCATAAAAGCATAGTGACCTCAAAAAAAGCGAACTGGTTATTGGTATTGTACTTGTATTAAATTGGCTTACCTTGATAAAATAATTTAAATCCATGAGCACTGACGGCAAAGTCACTTGTAAGACGCAATGCAAACACGGACCCAGTACTTGTCACAGGTGCAGGCATCTGAAAGCCAGTTAGCCTGCATCAGAAAAGAAATGGAACACAATTCATTAAAAACTCATGCACAAAGTCACATCAACAAAATTAAAACCAATCTTGACAAAATGACAACTCATCTCGTCAAGAATATGGTTCATATCAGCAATATTTCCATCAAATAAATTTGCCTCCACTTTTGTCTGCAAGAGGCATCACTGTGTAGTGAATTGAAATTCTACTTTTAGTGGGAGAGAGAATATATTAAAATTGTGAGAATCTATAAAAAAGTAAATGCTAAAATTGTAGAATAGTTACCACACATGTACAGTTAAACACGGAAATCCGGAAGTTGCAGTCCGATTTGCCCTGCTCCTTCACCGGTACCTCGCCGATAGACTCAGCATGCACATACATGAAGGGTGTGAATTTGCAGTACTTACCCATTAGTTACCCACTAAACAAGCCAGAAAAAGTTAAGGCTGGTGCATTCAGGTGTAAGTACATTTTTAACGGCGTGATAAGTATTAATTACTGCTAAACAACATCTCTCGACTGGAAAAAGTAATTTTACAAGTGTGGAGTCTTGTTCCTTCAGAATTTAATTATTGTTGGAGATTTTAAAAAAATTTAAATTTGTATTTTTATCTTTAGTTTTACTTTTTTTTCCTGTCTTTTATCTCTCTCTCTTAATCCCATCTTTCTTTTCCTGTCTTTATTTAGCTTTCTGTACATGATTTTACATTGAATTAAATATTCTAATTCATACTTCCTGGTTTAGACTCTGCATGTCTCAGTGAGGATTCTTCAATCTAATTGGTTGAAGAGGCACATGCTTGCCCTACTCACACACCACAGATACCCTGTAGATAGTGCCGCGTTGAAAAGGATCTCTAAATACCGTAAGTTGCCACTCAGAAGGCCGCAAAATGTCTGTGGGCAGCTGTAAGCGTGATGAACAGTGAGTGCCGTTCCTTCGCAGCTGACTACAAAATGCGGTCCAATATTTTACAATATTGAGGTGTAAAGTGTGATCAAATGAATCGTACTTTGGCTATTGACAGTGTCCTACAGTGTAGCCTTGGGATTTCATGGCTTTCCACAGTTTAAAACACACAGCTTTGTTGTGCTGAGGTGATAAAAACAAAAGAAAAATAAGATGGGGTAATGAACTGTTTTTGACTGGAAGTTAAACAACACTATTCCTTCTTAGTCACTAAACAAATTTTCCTCTGGGTAGCTATGGCGATGAAGTTTGGAAAAGTCAACAGTGGGAGAAGTGCAACTCAATAATGCTCAGAAAATGCTGGAACAGAAATGACGCCTGCCATTATTATTACGTAAAAAACCCCAGCAAGTTGTGGTGAAGAATAGATAGGCCATGAGCTCCGATTCTCCACAAATTGCTGGATGATTTGCGCCACTCCACCATTAGCTTTGACAAAACCAAAATAATTAACAGCTCGCCATGAGCCTCTCCATTGTGTGTCATTAAATTGCTGGATTTAGGCTGTTAATGTGAATTAATCTTGCCGCTGCTATTTAGGGCTGGTAATTTATGTTATAACAACCCTGTTAATGACGTGATCTTTGGTCCTGACATGCCACTCAACCTTGGAGGCCGAGAAAGGGAACAATGAAGCTATGGAATCTCACTCCAACAGCTAGTGAATTGTTCCTAGAGGTTTTATAAATTTAATTTTTTTTCTTATTTTTCCTCTCTCCTTTTATTCCTCTCTCTCTTAATCCAACCTTTCTATTCTCTTTATTTCTCTTTCTGTATCTAATTTGAATCTAATTCATCCTATTTCCTTCTCTGTCGCTCACCCTGTTTCTTTCTATATCCTTAAATTTCATTAGTTAAGGAGTTAGACTGTTGGTCTCGATGTTCATGCAGTCCCAGATGCCCCATTGACATTGCCCACTTGCATTTCCAACAATCTGCAGTGCAAAAATAATATAATCTGAAGGGTGAGGTAAAAAATCCAATTCATGGCATTTGCCGCGAGATGCGCTGCTTCAGCAATTTCTGGGCCATTATAACTAGTCTTATAAAGTTAAAACACACAGCTTTGTTGTGCTGATTTTGTTTTGCAGATTGGGCAGAGTGGAATGGTATCTGCCTCCAAACAAAGTTTTCTGTAAAGAACTAAAGCAGTGATTTTCCAACTTTTTCTGTGTCTAGCCTGCTGGAAATATGAACGCATTTACAGGGACCCCTATAATCCCTGGCACACAGATAATGTAACACTATGAATGCAACACTATGAGTTATGTACTTATTAAAAGAATAGTAATGCAATAATTCACCTGTTTGGGATGCAATATTGCATCAGATATAGTCTTCTGTAACATGTACAAAGTGGAAACTAAGCAAGGAAGTGCATGTTATGTAGAAGTAGACAACTCCTACTTATGATGCCTAAACTACATGCAATGAATTTATGTGTTATCTCTGCCTTCATAAAAAAACAAGAAGTTCAATATATACGAATGGGTCTAACAAAATTGTTATAATTTTGGTTGAACTGAGATTTGCAAATGTAAAAAATGGTGAACTAAATTTAACGAAATGGAACCTAATGACACAGGCCTGAGAGTGTGTATATATAACATTTTGATGATTCTCAATACAACCTGGCTAGATTAAGTTATACAAATAAGTTGATTTTGTTTATACCATGCTTTGTCCTAAATTACAACAGACACTTCAAAAGTTTCCATACCAGTGCTTCCGACATGTCTTCCTTTTTCCTCAACCGAGGATTCCCCTCTACTGTGGTTGACACGGCCCTTGACCGTGTCCGTTCCATTTCCCGCAATTCTGCTTTCACCCCTTCCCCTCCCTCCCAGAACCATGATAGGGTTCCCCTTGTCCTCACCTTTCACCCCACCAGCCTCCACATTCAACGGATCATCCTCCACCATTTCCGCCACCTCCAACGTGATCCCACTACCAAACGCATCTTCCCGTCACCTCCCCTTTCAGCATTCCGAAGGGACCGCTCCCTCCGCGACACCCTGGTCCACTCCTCAATCACCCCTAACAGCCCTTCCCCTTCGCCTGGCACCTTCCCGTGCAAGCGCAGGAGATGCAACACATGCCCTTTTACCTCCTCCCTTCCCACTGTCCAGGGCCCCAAACACCCCTTCCAGGTGAAACAGCGATTTACTTGTACTTCTTGCAATTTAGTATACTGTATTCGCTGCTCACGATGTGGTCTCCTCTACATTGGGGAGACCAAACGCAGATTGGGTGACCGCTTTGCGGAACACCTCCGTTCAGTCCGTAAGGGTAACCCTGAGCTTCCGGTCGCTTGTCACTTTAATTCACTGCTTCACTCCCACTCTGACCTCTCTGTCCTCGGCCTATTACATTGTTCCAATGAAGCTCAATGTAAGCTCGAGGAACAGCACCTCATCTTTCGATTAGGCACTTTACAGCCTTCTGGCCTCAACATTGAGTTCAGCAATTTCAAACTATAACCCCTACCCCCATTTTTCATGCTGTATGATTTTGCCATTCCCATTTGCAACATTTTATCTTTCCTGCCTCTTACAAAAGCACAGTATGTTCCTTCAATTCCTTCCTCCCCTCCTGTCTCTGCACCTGCTTAATATCTGTTACATATCCAGCTTTTTCCAGTTCTGATGAAGGGTCCCAGACCTGAAACATTAACTCTGTTTCTCTCTCCACGGATGCTGCCTGGCCTGCTGAATTTTTCCAGCGTTTTCTGTTGTTACTTCAAAAGTACTTAATTGGCTGTAAAGCACTTTGGGATGTCCTGAAGTCATGAAAGGCTGGTTTGTCAGAAACAAGGGCCTCCTGACCACATCTAGTCAGATTTAGTTGCTTCTACTCTGCCAGCAGTATGTCTTACTCCAAACATCAGAAGAGCACACCTTACTGGCACTGTGTGATTTTATTTTTAACTTCACAAACCAGCATCCATACAGCCCTTGTAAGTACCAATTTATTGACTTATTGGCCCAATTTTTTATGTGGAAGGTGGGTTGGGAGCGGGGGAGCTCCGAAGCAGTTGGGAAACCTGGGAGAACGGGTTTCCTGCAGGCCCTGCTGAATTTAGCGGCTGGGCCTGCTTTGCTTGGGGAAGCCTCTGGTCCCCCCCGTCGCAGCCAGCCCCCCTTCCCGCCTCCGTTAAAACCGAAGTGAGCGGGTTGAAGGCGGGTTCTGGTCGGGATTCTGATTTTTAACACTTTAACTTCACACACGACCCCAACCCACCTGTTCCTTTAAGTAAAACTTTCCCCCATTCTGTCAAATTGGGGACAGTTTTGTGCTGTAAGCAATGGAAACTCATTTGATACTCTCCAAACTCATTTCAAATAGAACGGTCATAGCCAATACAGAGACAAGACTTTCACCCACTTCTTCAGCCCCCACACCCCCCTCCACTGCCCACCCTGTTATCTAGACTTTTGGTTCAAACCCAGGCCAAAGAGGTAAAAGGGTAGCATGTTTCACCCACTACACCATTCAGTTTCTTTTAAACCACTTTTAATACTTCTGTCATGGACAGTTTACAGACACAAAAGTCGAGACCTCTGCTGACTTTGCTTTTAATGCTCTCTCAGTTTTACAGTGGGTGAAAAGTAATCTCAAACTCACATCAAGTTCACAACATTAGAAAGTTGCCACAAATTCATTTATAGTGGCAAGTAGACGACTAATTTTGCATTTATTTGACTTCCCTTTGCGACTAGAAATTAAATATACAGAGCAATTGAAGAACAGAAATTGAACATAAAATGAAAAGAATAGTCAGTGTGGAAATATGGATAGAACACATGCTGAAATTCACCATTAAGTCAAAGGGAAAATAATCTTACATAAGTAGAAATACATTGTGAAAACCTAAACAGGGAAGCATAGACTGTAAAAAATTAAAAGACAAAAACTGATGGGCTTCAGATACAGGCTTCAAGCAAAAAGGGAATGTCAGTGAAAAAGTTATGAAGGAAACTGAAAATGACCAGGCATTTTTCTCCAGAGAATGGCATTTGGCAAATCATTCTTGTTTTATATCCAGATGAGCTATGTATTTTTATCAGAATGACTTCATATACAAACGACATGATGGTGCAATTTAGGTTATTGTTTTTTGTCTGTAAAGATTCAGGGGGAAAAATTCGGTTAATTTGCGCCTCCCGTTAGCGTCCTAAGAGGGCGCTAACGGGGTGTAAAGCAACTAGCGCGTGGGCGCTGTGCCGCTAACGCCTCCCGCGAAATTCAGCGGGAGGTTAGCGGTGGCGGTAACCGTTAGCGCCCTGTGGTTCTGTGCACGGCGATGACATCATTGCCGTGCGCAGCACCCCGCTCGCGCCCCGGCTGCAATCGTCAATAGCGCCCTCTGTTTACCGCCGGACGCTATGTCCAACGGGGTCAGGGGGATCTATCTGCGGCCGGGGTGGCGCTAATTAAAAGGAAGGTGCTGGACGGCCATTTTTGTTGCTGGCCGCCTGCCAGCACCTGCCCACTTTGCTGTCCCTGGCCTTCTGAACAGCCCCCCCCCCCCCACCCCCCCACCCTGCGGAGTGTCGGCTGCGCTCCGTGAGCCTGGCAGTTCTCTTGAATGCCGGGCTCTTTTGTCGGCACTCTGATTCCTGGTGGCCCAGCTGGGCCCCGGGACGCGCTGCGCTAGGCCCCTCCCCTTTAATAAGGGGAGGACGACCTGCAGAACCGCGGCACGACGTGCCGCAGAGCGTGGTGCTGCGGCACGTAGCGCCACGATATTTACTTGCAGCGCCCCAAGAGGGAGGCGGGGCGCTTCCAGTAGCGCCCTGCCTCCCTCTTGGGGCGCTACCGGTGAATTCCGGTTCTGGGGGCGCAACCCAATTTTTCCCCCTCATTTTTTTCCTCTTAATGGAGGTGTGAAAGCTACAAATAAGGAAAGTCGCAGAGAACTGGAATACAAGCTAAAGAACAAGGGGAACAAGAGGATACAAGGAATCAGGAAGAAAAGGTGTTTTTAAGGGAATGGATCCATACAGGAGAGTTATAATACAGCCCTGTACTTTTTGTTTCTTTGTCAATTTGTCCCAAGCAATTTCCACTCCACCACCTCCCCTGCACCCCCTCAGTCCATTCTTTTCACTTGCAATTTTCACCTATTTTGGCAATTTATTATCCTCCAATAAGATCCTGGTTTTTCCATTGATTTTTCTGGATTGAAACTGCAAATACTGCTGCTGCCTTTCAAAAATCCCACACTTTCTCTTCCTGCACTGTATTCCGATTCCTTCTTTTTCTGATTCTGAAGGTACCCAATCACCTTTACCAACCTCAGAGCACTATCAGAAGAAAGCTGAAGGCTGTAGGATATATTTATTGATCCTACAATCCAACAGGAAGCTGCGCTCAAAAGGAGTGCCGGTTGGACAATCAACACTATAGTGTGCAATCCTATCCCTTTAAAAGGGACTCCACAGTGGGACAAATGAATTCTTCCTTGTGGCACTGCTATTTATAAATAATTGAAACTTCATGAGGGAGGAGAGGACAAATTACTTATCTGCACATTTTATTCCCAAGTCATATATTATGAATAAGTTTATTTGTCAACTGTGCTTTGCTGGACAATAATACCTACCACCTAGAAGGACAAGGGCAGCAGGCGCATGGGAACACCACCACCTCCAAGTTTCCCTTCCAATCACACACCATCCTGACTTGGAAATATATTCCGTTGCTTCATCATCGCTGGGTCAAAATCCTGGAACTCCCTCCCTAACAGCACAGTGGAAGAACCTTCACCTCACGGACTGCAGCGGTTCAAGAAGGCGGCCCACCACCACCTTCTCAAGGGCAATTAGGGATGGGCAATAAATGCCAACGATGCCCACTTTCCATGAATGAATTAAAAACAATGGCCCAAAAATTCGTGAGGAAGCCTTCGTGCGAGGGTAAGGCTTCTACGTGATATCTCACTGCGCGTTGGCTTTTTCAGTTCCAGCTCGCACGAACTTGATGTTCTGGACAGCTGGTGTGCTGGGCTTGCGTATCCCACAGGCGCAGTTAATTCGTGCGAGCTGTGGGATCACGTGACTCAGTTATAGCCAATGGCAGCACACCATCTTCCATTCATAACTTTCACATAAGTGCTGTGAAAGCTATGAATCTATACCCCCCCAAAAGAACAGCTAAACCTCAATTAAATTTAAAAAAACCCATCACATTAATAAAATAAGTATAGTTAAATAAATTAACCATTTTAAATAAAAAATTAAATTTTTGAAAAAATTTAAAATCTTTTAAAAAGTTATAAAAATAAACTTACCTGTCTTTAAAGTCTCTAAAAAAGATATACCTGTTAAAAAAAATTCAAAATAATACTTAATTCACTACTTACCTTGTTAAAAGTGGGTCTTACTCCTCCTTTTTTTATGTGTAGAATCTTCCGTACTTACCTGCGCGTTGAAACCACTAAGTGCACAGCGTGCGCGCAGCCTGTAGCGCGCACGCGGTTCACCTAGGACCCGCCCCCTTTTCCATTCACCAAGTGCCGGTTTTCAGCGCATGCGCAGTGCATGCAGAAAACCGGCAATTGGAGACAGAATACGCGAGAGTACACAGTGCGTACTCTCGCGTAGCGGCACTAATTTTTGGGCCAATATCTAGCTGAAGTACCCATTTGCAATTTTCTACACAAGTACAGCCTCTTCCTAATACAGGCAAACTAACATGCAAGTACCGAACTGAAAATGATAGTGAACTTGAAAGATAAAGGAGGAGTGAAGAGAAGGTAACACTATGTTGAGCATTATGTTTGATGAATGTCAGGATGCTTTGGATTGCCCTGCTCTAGCAGTCCTATTTTCTTTCTATGATTTTGTCCTGAAGAAGCCAGTTCGGGCAGTGAGAAATTGAATTAACTAAGTGACGCAAAATGATCTGACGCGTAAACGTGACGATGCTCAGGACAGATTTAGCATCATACATGGTGAAATACGCATTAGAAATAATACTCAATGTCAAACCAAATCTCCTCTGAGTTACATATCCAGCTCACCTCATCCATGTCACAACAAATGTGAGAGTTCTCATTGTAAGTCTTTTCTAGTCAGCTTTGGAGTATTGTTTAAGCATGCAACAAAACACTTTGGGGGAAAAATTCAGTTGGTTGTGCCTCCCGTTAGCGCCTTAAGAGGGCGCTAATGGGGCGCAAAGCATCTAGCGCCCAGGCGCAGCGAAGTTTGCGCCGCTCGCGAAATTAACTAGACATTTTGCGGCGGCGCTAAACACTACCGCCACGATCTCCTGCGCCGGCAGATCGTGACATCAGTCGAGTGCGCAACGCCCCGGTATCGCCCCGGAGCGGATATTGAGTGGCGCCCCCTGCCTTATCGCCTGACGCTAGCAACGACAGTTTGAGTGGAGCGTTCTGCAGTCATGAAGGGAAAGGGGGAGCGCTATTTAAAGGTGACCGCTTCCTGCCTTTTATTGTTGGTGCCATTTTTGAACTACGCATTCTGAGAGAGAGAGAGAGAGACTTCTGGAGAGATTGAATGCTGTGTGAAGGAGTTTTGGGTACTGAGCAGCACTTTGCAGCTTCATTTTGATTTGCCATTCCTTGTATCGATTTAGAAGAGTCTGTGGGGGCTGCACTCTGAGCTCTTTGCCTGGTACTCTCCATTGTTCTTTCCAGCAGATTTGATGTGCAGGTCTCTCCAGGCCGAGATTCAAGGCTGCAATGAGCAGGATGTGGATGGAAAGTGAGATTAACCATCCCCTTTAAGACCTGGCCCGTGCCATTGTGTGTGTGTTCCATTGCTGACTGACATTACATGAGCTTCGCCAGCTCTCTGAGGTAGCGCCTCGCTCCTCGGCCTTTGCGCCTTAAGACAGGTGTGAAGCGCCTGATTTAGCGCTCCAATCACCTCCAGGGGCGATAAAAGTCAAGTTTGCAGTCGGTGGCGATAATTAGTGCCAGGCGCTAATCTTTGCGCCCGGCCGATAATTGCGCCCCAAATGGGGCGATACTGAATTTCTCCCCCTTTGTTCTTATTCATGATGTCTGGTACCAAGCACACTTTGAATGCAGAAAGTCTCCAGAGTTGTTCCATACCACTGGACTTACCTCTATACTGCTGTGGTGTATATTGCCCAGTCATGGAGCACACTAATGGGCTTTCAGCATAATCTGCAATTCAAAGGATCAGAAGCAGGTGCTGTGAATAACTGGGTAGTTTGAGACAGAGGCAAATTTTCAGAACTAGGGTGGAGTTTCTGTTTGAAAAATTGTCACCCTGACAACTGCGCAGAAGCAGCTAGAGTTCTCACCCATCAGCACAAAGGATTTCTCTAATTCTGAAGTGTTCCACCTTCCGACACTCAAATTTTCTGGTGACCTCCATTCATAAAATCACAACATAAATACAGTGCAATCTGAGCTCATAATTCCAGGAGGATCCTCATCATGGCATCTAATCCCTCCCATTGGGGAATTCAATTGTTTCTTAAACCATTCCATTGCTTTTGCCTTCAATACTTTACCCAGAAGTCCACTACATGTGTTAATCACTCTTTGTTTGAAGAACAACATCTGAACATCAGTTCTAAATTTACCTTTTACAAGTTTGAACTTGTGTCTCCTTGAGCTAATGCCATAAACTAGAGTGAAGTTATTTTTTGAACTATCTTCTTTTACCCTGAGAAATGCCTTTAGAAGGTAACAGCTCAGTTGCCTAATTACAAGGATAAAAAACCCAAGTTTCTTGAATCGTTCCTCATAATTCAAACCTCCAACACTCGAGACAGCATCACAGCTCTTCCTGAACTGTGTGTAGCTTGGAGGGGAACTTGGAGGTGGTGGTGTGCCCATGCGCCTGTTGCCCTTGTCCTTCTAGGTGGAAGAGGTCGCGGGTTTGGGAGGTGCTGTCGAAGAAGCCTTGGCGAGTTGCTGCAGTGCATCTTGTAGATAGTACACACTGCAGCCACGGTGGGCCAGTGGTGGAGGGAGTGAATGTTTAAGGTGGTGGATGGGGTGCCAATCAAGCGGGCTGCTTTGTTCTGGATGGAGTTAAGAACATAAGAACATAAGAAAGAGAAGCAGGAGGAGGCCATTTGGCCCTTCAAGCCTGCTCCACCATTCAATAAGATCATGGCTGATCTTCTACCTCATCTCCACTTTCCTGCTCTATCTCCATATCCCTTGATTCCCTTAATATTCAAAAATCTATTGATCTCTGTCTTGGTTGAGCTTCTTGAGTGTTGTTGGAGCTGCACTCAACCAGGCAAGTGTGACTTGTGCATTGTAGATGGTGGAAATGCTTTGGGGGGTCAGCAGGTGAGACATTCGCTGCAGAATACCCAGCCTCTGACCAGCTCTTGTTGCCACATTATTTATGTGGCTGGTCCAGTTGAGTTTCTGGTCAATGGTGACCCCCAGGATGTTGATGATGGGGGATTCGGCAATGGTAATGCCAGTGCATGTCAAGGGGTGGTGGTTAGACTCTCTCTTGTTGCAGATAGGCATTGCCTGGCACTTGTATGGCGCAAATGTTACTTGCCACTTCTCAGCCCAAGCCTGAATGTCGTCCAAGTCTTGCTACATGGTGGCATGGACTGCTTCATTATCTGAGGAGTTGCGAATGGAACTGAACACTGTGCAATCATCAGCGAACATCCCCACTTCTGACCTTATGATGGAGGGAAGGTCATTGATGAAGCAGCTGAAGATGATTGGGCCTAGGACAGTTTCCTCCAACAACCACAACCATCTTCCTTTGTGCTAGGTATATCTTCAGCCAGTGGAGAGTTTTCCCCTGATTCTCATTGACTTTAATATTACTAGGGCTCCTTGATGCCACACTCGGTCAAATGCTGCCTTGATGTCTAGAGCAGTCACTCTCACCTCACCTCTGGAATTCAGCTCTTTTGTCCATGTTTGGACCAAGGCTGTAATGAGGTCTGGAGCCGAGTGGTCCTGGCGGAACCCAAACTGAGCATCGGTGAGCAGGTTATTGGTGAGTAAGTGCCACTTCATAGCACTGTCGATGACACCTTCCATCACTTTGCTGATGATTGAGAGTAGACTGATGGGCGGTAATTGGCTGAATTCGTCCTGCATTTTGTGGAAAGGACATACCTGGGCAGTTTTCCACATTATCGGATAGATGCCAGTGTTGTAGCTGTACTGGAACAGCTTGGCTAGAGGCGCGGCTAGTTCTGGAGCACAAGTCTTCAGCACGATAGCCGGGATGTTGTCGGGGCC
This sequence comes from Squalus acanthias, assembly GCA_030390025.1. Taxonomy (NCBI): domain Eukaryota; kingdom Metazoa; phylum Chordata; class Chondrichthyes; order Squaliformes; family Squalidae; genus Squalus; species Squalus acanthias. The sequence goes on from CM059432.1 coordinate 101,939,035, forward strand.
CACAAGCCTTTGCTGTATCCAATGCGCTCAGCCGTTTCTTGATAGCACTTGAAGTGAATTTAATTGGCTGAAGACTGGCTTCTGTGACGGTGGGGACCTCAGGAGGAGGACGAGATGGATCATCCACGCGGCACTTCTGATGGAAGAGTATATGGACCAGCATTCTATTTGCCTCGTTAATTCCTATTTTGCAGTGGCTGGACACATAAGGTGCCAAATCTACAAAAAACACTGCAGCCGCGAATTTAATGGCATTGAGGGGGTGGGTTTGGAGGCGGATCCATTGTCAAAATAGCAAAGAAACCCGCTGTCAACCTGCCTCCATGCGAGTCTCCTAGGTGTCGGGTCTGTCAGCGGAGAAATGTCCCTACACCAAGCGACGGGGGAGACAATTCAGATTGTTAAATGGCTTGTTCAGAGCCAATTTAAGACTATTTTGAAGCTTTCTTCTAATTTTACCTTCTCCCCCATGGGTTATCCGCTGTTCGGGGAACACGCCAGCTCAACCTGGCGTGTCTTGAGTCTGCTCTGATGTTTGTGAAAAGCTGACAGCTGCAGAAGTGGTGTAAAGGATGCCATGTTGCAGATGGTGTGTTTCAGAGCGCAGAAACTGATGGTTACTGCATTTTTAATACATATAGAGATTTCTTTAGCTTATAAGATTTTAGATCCAACTGTATGTCCAGTGCCACCTCATTGGGAGAACCTCTCTCACCAGTGACAGATTGCTTCTGTCATCTAACCTGCAGCTGCCATCTATTGCAGCAACATTGGAGCCAATGAAACAATCAGACCTTGGTCCTCCGAATCCTTCCACGATCAACTCCAACACCAACATCACCAACCTCATCACCAACCTTCTCCGCCATCACCTGATGCTGCACTGGACACAGGGCATCAGCCCCTGACAACATTGCTGCCCGGGAGGCCAGCGATGGCATCACCATGGCCAGATTTTCTTCACTTGATGCTGTAAACCCTGGCTGCCACATGATGCGCCAGGTTGACACCATCCCACACCAGCACCGTGAAACATCCCTTTAATGCCCAAGCCATTCCATGCACAAACATCACTATAGTGGGGCGGTGGGGTGTGGGGGGTGGGTGGGGCGGGTGGTGGGGGGAGTTATGACTGAGCAATCACTGGAACTCAGTAAGACACTTCTCAAGGTGTGCTCAGATCTGTCCAAAAAAGGGGCACTTTTGGAAAAAGAGATTTCACTGTATGACAACACATTACCAGAAACTTCACATGGATATCTCAAGTGCCTACCCTTGTGTGTTGTTAGTTGGCATGCTTGCAGTAGGATGAGGGCGAGTGTGAGGGGTGGCTAGTGAGATGGGGAAGTGATAAAGTAGATAGAGAGGGTTGGGTGGAGGTGCAAGGTAAGTTGGTGTTCTGGGGAGGTCTCTTCCGCCCTTGGAAGAGAAGAGAACCTCCCTGCATGCTGTGACTCCCTCCATAAGCATATGGAGGGAGTCATTGGAGAACCTGGGTGCAAGTGTTCACCTTTGTGCAGTGCTTGTCAGGGTTTGCAGCACCTCAATGCTGTCAAACACTGACAGAACAACTGTCAAACTCCATGTAGACGTGGTCCCTTTAAGGAAACCGGCTGATGATGCATCATCAAATGACGTAATCAGACCTGCTTTCTGTTAATTGGCAGGCTTAACAAGGCCAATCAAGGGAAAATCACATCTGCAGAGCGGATGCAGCTGGGAGCGGGACCGGAACCCGGAAACCAGCTGTCCTGCCCCATCCTGCCTCCTGAATTAAATTCATGGCCTAAATGTCTTTCAACTTCATCCTTAGCTATTTTGACATTATTCATACCATTCTTATGTCACCAATTTTTCTATCAAGTTGCAGTACTTTACAGTTATCCATATTAAATTTCATCTGCCATTGCTCCACCGACTTATATATTTTTTCTAACTTATTTTACAGTTTCTGAGCTGCCTTATCTGATTCAGTTCTACCACAAATCCCAAGATGTCAGCAACATTCCTAATGAGACAATCAATGATCCGGAACAGCAGACAGAGGGAACCGCAGTGCTACAACCGAGGAAGAAAGAGTCAAATTGGACCCCTCCGGAGGGTCGCAGCCCTAAACTTGACATGTATGCTCAAGCTGTCAGGAAATGCATCAACGCCAGATTCATCAGCCGTACTCACAAGACAGTCCAGAATGTCACCCGAGCACAACGCAACGCCATCCACGCTCTCAAGACCAACCGCAACATCGTCATCAAACCAGCGGACAAAGGAGGAGCCATCGTCATACAGAACAGAATGGACTATTGCAAAGAAGCATACCGACAACTGGACAACCAGGAACAGTACAGACAGCTACCCGCAGATCCGACCAAAGAACACACCCGCCAACTCAATAGACTGATCAAGACCTTCGATCCAGACCTTCAAAACATCCTACGCGCTCTCATCCCACGTACTCCCCGCGTAGGAGACTTTTACTGCCTCCCAAAGATACACAAAGCCAACACACCCGGACGTCCTATCGTATCAGGCAACGGAACCCTGTGTGAGAACCTCTCTGGGTACGTCGAGGGCATCCTGAAACCCATCGTACAGGGAACCCCCAGCTTCTGTCGCGACACTACAGACTTCTTGCAGAAACTCAGCACCCATGGACCAGTTGAACCAGGAACACTCCTCGTCACGATGGACGTATCGGCACTCTACACCAATATCCCCCACAATGACGGCATCGCTGCGACAGCCTCAATACTCAACACCAACAACAGCCAATCTCCGGACGCCATCCTACAACTCATCCGCTTCATCCTTGACCACAATGTCTTCACCTTCGACAACCATTTTTTTACCCAAACACACGGAACAGCCATGGGGACAAAATTCGCACCCCAATACGCCAACATCTTCATGCACAAGTTCGAGCAAGACTTCTTCGCTGCACAGGACCTCCAACCAACGCTGTACACCAGATACATCGACGACATCTTCTTCCTTTGGACCCACGGCGAAGGATCACTGAAAGGACTACACGATAGCATCAACAGGTTCCATCCCACCATCAAACTCACCATGGACTACTCCTCAGAATCGGTTTCATTCTTGGACACACGAATCTCCATCAAAGACGGACGCCTCAGCACTTCACTCTACCGCAAGCCCACGGACAACCTCACGATGCTCCACTTCTCCAGCTTCCACCCTAACCACGTTAAAGAAGCCATCCTCTATGGACAAGCCCTGCGAATACACAGGATCTGCTCAGACGAGGAGGAACGCGATGGACACCTACGGACACTGAAAGACGCCCTCGTAAGAACGGGATATGACGCTCGACTCGTCGATCGACAGTTCCGACGGGCCACAGCGAAAAACCGCATAGACCTCCTCAGAAGACGAACACGGGACACAACCAACAGAGTACCCTACGTCGTCCAGTACTTCCCCGGAGCGGAAAAACTACGCCATGTTCTTCGCAGCCTTCAACATGTCATCGATGACGACGAACACCTTGCTAAGGCCATCCCCACGCCTCCACTACTCGCCTTCAAGCAGCCGCCTAACCTCAAAAGTACCATCGTTCGCAGCAGATTACCCATCTTTCAGGAGAACAGCAACCACGACACCACACAACCCTGCCACGGCAACCTCTGCAAGACATGCCAGATCATGGACACAGATACCATCATCACACGTGAGGACACTACCCACCAGGTACATGGTACATACTCATGTGACTCGGCCAACGTGGTCTACCTGATATGTTGCAGTAAAGGATGCCCCAGAGCATGGTACATCGGCGAGACCATGCAGACACTGAGACAACGTATGAACGGACACCGCGCAACAATCGCCAGGCAGGAGGGTTGCCTCCCAGTCGGGGAACACTTCAGCAGTCAGGGGCATTCAGCCTCGGATCTGCGGGTAAGCGTTCTCCAAGGCGGCCTTCGGGATACACGACAGCGCAAAATCATAGAGCAGAAACTGATAGCCAAGTTCCGCACTCATGAGGATGGCCTCAATCACGATATCGGGTTCATGTCACGATACAGAACGTGACTTGACATCATGGCCGGTCTTTCCAGGTTTTTTAAAAAAAAAACTAACACAAGAACCTAACACAAATGGAGAGGATATGCAGCCAGCAGGTGTTTTGACACGTTGGACCCCCTGGGACACATCTCATTGTCTTGGCTGTGCTCTTAGTGTGTCTTTGATGTAGGGAAAGATTTGAATACATTTTTTCTGTGTTTATATTGTGAATTCTGGGAGATTCTCTCACAGCTACCCTACCTGAAGAAGGAGCGACAGCTCCGAAAGCTTGTAATTTTAAATAAATCTGTTGGACTATAACCTGGTGTTGTGCGACTTCTCATTTTCATAGAATGGGATCACCTACAAATCTGGTTAAGTTGCCTTGTGTTTTGGGATCCAAGTAATTGGTGTAGTTTAAAGACAATAGGGGTCTCAACAACATCAACCACCCGAGTACCCCACTCAGCACTTCCCTCTCGTCCAACACCTTCTCTAACGAGTACCCTATGTTTTCTATATTTCAGCCAATTTCTTATCCATTCACAAAATTCACCCTGAATCCCCATCACTTTAAGTTAACTAGTAACCTTTTGTGTGTAACTTCGTCAAATCCCTTTTGGAAGTCTTCAGACACCGCATTGTTGGGTTATCCACATTACTTGGGAAGTTATTTTCAGAAAAAACTTTAAAAGGTTGATCAGACCTATGGCCAAAATTTTGACTTTTAGTAGTGTGGGTGGCGGGGCGGTAGAGAGCAGGAAACCCGGAAGTCCAGTTTCCCAACATGCTGTGGAGTTAACTCCACAGTGTGTGCGTGATGTCACGGACAGGTTCCCCGCCCGGAAGTCAGCCTGATTGAAAAGCTGGCTTGCAGTTGGGCGGGGAACGCTGGACAAGAGGCCCGAACCCCAGGTAGGTGCGAGCCGCGACCAGGTGGGGGCGGTCTGATCCCGGGGGGAAGGTCCTATCCCCAGCTCCGGGGTGGGGGGGAGGTCCGTCTCCAAGAGGGTCCTGACATAAGAAAACTACTAGGCACTTGGTCTAAGCGTTAAACAAAGCTTTAATCAACTGTTTTCCAACATGGAGATCTAGTTGTGGCCTTCACTAGTTCCTGTTAAAGAATGTCCTGAGCAAGTTGGGCCCATGCCCGAGTATTTATACTCTCCCTGGACAGCGCCACCAGCAAGCCACCCAGTATTATTTCATAAGTCATTTCCACATGAATGACAAGATTCATGTCAGGTCTGATCCCCGGCCCTGGTGGGGAGGCATGATCCTCGATTCCAGCGGGGTGATCTGATGCTGAAGTGGGAGTCCGATCAGATTTTTAACACTTTAACCTCCCACCTGACTCCAACCCACCCATTTTTGGGGTTAAAATTCCCCCCTCATGTTGATTAGGTTATCATAAAGGTAATCCTCAAGTTTACTTCTGATAATAGACTTATTATACTCAATATTGAAATAAGACTCATGAGTTTATAAATGGCTGTATCATATTTGTCACCCTTTTTGAAAACAGGCACCATCTTAGCCTGTTTCCAATCTACCGGTATGCCCCCACCACCACCAGCCCACCTCCCCCCAGTATTGATTGACTCCCTCAAAAATGACCATCAGTGCTTCACAAATCTGCTCCCTTGGTTCTCTCAGTACTCTCAGAGAAGTAACCTATTCCTGGAGATGTATTTCTTTTGAGTCCTTTTAGTCTGTCTGGGCTTCCAACTGATTCATGTTCAAGTTAGTTCCATTTGAATTATCGCTACTGAAGGAGAGCATGTTGCTCATTATTTCCTCCGAGTATTCAGTAGGGAAGGAATCATTTATTATATTAATTATCTAGTGCCCGTCCTCAGATCCTGCTTTGTTTACATCTCTTCACCTACCTTCTTACTGTTGCACTACTAAAAGACTAACTCCAGTTATAGTTTTTTCAAGTCTTTCTTCTTATTTTATTCTGATCAATTTGTTAATTCGTTTAGCACTGTCCTTGTTTAGAATACTCTTACTGATCCCAGTTACGTATTTATCCTATAGAATCAACATTATGTTTATTTTTTTAATTTGCTTCACAGGGACTGTTCAGTGGTCACTCCTGCCAATGCTACTATGGACAGACTTGTCTTAAACAGATAGGTCGATAACAATGATGCCAAGTAGCTTACTCCCTCATCTTAGTTCCCTCACCACCTGATGCAGGCCCAGTCTGGTAGCTATGTCCTTCACGACTTGGCCAGCTCCGTCAGTGGTGGTACTTCCAAGTTACTCTTTGTAGTGGGCACTGAAGTCTCCCGCCCAGACTACATTCTGTACACTTGCTTCCCTCACTGCTTCCTCCAAGTTGTTTCAACATGGAGGAGTACTGATTCATCAGTTGCAGGGGTGGTAGCTGATAATTATCAGTTGTTTTCAAGGGACTGGAGTTCATGTTGAGGACTCCCAGGACCAAGCCCACATGAATGTATACCACTGTGCCTCCACCTCTGGTGCATCTATCCTAATGGTGGGACAGGACATACACATGGATGGTAATAGATGAGTGTGGGATGTTGAGCGATACATATGACAGTGAGTACAACTATGTCAGCTGTTGCTTGACTAGTCTGTGGGACAGCTCTCCAACTTGGGCATCAGTCCTAACCTGTCAGTGAAGTGGACTTTGCAGGCTTAATTGGGCTAAGAAGGGAGGAGAAATTGAGTCACGCCCCCTTTGGGGCGCTAACTTCGCCGGGGCACCTCCGTGGCCGAAATTGAGTGGTAGCACCCCAAGAGGGAAGCGGGGCGGTAAGTCAGGGGGCGCTACCGAAGATTGTGGCCGGGGTGCGAGCGGGGCGCTGCGCACGGCGATGACGTCATTGCTGGCGGCACAACGCCGCAGGGCGTTAACGGTTACCGCTGTCACTAACCTCCCACTGAATTTCGCGGGAGGCGTTGGCGGCGCCGCGCCTGGGCGCCAGTTGCTTTGTGCCCCGTTAGCGCCCTCTTAGGGTGCTAATGGGAGGCACAAAACAAACAAATTTTTCCCCCCTTGACTTTTGTCCTGATCCAAATCTAGGATCATTGCTGATAGGTCTGTCGAATATTTCTTTAATGAGTGATCATTTACAACTGAGTGCTTTGCTAAGCCATTTCCGAGAGCATTAAGAATCAACCATATATCTCTTCAAAAGATTTCCACGTGTCCTCTGTGGAAGTGTTATTGAACATGTCTACTTCCGCCCGATCAATTTTCTTAGTGGTTGCGTCATTTGCTTGAAGTTAGCCATTTTAAAATTATAAACCTGGCTCCTGGTTCTAGGTATTTCTGAATCCCAGATCATGTTGAAATTGATAATTCTGTCATCGCTATTCATAACTTCCATAGCATCCCCATCATGCGACTGTGGAGCTCCTAATCAGACCCTGGAGCACATCATTGAACACTGCCCTCAGAGGAAGTTCAGAGGCAGCCTACAAGATATCCACACTGTTACAACAGAAGCTTTGGCCTGGACATCAGACTTAGATATTGACATTTGATTTGCTTTGCTATTACCATATGAAAGAAGAAGACGACTTCCATTTGCTATTTGTTGTCTAGGTCATTTACCATTACCAGGCCAAGATGTGCATTGCTTCTCATAACTTATCTAATCCACCTTGTCATGAAGCATCATACCAAGACTGACTCAAAACCACTTGAACATTCCCAAGTTATATTTTGTTGATTGAAGACCCTTGTTAAAATAACCTTACTGTTTTCACATACCTTTCCTATCACTTCAGAGAGAAAACTGGCTTCTTACTCTGACCTAGTAGTCTTTAGCATGTCCTTTTCATACTAATGATAACTAACCAGAGTAGTTCCTTGTGTAACTTTCCACCTCCGACAGAATCAATTTCTTTAACCTCCAGGTGTCCCCAACATATTGGGCTACACCACCGTTTTTTCCTGTCTACCCTATCTTTCCTGAACATTCTATATCCTTATTTGTTGTACTAATTACTGTATCATCTTTTGGGATCAGCTATGTTTCTGATATTCCTACTACATCATCGTTCCTTATTGCCATGCTCAGGCATTTTTGTAAATGTTTACAAATGTACCTCCTTTCTTGGTCCCCAGTGTCTGCCTGTTCCTGGTATCTGGTTCCTGAATGTTTTTTGAGCTGCTGCGTTCAAACCCATCAATTCTCACAATCTATCTAGTTTAAATAATTCTCCATAGTCACCTCAATGTTGCTTGTGTTGTTCCTGTTTTGTTTCGGCAGAACTCATCTCACCTTTTTCCTTCTCAAATTGTGACCAGTTACTTATGAAAGTAATATCATTTTTTTCTCTCAAAAATGCAATAAGACCAGGTTGTCCACAGTCACTCATTTTATTTCATGTCTTCATCATAGATGTATTAGATAGCATCATTAGAGGTAGCCTTCATGTCTATTATAGTTATTTCTGAAAGAATGGCCATGCTTATTTTTTTAATGTTATTGGTGAACTCACCATCATTTTTAGCTTCAAAAGCAGAATTACAATAGACTTTAAATTTCTAGAAAACATGCCTGATTTCTGCCAGGCGGGCAGGATTAAAGAGTCTAATAGAGAGTAATGATGAGGGCCAGTTTGTGCCAATTGTATACTTTAATAAGACTCTTCTCTTATATTTTTGTTGCTTCATAAAAAAGTTGCAATTTTACAGAGACACAAATCTGAATAAGAGCAGATTAGTAGAACTAAAAACTGTTGGTTAGGCTGTTATTGGTCTTTGTTTCATTGATTCAATAAAAGGAACACTACAGTTAAGTAGTCCTAATATAATAATTTTTGCACACACTCACATACAAATAAAGGCCAGACACTGAAATAAGCAGTCAAGTAAAGATAGAGAGAAAACTGACTCTAATTTGATACTTTGGACAATTTACAATAATGCATCACAGTGAGAAAGAATTGTGGCTGGGATTTTCCGCTTTCACGCTCCTGGCACATGTTTGAAGCACATATCAGGATATTCCACAGCTCCAAGCTATTATTTTCTAACCACTGATTTTCACAGTTGGAAAATCACAGTCTGAGTCTGCCGACTGACCCAATATCTGATCCAGACATGTGCCAGGAGTGTGAAAGCAGAAAATCCCAGCCTGTATCCGTCTAGCAACCTCGAGAGAGTGAGCAAGTATGATTCATTAGCTATTCCATAATTTTAACATTATTCTGATTATTTGTCTGGTTATTTAGTCCAAGCCACCTGTGAGATACAATTTCTATGCTTTACAAAATCAAAGCTTCCTTCAAATCATTATTCCGATTAGTGTAAGGGCAAACTCTTCCCTGAGTTGAACAATCTGCTTTTACACTTGCAAGAAGAAAATGAAAACATGGGTGTATGTTATATTGACATTGATCTGCAATGATATCGTAACTTGAATACTATTAAAGGAATGAAAGCAATAACTAGAAGTCAATAAAATGTTAACAGAAAAATGGCCCAATAAATAAATGAACCACCAGAGTTTGGGAGAGAATACTAATGAAGGTCAATTTGTGCCACTGTGTGTGTGTTTTTAAGAGAACTGTTCTTTAATATTTTATTGTTCTTTGGAAGAGTTGTAACTTTAGAGAGATAAACATTTAATTAGTAGAAAAAAGACATGTGTGTGAATACTTGAACTTTGAACAATTTCTCACTGTTTCAATAAATAGTCCAAATGAGTGATTTCCCAATTTCGCATGTAGGAACACTGGGATCGATACCCTGACAAGAATATTTATCAAGGGCACCGGACAAACACTTAACCCCTTAACTTCTCATCAAGGAACACTCTGGAGTTTACCACCCAGTTTATGCCTAGGAGTTAATAATACCCAGATTTGGCTTGTCAAACTGTCTGACATCAACCAGTTAGGATAATATGAGTATTTACACGACCAACCTCCCTTCAGAATCTGCACAAGCTACTGAATAAATAAATTAACCCTTTCTTGCCAATTATCAAAGAAATAAATTAGAGAATAAAGTTATGAATTAACAATTGTTTATTAACTTTAGAATTATTGTTAGCAACACTTTAACTTAAAAACTGAGAATGCAAATAATTGGTAGATAAGGTTAATTGATAAAATAAATAATAGATGTTATAAAGGTAACCCAGTTATAACACAGTAAATCAGCATTAACTGCTTGCTGCTTATACATTTACAGCGGAGAGCAGTGTCTGAGATTGATATACATTGGTAAGAGTATCATTAGACTCCTTAGATAGCTGACTAGTTAACAGTATTAGATAACTGGATAGATTGAAGTCTATATACTTGTAGTTAGCAATATTTCCAGAATTTATAGACCCTCATCATTATAAGTGGCATGGATGAATTGGTTTCCTCATCTTCCTCTGGGAGGGTGGTGTTAGCCTTCTAAAGTGTCAGAGTGATGAACTTCTATCTGTAGTGGCACTATCCATTCCTTTTGTTCCTAGGTGACTCTTAACTGCCCTTTAAAGTGGCTTAGCAAGCCATTTAGTTGCATAAAACTGCTGCAGTGGTCCAAGAAGAAGGCAGCCCACCACCACCTTCTCAGGCCAACTAGGGATGGGTAATAAATGCCAGCCTTGCCAGCAATACCTACAACCCGATAATGACTTAAAAAAGGTAAATTCATCAGCTGTATCTGGACCAGCTGACTTAAATCTCACCTCCCCTTATCTCAGATAAATCTTGCTGTATCTGCCTGATATAGCCGTACAATCTTGACTCTTATAACCTTTCTCTCTCTCTCTCTCTCTCTGTGGAGTTACACATTAAAGTTTATTTTTGGGACACACCTTTCTACATATTCTAGACACAGAACTACTACACCTTCCACTACAGAGACTACTACACAAATTATTAAAAGAACTAGAATTAAACTAAGCACTAAGACTGAGAACTAAAGACTGAGCTTTTGAACCCTAAACTTAACTCGGAGTGGGAATCAGGCGGGCAGCGGCTGAGACAAGCGAATGCCAACCCCTGCCACCAACCCTGACCTCAGCCTGTGAGATTTTAACTTCCGGGCCTCATCTGCATGCCCCGGTCAGTTAGCTTCTCAGGTCTTTGCTAAAAAAGGAGATGCACACAGCTCCAGATAAGACAGGACATGTGTAAGAAAGAAAGAAACACTTGCATTTCTATAGCGCCTTTCACGACCACCGGACGACCCAAAGCGCTTTACAGCCAATGAAGTACTTTTTCAAGTTGTAATGTGGGAAACGCGGCAGCCAATTTGCGCACAGCTCCCACAAACAGCAATGTGACAATGACCAGATAATCTGTTTTAATGATGTTGATTGAGGGATAAATATTGGCCAGGACACTGGGGATAACTCCCCTGCTCTTCTTCGAAATAGTGCCATGGAATCTTTTACGTCCACCTGAGTGGGCAGACGGGACCTCGGTTTAACGTATCATCTGAAAGACGGCACCTCCGACGGTGCAGCACTCCCTCAGCACTGCACTGGAGTGTCAGCCTAGTTTTTTTTGTGCTCAAAATCTCTGGAGTGGGACTTGAACCCACATCTTCTGACTCAGAGGTGAGAGTGCTACCCACTTAGCCACAGCTGACACACATGTATACAACACACACATGCACATGTATGTCCCTTTAACAAGCTGGCTGTGAACCTATGGTCTTGACAGCTTGGCTTCTATCCCTGGTAAGAAACATTTTGTTTGTACAAGCCTTCAGTGTTTGATGAGCATTAGCTCTTTCTTCTCCTAGCACTCAGTCTGACTACTGACTCAATTTTGAAGACACATTTAAGGCAATTCTTAGAGCACTTCTCTTACACACTCCTCATGAGCACTGGGTCAAGGAATTGCCTTCTAGTGTAATACTTTTGTCTTTTATTTACACCTATATACAGAGAATAATCAGAGAAAGGATACTGCTGGCATGCATGCAATTTTTTTCAACTAAAATAATTGTTTTCTCCAATTTTGCCAAACCTTTTGAAGGTCTGATTTCTGAACAATAGACCCCAATGCCATGAGCTAGGGAATGGAAAAAAAGCATAATTTAAATAAACTCTCTGCTTGGTTTTCCCATATACAGGGAGCACCGAGTCACCTTCGGGCATTGGGAATTGATAAGCTTTTAAAAGGAGACAGCATTATTTTTTAGACAGCATGACTGAAGAAGCTTCTGGAACTATCCCCTTCAACAAAGAGAGCCTGGGGTTCTATTGGAGGCGGTAACCCTGAGGAAAGTGGCAATGCTTTGATCAGAGCTGATATACAGCAATTAAAGCAGGAGATATCTAATTGTGTGAATGGTGTCTCCTCAGTTCATTGCTCACAGGCGCAAATTAAAAATGGGCTCTGGGCTGAGTGCCAAGGAAAGGAAAACAAATTGGTTCCCATTAAGCCCATAATATGCAACCTGCAATACAGCCTACAAAACACTGGCCCATCTTTCACTTCTTAAACCTCCAAAATAACTGAAGCTGCACCTATAACTCTGTGACTGCCAAATGGAGAGCTTTCCTTACACTAGCACAGCTCAGACATGTTTTCATGTCAACTCACACTATGGCTCCTGGAACTTATTACATGCTCCCTGCTCATCTTTTCTACCAGATGGAATGTAGGCTTCTCGTTGCACTAACCCTCTTGTTAACTCCTAATGCTCAAAATATTCTTGGTTCTCTTCTCAGAAGACAAGGTTAACTGAATTGAAAATCAGTACCAGATCCTCAAGTCAGTTGAGTCAATGGAGTCAAATAATTCGAGTGGAGGCCACTGAGGGTGTGGGCGATGAAGAGCGTGGTAGCTTTGTGTCAGTGCAACAATATAAGAGTTCACCTTACCTTTGTCTTCATGCTAGACCCGAAAACTTCATAAGTGACCAACAGGCAGCTATATCTGCCACTCTGCATCAAGGCACCATAGTGTCCTTGGCATTGTGTCCATCGCCATTGTCTATGTATCCTTCACCAATACATATTCCCTTTCTCTTTGTGCAAGGTTCTCCCAAGCTGAGGAAACTGGTAACAGGAAGGATCAGCATGCAGCCCCACTATATTAGTCAAGCACTCAGACCCCACAAGTACCGATCTGGATACAACCACCATTTAGCACTGCCTACAAAACGTAAAGGGATTGTCAAGAACTGACGGAGTCGGTAGACTTATCGCCCCATTAACACCAGTGTTGAGCTGGCTCCAATCTAAAAGGGGCCTATCGCTGAGTGTCCAAAGCAACCGCCTGTTTCAGGTGATGTGCCCCTTTTAGTATGGAAATCATAATCCTATGATGTAACTAGGACCCTGATTGCCATTTTAGGCCGCAACTGATTGGAAGCTGCGTCATGCACACTCCAACCAGTTCCATGGGCAATGGAACCAAAGAGGCCTGCCAAAGGTAAATGTTGAATTCTTTTTGTGTGCTCTGGAGGATCAGGAGTGCTCCGCTGGGGCTCACAAAAATAATCTGCTTCGCTGGGAATCCCTCCTCCTTCGCGATCACAAACCTCACCCGCCCCCGCCACACCCCTACAACTTTCCTTGCCGGCGGCTGCCCTGGCCCGATCTTGAAGCCTCAATCCATGAGCTGCACCGGGACGCCAATCTGGCACCCCACAGCTTGTCTGCCAAGTTTAAACCAGGATGGGGTCTCAAAATCGCAAGGGCCTCTTTGCTGCCAGAACAGGCAGCCGACCAGCACGCTCCGCCAGTTGGTTGGCCAAATATCAAACTCGACCCCAAAGACTTTTTCTTCCAGGAAATTGGGAGTTCAGTACTGTGTGCTCAGGCCTACTGGCCTAATTCAACAGATTGTACAGGTTGTTGCTGGCAAGGTGCTGCACCCTGAGTGCACCACTATAGAATTGCCCCTCATACCCCAGCACAAGCCTTCAGGGGAAGAATAAGAGAAGGGAAAAACTTTTAGGAATCACTCAAACTGCAGCTCATTGTCTCTTTTGCAACTTTCCAATAATTGTCACAATAACATTTAATGCAAGTTGATAGTCTACAACACGGTCTCTTTAAGTGACTGAACTTTGCGTTCAGCATAGCACAGACATCTCTAGAAGCATTTTCAGTTCAATACAATGGAGCAAATATGTGACAATATATTAAAAAAAGCTAATTTCTGACAGCTTTCTTAACATCCCATTTATTTCGAAAAGTAGAGGTTAAATTAGACTTGAAGTCTGGCAGCATCTGATGTCCAGATCACAGTGAAGACACAGTGGGGTAATTTTTAGACACCCCCCAAAGTAAACTGTCGGCAGGCCTATTGCCAAATGAAACCTCACAGTAATACTCATGTTTTCAGCTGATTTAATCTTGGACATCAGTACACATTACCGCATATAAGGTTTTATCAGCAAGTGTAATTTTCTGCTGTCAACAAGCGTATATTCATGCACAGCGAAAATAAATCACCCATTTAAATGTCCGATGAGAAAAAGTGTAAGTGGAACAAATCTGCCGATCGCAACGTTTCAGTACAAGGCACCCTTGTACACACAAATTAAAAATACTAGACAATGACTTCAGTGTTTTCTACATTACAATGGTGGCTACACTTCAAAAAAAAAGTATTTCATTGGTTGTAAAGCGCTTTGGGATGTCCTGAGGTTGTGAAAGGTGCTATACAAATGCAAGTTCTTTCTTTACTATAATCTAACCAAGGGGTTCAGATGATCATTGAAAATCGCTTTCTTATATAAATAGCCATTAAACACTATTAGAAATCACTTGAGCTCCACTCCTACAGTCTTTGATCAAATCTGAAATTTTTAATTAGATAACATCCCTGCACCTTAATTTTTACTATATATCTGCATAGCTAATTAAACAGATCAATCTATTTTAACTAATTAATGCAGCACAGCATATCAGTACAGTCAGTCAAGCATTCAGGAATCTAACAGCTAACATCCATGGTTTGTTAAGAACACCTATAGTTGAACTTTAAATGGATCCGCTAATGAGATTGCTGTTGAGTGCTGTATTCTTCAGGGGCGACTGTAGGAACGGCAGATTCGTAAGCAAACAAAAATCAGACAACCATGAAGGATGTGCGTTAATAATCTTTTCCTGCTTCTGAAGTGACTAACAAGCAGCTTGACAAAATCTTCTTAAAGTCGAAGGGCCTCAAATTCTGGGGTCCCAGGCCCTGCTGCCCAAACTGCAGTGGAGTGGGACTTCTCGCAGCCACTGTATCCTAGAGTTGAACCTATCCCAAATCGTGGGGACAGTCATTTAAATAGTAGAGCAGGTGACCTGCGCCTGTATGGGCTCATTACTGCTGCCTGATTCGACTGCCTGGCAGAAAATGGGAGCAGCACCATACTGCTCCTCCAACTCTGCCCTCTTGAGCATCCCTGATTATAATCACTCAACCATTGGCGGCTGTGCCTTCAGCCGCCTAGTCCCTTAGCTCTGGAATTCCCTCCCTAAACCTCTCTGCCTCTCAACTGTAGCTGTAGCTGTACAGGGCCTTGGTGAGACCACACCTTGAGTATTGTGTGCAGTTTTGGTCACCTTATCTGAGGAAGGATGTTCTTGCCATGGAGGGTGTGCAGCGAAGATTCACCAGACTGATACCTGGGATGGCAGGAATGACGTATGAAGAGAGATTGGGTCAATTAGGCTTATATTCTCTAGAGTTTAGAAGAATGAGAGGGGTTCTCATTGAAACTTATAAAATCTAAGAGGACTAGACAGACTGGATGCAGGAAGGATGTTCCCGATGGCGGGTGAGTCCAGAACAAGAGGTCACAGTCTAAGGATAAGGGGTAAGCCATTTAGGACAGAGATGACGAGGAACTTCTTCACCCAGAGAGTGGTGAACCTGTGGAATTCTCTACCACAGAAGGCAGTTGAGGCCAAGTCAGTAAATATATTCAAGAAGGAGTTAGATATATTTCTTAAGGCTAAAGGGATCAAGGGATATGGGGAGAAGGCAGGGACAGGGTACTGAGTTTGGATGATCAGCCATGATCTCATCGAATGGCGGAGCAGGCTCGAGGGGCCGAATGGCCTACTCCTGCTCCTATCTTCTATGTTTCTATGTTTCTATAACCTCTTTTTCCTCCTTTAAGACGCTCCTTAAAACCAACCTTGTTGACCAAGCTTCTGGTCATCTGCCCTAATTTCACCTTATGTGGCTCGGTGTCAAATTTTCTGTATTATAGCACTCCTGTGAAGTATCTTGGGATGTTTAACTATGTTAAAGGCGCTATATAAATACAAATTGTTGTTGTTGCTGTTGTTGCTCCAATAGAGCAGTGTAAGGTGCTTATCAAGCTGAAGAGGCGAATTAAATATTTAGTTCTTTGCCCCAAAAGAAAACCAGGGCCTGCCTTCTAAATGTAATTGGCCCCCTCTGCGATCAATTAGCTTTGCTGTGAAGCACTTTTGGGGCATTGGGATGCTCAGTGAGGAACTCAGACCAATTCACAACTCGGCTGGCTTCTGCTAGGCCTAAGGAGGCTGCAATTCACTGCATACCCAGGGATGCCACTGGATATGCCCCCCAATGCTGTCTGGGCAGGCCGAAGACTCATCTGCCCTACCACTCGGAATTTGGGATAAAACTTACACAGGGTGGACGCCCAGCAGATTCAGGTTCCTGGCACCTTGCAGGCGATCTGCCAGAGTTGTGCCCTCCCTCACCCCAGGAGTTTTGGCCCCCAAGATTGAAACTGTAAAGTGTAGAATTGTGGTTAAAAATGACTCATTGGAACTAATGCACTTCCATTTGCTTGCTTTTATTTTAGTACCCACGGGTGACTTCAGTCCATAACAATTTTGATTTTTATAGATTAATATCTGTCAATTTCTGTCAGTTTGTCATTAATCTGTAGTCTGAAGTGCTACTCCTTCAACTGAAGGAACACTTAGTAGTGTGGCACATTCAGGACCGGCAGGGAAAAATTCACAACACACAAGGGGAAAAACAGAGCAGGAAAATACATTAAACACATGCACTACTAGCAATGCTGAGATTAATTAATTTCACCATTATTATATTCTAACCAAGTCATTTTAAATTCAAAGTGCAGAAAATAGTGCTGACTACCTAAAAGGCCAAAGAAAAGCATGCAAAATATAGAGGAGGTAAACAGTAGTAATTTTTTATTCGTTCATGGGAGGTGGGTGTCACTAGCAAGGCCAGCATTTATTACCCATCCCTAATTGCCCTTGTGAAAGTGGTGGTGAGTTGCCTTCTTGAACTGCTGCAGTCCTTGTGGTGAAGGTACTCCCATAGTGCTGTTAGGGAGGGAGTTCCAGGATTTTGACCCAGCGACGATGAAGAAACAACGATATATTTCCAAGTCAGGATGGTGTGCGACTTGGAGGGGAACTTGGAAGTGGTGGTGTTCCCATGCGCCTTCTGCCCTTGTCCTTCTAGATGGTAGAGGTTACAGGTTTGGGAGGTGCTGTCGAAGAAGCCTTGGCGAGTTGCTGCAGTGCATCTTGTAGATGGTACACACCACAGCCACAGTGCGCCGGTTGTGGAGGGAGTGAATGTTTAAGGTGGTGGATGGGGTGCCAATCAAGTGGGCAGCTTTGTCCTGGATGGTGTCGAGCTTCCTGAGTGTTGTTGGACATGCACTCATTCAGGCAAGTGGAGAGTATTCCATCACACTCCTGACTTGTGCCTTGTAGATAGTGGAAAGGCTTTGGGGAGTCAGGAGGTGAGACACTTGCCATGCGGCATTCGGCAATGGTAATGCCGTTGAATGTCAAGGGGCGGTGGTTAGACTCTCTCTTGTTGGAGATAGTCATTGCCTGGCACTTGTGTGTCGTGAATGTTACTTGCCACTTATCAGCCCAAGCCTGAATGCCATCCAGGTCTTGCTGCATGAGGGCACGGACTGCTTCATTATCTGAGGAGTTGCGAATTGAACTGAACACTGCAATAATCAGTGAAAATCCCCATTTCTGACCTTTTAGAAACATAGAAACATAGAAATTAGGAGCAGGAGTAGGCCATTCGGCCCGTCGAGCCTGCTCCACCATTCAATACGATCATGGCTGATCATCCAAATCCAGTACCCTGTCCCTGCTCTCTCACACAGAATCCCCATCGAGCCTGCACCGACACATATCCCACCCTATCCCCGTAACCCCACGTATTTAATTCCCCCTAACATATCCCTTCCTATCCTATCCCCGTAACCCCACATATTTAATCCCCCCCTAACACTAAGGGTCAATTTATCATAGCCAAATCAACCTAACCCGCACATTTTTGGACTGTGGGAGGAAACCGGAGCACCCGGAGGAAACCCACGCAGACACGGGGAGAATGAGCAAACTCCACACAGACAGTCACCCGAGGCCAGATTCGAACCCGGGTCCCTGGCGCTGTGAGGCACCAGTGCTAACCACTATGCCACCGTGTTGCCCTGTTGGAGAGAAGGTCATTGATAAAGAAGCTGAAGGTGGTTGGGCCTAGGACACTGCCCTGAGGACCTCCTGCAGCGATGTCCTGGAGCTGAAATGATTGACCTCCAACAATGACAGCCATCTTCCTTTGTGCTAGGTATGACTCCAGCCAATGGAGATTTTTCCCCCTGATTGCCAATGATTTCAATTTTACTAGGACTCCTTGATGCCACACTCGGTCAAATGCTGCCTTGATGTCAAGGGCAGTCACTCCCACCTCACCTCTGGAATTCAGCTCCTTTGTCCATGTTTGGACCAAGGCTGTAATGAGGTCTGGAGCCGAGTGGTCTTGGCGGAATCGGTGATCAGGTTAGTGGTGAGTAAGTGCCACTTGATAGCACTGTTGAGGACACCTTCCATCACTTTGCTGATGATTGAAAGTGGACTGATGGGGCGGTAATTGGTCGGATTGGATTTGTCCTTTTTGTGGACAGAAACTGCCTGGGCAATTTTCCACATTGTCCAATAGATGCCAGTGCTGTACTTGTACTGTAACAGCTTGGCTAGGGGACCAGCTAGTTCTGGAGCACAAGTCTTCAGCACGAAAGCCGGGATGTTGTCGGGACCCATAGCCTTTGCTGTATCCAGTGCACTCTGCCATTTCTTGATATCACGTGGAGTGAATCGAATTGGCTGAAGACTGGCTTCTGTGATAGTCGGGACCTCAGGAGGAGGCCAAGATGGATCATCCACTTGGCACTTCTGGCTGAAAATGTTGGCAAACGCTTCAGCCGTGGCTTCAGAACTCACGTGCTGGGCTCCACCATCATTGAGGTGGGGTGTTTATGGAGCCTCCTCCTCCCGTTAGTTGTTTTATTGTCCACCACCATTCATGACTGGATGTGGCAGGACTGCAGAGCTTTGATCTGATCCGTTGGTTTTGGGATTGCTTAGCTCTGTCAATAGCATGCTATTTCCACTGTTTAGCATGCATGTAGCCCTGTTTTGTTGCTTCACCAGGTCGGTATTCATTTTTAGGTATGCCTGGTGCTGCTCCTGGCATGCTCTTCTACACTCCTCATTGAAACAGGTTTAGTCCCCTGGCTTGATGGTAATGGTAGAGTGAGTGATATGCCAGGTCATGAGGTTACAGATTGTGGTAGAATACAATTCTGCTGCTGCTGATGGCCCACAGGGCCTCATGGATGCCCAGTTTTGAGCTGCTAGAGCCGGTCGTGCCACACAACATGATGGAGAGTATTCTCAGTGTGAAGACGATACTTCATCTCCACAATGACTGTGCGGTGGTCACTCCTACCAGTACTGTCATGGACACTTGCATCTGCGACAGGTAGATTGATGAGGATGAGGTCAAGTAGGTTTTTCCCCTCGTTCTCTCACCACAGGCTCAGTCTGGCAGTTATGTTCTTCAGGACACACCCAGCTCAGTCAGTAGTGGTGCTACCGAGCCACTCTTGGTGATGAATATTTAAGTCCCCACCCAGATTACATTCTGTGTCCTTACTACCCTCTGCTTCTTCCAAGTGGTGTTCAACATGGTGGAGTAATGATTCATCAGCTGGGGGGAGCGGAGGTGGGGGGCAGTAGATGGTAATCAGGAGGAGATTTCCTTGCCCATGTTTGACCTGATGCCATGAGACTTCATGGGGTCCGGAGTCAATGTTGAGGACTCCTAGGGCCACTTCCTCCCAACTATATACCACTGTGCCACCATCTCTGGTTGGTCTGTCCTGCCAGTGGGACAGAACATACCCAGGAATGGTAATGGAGGAGTCTGGGACATTGGCTGAAAGGTATGATTCTATGAGTATGACTATGTCAGGCTGTTGCTTGACTAGTCTGTGGGACAGCTGTCCCAATTTTGGCACAAGTGCCCAGATGTTAGTGAGGAGCACTTTGCAGGGTTGACTGAGCTGGGTGTGCCTTTGTCATGTCCGGTGCCTAGGTTGATGCCGGGTGGTCCGTCCAGTTTTATTGTTTATATACTTCATTGTAGCAGTTTGGTACAACTGAATGACGTGCTAAGCCATATCAGAGGGCAGTTAAGAGTCAACCACATTGTGGGTCTGGAGTCACATATAGACCAGACCAGTTAAGGACGGCAGATTTCCTTCCCTAAAGGACATTAGTGAACCAGATGGGTTTTTACGACAATCCGGTAGTTTCATGGTCACCATTACTGATACTAGCTTTTTATTCCAGATTTATTAATTGAATTTAATTTCCCCAGCTGCCATGGTGAGATTTGAACTCAAGTCTCCAAATTATTAGTCCAGTCCTTTGGATTACTAGTCCAGTAACATAACCACAATGCTACTGGTAATGTCTCAAAGAAATTAATATTATCTTGAGCCCTCCCGTGATCTCTATAATTGTACATTGAAACCCTTAGAATCTGACTCCCTGCATGCAATGCAGCAGGTTCTTGCAATAATGCATGGAGTGGGGTGGATGGTGATAAAGGTTCCAGTAAAGCCGTTAATGGAATGCTACATGGGGAAGTAATCATTCTCTGTGGATGTCTGGAAAGTTTATGTGTATAAAAGTTGAAGACAGTGATGGTATTCCAGATGGTTGACTGTCCCTGCAGGTCTTCATGGACCAGGTAGTGTGTCTTAGTCACAACCTCCTTGCTGAACCCTGAGCTTACTCGAGCCTTGCTCATCCACTATTCCCATGTAGCTGACTCTTGCAGTAGATTCCCGAGGTAGTCCCTCCTGCAACTTGTGAACTTGTGGCTCCTGGATCTCCCTCTCCTCCTTCACTATGGTATACCATATGATGTTTTCCATATCCATGCTCCCACTGCTCTCCTGTAACTGACAATTCTTTTGCATTTGTAAGAACAAACAGAATTGCATTTACACAGCATCTTACTACATCTCAAAGCACTTCACATCTAATGAATTACTTTGATGAGTAACTTGTTATGTAGTCAAATGTAGCAGCCAAGTTTGACAGAGCAAATTGAAGGAAGAATATTAGCCAGAATACCAGGAGAACTCTCTGTTCTTCAAACATTTTTAACATCCAAATGGACATAAGAACATAAGAAATAGGAGTAGGAGTAGACCCTACGGCCCCTTAAGGCCTGCTCCGCCATTCAATAAGATCATGGCTGATCATCAACCTCAACTCCACTTTCCCGCCCTATCCCCATATCCCTTGATTTCCTTAGTGTCCAAAAATCTATAAATCTCTGTCTTGAATATACTCAATGCCTGAGCATCTCACAACCCTGATATGCAGTTACAACTTGGGTTTAACATCTCCAACAATGTTGCAATCTCTTAGTACTGCACTGAAGTGTCAACCTAAATTATGTAATCAAATCCAATACTAAGGCTCCAACCAACAACCTTTTGATTCAAAGGTATTACCAACTAAGCCATGCTGACACTCTGAAAACTTCGAGTGCAGAAATTGTTCACCTTTCATTATAGTTCCATAGCTGTGCAATGCTACACTAGTTACTCATTCATGACAAGTCAATTGTCTTTTCCAACTTTTTATAAATTCTTTTTGAGACGCAGGATCCTCAAAGCATGGACACTTAACCAATATCACTTTGCTCATCATTCCCTCATTCTTTGCACACATTGCTTTTTTGTGATCCTTCCATCATGAACAGAGAAATGTTGGCCCCCTAATCTATTCAGAAAACTGGCATATAGAAGCTCAAGGACAGACAGTCTCACAAATTGACCCAACATGGTTATATTTTAAAATTCACAAAAGTCAATTTAATTATGTTGCAATGTGTCCTTGCA
This sequence comes from Squalus acanthias, assembly GCA_030390025.1. Taxonomy (NCBI): domain Eukaryota; kingdom Metazoa; phylum Chordata; class Chondrichthyes; order Squaliformes; family Squalidae; genus Squalus; species Squalus acanthias. The sequence goes on from CM059432.1 coordinate 101,961,218, forward strand.
TGTCAGTTAGGTTTTCTGGGAAGTCTCATGTGCAAGAAAAGGGACTTTTGTTGCTTGTAATTTTTGATAGATTCAGGATAAAGGAAGTCTGACAAAGGACTAAATTGTATTATCACAGCTTGCATCAGCACTGATCCTGACACAAAGGCCAATTTGTTACACCGTGAAACTAAAAATCAATTTTATTCAGTGACACAAAGAGGAAGTTAGCACTGTAGGATGAATAATAAAGCCCTCATTTAATTCTATTTGTGGAATGCATTCACAATGGGGTAGCAGGAATTATGGCCGGGCACTGCAATAAACTCACAAAATATAAGAATCTTAAGAAGTTGGGTCTCTCCTCTGTTTCCATTCCTTCAAAGGAAAGACAGGCTTTGTTTGTTCCAAACATGATTCAGCACTATTAGGTTGCATTATTTTAAAATTTTAAACATAGGTGACAGTTGCTAGCTCCACAGTATGCCACTTGAAAGAGATGTTATAACTTGTCCTCAACTAAATCCTTTTTACTGCCATCAAATCTATTTATTTCCCTATGCTGCAAGTGTCACATTGTTTACTTTCATCTCCCTATCCTGTTCTGTAAATATTGTCACGATCCAGATATCATGTACCAGTACTAATGGAACAGGGGTTGAAATACTGAGTGCAGATTTAGCTTGTCAATTAGAAGCACGGTATTGAAGTAATGCTGCTGGGATTATAGCAGAAATATTAATACAGTTAAAATTTTGTCCCAATTCTCAAAATTACTTATCCTTAAGTGCGAGAAATCTAATTTAAATAGGCTCTATGATCAAAAAGATAATCTTTAATTACAGAACTTATATTAAATGTTTAATTTTGCAACACTGTATGCAGCAGGGATGTACAACAATTTGCCAAACAGATTTATGATTTCATGTGGGTGGTTACTGATCTCAGTTAACCTTGCTGGAGACCATTTCTTCTGAGAGAGGATGTAAAACCTGAACAGCAAGGTGGCCCATGCCAATGTTATTGCACCTTTCAGAAACCTATTTAAGAGCAACAGATTCTCTGCCTATCTTCTTGACCAGAGAATGCCAAATAACACGGGGACACTTATGGGTTGTAATCCTCTGTCGTTGAATTACAGTATGCAGACGACGCTTGCGTCTGCGCACACTCGGAGGTCGAACTCCAAACCATCGTCAACACCTTCACCGAAGTGTACGAGATCATGGGCCTTACACTAAACATCCGTAGATCGGAGGACCTCCTCATAGGACTGCTCCTGGGCCTGGCCAAAGTTGCCATTAACTGGTCCAGGCAGCGGGCAGTCGAGGGGGTCGTTCGGCCCGATTGCCTGCCTCTCTTCCGTGGCCATGTTCGCGCCCGGGTGGCCCTGGAGATGGAGCACGCAGTGTCCGCCGGCACGCTTGAGGCCTTCCGCGACCGGTGGGTGCCGCGGGGACTGGAGTGCATCATCACCCCAGCCAACAAAATTTTAATTTAATTTGTTAAGTTTTATTTAAAGTTATTTTTGTTACAGTCCATTAATCACCCCATCAGAAAGAGTACACTAAACATCCGTAAGACAAAGGTCCTCTACCAACCTGCCCCCGCCACACAGCACTGCCCCCCAATTATCAAAATCCACGACAAGGCCTTGGACAACGTGGACCACTTTCCATACCTCAGGAGCCTACTGTCAACAAGGGCAGACGTCGATGACGAAGTCCAACACCGCCTTCAGTGTGCCAGTGCAGTCTTCGGTCGCCTGAGGAAGAGAGTGTTTGAAGACCAGGACCTCAAACTCGACACCAAGCTCATGGTCTACAGAGCAGTAGTGATACCTGCCCTCCTGTATGCCTCAGAGACATGGACCATTTACAGCAGGCACCTCAAAGCACTGGAGAGGTACCACCAATGCTGCCTCCACAAGATCCTGCAAATCCATTGGCAGGATAGGCACACCAACGTCAGTGTTCTCGCTCAGGCCAACATTCCCAGCATCGAAGCTTTGAGCACGCTCGATCAGCTTCGATGGACGGGTCACATCTTCCGCATGCCTGATACGAGACTCCCAAAGCAAGCGCTCTACTCGGAGCTCCGGCACGGCAAGAGAGCCACAGGTGGGCAGAGGAAACGCTTCAAGGACACCCTCAAAGCCTCCTTGAAAAAGTGCAACATCCCCACCGACACCTGGGAATCCCTGGCCCAAGACCGCACAAAGTGGAGAAGCATCCGGGAAGGCGCCGAACACCTCGAGTCTCTTCGCCGGGAGCAAGCGGAAGCCAAGCGCAAGCAGCACAAGGAGCGCTCGTCAACCCAAGCACCCCACCCACCTACCCCTTCAACCACCGTCTGCCCCACCTGTGACAGAGACTGTAGTTCCCACATTGGACTCATCAGTCACCTGAGAACTCATTTTTAATGTGGAAGCAAGTCATCCTCGGTTCCGAGGGACTGCCTAAGACAGAGAGAGAGGGAGAATCACGTTTTGCAAGATTAGTAACAGGCTCACTATCAAGCTCATACATAATTCCCATGTCTGCAATTTTATCAAAGGTGTTAACCTATTTAATTTAATTGCATTAACACCCTTTTTAAAATAGCAGACAGAGGCATTTCATAGGACCCAATTAACACCTTGGTCACTAGTATTGCACAGCACCGTTTGACTAAACTAAGGGAGCAGGAAGAATGCTGAAATAAGAACTTTTAATCTAGAAAGAAGAAGAAAAAGTGCACGTGCTGGAAATCTGAATTAAAAGTACAAATTCTGGAAGTAAACAGCTGGTTGAGAGAAAAGGTGCTTAATGGGATAGAAATTGAACCTTGTTGCACCCATTTTATGCCCATGAAATGGGCAATATGACAGACAATTTCAGGGACCAATGCCCCATGCCCAAAGGATGTCTGAAAGACACCCGACCCGTTTATTGGCTTGAGCCATTCTTCAGGCGTCCCTGTCGGCTGCCTAAATCAGGTGTTAGGCCCTTTACATATGTAAATGAGGGGCCTATCGCCTACTTCCCCGTGGAAAACTGAACATCACAAATCGAAGCTGCTCTAGATTCTTCAGCGGCTGCCACCAAAAGATAAGTTTTGAAGAAATAGTTTTTTTTTTAAATGCTGCTGTGAGCCAGGAGGAGTTGGAGTACTCCCTGACTCCATAATATTCCGATCGCACCCCACCATTGCCATTCCACCACTGCCTTGCAGGACTTGCCTATGGAATGCTGCCAGCATGGCATGTGGCTCAATATTCATTTTCTTCAAATGGGCGAGCTGGAGGCATCTGGAACCTTGGTGAACGACAGGACCAACAGTCCATCTCCTTAACCAATAAAATTTAGGTCACGTCTATTTCCAACACCAGATTTCTGATTGGTCACCTTGGAGGACAAGACCTGATTTCTGATTGGTCCCCTTGGAGGACAAGACACACCCAGCAGTTTATCTGCAATGTGTAAGTAGATCCTGCCTAAGTAATCAAGTACTTTGCAAAGTGTAATTTGAGCCATTCTGACTGCCAGGCTCCAGACAGAACAGAGCTCACATAGAACAGACAGGGCTCACTCTCACGGGTTAAGACCTTCTTTCTTCCCCCAATCTAGTTCCTGCCGCCCCAACAAGTTCTTAACCCTCCTCCCAGCCACTATTTTCTGACTATTTCCCTCCCAACAAGTTCCTGACCTTCTCCCCCTGCCCAAGTTCCTGACCTCCTCCACCCCAAGTTTCTTACCTCCCCTCCCCACCCAAGTTCCTGACCATACCCCCCCGCCGAGTTCCTGACCTTCTCCCCACCCCGAGTTCCTGACCTTCTTCCCCCCGCCCAAGTTCCTGACCTCCCCCCAAGTTCCTGACCTTCTCTCCCTGCCCAAGTTCCTGATGTTCCCCCTCCCACCGAGTTCCTGACCTTTTCCCCCACCCAAGTTCCTGACCTCCCCCCCCCCAAGTTTCATACCTCCCCTCCCCACCCAAGTTCCTGACCATAACCCCCCGCCGAGTGGGGGTGTGATTGGAAGAACGCGATCCGTCTTACCATCTGGATCACGTTTTTGCTCTCATCCCCACCTTTAGACCTGGATCATCTTCTTTCCCCATCCCCACTGTGCTCTCCATGCTCTTTACCCCTGTAAAGTTCGCAATTATCGCGATTCGAAATAACGAGAGAGAAACAGATTCGTTTAATCAGTTTATTTAAACGAAATGCTGTCATGATTAAAACGGACATAGAAGCCTGTAAAATGGCCGCCGCGCATCGTGACAGAAGCTTCCAGAATTTTCAGTGGGCAGACAAGATGGCGTTCGAATAAACATTTCAGTACAAGATTGGATAATACTCTGCAAACACTGATAAGGACAGGATGCAACCTGTTTGCATTCGAAACAATAGCATAAGATATGAGTGCTGGAATCGGTTTTCCATGCACAAGTAAGGTTCATTGTACTGGGCAATCGTGGGCCCATCCAGACGCATCAATCCACAACTGCCCCACGGCTCTACAATGAGAGAGCCATTCTCGGGTGATTAAACAAGTATTCGGGGGCCCCCAAAACCAGTCAGGGAGACGATTCATACGATCCTGGCTGGGCTGACAATGGGGAAAACATTAACGGGTAGTTGGCCAGTTTTCAGGTGCTACCGAAACCCATTACAGACAAGAATCGCCCCATGCTGGGAGTTTTGAGCGCCAATTTTTCACAAAGGACAAACATTAAGATTTGGGCGGGAGATAAGGATACACAGCACTATAACTATAGTGAACAAATGTCCATCGGTCTCTTGTTCTCTTATCTCGCTGCTGACTGCTGAACTCTTATTCTCTTGATTCGACTCTTACTCTCCGAACTCTTGTTTGGACCCGCTGCGGATTGCTGAAGCTCTTTTGAGGGCTGGACATCGTTGTTTTCTAGCCGTACCTGGTCGGTTATTCGAATGTTGGGTGAAGCTCAAACGGAACGAGCCGCCTCAACAAAGGCAAGTGACCGGGTGCACCATCCCGAGAGTCGGTAAACGGTGTCTGGACCCGAAGGCCCGAAGAAACAAGACGAGACGAGAAGAAGAAGAAGCCACGTGCCGCCGCGGTCACTAAATCCCGACCGCGCCCGAAAATATATGGACCATTTTTGAACTCTACCGGTAAAGACTCTCTTTTGAATTTTTCCGGTAACTGGTGTCGGTCTAGGAGACTCTTCTTCGAATTCTATCGACAACTGGTGTCGGTCCAGGAAGACTTTTCTTTGAGTTCTACAGCCGGGCCCGAGTCCTGTCGAGATCTTCATGACAACGGGGAGCCTGGCCTGCTTGCCCCAGCAGAGGAGATAAACAAGTGGCGTACAGAGACCCCTCCAAACACGTGACGGTCAAGCGCTGCAGCGAAACGAGCCGAGCGCCTCAATTTAAAATCCTCCGAAGTATCCCGAGTGGTGAGCATGTTTCCCGATCCTACAAATCTAGATATAGTGTAGGGATTGATAGGGGAGGGTGGTTTTTATTAAGGATAAAGTATAATGTGTTCCCCTTTCTACGATGTGCCGTGCGTTCTTCATTACCACAGAACAAGCTTTATGAATGTATGTATACTTGTACTATCGTTAATTTGTGCCTATGACATGTACTTCATGATTTTAGACGCTATGCAATAAAGATTTCCATTTCGTACTATTCAACCGGGTCTATTTGAGTTTTCTCTGCATTACTGCTCTCGCACCTAAGTCCAGCGTTAGAACCGTAAGGGCGAGTGGGTCGAACCACTCACAGGTGCTTATTGCAACAAGGCTGGCCGGAGACCAGAGCAAGCAATAGTATTAGGCAACGAAGGCCTAACCCCGCACCAGCACCGGCTGCGATACAAGCGCGACGCAAACCCCTTACACCCCCACTGAGTTCCTGACCTTCTCTCCCCCCGAGTTCCTTTACCTCCTCTTCCTTTCCCTCTGATCCTCTCTCTCTCCCCTCCAATCCCCTTTCACTTTCCCCCCTCCTCTCTCTCTCCCCACTCCGATCCTCTCTCACTTCCCCCTCTCACTCCCCTCTCTCTCTCCCCCTTCTCTCTCTCTCCCCTCCTCTCTCTCCTGCTCCGATCCCCTCTCTCTGTCCCCCCTCTGATCCTCCTTCTCTTTCTCCCCTTTTGATCCTCTCTCTAGCCCTCAACCCCCCCACCCCACCCCGGTCACCAACAGATCTAGTGACCACCTCCTTACAGAGCCGAGGAAAGCGTGGCCCATGGTGCAGACCGTAACTTTGGTAAACAGCACGCATGCGCAGAGGGGGATCGGGTGCGCATGCTCCGGGATACCGCGCGCATGCGCAGAAGGCCGCAAAGATGTTTGTGCAGATAATCACAGCGTAAAATTTAAGGATAGAGAAAGAAACAGAGGAACAACGGAAAAGGGAACAGCGTGAATTGGAGTCAAATTAAGTACAGAATGAGAAATAAAGAGAAAGAAAGAAATATTGGATTAGGAGACAGATAGAAAAAAAGAGACAGAAAGGAAAAGTAAGAAAGAAATTAAAAAAAAATAACTTTTAAATTTTAAAAGCCTCTAAAAACAATTTACTACCTGCAGGAATGAGACTCCACAGTTTCAATTGCTCCCTTTCTGGGCCATAGAGGTTGAGTGGCATTGCAGAACCTTAAATCTCATCATTAAAAGGGTCCTTATGCTGTTAAGTACCAGTCTTAACTTTCTACGTTTAAATTCATACTTAATGTGCAAATGCAGCAATGTCTTGAACCTCACAGGGAGGTTGACGACGAGCTGCCATTTTCGTGAGGCTAACAGCGGACTGGTACAATTCGTCCAGCAATTTATGGCGATTCACAACTCACTGGGTATTTCTTCCTCCCTACAAATTGCTGGACAATTTACACACTAATAACAGCGTGTGCATTAAACTCATTGTTATTTTCCGAGCAAATTGAAAAGATATCGATGTTCTGTTTATTTCATACTTTTAACTTATTTAATTAATATCGCAACTTTTGAATGATTCAGAGGTATTGCTGGAGTGTTTCTCATGAACCCATTTCAGCATTGATCCCACATTTCTATTGTCATTTGCAAATTGGATCACTTCCCATTTACAGTACAATTTCATAATTGACATTAACAATAACAATCAATTATAAAGTAAAATCAAATGGATTCTATAAGACTTGTGGTCTCCAAGAATTCAATGCAGGCGAAGAAAGAAAGAAAGAAAGAAAGAAAGAAAGAAAAGAAACATTAGTTTATAAAGCACATTTCACAACTTCACTTTACAACCAATGAAGTACTTTTGAAGTGTAGTCACTGTTGTAATGTAGGGAAACATGGCAGTCAGGTCCCACACACAGCAATTAAATAAATGACCTGATCATCTGTTTTAGGTGTTGGTTGAGGGATAAGTATTGGCTAGGACACTGGGGGAATTCCCCTGCTCTTCTTCGAATAGTGCTATGGGATCTTTTCTGTCCACCTGAGAGGGTAGATGGGGCCTTGGTTTAACATCTCATCTGAAAGGCACCAATAGTGTAGCACTACCTCAGTAAAAAGGAAGAAAGATAGATTTGCATTTATCGAACTCAGGACGCCCCAAACCCCTTTACAGCCAATTAAGTAATTTTGAAGTCTACTCACTGTTGTAATGTAGGAAATGCGGCAGCCAATTTGTGCACAGCAAGGTCCCACAAACAGCAATGCGATAATGAGCAAATCACCTGTTTTAGATCTTCGTTAAGGGTAAATATTGTACAGGACACTGGAGAAAACTTCCTTGCTCTTCGAAATCGTGCTGTGGGATCTTTTACGTCCACCTGAGATGACACATTTGTGAAGGATCACACAGGAAGCAGTATAAGTGAAGCATCAGATTGCTGAAGCAAAGTGCAGCCTGTGTGTCAGTGTCCCCATTACGTCAAATAAAGGAAACAAAACAAACTATTTACTATTACCTTCCTTACTGGCAGAAATAGAACCTGAAAGGTCATCGACCTGAAACGTTAACTCTGTTTCTCTCTCCACAGATGCTGCCTGACCTGCTCAGTGTTTCCAGCATTTCCTATTTTTATACCAGAGAATCTTATAGCACAGAAGGAGGCCATTTGGCCCATCGTACCTTTGCCGGCTCTTTGAAAGAGCTGTCTAATTGTGTCCCACACCCCACCTTTTTCCCGAAAAACCCTGCAAATTAGTCCTCTCAAGTACATGTCCAATTACTTTTTGAAAGTTCCAATGGAACCTTTCAGGGCAGGCATTCCAGATTTCAACAACCCTCTGTGTGAAAATAATTCTCCTCATTTCCCCTCTGACAGTGCAGCACTCCTTCAGCACTGAATCCAGCACCCTGGGGTATGTGCTCAAGTCTCTGGAGTGGGGTTTGAAGCAGTATTTGCAGTTCAATCCCAGGGACAATAAACTAAACAAAAAACAGGGGTATTCATTACGCCATATTATAAAAAGGATATAGAGGCACTGGAGAGAGTAGAAAAAAGATTTACAGGGATGATACCAGAAATGCGAGGGAATACCTATCAGGAAAGGATGAACAGGCTGGGTCTCTTTTCTCATGAAAAGAGAAGGCTGAGGGGTGACCTAATAGAGGTCTTTAAAATTATGAAAGGTTTGTGGGGAATAGCAAAACTAGAGGCCATCAATATAAGATAGTCACCAAGAAATTAAATAAGGAATTCAGAAGGAACTTCTTTACCCAGAGAGTGGTGAGAATGTGGAACTCGCTATCACAGGGAGTGGTTGAAGCGAATAGTATAGATGCATTTAAGGAGAGGCTAGATAAGCATACGAGGGAGAAGGGAATAGAGGATTATACTGATAGATTTAGATGAGGAAAGACGGGAGGAGGCTCGACTGGAGCATAAACGCTGGCATGGACTGGTTGGGCTGAATGGCCTGTTTCTGTGCTGCATATCCTATGTAATCTTATGTAGTTCTTTCATCAATTATTTTAAATCTATAGCAACCTGCTTGCCAGAGGATACAGTTTTTCCCTACTTGCTCTATCAAAACCCCTCATAAGTTTGAATCCCTCTATTAGGTCTCCCCTTAACCTTCTTGGCTCTAAGGGAAACAATCCCAGCTTTGCCAATCTCTCCACATAACTGAAGGCCCTCAATCCTGGTACCATCCTGATAAACCTCCTCTGTACCCGCTCCAGGGCATTGACATCCTTCCTAATATGTGGTGTCCAGAATTGTACCAAAATACTCCAGCTCAGGCTCTGTAACAACAATAATTTTTGTTTTATTGTAAGATGAGTTTTAATATACACCAAACATTTTTTAACATTGTGTGTTAATATTTACCGTATGCATCTATTTACAAGTGAACCAAGCTATCATTAGTTGTGACCGTGTGACTCTCATGATGTAGAAATTGCAAACCGCCAAGAAGTCAAAATTAAAAGGACACCCACAACTTGAAAATAGACAAGACAACTTAGGAGAACTTTTCACATTTTCCAGACTTTCACCTTTGTATTTTCAGACTGAAACCAAAGCACCAAACAACAACAAAGGATTCAACTCCCATTTGCAACCATAAATAATGTGAACTTAGATTTCTTAGCTTACATGCTCTTGGGTTTCATTTATTTCAAAATGCTTGAAATGCTAATTTCCTGCAAGTAAAAATGTGGGCGGATATCAGAGTTAAATCTTCAGTGGAGAGAAAAAACATCACTGCCATCAGCCCACCTGCTTCCTACCTACCGTTTTTAATTGCATATGCACCAATATGCACAGATTTATATAATAATGAGAGCAGGAGCCTGAATGATAACAATCTGGTTAAAATCACTCATGGACAGATGAGACAATAGTGGGAGGAAGGGTAGGAGTTAGCTCATTTTGCCCTTCATTTGATGGTGACCGCCCCACAATATAAAAGAAACAGTCTCATCATTAGGAGGTGGCACTTGCATATGTCCAGCCCTGAATTTTGAGTTATGGTTCTGAGTATAAACAAGGTATGAAACCACACCTTACACCATCAACCATCCATTGGTCAAGTGCAACAAAATCTGGAAATGCAAAACATTTGGGAATGGAAAGACCTGGAGTCTGTTAGTGTACCACATGTTGCATCCTGCAGTGCTGAACAACTGGCTTCAACCCACAATCTCTATACAGTGAGCTCCCTGTCTTTGCTGGATGCAGCAAATGAGGTCCAGGTGCTTCCTTCCAGGACATTTTAGAACATCACTATTTTAACTTATGGTCGAATTGGTTAGCTGGATTAAGACAGTCAAATTTACACTTTCCAAAAGATATGGGAAAAGCGTCATTTTGTACCCTTCAGGTAAAAATCAGGGTTCAGACACCAAAAGAGTAATTACCCTAGAGAAATGAGTAATTACCCTAGTCAGAAACGAGAGAATTTATAATGGGAAACAAGGAAATGGCGGAGCAATTAAACAAATACTTTGGTTCTGTCTTCACGGAAGAGGACACAAATAACTTCTGAGAAATGCTAGGGAACCAAGGGTCTAGTGAGGAGGAGGAATGAAAGGAAATTAGTATTAGTAAAAAAATAATGCTGGAGAAATTAATGGACTGAAAGCCGATAAATCCCCAGGGCCTGATATATGGGCCAGAAATTCGGCTGTTGTCGGGTGAGTACGCGCTGTGTACTCACCCGTAAGGCCATCTGAAGTGCTGGTTTCCTGCATGCACTGCGCATGCGCGGGAAACCGGAACTTCCGTTCCCCTGAAGGGAGGGGTTCAGAAGTCGAACGCGTGCGCGGGAGAGGCTGCGCGCACTGCAGCGAACTTCAGTTTTTTTTCAGGTTTCTCCGGGAAGGTAAGTATGAAGAAGCTGTGCTTTTAAAAAGGAGGCACAAGGCCTGTTTTTAAAGGTAAGTGGTTAATTAATTACAATTTAAAAACATTTTCAACAGGTTTATCTTTTTTAGATACTTTAAAGAAAGGTAAGTTTATTTTTAGCACCGTTACAAAGTATAATTAATTTTTTCAAAAATTTAAATTTTTGTTTAAAGTAGTTAATTTATTTAACTTATAGTTATTTTAAAAATGTGATTTTTTTTTTCAATTTATTTGAAGTTTAAGTGTGGTTTTGGGGCCGATCTCTATTCATAGATTTGACAGGTCTTCCTGTCAAATCTATGAATGAAAATGCCCTGCTAGGATTGGCTCTCCATGGCCCACGTAATCCCAGGGGATGCTTCGAACTAACTGCGCCCCTGGGATACACAAGCACTGCACGCCGGCAGCTGGAGGAGGCCCAGGACCCGAAGTCCTTGTGGGCCCAAAGCACAACTGCAGGCAGCGGTAGGCAAGTACGCGCGTGATGCTTGCACCCGCAGGAAGTGTGAAAGCCGAATTTCTGGCCCAATCTGCATCCCAGAGTACTAAAAGAGGTAGCCATGGAAATAGTGGATGGATTGGTTGTCATCTTCCAAAATTCTATAGATTATGGAACAGTTCCTGTAGATTGGAGGGTGGCAAATGTAACCCCACTATTTAAAAAAGGAGGGAGAGAGAAAACAGGGAACTACAGACCGGTTAGCCTAACATCAGTAGTAGGGAAAATGCGAGAGTCTATTATAAAGGATGTGATAACAGGACACTTACAAAATATCAATGGGACTAGACAAAGTCAACATGGATTTATGAAAGGGAAATCGTGTTTACAAACCTACTGGAGTTCTTTGAGGATGTAACTGGTAGAATTGATAAGGGAGAACCAATGGATGTGGTGTATTTGGATTTTCAGAAGGCCTTTGATAAAGTCCCACATAAGAACTGCGTTCATTGAACATGCAACCTCTGTAGCTGGTCCAGGGCAGATTCCAAACCTCCTTCATTCTCGTGCAGTGAGGATTGTGATGGGTGTTCTTGGGATGGGTGATTGAGATCGAGATAAATGTGAGGTTTTACATTTTGGTAGGAAGAATAAGGAGGTCACTTATCACTTGGAGGGTGCGAGTCTAGGTTGGGTAGAGGAACAAAGGGATCTCAGAGTACAAATACATAAATCACTAAAAGTTGCAACACAGGTTAGAAAGGCCATAAAAAAAAGCAAACCAAGCACTAGGGTTTATTTCTAGAGGGACAGAATTGAAAAGTAGGGAAGTTATGCTAAACCTTTATCGAACCTTGGTCAGACCACACTTGGAGTACTGCGTACAGTTCTGGTCGCCATATTATAAAAAGGATATAAAGGCACTGGAGAGGATGCAGAGAAGATTTACAAGGATGATACCAGAAATGCGAGGGTATACATATCAGGAAAGGATGAACAGGCTGGGTCTCTTTCCTCTTGAAACAAGAAGGCTGAGAGGTGACCTAATAGAGGTCTTTAAAATTCTGAAAGGTTTTGATAGAGGAGATAGAGAGAGAATGTTTCCACTTGCGAGAAGAGCATAACTAGAGGCCATCAATATAAGATAGTCACCAAGAAATCCAAAAGGGAATTCAGAAGAAACTTCTTTACCCAGAGAGTGGTGAGAATGTGGAACTCGCTACCACAGGGATTGGTTGAAGTGAATAGTATGGATGCATTTAAGGGGAGGCTAGATCAGCATATGAGGGAGAAGGGAATAGAGGGTTATGCTGATGGATTTAGATGAGGAAAGGCGGGAGGAGGCTCGAGTGGAGCATAAACGCCGGCATGGACTGGTTGGGCCGAATGGCCTGTTTCTGTGCTGTATATCCTATGTAATCTTATAAAGTGAAAATGACCTCCAATGTAGAGAAAGTCATCTCCAAAGTATTGGAAACCACTCCAAAGTTGTAGAAACCACCTCCAAAGTTTTAGAAATCGCCTGTAAATTACTGAAAGCAAACTATCAGAACAAATGCTGTGAGCAAATGCCTTTCATTTAAGAACATAAGAAATAGAAGCAGGAGGAGGCCATTTGGCCCCTCGAGCCTGCTCCACCATTCAATAAGATCATGGCTGATCTTCTACCTCAACTCCACTTTCCTGCACTATCCCCATATCCCTTGATTCCCTTAATATCCAAAAATCTATCGATCTCTGTCTTGTCTCTTATACTCAAATCCTCTTGTAATGGAGGCCAACATACCATTTGCTTTCCTAATTGCTTGCTGGACCTGCATGTTAACTTTCAGTGATTTGTGTACAAGGACACCCAGGTCCCTCTGAACACCAACATTTCCCAATCTCTCACCATTTAAAAAATACTCTGCTTTTCTATTTTTCCTACCAAAGTGGATAACTTCACATTTCTCCCCATTATATTCCATTTGCCATGTTCTTGCCCACTCACTTAACCTGTCTATATCCCCTTGAAGCCTCTTTGCATCCTCCTCACAACTTACATTCCCACCTAGCTTTGAATCATCAACAAACTTGGATATATTACATTTGGTCTGCTCATCCAAATCATTGATATAGATTGTGAATAGCTGAGGCCCAAGCACTTAGACTTGTGGTACCCCACTATTTATAGCCTGCCAACCCAAAAATTACCCATTTGTTCCTACTGTCTGTTTTCTGTCCATTAACCAATTCTCAATCCATGCTAGTCAGCTGTGGCTCAGTGGGTAGCACACTCGCCCCTGAGTCAGAAGGTTGTGGGTTCACGTCCCATTCCAGGGACTTGAACACATAAAGCTAGGCTGACACTCTAGTGCAGTGCTGAGGGAGTGCTGCACTGTCAGAGGTGTGCCGTCTTTCGGACGAGATGTTAAACTGAGGGCCCGTCTGCTCTCTCAGGTGGACGTAAAAGATCCCAAGGTACTATTTCAAAGAAGAGCAGGTGAGTTATCCCCGGTGTCCTGGCCAATCTTTATCCCTCAATCAACAAAACAAAAGCAGATTATCTGGTCATTAACACATTGCTGTTTGTGGGAGCTTGCTGTGCGCAAATTGGCTGCCACGTTTCCCACATTACAACAGTGACTACACTCCAAAAGTACTTCATTGGCTGTAAAGTGCTTTGAGATGTCCGGTGGTCGTGAAAGGCAAGTCTTTCTTTTCTTTTAGTATGTTACCCCCAATCCTATGAGCCCTAATTTTGTTTAATAACCTCTTGTGTGGCACCTTATCGAAGGCCTTCTGAAAATCCAAATACACCACATCCACTGGTTCCCCCATATCTATTCTGGTAGTTACAACCTCAAAAACCTCAAACAGATCTGTCAAACACGATTTTCCTTTCATAAATCCATGTTGACTCTGCCCGAACCTATTATTATTTTCTCAGTGCTCTGTTACCACATCCTTAATAATAGATTCTAGCATTTTCCCTACTACTGATGTCAGGCTAACTGGTCTGTAGTCCCCCGTTTTCTCTCTCCCTCCTTTCTTAAATAGTGGGGTTACATTTGCTACCTTCCAATCTGCGGGAACCATTCTAGAATCTATGGAATTTTGGAAGATGACAACCAATGCATCCACTATCTCTACAGCCATCTTTTTCATAACCCTAGGATGTAGGCCGTCAGGTCTAGGGGATTTATCGGCTTTCAATCATGTTAATTTCTCCAGTAAAATGTTTTTACTGATACTAATTTCTTTCAGTTCCTCATTCTCGCTAGACCCTTGGTTCTCCACTATTTCCGGGAGATTTTTTGCGCCTTCTTCTGTGAAGACAGACACAAAGTATTTGTTTAATTTATCTGCCATTTTCTTATTCCCCATTATAATTTCTTCTGTCTCAGCTTGTAAGGGACCCACATTTACTTTCGCTAATCTTTTCCTTTTTACATACCTAAAGAAGCTTTTACAGTCTGTTTTTATGTCTCTCGCTAGTTTACTCTCATATTCTATTTTCCCTTTCTTTATCAATTTCTTGGTCCTCCTTTGCTGAATGCTGAAATTCTCCCAATCCTCAGGTTAACTGCTCTTTTTGTCAACATTATAAGCCTCTTCCTTTGATCTAATACTATCTTTAACTTCTCTTGTTAGCTACGGTTGGACCACTTTTCCTGTGGGGTTTTTGTGCCTTAAAGGAATGTATATTTGTTGTAAATGATGTATTAATTCTTTAAATACTAGCCATTGCTTGTCTACCATCATACCTTTTAATCCAGTTTCCCAATCTACCTTAGCCAACTCGCCCTCATACCTACATAATTTGCTTTGTTTAGATTTAAGACCCTAGTTTTACATTTAACTAAAACTCAATATAAAATTGTATCATATTATGGCCACTCTTCCTAAAGGCCCCTTACTGCAAGGTTATTAATTAACCCTTTCTCATTGCACAATACTAGATCTAAAATGGCCTGTTCCCTAGTTGGTTCCTCAACATACTGATCTAGAAAACTATCTTATACATTCCATGAATTTCTCCTCCACACTATTACTGCAAATTTGGTTTGCCCAGTCTATATGTAGATTAAAGTCCCCCATGATTACTGTATTACCCTTGTTAAATGCACCTCTAATTTCCTGATTTATACACTGCCCTACATTACAACTATTATTTGGGGCCTATAAACAACTCCCACTAATGTTTTCTGCCCCTTGCTGTTTCTTAGCTCCACCCAAACTGATTCTACTTCTTGATTTTCGGAGCTAAGATCCTTTCTCTTTACTGTCTTTATCCATCCTTTATTATCAGGACTACCCTCCCTCCTTTTCCATTTTACCTATCTCTTCTAAAAGTTAAGTATCCTGGAGTAGTTAGTTCCCAACCTTGGTCACTTTGCAACCACGTCTCCGTAATGGCTATTAGATCAAACCTATTAATTTCTATCTGTGCTATTAATTCATCTATTTTGTTGCAAATGCTTCGCGCATTCAGATACAGTGCCTTTAGCAAGGAAGCAGGTGTGTGGTCTCAGTTCTTATGCGATTTTTTGCCTGTCATTTGTTCATCCCCCTCAATTGCCACTGTGCTCTCGCCTTGCTTTCACTGGCGAGGTCTAGGAAGCCTGGGAAACCCCTGCACCCACAGTGAAATTTGAAAACCCCTGTTACAAAACCTGTTCACTACCTCTTAACTACCTCTTAATTGCTTTCAATTGGTAACCCACCTCTCCCAAGGGGGTTTCTCGCACGCTGCCGCATGCGCTCCAGTGAAATGCAAAAGTCGGCGGGTTGGAGCCGGCTTCCCGACACACTGTCAATTTCACCGCATTTATCCACCCATCCGCTCCCAATCCCACTCACTCTTTGATGTTAGAATTCCCCCCAAGGTTTCTAATTATAAAGGTAGCGAATGGCAGAGTAAGTCCTATGGTTATAATTATGGTTCTGTTCACTTCACCTACTTCCTTTGGCTTTATCTTTATAAATAGTCCACTTTTGATTGATAGATGATTATTACCTATTTGTACTCTGATAATAAGGGTTGTTATTTCTTCAGTCCCAGGTAGTATTAATTATTTTGAGTGCTTCTAGTAAAATCATTTTTCATACCTGAATGAAAGCCAAACTGTGACAGGTTTTGTTTTAAAATAATTACGTGTCACTTTTTTGTGAGTTAAGAGTGCTTTGTGATAAAAAATTCAGAAATTAATCAGCTTTAGCAGAAACTTTCTTCGAATTCTCTGTCTTCATAGGTCTTACATTCTTCTGTGCATTGTAGTTAAGGTTGAGTGAGATTTGGTAAAAAAATCCTGTCTTACAGACGATTTCAGATGAGGTGAGCTGTAACTATCCACAGATAAGTGGGCCTAGAAATTCGATAGCCTCCGAAAACAGGCATGGGGATCGCGATGTGATAGTAACCCACGCCCATTCGGAGGACAGCTGGCAGCATGTAAAATTCGTGCTGCCTGCTAATTAACATGATTGTAGCGTTCAGCCAAGCGCTGAATGCGCTACTGAGTATCTGAACGCTCAGCAAGGGGCCCAAGTTTTTGTGAGGCTAGCACCAATTAAATCTAGCCTCCACTACTTAAAAGCAGTCTGCACTTCTTAAAGGGGACGTGCCTTCTTTCTGCAACAGGTGGTGGATGTGATTGTGAAGGCTGGTTTAAGGAAAACAAGATTACGTAATGGCTCAACAGGCCAGAGAAAGGGTCCTGAGATTCCCAGATACAGCATTGGAGGTGTTGTTCCAGGAGGTCAACTCCAGGAGGGAGGTCCTCTTCCCACAGGAGGCCATGGGAGTGCAGTGAGAGCAGATAGCGAATGTGGTCAATGCTAGCAGTTTAGCCATGAGGACCTGGACTCAGTGCAGGAAGAGGTTTAATGACACGCATGGTCAACATCAATGACTTCATCTTCAAATGTCATCTCCCACCATCTGCACCACTAGCCTCACACATTGCTCAATGCATCTCACCCCCATCACTCACCTACCAACAATCTCTGCCAAACATGACTCATACCTCACATTCATAGCTTCACCCAACCCGCACACACTTACCACTGCTGCAAGACTCACACCCACATCTCACAGCACACACTTTCAGTTATTTAACCATGACAGGCATATTACCTAACACATTGCACCACACGCACTGACACACTTCCCTTTCTCTTGCAGGAAAAGGTGGCGCATAACCATAGATAGCAGAGCTTAACCAGCAGGGGACTGGCTCACCTGCATCAACTCATCCCCTTGGAGGAGACGGTGCTGGCCTTTCTTGGCAGGGGCATGGCTGAGAACCTTGGCCAGCGGCGGAGCTGGAGGAATTCAAGATGCCGGTATCCTCATATGTTACCCTCCTTCTCACATTCCACTTCCTCCTCATCCCACAATCTCTTCTGATTTACAATTTGCACATGGTGTAAGCATGCAGCTATTGCTTTCCCCCCCTCCCTTCACTACAACCCTACCCTTGCGCCTTTCTCATTTCAGGCACCCAAGAATTGCAGCCTGCCCTGCCAATGGTGGAATAACAAGAGGGAGGGGAGAGTCCAGAGGCAGAAGAAGAAACACCATCACTCGATTTCAGCCACCAGCTTAGATACTGGCACTCTGAGTACTTTAGAGGATGGGTTAGACGCGGGATCTGGTGAGACACCGGGCACGAGTGGTCTGCAGCCTGGGCAGGGGGAAAGGGTAGCACAGGTGCCAGCTCTCCAGAGGGTGAGGTCGCACATGAGTTCTGCTACACAGGACTAGATGAAGACCTCGATGGGGTGGCCTACAGAACAAAGTTAATGGGTATGCACAATGAAATGCTTGGTGCATTGGCAGGCCTGCCAGAAAGCCTGAATGCAATTTCAAGGAGCATGGACGAGTCCAGCTCCAGCCTTACATCGGGCTGTGGGCAGAGCTTGGAGCCCATCTTACCCAGCGTGAAAGGGCTGGGCAGAACCATTAATGCACTTGTGGACCCAACCATCATGCAGCGTCTGATGGCAAAGTCTCAGCTTCCATTGCAGCACAAGTAGAATCCACCCAATGTCTGAGAGCTTCAATGGAAGCTCAGACTTAATGTCATGCAAGCACAGACTGCTGCCATCATGGCTGGGTTTACCAGTGTGGAAAGGGGCTTGCAGGGTGTCAAAAGAGTCTAGCAGTCTGTACTCCAGCAGATTAATAGAATTGCTGAGGTGCCACCCCGGGGGAGTGGGAATGGATCCAAGGGGGCCGACCTTGCTGTTCTCTCTCAGGATGATAGCATTGGTGCTCCCACCACTGCCACTCCACCAGTGCCCTTTCTGTTGCCTGTCAGCCAGCCAGCCCAGACTGCTGCTGCCCATGCTGTGGTGGTGCAGTCTGAAGCCGGGACTACTAGGCCCAGAGCTACTCAAGATCATCCTCAAGGCCATCTGCAGTTTCCCCCCTGAAAATCAGCAGCCTTCCACCAGTCATGCTGCAGCCATTGGGATAACACTGTGTAACATCACTAGGATAGGAAAAGGCACACGCAAGACAGTCACTATGAGAATGCACAAGGGTGATTAGTTAAATATTTGATGTAATATTGGATGCTTATATGGATAAAGTTTGATTGGAAAGTTTGCTTTGTGGTGGCTTTTATTTCAGCATTGTGGCCAAGATGATGCTGTGTCGGTCAGTAACCTCACCAACCAAATAACTCTCGAAAGCTCCAAACAATTCCACAAACTTACATAGAGCCAGTAGAAATTAAAAAGCAAGTTACCTGAAAGTCGTTGATGATCCCTTTAAATAAATCCCTTGGTGGAGGGTCCTACCTGCTGCTGAACGCATGTTCAGCTGCACAAGGTTAGGAGAGGGCGTTAGTTCCAGCGATGACAACGCTGGTGTCAAATCAGCATTGCACGCTAATTGACATCACGATCTGCCTACTTGCCATACTTCTAGGACACGCTCCTAACGGTACCCTACCGCCCTCACCAAATGGCATCTGGTACAGCCCACACCAGAAGTGTGCGCATACTGCTCGGAAGACATTTTGATCCCAATTTCTAGGACCTAGTATCTTTCGACCTTTTGACAACACAGCGATTTAAACTCACTCCTCTAGTAGATAGGGACTTAAAAAAGTGATTTTTTTTTTCTGAATTATTTTTCCAGTTCTCAGTGTGGATTCCCAGTCTGAAGCTGGAATGAAATACAACTTTGCGCTAAACTAAAGGAATGTATAAGAAAAGGTCCACATGTTCCGTCACTAAAGAACTATGTTAATCAAGTGGAGCATGTGTTTCTCTATACTTGTATGGAAGACACAATGGGAAGCAACAGGATGTAATTTACTTCACAGGTGAAAATACCTTTGACCCATAACTAGCAAAATCACGAAAGGGATGAACTAAGCATCTCTGTTTATCCCAGGTAAACAATAATCACAGAGAGTATGTGATTCCATAAATGTGGGAAGGAGGCACACAATGAAGAACAGTAGGATGTAGTTCATGTCTCAAATGACAAAGATCTTTTAACACATATGCAGTAATATCATGAACGATATAAACTAACTCTTTCACCTTTACTTATTTTACCACAGATAAACCAGCACATTGCTCCATAATTTTGTTGCTCAAATGAACAAGTCCCTTTTATTCAAGTCTTTCTTCATATTTGTATTTCCTCATACCAGGCAGCATCCTCGTGAATTTCTATTGTACCCTCTCTAAAACCTCAGGGGGGAAAAAATTCAGTTGCTTTGCGCCTCCCGTTAGCACCTTATAGGGCGCTAATGGGCGCAAAGCAACTAGCGCCCGGGTGTGGCGATGTTTGCGCTGCTCGCGAAATTGACCAGACATTTTGCAGCGGCGCTAAACACTACCGCCATGATCTCCTGCACCCGCAGATCGTGACGTCAGTCGAGCGTGCAATGCCCCAGACCAGATATTGAGTGGCACACCCTGCCTTACCACCTGCTGCTAGCAACGACAGGTTGAGGGGAGCGTTTTGCAGTCAGGAAGGGACTGGGGGAGCGCTATTTAAAGGCAACCGGTTCCTGCCTTTTTTTTCGGCGACATTTTTGCACCACGCATTCTGAGTGAGAGAGACTTCTGGAGATATTCAACGCTGTGTTGAGGAGCTTTGGGTACTGAGCAGCACTTTGCAGGTTCATTTTGATTTGATCTTCCTGGCATCAATTTAGAAGAGACTATGGGGGCTGCACTCTGACATCTTTCCCTGGGCCTCTCCATTGTTCTTTCCAGCAGATTTGATGTACAGGTCTCTCCAGGCCGAGATTCAAGGCTGCAATGAGCAAGGTGTGGATGGAGAGCAAGATCAACCCTCCCCTTTAAGAACTGGCCAGCGCCAGTGTGTCTGTGTTCCATTGCTGACTGACATCACATGAGCTTCGCCAGTGCTCTGAGATAGCGCCTTAAGAGAGGTATGTAGCGCCTGATTTAGTGCTCCAATCACCTCCAGGGGCGATAGAAGCCAAGTTTGCAGTTGGAGGTGATAATTAGCGCCAGGCGCTAAACTTTGCGCACGGTCGATAATTGCGCCCCAAACGGGGCGATACCGAATTTCTCCCCCCAGTATTTTTCCTATAGCATGGAACCCAATATTGCACACAGTACACTAACTGAGGTCTGAATAAGATTTTATACAGGCTCATCATTACCTCTTGGCTTTTATATTCTATACCTCTTGTGGTAAAACATAGAATTCCATTAGCTTTCTTTTAACAATCTGAGGTGCTGCCCTTAATGCTGTGTGAACCTGTACCCCCAAATCCCTCTGCTCTTCCACAGCACCAAGCCTACTTTCATTCAGAGTATAATTACTGCCTATATTACCAAAATGTTTATTGTTACAGTTTTTGGGGAAAATACATTTCATTTACATGTTAATCACATTTTGTCTAGGTGTGTTATAAAAAAATATTCTGAGATTACACCATAAAATGCTGAAAACACTCAGCAGGTCGTGCAATATCTGTGGAGAAAGGAAAATGGTTCGGTTAAAGTTTCAGGTCAATGAGTCTTCCTCAGGGTTCTGACAAAGGGTCACTGACCTGAAACTTTAACCTCACAATTTTACTCTCTTGACAGATATTGCCTGACCTGCTGAGTGTTTCCAGCATTTTTTGTTTTATTTCAAATTTCAAGGATCTTCAGTCTTTTGCATTTTGTGAGAATACACTTTCCTTTAAGATTCCAACATTAAAAGTATTTATTTTTACAGATCTTTTCCATGAAACAAATGGTCAGAAAATCCCAAAATGTGACAATACTTATATATTGTCACATATCTATATATTTGTGTGACATTAAATGTATCATGACTAACCCAGATGTGGGAAGGTGTTTCCATTTATATACACATATTACTCCCCCATTGCTGAGTTATTATTCACAGGTGTCATATTTAAAATTACATTAAGTTTACATTATGATTTACAGCACAGGAAGAACACATTTTGATTGTAATTTACATGATATAATCAGCATATGATTGGTTATAAAGCTGGAGATGCCCTACATGGAACTGATTGTGCAGTCCCACAGTCTAGAAACAAGTCTGTTCTGTCTGTATCATAATTCTGTTTTCAAAGGCCTTTTGCAGTATTTTAAAAGGGTACATTTCTCAAGTACCTTTTTGTACAACATTATATGTTCATTTTGCTTTCAACAGAACCATGCATAAAAGTGGCATTCCAGAATCTCAATAATGTATATTTAAGGTGATGTATACACAGTACTTCACGTTGTGTGATTTATTGCACTCTGCACATATTGTTAAAAGATCCTGTGTGATGAAAATCATTTAAAATAAAATGCAGACATGGTAGGTTTTTTGAGCTAAAATGGATACTGTTGCCATAGAAATAGAATATATGAGTCAAAAACCACTCAATCAGAAATATGAAGAATATCTACCAGACCATCTATCCCAGCTCATACAGGAGGAAGAACACACCCAACCATGACCAGCGAAATCCTAAAGGCATTTAACGGCCTGATGGATTCCCCTCAGAATTCTACAAATCTGTTCTCTCAGATGAAAACCCTGGTGCTGAAGCTTTTCTACCAACTACTAGAGACTGAAAACCTCCCTGACACCTTCAAAGCTGACACATTAGCACAACCCTATCTTCTGTATCTCTTTCTAACCTGAATCCTTCTTCAATAGTAATTATAATAATGGTCCAAATCTAGGTCTCCAAATTAGACGAGGTGGCGTCCAGGCAAATGTACAAAGACCAAATAGACTTCACTCAGCAATACCACTCAGTAAAAAATAATAGACTATTCAATATGGTGCACCACACCAACAGTAAAATACACCTGACCTAATAGACACCCTGGATGCAGAAAAGTTGTCTGGCATCCTGATGTGGGATTTACTATTCCATTTGTACAAACAAAATGGCCTTCAGGGACAGAGTCAAGGAGAGGCTCAAAATTCTCGACTCATAGAGCTCATTCAGGAAAGGGATTCCTCCAGTCCCCTTCCTTTTTTCCATAGTAATAGAACCCCTGGCATTAACGATTGGAGCATAACTGTGAGAAAAGACAGGCACGAGAAAAAGCTATCCAGTCCATCAAACCTCATCCCTCTTAGTACATGCACTCTCCCGTCGTGACATTTTACTGCATTTTGCTTTTAGTTGTCTTGGGGAAGATACTGGCCACACAACAAGGGATCTTTGCAAGTCAGAGTAGCTGATGACTTGTGTATCAAGGCTGATTGTGCCAAGGTGCTCAGCCACAAGAAGGATAATGTTAACCACAAAGTCTCCCACTATATCTATGTCACTCGGGCAGATTCAATGGCAAATGGTGGTGACAAAGATTTTCTTGACTCTGCATCCAAAGTCATAACTAATCTGAAGCTAGCCAATGCGAGTTCTTCATCTACTAAACAGATTCCTGGTAAGGCACCATGAAGCCGGAGGCGGTAACAAGGGAGGGAGCGAAATAGAAAGTTATTGGGGATTCCATGATTAGAGGGATAGAAGTTATCCTTTACAGTCATGACCACGACCGAGACTCCAGGAGTGTTGCCTACCTAGTGCCAGGGTAAAGGATATCTCAAAACAACTGGAGAGGAACTTGGAAAGGGAGGGAGAAGATCCAGTTGTGTGGTCCATGTTGGGACCAATGACATAGCAAAGAACAAGGAAGAGGTCCTGCTAAGGGAGTATCAGGAGCTAGGAACTAAATTAAAAAGCAGCACCGCACAGCTGGTAATCTCTGGATTACTAGCGAGCCACATGCTAATTGGCATAGGGATAGATAGATCAGGAAGGTGAATGCATGGCTGAAAGACTGGTGTGGGAAGGAAGGGCTTCATTTCATGGGACACTGGCACCAGTACTGTGACAGGCTGCACCTGAACAGGAATGGGACCAATGTTCTAGTGGAAAGGATACATAGGGCTGTAGATAAGACTTTAAATGAGTTAGACGGGGGATGGAGTGGCGTGTGGGAGGGATTTGGTAGAAATAACAGTAGCCTGAAGATAAAAGAAATAGAAGCTGAGAGTAAAGGTCAGACCAAGGAAAGGAATAAGGATAACATAAACAGTCAGGGAATAAATAAAGTTATAGAACATAAGTGTAAAATAACTGTTAAAAATAAAGCGAGATGAATGATTAATGAAAACATATTGCCTGTGCAGATATGTGCACAGCATCCGAAACAAAGCGAGAGAACTAGAGGCAATAATTCATAGAAAGGAACCAGATGTAGTAGGGATAACTGAAACATGCATAAAGAACAGGATTGGCAGTTAAAAAAAGCACACCGCTGCATAATATTTGATCATGCACCAGCAACCAACCATTCTGGACAATACTTCAGGAGGAAATAAAAATGCCGGCCAGCCCTGCAGTGCTCTCAGATCCGATTCATGGCTGCTTGACCTACTTGACAGAGGCGGAAAATGCACATTGTGCTAATTAGCATAGTTTGCAGCAGAAGAAAATGTGCTCCTGTGCTGTGATGGAGCAAAACTGCTCTCCCAACAAAGCACCTGTGCCCATATTCCAGCTTTTTGAAGTGCATTTGAAGCCGGAAATAATTTATTCTGGAATGGTTTTATATATCTGTATTTTAAATATACACATATACATTATGCACTTCCTATCTGCAAAAAAATACTTTGTGTTATCACTTTTTTGTCACCCTTTTAGTGTTAACCTCAGTCATTATAAATTCTTATGTCCACATTTATAATGTAAGCTTGTTATTGATCACCAGGTGATGTTATGGAGTAATTTTATGAGCTTCCTCCCAGTTATTTTTTCACCCAGAGGGTGGTGGGGGTCTGGATCTCACTGCCTGAAAGGCTGGTAGAGGCAGAAACCCTCACTGCATTTAAAAAGTACTTGGATATGCACTTGAAGTGTCGTAACCTACAGGGCTACGGACCAAGAGCTGGAAAGTGGGATTAGGCTAGATAGCGTTTTTTGGTCAGCACAGACACGATGGGCCAAATGGCCTCTTTCTGTGCTGCAAATTTCTATGATTTTATGATTCTAGGTCACCACCTTATGTTTTTTTCCCCCAAAGTGAAATTTCTTGTCAGGTAAGTTAATTTTCATCTGATTTTTAATATTTTAAATTTGTTGCTTTTAGTTTTATGGCAAGTATCTCAGCTCCTGGTTGGGGCCGCACTCTGCCTCTCCTCCAACCCATTAGTCAATAACTCTACTTACATTTTTTAAATGTTGTGAAAGCCAACCAATTATTTAAATGTGCTTGGTTGCAAATAGCTTAAGGGCCAGAAATTCGAAAATGCAAAAACCTGCTGGTGCCACCGCAGGCCGGTGTTAATGGCCACCAAAAATGATGGCACTGGTAGGACCGGTAACATGGCGCTGGTGGCTAATTAACATTAGCCCAGCGCTAAACTCACAGTACAATGCCGTCCTGGTTGTATTCATCCCAGCAGGAGGCCCCAATGTAGCGTGGCCATAGTGTCATTGCAGCAAGAACAGCCTGCTCTGAAAGCGAGGCTGTCATTTCAGAAAGCAGTTCGGTCTCTGAAAGGGGAACTGCCTTCTGAAATAAAAAAAATAAAAATCATGTGAAAATAGGCAAGTTTTAGCCCTTACAGTTCACAGAATCCCCACAGTGCAGATAGAAGCCATTTCGGCCCATCGAGCCTGCACCGACACATATCCCACCCTATCCCCGTAACCCCACGTATTTAATCCCCCCTAACACTAAGGGTCAATTTATCATAGCCAAATCAACCTAACCCGCACATCTTTGGACTGTGGGAGGAAACCGAAGCACCCGGAGGAAACCCACGCAGACACGGGGAGAATGTGAAAACTCCACACAGACAGTCACCCGAGGCCGGATTCGAATCCTGGTCCCTGGCGCTGTGAGGCAACGGTGCTAACCACTATGCCACCGTGTTCAACTGCCTTCTGAAAAAAAATAACATTAAAAAGAATTCCAAATGGGAGTCTTCAGCTCTTAAAGTTGAATACCCTTCTGTACCGAAAAAAATTGGGAAAAGTGCTTCAGCACTAACACAAATGGCTCAGCAAGCCAGGGAAGGGGCACACAGGGTCTCACACGCAGCACTCCAGCTTTGTGCAGGGGTCTAACACTGCAAGAGAGGTCCTCTACCCACATGGGCAAGGAGGCTTTCCAGAAAGAAGGATGTGGGACCAGATCACCTAGGCCATCACTGCCAGCAGTGTCACCCTCATGACCTGGCTCAAGTTCACAAAGAAGCTTCATTACCTCAGACTACTGGTCAAGGTCAGTGAATGCATCTTCAAAAGCCATCTCCTACCAACTGCATCACTAGCCTCACACATTGCACAATCCACGACTCCACCCCCCCCGCCCCGCCCAATCGCTCACCTACCAACAATTTTTACCAAACACAAGTCACACCTCCAATTCCTAGCATCACCTCACCCCCTTGGAGGAGATGGTGCTTGCCATTCTTGGCCAGTGGTGGGGCTGAAACAATACAAGATGCTGGCAACCTCATATGATATCCTCCTTCTTGCATGCACCTCTTGCTTTCCTGCCCTCCATTCACCACAACTCCACCCTTGTGCCTTCCTCATTTCACACACCCAAGAAATGCAGCCTGCCCAGCCAATGGTTGACCAAGAATAGGGAGAGGAGAGTGAAGAAGAAGAAGAAACACTGTCACTTGATTTGACACTCCCAGCCATTAGCTCCTCAAGGTCGACCAGCAAAACCATCTACAGTGTCCCCCACTGAAAGTCAGCAGCCTTCCACCAGTCATGCTGCAGCCACTGGGGTAGCATTGTGTGACATCAGGAGGGTAGGCAAAGGCACACACAAGACAGTCACTAAGGAAATGCACAAGGATGATGAGTTGATTTCTTGATGTCATATTGGATGAATAGATGTAAAAGTTGGATTGGAAAGTTTGCTTTGTGGTGTCTTTTATTTCAGCATTGTGGCCAAGAGGACGCTGTGATGGTCAGTAACAGAGGGAAGGTAAGGTGTGGGACTAATGTTGAAAGGGGTATTGGGGTTGTGTTCACTGGTACCACAGGTGGATGATTCCATCCCGGATAGCCCGGCCAGAAGGGGCTGTCTGGGTTGCATCCTTCCTTCTGCTTCCTCCACTTCTGTTTCCTCCACTTCTGTTTCCTCCTCTTCTGCTTCCTCCTCTTCTGTTTCCTCCTCTTCTGCTTCCTCCACTTCTGTTTCCTCCTCTTCTGCTTCCTCCTCTTCTGCTTCCTCCACTTCTGCTTCCTCCTCTTCTGCTTCCTCCACTTCTGTTTCCTCCTCTTCTGCTTCCTCCTCTTCTGCTTCCTCCACTTCTGTTTCCTCCTCTTCTGCTTCCTCCTCTTCTGTTTCCTCCTCTTCTGCTTCCTCCTCTTCTGCTTCCTCCACTTCTGCTTCCTCCTCTTCTGCTTCCTCCACTTCTGTTTCCTCCTCTTCTGCTTCCTCCTCTTCTGTTTCCTCCTCTTCTGCTTCCTCCTCTTCTGTTTCCTCCTCTTCTGCATCTTCCTCTTCCCTCTGCGAGCAAATACTGTAAATCTGAAATAAAAGCATAAAATGCTGGAAATACTCAGCAGGTCAGGCAGCATCTCGACCTGAGACGTGAAACTCTGTTTCTCTCTCCTCGGATGCTGCCTGACTTGCTGAGTATTTCCAGCATTTTCTCAGAGGCCTTCCCTTATCATCCGAGGCTTTGCAAGCGTCCAGCAGCACTCCCTGCACAGTTAAAAAAACTTTTAACATGTATTGCACCAAGCCACTACTTCAATAAAATAAAAAAAGATCCTGTCCAAAAGCTTAAATGCAAACTTAACTGAGAGATGTGTGTGTCCCTTTACGAAGTGCTGACAGCATCTCTGTCAGTCTGCTGAATGCTTGCTTTTCAGAGCGAGCTTAAGACCAGCGCTGAACTCAGCGCTGAGTTCAAAGTTCGTATAGCTGACGCTAAGTTGGCATTGCACACCGACTGACGTCACGCTCTCTTCATTTACATCTCCAGGGCCAGCGCTGCTATCGGCAGCGCTAAGGCCCTCACCAAAATGGCGGCTGCCGCGTCCTGCTCCAGAAAAAGGCGCTGGAGTGGCGGGTGCCATCTTTCGCCATGATTCCAGCACTAATGGGTGGCGCTAAGGTAGAGATAGTCCAGGCCTATATATATTGAGCCCTATTAAACATTGGAACTGAATTCCTTTTAAAATTCAGTAGGTGCATTTTACAGTTTGTGAAACTGCAAACCACAACAAAAGTTGGGTGATAGAGGCTGAAAATATAAACTACCTCATGCCAATTTGCTGAAATGTGTGCGTGATGTTGCACCGTCCACTACTTACATTTGAAAAAAAAGCATTTTTACTCTTCCTCTCTTGAAATTTGTAGTCCTGCTGAGGTACAGTTCCACAGGCATGAGCTGCCACCCCCCAATTTATATACATGCCCATTCTTCATGATTGTTGGCAAACTATTCTACCATGGAGAGCATCATAGCTGAGCACCAGTCTATACTCACCCAACATCCACACACACGCACCTTCCAATAGGAGTCACTGGATAGTTAATAAAGATCTGGCTAGCTGATTTTCACATCTTTCCACTCTCTAGCCTACAGGCAATGATACCATTTATAGTGCCCCAATTACTGTCCTTGCTGAGATCAGCAAACTCAGCACAGCTCCGGGACGCAAACCCGAGACCTTCGGTGTGTCTTACCACCATTTACTCACTGGATTTTATGTTTTTATTTTGTGAGAGTAAGTCTCCCTCATGTTTCAATAATTCTTGCCCCTATCTCTGGTCTCCCTGCTGAAACTGCAGCTGTTAAGGTGGAATGGTGAGGTGTTCCCCCAGACCTCTGTCAGTCTTCAATGGAAACGAGAATTGGGAGAAGTCTTTAACCTGTGGCCAAGCCAATATTATGCATTTTATACTGTCCAAAGTCAAAATTATCCACTCATAATTTTAAGTTATATAAGCATTTAGTAATTTTATATCAACTTGTTTCAGAAATTTCTGTCCCATCATGTTCAAGGTCCTCATTTGTAAGGACATTTGTACCACTTCACAATTAGTCCCATGTCTCTTTAATTATGAAGTAAATTTAAGTGTCAGAGTCTACAAGAATAAAAAAGGCTGAGGAAGAGAACAATATGGATCCAAATGTTATCAGCTATACATGTAGTTTCTGTCGATCTGAAGCCAGAGCAGATGTCTAAGAAACTTTCAGATTGGGCTCTTTGCATTTTTTCCCTCAAACAACAGAACACATATGAACAATGTGAATGGGGGCTAGAAAAACGAGCATAATGCAGATCATTGGCAGTGGCAACTATGTATGGGATATGTGCTAATCCATGTGGATAACCTAAAGCCTTCCCTGAAAACTAGGGACACATTATTGAGAGTCAAAGGTGAAAAGCCAAGGCTGAAAAGAGAAAGATTAGGTAAATCACAAAGTAGTGATTAGGGAACCTGAGATAGAGATAGGCAAAACAGAGTCCGACAACCATCCCAGAATAATAGAACATATATCATAATATATGAAAAGTCAGCATTTTAGACCCAGTTTTTATTTGTCTGCATTTACAGCTTAGAATCAGCACCAATTTAAACTTCCCATATTCCTTGGAGGATGGCCCATGAGCCGCCATGGCTCAACTCTCTGCACCCATGCTGCTGCAATGCATGGCTTCCACACTTGGAGCAGATTTCACTCATGTCATTGAAACCATTGTTGGGGCTCCAACTAGCTTAGCAGGATAGTAGGAATTGCTCTTTCTCACTCATTACTAGCCCCTTCCTGAAAGCTAAGACGGTCTGGAAACAGCAGTGCATCCATTTAAAAAAAAGAGAAACTGGTTCTGTGTTTCTGCAATATGCAATCAAGTGGGATTGTTCGTATATCTAACATTGGACAGAAACCTTGCACCATCACCTGTCTTTATTATAGTCCTTCCTACAATATTGACACTTGGAACAGTGGAACTTGGCTCACAGATTGTTTGAAAGAATCTCAAGCTCTTCCTATCTTTGCAGGGTTGACATTTTGGAGGAAGGTGGTTTATTTTGACACAATCTTGTTTATTTTTGTTTTGAAAAAAAAACCTTATTGTTGTAGTGTATCTCCCTAATGGGTAAAAATAGACTGAAAATTCTAACTTTGACTTTTTTACAGACCTGTCAAGTTTCACTTGTTTCTGGTTTATAAACTTAACCTAGGTCAATGCTGCACTCTCTTATGGTTTGCAGTCTAACTCTCTTTTTCATCACAAATGATCAAAAAGCAGCAATGTCTCTTTTGATGCTGTCAGTGATGTGTTTAGGTGCCAGGCACAGTGAGGTTGGCATTTCACATGTTTTGTCAGTATTTGTCCATACGTGCAGATAAAAATCAATGTCAGCAAGTAGACTGATTAAAGCCTCCAGAATGGTATTTCATGGAGATTCAACAACAACTTTTAAGGTAGCAAAAGGTTCCAAGATGCTTCATAGGAGTGTTAACAAACAAAATTTGACACTGAGCTACGTAAGGAGATATTAGGAGAGATGACCAAAAGCTCGGTGAAAGAGGTAGATTTTAAGGAGTGTCTTAAAGGAGGAGAGAGAGCTAGAGAGGTGGAGAGGCTTACGGAGGGAATTCCAGAGTTAGAGCCTAGGCAGTTGAAGCCACAGTCACCAATAGTGGAGCAAAGAAAATCAGGGATTCGCAAGATACCAGATTGGAGGAGCATCGAGATCTGGGAATGTTGCAGGGCTAGAGGAGGTTAAAGAGTTGGGAGGGGGTGAGGCCATAAAAACAAGGATGAGAATTTTAAAATTGACGCGTTGCTGGACCTCTACCTCGACCACTACCTTCGTTGCCTCTGTGTTGTCAGTCTGCTTGTCTGACATCCAGTCCGAGCTGAGCCGTAATTTCCTCCAATTAAATATTGGGAAGAAAGAAGCCCTTGTCTTCAGCCCCCGCCACAAACACCATTCCCTCACCACCATTTCCATCCACCTCCCTGGCTAATGCCTTACGATGAATCAGATTGTTGCTGCAGTACATCTTGTAGATGGTCCACACTGCAGCCACGGTGTGCCGGTGAATGTTTAAGGTAGTGGATGGGGGGCCGATCAAGCAGGCTGCTTTGTCCTGGATGGTATTGAGCTTCTTGAGTGTTGTTGGAGCTGCACTCATCCAGGCAAGTGGAGAATATTCTATCAAACTCCTGACTTGTGCCTTGTAGATGGTGGAAAGGAGTCAGAAGGTGAGACACTTCCCACAGAATACCCAGCCTCTGACCTGCTCTTGTAGCTACAGTGTTTATGTGACTGGTCCAGTTAAGTTTCTGGTCAACGGTGACCCCCAGAATGTTGGTGATAGGCGATTCGGCGCTGGTAATGCCATTGAATGTCAAGGGGCAGTGGTTAGACTCTCTATTGTTGGAGATAGTCATTGCCTGCCACTTGTGTGGCACGAATGTTACTTGCTACTTATCAGCCCAAGCCTAAATGTCGTCCAGGTCTTGCTGCATGCGGGCCTGGGCCGCTTCATTATCTGAGGAGTTGTGAATTGAACTGAACACTGTGCAACCATCAGCAAACATCACTACGTCTGACCCTATGATGGAGGGAAGGCCATTGATGAAGCAGCTGAAGATGGTTGGGCCTAAGACACTGACCTGAGTAACTCCTGCAGTGATGTCCTGGGGCTGAAATGATTAGCCTCCAACAACCACAATCATCTTCCATTTTGCTAGGTATGACTCCAGTCAGTGGAGAGTTTCCCCCCCCGATTCCCATTGACTTTAATTTTACTAGGGCTCCTTGATGCCATGCTCGGTCAAATGCTGCCTTGATGTCTAGGGCAGTCACTCTCACCTCACCTCTGGAATTCAGCTCTTTTGTCCATGTTTGGACCAAAGCTGTAATGAGGCCTGGAGCTGAGTGGTCCTGGTGGAACCTGAACTGAGCGTTGGTGAGCAGGTTATTGTTGAGTAACTGCCACTTGATAGCACTGTCGACGACACCTTCCATCACTTTGCTGATGATTGAGAGTAGACTGATAGGGCGGTGATGTGGCGGATTGGATTTGTCCTACTTTTTGTGGACAGAACATACCTTGGCAGTTTTCCATTTTGTCGGGTCGATGCCAGTGTTGTAGCTCTACTGGAACAGCTTGGCTAGAGGTGTGGCTAGTTCTGGAGCACAAGTCTTCAGCACAACAGTCGGAATCCATAGCCTTTGTTGTACCAAGTGTGCTCAGCTGTTTTTTGATACCACGTGGAGTGAATTGAATTGGCTGACTTCTGCTTCTGTGATGGTGGGGACCAGAGGAGGAGGCTGAGATGGATCATCCACTAGGCACTTCTGGCTGAAGAGGGTTGCAAATGCTTCAGCCTTGTCTTGTACACTCATGTGCTGGGTCCCACCATCATTGAGGATGGGGATGTTCATGGAGCCTCCTCCTCCCGTTAGTTGTTTAATTGTCCACCACACTATTCATGACTGGATGTGACAGGACTGCAGAGCTTTGATCTGATCCGTTGGTTGTGGGATCGCTTAGCTCTGTCTATAGCATGCTGTTTCCGGTGTTTAGCATGCATATATTGGTTACAGATTTTGGTGAACTACAAGTCTGCTACTGCTGATGGCCCACAGTGCCTCATGGATGCCCAGTTTTGAGCTGCTAGATCTGTTCTGAATCTATCCCATTTAGCACAATGGTACTTTGTCTCCATAAGGATTGTGTGGTGGTCACTACTACCAATACTGTCATGGACAGAGGCATCTGTGACAGGTAGATTGGTGAGGACGAGGTCAAGTAGGTTTCTGCCTCGTGTTGGTTCTCTCACCACCTGCCGCAGTCCCAGTGCCAATTGTTGTCTAATTACGCTCCTGTGAAGTTCATTGGAACATTTTCCTACATTAAAGGTGCTAGATAAATGCAAGTTGTTGTTAAGATGTCTGTCAGTCTCCCCTGCACAGTTTAAGCACTACCTTCTTGGGACAGCTATGGATGAGCATAAATGCAGTCTTGCCAGCATCACCCATGTCTCAAGAACAGATGAAAATTCATGTCAGAAAAATTCCATGTCTATTTTATCTAATCTAATCTAGACACAAATGCTTCCCTTGTCGTGATATGATGCCTGCAAATAAGTTCATCAATTTTTGTATTATTACTGAACTTGGCAGAAATAATTAAAACTGAGTGGTTTGCTTGAGCTGACTGATTATCATAGTATTACTGGATTAGTTTTGAGAATTTCCTGGAAACTTTCGTGTCCAGATTAGATTATGCTGAAGTGGGGCATCTTGTGGCATGCCCCGTCAGTTTGTCGTGCACGTTTAGGTTTTAAAATTTTTTGCCCACAAAGTTGATGGAAGTACGAGCTGATAATGGTGCAATGAGGGCAACAGGGCATCTGGGATCTTGGTGAACAATGGGGCAAAGTATATCGCCTTAACCAGTGAGATTTTTAGCATTAAGAAATAAACAGAGGAAGGACTGAGAAGGAGGGTGAATTAGAGTGGGTGAATGCAATGTCAAATCAGGTACAAAAAGTGAAATTAAGAGAGGGAAAGAAATATTGGATTAAGAGGGAGATAAAAAAAGAGACAAAGGAAAAGTAAGAAGAAAAGTATTAAATATTAAATTTAAAATTTGACATTTTTAAAATCTCTGAAAACAATTCACAACCTGAAGGAATGAGATTCCTCACTTATAATTATTCAGTTTCTGGGCAAGAGAGGGGATTGGCAGTCATTAACAATTATCTCATCGTTAATAGGGTACTTACGCTGTTAATTACTAGACATAAACTTTCTGTGGCGAGTTTAATGACCAATTAATGTGCAAATGCAGCAACTTTATGAAAATGGAGCCGCACAAACTGGCCAGGAACTTGTGGTGATTCATAATTGACAGGGTATCGCTTCCTCGTTACAAGTGCATTAATAACGATGTGCATTGTTCAGACGCCATTATTTTTTCAGCAAACTCTGGCCCAAAGTGTTCCAAAATATTACTAAAGATGGAAGCTATTTGGTCCTGGAATGTGGCGATGCTGGCAAGACTGCATTTATGCTTATCCTTATTTGCCCTGAGAAAGTAAGGCTGGGTAAATAGTATATACTGCAGCTCCTTGGCGTTATACTCGATCAAATGCTGCCTTGATGGTGAGGGCAGCTAACCTTACCTTCCTGGCATTCAGCTCTCGTATCCATGTCTGGATCAAGGAAGTAATATGGTCTGGAACCAACTGGTTCTAGTGCAAGTTATTGGTGAGGAGGTGCTGCTTTACGACACTGTGGATAACTCCTTCTACTACGTTTGTGAAGAATGAGTTGGAGCTGGTAGTGCAGTATGGGCTGGGTTAGACTTATCCAACCTTTATTTGGATAAGACATACCTAAGCAATGTGTTACATTGTTGGGTAGATGTCAATGTCATATTTGCACTGGAACAGCTTGGCTGGGGAGGGGAGGGGCGAGATTTGCTTAAAGCTAGCCTGCTCCTTTTCAAGGCAGTGTGCAGCTCTGAAAGCTGAGCTGCCTGCCGCACATAACATTTAAAAAAAAATCCTTCAGAACTAGGCAATCTGCAGCAATGTTCCCTCTAATTATTTTTTCATGCACGGTCCCTTTAAATTTGCTGCGCGGTATCTCTTCCAGTGATAGGAGCTGGTGAGCAGCCTGCGCGTGACCACGTGATTGGTGCGCGACCGTGTGGACGCGCACCTTCGGAGGAACATTGGTCTGCAGTTCTTAAAGCTGAACTGCCTTCTGCACATAAAAAATGATAAAAGTGCTTCAGCACTAACACAAATGTCTCAACAGGCCAGGGAAAGAGCATCCAGGATCTCGGACACACCACTCCAGCTTTGTGCAGGGGGGTCAACATTGGTAGAGAGGCCCTCTGCCCACAGGGTGTCAGGAGACCCTCCAGAAAGAAGGATATGGGACCAAATTGCCGAGGCCATCACTGCCAGCAATGTCGCTCCAGTGCCCAAAGAAGTTTCATCACCTCAGACCACTGGTCAAGGTCAGTGAATGCATCTTCAAAAGCCACCTCCTACCAACTGCACCATTAGCCTCACACACTTCTCAATGCGCGACCCCCCCGCAACCCCCATCACTCACCTATCAACAATCTCTACCAAACATGAGGCACACCTCCCATTCCTAGCCTCACCTCACCCCCTTGGCAGAGACGGTGCTGGCCATTCATGGCAGGGGCATGGCTGAGCCCTTGGCCAGCGGCAGGCCTGAAACAATACAAGATGCCGGTATCCTCATGCATTGTCCTCTTTCTTGCATCCCAATTCCCCCTCATCCCACAATTTCTTCTGATTTACAACCTGTACATGGTGTAATCATGCACCTCTTGCTTTACCCCCTCCCCTCACCGCAACCCAACCCTTGTGCCTTCCTCATTTCAGACACCCAACAAATCCAGCCTGCCCAACCAATAGTTGGTCAAGAAGAGGGAGAGGAGCGTGAAGAAGAAGAAGAAGAAACATCGTCACTCGATTTCACTCTCCCATCTACCAGCTCTTCGAGATCGTCCTGCAAGGCCATCTGCAGTGTCCCCAACTGAAAGTCAGCAGCCTTCCACCAGCCATGCTGCAGCCACTGGGGTAGCACTGCGTGACATCAGTAGGATAGGCAAAGGCACATGCAAGATGGTCACTAAGGGAATGCATAAGGGTGATTAGTTGATTTTCTGATGTAATATCCGATGCATATGTGAATTAAGTTGGATTGGAAAGTTTGCTTTGTGGTGGCTTTTATTTCAGCATTGTGACCACAAGGACACCGTGATGGTCAGTAACAGAGGGAAGGTAAGGTGTGGGACAAATGTTGAAAGAGGAATTGGGGTTGTGGTCACTGGGACCACGGATGGATTATTCGATCCTGGATATCCCGGCCAGAAAGGGGCTGTCTGGGTTGCATCCTTCCTTCCGTTTCCTCATCTTCTGCTTTTTCCCCTACTGCTTCTTTCCTCTTCTACTTTTTCTTCTCCTGCTACCTCCATTTCTGCTTCCTCCTCCCTCTGTGAGCAGCTTTGCTGCCTCTGCTCCATCTCCATGTGATGCTGCAGCCCAAGAGGGACTGCAACTAGAGCCCCCAGGACTGTGAGCAAGTAGTGTTCTCAGACAAATTTCTTTTAACAGCCAAAGCCTTGCAAACGTCCAACAGCTCTCCCTGCGCACTTCAACAACTTTTTTAATGTATTGCACCAAGCCACTACTCCAATAAAATGTAAAAAAAAGTCCAAAAGCAAAAATCTAAACTTACCTGAAAGATGTTTGTGTCCCTTTAAGAAGCGCTGGCAACGTCTCTGTTATACTGCTGCATGCACATTCTTCCATGTGTGGTTTGGAGAGGGTGGTATCAAGAGTGGCGATGTCGAAAATCACAGATTGTACATCAATTCAGACATTGCACCCCGAGTGATGTCACGATCTGCATCATTTAAATGTGGGCGGCGAGCGCAGGCAACGGCAGCACTGCCGGGCTGCTCAAAATGTCGGTATTCCATGGCGGAAGTGGACGGAAGCGAGGCAGCTGCCATTTATTTGAGCAAAACTGACCTTAACGGCTGGCGATAAAGCTCCCAATTCCACAGCCATAGCCTTTGCACTGGTCCACTTCTTATTATCATGGAAACTGGCTTGTATGATGGTGAGGACTTTGGAAGGAGACTCAATAGGATCATCCAACTTTTGGTTGAAGATGTGAAGATGTCTGCAAACACTTGAGTCTTGTCTCTTGCACTCACTCTACCATAGTTGAAGATGGGGTTGTTCTTATCAGGCTGTTGTTTGACTAGTCTGTGGGACAGCTCTCGCAACCTGGGAGCCAGACGCTAGACATTAGCAATGAAGACTTTGCAGGGCTGGGCTGAGGTTGTCCTGATCTGATGCCCAGTTCAAGTGGAAGGCCCAGCGTTCCCTTCTCAAGTCAACTAGGGATGAGCATAAATGTAGTCTTGCCAGCATCACCCATATCCCAAGAAATGAAAAATCATTGCAAGAAGCTTCCATCTCTAAGTTATCTAATCTAATCTAGATACAAAAGCTACCTTTATCCTGATACGATGCCTGCAAATAAGTTCATCCAATTTTTGTCTTATTACTAAACTTTGTAGAAATTCTTTACAACTGAATGGTTTTCCTAAACCACACCAGAGGTCAACAAGAGTCAACCACAGTGTGGGACTGGAGTCACATGCAGGTCAGACCTGGAAGGGGTGGCAGGCTCCCTTTCCTGACCATTTGGGTTGTTTGCAAGAATACGGCATTTGCAGGTATCCCATACAGGAATTCTAGGTCTGTGGGTTTATTGGCCTAAGGTGACCACTTCTGCTATGGCAGCAGGTGGAGTTTATAAAACCATTTTATTTTAATCAAGCTGCCATGATGTCATTTTAACTCACATTCTCTGGATTATTGGTCCAGGCCAGTACACTACTGTACCCCACCTTCTGGGACTAAACAGTATTTATATTTATGAGCAATTAAAGTGGTACAATCTGCACTCTCCTCCTGCAGACATGCTCAGAATGATCACCCCCAATGTCCCCTGCATAAAAGAAAGATCAATAAGCACAGCTAGAGTGGCAGAAGAGAGAATCAATCTGCCACCGAAGCCCCCCTATTGCAAGGTGATCCAGCCCAGTATGCTGATCGGTGGCTTGACTGCTTAACAGAGCGAAATCTAATGACTCATCCCAAACTTCTCTCACACAATGTTACTGAAGCACAAAAAGTCTATCCCACACATTAAACCACATTTGGCAGTAAGATGTAAGCACACCGCAAGTTGACCTGACATGTGTTGAAAAGTCAAATAACTCAAAAATATACAGTCCATTCAGTGTCACTGTTATATATTCAGGTCTCCAGAATAATGTCACCAAATCAATAGCTTCAATTATGAAACCTCGTGGCAACGTTCCACCTTTGCAGAATTTCAACACTGCCCATCCAATTAATCAAATGACTCATTAAGACAGGATGTACATATTCTCTGTCAAGCATTGCATTGCACTTTGCTAAAACTAAAAAACTGCTCAAAAGTAGTCGACTTGCACAAACATTTGAAGTGGATCAGCATAATTTATGCACAAAAATAACTTCACAAATAGGCCAAAATTTGTTCTTTAGTTTGATGGAAACAACTGATCAGTTCAAAGTAATTCTACTTTTATCGAAAAGAAAGTACTGTATTATGATCTTGACCTCCATGATACAGTATCAATAAATAGTTGTTCCATCTGTTCTGAACTGCTAGCATACAGCATCTGTCTAAGGCTAGACAGCCATGTCCATGATCTTACTCCAGAGTTGTTGATCATGCTGTTGCTATTGCAAGTCTAATCGGGATTTCTGTCCCATTCTATAAATGAATGAGACATATGATCTTCACCGCACGGGAACAGCACCAACCGCTGTACATGGCCTTCTTTGATCTCACAAAGGCCTTCGACACTGTCAACAGTGAGGGGTTATGGAGTGTCCTCCTCAAATTCGGCTGCCCTCAAAAGTTTGTCGCCATCCTCTGCCTGCTTCACGACGACATGCAAGCCGTGATCCTGACCAACGGTTCCACCACAGACCCAATTCACGTACGGACCGGGGTCAAGCAAAGCTGTGTCATCGCACCAACGCTCTTATCGATCTTCCTTGCTGCAATGCTCCATCTCACCCTCAGTAAGTTCCCCGCTGGAGTGGAGCTAATTTACAGAACAAACGGGAAACTGTTCAACCTCCGTCGCCTCCAGTCCAGATCCAAAGCTGTCCCATCCTCTGTCGTTGAATTACAGTATGCAGACGACGCTTGCGTCTGCACTCACTCGGAGGTCGAACTCCAAACCATCGTCAACACCTTCACCGAAGCGTACGAGAGCATGGGCCTTACACTAAACATCCGTAAGACAAAGGTCCTCTACCAACCTGCCCCCGCCACACAGTACTGCCCCCCAATTATCAAAATCCACGACAAGGCCTTGGACAATGTGGACCACTTTCCATACCTCGGGAGCCTACTGTCAACAAGGGCAGACGTCGATGACGAAGTCCAACACCACCTTCAGTGTGCCAGTGCAGCCTTCGGTCACCTGAGGAAGAGAGTGTTTGAAGACCAGGACCTCAAACCCGGCACTAAGCTCATGGTCTACAGAGCAGCAGTGATACCCGCCTTGCTGTATGCCTCAGAGACATGACCATATACAGCAGGCACCTCAAAGCACTGGAGAGGTACCACCAACTCTGCCTCCGCAAGATCCTGCAAATCTATTGGCAGGATAGGCGCACCAACGTCAGTGTTCTCGCTCAGGCCAACATCCCCAGCATCGAAGCTTTGACCACGCTCGATCATCTCCGATGGACAGGTCACATCGTCCGCATGCCCGATACGAGACTCCCAATACAAGCGCTCTACTCGGAGCTCCAGCACGGCAAGAGAGCCCCAGGTGGGCAGAGGAAACACTTCAAGGACACCCTCAAAGCCTCCTTGAAAAAGTGCAACATCCCCACTGACACCTGGGAATCCCTGGCCCAAGACCGCACGAAGTGGAGGAGAAGCATCTGGGAAGGCGCCGAACACCTCGAGTCTCTTCGCCGGGAGCAAGCGGAAGCCAAGTGCAAACAGCGGAAGGAGTGCACGTCAACCCAAGCACCTCACCCATCCCTTCAACCACCGTCTGCCCCACCTGTGACAGAGACTGTAGGTCCTGCATTGGACTCATCAGTCACCTGAGAACTCATTTTGAATGCGGAAGCAAGTCATCCTCGGTTCCGCGGGACTGCCTAAGAAGGAGAAGGAATCGGGATTTCTGTCCCATTCTATAAATGAATGAGACATATTTCCCTTAGTCTAGCTTTTGGCCTTTCATTTCTCCCAGCAGGATTGTCTTGATTAGGTGGTCCGCTTCCCCTCTGAATGTTTGCCCAAAATGTATTTTTCTTTATCTTAGCGAGCATCTCATTTATGGCTTTACCCTTTCAACTAGCTGCTCCTTACTCTTATCTGTGATCATTGTATTTCCACACATCCCGATATAGTTTATGAAAGGAAGAGGACAATGGGGCTAATTTTTGATTATTTGGCAATGTTCTATGTATACCTTCAACAAGCAACTCCAACTCGCAATGACATTTTGCCCAAGGTCTGTTTTGAATAGAAGAATGAAAT
Source organism: Squalus acanthias (assembly GCA_030390025.1). Classification (NCBI taxonomy): domain Eukaryota; kingdom Metazoa; phylum Chordata; class Chondrichthyes; order Squaliformes; family Squalidae; genus Squalus; species Squalus acanthias. The sequence goes on from CM059432.1 coordinate 102,001,106, forward strand.
TGAAAACATTCAGGAATTGCAAAAGAAAGGCTCAAAAATTTCCCTATTTCAAAACCCTTTGCAACCTGGCCAAGATCTAATTTGAGATCAGTTCCTTGAGATTGTTTACCCTGCCAGCAGGAATGATTGCATCCAGAAATTAAATTACAAGTTGTGGTGAAAATATAGCAAATCTCAGGCATAAAGACAAATAAGAGGAATGAATTCAGGAAGAATGAATTTGCTTCATTACTTTAAATACAATGGCCGAAAAATATGTGTCCGCTACGAGAGTTGCCAGTGTCACCGCGGCCTCAGGTTAACGGGCGCTGAAAACGGACAAAGCGCTATAAGGGAAAAATCCACGCTGGGGGCTAAAGATTTTTAGCCCAGTGTTAACTTGCTATGTAACACCCTCCTGGTGGCGTTAGTGCAGGCATCGGAGACGAAGTTGCCGTCCAGAAGCGACGTTCGATCTTCCAACTGGATGCAAGGCAATGGAGTTTGCTAGGCATTGTGGGAAATTAAAAGGGCAATGGCTTCTGAACGAATAAAAATCATAGAAGAATCATAGAATGGTTACAGCACAGAAGGAGGCTATTCGGCCCATCGAGCCCATGCCAGCTCTCTGCAAGAGCATTTCAGCTAGTCCCACTCTCCCGCCCTTTCCCCATAGCCCTGCAATATATTTTTCCTTCAGGTCCTTATCCAATTCCCTTTTGAAAGCCGTGATTGAGTCTGCCTCCACCACCCTCTCAGGCAGTGCATTCCAGATCGTAACCACTCGCTGTGTAAAAAAGTTTTCCTCATGTCGCCTTTGGTTCTTCTGTCAATCACCTTAAATCTGTGTCCTCTGGTTCTCGACCCTTCCGCCAATGGGAACAGTTTCTCTCTAACTATTCTGGCTAGACCACTCATGATTTTGAACACCTCCATCAAATCTCCTATCAACCTTCTCTGCTCTAAGGAGAACAACCCCAGCTTCTCCCAGTCTATCCACGTAACTGAAGTCCCTCATCCCTGGAACCATTCTTGTAAATCTTTTCTGCACCCTCTCTAAGGCCTTCACATCCTTCCTAAAGTGCAGTGTCCAGAATTGGACACAATGCTCCAGTTGAGGTCGGAACAGTGTTTTATAAAGGTTCATCATAACTTCCTTGCTTTTGTACTCTGCCTCTATTAATGAAGTCATGATGCGGAGATGCCGGTGTTGGACTGGGGTGGACAAAATTGAGAGGTCGCACAACACCAGGTTATAGTCCAACAGTTTTATTTGAAATCACAAGCTTTCGGAACTATCGCTCCTTCCTCAGGTGAAGTAAATTGGATACAGAATCGTCAGAGCATATATAGATGGAAAAAAAAGGATGTGTACTTTACAATTGCAGACCAATAAATTAAATCATCCTGACTATCTGCCGAGGTGTGATGCTCCACTTCTCCAGCTTCCACCCTAACCATGTTAAAGAAGCCATCCCCTATGGACAAGCCCTGCGAATACACAGGATCTGCTCAGACGAGGAGGAACGCGATGGACACCTACGGACGCTGAAAAACGCCCTCGTAAGAACGGGATATGACGCTCGACTCATCGATCGACAGTTCCGACGGGCCACAGCGAAAAATCGCATAGACCTCCTCAGAAGGCAAACACGGGACACAACCAACAGGGTACCCTACGTCGTCCAGTACTTCCCCGGAGCGGAGAAACTACGACATGTTCTTCGCAGCCTTCAACATGTCATCGATGACGACAAACACCTCGCTAAGGCCATCCCCACGCCTCCACTACTTGCCTTCAAACAGCCGCCTAACCTCAGAAGTACCATCGTTCGCAGCAAATTACCCAGCTTTCAGGATAACAGCGACCACGACACCACACAACCCTGCCATGGCAAACTCTGCAAGACATGCCAGATCATCAACACAGATACCACCATCACACGTGAGGACACTACCCACCAGGTACATGGTACATACTCATGTGACTCGGCCAACGTTGTCTACCTCATACGTTGCAGGAAAGAATGCACCGCGGCATGGTACATCGGCGAGACCATGCAGACACTGAGACAACGTATGAACGAGCACCGCGCAACAATCGCCAGGCAGGATTGTTACCTCCCAGTCGGGGAACACTTCAGCAGTCAAGGACATTCAGCCTCGGATCTGCGGGTAAGCGTTCTCCAAGGCAACCTTAGAAACACACGACAACGCAAAATCATCGAGCAGAAACTGATAGCCAAGTTCTGCACTCATGAAGACGGTCTCAATCGGGATCTTGGGTTTATGTCACGATACATGACGTGATCCGGACTCGAGTCGTCGTTAGCTTGTTCACAGATGTGATTCCCAGTAAAAAAGTAAAAATTTTCCCAGTAAAAAAGTAAATTTTTTTTTTTTAAAGCTTTTCGTTTTACATACAGACGGCAGCTTTTGACACGTTAGAACCCCTGCGACTTCACCTCATTGTCTCAGTTGTATCTTGCTATGTCTTTTGATGTGGTACCTTCCTGGCTGACTTAATTAACTTTATCACACCTCGGCAGATAGTCAGGATGATTTAATTTATTGGTCTGCAATTGTAAAGTACACATCCTTTTTTTTCCATCTATATATGCTCTGACGATTCTGTATCCAATTTACTTCACCTGAGGAAGGAGCGATAGTTCCGAAAGCTTGTGATTTCAAATAAAACTGTTGGACTATAACCTGGTGTTGTGCGACCTCTCAATTCTATTTATGAAGCCCAGGATCCCGAATGCTTTTTTAATCGCTTTCTCAACCTGCCCTGCCACCTTCAACGATTTGTGCACATATACCCACAAGTCTCTCTGTTCATGCACCCCCTAATAAAAATGAAATGGAAAAAATGCAGTTTTCAGCTGTTACTGCCTTTAAAAAAATTAGCATTAAAAAGAAGGCCCAAATGGGAGTCTTCAGCTCTTAAAGCTCAATTCCCTTCCGAACCTCAAAAAATGGGAAAAGTGCTTCAGCACTAACACAAATGGCTCAGCAAGCCAGGGAAGGGGCACCCAGGGTCTTGCACACAACACTCCAGCTTTGTGCAGGGGGTCAACACCGCATGAGAGGCCCTCTACCCACAGGGGCCAGGAGGCCCTCCAGAATGAACAATGTGGGACCACATCACTAAGGCTGTCACTGCCAGCAGTGTCGCCCCCACAACCTGCCTCCAGTGACCAAAGAAGCTTCATGACCTCAGACCACTGGTCAAGGGCAGTGAATGCATCTTCAAAAGCCGTTTCCTACTAACTGCACCACTAGCCTCACACACTGCTCAATGCACAACTCTCCCCCACAATCACTCACCTACCAACAATCTTTACCAATCACAAGGCACACCTCCCATTCCTAGCCTCATCTCAATCCCTTGGAGGAGATGCTGCAGGCCATTCCGAGCAGGGGCATGGTTGAACCCTTGGCCAGCGGCGGGGCAGAAAAGTTACAAGATACTGGTATCCTCATACGTTATCCTCCTTCTGTCATGCACCTCTTGCTTTCCTGCTCTCCCCTCACCACAACTCCACCCTTGTGCCTTCCTCATTTCACACACCCAAGAAATGCAGACTGTGGTTGGCCAAGAAGAGGGAGAGGAGATCGAAGAAGAAGAAGAAACACCGTCACTGATTTCACACTCCCAGCCACCAGCTCCTCAAGGTCGACCAGCAAGGCCATTTGCAGTGTCCCCTACTGAAAGTCAACAGCCTTCCATCAGCCATGCTGCAGCCACTGGGGTAGCACTGCGTGACATCAGTAGGATAGGCACACACAAGACAGTCAATAACAGAATACATAAGGGTGATGAGCTGATTTCTTGATGTCATATCAGATGGATAGATGTATAAAGTTGGATTGAAAAGTTTGCTTTGTGGTGGCATTTATTTCAGCATCGTGGTGAAGAAGACGCTGTGATGGTCAGTAACAGAAGGAAGGAAAGGTATGGGACAAATTTTGAAAGGGGAATTGAGGTTGTGGTCACTGGTACCGCAGGCAGATGATTCCATCCCAGATATCCCAGCCAGAAAGGGGCTGTCTGGGTTGCAACCTTTCTTTTGTTTCTTCCTCTTCTGTGTCTTCCTCTTCCCTCTGCGAGTGGATGCTGTAAATCTGAAATGACAGCATAAAATGCTGGAAATACTCAGCAGGTCAGGCAGCATCTCCACCTGAGACGTGAACTCTGTTTCTCTCTCCACGGATGTTGTCTGACCTGCTGAGTATTTGCAGCATTTTCAGTCTTCTCAGAAGCCTTCCTTTACCATCTGAGGCCTTGCAAGTATCCAGCAGCACTCCCTGCACACTTAAGAAACTTTTAACATCTATTGCAGCAATACTTCAATAAAATCAAAAAAACTCAGTCCAAAAGCTTAAATGCAAACTTACCTGAAAGATGTGTGTGTCCCTTTAAGAGGTGCTGACAGCACCTCTGTCAGTCTTTTGCATGCCAGGTTTACATGGCGAGCCTAGGACCCAGCGCTGAACTCAGTGGTGATGTTAAGTCGGCGTGAAGTCACCTCTCCCTCATCTTAATTTGCAGGGTAATGGATCTTACCGGCAGCACTGCTGGGTCTAGGAAAAGGGAGGACGCCGCAGGACCCGCCACCAGCTGGCGAAAGAGCGGCAGCTGCCCTCTTTTTGCTATTTTTTTGCCGGTAGCGGGTGGTGTAAAGTCCCCAAATTTTTAGCCCAATTTTTTTCTGTTTGCCTATTGATTACTCTTTATAAGTAAGATGCAATAGATGATCTAATTTCAGTTGAATTTATCTGCTCTCAAGTTATTGGAATTTTCCCATTCTTGAGAACATACTTGGTCCTATAATATGATTGTATTATATAGTAAACATAAATCTTGACAAATGTTTTACCAATTTGCTAAGGAGGACTAGATTAGTTTGCCTTTGACATAAACACAAGATAATGGGAGCAGCCAAATGGACCACAGTGATCTTTTCTGATCCTGTACATTGCTATGTTCCCAATGATTGACAGCAGGACATAAACAACTTCGACGGAAGCATGATTTACCAAAAAAAAATCTCAATGACACTATGGGCTATCTCACTTCACTGAATACACTATTGCTGTGTCTTACTAATAACGCACATTACGTAGAATGTGGGAACACATCAATACATCCTGGGATGCACAACCTAATTATCTGAACCAATGTGCACTGCACAACTGCAGAAATTGATCAGATAGAAACCATGCAGAGAAAAACTGCAGTCAAGATAGCAGGAGACAGATACCAAGAAAAGAACTGGAGTGAAAGACCAGTGCCATAGAAAAATAGAAGATAGAAGAAGCAAAGTTAGAGAATGGAAAAAAAAACTGAAAGGTGAGCGGAAAAAATGTGAGGTAATTGAGAAAAAAAGCTTTTGTTAATCTAACGATGATGCTTTTTAACGTGGTCAGAATATCAATTATTTTTAACTTAATATTCTGTTACCAGGAATGATTGTACCTCACCAAAGTGAACAAGTGATCAAAAACCAAATGAGGCCATGACTATCATAATCTGGTGGTGCTTGAAATGTAGTTTCATCTGAAAAATGACTCTCTGCAAAAGACCCACTGCTTTCCATTCCATATGTTCTATGGACCAGCCATGCTGCTACTGCTTTTATTCATTTTTTCTTCAATTATGTCTACAATTTTATGCCATTGATTCACGTCCTCTCTGAAATGGACGGAAGTTGCAATCTTGGGACCTTTAAGAGCCCATAACAACATAAGAAAGTAGGTGGACCATCTTCCCATTGTCACAGTGATGAAACCTAATTGTTGTTTACCCAATTCCTATTAACAGGTTTCTTGCAGTATTTCTATATTTTATACAAAATGGGTAACAGTCATCAAAGGAATAGTAAAAACTGAAATTACAAACGTGGTCATTTGTTCCACAAATAAACAATTACTAATTACAAATACTATCTATATTAAAAATAATTGCATACATTCCAGCATGTTTTTGTCATAATTTATCTGTAATAAATTCCTATGTCCACATTGATAATGGAAATGGCCACTGTAACCTTGTCACACTGTAATTACACCTCGCTGCCTGTGGTGGTTCTGTAGTACCTCAGTTTGCATCTGCAGAGAAACCCCTAGGTTGGGAATTTTCTTGGACCTTCTCCTGCTCTGCCACACGTAAACAGGATTTCTGCCAAAGTTATAGCAGTGGAGTGGGAGAAACCCAGAGGATATATGAAACCCTAGGCTCCAACCAACTAGGCTTCTTTGCCTTCTAAATTGCCAGTACAAACATACGAAAACGTTGAACAGAAAAGACCAGCTGGTCCATCTAGCCTGTCCCAAAAAGTCTTATACATCATGAGGGATATATTCTCGGAAGAATGAGAGGTAATCTCATTGAAACGTATAAAATTCTTAGAGGCTTGACAGGGTAAAAGATGAGAGGCTGTTTCCCCTGGCTGGAGAGTCTAGAACTAGGGGTCATTGTCTCAGGATAAGGTGTTGGCCATTTAGGACTGAGATGAGGAGAAATTTCTTCACTCAGAGGGTTGTGAATCTTTGGAATTCGCTAACCCCGAGGAATGTGGAGGCTCAGCCGTTGAGTATATTCAAGACTGAGATCATTAGATTTTTGGGCACTAAGGGAATCAAGGGATATGAGAAAGAGCGAGAAAGTGGATGGAGTTCATGTAAAAGTCCAGCCATGATCTTGTTGAATGGCAGAGCAGGCTGAAGAGGTCATATGGCCTACTCCTGCTCCTATTTCTTTTGTTCTTATGATACAGATACTCCCTACCCACCCGGAGCCATGTAATCTCCTAGGAGAGCTGAAAAACAGATTAAAAATCTAAACCAATTGGGGGAAAAAAGCAGGAAACTTCCTCTCTTTGAGCGATCAAAAATAGTCCAGGAGAACACATAGACCCTGATTTATATTACAGGGCACCCACCTCCTGGACAAGGTGATCTCCACCCCAGCCAGAAACAGGTAAAGCTCCCTCTTGAAGGTATCCCGTGAATGAGCATTCACTGCATGAACCAGCATCCTGTTCCACAGGTCCACTATTCTCTAGGAAAAGAAGAACCGCCTAAGATCCAACCTAGCTTTGCCCTTACATAACTTGTAAATGTGATCCCTGGTCTTCATAAACACAATCTAGTCCCTTCATTACTTTATAAACCTCAATTAAATGGCCCCAGATTCTATGGTTCTCTAAAATATACAGACCCATCGCTTTAAGACTATCTGAGTAGCTTATATTTTTGAAAATGGGAATTAATCTTGTAAAAGTTTTACTATTTAACTGTAAGCAATCAAAGCATTAAATAAAAGTAAGGACAGAATGTATGACTTTAAAACGGGGCATGAATTTTTTCTGCACACTCTGGTCCAATTATTCTCCACTTCATTTGAAGACTACACTTGAACTGGACTCACACCACCACAAGAGATTGACTAGTATAAATAATTACTTTTCAACAAATACATTCATGTTTTTCACTGTTTTTGTCTTCTAAGACAGTACAACAGAATGTTTGAAATGGCCAGAAGGTGCTGCTGTAAGGCAGTGGTTCTACACCCAACCATCTTCAGCTGCTTCATCAATGGCCTTCCCTCCATCATAAGGTCAAAAGTGGAGATGTTCACTGATGATTGCACAGTATTTGCAACTCCTCTGATAATGAAGCAGTCCTTGCCCGCATGCAGCAAGCCCTGGACAATATTTAGGCTTGGGCTGATAAGTGGCAAATAACATTCGCGCCACAGAAATGCCAGGCAATGACTATCTCCAACAACATCGAGTCTAACCACCTCCCCTTGACATTCAACGGCATTACCATCACCGAATCCCCCACCATCAATGTCTTGGGGCTCACCATTGACCAGAAACTTAACTAGACCAGCCACCTAAAGACAGTGACTACAAGAGCTGGGTATTCTGCAGCAAGTGTCTCACCTCCTGACTCCCTAAAGCCTTTCCACCATCTACAAGGCATAAGTCAAGAATGTGATGGAATATTCTCCACTTGCCTGGATGAGTGCAGCTCACACAATACTCAAGAAGCTCAACACCATCCAGGACAAAGCAACCAACTTGATTGGCACCCATCCACCACCTTAAACATTCACTCCCTCCACCATCAGCACATTGTGGCTGCTGTGTGATCCATCTACAAGATGCACTGCAGCAACTCGTCAAGGCTTCTTCGACAGCACCTCCCAAACCCACGACCTCTACCACCTGGAAGGACAAGGGCAGCAGGCGCATGGGAACACCATCACCTGCAAGTTCCCCTCCAAGTCACATACTATCCTGACTTGGAAATTCCTTCATCGTCGCTGGGTCAAAATCCTGGAACTCCCTCCCTAACTGCACTGTGGGAGTACCTTCACCACACGGAGTGCAGCGGTTCAAGTAGGCGGCTCACCGCCACCTTCTCAAGGGCAATTAGGGATGGGTAATAAATGCTGGCCTTGCCAGCGACGCCCAGATCCCATGAATGAATACAAAAAGACTGATGACCTCATAAGTTAATTTAGACCAAATTTATTTTTTGGTTCTGAAATCCCTGTAATACGCATGTTGGTGTCTCACATCACAAACTGCAAAGTATGTACGGTGTAGCCCAACTCCAGAAGATTGCAAAATATATATAACAGTGACCTGGGATACAAACTGCAAAGTTGAATCACAAGGTCAGATTTGCTGCTTTTCTGAAGCAGAATTGGAGCAGCAAGTCCATCACTGTCAAAGGAAGACCTATACCTATACATGCAACTTAAAATATTACAAACCTTGGTCAGTCGTGTATTTTTACAAAGTCTCAAGAAGCAAATTCAAAAGTAGAATCATAGAATCATAGAATGGTTACAGCACAGAAGGAGGCCATTCAGCCCATCGAGCCCGTGCCGGCTCTCTGCAAGAGCACTTCAGCTAGTCCTATTCCCCTGCCCTTTACCCGTAACCCTGCAAATTTCTTTCCTTCAGGTTACTGAGCCAATTCCATTTTGAAAGCCATGATTGAGTCTGCCTCCACCACCCTTTCAGGCAGTACATTCCAGATCCTAACCAATCACTGCGTAAAAATGTTTTTCCTCATGTCGCCTTTGGTCCTTTTGCCAATCACCTTAAATCTGTGTCCTCTGGGTCTCGACCCTTCCGCCAATGGGAATAGTTTCCCTCTATATACTCTGTCTAGACTCCTCATGATTTTGAATAACTCTATCAAATCTCCTCTCAACCTTCTCTGCTCTAAGGAGAACAACCCCAGCTGCTCTAGTCTATCCACGTAACTGAAGTCCCTCATCCCTGGAAACATTCTCATAAATCTTTTCTGCACCGTCTCTAAGGCCTTCACATCCTTCCTAAAGTGCGGTGCCCAGAATTGGACACAATACTCCAGTTGAGGCCGAACCAGTGTTTGATAAAGGTTCATCATAACTTCCTTGCTTTTGTACTCTATGGGGGCGATTTTCCCACTGGAAGCAAGACGGAGGCATGTCTCTTCATCTCCTCCTTTGTTCCTTTATCCCCTCCCCCTTTTCCCAGCTTTACCCTGGCCTTAAATCTATTTGATTTCCAGCTCTTCCCAGTTCTGATGAAAGGTCATCGACCTGAAACGTCAACTCTCTTTCTCTCTCCACGGATGCTGCCTGGCCTGCTGAGTTTTTCCAGCGTTTTCTGTTGTTATTTCGGATTTCCAGCATCTGCAGTATTTTGCTATCGTTTCAGTTTGGGTGGGTTTGAAACTCGCCTGCACTGATAGGTTTCAAAAATTTGCGATTTTCCCATGATTGGCCACTTAATTTCAGGGGTGTGGGATGCCCTTGGTCAATTAGTGTTTTGGGACTGAAACTCGCCTCTGTTGACAGCACTTTTCCAGCCTGATTTTATGACTTCTTGCTCCCTTGGCTCATTCCAAAGCATTTCTGCATCTCCAGCACCACATCCAACATCTTTTGAGAAACCAATGTCCAATTCCAAGGCAAGGGCCTACCCGAGGCTCTTGGATGAGGCGCTGCAAATGTTGTTGGAGGGGGTGACAGCTAGTATGGAGGTGCTCTTCCACTCATCTTGGAGGAAGGGGCCTGCCAAAGAAACCAAGGCTGTGTGGGTACAGCTGGCAAGGAATATAACCTCCAGATCTGTGTGCAGATTGGGAGACTGTTTCTGTGTATTGATGAAATGCCATCCCTGTTGGAAAGCATTAAAATGATTTGAAGCCAAAATGTTGGCGTTATGCCATTTGTTCATTCGCCTTAGGCAGCGCCACATTGTGGGCACCGCCACACTTGCATTGTCAGGTTGGTGGCCAGAGTGAAAGGAGGCCAGAGAGTCATATCCATTGTCAATAATGTCCTAGGATGGAGCCAAGGACATGTGTCAACTTGGGCAACCTATGCAAATCTGGCCATGATAAGTTCATCCCTTGCATCCCGGGCAGCCATGTGCTTGCGTGCTGCTGCTGCCGCTGGTCGATACACCGGCGCGCTGACCTCCTCCTCCTCCTCCTCCAGATCCTCCTCCTCCTCATCCTCATCTTAGGTCGATGCAGAAAGAAAATGAATGGTTCCCATGCTGCTTGCAGATGCCTCCTCTGGGGAAGCGCTCATTGCAAGCGGGGAGAGGGTCTTCCAAGGAGGTCCCACAGTTGATGGAGTCAAGCTGCAGCACCTCCGACTTCGGAAGGCCTTCTAAAAGTGCTCAGAGACCTTTTAAAACCAAGGTCTGGCACCTGCAAGTAATCCTTGCTGCAATAAACGATGTCTTGTTAGACCTGCAGCAGTGAGGAGGCCACCCACGAGTCAACCCGCCAGGTTTACCTGGCGTGTGTTCAGGAGGCGCGTGGAGCACGCCGAAATGCTCGAAATATCAGGAGGGCCTCTCAAAATAGGCTTAGAGAGGCCCTCAGCGAGCATTTAAGGAGGTTAAATAGCGCAATGGCCAGCTGGAGGCAGAAGCATTTCCCGACCTCCAAAACCAGCACCGGCAAAATCCCGCGGAGGCGGGTTGGAGGCGGGTTCCAAACCCGACCTCTTTGAATCTGATTTTCCCGTCTTTCCCGCCTCCAAACCCGCCTCCTCCGATGTCAGAAAATCACCCCCCATGCCTCTATTTATGAAGCCCAGGATCCTGTATGCTTTTTTAACCACTTTCTCAACCTGCCCTGCCACCTTCAATGATTTGTGCACATATACCCCCAGGTCTCTCTGTTCATGCACACCCTTTAGGATTCTACCCTTTAGTTTATATTGCCTCTCCTCGTTCCTACCAAAATGTATCACTTCGCACTTTTCTGTGTTAAATTTCATCTGCCATGTGTCCGCCCATTTCACCAACCTGTCTATGTCTTCTTGAAGTCTATCACTATCCTCCTCACTGTTCACTATACTTCCTAGTTTTGTGTCATCTGCAAATTTTGAAATTGTACCCTCTACTCCCAAGTCTAAGTCATTAACACATATATCAAGAAAAGCAGTGGTCCTAGTACCAACCCCTGGGGAACACCACTTATTCCTGTCTGAAAAACAACCGTTCACCACTACGCTCTGTTTCCTGTCACTTAGCCAATTTCGTATCCATGCTGCCACTGTCACTTTTATTCCATGGGCTTCAACTTTGCTGGCATGCCTTTTTTGTGGCACTTTATCAAACACCTTTTGGAAATCCATATTCTCAACGTCAACCACATTGCCCTCATCAACCCTCTCTGTTACCTCATCAAAAAACTCGATCAAGTTAGTTAAACATGATTTGCCTCTAACAAATCCATGCTGGCTTTCCTTAATTAATCCACACTTGCCCAAGTGACTGTTAATTTTGTCCCTTCTTTCTATAATCATTGCATTCAAGTAGTTTATTTGTTGGACAAATTGCTATAAAAATAATTACTTTTGAAGTAAACAGTATAGTGTTTACAATAATGTGTTTTTACTATTTTTTGATAACTGTTACCCATTTGGAATATAGTACAGAAATTAAATGAGAAAGGTGTTATTCGGAATTAGGTAAACAACAACTAGGTTTCATCTCTGGGTCCCTACGTACAAATCTAGCCTGGACAGAATGAACACATGCTTGCTTATGCTGTTATGGGTCTTAAAGTTTTGAAATGCAATGAGTTTGAGTGACTTCAGTCCATTTCACAATGGACATGAATTCACAGTGTAAAACTCCAAACACAATTGCCACTGACAACTTAAGGAAGAAAAAATGGTAATGAATAAAAATATTAACATATTACTTGCACAAAGCTCAGTAGATGCTGTACTCAGCTGAAAACATACCCTCGAGTATCTCAGTTAAGGAAAAAAATCTAATTACTTGTTAATGAGCTAAATAATTTGATTACTGTAAGTTATTTTCAATGCAAAGTAATTTTGTCATAATTAATTTAATACCATTAATTTGTTAGCAATAGGCAGAAATGTGTAAATTTGCATTAATAATAAAAATGTTTTTCAGGAGTAGGTAAGTAGGCAAAAATGATGTAACTGAAGTAATATAAATGTCAGGTTTCATTATTTGTGTCTGAACTATTCTGGACTCAACAACAACAATAAGCATTTATATAGAACCTTTAAAGCAGTAAAGCATCCCAGGGCACTTCACAGGAGTGTTATCAAACAGAATTTGACGCCGAGCCACTTAAAGAGATATTAGGACAGGTAACCAAATACTCGGTCAAAGAGGTAGGTTTTAAGGAGCATCTTAAAGGAAGAGAGAGAGAACTAGAGAGGTGGAAAGTTTTAGGGAGGGAATTCCAGAGCTTAGGATGTAGGCAGCTGAATGCACGGCCGCCAATGGTGGAACGATTAAAATCAGGTGTGTGCAAGGAGCCAGAATTGCAGGAGCACAGAGACCTCAGAGGGTTGTAGGGCTGCAGGAGGTTCAAGAGATATGGAGAGGTGAGGCCATGGAGGGATTTGAAAACAAGGGTGAGAATTTTAAAATCGAGGCGTTGCCGGACTGGGAGCCAACGTAAGTCAGTGAGAACAGGGGTGATGGGTGAACGTGACTTGGTGTGAGTTTGGGTACGGGCAGCAGATTTTTGGATGAGCTCAAGTTTATGGAGGGTGGAAGATGGGAGGCCAGCCAGTAGAGCATTGGAATAGTCAAGTATAGGATGACAAAGGCATGGATGAGAGTTTTAGCAGCAGTTGAGCTGAGGCGGGGCAGAGACAGGTGATGTTACGAAGGTGGAAGTAGGCGATCTTGGTGATGGAGTGGATATGTGGTTGTAAGCTCATCTCAGGGCTAAATAGGATGCCAAGGTTGTGAATGGACTGGTTCAATCTCAGACAGGAAGAGGGCTGGAGTCGCTGGGTAGGGAACGGACTTTGTGGCGTGGAGTGAAGACAATGGATTGCACCTTCTCAATATTTAGTTGAAGAAAATTTCTGCTCATCCAGTACTGGATGTTGGACAAGGTAGCGTGACAAATCAAAGACAGTGGAGGGGTCGAGAGAGGTAGTGGTGAGGGAGAGCTGGGTCCTGCATATATATTCTTTAATTTTCATTCCACTCATTTTTATGATCTTTCACACTAGCTGTTCTATTATGCATTGCCCATATCTCTATTCTCAATGTTCCTTGAGCTGAATAAGTCTGTTCCATTAAACAGCTGTAGTATTGGATGTATTTTGTTAATAGGATTTACAGTCACTTAGCTTCATTTCAAAGTGGTGCTCATCTTTCCCAAGAAATGGTTTGTGTATTCATACCAAACAGATTGCATTAGACTTATTGGTTCAAGCAAGCATCAGATAATTTAGCTAACTGCGGTTAGTAAATAATACCTCTGCTATATATAGACAGGGTTATAGTGAAAAAAGAGCAGGCATCTTCTACACTACATTCTGATTGGGCTTGCTCTCTTTATATAGAAGCCTGTATTAAATTGTAGCACTTATGAATGTGTGATCAGTGTTATCAAGGGAATTTCCTCAGAGCTGTTTCCACACCACCACTGTAACTTTGCCAGAAACGCGAGTTACAGTGAGAGCAACAGCAGCACGGAAGGAAATTCCCAGTCTTAATAAGTCTCCAGAAAGTCCAAAGGCTAGTGAAATACCAAAACTAGTTTTAATCTGCATGAACATTTACACTAATACCTCCCTTACAAATTCAAATTAAATTGGTTAAAAAAAGGCTATTAACAATTTACTTCTCGTTTATGAGCAGATTAGCATATTCCACAGACTTGTAAAACATATTGCTGCATCTTCTGTGATGCTGTTTACAGTAAAATTCTGAGGGCAACTATAACTCCCACACCTAGTAGAGCCAGAAATGTCTCCTGCCCACAATGGGGTTTCTCTCAGTCGCTCTTCCACCAGTCCTTTATCTCCCTCGCCCACATAACAGGATGATACACTCCTACCCTCACCCCAGAGGTTCTTCCACCCCCAGAATAGGTTCCCTCAATCGCCCCTACAGCAAGGTATCCCTCCCTCTTTCCTCACTCCTGCTGAACAGGTAGTCAGTCTCTCTCTCTCTCCTTTCTGACCTCAACAGGATGTCTCACTCTCCCTTGCCCTCCATAACTGAGGGCCCAAGAGAGTTTCTTCATGGAGTGAGTCTCCTTCCTTCTCCCTTGCAACAGTGAGACTCACTCTTCTCTTCCTAATGCCATTGGCTCCAGCACTGTTGAAATAAATGACATCAAGAATTTGTTCATCAGAAACAGATGCCTGTGAATGTGATCGGTTTTCTAGGTGTCAGACTCAGTGGTAGCACTCTCACTTCTGAGTCTAAAGGTTGTGGGTTCAAGTCCGAGTGCAAAAATCTAGGCTGGCACTCCAGTGCTATACTGTCGGAGGAGCTGTCTTTCAGATAAGACATTAAACCGAGGCCCCATCTGCCCTCTCAGGTGGACATAAAAGATCCCATTGCACTATTTAAAAGAAGAGCATGGAAGTTCTCTGTGCCAGACTGACATATCAAGAAAGACTGGATCAACTGAACTTGTATCCTCTGGAGTTCAGAAGAATGAGGGGGGATCTTATAGAGACGTTTAAAATCCTGACTGGTTTAGACAAATTAGATGTGGGCAGAATGTTTCCAATGTTAGGGAAAACTAAAACCAGGGGTCACAGTCTAAGGATAAAGGGGAAGCCATTTAAGACTGAGATGAGGAGGAACTTCTTCACCCAGAGAGTGGTGAATCTGTGGAATTCTCTACCACAGAAGGTTGTTGAGGCCAGTTCGCTAAATATATTCAAAAGGGAGTTAGATATAATACTCACAACTAGGGGGATCAAGGGGTATGGCGAGAAAGCAGGAATGGGGTACTGAGGTAGCATGTTCAGCCATGAACGCATTAAATGGCGGTGCAGGCTCGAAGGACCGAATGGTCTACTCCTGCACCTATTTTCTATGTTTCTATGTTTCATCCATGTCCAATATTTATCCCTCAACCAACATAACTAAAAAAAAATGACCTGGTCATTTATCACATTGCTGTTTGTGGGACCTTGCTAAGGTACATTTCAAAAGTACTTAATTGGCTTCTTTGGGACGTCCTGAGGTCATGAAAGGTGCTATATAAATGCAAGTTCTTTCTTCTTTCTTTCACGATTCCCTCCTTCACTTCTTACCTGAGAATACGTTTCTTTAACTCCTTCACTTTTCTTCTCTGTGCCCAGTCTTCCTTCACTTTTTTGTTTCTCTCTGCTCAAAAAGTTAACAAAGGAAGCCATTTGCCCCATGTAACTCATCCTTACATAGAAACTTATGGTACCCGCCCCCCCCCCCCCCCCCCATTACAGCATCCAACTGCATCTTTAATGATTCCAGAGTTTTCACCTTCTCTTTGTTACCCAGATCATTCCAATTATTAACTGTTCCTTGTTTGAATATGTGCATCCTGATATTAGTCTTCAACTTGCATTTTACTAGCTTGTGCCTGTGTCCCTTTGCCTCATGGCTTGAATTAAAATAGTGTTCAGAATTAAACCTCTTTTTCAACTTATTATCTTAGCTACCTTCATAAGCCCCCATCTCATTCAGCCCCTTTCAAGACAGAGAAGTCCAAGGTTTTATAATCTTGATTCTCAAATGAGTTCTCCAATATTATTCCGTTCACTGTAATCAGTCATTTAACATTTGAGTCATACTCACATTAGGCCAATTCTATAGTAAAATATTAGTAGTAATTTCTAATTAGTAACCTGAGATTTTAGACATCCATCCTTGATGTTTTCACATTGCTGCAGATTGTCTTTTAATGAAAAGTGTCTGCAGAATAGCTGTAGAAGATTTTTGCTACGTATCTGCATGTGTTGAGTAATTCACAATGTGCAGTGTTCGACTCACTGCTAAATCCAAGGTGCAAAGCTAATTCCAAATGTTGCCAACAAGTGTCTTTTCCTTTTGCTACCAATGGCACTTTATTAAAGGAACCTTACTTAAGAAGGATTTAGGTATCTCTGGCAGCCCTCATGATGGGTCATTTACACTACAAGTTTGCCTTTGACAAGGTTGCCCATTGCAGGCAAACTTGTAGCATGAAGGTTGGTATCAATGAAAGCCGAGGCAGGGCTGACCGTTTTCATGACTTTCACTTTTATAGCACCTTAAATACAATAAAATATCTTCAAGTAGCTCAGATAGGTGAAAACACTGAACATTAACCATGGTGCGAGAAGGATTATGGATGGTTAATTAAGGTATGATCAAAGTGGTAGGTTTCGAGGAGGCTTTGGAAAGAGGGAGAGAGGTAGCAAGGTGGAAAGGATTAAGGGGAGCATTACAGAATCATAGAATCATAGAAATTTATGGTACAGAAGGAGGCCATTCGACCCATCGTGTCTGTGCCAGCCAAAAAAGAGCTATCCAGCCTAAGCCCACTTACCAGCTCTTCGTCCGTAGCCTTGTAGGTTACGGCACTTCAAGTGCATAACCAAGTACTTTTAAAATGCGATGAGCGTTTCTGCCTCTACCATCCTTTCAGGCAGTGAGTTCCAGACCCCACCACACTCTGGGTGAAAAAAGTTCTCCTCAACTCCCCTCTAATCCATCTATTAATTACTTTAAATCTATGCCCCCTGGTTATTGAGCTCCCTGCTAAGGGAAATAGGTTCTTCCTATCCACTCTATCTAGGCCTCCCATAATTTTATACACCTCAATTAAGTCTCCCCTCAGCCTCTTCTGTTCCAAAGATAACAACCCCAGCCTATCCAATCTTTCATCTTAGCTAAAATTCTCCAGTCCTGGCAACATCGTCATAAATCTCCTCTGTACCCGCTCTGGTGCAATCACATGTTTCCTGTAATGTGGTGACCAGAACTGTACACAGTACTCTAGCTGTGGCCTAACTAGTGTGTATATAGTTCAAACATAACCTTCCTGCTCTATATTCTATGCCTTGACTAATAAAAGAAAGTATCCCGTATGCCTTCTTAATCACCTTATCTACCTTTCCTGCTACCTTCGGGGATCTGTGGAGATGCACTCCAAGGTCCCTCTGATCTCCCTCTGTTCCTCTACACTTCTCGTATCCTACCATTTATTGTGTATTCCCTTGCCTTGTTAGCCCTCCCCAAATGGAATACCTCACACTTCTCTGGATTGAATTCCATTTGCCAATTTTCTGCCCACTTGACCAGTCCATTTATATCTTCCTGCAGTCTACAGCTTTCTTCCTCACTATCAACTACACGGCCAATTTTTGTATCATCTGCAAACTTCTTAATCATGCCCCCTGCATTGAAGTCTAAATCATTGATGTACATTACAAAAAGCCCTGCAGAACCCCACTGGAAACAGTCTACCAGTCACAAAAACACCCGTCGACCATTACCCTTTGCTTCCTGCCATTGAGCCAATTTGGGATCCAACTTGCCAATTTCTCTTGGATCGCATGGGCTTTTACTTTCCTGACCAGTCTGCTATG
Source organism: Squalus acanthias (assembly GCA_030390025.1). Lineage (NCBI taxonomy): Eukaryota > Metazoa > Chordata > Chondrichthyes > Squaliformes > Squalidae > Squalus > Squalus acanthias. Next base: position 102,018,981 of record CM059432.1, read on the forward strand.
TGGGACCTTGTCAAAAGCCATGCTAAAATCCACGTAGACTACATCAAATGCACTACCCTCATTGACCCTCCTTGTTACCTCCTCAAAAAATGTGGAACCAAATACAGCTGGAATCTCTGCAGCAGAGGAAAAGACATGCAAAAAAGGCCCAAGTTGTAACAGCATAGGCTACAGACTGGAACCAAGGGCCAAAGCACATCATAGATGTAGGAAGAGGCAAGACAGAAAGAGACTTGCAGACGAGAACAAGATTTTGGAAGTCAATATGTCAGGGGATAGGAAGCTAATGAAATTTGACTGGGACAGGGTAATCGGGAGAGGGGAATTAGTGCGGGACAGAACGTAAGTGATTGAGTTTTGGATGAGTTGCAGAATATGACAGTCCAGCAAGGACAGCACAGTAGTCTAGTCTGAAGTTGACAAGGCATGAATAAACATTTTCTGTGGTAGTGGGGTGAGTTAGGAGCATTGGCGCATGATGTTGCACTCCTGGAAATAAATGGTCTTAGTGATGTCTAGGATATGGGGTTAGAAGCCCAGCCCAGGGCCACACAAGAGCAACAAAGTTATGCAACATCAGGCTCAGTTTGGATAAGCAGCCAGGGATAGGAATAGAATTCAGGGTGAAGGTTTTACGCTTTTGGTAGGAGTAAAACAGGATGGCTTGATCTTGCTGATAATGTGTTCAAGGAAGCTATAGCTCACATAGGACTTGGTGTCAGTTAGGCACTCAAATAGCATAGTTGTGGTCGATGAGTCAAATGATGGCACATCAGTAGAGTTGATTGTCAGCAGTATACATGTGAAAACTGGCTGAATACCTACAAATGGCATCAGTAAGGGGAAACACAAAGATGAGATAAAGAAGCAGCCATGGATAGAGTCTTAAGGCACAACTGAGGTATTCCTCTCTTCTGTTTGTCTAGCAGAAATCATTTTCATTAATTAACTTCTAAAATTGTCTGGTTCATGTATTTGTTTAACAAATTGTACATCTCATTCATGTGGTATTTTTAAGAGTATACATTAGGTTTGATGGCATGGTGGAATAATACTTGGATGACATTATATGCTGAGAGGTCGAGACTGTTGAGTTTGGTCCTGGGGGTTGAGGATATCTAGAAGCCTCTCCTATTACCTTGGAGTTGTGCTGGGTTGCAACAATACCTTTTGTAGGATGCCATGTGCGGTAGATTTTCTTGCTCCATCTGGTTGTGAGCCTTCAATGCAAGTGGTTCTTTTCTGCTGGGCTGTGTTCATCGGGCATCAGGTCATCCAGCTCTATCAACAATTAACTTATGCTTGGATAGCCACATTTGTGTTTCATTGGATCTATTCATTTATTTCCTTCAAATCTTCTTTGGAAAACTTAAGGTGATAATAGTAAAAGAGCTGATCCCAATAATTTCAAACATTTACATTTCTTGTTTTTATTAAACATTGCACTATTAATGTTTGTATTCTATTTTTGTCATTTTTTTTAACATAAAAACTGGATGCCAAGGTAGATTCTGAGAATTGTAGATATTTCAACATGGGAAGAGGCCATTCAGTGTCTGTGCTGGTACAAGCTCCACATCAGGGTGATCTACTCTACTCACACTTACCTGCTATTTCCTTTTGTTCTTTAACAGAGGAGGTAGTTGAGATACTGGATGCGATAAAAATTGATAAAGAGGAGGTACTAGAAAGGCTGGCTGTACTTAAAGTAGATAAGTCACCAGGACTGGATGGGATGCATCTTAGAATGCTGAGGGAAGTAAAGGTGGTAATTGTGGAGGCACTGGCCATAATCTTCCAATCGTCCTTGGATATGGGGCTGGTGCCAGAGGACTAGAGAATTGCAAATATTACACCCTTGTTCAAAAATTGGCAATGCGGTTGATGTGGTGTACATGGACTTCCAAAAAGCGTTTGATAAAATGCCACATAATAGGCTTGCCAGCAAAGTTGAAGCCCATGGAATAAAAGGGACAGTGGCAGCATGGATACGGAATTGGCTAAGTGACACAAACAGAGAGTAGTGGTGAATGGTTGTTTTTCAGACTGGAAGAAGATATATATATAGTGGTGTTCCCCAGGGGTCGGTTCTAGGACCACTGCTTTTCTTGATATATATTAATGATTTGGACGTGGGTGTACAGGGCATAATTTCAAAATTTGCAGATGACACTAAACTTGGAAGTATAGTGAACAGTGAGGAGGAGAGTGATAGACTTCAGGAAGACATAGACAGGCTGGTGAAATGGGCGGACACGTGGCAGATGAAATTTAACGCAGAAAAGTGTGAAATGATACATTTTGGTAGGAAGAACGAGGAGAGGCAATATATGGGATCCTGGGATTCATAAATAGAGGCATAGAGTACAAAAGCAAGAAATTATAAGACACTGGTTCGGCCTCAACTGGAGTATTGCGTCCAATTCTGGGCACCGCACTTTAAGAAGGATGTGAAGGCCTTAGAGAGGGTGCAGAAAAGATTTACAAAAATGGTTCCAGGGATGAGGGACTTCAGTTACGTGAATAGACTGGAGAAGCTGAGGTTGTTCTCCTTAGAGCAGAGAAGGTTGAGAGGAGATTTAATAGAGGTGTTCAAAATCATGAGGGGTCTAGACAGAGTAGATAGAGAGAAACTATTCCCATTGGTGGAAGTGTCGAGAACCAGAGGACACAAATTTAAGGTGATTGGCAGAAGAACCAAAGGCGACATGAGGAAAAACTTTTTTTGCAGCGAGTGGTTAGGATCTGGAATGCACTGCCTGATATGGTGGCGGAGGAAGATTGAATCGTAGCTTTCAAAAGGGAATTGGATAAGTACCTGAAGGAAAAATCTTTGCAGGGGCTACGTGGAAAGGGCAGGGGAGTGGGACTAGCTGAAGTGCTCTTGCAGAGAGCCGACACAGGCTCGATGAGCCGAATGGCCTTCTTCCGTGCTGTAACCATTCTATGATTCTATGAATATTTCTCCGATTCAAGTGATTGACTCAGTTTCCATAATTGTTTATGATAATGCATTCCATATTCTTATATATTTCTGTCTGAAAAATACCTTCCAAACTCCCACTTTATGCTTCTAGTATTAATTCTAAGTTTATACTGCCTTGTCGTTGATACATCAACAATAGAAATAATTTGTCACTAAAATAGCTCCTCAGAGCTAAGTAGGCCATTTTATAGAAATGTCTTTAATATGTAAAATGAGAAAAATGTCTTCCATATTCTAGCAAATTTTTACTATGGCGTGCTATTAATTGCAAATGAAATATTATAATATTAAAATAATAGCAGTAGATTTTTTTTAAAACTGGTTATTGTCAGTATTTAAATATATTTGGGTTAATTGTAACCCTGAGTTCTTATACAGCAGGTAAATACAATAGAGCTATAAATATGCTCTTTGCTCCTATAGATAAACACTGAAAATTGTTTTTGTAAAGCCTAGTGCAGTCTTATGCAGCTAGAAAAGAAGAAGGCAGGCATACTAGGAAGTCTGGAGGCTCAAATCACACTGGACCTGAACCGGCAGTTGCACAATTAGGTCACTTTCTAATTTTAGTTGTACAGTCTAGACCTCATTCTTACTTTGCAGACTTATGAATCAAAGCCATCTTACATGCATGAGGGCAAGGAATTAAAAGCAAACTCTCAAGATTTCAAATCCCACCATGAAAAGTTGTGAAACTCAATTCCATAAATCTGATCATTTGTGGGCTAGCACCAGAAAACTTGTTGTAAAAACTTAACTCGTTCACGAGTGTTCTTCAGGGAAGAAAACCTGCTATAACCTGTGGCAACAAGAGCAGGTCAGAGGCTAGGTATTCGTCGGTGAGTGTCTCAATTCCTGACTCCCCAAAGCCTTTCCACCATCTACAAGGCACAAGTCAGGAGTGTGATGGAATACTCTCCACTTGCCTGGATGAGTGCAGCTCCAACAACACTCAAGAAGCTCGACACCATCCAGGACAAAGCAGCCCACTTGATTGGCATCCCATCCACCACCTTAAACATTCACTCCCTCCACCACCGGCGGACTGTGGCTGCAGTGTGTACCATCTACAAGATGCACTGCAGCAACTCGCCAAGGCTTCTTCGGCAGCACCTCCCAACCCCGCGACCTCTTCCACCTAGAAGGACAAGGGCAGCAGGCGCATGGGAACACCACCACCTACAGGTTCCCCTCCAAGTCACACACCATCCTGACTTAGAAGCATATCGCCGATCCTTCATCGTCGCTGGGTCAAAGTCCTGGAACTCCCTACCTAACAACACTGTGGGAGTACCTTCACCACACGGACTGTAGCGGTTCAAGAAGGCAGCTCACCACCACCTTCTCAAGGGCAATTAGGGATGGGTAATAAATGCTGGCCTTGCCAGCGACGCCCAGATCCTATAAGCGAGTAAAAAACAAACTAATTGGTCTGGCCTACATAAGACTCCAGTTCTACAATAGGTCGTTGGCTCTTACTGTCCTCCTAAATGGGCTGAAAGTTTACCAGTTACATAGAAACATAGAAGATAGGAGCAGGAGTAGGCCATTCGGCCCCTCGAGCCTGTTCCACCATTTAATGAGATCATGGCTGATCATCCAAATTCAGTACCCTGTCCCTGCTTTCTCCCCATATCCCTTGATCCCTTTAGCCTTAAGAAATATATCTAACTCCTTCTTGAATATCTTTAATGAATTGGCCTCAACTGCCTTCTGTGGGAGAGAATTCCATAGGTTCACCACTCTCTGGGTGAAGAAATTCCTCCTCATCTCAGTCCTAAATGGCTTACTCCTTATCCTTAGACTGTGACCCCTGGTTCTGGACTCCCCGCCATCGGGAACATCCTTCCTGCATCTAGTCTGTCTAGTCCTGTTAGAATTTTATAAGTTTCAATGAGATCCCCTCTCATTCTTCTAAACTCTAGCAAATATAAGCCCAATCGACCCAATCTCTCTTCATACGTCATTCCTGCCATCCCAGGTATCAGTCAGGTAAATCTTCGCTGCACTCCCTCCATGACAAGAACATCCTTCCTCAGATAAGGTGACCAAAACTGCACACAATACTCAAGGTGTGGTCTCACCAAGGCCCTGTACAACTGCAGCAAGACATCCTTGCTCCTGTACTCGAATCCTCTCGCTATGAAGGCCAACATACCATTTGCCTTCTTAACCGCCTGCTGCACCTGCATGCTTACCTTCAGCAACTGGTGCACAAGGACACCCAGGTCTCATTGCACTTCCCCTTTTCCCAATCTATTGCTGTTCAGATAATAATCTGTCTTCCTGTTTTTGCCACCAAAGTGGATAACCTCGCATTTATCCACATTATACTGCATCTGCCATGCATCTGCCCAATCACCCAACCTGTCCAAATCATACTGGAGTTTCTCTGCATCCTTTTCACAGCACACACGCCCACCCAGCTTTGTGTCGTCTGCAAAATAACTGCAAAATAATAGTTGTAAAATAACTGCTACAAAACAGAATAACATAAATATTGGACGGTCAGTAACCCAGGCATCAGATCAGGACAAGATTTAAGAAATCCCAACCCTGTCAACCCTGCAAAGTCCCTTTCATCAACATCTGGGGACTGGTGTCCAATTTGGGAGAGCTATCCCACAGACTAGTCAAGCAACAGTCTGACATAGTTGTACTCACAGAGTGATAACTTTCTGTCTATAATCCAGACTCATCCATCACCATCCCTGCCTATTTCCTGTACTACCAGCAGGATAGACCCACCAAAGGTGGAGCACAGTGGTAAACAGTTAGGTTGGCATGGCATTGGTGAGTCCTCATCATTGTGCATTCCATAGGTCTCATGTCTTTGGTAAATAAAGGTCATGATGTGGAGATGCCGGCGTTGGACTGGGGTGGACAAAAATGAGAAGTCGCACAACACCAGGTTATAGTCCAACAGATTTATTTAATTTTACAAGCTTTCGGAGCTGTCGCTCCTTCGTCAGGTAAGTTAGCTAGCTGACGAAGGAGCGACAGCTCCGAAAGCTTGTAAAATTAAATAAATCTGTTGGACTATAACCTGGTGTTGTGCGACTTCTCATTTTTGGTAAATAAGGCTATGGATACCTGCTGCTGATTAGCACCTACTTCTTCCCCACTCAATTAACAAATCAATACTTCTCCTTGTGGGCCACTACTTGGAGGAAGCACTAAGGGAACAGCAAGAAACAATGCTACCACCTCCTCGGGTTTCAATGACACCAACTACATAGAAACATAGAAAATAGGTACAGGAGTAGACCATTCGGTCCTTCGAGCCTGCACCGCCATTCAATGCGTTCATGGCTGAACATGCTACCTCAGTACCCCATTCCTGCTTTCTCGCCATACCCCTTGATCCCCTTAGTTGTGATCAAGTCCCCCACCATCAACCTCGGAAGGAGAGTCACTATTGACCAGAAATTGAACTGGACCATTCACATCAACCCTATGGCTACAAGAACAGAGCAGAGGCTCACCTTCTGACTCCTTAATGAGTGTGATGAAATTCTCACCACTCATCTGGACAGGTGCAGTTGCAACAACACTCATAAAACTCGACATCATCGAGGATAGAGCAGTTTGCTTGATCAGTGCCCCCCCCCCACCCCACCATGTGTATACTGCAGGCACCCCAGGTGTGAAAAACTGAAATAGAAGTCCTGAAATCAGGAATGTTATAGGCACTTAAAAAGCTATCGCACCCCTCTCCTGTCAGCAGAATGACCATATTGTTTCATAAGCTCCTGCAAGGTTCATACTTCACTGAGATGCAGAGAATTAGTATGGTCACTCTTCACACTAATAAAGCACTGATGAGAGATTTGGCATCTTTCCCAATCAGTTCCCTATAGCAAGACAGACTTTCTATGGAGAGGTTTCTTTTGCCTGGTCAGCATCTGAAGGCTCTAAATGAATGTCATGATGCTGTGAATCTCATACATTTTTCTTGCCTTTCAAGGTATTAAATCCAATTTAAGGTTAAATGTATTCCTTGCCTCTGCCTGTACAGCAGATTGACATAATTGGCCTGCTATATTTGTTGCCACTCTTTTTATTCCAAATAAATTTCATAAAATTAGTCTTTCACAATTATTGATAGCGAGAACAAGTTTATTTCCATTGCTAACAAATAAATTGAAGAGATGGATTGTCTCAAGAAGTTAACTTGCTGGAAAATAAATATTTCACTGTGATTGCTATCTACAGCAATTATATTGCTACTATTTTGTATTACACTGTATTACAACAGTGACTCCACTTCAAAAGTACTTCATTGGTTGTAAAGCACTTTGAGACGTCCGGTGGTCATGAAATGCGCTATGTAAATGCAAGTCTTTCTTTCTTTCTATTTCACATAAAGTCATTGTGCAATCATGATAGATACAACCAAACTACTCTTTGACTGATAGTAACTGAGCTGGAACTTCTTATTAAAGATTGCATGAAACATTGATCCGGGATTGCTCATGGGCATTAAAACAGCATTTGGTTAATTGCTAGTTTTTTATTAAAACATAACTCACCTTTTGCATAATTGTATTTTTCTTTTGTTTAGTGCTGCAGGCAAGGCGTAGTCATAGAATATTCAAGAAACAAGTTTGCTGCAATATTTTAAATTACAATGATTACAACAAGAAGTGGACTTTCTTTGTTCCTGCAGACTGGCAAAAGGCCAATGTGTCACTCACCAACCATCTGTACCTGTTACAGACCATTTCAGTTCACACTCAAACTTTTGCATATTTCAGCAGCAATTTTTGTTTCAAAAAAACTCCTGTAAAGACTTACTTATTACACCTTAAATTTTTGTACTAGTTAGGTTTATAATTGCATTAAAAAAAAAAGTGTAGTGCCATGCTTTACAAGCACACTAAGCAAATTTCACATTTCTTATCAAGCTGGTATGAAAATGAACTAAGGTTACATATAGCGCCACCACATGTCCTGGCCAGAATGGAGCTGATTGGGTAGTTCCCCCGTCACTCACGCCTGGAGCCAGCACTGCTGTAAGTGACTAGGATTGATTTTACATGCATAATTTGTATTATAGTACTATCCTCCACTCACTGCATTTTGCTGGAGAAATAGTTCTACCTTTATCGGGAGACATGAGTTCTGTTTGCTGTAGTTTGTAGAGACTCTGCTGAAATGGAATATGTTTGCTGAGTGAATAGACTCTGTTTGCTGTGAGTCCTGCCATAAGTCCTGCCCCACCTCCAACTCATTGGCTATCACAGTGGTGTCAATATACACTCCATTTAATTAAGTTTAAAGTTTGATTTTAAACTTATATTCTATGCACTTTGTCATTAGAAGTTCTAACATTATTCAGTTATTTCACTTCTATAAAGAGTGGAATGGAAAATCATCCTCAATAAAACAAATGATCTTACCACAATATGTGTCATTGTAATCTATTAAACCAAATGCAAAGGAGGGCACATTCCTGTTAGTAGAATCCATTACAGTACTGATTAACTAACACAGTTTATGTGCCTCTCAGATGTATAGAAAGATGCATCAATTGCGCTTGATGCCACACTAATATGGTATGAGATTTAATAGAAAAGATTTAGATGAATTCAAATTCATACGTGGCCCAGCCAAAATTCAAAACAATTTAAAGTCCAGGATAAGCAACATGCAATTTGCTGGGACTCAGAGATGGGCATTCACATGGGTGCAAAATTCCTCTTTTACAGACAATTGAAAATGGGAGTTGGATTTGACTCTTCATGGCAGAGTACTAGCGGGTTAGAACTTCTGGTCGTCCTCCGCCACCATTTGCGTGCGGCGGACAGTGCATGCAACTTGGGGCAGTGAGGCGGTAGTAGCCCTCACGGCCAGATTTTGCCACATTCTCTGTCATTAGTCCATCCCATTTTGAACTAGAAAATTTCATTCACTTTACTTCCAATTTCCACCCTTCCCTCACCTTCACGTGGTCCATCTCCGACTCTTCCCTTCCCTTCTCGACTTCTCTGTCTCCATTTCTGGGGATAGGCTATCGACAAACATCCACTATAAGCCCACTGACTCCCACAGCTACCTGGGCTACACTTCCTCCCACCCGGCTTCCTGTAAGGACTCTATTCCATTCTCCCGGTTGCTCCATCTCCGTCGCATCTGCTCTGACGATGCCACCTTCCATATTAGTGCTTCCGATATGTCTTCCTTTTTCCTCAACCGAGGATTCCCCTCTACCGTGGTTGACATGGCCCGCGACCGTGTCAGTTCCATTTCCCGCACTTCTGCTCTCAACCCTTCCCCTCCCTCCCTGGATCACAATCGGGTTCCCCTTGCCCTCACCTTTCACCCTACCAGCCTCCACATTCAACAGATCATCCTCTGCCATTTCCACCACCTCCAGCATGATCCCACCACCAAACACCTCTTTCACTCCCCTCCCCTTTCAGTATTCCAAAGGGACCACTTCCTCCGCGGCACCCTGGTCCACTCCTCAATCACCCCCAACACCCACTCCCCTGCCCATATCACCTTCCCGTGCAAGTGCAGGAGATGCAACACCTGCCCTTTTACCTCCTCATCAATGCTGGGGCCTCAACTTTTTACAATTTATATAAATGACTTGGATGAAGGGACCGAAGGTATGGTTGCTAAATTTGCTGAAGACACAAAGATAGGTAGGAAAGTAAATTGTGAAGAGGACATAAGGAGGCTACAAAGGGATATAGACAGGTTAAGTGAGTGGGCAAAGATCTGGCAAATGGAGTATAATGTGGGAAAATGTGAAGTTGTCCATTTTGGCAGGAAGAATAAAAAAGAAGCATATTATCTAAATGGTGAGAGATTGCAGAGCTCTGAAATGCAGAGGGATCTGGGTGTCCTCGTGCATGAATCGCAAAAGGTTACTATGCAGGTACAGCAAGTAATTAGGAAAGCTAATAGAATGTTATCGTTTATTGCGAGGGGAATTGAATACAAAAGTAGGGAGGTTATGCTTCAGTTATACAGGGCATTGGTGAGACCACATCTGGAGTACCTGTGTACAGTATTGGTCTCCTTATTTAAGGAAGGATGTAAATGCATTGGAAGCAGTTCAGAGAAGGTTTACTAGACTAATACCTGGAATGGGCGGGTTGTCTTATGAGGAAAGGTTGGACAGGCTAGGCTTGTATCCGCTTGCGCTTAGAAGAGCAAGAGGTGACTTGATTGAAACATATAAGATCCTGAGGGGTCTGGACAGGGTGGATGTGGAGAGGATGTTTCCTCTTGTGGGAGAATCTAGAACTAGGGGTCACTGTTTAAAAATAAGGGGTCACCCATTTAAAATTGAGAGGTCGCACAACACCAGGTTATAGTCCAACAGTTTTATTTGAAATCACAAGCTTTCGGAGCTATCGATTGCTCCTTCCTCAGGTCATTTAGACAGAGATAAGGAGAAATTTTTTCTCACAGAAGGTGGTGAGTCTTTGGAACTCTCTTCCTCAGAGGACGGTGGAAGCAGAGTCTTTGAATATTTTTAAGGCAGAGGTAGATAGATTCTTGGTAAGCAAGAGGGTGAAAAATTATCAGGGGTAGGTGGGAATGTGGAGTAATCGAATTAGCCATGATCTTATTGAATGGCGGAGTAGGCTCGAAGGGCCGAGTGGCCTACTCCTGCTCCTAATTCGTATGTTCATATGCATATGTATGTTCCTCCCTTCCCACTGTCCAGGGCCCCAATCACTCCTTCCAGATGAAACAGCGATTTACTTGTACTTTTTGCAATTTAGTATACTGTATTTGCTGCTCACCTTGCGGTCTCTTCCACATTGGGGAGACCAAACGCAGATTAGGTGACTGCTTTGCGGAACACCTCTGTTCGGTCCACAGGCGTGACCCCGAGCTTCTGGTCGCCTGTCACTTTAATTCTCTGCTCCACTCCCACTTTGACCGCCCCATCCTTGGCCTCTTACACTGTTCCAACGAAGCTCAACGTACGCTCGAAGAACAGCACCTCGGGGGAAAAATTGAGTCACGCCCCCTTTGGGGCGCTAACTTCACCGGGGTGCTAAAAGTAGCACCCTGAAAAAATTAGCACACCCGCGGCCGATTTTTCCAGGTCGCATCCCAAGAGGGAGGAGGGCACTAACAGGAGGCGAAAAACAACCAAATTTCCCCCCCCCTCATCTTTTGATTAGGCTCTTTACAGCCTTCTGGACTCAACACCGAGTTCAAGAATTTCAGACCATAACCTCTGACATGAATCTTGTCATTCATGTATGAAGTAATACTGGGCGGCCTGCTGGTGGCGCTGTGCAGGGAGAGTATAAATACTCGGGCATGGGCCCAGCTTGCTTAGGATATTCCTCAACAGCAACTAGTGAAGGCCACAACTAGATCTCCATGTTGAAAAACAGTTGACTAAAGCTTTGTTTAACGCTTAGACCAAGTGCCCAGTAGTTTTCTTACGTCAACCTCTACCCCTATTTTTTCCACACGGCAGCTGTTGATGATTCTGCCATTCCCATTTACACCTCTTCTAGACTCATCTTTTGTTTCTTTACTTGTCCCATTACCATCTCCTTTTGCCTAGCACCATCATTCCTTTTGTTATTTAATCTCTCCTGCCTTCCACCCTATCACAGACATTCTCTTTTGTTCTTTCCTCCCCTACCCCCTTTCCCTGCCCCTGCACTTGCTTAAAATCTGTTACATCTCTAACTTTTTCCAGTTCTGATGAAAGGTCATTGACCTGAAACGTTAACTCTGTTTCTCTCTCCACAGATGCTGCCTGACCTGCTGAGTATGTCCAGCATTTTCTGTTTTTATTTCAGATTTCCAGCATCCGCAGCATTTTGCTTTTACATAAGGATCTAGACAGGTTGTGCTAAAAAGTGGGAGATGCTGTTTAATGTCGAGAAATGGAAACTCATAATGCTTGAGAAGGGAAACAAAAAATGGGAGTACAAAATGAATGGAAACAATCTATAGGAAACAACACAGGAGAAGGATTCAGGAGATTTAATAGGAAGCTTCCTTAATCAAACAGCAAAATATCCAGTCGCAGTGAAAAAGGTAAGATAGAAAGAGTGAGGGATACAGGATAGAATGCAGGAAGTGCCAATTAGTTTGCACACAGCACTAGTCTACCCTCAACCTCAAGTGTTCTGTATAGTTCACTGTACTGCTGGTGGGAATGGTCATCCAGGCCTTTGAGGAAACCTGTGTTATTAGGAAAAATTATAGCTACTGGGATGTTTACATTGGGGAAAAAGGCTTAAAGCTGAACTTACTGAGAGAGCTAAAATCTCAAAGGGAATGGATTGCAAAGTGGTGTCCTATATTAACAGCAGCTCTAGGACAAGGGGGCATGGATTCAAACTTACATGAGAGAAGGTGATCACAGTAAATAGAGGGGAGAATTTCCTCAGGAATCTCCCAGCCTCTTGCTGTATCTTTGTTGGAAGCCCTGGAGAAACCATGAAAATGGCTGTTTTTAACCAATTTCTCCGGGGCTTCCACTGATCTCCTGCCTGGCAACCCTCGGGGGAATGCCGAGCAATACTTTCTTTACGAACAGAGTAGTCAATATGTGGAATGAGAAGACAGAGCCAGAGGAGGAGAAGGAAGTTCAAAATTTCAAGAGGATGACAGATAAACTGAGGCGTGGGCCAAAGCAAGCACTGGTGGATGATGACCACTGAAACTGCTACCCACACCACTATCACTTCCCATCCAGATGACAAAAGTGACGGGGGTGGCGGGGGAAGGCAAAAATGGCTGGAGTCAGAGGACTGAAGGGTGCAGGAGGAGATAAAAGGCTGGAATTAGTATGTGACTGGATCTCAGCTGCTAGGTTTTGGTCAAGTTGGAGCTTGGAAGATGGGAGGCCCAGAAGGAGAGTCTTGGAATAGTCAGGAATTGAGGTGATAAAAGCATTGGATAAATGTTTCAGCCATGGAGGGGCTGAGTCTGTGAGGGAGGCAGACACTATTGTGGAAATAAGTGGCTTTGGTAATGGATAAAATGTTGCTTTGACGCTGAGCTCTGAGTCTTACAAACATCAAGGTTTTGCATGGTCTGGTTGAACCTGAGCAAGTGGTCAGGGAAGAGATTGGAATCATTTCAAGGAACACAGTTTATGGTGGGAGCGGAAAACAATAATGTTGGCCTTCCGAGCATTTAATTGGAAGAATGTATGATTCATCATGACTTGATATCAAACAGGCAGTCCAACAACACAGAGATGGTCACAGGATCAAGAGAGATGATGGAGAAGTAGAGTTGGGTGTCATCAGAAAATATATGGGAGCTGAACCCGTGCCTGTAGGTGATGCCACCAATGGGGCAGCATGTAGATGAGGAAGAGGATGGGCCCCAAGGATAGATCCTTGGGGGACTCTGGCAGCGACAGTTACAAAGAGAAACTATTGCTGGAGATCTGCTGACAGCATTTGAATAGGTAAAAGTTGAACCGTGCATGGACAGTCCCATTGAGCATGACAACAGAAAAGAGATAATGGATGAGGATCGCATCAAACACTGAGTTCAAGAAGGGATAGTGCATTATGGTCGCAGTTGTAAAGAATATGAACAATATCCAACATATTCTCACAAAGATTCATTCCCATCATTGCCTCATATTATTCAGCTAAAATGGCAAAATACTATCCTTTTACATGACAAATGATATTGCTCTCAACTATTAGCATCCTTATTCAGCATATTTGAAAATCAAATACCAAAGTAAGGCCTAGCAATTGGATAATGTTAAAAACCTGCTGGTGCCACCACAGGCCAGTGTTAACGGCTGCCAAAAATAGTGGTGCAGGCAGGACCGGTAAATTGACGCTGGTGGCTAATTAACATTCACCCAGCGTTTAACTTAGTGTGCAAGGCTGTTCTGGTAGTGTTCGTCCCAGAAGGAGGCTCCAATGTAACATGGGCGTAGCAACATTGCAGCAAGAACAGCCTTCTCTGAAAGCCAGGCTGTCATTTCAGAAAGCAGTTCGGTCTCTTAAAGGGGAACTGCCTTCAGAAAACGAATAAAATAAAAATCATGTAAAAATAGGCAGTTTTTAGCCCGTACAGCTCAACTGCCTTCTGAAAAAAATTAACATTAAAAAGAATTCCCAAATGGGGGTCTTCAGCTCTTAAGCTGAATTGCCTTCTGCACCTAAAAAGTATTGGAAAAGTGCTTCAGCACTAACACAAATGGATCAGAAAGCCAGGGAGGAGGCACCCAAGGTCTTGCACGCAACACTCCAGCTTTGTGCAGGGGGTCAACACTGCAAGAAAGGTCCTCTACCCACAGGGGCGAGGAGGCCCTCCAGTAAGAACAATGTGGGACCAGATCACTGAGGCCGGCAGTGTCGCCCGCACGACTTGGCTCCAGAAGAAGCTTCATGGTCTCAGACCACTGGTCAAGGTCAGTGAATGCATCGTTAAAAGCCGTCTCCTACCGACGGAATCACTGGCCTCACACACTGCTGAATGCACAACCCCCCCCCCCCCCCGCAATCACTCACCTACCAACAATCTGTACCAAACACGAGGGACGTCTCCCATTCCTAGCTTCATCTCATCCCCTTGGAGGAAATGGTGCTGGCCATTCTTGGCAGGGACATGGCTGAGCCCTTGGCCAGCGGTGGGGCTAAAACAATACAAGATGCTGGTATCCTCATACGCTATCCTCCTTCTCGCATGCACCTCTTGCTTTCCTGCCCTCCATTCACCACAACTCCATCCTTGTGCCTTCCTCATTTCACACACCCAAGAAATGCAGCCTGCCCAGCCAGTGGTTGATCAAGAAGAGGGAGAGGAGAGTGAAGAAGAAGAAACATCATCACTCGATTTCACACTCCCAGCCACCAGCTCCTCAAGGTCGACCAGCAAGGCCATTTGCAGTGTCCCCACTGAAAGTCAGCAGCCTTCCACCAGCCATGCTGCAGTCACTGGGGTAGCACTACTTGACATCAGTAAGATAGGCAAAGGCACACACAAGACAGTCACTAAGAGAATGCATAAGAGTGATGAGTTGTCATATTGGATGGATAGATGTATAAAGTTGGATTGGAAAGTTTGCTTTGTGGTGGCTTTTATTTCAGCATGGTGGCCAAGAGGACGCTGTGATGGTCAGTAACAGAGGGAAGGTAAGGTGTGGGACAAATGCTGAAAGGGTAATTGGGGTTGTGGTCACTGGGACCACAGGCAGATGATTCCATCCCAGGTATCCCAGCCAGAAAGGGGCTGTCTGGGTTGCATTCTTCTTTCTACTTCCTTCTCTTCTGCTTCCTCCTCTTCTGCTTCCTCCTCTTCCCTCTGCGAATGGATGCTGTAAATCTGAAATGACAGCATAAAATGCTGGAAATACCCAGCAGGTCAGCTAACATCCCAACCCAAGATGTGAACTCTGTTTCTCTCTCCACGGATGCTGCCTGACCTGCTGAGTATTTCCAGCATTTTCTGTCTTCTCAGAGGCCTTCCTTTACGATCCGAGGCTTTGCAAGCATCCAACAGCACTCACTGCACACTTAAAAAACTTTTAACATGTATTGCACTAAGCCAGTACTCCAATAAGATATAAAAAATCCAGTCCAAAAGCTTAAATGCAAACTTAAAAAAGCAAAATACTGAGGATGCTGGAAATCTGAATGCAAACTTACCTGAAAGATGTGTGTTTCCCTTTACGGAGTGCTGATAGCGTCTCTGTTAGTCTGATGAACGCTCGCATTTTAGAGCAAGCTTTGGACCCAGCGCCAAACTCAGCGCTAAGGTCAAAGTTCGCAGAGCGTGCTGTTAAGTCTGACGTCACGCTCTCCCCATTTGTATCTCCAGGGCCAGTGCTACTATCGGCATCGCTAAGGCCTTCACCAGAATTGCGGCCACTAAGTCCCGTGCCAGAAAAGCGCATTAGAGCGGTGGCTGCCATTTTTCGCCAGGATAGCAGCTCAAACAGCTGGTACTAAAGTAGGGAATTTCTAGGCCTAACTTTTCTTTGGTGCATTGACTGGTTTCTCAGTGAAAAGAAAGTGGAGTCTACGGGGGAAAAATTTGGTTGCTTTGCGCCTCCCGTTAGCACCCAGAGAGGGTGCTAATGGGGTGCAAAGCAACTAGTGCCCGGGCGCGGCAATGTTTGCGCCGCTTGCGAAATTGACCAGACATTTTGTGGCGGTGCTAAACACTACCGCCACGATCTCCTGCGCCCGCAGATCGTGACGTCAGTCGAGCATGCAACGCCCCGGTAGCGCCCCAGACCAGATATTGAGTGGCGCCTCTTGCCATTCCGCCTGCCGCTAGCAACGACAGGTTGAGGGGAATGTTTTGCAGTCGGGAACGAACTGGGGGAGTGTTATTTAAAGATGGCTGCTTCCTGCCTTTCTTGGTCGGCGACATTTTTGCACCACGCATTCTGAGAGAGAGAGAGAGACTTCTGGAGAGATTCAACACCGTGTGAAGGAGTTTTGGATACTGAGCAGCACTTTGCAGGTTCATTTTGATTTGACCTTCCTTGCATCGATTTAGAAGAGACTGTGGGGGCTCGACTCTGAGCTCTTTCCCTGGGCCTCTCCATTGTTCTTTCCAGCAGAATCGATGTACAGGTCTCTCCAGGCTGAGATTCAAGGCTGCAATGAGCAGGGTGTGGCTGGAGAGCAAGATTGACCCTCCCCTTTAAGAACTGGCCAGCGCCAGTGTGTCTGTGTTCCATTGGTGACTGACATCACATGAACTTCGTCAGCGCTCTGAGGTAGCGCATCGCTCCTCGGCGTTAGCGCCTTAAGAGAGGTGTGTAGCACCTGATTTAGCGCTCCAATCACCTCCAGGGACGATAGAAACCAAGTTTGCAGTCGGAGGCGATAATTAGCGCCAGGCGCTAAACTTTGCGCCCGGCCAATAATTGTGCCCCAAACGGGGCGATACCGAATTTCTCCCCCTACTTCTTTTGAGAGCATCTTCAAGTAATTTGAACTTGAACATTCTTGCTGTGGGGTACAGCCAGTCAATGCAGAACCACTTCCAGTCTCATTTCAATAAGGTTACAGGATTGGCTGACAAAAGAACAATTTTTGATGGGCGAGTGGGTTTCTCTATCATTGTTTATTCAACATTAGGAATATTCAAATCCAGCTACTTGAGCGCACTCACAGCAGAGGCAAACATTCCTTCCCACTCGCAGAGCAGGCAGTCAACGCATGACCAATTCAAGTTGTATATCAATCAGGTTACAAGACCTGCTGACAATAGAACCATTCTTCCACATTGAATAATTACAATACCCTGGGTAATCTGCAACAGCAAAGCAGTCCAAACAAGACGAGTGACCGCCATACCTCACGAGAGCTAAAAGTATTAATCTGTATTCATACTAAAACTGCCTTGTCCCATTGAAACTCTGTGATGAGACTTATAATGTGCCCATATTGAAGAGAAACTTTGGAAAGTGGCTTGAACTTCTTAGTATTCCTCCCCCTGCTTCAGAAACAGGAAGGAGAAGGAGAGAGTAATATAAGCCAGTGAGAGTTTTCTCCCCGATTCCCATTGACTTCAGTTTTACTAGGGCTCCTTGATTCCACACTCGGTCAAATGCTGCCTTGATGTCAAGGGCAGTCACTCTCACCTCACCTCTGGAATTCAGCTCCTTTGTCCATGTTTGGACTAAGGCTGTAATGAGGTCGGGGGCGGAGTGGTCCTGGTGAAACCCAAACTGGGCATCAGTGAGCAGGTTATTGGTGAGTAAGTGCCGCTTGATAGCACTGTCGATGACACCTTCCATCACTTTGCTGATGATTGAGAGTAGACTGATGGGGCGGTAATTGGCCGGATTGGATTTGTCCTGCTTTTTGTTGACAGGACATACCTGGGCAGTTTTCCACATTGTTGGATAGATGCCAGTGTTATAGCTAGTTCTGGAGCACAAGTCTTCAGCACGACAGTCGGGATGTTGTCGGGGCCTACAGCCTTTGCTGTATCCAGTGCACTCAGCCGTTTCTTGATATCAGCTGAAGACTAGCTTCTGTGATGGTGGGGACCTCAGGAGGAGGCCGATATGGATCATCCACTCGGCACTTCTGGCTGAAGATGATTGCAAACGCTTCAGCTTTGTCTTTTGCACTCGTGTGCTGGGCTCCACCATCATTGAGGATGGGGATATTCATGGAGCCTCCCCCTCCCATTAATTGTTTAATGGTCCACCACCATTCACGACTGGAAGTGGCAGGATTGCAGAGCTTTGATCTGATCCGTTGATTGTGGGATCGCTTAGCCCTGTCTATAGCATGCTGCTTCTGCTTTTTAGCATGCATGTAGTCCTGTGTTGCAGCTTCACCAGGTTGGTACCTCATTTTTAGGTACGCCTGGTGCTGCTCCTGGCATGCTCTTCTGCACTCCTTATTGAACCAGGGTTGGTCCCCTGGCTTGATGGTAATGGTAGAGTGAGGGATATGCCGGGCCATGAGGTTACAGATTGTGGTGGAATACAATTCTGCTGCTGATGGCCCACTGCACCTCATGTTTTTGGCACACAAAACACCAAGGCAGGAGTGCAACTTCAGAAATTCTATGCTTCAAAATCATCAGTCAGAGGAAGTAACCTCAACTTCACTTTCCCAACACTATAAATATTTAGCAGCCATGAAAGTCAAGTCAGACTGTCTGCTGCCAGTCTCCTTCCCCTGCTGCAACTGAAGTGTTTTAGGGACATTTCACTGCACGCTTGGTCTTCATATAATACTATAAAATTAGCCATGTAAAATCTTCTCTTTAAAAGGGTTTTAAAAACTGTACATGGGCCAGTTTGCTTAAGCAGCAATTAGTGTGTGTATTGTTTAAACTTGAAGTATATTTTGCTTGCCTGATTTTAGCCTGTTTATAAATAGGAGAGCAAGTCAGGGTATAGCTAAGGGCCCCAAAACTGCTTTAGTTGCATTAAGAGGTAAGTGCTATTGTGAATTAACGTAGTTTTCATCAATCCACCGCCCTTTCATTCTAGCCTTGCTCCAGGTAACTCGATGAATGCACCTTTGACTTGCCTCCTTTTGGTGGTTGGGTCAGTGTAAAGTACACTCATTCACAATTCACATATTTGCCTGTGGATCTTTCCTCCTACCCGCGCCACCCACCACCCCCACCCCCGCCCACCCCCCGCCCCACCACCACCCTCAGATTAGCACAGAAATTCCCAATTGATTCAAATCAACATAAAAAACAACAACCGGAAAGGTGGATTCTGTTCTTTCCAGAGATGCAGCAACAAATAGGAGCCCAGATCACATGATTTTAAGTTAATTCCTTTTCCAATTGCTAATATAAATAATTATTACACTGACAAGTGAAAGTCAGAGCAGATAGATCTGCCTAACGAAGAATAAAACAGCAGCAAATTCTGTACTCAATCATTTGTATAATAACTAAACCCATCTCTTGGGTCATATTTCCACCTGGGCCAATTTCGATGCGGTACTCGATAATATCTTGGTGGATTTGTGTCCAAATAAAGTTTCCCAGTAGCCCAGTGTTATTTGCGTATTATGTCTTCTATAAAATTACAAGCATGGAAATCTCTCAGAGATTCAATAATGTAAACAGGTGCATATGCTAATTCTGCCAAATTCAACATCAGGCATTGTGAACTCAGCTTCTGAGATTAGATTAAGCCATTGAAACCCGACATTAGTTCTACAAGAGTAGTACACTAACGGCAACCATATCCTTAATTATAGAAACAAACAACCTTTTTTTCCAACTGAGATGTAAAATTCAGCTTGTGACTAATAGCCCAATCATACCGTAGTTTGCACCGAAGTAGCATTGTTAGCTCATCACATTGTCACATAAACCACTGTATGAAAAGCAAATACCATTTCTCTCGGTGGGGAGTGGAGTCAGTGATCAAATGACATATTGACCCAGATTTTGTGGTCAGCAGGAAACGAACGCTGCCAGCTGTTCAGTAGATTTACACTTGCCCACAGACTTTCTCTGGGCTTTGGCACTGGAACTTGCGGTGATCCAAAATCCATTTCAGCGCGGCGCCCTCTGCAGGGAATCTTGGACCTGTGTGAACATGGCAAGCAACTGTGTATCTCCTTAAACAACCAGGTTGATTAATCCTTACTGAGACATGTAGTGGGTAATTTTGTCTCTCAAAAATGGCTGGGTTTGGTTCGGGTCGGAGGTTAAAAAGCTAAAAATCTGAAAAAGGAACCCAACCCACCTCAAACACGTCCACTGTTTGACAAGGGGCGGGTGACCAATCTGCTCTCAGGAGGTGGGTTGGTATTTAAATATTTTAATGAGGCTGCATGCCTTCATTTTAACAGTGATTCTATTTTTTAACCATAGTTGCCCGGGTTTCCCAGGCTTCGGGAAACATTGCAGGTGAAAGGAGACGAGAAGAGCTGAATCCATGAGGTAAGTGCCTTTACAGCACTGCTTGTGGGCCAGGTGGAGCAAGAGTGTTCCCTCCAGGCCCAACAAGCCATCTGCTCCTTGCTCACCTGATCACCATCTGTTTTCCACCCTCCCCCCAAGATCGGACTCCCGCCCGACCACCAACTGCTCCCTCCGACCACCATCTTCCCCCCCTCCGTGATCGGATCCCCCTCCCACCACGATCGGAACCCCCGCCCGACCACCAACTGCTCCCCCGACCACCATCTTCCCCCCCCACTGTGATCGGATCGCCCTCCCACCACGATCGGAACCCCCGACCACCATCTGCCCCCCCACCATGATCAGATCCCCCTCCCCCCACGATCGCACCCCCCGACCACCATCTGGCCCCCCCCACCATGATCAGATCCCCCTCCCCCCACGATCACACCCCCCCGACCACCATCTGCCCACTCACCGTGATTGGAACACTCTCCCACCATGATCGCACCCCCCGACCACCATCTGCTTCCCCCCGCCACGCCCCCGCGATCGAACCCGCCCCAATCAGGGCCGCAGAATCTGAACTAGAAAGTTCAAGTTAGAATCGTTAATTCAATGCTGAATCATGTACAGAAAGTGAAGTAAAGAGAGGGAAAGAAAGATGGGATTAAGAGAGTGAGATAAAAGAGACAGAAATAATTTTTTTTTAATTTAATAAAAAATTATAAGATGGAATTATAAAAGTTAATTTTCAGTGCCAGTGAGGTTGTTTGGCAGTAATTAAGACTTATCATGCTGTTAAAAATTTACTTACACTGGAATGGACAAGCCCTAACTTTTTCTCCAATGTTTAGTGGGTATCTATCACGTAAGTACAGCAACTTCACGCCCTTCCAAGTATTTGAATGATGAGTCTCTCGGTGAGATACTGTCACAGCACAACTTGTGGAGGAGCAGGGCAACTCGGACAGCAACTTCCTGAATTCTGCATTTAATTGTACATGTGCAGTTGCCGGAGGTTGCTGTTCTTTTTTTTTGCTTCGTTCATATGATGTGGGCGTCGCTGGCAAGGCCATCATTTATTACACATCCCGAAATGTCCTTCAGAAGATGGTGGTGAGCCGCCTTCATGAACTGCAGAGGACAGTTAAGAGTCAACCACATTGCTGTGGGTCTGGAGTCACATATAGGCCAGACCAGGTAAGGACGGCAGATTTGCACACAGCAAGCTCCCACAAATAGCAATGTGATAATGACCAGACAATCTGTTTTTTTTGTTAAGTCGATTGAGGGATAAATATTAACCAGGACACCGGGGATAACTCCCCTGCTCTTCTTCAAAATAGTGCCATGGGATCTTTTACATCCACTTGAGAGAACAGACAGGGCCTCAGTTTAATGTCTCATCTGAAAAGCAGCACCTCTGACAATGCAGCGCTCCCTCAGCACTGCACTGGAATATCAGTCTAGATTTTTGTGCTCAAGTCCCTGGAGTAGGACTTGAACCCACAACCTTCTGACTCAGAAGCGAGAATGCTACCCACTTTTTAATTTTTTTTAATTATTTATTAAACATTAAAAACATTTACAACATCGTGATCATTCCATTGTATCATACAAATCCATTCCGCCGCTCTGCACAGCCATTCCTCCACCACATATTAACATCAAAACCTGAAGTTTAATTTGTCTCCCATAACATATACTAATCTATTGTACTTTAAAAATTAATCAGTAATCATGGCTCCGAATAAGGGAAGTGTGGCTGATAATCCCCCCATCATTTAATCTCTGGTCTTTCCCTTCTCTTATGCTTCTTCCCAACTTTTTGGGCAGCTGTTGCTTTCTCCTGCAGCCTCCAGCTCTTTTTCATCTCCTGTTTGAACCTTTCCTCCAGTTTCAGCCTCTTCCTTACATTAGGTTTGGGCCGAGGAGCTGCCCCTTCTCCCTCCTTCTGCCCCTCACTAACCTTTCCCTTTCCACACGATGCCACCCCAGCCCCCACTTCCATGTCTCTGTCCCCCTCTGACCCCTCACTCTCAAGTTCTTCTGTAACCTCCTGTCCCTGCTCCCCGTCAGATACATAATCTTCCTTAGAGAGTCTTCCTGCTATCACGGTTTCTCCAACAGTGCCACTCCCTTTGGCCTCATCTCCACCGCTGATCCTTGCTCCCTGTTTCTTCTCTCTCTGGGAGAATGGCACATCTGCACCTATCTTGCTCCCTTCTGGCATCTTTGTCTCCCCGCTCCCGTCCTGCTGCCCCTTTAAGGCTCCTGCCTCTTGCACCCTCTCCTTGTCTTGCCCCCTCCTGCTCCCCGAGATGCCCGACTCCCCATCTTTCTTTGGAGTACTTATATTTACTATGCACCCCGCCTCCTCTCCCCCCACGGACACCAAATTCTTTATGGAGAGCCGAACCGTATTATGGCTTGACTCTGCCCTCAACCCATGCTGCCCACTGCTGTCTTTGCTCTTTTCCACCGTACTTAGTGTGTTTTCCACCATTTCCATCCTGTTCTCTTCTCCGCAATTTTCTGCCTCTTCCTGCGCTCTTTTCTCCTTCCATTTATCAGCTGTGTCCTCCGCCTGCTCCGCTCCTCCAGTCGCTCCACTCACACCTCCTGCTCCTCTCTCGTTCTCCCATCTCCTCGTCACTGAAGGGGCTTCCTTCTGCCACACACTCACAGCGGGTGGGGCCTTTGTGACACACCTCACAGCTCTCCACCTTACAGCTCCGAGCAATGTGTCCAGACTCACTGCAGTTATAACAGTACAAGTCTGGACAGCATCTTACAAGATGGTTGTGTCCAAGACAATAATAACAAACCTTCACCTGGTTATCATGCAGTACCCGAAAGTACAGCACCCCTTCCATTCTCTCGAATTTCATGCTATACGGCAATGACTTGACCCCCTCTGGGAACCGTACCTTTACATAACGGGTTCCATCTGTTACCCACGTTCCTGGATAGTATCTCCTCTTTATTGCTGAGCAAATTTTAATGTCCCACGACTCCAACTTTTTTATTTGCACATCATCCTCAATATAAATTGACAGGTTTAAGAATGAGACTACCACCTCTTCAGAATATAGCAGAATTACCTCCATAACTTATCTCCAAACTTCAAACTCAGTAAAAGTCTTTCCACCTCCTCTTGGCCACTGACTGTCACCTTGAAACCAACATTCACCTTTGGTTGGCAGGCAAAGCAGCTTCCCTCACCACAGTCCTCATGTACCACCTGGATAATATCTCCTTATCCTTGCACTGAACCACCACTGTGTTTTCTTTTCCAAACCTCCTGGGGTTCGGGCCCAAATCTTTGGGCCTTTTTTTCTCCCTTCCCCCAACATTTTTTCCCCTGATTAAATTCATCTTGGGAACATTGTCCTCTGAGGCGCCCGGCACTCTGGGCCCCTCAGCAGCCATCTGGCTGCTGTTTAAGGACCAAAAAGGCCCTAAAACCTGGAAAAAAAACCACCACCAACTTTTTACAAACTCACTCCCACTCCCTGCAGTAATCAAGCACCTGCTCACTCCTAGCCCCGCCCACCTAGAGAGTGCTACCCACTGAGCCACAGCGGACACTTGTCGCAGCTTAGCATAACTGCAACTGGTCAGTGTGGAATTTGAGCAGGTGGTCTGACTTTATTTTAATTTGTTTTAATTAGTGAGGAATCACCTGTCCAATTGGTTCTTAACATAACAAAAGTTGCCACCATTTGGTCATCAATGAATGCAATTCATGTCAGTATACATGTGCAAAACTCCTCTTTGCTGGACCAGAAGGTTATGTAGAGCAAGCAATGTAATTCCTTGTTGCGAACTCACTAAAGCATCTGTAGATACCATACATCACTAATGGCAATGATGGGATTACAAACAATTGATTCATCTTGGCACCTGTAAATGCTAATAAGATACTGTCCTATTTCAAATAGGAGTTACACCCTAATGGACAGGGATGTGCATTTAAAGTGGAGCCTATTTTAGAAAGTTCATTGCAAACACAAATAGTACAAAGTAGAATTTTCTCTTCAGCGCTTGATTCAAGAGCTTGACGGGGCAGAAGTGCTCATTACAAATTCGGGCACAAACTGCTCACAATTTTTCATCCACTAATTTTAATAGATGGAAAGTAGCGAGCAGCTTGTGCATAGATTTGTGATAAGTGCTTCCACTCCACTGAGCTCTTAAGCCTTGACATTAAAAAGGAAAATCTGCCATTTCCTTTTGAACACGGCACTTGAAACTTTACTATTTCAAGCACTCAGATTGATTCCTAGTTTCTGTGACTTTTATGCAACATTCATTCAACTGTAAAAAGATGCAGATCACTGCAAGGTGCTTCAGCAATTGAAACTCCCTTCAAATTTACGTGGAATTGAAAAAAATGTGAAAGCTATAA
This sequence comes from Squalus acanthias, assembly GCA_030390025.1. Taxonomy (NCBI): domain Eukaryota; kingdom Metazoa; phylum Chordata; class Chondrichthyes; order Squaliformes; family Squalidae; genus Squalus; species Squalus acanthias. The sequence continues at coordinate 102,043,706 of CM059432.1, forward strand.
GCAATACCTGTTAAAATAAAAGTTACAAAAATTATTAATTTTAACATTTTACTTCTGTTGTTTTTTTCATTAATATGTTTGTTTAAACACTGGTTGACTAGGTTTCCAGGAGTATTAATATTGCAGGCAAGCATCCGAGTCACATACTAATTCTGCCAAATACAATATCAGTTTGGAACAACATTACACACTGTGCTAGGACTCCTCCTTAGGATGGGACTTGCCTCACAGCCTGGTTGAAGGCTAGGATCACCTCACAGGTCAGGTCACTAAATAGGCGCCTTGGCTCCCCTGCCGAGTCCCACCTACCATTGCAGCGTGGACTCCCATGGACTGTTTCCTTCTTGCCCTGACTTTGGTCACAGCACGAGGGTATTTTCTGAGCTGGGTAGAATTATTACATTATCTATTCACGCACTAAATAGATTACTGACAAAAATACTCAACTTGATGGCATAAACAGCTAATCTAATACCAGCGGTTGAAGCTGAAGCACTTCATCAGTGATGTTAGTTCAACTCCCCTACACAGTTGGGCTCAGTAATTGCTTCCTGCTGTTGCACAAGTTAATTAAAAGTGACACAGTGCAACCTATTGGATCACTGGTGAGGCAGATTTTTTTTACATAAAACGGAATGAAACCAGGTGGTACAGTGGAGTCAGAACAAATCTTTTCATCTCTGGGTCTTAGGTACAAATACAACCCAAACCGATGATCAAAATCTCCTTCCCAACAGTTGCAAGTCTTGTAAGAAAATTAATTTTGGTCAGTGTCAGCACAGTTCTCCGTGCCACAGATCCACAGCACAAACCTATTCATAACACAACACAAATTGAAACTAAATTGAGAGCATTTCAGTCAGAGCCCACGAGGCTAGCTGGTGTGAGAAATGATGCAGTGTGGTATTCTATGTGACCCAGAAATGATTGATGAAAGTGAGCGAGAAAAGTGGAACAATATTTCATTCCTCAGTTCTGATAAACATCACCTGAATGCGTACAAAATTCACCCAAAAAATAGAAACAAAAAGCCTTAAAATATTTTCCAAGGCAGCTATATAGTCATAAGGGAAATATTGCACATCAGAGGTACAAGGCACATTTTAAAATTGCTCCATTTGCCATTGTAGCATGCAGTGGAGTGGCAATTGTGGGTTATGTTCCTGGAAGTCTCACAAGATATATTTCATGCCATCAGATCAAGCTGTAGTGCAAAAAACTAGGCAATTCCCCACACAATGTTCAGTAAGACTGGAGGGAGAGTCTATCCAAGCTGCTCTTGTATGCTTTCTGGTGTGTGTTACAAGAGTGTAAAGGGTTTTTATGGATGGTAGGTCTTAGATCACCAGAGTTAGTGGCACTGCGATATTTCATAGACAATGCTACGGTCCACATGATGTTTCACTGACATGAAGATACTCTTTATAAACTACCTCTCCTGATTGACTTGAACTCTTTACTCTTTTCAATCTGTCCTACACTTTAGGCCTCAGCCCTTCTTTAGATTCTAAATAAAAAATTACATTTTTGGCAGAGACCTAGGAGCAGGATAATGGTGGACAGACAGCAAAACAGGAGAAATATAGCTCAAAAGTAGATGGAGGAAATCTTTTATTTCCTTCATTTACTTTTGTATATTTAACACAACCACTTTGTAGACCTATAGAGTCCTTGGCTACAAATGGGAAATCTGTCACAAGTATCTAAGGTGGGGGTGGGGGGGAAGCATTGACACAAAACAATCACTGCAAGTTGCAGAAAGTGTAATACGTGCCCTGTATAAGGGTTTCGTGTCTCTGTGTCTCAGACGGTGCTGGTGCGAGGTTAGGCCTTCGTTGCCTAATACTATTGCTTGCTCTGGTCTCCGGCCAGCCTTATTGCAATAAGCACCTGTGAGTGGTTCGACCCACTCGCCCTTACGGTTCTAACACTGGACTTAGGTGCAGGGAGCAGTAATGCAGAGAAAAACTCAAATAGACCCGGTTGAATAGTACGAAATGGAAATCTTTATTGCATAGCGTCCAAAATCATGAAGTACATGTCATAGGCGCAAATTAACGAGAGTACAAGTATACATACATTCATAAAACTTGGTCTATGGAAATGAAGAACGCACGGCACATCGTAAAAAGGGGAACACATTATACTTTAACCTTAATAAAACCACCCTCCCTTAACAATACCTACACTACGTCTAGATTTGTAGGATCGGGAAACATGCTCACCACTCGTGTTACTTCGGAGAATTTTAAAGTGAGGCACTCGGCTCGTTTCGCTGCAGCGCCTGACTGTCACGTGTTTGGAAGGGTCTCTGTACCCCACTTGTTTATTTTCGCTGCTGCGACAAGCAGGCCGGGCTCCCTGTTGTCATGAAGAACTTGACAGAACTCGGACACAGTTCAAAGAAGAGTCTTCCTGTTCCCGACACCGGTTGTCGGTAGATTTCAATGAAGAGTTCTTTATTATATTTTCGGGCGCGGTCGGGGTTTACTGACCGTGGCGGCACGTGAATTCTTCTTCTTTTCTTGTCGTCTCGTCTCGTCTCTTCAGGCCTCCGGGTCCAGGCACCGTTTACCGACACTCGGGATGGTGTACCCTGTTACTTGCCCTTGTCGGGGCGGCTCGTTCCGATTGAGCTCCACCCAACATTCGAATAACCGTCCAGTGCGGCTAAAAGTCAAGAGTCAACAAAGTCCAGCCCTAAAGAAGAGCTTCAGCCAGCGATCGAGCGAGTCAAAAGAGACCGATGGACATTTGTTCACTATAGTTATAGTGATGTGTTCCCTTATCTCCCGCTCAAATCTTAATGTTTGTCCTTTGTGTAATACTGGTGCACAAAACTCCCAGCATGGGGCGGTTGTCTTCTTTAACGGGTTTCGGTAGCACCTGAAACTGGCCAACTATCCGTTAATGTTTTCCCCATTGTTGACCCAGCCAGGATGTGTACGAATCGTCTCCCTGACTGGTTTTGGGGGCCCCCGAATACTTGCTTAATCACCCGTCAATGTCTCTCTCATTGTAGAGCCGTGGGGGTATTTGTGTATTGATGTGTCTGGATGGGCCTTCGATTGCCCAGTACAATGGTCCTTACTTGTGCATGGAAAACGATTCCAGCACTTATTTCTTTGCTATTGTCACAAATGCAAACAGGTTGCATCCTGTCTTTATCAGTGTTTATCGAGTATGATCCAATTTTATATTGAATGTTTATTCGACGCCATCTTGTCTGCCCACTGTATTTCTGGAAGCTTCTGCCATGATGCGCGGTGGCCATTTTACAGGCTTCTGTGTCCTTTATATCAGGACAGCATTTTGTTTAATAAAACTGATCAAACGAATCTGCTTCTCTTGTGTTATTTTGAATCGCGATAATTGCGAAACTTTACACCTGCCAGATGTCCAGGTACTAAAACAGCTTCCAATGATTGAATTTAAAACAAATACAACTGGCAATATAGCCTTCAGCACTGCATCACCACCGCTGTGCGAGTGCTGCATGCACCTGCACACAAATGGTCTCCCCTCACTGGAGAAAACAAAGTAAGTATATTTGCATAATTAAATGGCATTCCACATATATTTTTCATGACACACCAGAATTACATTGTCAGGTGTCAGCAGCGAGTGAAGGGCTGCTGACTGCTCTTTCTGTGACAGGCACTTATCCTGTCCTTACGTGACAATGGCGCCAGAGCACTGGGGTGAGGGAGAGGGCAGATGTGTCTGATTTTTAAAAATTAATGCTGATTACCCCTCCAGCTGTCTCAATTGGCGTGCTGTGCAGCTTTAAATAAAACTTAGTACCTAAACATTGTGCACTGGTTCCCAGCCCCCTTTGCAATCTCCATCAACAATGAGGAACACTGACTGCCTTTTCTGCATTGTAAGCCTCAGTGTTCAATGTTTTGGGGTTTCAGGCATATTATCAGCCTCACTATGCCATCATGAGATAGCATTTGCCATTAGTAGATGATGCTGTATTCTTTTATGTTTAATCTTCCCCCTTTTCATTTAGACTTTGTCGAACAGTCTTTATTTATTTTTACAATTATACATTAGAGTCACTTTATCCTCTACACACCCATGTTCTATTGAGTGTTAATCAACAAACATCTAAGCCAAGACACTACTGAGAGAAGAGGTTGCTAGTAGTTCACTCTCAAGACAAGTCTGTACTACTTGTTTGCTACTAGAATGTTTCAACTAAACCATTTGATTCCTCAATAACTCTGGCAGCTCTCTGAACAGGATGATTTCTGACAAGGTGTTGAATTTCATTGTTGTATTGCTTTTTTCACTGTGGGTACTTTGTTGTATTATCATTTCCATGTTTGTTTCAAGTGTTCTGGTCCCTTGTTTGATGATCGGTGGATGGCTCATCAATTTCGGCAAAAAATATTGGGCCAGAAATTCGGCACTTATCGGGTGAGTACGCGCTGTGTACTCACCCATAAGGCCACCTGAAGTACCGGTTTCCTGCATGCACTGCGCATGCACGGGAAACCAGAACTTCCGGTCTCGTGAAGGGAGGGGTTCAGAGGTGAACCGCGTGCGCGGGAGAGGCTGCGCGCACGCAGCGAACTTAGGTTTTTTTTCAGGTTTCTCCGGGAGGGTAAGTATGGAAGAAGCTGCGCTTTTAAAAAGGAGGCGCAAGACCCGTTTTTAACAAGGTAAGTGGTTAATTAATTTTTTTCAACAGGTTTATCTTTTTTAGATACTTTAAAGAAAGGTAAGTTTATTTTTAGCACCGTTAAAAAGTATTTTAATTTTTTCAAAAATTTAAATTTTTGTTTTAAGTAGTTAATTTATTTAACTTATAGTTATTTTAAAAATGTGATGTAAAAAATAAATTATTTGAAGTTTAGGTGTTGTTTTGGGGCTGATTTCAATTCATAGATTTGACAGGTCTTCCTGTCAAATCTATGAATGAAAATGGCCTGCTCCGATTGGCTCTCCATGGCCCACGTGATTCCAGGGGACGCTTCGAACTAACTGCGCCCCTGGGATACGCAAGCACTGCGCGCCGGCAGCTGCAGGAGGCCCAGGACCCGAAGTTCTCGTGGGCCCAAAACACAACTGCAGGCACGGTAGGTAAGTACGCGCGCGATGCTTGCACCCGCAGGAAGCCGGAAAGCCGAATTTCTGGCCCATTGTTCTTGTCAATCTATTCCAAGTACGCTCCAAATACTGTTTTTCATTGAGTGACACCATAAGGACGATTTTAATATATGGCACAAAATGGGAAGTTGGCAGGTGGAGGTGCCATATGTGACCTTGCCCAGGGAGTGTGATGTATTCAAATCATATCTCTCCGGCCTGGTCACCAGTCTTTGTCAATGGGCAATCATTCGACAATTTGGTGAATATCACCATGAATGGCTTCTGATCAGTTTTTGTTCTATTGAAACCTTTCACTTGAAAATCACCAACACTCCTTCTCAATTTGTGCACAACTAGTCTCTGCTTGAGACATGACTTGCAAAGTACATGTAACTGTTAACAATATGCTATCATAATTCTGCAGCTATTCCACTTCTGACTTAGCTTCATTGCTGTTCATTATTAAAATGCACGACAAGGTCTTGGACAACGTGGACCACTTTCCATACCTCGGGAGCCTACTGTCAACAAGGGCAGACGTCGATGTCGAAGTCAACACCGCCTTCAGTGTGCCAGTGCAGCCTTCGGTCGTCTGAGGAAGAGGGTGTTTGAGACCAGGACCTCAAACCCGGCACTAAGCTCATGGTCTACAGAGCAGCAGTGATACCCACCCTGCTGTATGCCTCAGAGACATGGACCATGTACAGCAGGCACCTCAAAGCACTGGAGAGGTACCGCCAATGCTGCCTCCGCAAGATCCTACAAATCCATTGGCAGGATAGGCGCACCAACGTCAGTGTTCTCACTCAAGCCAACATCCCCAGCATCGAAGCTTTGAACACGCTCAATCAGCTCTGATGGACGGGTCACATCGTCCGCATGCCCGATTCGAGACTCCCAAAACAAACGCTCTACTCGGAGCTCTGACTCGGCAAGAGAGCCCCAGATGAACAGAGGAAACGCTTCAAGGACACCCTCAAAGCCTCCTTGAAAAAGTGCAACATCCCCACTGACACCTGGGAATCCCTGGCCCAAGACCGCACAAAGTGGTGGAGAAGCATCCGGGAAGGCGCCAAAGACCTCGAGTCTCTTCGCCGGAAGCAAGCGGAAGCCAGGCGCAAGCAGCGCAAGGAGCGCACGTCAACCCAAGCACCCCACCCACCCGCCCCTTCAACCACCGTCTGCCCCACCTGTGACAGAAACTGTAGGTCCTGCATTGGACTCATCAGCCACCTGAGAACTCATTTTTAATGTGGAAGCAAGTCATCCTCGGTTCCGAGGGACTGCCTAAGAAGAAGAAGATTGCTGTAATTCAGATAGGACTACAAGTGTCATTAGTCTGAAGAACCATCGGTTCTGTTGATAAGAGATCCTTCACTTTCTTTTTCTTATCAAATAGCATCTACAGCAGAGTCAACATGATTGAGACATATCAGCTACAAACTTGTTGAAATAATTCATCGTATCTCGACATCTCAGTTCAGTCTTGTATGTGGGTTGTTCCATTTCTTTTAATGGCTGAACATTTTTTTTTTGAGTTTGGTTTCACTCTTTTCTCACTCAGAATGTTACCAATAAAAGGGGAGCTGGCTCACCCCAACATTTTACTTGTCTCAGTTTAGCTTCAGTTTGACTGATTTGGTCTTTGTTAGGACAAGTCTTAGCCTTTCATTGTGGTTTTGTTGCAAAGATGCCCACATTCTTTTATCCATAGTTGTAACTACTCCTGGAATATGTCACAAAGATGTTGTGAATGGTCTTGTTATAGACTTCTGATACTAATGCAATCCTAAGGATCATCTTAAAAATCTATACCTCCTAGGAGTGTGATTAATGGGCGCAGTTTAGAACCCGCTTCATTCAAGTTGGTTCCCAGAATCCCTTTGGTATGTGTAGCTTACTGAAAATCTTTGCATAAAATATTCCCTAATGCCGTTGCTAAGGTCTCATGAATCCTCACATGCATGATCTGCCATTCCTGCAAAACTTGCCATTTTTCTTAAATGTATTAACAAGCAAATTAACTCAGTCAGTTGATTCGTCAACTTTGATGATCATGTCCAACTCTTTCGTGTGATTAAGGTTGGTTTTCCATTTCTCTTTTATTGGAAATGGTATCTTTCTGCATGGTTGCTGCACTAGTTGAGCAACTTCCTCAACAGCTATGAGGTGCTCACTTGTAGGGATCTCAACTCTTCAAAGATATCTCCAAACTGCTGTGCCAGAATTTCATATCATCCACCACTGAAGGCTTTAGCATTCAACAATCACTTTATGAGTTGAGGTTTGCCATGTTTTGAAACCTAAAATTTGTTGTACTTCCATGGGAATGATCATAATTTGCACACTGTATACTCTGCCTATGTACTTTACTTTTGCCTTACACACTGACCTATGCAACTCCAGATTATCCAATTATTTTCACTTTGCCGTGAAATAGTTTACCCTTCATGATCAGACCTTTATAGATCTTTTCAGGAAGAAGGTCGACCTGTGCTCTGAAATCTAGCTGGAAGTTACCTTCATTGATATCTAAGCAGAAAATCCTGGAAAACACTCAGCGGGTCAGGCAGTATCTGTGGATAGAGAAACAGAGTTAACGTTTCACCTGAAACATTAACCCTGTTTCTCTCCCCGCAGATGCTGCCTGACCTGTTGAGTATTTCCAACATTTTTTTTTTCAGATTTCCAGCATCCACAGTATTTTGCTTTTGGTTTATTGATATCTACATCCTTTCCTGCTTATAATCATATTACAAGTAAATCGCCAGAGTAACCCATTTCATCTTCAGCTATATTGATTTTTCATTACTGACTCCTCCATCTTTTTAATGACTGCAGGAACCGCTCCCCTTTATCACGTAGTCCTATGATTTGGCATTGTGTGATTTCAGATGTCCAAATCATGTCTATTGCTTTTTCTAATGTCATATTGGTGTCTTGTAGCAAACTCTTTTTTCTATTCTTGTTTTATTTTACCCTGAATGTCATGCAGTCCTTAATGAGGGAGTCATTTAATTCTCCATGAACTCTCCTTCAGACTGATCCCTGAAATTAAATATAAACCTCTCATAGTGAAGCAACATTTTTCAAACTGTTTCATACATTTTCCTCCTAGATGAAGGGGTTACTGGTCTCTCCCACCTTGGGGCAGATTTTGCTCTTCAGCACCAGTGCATGAGCTTAATGAGACTGAAGTGCTCATCACAAATTTGGGCCATACAATAATTTTAAATGAATGGAAAGTTGTGAGCAGCTTATACCTCAATTTCAGGAAGTGCTTCTGTCCCACCAAGCTCTTACACTCAGTTGCTGAAGAGGAAAATCTGTCTCTTCATCTCCCATTTCTGTAAGGAATATAGCTACTCTTAGTTTACCACCTTTATTTAAAACAACTTCTGTAGCAACGTCATACCATTGCTTCAAGTTCTTCCAATTTCTGAAAGCATTCATATTCATTGGCAGCAAGATTCTGGTACTCGTAACCCATGGGCTGCCATTGTGTTTTCATTTGTATACTGTAGACTTTGGTATATTTCATTTTCAAGCATATTTTCTCAAATGTAGGTAACAGGAAGCTAGATAAGTACATGAGGGAGAAAGGAATAGAAGGATATGCTGATAGAGTTAGTCGAAGTATAGAGGGAGGAGATTTGTGTGGAGCATGAACACCGTCATAGACCAATTGGGCTGAATGGGCTGCTTCTGTGCTGTAAATTCTATATAATTCTTTGTATGCAGTACTATACTTATACACTCCAGTGAAGCCTCTAATCACAACAGCAGGTGCTCTGGCTCCATACAGTCTTATTTTTATGGATGACTTCATATGTATTATTGGATTAAACTGAGACAGTGGACAATGCAGGTCCAAAACAGAATGTTTATTCACGGTGCCATCATGAGCTAACAACTGGCAGTAGATGGTGCTGTATTCTTTCATCATTACACTGTGATGATTGGGACCATCAGTGTAAGTGATAGAGAAAAAAAGATTTAAAATGTCACCGTCATGATTTGAGTGAGTAGAAACCAGGAAATTGAATAGCAAGTGCTTCTTCTCAGTCCCCACTGGATTTACACCCAACCTATTTTCTTTTTGGGTTGAATGTCCATGTACATTATTCATTTTGTGGGTAGCCTAATTATGCTTACATCCAGTATGCCAATGAGGACCTTTAGGAGTCCCGTTGAAATATGCAGTTGCATCCTTTATTATGAGAAGTTAAAAGGAAGTTGTTTAAAATCCTAAACTAAAGGGGGGGGGGGGAAGATGCAATGTATTTTATTACAACTTTTTTATTTTTCAGCTAATATTTAGTATATGAATATATATATTTTTTCCGCTAATGTTTCCTCTATTTTCCAGTGTTTTCTAGATTGTACCATGTCAGGAATGTTTATGCACCGAGAAGCAGCACATTCGTTGTTACCAATATCACTGGGAAACTTACGGGATAGCAACTCTTTCCAATAGTTCTGCAGAAGAGGATGATCATTAAAGAAGACAGGATCTGTAAAGTGTCTCCCACAATACCATCATTCACTTCACCCAGGCTGCACCACAGCATCTAACTGGAAGACACAGAAAGTGCTGTGTCTTTTGGCAAGTCACTGTTAGCTTTAATACAGGGGTTTGCTTTGAAAGCACCCCATTGCAGTATTTCGTGCTTGAAGTGAAACGTGAAGAAAGGAGGCACCAGAGCCAGTTTGGCCACACCCACCATGATGCCACTCAGCACGACCATAGAGAGCTGGCTCTGCAAGCTACCGGTCAGAAAGGAACCACTTGTATGTCTGTTCCATCTAGTGCAATGACACCTGCAGCCAATTTGCTCCTTAGAGATTGAACTGGGAGTGACAGGCAAAGTTACCAGCACACCCACATGTTTTGGCTACCTAGTGTCACTGCACTGCTGCATTCCCCAAATTACAGGGTGCCAACAGCAAATTTGCCACAGATTCCTGGCACAACTTTATTGCATGCATGCTTGGGCAAGTACCTAATAAATAGTACCATTGGCTAGAGTTACTTTGCAACTTCATTAAAGTCTACCATCCTTTTCCACTTTTGTTCCTAGGTCGTGTGGGAAGTGCAGGCAACATTAAACATGGCTGCCACCTTCTGCCCACCAGGCTGAATTACAGTCCTCTGGGAAAGAGTGCCATCAACAGGGCAACCCTCTTCAGATCCACCTCATAGAGCAGCACATCACCAGCCATCAAATGGAGTTCAGAATCTGCATTGCTCCATCACATGATCATGGACTACATTTACTGCACCTTGGGGGGCGATTTTGCCAGCCCAGGGGAGGCGGGTAAGGAGGCGGGACTGCCGGGAGAATGGCAGAATCTGAGGGTGGGTACCCATCCCGCCCCCAACCTGCCTCCGTGCCATCTTCCCAGGAGGCGGGTACCCGACCTGTGCCGGGTCCCATCTCCTCGAGGCGGGAAGGGGATTAGTGCCAATTAACTACCTGTTAACAGGTAGTTAACAGGCAGTTTTTTGGAGAATCCCTATTTTCAGCCCTGAAGTGTGGGTTTCCCAACGACTCCGAACCTCGCCAGGGTCAGCGAGGCGGGCCGTCAGTCTGTGGGGGTCGGAGGGGCCGAGATGTCCGGTGTACAGGTGAGTGATGAGTGCAAGTGTGGAGAGGTAAGTGTGTGAGGTGAGTGTTTTAATAAGTTTTACTTACCTTTACTTCTTCCTGCAGGCTTCATCCCTTCAGGTCTCGGGAGTCCCTCAGCTCACCGGCACAGAAAGCAGAATGGCCGCTGAACTGTCAAAAGCTGCAGCCTTCTGCTTTCTGCTCAGGAGAGCTCTCTAACTGAACCTGAGTGAAAGGACTCGAGTTCGAGGCCAGATTGTCCGTGTTTGACAGCTTCACAGAGCCGTCAAACGCTGACATTTCATCTGTCAAAAGCTCTTGACAGATGAAACGTTACTTGCTGACGTCACCTGTAACCGGCTTTTCCCTTAATTGGCCTGCTAAGCCCAGCGGGCTTAATAAGGTCAATCAAGGGAAAATAGCGTGGGCTGGCCACAAGTCGATGGAGGCGGGACTAAAACCCGACAAGTGGGAGTCCCGCCTCCAAAAGCTCCCCATTGAGAAAATCCAGCCCTTGGTTTCCACTGAATTTTGACAGCCAATGTTTTTCTCCATTTAGCCTTTATAATTTTTTTATTTTACTCATTTGAAATGGCCTTTAGAAAGCCTTTCAAAAATTCCTGTCATCTGTACAAAGGCTGTACAAATTTCTGTCCCCGTATATCCAGCTGTGACAAAAATGAAGCAATTCTGTCTAATATTTAACTTGGCATTGGCTTATTAATTCTGTCACTGTACTTAAAGATCAGCTTCCCTCACAGAATCATATCATAGTTTCACTCAATACAATGTTGCAACAATTTATCAGTTGTTTTCCATGCAGTTAGTTGAGGAAGGATTCAAGCCACTCAATTCAACTACAAAAATATTGGGCCGTATTTTCCGATCCCTACAGGTGTGTACGAGCTGTGTAAACACCCGTCAGGACCTCGCAAGTGTCGGTTTCAGGCATGTGAAGCGCATGCGCTGAAAACCGGCACTTCCGATCTGTCAAGAATCCTGCTGACAGATCCTCCGCCTGCCCGGGAGAAGGGCCTCTGTGGGCAGAGTGTTCCGCTTTCTGCACAACCTCCGCCCGCTGAAAACCCTTAAAAATCTTACGCCTGGTAAAAGCAGTGTAAGGCCTGCTTTTACCAGCATAAGAGTTTAAAAAAGTAAAAAAATGATGTTTTCCCACTCATTTATAATTTTAAAATACTTTTAAAAAAGGTAAGTTTATTTTTAGCCCTGTAAAAAACTTTAATTCTTTTTCAAAAAATTAATTTTCATTTATAATATTTAATTTAATGTAATTTTAACTAATTTTAAAAACGTGATTTAAAAAAAATGTATTTAATGTTTTGATGTGTTTTTTGAGTGATCCCCATTCATACTTTTGACAGGTCTAAGCTGAGAGATCTGTCAAAAGTATGAAGGGGGATTCCCTGCTTCCATTGGTTCCCCATGGCCCACGTGATCCCAGGGATGCTTGCGAACTGCCTGCGCCCCTGGGATATCCGGGCCCTGCGCATTTCGTAGAGCAGAGGCCCAGGAGCGGAAATGTCTGGACCTCCAGAGCCCTCAGATAAGGGCGTAGATTTTTTCCAGATCAGAGGCCTCCACACACAGGAAGCCTCCGATCGGAAAATACGGGCCATTATGATTGGTTCAGATACACATTCTGACTGGCACATTTCTGAATTTACAGATAATTATTATAATTCTGCTTAGCTCGGATTTCAGAGGAACTTCTTTTGCTCTCGGGATGTGACCGGTAACTTCCATAGTTGATGAGAAAAGAATTAAAATAAAACTTTTAAAAAGTAATTCTAGTCATCAGTTTTAGTACTCGAATTACAACCTGATATATTTCACTATAGGAGGATCTAATCAAGTTTAATGACTATATTAATGTTTCTGCTGTTATTTGTTTGTTCATTTACTGTTTTAATAAATTTCTTTATCATTTAAACCCAAAATAATATCTAATTTAATGTTTTTTCACCACCTTTCACGATATTGAAGATCTTGAAGGCAGGGGATAGAACCAATCGCTGAAGTAATCTCAATAAAGGTTTTCTGTTCTTTATCCTGGGTGCACAACATTTCACCTAGATATTAAGGCAAATGTGAACACTTTCAAGGACATAAGGAGAGTAGTCTTAAAAACACATAAGCTAAAAATATCTCGAGTAAAAAGGGTCATGAGCTGAACAATATAACAGCTGCCAATTATTTTAAATAATTCCTTTTAAGTTCACCACAATGCAATGTTAGCAGGCCTTTAAGAGCTGCTGGCCTACATTTTACTCCTCTACCACCGCCACCCCGCACCCTCCCGCCCCAGCCACATGCTGTGGGAAGACCTAATATGGGGCAAGACCTTGCCTGCATAGATTTAAATAACTAAAATCAGCCAAACATAGATTGTCATAAAGTCAATCTGCAAACAAAGTGGCAGGATTAAAGTCTGTGCACTTGGCTCCTATCACTTGAATGCCAGGACCGGTAAAATCTATGACAATACGGTAAAGATGCCTTTCTAAGGCAGATACCAAAGCCCTGATTTAACCTAACCCACCCAGCGAGAATGCACTTTTGGGTCGGATGGCTGATTTACACCCTGCCGATTTTCGGCTCCAAGTCAATGGACTGTAAAATTGGGCAGGGTGTAAATCGGGCATCCGACTCAAACCTGCCTAAATCTCGCTGGACGTGTTAGGTTAAAAATCAGGGCTTGCTACTTTGCTCCATATATAACAGAACATGAAAGTGTTACTTACTTTAATTATCATATGACCGTCAATAAATAAAATGAAATTTCTAAAAATGTTTTGACTTAATTTTGATATCTGCTATATATATTATATGTTACATTCTTGAATAATTACAATCCAATATTTTGAAAATTTCAGTATATGTAACACAGGAAACAATGGGTAAGACATTGGTGTTGAGTATATGCAGAAATAATTTCAAAGCAACCTATGTTCAAGTGACCAGGATTCTACATAAATTTATAAAAAAATTATGGAAGAATGCAGCAAATGTTCTTTTCAGTGATTTAATCAGATTTTGAAAATTCTATTTTGCTGTTCCAGGCAAATCAGGTAAACAATATGAACAGCTTTACAGGTCAATACAAGAATGGGAGAAATGCATTCTTGTTTACAAATTTGCAAAGTGCAGAAAATAGAACTAATTAATAAAACTAAAAAGGATATTTTTTGTAATATTTATGGACTTGATCAAAATCTTTCACTATTTCAATCTAATTTCCATTCAATTTATATACCTACAAACAGTGAGAGGTATTCTGGATCATTAGTATTTTGAGCTAGTTGTGGAAGTTGTGTGATAGAATGGCTTTCTGCTTTACTGGGACTTTTTGTCAGTGTTGGGCTGCTGAAAAACACTACAGTTGTGGAAAAGAGATGATGAAAAATACAACAAATGCAAAAAAAAACACAAGTCTAATCTTCCAAAGATCTGTAAATACTTTTATACACCCGCAAAATTTGGATATCTGTGGACTTGTATTCCCAATGGCTACTACGACAACAAAATGTTTAAAGAGCCTGAAACAGTTTAAAATGTATTATTGCACAGCTAAATCTGCCCAGTTCCCCACACTCAAGCAATCCGATGTAGTTTTGTCAGTGACAATCTGCAAGCCATTGGAATTTGATATTTGCACAATGCAACTACTAGGGGGAGAAATTCGGTATAGCCCCGTTTGGGGCGTTAAATCTTTGAAAGTTGAAAAATTAGCACCAGGCACTAATCATTCCTGCCTCCTGCAAAATTCAGTTTTTGTGCTCCTAGAGGGAAGCGGAGCGCTAAATCAAGCGCTAACCACTTCTATTAGGGCACTAAAGTCCGAGATCGGGGCGGTAGCGGCAGAGCGCTAAACAATTTCGAGCGCGTTGTAACCGGCACTCTTTCATCACAGAGGCTGCTTCCCTCGTTTAAAGGGAAGGCCAATGATGCTGCACAAGCTAGCTGTCGTCAGTTCTGTTTTGCAAGGCGACCTGGACAACTGCCATTACAGCCCCAAACACTCCCACAAAGCAGAGGGCTTGGACATCTTGCATCAATGAAACATTAAAAATTTTGCGCAGGCACCAGACTGGTGCAAGTAATAAAGGTTGCGCTAGCTGAAAAGCATTCCCTTTAATTACCACTTCTGAAGCGGCCAGCTGAGTTCACAATGCCTCCTCTAGCTGGTGTTGTCATAAGCTTTGTAAATATTCCTCTCTTCCTTAACCTTCCTTCTAATATCCTTGTTGATACAATTTAATACCTATTTTATTTACTTTGCCTCTGCTGCACTTAGGTATCTATTCGTCCTGTAGCCCCATTTAGCATTTTGAAGGACAACCATTTATACGCTACAGATTTATCTCTAAGTAATAACCCTCTCCCAGGCTATGTTAACTGTTGCGAATGTATTCATCACTTCGAGATATTATGCCTGAATCCAAACAAATCGTTGTCTACTGATCAAAAGTGTGATCCCTGAATTCATTTTTATTTACTTCCTTCACCCAAATATACCAAAGTCAATTGCATCTCCCTAACATCATCATCCGAGACGATATAAGCTAATTGGCTGTATCTATATAACCAACGAGGAACAAAATGGTTTGCAGAACTAGGAGTTTATATCCCATTAATTTATAATGGGAAGTACCATGTGAATGAGACCACAATTTCTAAATTCATTTCTATCAAATCATTGCAGCTTTTATTGTCAATGTTCAAATGGCTGCCTACTTTCCAAAATCTGCATCTAAAATTGCAATTGAGAACTTGTACATTGAGACCAAATAATTATTTTCCCAATGGAGGTTTTTTCAATCACTGAGTCACATAAAAATGCTTTTACCTTTATGGTCCAGACATTATTGTTGGGGATATGAACAGATAAACACTTACTGTATCTGTGTGACATTCCTCTTTGAGTGGAGCAGACAAAGGAATATCACGTAATGCATTAAGTATTCCTCTGCTAATATCATCAACAGTCATTTCTAGACCGAAAGATTTGGTTAAAGATTTAGCATAAAATTATTGGGCACTAATGGTCCAAACTGTTTCATATAACTTTCAATTGGTGGACTAAACGATTAATACATTCTTATCAAATTTATCTGCCTATTTTTTTAAAGAAGATGTTAGTTTGATTATTTTAAAGTAGTTGGGAAAACAATTTTTATAATATTGCACAGCATAATGTCCAGGTTACATGTTCTTGAACATTTTCACTCATCTTTCTAACTTTATGCCTTTATAATTAAAAAAAAACTGTAGATCACTTAGTAATATGCTACAAAAAAACAGGTAGATCTGCTGCAGAAGCTACCTCCTCTGTGGCTCAGTGGTAGCACTCTTGCCTCCGAGGCAGAAGATTGTAGGTTCAGGACCCACTCCAGAGACTTGATCACATAATCTAGGCTGACACTTCAGTACAGTACCAAGGGAGTGCTGCACTATTGGAGGTGCCACCTTTCAGAAGATACGTTAAACTGAGGCCCCATCTGCCCTCTCAGGTGGATGTAAAAGATCTCATGGCACTATTTCGAAGAAGAGCAGGGGAGTTGTCCCTGATGTTCTGGCCAATATTTACCCTGAACCAACATCACTGAAAAAACAGATTATCTGGTCATTTATTTCATTGCTGTTTGTGGGACGTTGCTGTGTGCAAACTGGCTGCCATAATTCCTATCATTACTACAATGACTAGACTTCAAAAGTACTTCTTTGGGATATCCTGTGGTTGCGAAAGGCGCTATATAAATGCAAGTACTTTTGTTCTTTTAAAGGATCTCTGTATTCCTGAAAAATGCTTGATAAACTATTTTCATGTTTATAAGTACTTAATCCATTGAAATAAATCATATGAAAGCACATCATCACTTTACTTCTGTGTAATATTTCTGTAACAGGCAGGTGATCGGCTCCACTAGTTTACTTCGAAAGATGAAGGTGAAAATTATCCCCACTGTCTTTTCTTTCGTCCCCTCGAACAATGAAAATATTTCCAAACATTTTTTTGTGAAGACAACACCTAACTTGACCAGTTCATCCAAGTTATTCTTCTCATCTACACATGACAAAGCTCATGAAAGCGTATTGATGATTATATAATCCCAAGGTGCTCTTGGGATTATATTGGACACTAGCATAGCAGTGCTGCAAAATAAAAACATACAAGTACTAAATCAATTAATTCAGCTACCTGGGGCATGGGCTGAATGCCATGAGAGAAAAGATTAAGCAGATTAATATTCATAGTGGCATGTAAAGGTTATTTGCTCCTGACCCCCTACCCTTACAAGGTTTAAAACAAGCAAGAGCTGTGAAGCACCCAGTCACAGATATCACAGGCTATAATCTAATTTGTTTGACAAAGCAGAATCTTGCAGCAGAAAATTACCACTATACCGCAACAGCTCCTGGTGCCCAGCAGGATGTCACATGAAAACAATATCCTTAATTTAATTTAGAATAACAGTACTGGTGCACGCAATTTTAATTCACATCGGCATGAAAATAACATGTAGATACTTTCCCCAAATGAAACAGCTGCAATTGTTTCTTCAACAGGCTGAAGCTTGCAGATTCTGGAGCTACTCTACATAAAATATAAAATAAGACATATAGGGCCGGATATTCCGATCCCTACAGGTGGGTACGCGCTGTGTACCGCATGCGCTGAAAACCAACATTTCCGATCTGTCAAGAATGCTCTTGACAGATCGGACGCCTGCCCTGGAGAAGGGCCTCTGTGGGCGGATAGTTCCGTTTTCTGGAGATCCTCCACCCGCAGAAAACCCTTAGAATTCTTACGCCTGGTAAAAGCAGGCATAAGGCCTGCTTTTACCAGGATAAGAGTTGAAAAAAAGTATCATTTAAAAATACTTTAAAAAGGTAAGTTTATTTTTAGCCCCGTAAAAAACTTTAATTATTTTTTCCAAAAAATTACATTTTTGTTTAAAATATTTAATTTATTGTAATTTCAACTAATTTAAAAATGGTGATTTAAAAAAAATATATTTATTGTTTTGAAGTATTTTTGGGATGATCTCCATTCATATATTTGACAGGTCTATCTGTCAAGTGTATGAAGGGAGATCCCCTTCTTTGATTGGCTCCCCATGGCCCACGTGATCCCAGGGACGCTGCGAACCGCACTTGGAGTTGGAGAGGCCCAGCATCTGAACTATACGCACCTCGGGAGCCCTCAGGTAAGTGCGTAGATTTTTTCCAGATCGGAGGCCTCCGCACGTGGGAAGCCTCCGATTGGAAAATACGGCCCATTATTGACCAAGTGCACAGTTTTGCAAATGGTAGTCGAGTCTGGCCATGATCCTTACTTAAGATCGTACTATTATGCACCTCTGTTAGTGTGTTCTTAAATAAGGATCATGGACTCAATCCTATTTTAACTCAGTACTACCCAATAGATTTTCTATTGAAACATAGGGCTGATTTGAACTCAGGGCGGAAATCAGAGATACGGGGGTCGAAGCAGGTGGCAAACTGTTGGGCTGCCGGAGTGTGAGGCCCAGGAGATTTAACTTCAGGGGGTCAGCCGGAGCACTCCTGCCAGGGACCATGCGGGCCTTCGTCAGATCCAGGGTTAAAATGGCGTGTGTGTCCCAATGATGTCACTGGGACGCAGCGCTGTCTTTTAAATTTGGCCCCTGCTCCTCTGGGACAGGAGACCTTCCCATGCCTGAATTCAGGCAAGTAAAAATGGCGAGGAAGTGGGAACGCATTGGGAATGCAGTGCAAACCTCCCGGTATCATACCTCCTCGCCCACACCATTCCTGCCGGTCGAGTAAGGGGGTTCAAATCGGCCCTAATTTTTTCTTACAAATAAGGTAGAATCAGTATTCATAAGAAAACAATGACAGTGGGCCAAATCTTCCCGAAAACAAAATCGGCCAGCAAGTTCAGGGGATGCAGTTACACTGTGTGTGGCGAATCTCCAGAACTCGCTGGTCGATTTACGCCACTCCACCATTTGTTTCACAGAAACATCGGCCAGAATTTTCATTACCAGGATGGATCGGGTGTGGGCAGTTGGTGTGGCAGCTTGGAACCCCGTTCTTCTTTTCATCCCGCTCCTCAGAGCGACTTTCTGTTAATGGCGCCTATTAAGGCAGGCCTGCGCATTACCCGGCCCTATCAAATGGTGCAGGTCTGATGGAGATGCAATACCAATCAATCTCCCTGGTCCAAAATGGAAACAATTAAAACTAGTCAGTCTCATTCCTACATGTATTACATGCTTCTTAGAAGCTTAAAAAATTTCAAAAATTAAATTTTACATGTTTTCATTTTTTTCTTATTTTTCCTTTCTGTCTCTTTATTCTGTTTCTCTTAATCCAATCTTTCTTTCCCTTTATTTCTCTTTCTGTACCTGAATTGACTCTAATTTACCATCCTTCTCAGTAGTTCCTTTGGTTCTTTTGCAATCCTTCAATCTCATTAGTTAAGGAAACAGATTAATGGTCCCACCGTTCACTAAGACCCCAGATGCCCCGATGCACTCACAACAATGTTATCAGCTCACACTTCCAGCAAGCTATGGCATAAAAAATTTGAGCTGAAGTGTGTGTGGAAAAGTCTAACTAACGAGGTACGCTACAAGATGCCCCACTCCAGCAATGAAATCAATTATTAATTGTGTTAATGGGTTGGTGATGTATACACTGTAGTGCCAAGGTGCAACAACATAAAGAAGAGGATATGGGATTGATCCCCTCACTCTACCAAGTTCCAAGTCTCTGTTGTGCTACACAGAAAGCCAATTCCCAACAGGGGCAAAGGTGGTAAAATCGAATGGCAAGTAGTGTCACTACTGGGCCACTGCTCACAAGATCATAAGATCAATACAAATAAGGAAGGCTAGTCGGTTCATTTGAATTCATTAACCAGAAAGATTGTCTAGTTCCCCCATTGTTTTTGGGGTGTGTGCAACACTGGCGAGGCTGTCAATCCCTAAATGATTCCAGGGATTTCACCTCCATCTACCCGGAGTCCATTCCATGCGTTGATTATTCTGTGTGAAGAAAAATTTACCGATATCAGCCCTAAGCATGCCTTTTACTCAGCTAAACCTGTGCCACCTTGTCTCACTCTTGTGGTTCAGTTTGAAGTAATTTCCCCATTTTACCTTTTCCATACCATTTACCATTTTATATACCTTTATAAGATCACCTGTTAGTTGCCTCCTTTTGAAGCTGAAAATTTGTTGAGAAACATAGAAACATAGAAGATAGGAGCAGGAGTAGGCCATTCGGCCCCTCGATCCTGCTCCGCCATTTAATGAGATCATGGCTGAGCACTATTTTCATCTTCTTAAGCAGTAATCGTAAGCAGCAGAGGTTGGGAAATCTGACATAAATCAATTTCACCAGATGCCTGCTGCTTTTGGTACCCACTCTATCTTCTAGTCTTGTTTAGGGCTAGCAACTGAGCTTCATTAGCCAATATAAAATGGGAGTGGTGAAGGGTACATTGCCAATTTTCAGCCCACAGAAGTGCTGGATATTAAGTCCACAGCACACCCATGAAAACCTAGTAGAAAGGAGGACTTGGTTGGATGTGCAGGCATGAGCGCCTTTACAAGTCCCACAGACTTGGATTAGGAACGTATGCCAGTTGGTGTTATTTATTTTTGTCCTGCGCTTCCTTTATTGGCACCAAAGGGTTCACATATAGGGATCCTCCATGTTGACATGTCATTTCTGTGAGCCCTGAAAAGCCTGCCTGGGAATAACAATGGAAGTCTACCTTCCCAGAGTTCAGATCATCAGAGGGGTAGATGCCAAGCTGTTCCATGTGTTGTGAGTCACATGCAGCTACAATGCCGCATAGAGCTTGCACATGTGCACGGAGAGTATTGGTCAGCTGTGGCCAAATACCTGTCTGCACTAACTTTCAGGCATGCTTCAGTGCTAATTTATGTGATGGTTCAGTGGAATGGCAGAGGAAAACCCTCCTTGCAAGCATCTCATGCAGCACAACCTCAAGTTCAACAGCCGAAGAGGAGGTCAGGTGCGGGACTGTGCTATCACTTGTGGACAAACGCATGCCGCACCGAAGGGATCTTTTTCGCTTCATTCTGGCATTCCCACTTTTTATATCTCTGCTCCTTCAGTCTCAACAAAGTTATGTTGATGGGTCAAGATGCTTCTTAATGTTCTCCAGAGCTTTCAAAATGTTTGATTCCCTCCTTGTGACATTCCCTTTTTAAATGCCCCCATTCCTTTAAATGAGCCTTGTGCAGAAGTTTCCTCTCCTACCAGTAATGACTTCCTTAGATCCACCTGAGTTTGCATCTGGAGTTGTGAATAATTATACAAATGAGGTTAAACGAGAAAATTGAACGCTATTAGCATTTGACATTCAGGCAAGTCTTAAAGCAATGTTAAAATTGGAGTAAATTTGCACCAGAACATGAAAACTGTCCCCAAGTTCTCCAGTCTTTTGATGTTGAGGAATAAACCTGCCTTTCTTCGCTCTCAGCCAGCCCGAGTCTTGCCCTCTGTATCAGAGGTGAAACCCAGTGAGGTTCCACAGAATTTCTGCTGCACCCTGCGCGCATGAGCACTAGACAATTCTGATGGGGGTCCCCTATTTGGCTGGGGCTACTGGGCATGGGCCCTGTATCCTGTGCATTAATCTGCTCCTTTGGACAGAGCACTGTATAGTTTCAGGATGACTTTCTGTGACTGCTTTGACAATAGGGCTCAGCATTCTGTTTGTTCTGCTGATTGCTGCTCTGCAGTGTTTGGAAATATCGAGCATGGAGCCTTGGGGAGTGCAGCAGAATCCCCATTTACACAAGGAAAGCGGGCAGAGTCATGGTGGCAGGATGCAAGCAGCTCGGAAGAAATTCCTGGCGCGGGTCTCTTTCAACTTCAGCCTGGGGTACCTTACTCAGCACTTTTCCCCCATCTTGACATAACTCTTTCAGTACCCTCTGTGTTGTGTGTCTCTGAGTGGTTGGCTAAAGGGTGACATTGGAAGCAGGCCAACCATTCGAATCTCTTGAGCAGAGGGCAAAACCTATAAGGAAGGAAACATACAAAGGAAACCTGTATGCCTTTCAAAAGGAGGCTAACATCTAAATCAGGCAGAAAATTGCCAGCAAATTCTCCTGGTAAATACCTGTGGTCCAACAAGTTTTATGTCAAATCTACAGTGTTCTATAAATTCTAGTGTTTCCCTTGACTTCCAATGCAGTCCGCTATGAACATCTTTAGACCCTCCATGAGTGTCACCATATAGAGTCGAGTCAAAATCAGTGTTTTTTTTTCTCTCCCTTCACACTTCTATCTTCATCTGCTAAAAATAGTTTCTATTCTCCCTCCACATGATGTATCTATCACATTAGAAATTCTGACCCGCACTTCACAGGCCTAGTTTATGTTTTGCATTTAGAATTATGTTATTTTTCATGCAAATTTTTTTTTAACCAATTCCAGACAGTTGGTACATCTCAGTGACCCTGCTACAATTTCCTGCTTCAACCACTTGAGCTACCACATTGTCACCACAACAATCCCGACTTTTAATAATAGGAAAGCTACAAGCACAGTAACTCTGCAGAAAAATAATGACATTTCACATGCTTCCAGCAATAATGGATGTCTTTGCAGCTTCTTAGCTCACACAGATAAATTACTTTTGTGTTCCCTGTAGCTTTTTAGTGTACATGCTGATAGGCCTGACTGTGATTACTGATTAACGGGCAAGCCAGGGTGGGGGGGGGTGGGGGGGGAGGGGTATGGTAGCAGAGTGGTTATGGTAGGCCCAGGCAAAATGCTGCCCAAAATGCTGGCACCTGAATTTAGATCTATCCCAGACTAACAGCACAAGCAATTCCTTTCTCTGCTGGCTGTAGAATTTTTAAATTAAAAGACTTTGGTCACTCTGGACCTAGTTTTTTATGTCAGCACAAGTCTATAGCATCAAATGACAATAATGCAGTATAAATTGCCACTCCACTGAAGAAAGGCCACATGATTGGGCAATAAAAAATGCATTACACTAGTGCATTAAAGGATTGTCTTCTGAGATTAGAGTGAAGGTATATTGTTGGAAAATGAAAAGCTTTACTCTATGCTTGTCCTGGAAGTACGTGATGGTGACACTGATGGCTAAAGCGGGAATGACACTCAATACCTGAAACACAAGGATAAATAAATAAAACAGGGCCTAAACTCAATTGTTGAACAAAAATAAGTAAGTTCCTCATAACACAGATGTGCAAAATTCAGTCTTGAGTCTCTACTTGTCCAAAGAAACTTCTTAGCTGCTACTTAGTTTTGTCGTCTGTTCAGCTAGGTCATTAGGTACAGTCTTCTATAACTGATGGAAACGGACACTCCATCTCTGAAGTAAATGCTCCTCCTTTGTGGCAGATTCATCAAACAGCACTGGTGACTGACGTCCCAGAGAAGAGTCAAAAGAATATTTGTCAATCCTTCTGGCTGATATGTGATGAAGAGTATCCTTAATAGGGAGAGATTGCTCTGCTCTGCCAAGAACAAGTGAAAGAAATAATTCCCAATTACAGGCTCTTCCAGAGACTACCGTGGGGCAGTTAGTCCATAATGCACAAGCGATTCTAAGATAATTTTGTGCTTCTCTAAAAATGTATTTGTTTAAAAAGATTAATATTCTTCTGTAGCAGATACACAATGAAATAAGAAAATACTGAAAGCCTGAGTGGTTCCTGACTAAGTAGATTAATTTTGTTGAATTAGTTAGAGATTTTATTGTAACCTGGAAGGCTGACAGAAAAAAATCATGATACTGTTGAAAATCAGACTTTAAAAATCCATTTCATTCAATTAGCTAAATAATTAAATATATTCTGTAGGCACCAAAAGGTAATTAAGGGCATTGGATCCAAATCAGGAACTCTTCATTTTCAAATTTAACAGGGGCTAAAATGAGTCATTCATGTTGGGCACTCAACAGAATCTATTTCCTCCATCAAGTTAAAGACGTCAAAAATCTACATTTCTCCAGTAAAAAAAGCACCAGTTCCCTGAGCCTCTCTCATAGCCAAGATCCATAAGACTGTGGGAATTCAAGGTAAGTCTGAGGAATGGATAAGAAATTGGATAAGGGTAGAATACAGCAGATAAATTGCTAGCGGACACAAGGGTTGAATATGGTACCCGAGGGACTAGTCTTGGGACTGCTACTGTTTCATTTTATATCAACAGCTTGTATTCAGAAGCTCATATAAATTGGTCAATTTTAAAGAGGATACAAAATTAGAAGAGGAATACAAAATGAGTTGAACAAAGTGGACGAAATAATGGCAGATTAAATTTAATATGGACATGTGTAAAATATTGTACATAAAGGAAGAAAAAAGTGGGCGATATATGGGGACGGAAATTCCTTTAGGCCTGTTTTTGGGCCTGAAATTGGCATTGTGCACAGAGTGTGTGTGCCCCAACCGAGAGGCCCAAGGCCAGCCTGAAATTGAGCCTTGGGCCTCATTAACATTATTTGGGTGAATTCAGCATTTTTTTTTCTTGTCTTTCTGTGTAAAAGCACCTAGCCTGTGCACAACTGAAATCATAGATGGTAACTCATAAGTATGAACCTGCATCTCATCATTTTACCAGTTAAAAAAAAATTATGCATATTTTTCTTTGCCAGTTTAGAGCAAGATTTTTTAAATTCTTCAAATTGAGGAAATTTTCATAATTTGAAAACTAGCGACAGTGCAGAAATTCCATAGGAACACCTCTTGAACTTACATAAAAGTCATTGTGGAATTTTCTTGTCGCATCCAGAAAATTCTTGCTCTGTTCTAAATTTTAGCAATATTTAGTGTGAAAAATGCACTCAGTGTGCAAACATTGTAATTGCCAGTGTAGTAACTCAATTTTGTTGAAAATATTGCCAAAGATTTTTCTTTTGAAATTCAGTTTCCAGGGTATTATTTATAAAGTGTTTTCTTTTAATTGGTTTGTTCATTTTCTTTTGTTATAACCTCCCCACGATACCATATCTCCAGCCTTTGGCATTGATATCCTTCCCAAAAGTGAGGATGTGTATGAGACCAGTAGGAATTAATTGTGCTCCAGAAAAAGTTCTGCTTCTCTAGCTTTTGCTTCTCCTGTGCAGCACCAGAGAACAGGTGCTCTGGTACAAGGTCCTATTTATTTTGCATTCCTAGTTGCCCTGGGAAGATGAACCACTCCCTGAACCACAGCAGTC
Organism: Squalus acanthias; assembly: GCA_030390025.1. Taxonomy (NCBI): domain Eukaryota; kingdom Metazoa; phylum Chordata; class Chondrichthyes; order Squaliformes; family Squalidae; genus Squalus; species Squalus acanthias. The sequence continues at coordinate 102,068,660 of CM059432.1, forward strand.
TTTGTGCTGATGGTTCTCTCAAGGTGGGAATACCAGGATATTGACCCAGTGACAATGAAGAAAGATCAATATATATCCAAATCAGGATGGTATGATAACTAGAGGAGAACTTGGAGGTGATGATGTTCCCACAATATTGCTACTCCTTTTCTTCTTGGTGGTAGAAGTTGCAGAGAAGGGAGGTGCTGTCGAAGTAATCTGGTGATTTGCTGCAGTGCATTCTGCCGATTGTGTATATATCCACAGTGCGTCCGTGGAGGATGGTGTGTCCAGTGGTAGGGGCACCGATCAAGCAAATTGCTCTGTTCTAGATGATTTTGAGCTTCTCGAGTGCTGTTGCTGATGCATCTTTCCAAGCAAGTGGTGAGTATTCCATCACACTCCTGGCTTGAATCATGTAGATGGTTGAGAAGTTTTGAGGAATTAGGAGCAATGTTCCCTTTTTTTGGGTGCGCAGCGGGGCAAAACTTTACATTGAGAAAGCCGGTCCCGGGCTGCGCGGGATCGGCAGAGAGGTATGTGGCCGCACACCTTACAGGGAATGTTGGTTCGGAGGTGAGCCATTTGTTAGAGTAGCCAGCTTCTGCCTTGCAGACATGATGTTGATATGACTGGTTCAGTTACGCTGCTACATAATAAGAAATAGGAGTAGGAGTCGGCCATTCAGCCCTTCAAGCCTCCTCCGCCATTCAATAAGATCATGGCTGATCTTCTAATTCAACTCCACCTGCCCGCACTATCCCCATATCCCTTGATTCCCTTAATATCCAAAACGCTATCGATCTCAGTCTTGAATATACTCAACGACTGAGCATCCACTGCCCTCTGGGGTAGAAAAATCCAAAGATTCACAACCAATTGAGTGAAGAAATTTCTCCTCATCTCAGTCCTAAATGGCTGACCCCTTATTCTGAGACTGTGACCCCTAGTTCTAGACACCCTGGCCAGAGGAAGCATCCTCCCTGCATCTACCCTGTCAAGCTCTGTAAGAATGTTATATGTTTCACGGAGATCACCTCTTATTCTTCTAAATTCTAGGGAATATAGGTCTAGTCTCCTCATCTCTCCTCATAAGACAATCCCCCCATCCTAGGAATCAATCTAGTGAACCTTTGTTGCACTCCTTCTAAGAGAAATATATCCTTCCTTAGGTAAGAAGACCAAAACTGTACACAGTACTCCAGGTGTGGTCTCACCAGGGCCCTATATAATTGCAGCAAGACTTCTTTACTGTTATACTCCAATCCTATTGTAATAAAGGCTAACATACCATTTGATTTCCTAATTGCTTGCTGTACCTGCAGTGATTTGTGTACCAGGATACCCAGGTCCCTCTGAATACCAACATTTCCCAATCTCGCACCATTTGAAAAATATTCTGCTTTTCTATTTTTCCTACCAAAGAGGATAACTTCACATTTCTCCACATTATATTCCATCTGCTATGTTCTTGCCCACTCACTTAACCTGTCTATATCCCTTTGCAGTCTCTTTGCATCCTCCTCACAACTTACTTTCCCACCTACATAGGATTATATAGGATTACATAGGATATACAGCACAGAAACAGGCCATTCGGCCCAACCAGTCCATGCCGGCGTTTATGCTCCACTCGAGCCTCCTCCCATCTTTCCTATCTAACTCTATCAGCATAACCCTCTATTCCCTTCTCCCTCATATGCTTATGAAGCCTCCCTTTAAATGCATCTATACTATTCACTTCAACCACTCCCTGTGGTAGCAAGTTTCACATTCTCACCACTCTCTGGGTAAAGAAGTTTCTTCTGAATTCACTATTTGATTTCTTGGTGACTATCTTATATTGATGGCCTCTAGTTTTGCTCTTCCTCACAAGAGGAGACACTCTCTCTGTATCTACTCTATCAAAACCTTTCATAATTTAAAGACCTCTATTAGGGTCACCCCTCAAGCTTCTCTGATCAAGAGAAAAGAGACCCAGCCTGTTCATTCTTTCCTGGTAGGTAAAGCCTCGCATTTCTGGTATCATCCTTGCAAATCTTTTTTGCACCCTCTCCAGTGCCTCTATATCCTTTTTATAATATGGCGACCAAAACTGTACACAGTACTCCAAGTGTGGTCAAACCAAGGTTTGATACAAGTTTAGCATAACTTCTCTACTTTTCAATTCTTTCCCTCTCGAAATAAACCTGAGTGCTTGTTCTTGGTTTGCTTTTTTTATGGCCTTATTAACCTGCGTCGCTACTTTTAGTGATTTGTGTATTTGTACTCCGAGATTCCTTTGCTCTTCTACCCCATTTAGATTCTTATTTTCCAAGTAATATGTGACCTCCTTATTTTTCTTACCAAAATGTAATACCTCACATTTATCTGTGTTTATCTAGCTTTGTATCGTCAGAAAACTTGGATACATTACACTCAGTCCCCTCATCTAAATCATTGACATAGATTGTAAATAACTGAGGCCTAAGCACTGATTATTGTGGTACCCCACTAGTTACAGCCTGACAACCTGAAAATGACCTGTTTATTCCTACTCTCTGTTTTCTGTCCATTAACCGATCCTCAATCCCTGCTAATATATTACCCCCAATCCCAAGAGCCCTAATTTTGTTTACTAACCTCTTGTGTGGCACCTTATCGAATGCTTTCTGAAAATCCAAATACACTACATCCACTGGTTCCCCCTTCTCTACCCTGCTAGTTACAACCTGAAAAAACTCTAACAGATTTTTCAAAATGATTTTCCTTTCATAAATCAATGTTAACTCTGCCCAATCATATTGTGATTTTCTAAGTGCCCTGTTACCACGTCCCTAATAATACATTCTAGCATTCTAGCATTGATGTCAGGCTAACTGGCCTGTAGTTCCCTGTTTTCTCTCTGCCTCCTTTCTTAAAGAGCGTGGTTACATTTGTTACCTTCCAATCTGCAGGGACCATTCTAGAATCTAGGGAATTCTGGTAGATCAAAACTAATGCACCCACTTTCTCTATAGCCACCTCTTTAAAACCCTAGGATGTAGGCCATCAGGTCCAGGGGATTTGTTGGCTTTTAGTCCCATTATTTTTTCCAGTACTATTTGTTTACTAATGCTAATTTCTTTAAGTTCCTCATTCTCACTAAACCCTTGGTTCCCCACTACTTCTGGAATGTTTTTTTGCATCTTCTTCTGTGAAGACAGATACAAAAGCCAGCATTTTCCGAGGTGTCAGCGGGCAGGATCAGTGGCGGGTCGGGTGGGAAAGTGTTTTTTTTTGACAGCGGGTCAGGAACCGGCTGTCAACCCGCCGCAACGTGCCGTTCCCAATGTCGGGTCTGTCAGCGCTGAGCAGACCCAACAGGCAGCGGCAGGCGACCCAATTAAACTAATTATAATGTACTTACCAAACCCATAACATGCTTTTTTTACCTTACTTTTTAACTTTAACTTCATGGCCACGGGAAGCACGCTGTTCGGTGACCACGTCTGTCAACCTGAGGTGGGAGGTTCAGTGGCCATTGCTGCAGCTGATTACTTGACAGCTTCAAATGTACAGTGAAAGCTCCCACCTGACAGATCTTCACTTTCCTCAACCAAAAGTTGTTCCTCACTGCATTTCCCCAACAGATTCAGCATGCTGCAAGTCTTTCCATAAGTCTCCATCCAGTCTAACCTCATTACCTTGCTCACCATTGACAGATCACTTCTGTCATCTGTACTTCACCTGCCATCTATTCCATCAGCATGGGTGCCATTTATACTGTCTCACCTTGGTATTCAGAATCGGACCATGATGAGCCCCAACACCAGCAGCACCAACAACAACACCAACCTTCTCCGCAATCACCTGATGCTGCACAGGACAGAGGACATCAGCACCCGACCATCTTGCTACCCAGGAGGCCAGGGATGTCCTCATCCTGGCCAGATTTACTTAACTTTACGCTGCACACCCTGGCTGCCACATGATACGCCATAAAGCATCCCTACAACGCTCAAACCATTCCTTTCACACTCACCACCATTGCAGGGGGCACCGTTATGTCTCACCATTCACTGCAACTCACTAAGCCAATTCCAAAGGTGCACAGAAATCTGTCCAAGAACGCGAAGTGTTAAAAATAAAGGTTTCAATGTTTGACAGCACATTAACAGAAACTTCACATCAACATTGGATAAAACACCTTTATGCGTTGTTAGTTGGTATGATTGCTCCAGGATGAGGGTGAGTGTGAGATAGGGATGTGATAATGTAGATAGAGAGGGGTGGGTGGAGGTGCAAGGTAAGTTGGTGTGAATAAGGATGTGCAGGAGTAGGGTAGGAAAGGCAGAGTGATGGGGATGTGATGAGAGGCACAGCAGGATGAGGTTGAGTGTGACTTTGTACTAATCTTTGTGATCTAATGAGATCATTGAAACACTTGTGCCACTACAGCCATGTCCTCCTGACGACATCCCTGCTTGTGCCCTCTTGTGCAATGTGCAACCAGGCTGTTATGGTCTCCTGAGGAGGTGTCTTCCACCCATGGGAAGGGAAGAGGACCTCCCTGCATGCTGTGACTCCCTTCATAAGCATATGGAGGGAGTCATGGGAGAGCCTGGGTGCAGTGTAGTGCTTGTCAGTGTTTGCAACACTTCAATGCTGCAGAACACTGACAGCACAAATGGCAAAACAAAGTTGGCCGTGGTCCCTTTAAGGAAACCAGCTGATGACGTCACCAGACCCGCTTCCTCTAATTGCCCGGGAAACACTCTGGACAGGCTTAACAAGCCCAATCAATGTAAATGAATTTTAGACAGCGGGATGAAGCCAGCAGCAGAGCCGCGACCCGTCACCGACATCGCCCACCCCGGACCCGCCGAGGAGTGCAAAATCCCGGCCACTGTATTTGTTTAATGTCTCAGCCATTTCCTTATTCCCCATTATAATTTCTCCGGTCTCTGCCTGTAAGGGACCCACATTTACTTTTGCTAATCTCTTCCATTTTACATACCTATAGAAGCTTTTATAATTTGTTTTTATGTCTCTTCATAGTTTACTCTCATATTCTATTTTCTTTCTCTATCAATTTCTTGGCCCTCCTTTGTTGAATTCCAAAATCCTCCCAATCCTCAGGCTTACTACTTTTCTTTGGCAACATTATAAGCTTAATCTAATACTCGCTTTAACTTCTCTTGTTAGCCATGGTTGGAGCATTTTTCCCATGGAGTTTTATTCCTTAAGGGAATGTATATTCGTTGTGAATTATGAATTCATTCTTTAAATGTTTGCCATTGCTTATCTACCATCATATCTTTTAATCTGGTTTCCCAACCTAGCTTAGCCAACTCACCTCTCATAACTATGTAGTTTTCTTTGTTCAGATTTAAAACCCTAGTTTCGGAATTAACTAAATCACTCTGAAACTCAATATAAAATTCCATCATATTATGATCATTGCACCCCAGAGGCTCCTATACTACAAGGTTATTAATTAACCTTGTCTCATTGCACAATACTAGACCTAAAATAATCTGTTCCCCAGTTGGTTTCTCAACATACTAATCTGGAAAACTATCTTGAATGCATTCCATGAACTCGTCCTCCACATTATTACTGCAAATTTGGTTCGCCCAGTCTATATGAAAATTAAAGTACCCTATGATTACTGTATTACCCTTGTTACATGCACCTCTAATTTCCTGATTTATACTGTGCCTGACACTACAGCTACTGTTAGGGGGCCTACAGACTACTCCCACCAATGTTTTCTGCCCCTTGTTGTTTCTTACCTCCATCCAAAGTGATTCTACATCTTGTGTTTCTGAGCTAAGATCCTATTTCTCTCTACTGTCTTTATCCCATCCTTTATTATCAGGGCTACCACCCCGCCCCCCACCTTTTCCATTCTGCCTCTGTCTTCTAAAAGTCAAGTATCCTGGAATATTTAGTTCCCAACCTTGGTCACTCTGCAACCAGGTCTCCATAATGGCTATTAAATAAAACCTATTTATTTTTATCTTTGCTATTAATTCATCTATTTTGTTGCGAATGCCTCATGCATTCAGATATAATGGCTTAAGCTTTAACTTTCTTTTTTTCCCTGATGTCACCTTAGTCACTGATGCCCTATTATCTTTGTTAGCTCTCTGTTCCTTCCTAGTTGGCGCAGGCTCGAGGGGCCGTCTGGCCTAGTCCTGCTCCTAATTCTTATGTTCCTGACCCACTCTGATTATTTTTACCCACATCAACAACAACAACAACTGCAACTTGTATTTATATAGTGCATTTAATGTAGTAAAACATCCCAAAACTTCACAGGAGTGTTATAAAACAAAATTTGACACCGAGCCACACAAGGAGAAATTAGGACAGATGACGAGTTAGGTTTTCAGGAGTGTCTTAAAGGAGGAAAGAGGGGTAAAGAGGCCGAGAGGTTTAGGGCGGGAATTCCAGAGCTTAGGGCCCAGGCAGCTGAAGGCATGGCCACCAATGGTGGAGCGATTAAAATCAGGGACGCTCAGGAGGCCAGAATTAGAGGAGTGCAGATATCTTGGGGTGGTTGTGGGGCTGGAGGAGGTTACAGAGATAGGGAGGGGCGAGGCCATGAAGGGATCTGAAAACAAGGATGAGAATTTTAAAATGAAGGCGTTGCTTAACCAGGAGCCAATGTAGGTCAGCGAGCACAGGGGTGATGGGTGAACGGGACATGGTGCGAGTTAAGACACGGGCAGCTGAGGTTTGGATCACCTCAAGTTTACGTAGGGCAGAATGTGGGATGCCAGCCAGGAGTGCGTTGGAATAGTCAAGTCTAGAGGTAACAAAGGCATGGAAGAGGGTTTCAGCAGCAGATGAGCTGAGGCAAGGGTGGAGACGGGCGATGTAACGGAGGTAGAAAGAAGCGGTCTTAGTTATGGCATGGATAGGCGATCGGAATCCCATTTCAGGGTCAAATATGACATGAAGGTTGCGAACAGTCTGGTTCAGCCTCAGACCGATGCCAGGGAGAGGGATGGAGTCGGTGACCAGGGAACAGAGTTTGTGGTGGGGACTGAAGACAATGGCTTCAGTCTTCCCAATATTTAATTGGAGAAAATTTCTGCTCATCCAGTACTGGATATTGGACAAGCAGTCTGACAATTTAGAGACAGTGGAGGGGTCGAGAGAAGTGGTGGTGAGGTAGAGCTAGGTGTTGTCAGCGAACATGTGGAAACATGCTGTGTTTTCGGATGATGTCGCGAGGGGCAGCATGTAGATGAGAAATAGGCGGGGCCAAGGATAGATCCTTGGGGGACACGAGAGGTAACAATGCATGAGCGGGAAGAGAAGCCATTGCAGGTGATTCTCTGGCTATGATTAGATAGATAAGATGGAACCAGGCGAGTGCAGTCCCACCCAGCTGGACGACAGTGGAGAGGCGTTGGAGGAGGATGGAGTGGTCAACCATGTGAAAGGCTGCAGACAGGTAGAGAAGGACGAGGAGGACTAGTTTACTTTTGTCACAGTCACAAAGGATGTAATTTGTGACTTTGATGAGAGCCGTTTTGGTACTGTGGCTGGGGTGGAAACCTGATTGGAGGGATTCAAACTTGGAGTTCTGGGAAAGATGGGCATGGATTTGAGAGGTGACAACACGTTCAAGGACTTTGGAGAGGAAAGGCAGGTTGGAGATGGGGTGGTAGTTTGCAAGGACGGAAGGGTCAAGGGTTGTTTTTTTGAGGAGAGGGGTGATGACAGCAGATTTGAATTAGATGGGGACAGTACCTGAGGAGAGAGAACCATTAACAATATCAGCTAACATGGGAGCCAGAAAAAGAAGTTGGGTGGTCAGCAGTTTGGTGGGAATAGGGTCGAGGGAGCAGGAAGTGGGTCTCATGAACAAGCTGAGCGCAGAGAGGTTGTGAGGAGTGATTGGAGAGAAACTGGAGAAAGATGCGAGTTCAGGGCCAGGGCAGGGGGGAATCCTAGAGGAAGCTTGGCCCAGTGGGTTAGGGGAAGGAAGGGAAGTGGCAGAGGCAGCTGATAGGATGGTCTCAATCCTAGAGACAAAGAAGTGCATGAGCTCCTCACAGTTGTTGTTGGAGGTGAGGGTGGAGGAGTCAGGGGAGAGGGATTTAAGACGGTTAGCAGTAGAGAAAAGAAGCCGGGGGTTATCTTTGCATACCAGAATGATCCTGGAACAGTGACCAGTTTTGGCAGACAAGAGCAGGACCCGATAATGCATTATGTGGTCCAGCCAGATCTGTCGGTGAATGGCTAAGCCAGTTATCCGCCATATCCGTTCAAGTCTGCATCCCTTGGACTTAAGGGAGTAGAGATGAGCTGTACCGGGGGAATGGCCAGGGCGAGAGAGAGTAATGCTTTTAATAGGAACTATCAAAGGTGTAGTGAGGGTGTGGTTGAGCAGAAATGTTGTGGTGAATGGAGGGCCAGAGGCTGGACAGTTAGGATTTCACAAGTGCAGTTGTAAGTGAGTTGGAAGAGAGTTTTTTCTGGGGCGGACACAGAAGAAAGTAGGGTTGAGGGTTGGCAGGGTGGGAAAGTCGGCGAGAGAGTGGGATGGGGCAGTTGAGGTTGCTGCTCGTGAGGAGATAGCGATGAGTGCCTCGATGGGCCCTTTGGAGGATGTCAAGAGAAGCAAAGAGGGAAGCTGTAAGCTTTACTAAGAGGGAGTCAATCCTGGGACGGCGGCAGGAGAGTAGGAAGGGTTGTCACTACTCTGCTCTACAGCCTTGACATTTCTCTTACTGCTTTTGAATTTACCATTTCCTGAATCCTCCCACCACTCCCCCCGCCTTCATTAGTTTAAAGCCCTATCTACCGCCCTAGTTATTCGATTTGCCAGGATGCTGGTCCCAGCCTGGTTTAAGTGGATCCCATCCCAACCGAACAGCTCCCTCTTTCCCCAGTACTGGTGCCAGTGCCCCATGAATTGAAACCCCTGCCTCCCACACCACTCTTTCAGCCACGCATTTAACCTTCTAATCTGCTTGTCCCTTTGCCAATTTGCACGTGGCTCAGATAACAATCCAGAGATTATTACCTCTGAGGTTCTGCCTTTTAATTTCAACCCTAGCTCCTCAAACTCTCTCATCAGAACCTCAGTCCTAATTCTACCTATGTTGTTGGTTTCTGCATGGACCACGACAACTGGATCCTCCCCCTCCCACTCCAAGTTCTTCTCCAGCCGCGAGGAGATATCCTTAACCCTGGCACCAGGCAGGCAACACAGCCTTCAGAACTCTCAGTCGTGGCTGCAGAGAACAGTATCTATCCCCCTGGCTATACTGTCCCCTAGCACTACATAATTCCTTTTCACTCCCTCTACTTGAATGGCCTCCTATACCCCGGTGCCGTGGTCAGTTTGCTCACCCACCCTGCAGACTTAACCCTCATCCAAACAGGCAGCAAGAACCTCGGCCGCGATTTTCTCCTCGGTGTCGGGATGGGGGCGGATCAGCTGGTTTCCGGGTTCCGGTCCCGCCCCCAGCTGCCTCCGCTCCACAGACGTGATTTTCCCTTGATTGGCCTTGTTAAGCCCGCCCTGCGGGCTCACTGGCCAATTAACAGGAAGCGGGTCTGATGACGTCATTCCACATCATCTGCCGGTTTCCTTAAGAGGACCACGCACAATTTTATTTTGAGTTGATTTTTCAGTGTTTGACAGCATTGAGGTGCTGGAAACACTGACAATCACTGCACAAAGGTGAACTCTTGCGCCCAGGCTCTCCAATGACTCCCTCCATATGCTGGAATAGATAGCAGCTGCAGGTGAGATGACAGAAGCGATCTGTCACTGGTTAGAGAGGTTCTCCCAATTAGGTCGTACTGGACATACAGTTGGATTTAAAAACTTGTAAGCTAAAGAAATCTGTATATGTATTAAAAATGCAGTAACCAACATTTTCTTTGCTCTGAAACTCACCATGTGCAACATTGCATCCTTGAATTCACTTCTGCAGCTGTCACCTTTTCACAAACATTAGGCCAGACTCACAACACGCCACACTTGCCTGGCGTGTTGCCCGGACACCGTGAAACCCGACCCAGAAGCTGGAAAATCGAAAAACAGCCTGAAAACTACTGGCAAGTGCCTGGTAATAGGCCTTTAAGGTTAAATGCCTTTAATCGGTTTCTCGCCGCTAGGTGTCGGGTCCATTCGCAAATCGGGGACCCGACACTTGGGAAGGTTGTTTGGAGGCCGGTTGATGGCGGGTGCGAAACCCGCCGTCAATCAAAATGACTTTAACCTCTGACCCGCCTCCAAACCCGCCCTCTGAGCGCTGGCAAAATTGCGGCCCTCGTATCTGTTGGATAAGGGCAAAGGCCAAGGCTCCTCCAGCACTGCACCTGGGGTCCCCTTACCTGCCTGAGTCACAGTCACACCCTCCTGTCCCTGACCACTAACCAGACATGTACAACTACATAACCTAAGAGGTGTGACTGCCTCCTGGTTCAAAGTGCTCAGGAAACTCTCCTCCACCCTGATGCCCCGCAATGTCTGCAGCTCGGACTCCAGATCAACAATTCTGAGCTGAATTTCCTCGAGATGCAGACACTTACTGCAGATGTGGTCGTCCGGGATCACGATGCTCTCCACAAACTCCCATATGCTGCAGTTGCGGCAAACCATCTGCACTGCCATCCCTAAAAATTGTGTTTTACTTATTAACTAATTTTTTTAAATTATTCGTTATGGGATGTGGGCGTCGCTGGCAAGGCCAGCATTTATTGCCCATTCCTAATTGCCCTTGAGAAGGTGGTGGTGAGCCACCTTCTTGAACCGCTCCAGTCCGTGTGGTAAAGGTACTCTCATAGTGCTGTTAGGGAGGGAGTTCCAGGATTTTGACCCAACGACAATGAATGATCGGCGATATACTTCTAAGTCAGGATGGTGTGTGACTTGGAGGGGAACTTGGAGGAGGTGGTGTTCCCATGCGCCTGCTGCCCTTGTCCGTCTAGGTGGAAGAGGTCACGGGTTTGGGAGGTGCTGCCAAAGAAGCCTTGGCGAGTTGCTGCAGTGCATCTTGTAGATGGTACACACTGCAGCCACAGTATGCCGGTGATGGAGGGAGTGAATGTTTAAGGTGGTGGATGGGGTGCCAATCAAGCGGGCTGCTTTGTCCTGGATGGTGTCAAGCTTCTTGAGTGTTGTTGGAGCTGCACTCATCATGCAAGTGGAGAGTATTCCATCACACTCCTTACTTGTGCCTTGTAGATGGTGGAAAGGGTTTGGGGAGTCCGGAGGTGAGACACTCACTGCAGAATACCTAGCCTCTGACCTGCTCTTGTTGCCACAGTATTTATATGGCTGGTCCAGTTAAGTTTCTGGTCAATGGTAACCACCAGGATGTTGATGGTGGGGGATTTGGTGATGGTAATGCCATTGAATAACAAGGGGAGGTGGTTAGACTCTTACTTGTTGGAGATAGTCATTGCCTGGCACTTCTGTGGCACAAATGTTACCTGCCACTTATCAGCCCAAGCCTGAACGTCGTCCAGGTCTTGTTGCATGAGGGCATGGACTGCTTCATTATCTGAGGAGTTGCGAATGGCGCTGAACACTGTGCAGTCATCAGCGAACATCCCCATTGCTGACCTTATGTTGGAGAGAAGGTCATTGATGAAGCAGCTGAAGATGGTTGGACCTAGGACACTGCCCTGAGGAACTCTTGCAGCGATGTCTTGGGGCTGTGATGATTGACCTTCAACCACCACAACCATCTTCCTTTGTGCTAGGTATGACTCCAGCCAGTGGAGAGTTTTCCCCCGATTCCCATTGACTTCAGTTTTACTTGGGCTCCTTGATGCCACACTCGGTAAAATGCTGCCTTGATGTCAAGGGCATCACTCTCCCATCACCTCTGGAATTCAGCTCCTTTGTCCATGTTTGGAGCAAGGCTGTATTGAGGTCGGGAGCCGAGTGGTCTGGGTGGAACTCAAACTGGGCATCAGTGAGCAGGTTATTGGTGAGTAAGTGCTGCTTGATAGCACTGTTGATGACACCTTCCATCACTTTGCTGATGATTGAGAGTAGACTGATGGGGTGGTAATTGGTCGGCATATAGCTTAGTTTATTAACTAATTACCTGATCTAGTTTAAGTTATATGTGCATTAAATTAAATATTTATCTGCAACACAAACCACTCCAAATTCGCACACTCGCCAAATTCCCAACTTTTACACCCTGATTAGGTGCACTCCATTTAAGACCACTCTGTGCGTCAGCAGATATTGTTTACTTTTTATACAACCAACTTACAAGTGCTGACTCTGCTTGCTGCTCACAGTAATTAGCTCCTATTCAGGCAAACACTTACAGCTGATTGACAGCTAACTGCCACTGACAGGCAGTTTCTGTTAACTTTTGACCACAGTTTATTTTATAGTTTTTAAAGTTCTAAGTTAATTTCAAAATGTTGAACTAAATTTCAGTTTTTACATCTAGTACTCACCCAGTACTTATCAGAGACTTCCACTCTCTCCAATTTCCCAACTTTTACACTCTGTTTAAATGTACTCCGTATTAGACCACTCTATGCAGACCACTCTGTGCGTCAACAAATACTGCTGGTCAATGGTGACCCCCAAGATGGTGATGATAGGAGGCTTGGAGATAGGCTTGGTACCATTGAAGGAGATGGGTGGGCTTTCTCTTGTTCAATGATCATTGCCTGGCACTTCTCTTTCCTGCCATTTGTCAGCCGAAGCCTGGATATTACCCAGGTCTCGCTGTAGTTCTGGTAGTGGCTGTTGTGCGGTTTATTTTGGATAGATTAAAAATGAACTTAAAGTTAAATATTGAATTAACAGTGGAAGGAAATTATTGTGACAAGTGTATCTACATCCTGGTGTGAAGCCCCAAGAATGCCATTATCGCAAATCTACCCACCTCTTTAATTTCTCATAGCTGAGCTGATGGAATTCTATAATTCATCAAAGCAGTTCATCTTTGCAAGACAGGGGTGGAAAAAGCTTCCCTCCCTACATGATTTGTAGCTCATGCCAGCTAACTTCAGAACAACGCAGTCGGCATGAAGAAAGTCAATTCCCATCCTGTCACCTGGAAGAGGTTTTGTAAAGGTAATAGTCTGGCACGAGGAGAATAGTAACTTTTATTGTGGATGTGCAGACATTTTAAAAAGAATTAGAATTTTTTCCCCAAATGATTTTATTTTTGAGTAGTATAGTAAATTAAAAAGTAAAAGCTGGAGATCAAAATAGAAACAGAAAAATGCTGAAAAAACAGCAGGTCACTGCATTGGTGAGGAGAAAAGGCAAGTTAAACATTGGAGTGCAGGCACATTTTTGTCACACTTGCAAATACTTTAATATACAAATCTTGTCAGACCTCCCTTTATTCAGAGTCAGAAAGGGAGCATTGGGAGTAGGTGAAGAAAACCCAACAACTACGTATCTGAATAGGAATCAGATTACAAAGGGATCAGGATCAGAAGAAAGTGAAGGGGAAGAGGGATTGAGGATCAACTGGCATCCTGGAGTTACTTGAGTTCCCCGTCTTCGCCAAAGAAGAAAAAAATGTTTGGGTTAAGCAGTGGATGAGACCAAAAGATGATGTGGAATTGAGAAGCAGGGCAGTTAGATTGGAGATTGAACTAATGCTGCTGGAGAAAGCCAATGCATGATGGCACATGGCAGATTGAATTAAAGTTCAAGAACATACACCCTACAGGGAACATTATTGAAGCCATTTAAAACCATCTTTTCTATTTTCAGAAATTGATTACCTGTATTTTCTGTTTATATTTTAAAAGAAATTAAATGTTTCTCAGGTCATGACAGAATACAAATAAACAGTATATACAGCTTTTAGCTTTCACAGTTCTCATATTGAGGATACATTTATTTCACGATGCGGTCTCCTCTACATTGGGGAGACCAAACGCAGATTGGGTGACCGCTTTGCGGAACACCTCCGTTCAGTCCGTAAGGAGGACCCCGAGCTTCCGGTCGCCTGTCACTTCAATTCTCCGCTCCACTCGCACTCTGACCTCTCCGTCCTCGGCCTCTTACATTATTCCAATGAAGCTCAACGTAAGCTCGAGGAACAGCACCTCATCTTTCGATTAGGCACTTTACAGCCTTCTGGACTCAACATCAAGTTCAACAATTTCAGACCATAACCACTACCCCTATTTTTTCACATGGCAGCTGTTGATGATTCTGCTATTCCCATTTACACCTCTTCTAGACTCATCTTTTGTTTCTTTACTTATCCCATTACCATCTCCTTTTGTTTGTACTATCATACCTTTTGTCATTTAATCTCTCCTGCCTTCCATCCTATCACAGACCTTCCTTTTTGTTCTTTCCTCCTCTCCCCCTTTTCCTGCCCCTGCACTTGCTTAAAATCTGTTACATCTCTAACTTTTTCCAGTTCTGATGAAAGGTCATCAACCTGAAACGTTAACTCTGTTTCTCTCTCCACAGCTGCTGCCTGACCTGCTGAGTATTTCCAGCTTTTTCTGTTTTTATTTCAGATTTCCAGCATCGGTAGTATTTTGTTTTTGTACATTTATGAAGGTCTGGTATAGCTATAGCAGTTCTTCACAATCAGGTGCGATTATTAGTTGGCAAGGAGCCTAATGTCATACAAGTAGGAGAGAAGGATCTTGTTGGATGCTGGGTTGGATACGCAAAAGAGCTGGTGGGGGTGGTAGGTGGAGGAAGGAAACAGGTCTCTGTCTATTCAGAAGTCAGCCAAGAAACATAGGAACAGGAGTAGGCCATTCAGCCCCTTGAGCACATTCAGCCAATCAATTAGATTGTGCCCGATCTGTATCTTAACTCCATTTGCTTGCTATTGTCCATATCTCTTGATACCCTTACCTAACGAAAACCCATCAGTCTTGAAATTTTCAAATGACGTAGCATCCACATTCTATTGGGGGAGAGAGTTCCAGATTTACACTACCCTTTGAGTGAAAAAGTGCTTCCTGACTTCACTCCTGAATGACCTAGCTCTAATTTTAAGTTTAAGAGATCCCTCAAGCTATGGAGCCTTGAGGTGATTTGGGTGGGTGTGGAGGAAGGGGTGTCTTGGCAATTTTCCTAGTTCCAGGTACAGTCTGTACATCACTTGCTCTGTTTAGGTGGAGGGGGGCTGGTGAGGGGAGGTGCAGGGTCTAGCTATGCCAGAGGTGAGGTTTGCACTTTCTTACTGCTTGGGAAAATCTGGGTGAGCCACGGAGGGCTGGAGGTTCCTTGCCTCCTTCCAATAAAGCGAGATGGCATGGAGTGTTGATCTTGACTGACATTAAGTCACGGATGACAGACTTTACTTTGTCTAAACATCCTTTATCAACATGATTTGGCAAGCTGTAAAGGCCTACCAGTAGTAGTAAATGCATTTCTGCTATACTAGGAAATTTCACGACAGCTACTCAGCGCAAGACAGAAATTCAGAGCAAGTAATCTGTTCCAGTTGTGGATAAATTCCAAAAGACATAGGCTGAGGACAAGACTCTGGTCATATCAAAAGAAATGGGTCAGTCTTAGTAAAAACAAAAACTACTAAGGTGGCTGTGGTTATTTCTTTTATCACTTATCACAATGTTGGAAAAAAGATGGAATATCAGATGTCCAGTAAATCTATCCATTATTGGCCTATTGTGCCTCACTTGCAGTTTGTTAATATTGACACTGGCTAGAAAATTAATTCACCTCACAAGAACATTAGACCAGGTAAGGTAGACACAAAAAAAAACAGCTAAATTATTTACTGCCCAGTGAAAAAAAATTACCCCATATTCATTGTTATTGCTCAAAGAAAGGATGGGAGTGCTAAATCACACGCTAACGGCCTAGCTCAGTGGCGTTACACTCAAAGCGCTAACCAATATCAGGTGCAGTCTAATCACTAGTCATCATTGCCACAGGCTCTTTCCAGTTCTTAAAGGGGAGGTTCATTGATGCTGCAGAACCTCATTCTCAACATTGCTGGCTGTGAACCTTTATCAGCAAGCAGGAGCAGGCCAAGCCAAAGGAGCCAGACGACTCAAGCAGGTTTCATGATGGCAGATCCATGCCCCAGGGAGAGAGCCCACAGATTTTCAGACCAAGCATTGGAGGAGTTAGTGTCCATTGTGCTCTACCCGGCAAGTGGCAGGAGGCCCTCGCCGCAAGTCTTCCATGCCATGTAGAGGGAGGTTGCCCATCAGGTCTTGGGCAGCACTGTGCTTCCCAGGACCCACACACAGTGCAGGAAGAAATTTACCAACCTCACTCAGGTGGTCACGTTGAGGCAATGCCTCAAAAAATGCAACATACCACCGTTTGAACCACAGTCTGCACACACTGGCCAAAGAACCACACCTCCAGCACTCACCCACCAACAATCACTACCTACCAACACTCACACCCACATCTCACACCTTGCACACAATAACAGCTATTCAACGATGTCAGGCACATCATCCAAACACATTACTCCACACTCACTCACACACTTTCCTTTCTCTTGCAGGCCAAGGTGGCTCACAACAGGAGGGAGCACGAGCGCACAGCCGGGGGACAAGCCGACACCCAAACACTGTCTGCGCTGGAGAACAGAATGCTCGAGATCATTGGGCGCCAGGTGGTGGGCGCCGTGGCCACTGGCGACGTTGACCTCCTTGAGGATAACAACGATATGTTCATCCCTACTCCTTCTTCTCACATCCCACTTCCCCCTCACCCCACATGCCTTTCGCACTTTCCACCTAATCATGCTGTATGCCTGCCTTTCTCTCTTCCTGCCCCCCTCCCCTCAACTTAACCCGTCTCTTGTGCCTTTATGCTTTCAGATAATGAGCAAGCATTGGAGCAGCCTGTCCCTGAGCACACCATTGAGAGCGATGCGGGAGAAGAGGAGGAGGAAGAACACACCGCGTCACTGCATGTCTCACCCGCAGGCACCAGCTCAGATACTGGCACTACGCGTTCTTTAGAGGCTAGGATAGTAGCGGGATCTGCACAGGGTGATGCACCGGAGATGAGTGGGCTGCAGCAAGGTCAGGGGGAAAGGGTAGCTCAGGAGTGAGCTCCCCGGAGGGGGAGTTCGCGTGTGAGTTCTGCTGCACAGGACTCAGATGAGGACCTCGATGGGGAGGCACTTAGAAGAAGGGTGATGGGCATGCACACGGAGATCGTAGGTGCAATGGCAAGGGTGCCCGAGAGCCTCTCAGCAATGGTAAGGAGCATGGAGGAATCCGTCTCCAACATTGCACAGAGCTCTACGCACACCATGGAGCCCAACATTTCTAGTCTGGAAAGGATGGTCAATTCCCAGAGAGACCGTGGTGACCCAAACCTGATGCCACGTGTGATGGGCGATCTGGCAGCTTTCATTGCAGCACTGGCGGAAGCGACGCAACGTCTTAGTGCTGTAATGGAGTCTATGGTTGGTGCCATTCAATCTCAGACTGCTCTCATGCAGTCTCAGCTTGATGTCACGCAAGCTCTGACTGCTGCCATCGTGGCTGGGTCTACCACCGTTGACCGGGGCTTTCATAGTGTCGCAACAGGCCAGCAATCTGTGCTGCAACAGATTGCTAGGGATGCTGAGGTGCTGCC
This sequence comes from Squalus acanthias, assembly GCA_030390025.1. NCBI lineage: Eukaryota > Metazoa > Chordata > Chondrichthyes > Squaliformes > Squalidae > Squalus > Squalus acanthias. The sequence goes on from CM059432.1 coordinate 102,086,178, forward strand.
CCGGGGGAGTGGCAGTGGGTCAGTGGAGCAGGAACCTGCTCTCCTCTCTCAGGATGACAGCATTCCTGCTCCCACCACTGCCACTCCGCAATTGCCCTTGTCGCTGCCCGTCATCCAGCCAGCCCAGACTGCTGCCGCCCATGCTGAGGTGGTGCAGTCTACAGCCAGGCCTTTCAGGCCCAGAGCTGGTCGAGGGCATCCTGCAAGGCCATCTGAAGTCTCCCGCACGGACAGTCAGCAGCCTTCCACCAGCCCTGCTGCAGCTACTGTCTCTCATTTCAGCTGTGTGCTGTGATATGGCCTGCGACAGGGATGGAATGATGGGGATGTGGTGAGCAACGGGGATCTGGGGTTTAATTTATTGGAACCGCAGTCTGATGAGGCGATCACGGACTGCCCTTCTAGAAGGCCGATTGAGTGGCTGCCTCCTCCCTTGCTCCTGTTACTCCTCCTCGTCCTCCTCCTCATCCTCCTCCTCTTCCTCTTCCTCTTCCTCCTCCTGAGGTGGTCCCACAATCCCGGCTGGCAAGGGCTGGGCCCTCATGATGGCCAGATTGTGGAGCATGCAGCAGACCACGACGAAATGGGACACCTGCTCCAGTGAGTACTGGAGGGCTCCTCCCGAGCAGTCAAGGCAGCGGAACCATTGCTTGAGCACCCCGATGGTCTGCTTAATAATGTTCCTGGTGGCAGCATGGCTCTCATTATATGAGTGCTGGGCAGGAGTGTTGGGGTTGCAGAGGGGAGTCATGAGCCAGGTGGAGAGCAGATACCCCTTGTCTCTGATCAGCCAGCTGCGAGATTGATGTGGTGGCTGGAAGAGTGCTGGCACAGGATGAAGGCATCGTGGCTGCTGCCAGGATAGCGGGCATTCACATTGAGGATTCGCTGGCTGTGGTCGCACACCAACTGCACATTAAGTGAGTGGTAGCGTTTGCAGTTACGGAAGATCTCAGGATTGTTATGTGGGTGCAGTCAATGGCGTGCTGCACCAAGGGGAATCCTGCTCTCCTGGCAAAGCCACATGCACGCTCGTCCTGCTTCTCTCTGGTGATGGGGAAGGAAATGTATTCCCTTCTCCTACTGTAGAGAGCCTCTGTGACCTCCCGGATGCAGTGATGGATGGTGAACTGCAAGATGTTACCTATATCTCCTGTTGCAGACTGGAAGGATCCGCTGGCAAAGAAATTGAGGGCGACGATGATCTTGACTGCCACTGAGAGAGCTGTGGTCGCCCTGATCTGAGGATCGAGGTCTGGTTGCAGGAGGTGGCAGAGTTCTGTGACCACCTCCTTGCTAAAGCGGAGTCTTCTAAGATACTGCTTCTGGCTTAATTGGAGGTAGGAGACGTGCTCTCGGAATACCCTCAGAGGGTAAGGCCTCCTGTTGAGAGCCCTGATGGCCCTCCTCCTCCCTCTGGCTACATGTTCCAATCTTTCTCGCTGCCTGCACTCAATCCGCAGTAGATCCTGGAGGGTGAGGTCAACTGCCAGTACAGCCCCCATAAATGTAACCAAGTGTCGCACTTTGATATGTTGTGAGAATAAATGTAACTAATTGTTAGTAGCCACAACACTCCGGAGACTAAATAACCTTTAAATGACTGATTTAAACTGTTGCACAATGTCAAACTGACAAAGAAGCCATGAAACAACACTAACCTGAGAGCTGCGACTCATTACTCATGATCTCTTTCAGTCGCGCCCCTGGAGCCGGCTTCCGACTGCTTCACGCCTCCTCCCCCTGTCACTGTCGGGGCGAGGCGCTAAGGCAGGGGCCGATACTCATTTTGGCAGATTGGGTGCCCAGTGAGCGTTGCACAATCTGCCTGGCACTGAAGTCCCCGGCGCTAACTTGTAGCGGCGGTGCTACGTGGGGGGGGGGGGGGCGGGGGCGGGGGCGGCAGGGGGGGTGAATTTAGCGTGCGCCGCTGGATTCACCTTGCCGTGGCGCTACTGCCTCAGCACCACGTTTGCACCCCCGCCAGGTGCTAACTGGAGGCTCTAAGATACCGAATGATTGAGAAACTGTAAACATTTTGAAGTGCTCTGTTTGATAAAGTATGAGAAGTCGCACAACACCAGGTTATAGTCCAACAGTTTTATTTAAAATCAGGAGCTTTCGGAGCGCTGCTCCTTCGTCAGGTAAAGTCAGGTAAAGGAGCAGCGCTCCGAAAGCTCGTGATTTCAAATAAAACTGTTGGACTTTTACCTGGTGTTGTGCGACTTCTCATTTTTGTCCACCCCAGTCCAACACCGGCATCTCCGCATCATGATAAAGTATGACTGTCAGAAAAGACCACAAAATAACAAAAAACCTTAGGATTAAAACAATTAAAATTTTCTTTATGAAGGCAGAATTGTCACACAGATTGCGACAGTATGGAAGATCATTTTAACCAGGAAACTGAAGGGATCAGATCAGTTGCCGGTGTTGCACCCTGCCCGATTTTACTCTCCATTGCAGATTGAACGGGGTGTGAAACCAGCGTTCGACCAGATCATCAGTTTCCTGATGGACAGGTTAAGCTAAAATGGCCCTGTGTGTATTTGGGGAGGGGGCAACAGTTTGATAAGGACTACTCAGGCATTCAACACTGGGGAAGGGAGAGGAGAGAATGATGTTATTAAAACAATTATTAGTAATATAAACGCAAGATATGGTAAATTAGTGCATAAATCACACTTCCATAGACATTTTCTATTCTGTAACTCTCTAAGCGTAATTACATAGCAGGAGTGCTACACCGGACCCCACAAGGAAACCATGGACCCCCTTGACTTATTCCTATTCCGACCACAATCACCTCCAGAACATTCCTGCCTCCTCGAACTACTTACCTGACTGCCAGGGTCTGTTCCCTCAGCTCTCCGGTGGAGGCCTCCTGCTACCTTACAATCTCCCTCCCACCAGCCCGCCAGGTAGTGATTCCGGGTCCATGTAGGAGCCTCAGTTTGCTTATGGAAGATGGAGCTAAAATGGCCCAAGCCTCATGCCGGACAAGCAAGCTTGACACATCTGGGGCGGGGGGAATTTGAACCTCAAAAACCGGACGGGTGGGAGGTTAAAGTTTAAAAATCTGAATCCCGACCCTAACTCGCCTCCATCTCACCCACGTCCAGTTTGAAATGAGGCGCGATTTGGGGGGGCGGGGGGGGGGGGTGGGTGCGCGTGGGGTGAGGTTGTGGCGGGCTGGCAATCAACCCGCTCGCAGGAGGAGGGTCGGCCATTTAAATATTATAATGAGGCTGCCTCGGGAAACCCGCTGGCTAAAGGGAGGTGAGGACTGCTGGTTCTAGGAGGTAAATGCCTTTCCACCCCCGAGGCCTCTGATCTCAACCCCCTCCCCCGAGGCTTCTGTTCTCCCACCTCCCCCCCGCCCCCCCCCGCCCCCAGCCTCTGATCCCTCAGGCCTCCAACCTCCAATCCCCACTCCCCACCCGGCCTATACTATGTGCGATGACACACGAGATCAACGAGTTAAATATTAAATTTAGTATGCGGGGCATGCTTTTCATTGAAAACTTACTATAAGTACCTGCAATAACTGATACTCCTGTAGGTGGTGCTGCAATTGATGCTTTTCACGCTCAAGGTGTCATAATGTGTGACACACGATAGCTGCTATTTTAGTTCGAGTATATTACTTTGGGATTGCACAATCTGGCCACTAGAATCCCATAAATCCGTCAAAATGCTTTCTGAAAATGTTTTCCAATGGCATTTATCTCAGTAACTAATTTCTAATATCCAAATTAAGGGTCTAAGCAAAACATGTCACAATAGCACGATTAAATGTACCCACTAAATTGTTTTAATGCGTTCATTGAAGTTTTTTTGAACACAAAAATCTGAACCCATCTCAAAAGCCTGGGCTTCAACTGAATACAAAGAAGAATGTTCAGTGTTTTTTTGTTGGTTGTTGGAAAAGAAAACAGATTATTTATAGAGAGTGGATTTTTAAAATACTATTGCTTTCGGATGCATATATTCAGTTAAAAATGATCTCCTGATCCATTTCTGAGGCTTAATGATTTTGTTAAATAAAAACGTGGACTGCATAAAAGATAAAATGTCATTGTTTAATGTGGTAATTTTTATTTGTTTATGGAAATTTATGTTTATTAAAGATTGTATAAATTTGCCAACTTATTAATAGTGTGCTACCAGCACATGTCATGAATGCATGTCAGAAAATTGTGCATTTCAACTCATGGTTTTCTGTATAATAATTTTAACAAGCAGAAAATTTACACTTAAGTGCTTGAATTCAGTAACATGAAGATGGGAGCCATCTGATAATGGGACAAGCAGTGGTGGAGACATGTGGGCAGTGGTGGGGAAGAGTGGGGATCTGTTTGTTCAAAAGGGGCCAATACTAGTTTGGGTCTCATTCTCCTGAGTCTCCTCCCCTAAAAGTTGTTAGACCCTGCTCTAATACTACCAAATCCTAGCAACCCCAATGTTTCAAAACACCCCCAAGTCCTGTTGGACATCAGGATCTCCCTCCTAAGACTTCTTCCCCTCCCCCAAATCCTTCAACCCTCTCTTGGTGCTCACAAATCCCTAGACTGCATTTCCAGTGCTCCCTAATGCTAAAATCACTCCCATTGCTCCTGGACCTCGAGAACGCTGGTCCACTGCGGCTAGCTTCTTTTGATACCTCTCCCAGCGATCCCAGATCACAGGATCTGCCCCCGTGTTCCTGAGATCTCACTCTTCAGTGTTTTTCGAACCCTGGAAGCCTCCTCCCACTGCTCACAGACCATGGGAACCAACTTCAAAGCACTGCTAGACCCTGAAACCCTATCCCAGTACTGCCAGATCTCAGGGCCACCCTGAATGCTAATAAATGTGCCCCTTGTTATACTGCTTTGTATAACCCTCCTGTTTTTATAAAACCTCTGATTCCCCATGAGCTCCAGGAGATTTACTAGTACATAGAACACAGAATATCGCACTGGCAATGATATGAAACCAGCTTAGAAATCACCGTTGGCAGTATTATCTGATGAATGCTTACCTTCAACCCATAACCAATACCACCAAAACAGATGCTCTCATCAATTATCTCATTTGCTACTTGCAAGACCCTGCTGTGCACAAATTGGCTTCCACATTTGCCTAAACAACATCAGTGAGTACACTTAAAACGTAATTAATTGGCTATAAGGCAGTTTGGGATGTCCTGAGCACATTAAAGGCGCTGTATAAATGCAAAATCTTTGTTTCCTCTAACCACGGTCTTAGCAGAGAAATAAGTAAATTATATTTAAATGTTTCTGATGTAAGGAGAAAAGTCCACACTCCTGATGGCTCCCCCACAAATGAATTTATGAACATGTTAAAATAGCGGGTGAAGGAGTCTTATAAGAATGGTTAAACGTTTGTCCATGAATACTGCCAACAATAATTTCCAAGTTATAATATTTAAATAAGGTACACAAGTGACAAAATGCTGTGTGTGTTACACAACCTGTCTACTTTTTGGTTAAATGCTGTTTCACACTATTGCTGTTGTGATGGTTTCTATTTTGCCAGAGGCTGGGTTGTTCATTGTGAGGTAATACCCGTGAGATATGATTTATAACAGTACCCTATCAGCAGAGCAAAACACACTGGATATTTAAACTCAGCAGCTGGTTCCTTCTCATCTACATCCTACAGAAAAGTCCGTGCGAACATTCTCATGACCGCCAGGTTATCATCAATGAATGGGAAATCTAAACGAATCATAAAGTCCTCACAGTTGCAACTATTATGAAACAGGACCATTTTTCTTTTTAAAAACAGCTTCGAAAAATTCTGACATTTGCTCTGTTAAGGTGTCCCTCCATACTTTATCGTGTTAATCCAAGTGCACCTCACATTTAATACTATTTTCTGATCTAAACTCTTAAGATTTTCTTCTTATTATTATTTTTATTCATCCCCATGGCATAAAGAGACAATGTGCTAGGGAAACAGTTGGATACAGTGGAGTAGATTTTCAACATAGCGCTCAGACATAAAACTGGCGTGGTGGATCAGCCGCACACCACACAATGAAAATCGGACGGTTTCTATAATGGGCAGCTGATCCGCAAGGCCAGTATTATACCCAGACAGCAAGTTGAAAATCTACCCCAATACTTATCAAACAGTCATTTGTTGTGTGTTATTTGATTGGCTCTGCCTGTTGGATTATTGGGCCTGAATTTGTGGTCGGCAGCGTAGCTAAGGAGTACGCCACCGACATCGCAAGGAAATCTGCACCTACTTCGTGTGATCCTCCTGCAAGAACTTCCTTTCAAACGCTGCAGTGTTCCGCGCAGCGTACTCCCCCATGGACCGCAGGAGCGCACCATTGTGCATATGTGAACCTGGGATCAAGGTGGGGCGGTGCTCCTTTTACTTCCTGATTCTTAAGCCCTTAAGTGCAAAGTGACAAGAGGAGGGATTCACTCATATGGGATAAGAAAGGAAGTGAATCCACAAGATAACTTAATATTGAAGGCGGGCTCCTTTTCTTTTTCTACTTTCATTTTTTGCACGGAAATCCTCGCTTTATAAAATAACAGTAACAAAAGACCAAACAAATATTGTAAATTCCATCCTAATTTCAAGAGTTTTAAATTTTCACATCTGAATTGCATTTAATTCCACTCATATTTAATACAGTTTTGAAACTAATTTGAGCACGGATTTTTAAAAGCTGACCCATTATTTGCATCATTGAGCTGAGGGAAACAGCTGAGCCCTTTCAGATTACAGTTGATAACATTTTTTTGGGCATTTTACAAGTTAAAATTAAGGGAACATATCCTGCTGTGCATTTCCAATATTTCCTGTTCTTTTTTAATGCAAGATTTCCAGCACTCTGTTCTAAAGAAAGTCTGTTGCTGTCCCCTTACGCTGTGTGACAGGCTTCCTGCACCTGTTTGCACAAAATGTAGATAAATCACCAGGAGCGGATGGGATGCTGAGGGAATTGAGGGAGGAAATCGCAGAGGTACTGGCCATAATATTCCAATCCTCCTTAGATTTGGGAGTGGTGCCAGAGGACTGGAGAATTGCAAATGTTACAACATTGTTCAAAAAAAGGGTGTAAAGATAAACCCAGCAACTATAGGCCAGTCAGTTTGACCTCAGTAGTAGGGAAGCTTTTAGAATCAGTAATCAGGAACAAAATTAACAGTCACTTGGACAAGTGTGGATTAATTAAGGAACGCCAGCACGGATTTGTTAAAGGCAAATCGCATTTAACTAACTTGATTGAGTTCTTTGATAAGGTAACAGTGAAGGGTGACGAGGGTAAAGTAGTTGACGTAGTGTACATGGATTTCCAAAAGGCATTCAACAAAGTGCCACTTAATAGGCTTTCCAGCAAAGTTGAAGCCCATGGAATAAAAGGGACAGTAGAATAAAAGGGACAGTGGCAGCATGGATATGGAATTGGCTAAGTGACACGAAACAGAGAGTAGTGGTGAATGGTTGTTTTTTGGACTGGAAGAAGATATATAGTGGTGTTCCCCAGGGGTCAGTTCTAGGACCACTGCTTTTCTTGATACAGTATATATTAATGACTTGGACGTGGGTGTACAGGGCACAATTTCAAAATTTGCAGATGGCACAAAACTTGGAAGTATAGTGAACAGTGAAGAGGAGAGTGATAGACTTCAGGAAGGCATAGACAGGCTGGTGAAATGGGCGGACACGTGGCAGATGAAATTTAACGCAGAAAAGTGTGAAATGATACATTTTGGTAGAAAGAATGAGGAGAGGACATATAAACTAAATGGTACAATCCTGAAGGGGGTGCACGAACAGAGAGACCTGGGGGTATGTGTGCACAAATCGTTAAAGGCGGCAGGGTAGGTTGATAAAGCAGTTAAAAAGGCTTACGTGATCCTGGGCTTCATAAATAAAGGTATAGAGTACAAAAGTGTAGAAATTATGATGAACCTGTATAAAAGACTGGTTCAGCCCCAACTGGAGAACTGTGTCCAATTCTGGGCACCACACTTTAGGAAGGATGTGAAGGCCTTAGACAAGGTGCAGAAAAGATTTACGGGAATGATTCCAGGAATGAGAGACTTCAGTTACGTTGATAGACTGGAGAAGCTGGGTTGTTCTCCTTGGAGCAGAGAAGATTGAGAGGTGATTTGATAGAAGTGTTCAAAATCATGAGGGGTCTGGACAGAGTAGATAGAGGGAAACTGTTCCCATTGGCAGAAGGGTCGAGAACCAGAGGACACAGATTTAAGGTGATTGGCAAAAGAACCAAAGGCGACGTAAGAAAAAACTTTTTTTATGCAGTGAGTGGTTAAGATCTGGAATGCACTGCCTGAAAGGGTGGTGGAGGCAGATTCAATCACGTATTTCAAAAGGGAGTTGGATAAGTATCTGAAGGAAAGAAATTTGCAGGGCTACGGGGAATGGGCAGGGGAGTAGGACTAGCTGAGGTGCTCTTGCAGAGAGCTGGCACGGGCTCGACGGGCCGAATGGCCTTCTTCCGTGCTGTAACCATTCTATGATTCTATGTTTCTATGAAGACTTAAAAATTTTCAGTGTAATTAGTTCGGAGTAGCTGGGCAATTAGTCCAACTTTCGTCAGCACGTTAATTCCTATCAGGAGGTGAAAGACACAGCAAAGCCTCTGTATAGTCGTAACTTGACAAATCGCAAGTGCATGCAGAAATCCCGAACTTGCGCTCAGTTTCAAAGTCGGTATGACGGCGTACTCTGAGAGTATGCCCTCATCCTGACCGGAAATTCAGGGCCGATATCTTATCCATAATTTTTCATTCTGGCCTAGGTGTTTTTAGATAAATATATATATTTATATATATCTCCTCAGATAATGAAGCAGTCCATGCCCGCATGCAACAAAACCTGGATGACATTCAGGCTTGGGCTGATAAGTGGCAAGTAACATTCGCATCACAGAAGTACCAGGCAATGACTATCTCCAACAAGCGAGAGTCTAACCACCGCCCCTTGACATTCAACGGCATTACCATCACCGAATCCCCCACCATCAACTTCCTGGGGGTCACCATTGACTAGAAACTTAACTGGACCAGCCACATAAATACTATGGCTACAAGAGCAGGTCAGAGGCTAGGTATTCTGCAGCAAGTGTCTCACCTCCTGACTCCCCAAAGCCTTTCCACCATCTACAAGGCACAAGTCAGGAGTGTGATGGAATACTCTCCACTTGCCTGGATGAGTGCAGCTCCAACAACACTCAAGAAGCTCGACACCATCCAGGATAAAGCAGCCCGCTTGATTGGCTCCCCATCTACCACCCTTAAACATTCACTCCCTCCACCACTGGCGTACCGTGACTGCAGTGTGTACCATCTACAAGATGCATCAATGCAAAAGCATTGTATAATGGCACAGTAAGTTCGAAAAGCATGTGTTGGAATAAGCAATTTCCAAAGAAAATAGACTCTTGTTTGAAAACCCTCTATTTATTGCTATTTTTGTCTGCACAAATAGCTCCTATTGTTCTCTTTTTTGCAACTGCTCAAGGATTTCCATTGGATCCTGATTGAACTGTAGCCTATTTGGCAATAAGAATACAACTGTTATCATTAATTTGGTGATGTTCATAAATAGAAGTATATTCATTTAACACAAAAACATGTCAATAAGTTAAACATTAGTTGTCCTCCTCTTTGTCCCAGTTGACATTTCCTTCAAATTAACATGTCATGGTTTAGTTCTATGCAGTTACTCTTTTAAATTAACAAGCAATGCAGCAAGTGGATTTCAGTCGATATTAATTACATTTCACCCTCTGTGTTACATATATGATTACTAAGACACAAGATTTATGAACTAATTTATATTACTCAAATTATATATTTTCAAGTCAGATAATGACGGTGCTTAGTCTGTTCCTTTATTTTTTAAATAATGATTCTGGGTCAAAGCATGACAATATTTAATTGAACTACTGCATTATTTGTAAAATAACTAATTAGATGTCAGTCTATTACAAAATAATTTATATTCTTTGAAAAACAAACTATAACCAAAGACATTAATTACAAAGTTAGAAGATCTATAAAATATGCTGCACATCAACCTCAGATTCCATTTTACTACAAGTAGTTAAAGGAGTGTAAGATCTTAATGATTTCTGAGTTCTTGGACAAGACACCAATAGGCAGCAGCTAGTATGTTTGAGCAATAGATCAAGATTTAGTCTAAGATTTAACCTTGGAGTCGCGGTTGCTATGGTGAAATCTTCTGAAGCAGTTTGGTTTGATTTATTTAAATGTGAAAAACTAATTTTTCTCTAGTTATATTCAATGTTTTTACAGTCATTTGGAAAGGCATCTGAAGAAAGGACAGTAAGAAATATGACATAATTTACTGTTTTCTGCAAGCATGTGCTATTTTGTTTTGCTTTATCTGTTCTGTTCGTGTTTAGTTAAAGTGTGAAAACACAACTGTCTTTTTCGATCAGGAAAGATTTTTAAAATTTACGTCTGACAATGTTTCGCTCCACCTTCTTAAAAACCTGCAAAGGAGTTAACCCTTTCCACTGACAGCTGTTTAAGTTCACCAAGCAACAACTTTAGTATGAAATTTTAAGATACCGGACATTATTAAATTTAAGTTTCTTAATTTTAAGTTAATATTTCCCCACAGTGACAGAAGGAAAATTATGATTTGATAAATTAACCCCTTGGGCTCTAAGCAGAGTTATATGGAAGTTACCTTGTAAACTAATTGCAGCACTTCTGTTTCTAAAGTTAAAACACTGTGTAAACCACCTAGCCTGGGAATCACTTGTTGCTGAAATTAGAAATGGAAGATAAATTGATAGAAATGAAATTGAACATTGACAAAACCTGTCAGATCAACAATACTGCTGTTTAGATTTTGGGATAATTTTGTAATCACAAAATGGACTCAGGCACGATATATTGGGTTACTTTTGGGAAAATAAAAGATCCTCTAAAATAATGATAAATAAAAAGGGAGTATGGCAAGGCTGGATGGCATTTATTTTAATGCAAGGAGTCTTGCGAGTAAGGCAGATGAATTGAAGGTGTTGATGAACAAATGGGAGTATGATATTGTTGCTATCACAGAGACATGGTTGAGGGAGGGGCAGGACTGGCAGCTCAATATTCGGGGTATAGAATCTTCAGGCGAGACAGAGGTGGGTGTAAAAGAGGAGGGGGTGTCGCAATATTAATCAAGGAGTCAATTACTGCTGTAAGGAGGGATGATATCTTAGCAGGTTCCTCTAATGAGGCCATATGGGTAGAACTTAAAAACAAAAAGGGGGCAAGCACTTTCCTGGGAGTGTACTATAGGTGCCCAAACAGTCAGGGGGAGATAGAGGAACAGATATGTAGGCAAATCTCAGAGAAGTGCAGAAATAATAGGGTAATAATAGTAGGGGATTTCAACTTCCCCAATATTAACTGGGATAGTCAGAGTGTGAAAGGCTTAGAGGGTGCAGAATTCTTAACGTGCATCCAGGAGAGCTTTTTGAGCCAGCATGTAGAAAGTCTGACAAGAGAGGGGGCGGTACTGGACCTAATTCTAGGGAATGTAGCCGGGCAAGTGGTAGAAGTGCTAGTAGGAGAGCATTTTGGTGACAGTGACCATAATTCGGTGAGATTTAAGGTAGTCATGGAAAAGGACAAAGATGGACCGGAAATAAAGGTTCTAAATTGGGGGCAGGCCGATTTTAATATGATAAGGCAGGATCTGGCCAAAGTGGACTGGGATCAGCTACTTGTAGGAAAATCCACATCAGAGCAGTGGGAGTCTTTCAGAAAGGAAATAGAAAGAGTACAACGGCAACATGTTCCCGTAAAGGTCAAGGGTGGGACAAACAAGCCCAGGGAACCCTGGATGTCAAGGGATATACGAGAATGGATTAGGAAAAAAGGGAGGCTTTTGGCAGGTACAAAGGACTAAAAACAGTGGAAGCCCTAGAGGAGTATAGAAAGTGCAGGGGGATACTTAAAAAAGAAATTAGGAGAGCGAAGCGGGGGCATGAAATAACACTGGCGGGCAAAATAAAGGAAAATCCCAAGGTGTTTTATAAGTATATTAAGGGCAAGAGGATAACCAGGGAAAGAGTAGGGCCCATTAGGGACCAAAGTGGCAATCTGTGTGTAGAGCCAGAAGATGTAGGTGGGGTTTTAAATGAATATTTTGCATCTGTGTTCACTATGGAGAAGGACGATGTAGGCATAGAAATCAGGCAGGGGGATTGTGATATACTTGAACAAATTAGTATTGAGAGGGAGGAGGTACTAGCGGTTTTAGCTGGCTTAAAAGTGGATAAATCCCCAGGCCCAGACGAGATGTATCCCAGGCTGCTGTGTGAGGCAAGGGAGGAGATTGCAGGGGCTCTGACACAAATTTTCAGAACCTCTCTGGCCACAGGGGAGTTGCCAGAGGACTGGAGAACAGCTAACGTAGTACCATTATTCAAGAAGGGTAGAAGGGATAAACCAGGGAATTGCAGGCCAGTGAGCCTAACATCAGTGGTAGGGAAATTATTGGAAAAAATTCTGAGGGACAGAATTAGTCTCCACTTGGAGAGACAAGGATTAATCAAGGATAGTCAGCATGGCTTTGTCAGGGGGAGATCATGTCTGACCAATTTGATTGAATTTTTCAAGGGGGTGACTAGGTGTGTGGATGAGGGTAGTGCAGTTGATGTGGTCTACATGGACTTCAGTAAGGCTTTTGACAAAGTCCCGCATGGGAGACTGGTCAAGAAGGTAAGAGCCCATGGGATCCAGGGCAACTTGGCACATTGGATCCAAAATTGGCTTTGTGGCAGGAGGCAGAGGGTGATGGTCGAAGGTTATTTTTGTGACTGGAAGCCTGTGTCCAGTGGTGTACCGCAGGGATCGGTGCTGGGTCCTTTGCTGTTTGTAGTGTACATTAATGATTTAGATATGAATGTAGGAGGTATGATCAGTAAGTTCGCAGATGACACGAAAATTGGTGGGGTGGTAAATGGCGAGGAGGGAAGCCTCAGGCTACAGGATGATATACGATAGCAAAATACTGCGGATGCTGGATACAGGATGATATAGACGGGTTGGTCAGATGGGCAGAACAGTGGCAAATGGAATTTAACCCTGAAAAGTGTGAGGTGATGCATTTTGGGAGGACTAACAAGGCAAGGGAATACACAATGAATGGTAGGACCCTAGGAAGGACAGAGGATCAGAGGGACCTTGGTGTGCATGTACATAGATCTCTGAAGGCAGCAGGACAGGTAGATAAGGTGGTTAAAAAGGCATATGGGATACTTGCCTTCATTAACCGAGGCATAGAATATAAGAGCAGGGAGGTTATGATGGAGCTGTACAAAACGCTAGTTAGGCCACAGCTGGAATACTGTGTGCAGTTCTGGTCGCCACACTATAGGAAGGATGTGATTGCATTGGAGAGGGTGCAGAGGAGATTCACCAGGATGTTACCTGGGCTGAAGCGCTTCAGCTATGAAGAGAGACTGGACAGTCTGGGGTTGTTTTCCTTAGAGCAGAGAAGGCTGAGTGGGGACCTGATTGAGGTGTACAAAATTATGAGGGGCATAGATAGGGTAGATAGAAAGGAACTTTTCCCCTTAGTAGAGGGGTCAATAACCAGGGGGCATAGTTTCAAGATAAGGGGCAGGAGGTTTAGAGGGGATTTGAGGAAAAACTCTTTCACCCAGAGGGTGGTTGGAATCTGGAACTCACTGCCTGAAAGGGTGGTAGAGGCAGGAACCCTCACAACATTCAAGAAGCATTTAGATGAGCACTTGAAACGCCATAGCCTACAAGGCTACGGACCAAGTGCTGTAAAATGGGATTAGAATAGATAGGGCTTGATGGCCGGTGCGGACACGATGATGGCCGGTGCAGACACGATGGGCCGAAGGGCCTCTTTCTGTGCTGTATAACTCTACGACTCTATGACTCTAAGTGTTAATAACTTGGACAAAGTGAGAATGTTTGATCTATGTTTTCAATCTTAAATATTGTACTGGACAGTAAAGTTCCTCCAGGGCTCATGAATGAGATATGAATGGTAATTAATGGGATGTGTAAAATGGAGAGAGGAAGTGATTGAGGGTGTGAGATAGAAACAGGAGAATTACACCACCAATTGGGAATTTTCCAAAGTCAGAAAAGTGTAGTTAAGAATAATAAATTGATAGCTTTCTCTTGAAGACATTTGTGTCACTGCCTATTAAGAACTTTTTAAGAAAACTGAATTTGTTAGTCCGGCCACTACCCAAGACATCGGGACCATGCAGAGGAAGATGAGCAAAGATCTCCAGATGACTACAATCTTTTGATAAGATCACCTGAAAGCCCGAGAAAGGCTTGTATCAGATGGCACGTGTGGCATGATATGGAGATACCAGTATGAGTGTGCAAATGTGATTCGTTATGTATGAAGCAATTACCATCCGCAAATGCGTGGTGAATCTGCACTGAAGAACGGGTCTCAGACATGCTCAGTTACTTGACAACAGCAAGATATGAAATGGTTAATGTGGCTCAGGAGAGTGAGGTAACTTTTAAAGCATTGACACATACTCCATCGAGAAACTATCTAATTGATGAAACAATCAGAGTCGAGTTAAACACACTGGTACCTGTTAGAGGGATTGAAATTGAAGTTGAAGTGGAGAGTTACATGGAATTTGGATTGGGACAATTGAGGGCCAAGGAGAAATCATGTTTAGTAAGAATTATCCATAAGATGGATACGAGTAAAAGAGAGATCTGGAGAATCTTTTAAGTCCATGATTTGTTGATTAGATGTTAAACTGTAATGCCGCTTGAAATGATTGCGAGACTGAATTTAACTGTGACTGTAATAATTGTGTTTTGTAGGTAACAGAGCGTGGGAAAAACCAATACGAATCCAATATGAGGTGATTTTTGTGGTGCCTCCTGTGTCACTACTATCGCAACTACCATGCTTTACGGGTCTAACAGGACCTGTCCCATCAACCAACAAGTTTTACTCAATATCAAAACCGATGCTCAAGTGAAACTGACAGTAAATGAGATACTTAAGTATGAGCTGCGCAATTATGTGGCACAATTCGGATATTACATTCCCCTGTTATCTAAGGGTTTCAGTGAGCTCATGATGCGACTGAACTCCCCCCTAAAGCATTTTTATCTTTTGGAGCAAGACAACTCGAGAATGGATATTGAAATTGACAGCATAAGGGACAACTTACACTGGTGGGATATTGGGCTTTATATATCAGCACACCCTTAGGTTCGTATTATTTCACACGCTCTGGTAGTTCTCCAACTTGTAATGATAGTGTATTTGATATATCTATAACCTGTGTAGTAAAACTTTGATACATAAGCCAATTGTGTACTCATGCGCATGGCTAACCAGCACTAACAAATTAATTGAGCACACTGATAGAGAAGATCCGAAGCAATGTAGAGGAGACCCCAGGCGGGGTAACATCAGGAAAGATAGAAGAAACAGAGGATACCCCAGGCGGGGCAGAATTGGAACACCGGAACAGTGAATTGAATTTAAGTAAGGGGTCAGATCAGGGCCGTTACTGCCAGATCGTATGATGCAGCAATAGGAGCAACGGGCGGAGGAGAAAGGATAGACTGGGACGCACTAGAAGGCAAAACATATCAGCACGGCCGACATGATGGTTGAGGATAGGCGGTCGGCCCCTGTGAGTGTCATAGTTAGCACCCAGCACTTGAATGCCTTTTTAACACCACAATGCGGGTTCAGAACGGCTGGCGCCAAGCCCATGAATTGCACCATGGAGGCAATGACACAAGATCATGTGCCTCCGCAGGTGGCATACATAGGGGGTGGAACATATTGCGTTACCACTGCAGCGCAACACTACCAGCATGGAAACCGCAGCCGGTGTCCGGTGAGTGACAGCAGTTTCTGTTTTAAACCCAGGGCTGAAGTTCAAGTGGCACAGCAGCGAATTGTCCCGATCCCTGAACCATCCACTGTTCATCTTACAGTAAAAGAGAATTTCACCGACTTGCAGCGATTCGTCGCGCATTTCGGATACCTCATTCCCCCTCTCCCTGAACACCTCACCAAGCTTTTGAAAGCCATCGCGGTATCGCAAAAACATTTTTACACCCTAGAACAAAAGACTGTCGAGATAGGGACAGAAATTCTGGACATAGTAATCCCACCGTGGTGGGACCTGTTCACCAATATTGAAGTGCCTTCATGGATCAGGATAGCCTCCCACATTTTAGTTGTGTGCCAAGTAATAATTGTAGTGTACCTATTGGTCGTGCACTGCAAGAGAGGCAAGCGCCTCACAAAGCAGGAGAACACAGGAGAGTGGAGAGAACGTTACGTGCGCGTGCACGAGGAAAGTGCCGCGTAAACGGCCAGGATGACGCCGCTCCATTTTACCATGTGTGTTCTTGTAATTGATTGTTAGTTATGAAGATATGTAACTGAGTTTGGAACCTTTGTATTTTAAAAGAGTTGTTTTGATTATTTTTAACTTTTGTATTTTTAAAATGGTTGTTTGATTAGTTTTTTTCCTTGTATAATAAAATGCATATACAGGTGGTGCGAGAGGCATCGGCCTGTTGCACCTGAAGACGTATACGCGATGTAAGTTTAAAAGGCAATACTGCCTACGGTTTTGTCCAAGTTAGATCATGTAATTTTCCCTGGGAAATGAGGACGGCATGGAGACCCTAGATAGTTTAAGTTAAGGGAGTGTTTGGATGTGGAGAATCGGGATAATTTTGCTCACCACCACTTTTAATTGATACGATAAGCGGAGTTATTCGCATCAACAGGAGGGACTGTAAAATTCGCAATTATCGCGATTCGAAATAACGAGATAAAGCAGATTCGTTTCATCAGTTTTATTTCAACGAAATGCTGTCATGATTAAACAGGACACAGAAGCCTGTAAAATGGCCGCCGCGCCTCGTGGCAGAAGCTTCCAGAATTTTCAGTGGGAAGACAAGATGGCGTTCGAATAAACATTTCAGTATAAGATTGGTTAATACGCAGCAAACACTGATAAAGACAGGATGCAACCTGTCTGCATTTGACACAATAGCAAGAGATAAGTGCTGGAATCGTTTTCCATGCACAAGTAAGGACCATTGTACTGGGCAATCGAAGGCCCATCCAGATATATCAATACGCAAATTCCCCCACGGCTCTACAATGAGAGAGCCATTCTCAGGTGCTTACACAAGTATTCGGAGGCCCCCAGAACCCCGCCAGGGAGGCTCCTAGCCGGTTCGACAATGGAGAAAAACATTAACGAATAGTTGGCCAGTTTAAGGTGCTACCGAAACCCATTAAAGGAAAGAATCACCCCATACTGGGAATTTTGAGCGCCAAGATTTTACAAAGGATGAACATTAAGATTTGGGCGGGAGATAAGGGAACACAGCACTATAACTATAGTAAACAAACTTCCATCGCTCTCTTATTCCTCTGATCCTCCCGGGGCTGATTCGTTTGAACTGACTCTGGACGCGGGCTGAACTTTTATTCTCCTATGTTGGGTGGAGCTCAATTTGGAACGAGTCGCCTCGACGAAGGCTAGTGACCGGGTGCACCATCCCGAGGGTCGGTAAATGGTGTTCTGGACCCGAAGGCCCGACGAGACGAGATGAGAAGAGAAGAAGAAGAATCCACGTGCCGCCGCGGTCAGTAAACCCTGACCGCGCCCGTAAATATAAAGACCATTTTGAACTCTATCAGGTTGCTGCCGAACCAGTGGAAGACTCTCTTTCGAATTCTATCGACAACCGGTGTCAATACAGGAAGACTCTTCTTTGAATTTTACCGGCTAACTGGTGTCGGTCCAGAAAGACTTTTCTTTGAATTCTACAGCCGGGCCCGAGCACTGTCGAGTTCTTCATGACAACGGGGAGCCCAGCCTGCTAGCCGGAGCAGAGAAGATAAACAAGTGGGGTACAGAGACCCCTTCCAACACGTGACAGTCAGGTGTTGCAGCAAAACAAGCCGAGTGCCTCGTTTAAAATTCTCCGAAGTATCACGAGTGGTGAGCATGTTTCCTCGATCCTACAAATCTAGATTAGTGTCAGTATTGATAGGGGAGGGTGGTTTTATTAAGGATAAATATAATGTGTTCCCCTTTTTACGATGTGCCGTGCGATCCTCATTACCCTAGACCAAGTTTTATGAATGTATGTATACTTGTACTGTCATTAATTTGTGCCTATGACATGTACTTCATGATTTTGGACGTTATGCAATAAAGATTTCCATTTCGTACTATTCAACTGAGTCTATTTGAGTTTTTCTCTGCATTACTGCTCTCGCACCTAAGTCCAGTGTTAGAACCGTAAGGGCGAGTGGGTCGAACCACTCACAGGTGCTTATTGCAACAAGGCTGGCCGGAGACCAGAGCAAGCAATAGTATTAGGCAACGAAGGCCTAACCCTGCACAAGCACCTACGACCGAACCCCTTACAGGGGCGGAAGTTAATTTTGGGTGCGGGGCATGATCTCCAGGCGAAGGAGATCGGGGCGCAACGCCGTAGTGCCGCCTCAAAACTCTCGCCAAATATGGCGAGAGTCGATGTCAGCGCGGCGCCCGGTTGCAAAGCCATTTGTGCCCCATTAGTGCTCCCTGGAGGTGCTAACGGGAGGCGCAAAGGCACCCAATTTTGGCCCCAATGTGTGGTACTAGAATAGTAAATAAATATCCTGATCCAACCTCAATGAAAATAAATATTTGTCCAAATGTGAAATTGTACAACCTGTCAAGTGGGGCTTTGCGTTGCATGTTGGGAAAATCTTTTCCCCAAATGGGGACATGGTGAGGATGCAGTTATAACACGCAAAGAAAATGGAGAGCAATTTCCTTGAGCCATATGTGGGAATGGGAAGCTGATTTGTATTGGTGTATAAAGGTCACAAGAGAGGAGGAGAAGAAGAAGATTGCATTTCTCTACAGTAGTGCCTTTACATGCTCAGGATGGAATTACACAGTCCAGTCACTGTTGTTTTGTAAGCAAAAGCAACAGTCAATGTGTGCACAGCATAGTCCTCCAATTAGCAATGAATCCACTGACAAGTTCATATGTTTTTAGTGTTGTTGGGTGAGGGATAAATGTTGGTCAGGATAACTAACAAATAACAAAGTCAAAGATAACTCATCCACAGCTTAGCTCCACATTCTGGGCAAGGAATTAAAATTAAAATGGTAAGTTAGATATGGATATTTAAACTAACTTCAAATAAAACAATCTGCAAACAATATCGTTCCAAGGTAATGACTAACACTTACACTTGAAAACGTAAACCTGGCTTTTCTCTTTATAGATACTGATAGGCCCATTGTGTACGACCAACATTGCTACTTTGTTCCAAGAAAATTGAGAAATTTATTTTGGGTAGTAATAAAAACATTAGGAAACATAGAATTACATTACCATTCGGCCCAACTGGTCTATGCCAGTGTTTATGCTCCACACGAGCTTCCTCCCACCAATGTTCCCAGTAAGCTGTGCTTTGTTCTGCACGGCCTGTTTCTTTTAGTGCACCGTCCCTTTAAATTTCTCTGCATGCGTGCTATTTACAATGGAGAAGCTGGTGAGCGGTCTGCGCAGGACCTTTCCCATTACTTTAGAGGGGACATTGCCTCCCACCTTACTTCATCTCACCCTATCAACATATCCTACTATTCCACTCTCCCTCATGTACTTATCTAGCTTCCCCTTAAATGCACCTGTGCTATTAGCCTCAACTACTTCATGTGGTAAACAAGTTCCTCCTGAATCCCTTATTGGATTTATTAGTGACTATCTTATATGTACGGCCTCTAGTTTTGGAGTCCCCCACAAGTGGAAACATCGGGGGAGGAATTCAGTATCGCCCCATTTGGGGCGCAATTATCGGCCGGGCGCAAAGATTAGCACCTGGCGCTAATTATCGCCACCGACTGCAAACTTGACTTTTATCGCCCCTGGAGGTGATTGGAGTGCTAAATCAGGCATTTCCCACCTGTCTTAAGGCGCAAAGGCCGAGGAGCGAGGTGCTACCTCAGAGCGCTGGCGAAGCTCATGTGATGTCAGTCAGCAATGGAACACACACACAATGGCATGGGCCAGTTCTTAAAGGGGAGGGTTGATCTTGCTTTCCATCCACATCCTGCTCATTGCAGCCTTGAATCTCGGCCTGGAAAGAGCTGTACATCAAATCTGCTGGAAAGAACAATGGAGAGTACCAGGGAAAGAGCTCAGAGTGCAGCCCCCACAGTCTCTTCTAAATCGATACAAGGAAGGGCAAATCAAAATGAACCTGCAAAGTGCTGCTCAGTACCCAAAACTCCCTCACACAGCTTTGAATCTCTCCAGAAGTCTCTCTCTCTCTCTCTCTCTCAGAAAGCGTGGTTCAAAAATGTCACCAACAATAAAAGGCAGGAAGCGGTCGCCTTTAAATAGCGCTCCCCCAGTCCCTTCCTGACTGCAAAACGCTCCCCTCAACCTGCAGGCGGTAAGGCAGGGGGCGCCACTCAATATCCACTCCGGGGCGATACAGGGGCGTTGCACCCTCGTATGACGTAAAGATCTGCGTGCGCAGGAGATCGCGGCGGTAAAGTTTAGCGCCGCCGCAAAATGTCTAGTTAAGTTCGCGAGCAGCGCAAACATCGCTGCGCCCAGGCGCTAGTTGCTTTGCGCCCCATTAGCGCCCTCTTAAGGCGCTAACGGGAGGCGCAACCAACTGAATTTTTCCCCCATCATCCCTACGCCTACCCTTCATAATTTTAAAGCTCTCTATTAGTCACATGGAGATAGAGAGCACCGCAGACAAATATACATATGAATTTAAATGATAACTTAATTGATGCGTGGATTGTGAAGTGGCTCCAGTGATATCACAGTGATTTTTAATGTCAACTCCACGAATTTAGTCGTATTTCATGGAGATGACTTGGTATAAATTTGGACTGTTAGCTTAACCATGACAAAAAATATAGGTACTAAGTTGGTGATGAGCATAGCTCTGCTAAGAATGAAGTGTGTAATTGTGAAATGGCTGCATAAAGAAATTCCTAATTAGTCATCTATTTTGCTAATTAAATCATATACATGTACAATACTGAGACCAAGGAAACTTTCATCAAAAAGTAATTAACCTCACACAATGTAGGGCAAATCACTGACCTTGGAGGCTGGAGAAATAACAGAGGGATTATGCAGCAGTGGAGATATGCATCTAACTAACATAAAATTTAATTATTATGGAATCTACATTATAAATTTATGGTCATATATGGCTTTTATTTCTACAGTAAAATGGTACCAGGTCAAAACTTGCAAAATATGATAAAAACTCGACATTTGGTGAAATTTGTCAGCCATGTTGAAATAAATGCTAAATTGTACGCAGCTGTAATATAAATGCTCCACATGCATTTTAATGCAAAAGATTTTATTGCTGTTTCATTACATTTTATATAGTACTGTTCTCTACTGCTTCACTCCTACCTATGGGCTGGATTTTGCCAATGGGGGGCTTTTGGAGGCGGGACTCCCTCTTGTCGGGTTTCAGTCCCACCTCCATCGACTTCTGGCCAACCCACGCTATTTTACCTTGATTAACCTTGTTAAGCCCGCCTAGCGGGCTTAGCAGGCCAATTAAGGGAAAGACGGTTACAGAGAACGTCAGCGTATGACGTTTCATCTGTCAAACATTTTTGACAGATGAATTATCATCGTTTGACAGCTCTGTGAAGCTGTCAAACACTGACATTCTCTGTTGTTTGATGAGTCCTTGTATTCAACACTCATCAAACCTATCTGCTGAGCAGAAATCAGATGGCTGTTGCATCGGAGAATGCAGCAGCCATTCTGTCATCTCTGCCGGTGAGATTCCGGTTCCCTAACTGTTGAAGCCTGCAGGAAGAAACAAAGGTAAGTAAACATTTTCTATCACTTTACAGTCACCTCACACACTTACCTCTCCACACTTGCACCCATCACTCACCTCTACAGCGCACCTTTGGACCCCTCTCACCCCCGCAGACCCGCTGCTCACCTCAGTGACCATGGCGGTGATTCCCGACATCG
This sequence comes from Squalus acanthias, assembly GCA_030390025.1. NCBI lineage: Eukaryota > Metazoa > Chordata > Chondrichthyes > Squaliformes > Squalidae > Squalus > Squalus acanthias. The sequence goes on from CM059432.1 coordinate 102,108,254, forward strand.
GGAAGCCCGCATTTGCAGGGGTAAAATGGAGATATTCCTCTTAACTGCCTGTTAACTACCTGTTAACAGGCAGTTAAGTGGCTATAATCCCCTTCCCACCTCGGGGAGGCGGCTCCCAGCGTGGGTCGGCTACCCGCCTCCTGGGAAGATGGTACGGAGGCGGGTTGGGGGCGGGATGGGTACCCGTCCCTAGATTCTGCTATTTTCCCAGCAGTCCCGCCTCCAAACGCGCCTCCCCAGGGCTGGCAAAATTACCCCCATAGTTTCCAAAGGCTTGTGTGTCTGCACTGTCACCTCTGGTGTACCTCAAGGTTCCATCATTTGGCCTCCTTCTCCATCATTTACATGCTACCTTTAGGCAATATTATCAGTGTCTGGTTTCACGTGTATATCTCTCCTTTCCTCCATAGACCCTCCAGCTGTTGCAATACTTGTCAATTGCTTATGTGACATTAAGACTTGTATGAGCCAAATGGCATTCTGCTTAACGTTGGCAAAATCAAAGTTATCCTCTTTGGCTCCTACAAACACATGCAACTTTAATCCATCAATCTACTTGACTGCCTCCTCAGATTGATCCCAGAGGTGTGGAATTTAGGAATAGTTCTTGATCCTTAGGCTTAGCTTTCTCCCCACATCTGGTCCATCACCAAGACTGCTTTCACCTCTGAACATCACAATTTATTATTCTGTTGCTGCTAATGCACAGCTGTACGTAACTTACTACATAGAATTACATAGAATTTTACAGCACAGAAATAGGCCATTCGGTCCACCTGGTCTATGTCGGTGTTTATGCTCCACACGAGCCTCCTCCCACCTTACTTCATCTAACCCTATCACCATATCCTTCTATTCCTTTCTCCCTCATGTGCTTATCTAGGTTCCCCTTAAATGCTTATATGCTATTAGCCTCAACTACTCCATGTGGTAGCAAGTCACACATTCTAACAACTCTCTGGGTATTTTACTTTATGGCCCCTAGTTTTGGACTCCCCACAAGTGGAAACATCTTCTCTACATCTACCTGATCAAACCCCTTCATAATTTTAAAGACCTCTTATCAGGTTGTCTCGCCATCTTCTTTTTTCTAGGGAAAAGAGCCCCAGCCTGTTCAGTCTTTCCTGATAGTTATAACTGTTAGAAATTAGGGGTACCTAAAATGTATAAGGTTACGCGAATGAAATTGTGCCATGAATAATACTGTGTTTAGATGATTATATTAGAGCTTGAGATAAAGGGGGAAAAATTGGCTCGCGCCCCCTTTGGAGCAATAACTTCGTCGGGGCACTACTTTTAGCACCCCGACGAAGTTAGCACCCCCGTGCCCGAAATTCAGTGGTAGCGCCCCAAGCAGGAGGCGGGGCGCTACTGGAAGTGCTCCCACTCCCTCTTGGGGCGCTCCCATTGAATATCGCAGAGCTACACGCAACAGCGCCACAGCGCATCGGCACATAGCGCCGCGGTACTGCAGGCCTCCCTCCCCTGATTAAAGGGGAGGGGCCTAGCGCAGCGCGCACCGGGACCCTGCTGGACAACCGGGGAGCGGGGTGCCGGCAAAAGAGCCCGGCGCTCAAGAGGAATACCGGGCTGCCCGATCACGGCCGGCACCCCGCAGCGAGAGGGGGCAGGTGCAGGCAGGGGGCCCAAAAACAAAGGCCGCCCGGCACCTGCCCTTTAATTATCGCCGCCCCGGCTGCAAAAACGCCACCCTGAACCTGTCAGACATAGCGTCCGGCGGTAGGTCAGGGGGCGCGAGCCAAGATTGCGGCCCAGGCACTTCGCACGGCGATGACATCATCACCGGAGGCGCAGTGCCGCAGGGGCGCTACCGGCTACCGCCACCGTTAACCTCCCACTAGTTGCTTTGTGCCCCGTTAATGGGAGGTGCAAAGCAACCGAATTTTTCCCTCAAATTGTCTTCAGACTAGTATTAGAGTAGCTGGATAGATGCTTAAAATTTGCCTATGCTTTTGGTTCCCTGCAGATGTTATAACATTCCACACAGTGGCAGTCACATATGACATTGCTTCCCAGGCTAGCGTCTGTTGTTTGTGTGCTTGGAAGGCCAATCAAGGCCCAATGCCCATGTTTCTTCCATTACTGCTAATAACCATATTATAATGCTAAGATAGGATTTTGACTTTGTTTAACAAAAACTGCTTTCTAAGATGTGTAAGTTAACCAGTGTGTGAAAATAGAATAGAGGGTATCTTTGGGAATTTAATGATTCATTCCATAGTACAATAGTCTGATAATGGAATGAATTTGTTAGTTTGCACAGCTAAGCTGCATGAACAGCTTTGAACATAAATAACTGATAACAAGCAGCTATGAACTTCTGAAGGCCAAGAATGGTATGTCTGACTCTAGCCTTGGGAGGTCAGGGCCGGATGAGATAAGGGGAAAACAGTTCTTAGCATACTGTAAGGCCATGATTGGTTGCATGCAAAAACCATGTGTAATGGCTGCAAGGACCCCCAAAAGTTAGAAGATAACATGAGGGTTGGCCTTTTTCCATGGTTTAAACAAAGAACTTGACATACCATTGGGCACCTTGTTTTAAGGGGAATTGCTATAGGTTAAATAGTCTTGTCCATATTCTATCCCAGGTCCACCCCTAAAAAGAGTATAAAAAGATCTGAAAAGCTCCTAGCGCAGATAGTGGAATGGAGAGCTACCGAGAGTGGATGCTGACTTTGGTCTAACACTCTTGGGCAGTTCAAGAAGAGAGAGAGAGACATGTAAGACAAGAAGAAGAGCTGTTTGCGCACGCCAGCCATCTGTCAGATTGGGGCCGGTACTCACTACTTGTCACGGTCGTATGTTTTTGCTGTATAACTCGTGTGTTATATTCCACCTTAAATTCCAATTAAACACAATATACCCACCATATTGGTTGCAGTCAATCCTGATCATATGAAAGACCACAGATAAGCTAATCTCTACAAATTGGCGACTCCGCCGGGACTACAAAAGAATTATTGTTGACAAAACGAGTTAAAATGGACTCGGTCTACAAACGTTGTTAAAAGGCGCCAGGCGGTGCAATCGGGTTGGAAAACCTCGTAAGGGGGTGCATTTCGTCACTGAAATAAAAACAAAATGGCAGCTGTGTATTATAGAGACAAAGTTGCGAACTTCTCTCGGATAAGTTAGGGACCCCGGGGGCCCAAGCAGTAGTTGGAATAGTACAGAGTGACGAGAAGTGTTACTCTGAGATTTTTGTGAAAGTGTGTGTTAAAGTGTGAAGTTTCCTGACTATGAATGTTTAAGAAGTTACAGTATTCCTCTTATCTGAAAGTCTGGCTTTTTTGGGCTGGATTTTGTCTTGGGGTCGGGTTGGGGTCGTGTTATCCGCATTTCGTGTTATCCCCCTGACTCCAGATTAATGTGGATGAATGATGCAATTTTCACTTAATTGGGCAATTGAGTTCCAGCATGTGGGAACCCATGAACTAATTAGTGGTTTCAGTCTGAAAGTCGCCTCTGATGATGTCATCATTGCTGTCTGTCAGGTCTCAGAGACTGCCTGGCTGTTGGTGAGAGAGGACAGAGAGAGAGAGAGAGAGAATGATTTTTTTTGCATCCAAGTCCTCTCATAGCAAAAGCCATACAGTCTCTGAAGACATTCAATGCAGCAGCATCATTCACACCTAATACTTCCTTCATCACATCTCCATTGTAATAGTGGACCTGCAGCTGATAGTCAGCTATCCACTTGTGCTCCTGCCAGGTTTCACTGGAGTGTTTCACATCAGGCGTACTTCACATCGGAAAAGGGTTAAACTAGCTAAAACATTTCAAAATGGCATTACAGAGCCAATTTAGGGCTTGTTAAGGGCTTTAATGGCCTCTCCTGCCTCTTGGAGGCGGGACGGAGTCGGGAACTCCGTGACTGATTTTGTCAAAATTGCGTGGAGGCGGGATGGAGTCGGGTTGGGGTCGGCACCCCCGACCCCTCAAATTTAACCCCCCACACGCCTCCAAACCTGACTCCACGGGTCATTCAAAATCCAGCCCTTGTGTCTGTTATGTTTGTTTTAGCTCCATCCACATTTCTGTGCACAGAGCTAAAAGCCGCTTAACCCGTTGTAGTCTTGTCTTGGATGTTGGAAGTTTTAAGAAAGTGTGAATATGTTCATTTCAATTTAAGATTATGCACCTAGAAGTAGGGAAAACTTTATGATCTACATGTTAAGTTAAAGACGCTGCTGTTGATATATTTTGACTGGGATGGCTTGTGCAGCAAACTGTAAATCACAGGCAGTTTGTTTTACAAAAGATAAGCTTCAGCCTTGAAGTTATGGTTGCAATGGTATCATACAGAAAATAAAACTGCTATTGCCTTTAAATTAAAAATGTGTGGTCTCATTTTAAATTAATCTGAACGTTTACAAAGCACTTTGACAAGTAAGTCAGTAATTATAAATTGGGTTGAAAGAAAAAAATAAATTAGTCTATGATGAAATAAGATTCTGTCCCTTTTCTACTTTCAGTGTAGTGTCCCTTTAAAAAAAAGCCTGCAGGAATGTTTCGAAGCTACAAGCTGAGGGAAGCTCCGCCCTCTTTTTCCTTTTGTGTAGAATGTTCATGATTTTTGTTTAAATGAGAAAACTAATTTTTCTCCAGTTATATTCAATATTTTTACTGTCATTTGGAAAGTCATCTAAAGAAAGATTAAAGAGAAATACAGTATGATGTAATTTAATGGGTTTTTGTAAGCATGTGCTATTTTGTTTTATTTTATCTGTTCTGTATTGTGTTTAGTTAATAAGATATTGGTCTGAATTAAATTGGAACTATTGAAGTTAACTAACCTATTAAATTATAAAAACCCAACTTACATTGTGGCCACAGTGAAATTCTGGTTGTTGTAAATTATGCAATAGTCTCTATTAAAAATGGTAGTTTTAAATTTCTCAAATGTTTCATGATTTGAATTGCAATTTTGGGATATTTGAGGTGACTCTGCTTGTTGAACATTTTGGTTGGACTGGAAAATCTTGGGGTTGGAAACCTCTTTAAAAAAAATGCAAAAAAGTTTAAAAACAATTGGAGTTGAATCTAAAATTCTGTCTTTCCTGAGGCGAATGTTTTATTTAAAGTTAACAATGATAGCTTTACTAATGATTTCTGCTGTTTTAACGGATTTTAATTCCTATTTAAGAAATTTAAAAAGTCAAAGAAAAATGAGAAGGCAAAAGTGCAGGGTAGCGATAGGGGTAATGATAACCAGAGTGTGACAGGAAGGGACGGAGCGTATACACATAAGAGTGCATCAGAAAGAGGGGTCAGAGTAGGGAAAAATGGTAAAAAGACAAAATTAAAAGCTCTATATCTAAACGCATGCAGCATTCATAACAAGATAGATGAGTTGACAGCACAAATAGCCATTACAGAGACGTAGTTGCAAGGTGAACAAGGCTGGGAACTGAATATTCAGGGGTATTTGCCATTTCGTAAGGATAGGCAGAAAGGAAAAGAAGGTGGTGTAGCTCTGTTAAAATCAGGGAGTTGAATGCGTGGCTCAAAGACTGGTGTGGGAAAAATGGGTTTTGCTTCTTGGGACACTGGCACCAGTACTGGGGCAGGAGAGAGCTGTTCCGTTGGGACGGACTTCACTTGGCCAGTGCTGGGACTAGTGTCCTGGCGAATCGAATAACTAGGGCTGTGGAGAGGGCTTTAAACTAATTAGTGGGGGGGAGGTTTCAAGAGAGCAAAAAATAAAAATGACAACAGAGAGGGTCATAGACATAGGTAGCAGTAGGGGAATCACAAATCAGAGCGTGGCAGGAAGGGACAGAGTGTGTGGAGTAAAAGGTAAAGTGGTAAAAAGTGAAAAAGCAGGAACTAAGTGCCACAAAGCATATTTGAAAGTTCTCTATCTGAATGCACGTAGCATTCGTAACAAAATAGACGAGTTAATGGCACAAATAACTACATATGGTTATGATATTGTGGCCATTACAGAAACATGGCTGCAGGGTGACAATGCCTGGGAATTAAACATACCAGGTTATTTAACGATCAGGAAGGACAGGCAGGAAGGAAGGGGAGGTGGGGTGGCTATGTTAATAAAGGAAGGAATCACTGTAATACAGAGTAATAATATTGGGTCAAAAAATCATGATAATGAAACAGTTTGGGTGGAGATAAGGAATAATAAGGGGAAAAAAACACTAGTGGGCGTAGTCTATAGGCCTCCGAACAGTTGCAACTCTGTTGGACGGAGTATCAATCAGGAAATAGTTGAGGCATGTAATAAGGGAACATCTATAATTATGGGGGATTTTAACTATCATATTAATTGGACAAATCAAATGGGGCAGGGCTGCCTTGAGGATGAGTTCATTGAGTGTATTAGGGATGGGTTTCTTGAGCAGTATGTAACTGAACCGACGAGAGGGCAAGCAACCTTAGATCTGGTCCTGTGTAACGAGACAGGATTAATTAAAAATGTCCTAGTAAAGGATCCCCTTGGAATGAGTGACCATAACATGGTTGAATTCCATATTCAATTAGAGGGTGAGAAGGTTGGATCTCAAACAAGCGTGCTAAGCTTGAATAAAGGAGACTATGAAGGTATGCGAGCGGAATTGAGTAGAGTGGATTGGGAAAATAGATTAAAGGGTAAGACGACACATGATCAGTGGTGTACATTCAAGGAGTTATTTTACAACTTCCAAAAAAAATATATTCCACTGAAAAGAAAAGGGTGTAAAAGAAAGGACAGTCATCCGTGGCTAAGTAAAGAAATTAAAGATAGTATTCGACTAAAAACAAGGGCATATAAGGTAGCGAAATCTAGTGGGAGGACAGAGGATTGGGAAAACTTTAAAAGGCAGCAAAAAATAACAAAAAGATTGATTAAGAAAGGGAAGATAGATTATGAAAGTAAATTAGCAAAAAATATAAAAACAGATAGTAAGAGTTTTTATAGTTATATAAAAAGAAAAAGGGTGGCTAAAGTAAATGTTGGTCCCTTAGAGGATGAGACCGGGAAATTAATGGTGGGAAATATGGAGATGGCAAAAACACTGAATGAATATTTTGTATCAGTCTTTACAGTAGAGGACACTAAGAATATCCCAACACTGGAAAAACAGGGGGCTATAGGGGGAGAGGAGCTAAACACGATCAAAATCACTAAGGAAGTGGTACGCAGTAAAATAATGGGACTCAAGGCGGATAAATCACCTGGACCTGATGGCTTACATCCTAGAGTCTTGAAGGAAGTGGCGGTAGGGATTGTAGATGCATTAGTAATAATTTTTCAAAACTCCCTGGATTCCGCTAAGGTCCCGGCAGACTGGAAAACTGCTAATGTAACACCCTTATTTAAAAAGGGCAGTAGACAGAAGGCTGGTAACTATAGACTGGTTAGCCTAACATCTGTGGTAGGTAAAATTTTGGAGTCCATTATTAAGGAAACAGTAACAGGACATTTGGATAATCATAATTTAATAGGACAAAGTCAGCATGGTTTTACGAAGGGGAAGTCATGTTTGACAAATTTGCTGGAGTTCTTTGAGGAAGTAACATATAGAGTGGATAAAGGGGAACCAGTGGACGTAGTGTATTTAGACTTCCAAAAGGCATTTGACAAGGTGCCACACAAAAGATTATTGCTTAAGGTAAAAAATCACAGGATTGGGGGTAATATTCTGGCATGGATAGAGGATTGGCTATCTAACAGAAAGCAAAGAGTTGGGATAAATGGTTCATTCTCAGACTGGCAATCAGTAACTAGTGGTGTTCCACAGGGGTCAGTGCTGGGTCCCCAACTCTTTACAATCTATATTAACGATTTGGAGGAAGGGACCAAGTGTAACATATCAAAATTTGCAGATGATACACAGATGGGAGGGAAAGTAGTGAGTGAGGAGGACATAAAAAACCTGCAAGGGGACATAGACAGGCTAAGTAAGTGGGCAGAGATTTGGCAGATGGAATACAACACTGGAAAGTGTGAGGTGATGCACTTTGGCAGGAAAAATCCTAGAGCAATTTATTATCTTAATGGCAAGAAACTGGAGAGTACTGAAGTGCAAAGGGATCTGGGGGTCCTGGTGCACGAAACTCAAAAGGTTAGTATGCAGGTGCAGCAAGTGATTAAGAAGGCAAATGGAATGTTGGCTTTCATTGCTAGGGGGATAGAATATAAAAATAGGGAGGTATTGCTTCAGTTGTACAAGGTATTGGTGAGATCGCACCTGGAATACTGCATACAGTTTTGGTGTCCTTACTTAAGGAAAGACATCCTTGCTCTCGAGGCAGTGCAAAAAAGGTTCACTCGGTTAATCCCGGGGATGAGGGGGTGGTCATATGAGGAGAGGTTGGGTAGATTGGGACTCTACTCATTGGAGTTCAGAAGAATGAGAGGCGATCTTATTGAAACATATAAGATTGTGAAGGGGTTGGATCGGGTGGATGCGGGGAGGATGTTCCCGATGACGGGTGAGACTAGAACTAGGGGACATAGTCTTAGAATAAGGGGCTGCTCTTTCAAAACTGAGATGAGGAGGAACTACTTCACTCAGAGGGTGGTAGGTCCATGGAATATGCTGCCACAAAAAGCTGTAGAAGCTACATCATTAAATAAATTTAAAACAGAAATAGACAGTTTCCTAGAAGTAAAGGGCATTAAGGGTTACGGGGAGCGGGCAGGAATTTGGACATGAGTCTAGGTTCGGATCGGTCATGGCCCTGTGGGTAGTGGAGCGGGCCCAGGGACCGTGTAGCCTGATTCTGCTCCTATTTCGTGTGTGCAATTCTGTTAGATGCAGGAGATGGTTCTGTGATAGATAGTAGATTGGCGGTTAGGATCAGATCAGCCATGATCTTATTGAATGGCGGAGCAGGCTCGAGGGGCCGATTGGCCTACTCCTGCTCCTATTTCTTATGTTCTTATGTTAATAAGGGATGAGATCAGTGCAGTAATGAGGAATGATATTGGCCTAGAAGATCAAGACGTAGAATCAGTTTGGGTGGAGATAAGAAATAATAAGGATAAGAAGTTACTGGTGGGAGTGGTCTACAGGCCCCCAAACAGTAGCCACACTATAGGACAGAGTATAAATCAAGAAATAATAGAGGCTTGTAAGAAAGGTACAGCTATCATGGGAGATTTTAATCTTCATATTGATTGGACAAAGCAAATTGGCAAAGGTAGACTTGAGGAAGAGTTCTTAGAGTGTATGCGGGATGGTTTCTTGGAACAATACGTTGTGGAACCAACCAGGGAGAAGACTATTTTAGATCTGGTAATGTGTAATGAGGCTGGATTAATTAATGATCTCTAAGTGAAGGATCCTCTTGGGAAGAGTGATCATAGCATGGTAGAATTTCAAATTCAGTTTGAGGGTGAGAAAGCTAGGTCTCAAACTAGTGTCCTGAACTTAAACAAAGGTAATTACAAAGGTATGAAGGCAGACTTGGTTAAAGTGGACTGGGAAAATATATTACAGGGTAAGACTATAGAAAAGCAGTGACAAACATTTAAGGAGATATTTCATAACTCTCAGCAAAAATATATTCCAGTGAGAAAGAAAGACTCTAAGAGAACTATGAACCATCTGTGGCTAAGGAAGTAAAGGATGGTATCAAATTGAAAACAAAGGCATACAATGTTGCAAAGAATAGTGGAAGGCCAGAGGATTGGGAAATGTTTAAAAACCAGCAAAGGATGACTAAAAAAATGATAAAGAGAGAGAAGATAGCTTATGAGAGTAAGCTAGCAAGAAATATAAAAACAGACAGTAAGAGCTTCTACTCTACAGGTATATAAAAAGGAAGGGAGTAGGAGTTAAAGTAAACGTCGGTCCCCTAGAGGATGAGTCTGGGGAATTAATAATGGGAAACAGGGAAATGACGGAGACTTTGAACAAATATTTTGTATCAGTCTTCACGGTAGAAGACACCAAAAGCATCCCAATAATGGATAATCAAGGGGCTATTGGGGTGGCGGGGGGTGGGGACTTAAAACAATCACTAGCACTAGAGAAAAAGTACCAGGCAAACTAATGTGACTAAAGGTGACAAGTCCCCTGGACCCGATGGCCTGCATCCTAGGGTCTTAAAAGAGGTGGCTGCAGAGATAGTGGATGCATTGGTTGTAATCTACCAAAATTCCCATGATTCTCGAGAGGTCCCAACGGACTGGAAAACCGCAAATGTAATGCCCCTATTTAAGAAAGGAGGGAGACAGAAAGCAGGCAACTATATACCAGTTAGCCTAACATCTGTCATTGGGAAAATGCTGGAGTCCATCATTAAGGAAGTGGTAGCAGGACATTTAGAAAATCATAATATAGTCAAGCAGAGTCAGCATGGTTTTATGAAAGGGAAATCATGTTTGACAAATTTGCTGGAGTTCTTTGAGGATGTATTGAGCAGGGTGGATAAAGGGGAACCAGTAGATGTCGTGTATTTGGATTTCCAGAAGGCATTCGATAAGGTGCCACATAAAAGGTTACTGCACAAGATAAGAGCTCATGGGGTTGGGGGTAATATATTAGCATGGATAGATGATTGGCTAACGAACAGAAAACAGAGAGTCGGGATAAATGGGTCATTTTCAGGTTGGCAAACTGTAACTAGTGGGGTTCCGCAAGGATCAGTGCTGGGGCCTCAACTATTTACAATCTATATTAATGACCTGGATGAAGGGACCGAGTGTAATGTAGCCAAATTTGCTGATGATACAAAGATAGGTGGGAAAGCAAATTGTGTGGAGGACGCAAAGAATCTCGAAAGGGATATAGATAGGTTAAGTGAGTGGGCAGAAATCTGGCAGATGGAGTATAATGTGGGAAAATGCGAGGTTATCCACTTTGGTAGGAAAAATAAAAAAGCAAATTATTATTTAAATGGGGAGAGATTACAAAATGCTGACGTACAGAGGGATCTGGGAGTCCTTGCACATGAATCACAAAAAGTTAACATCCAAGTAATTAGGAAGGCAAATGGAATATTGGCCTTTATTGCAAAGAGAATGGAGTATAAAAACAGGGAAGTCCTGTTACAACTGTACAGGGCGTTGGTGAGACTACACCTGGAGTACTGCATACAGTTTTGGTCTCCTTATTTAAGGCAGGATATACTTGCATTGGAGGCAGTTCAGAGAAGGTTCACGAGGTTGATTCTGGAGATGAAGTGATTGTCTTATGAAGAAAGGTTGAGCAGGTTGGGCCTATATTCATTGGAGTTTAGAAGAATGAGGGGATTTTATTGAAACATATAAGATTCTGAAGAGGCTTGACAGGGTAGATGCAGAGAGGATGTTTCCCCTCGTGGGGGAATCTAGAACTAGGGGGCATAATTTCAGAATAAGGGGACACCCATTTAAAATGGAAATGAGGAGGAATTTCTTCTCTCAGAGGGTCGTGAATCTTTGGAATTCTCTTCCCCAGAGAGCTGTAGAGGCTGGGTCATTGAATATATTTAAGATGGAGATAGACAGATTTTTGAACGATAAGGGAGTCAAGGGTTATGGGGAGCGGGCAGGGAAGTGGAGTTGAGGCCAAGATCAGATCAACCATGATCAACCAGGCTCAAGGGGCCAAAGGACCTACTCCTGCTCCTACGTCTTATGTTATGTTCTTATGTAAAGAAGTTTTGAAGGTACAAGGACTTCCAAAAAGAACCAACCGCCAATTTATGGTCTTTTTCGATCGGGAAAGATTTTTTTTAAATTTACGTGAAGTGACGCAATTGCATGGGTCTGACAATGTTTTGCTCCGCCTTCTTATAAACCTGCAAAGGAGTTAACCCTTTCTGCTGACAGCTGTTTTTTTTTAGTTCACCAAGCAACAACTTTAGTATTGCTGAATGAAATTTAAAGATATTGGACATTATTAAATTTAAGTTTCTTAATTTTAAGTGGATATTTTCCCACGGTGACAGAAGGAAAAGTATGATTTGAAAAATTAACCCCTTGGGCTCTTAAGCAGTGCCACAATGGATTCTCTGCTTTCTTTTGTTATATGGAAGTTACCATGTAAACTAATTGCGAGCACTTCTGTCTCTAATGTTAAAACACCATGGGGTAGAAATTAGGTCGCGCCCCATTTGGGGCGCAAATATCGTCCAGACGCAAATATTAGCGCCTGGCGCTAATTATCGGCACTAACAGGAAACTTCACTTTTACCGCCCCGGGAGGTGAGTGGAGCGCTAAAGCAGGCGCTGCACACCTCTCTTAAGGCGCAAAGGCCAAGGAGTGAGGCGCTAACTCGGAGCGCTGGCGAAGCTCATGTAATGTCAGTCAGCAATGGAACACACACACAATGGCACGGGCCAGTTCTTAAAGGGGATGGTTAATCTTGCTTTCCATCCTCATCCTGTTCATTGCTGCCTTGAATCTCGGCCTGGAGAGACTTGCACATCAAATGTGCTGGAAAGAACAATGGAGAGTACCAGGCAAAGAGCTCAGAGTGCAGCTCCCACAGTCTCTGCTAAATCGATACAAGGAATGGCAAATCAAAATGAACCTGCAAAGTGCTGCTCAGTACCCAAAACTCCTTCACACAATGTTGAATCTCTCCAGAAGTCTCTCCCTCTCTCTCTCAGAATGCGTAGTTCAAAAATGCCACCAACAATAAAAGACAGGAAGAGGCCCCCTTTAAATAGCGCCCCCCCCAGCCCCACAGCGATTGATAGCGTTCCAGTCTTCTGGTCGTTGGAAGCGCCAGGCGGTAAGGCAGGGGGCGCCACTCAATTTCCGCTCCGGGGCGCCACAAGGGCGTTGCACCATGGAATGACGTCACAATCTGCGCGCGCAGGTGGTCGCAGCGGTAAGTTTTAGCGCCGCCGCACAATTTCAAGTTAAGTTCTCGAGCGGCGCAAACATCGCTGCGCCCGGGCGTTAGCGGCTTTGCGCCCCATTAGCGCCCTCTTAAGGCGCTAACGGGAGGCGCAACCAAGTGAATTTTTACCCCCATGTAAATCCATCAAGCCTGCTTCTGAAATTGGAATTGATAAGATAAATTGATAAAAATAAAATTGATATGAGTTGCTGTTTCAAGCATTTGAGAAGGGAAAATCTAACTGAAGTTTAAGGAGGTAGTCAAAGTTTCATTGAAAGAAAATGGTTGGAAAGTGGTCCTGTCAATTGCTGTGTATCAAGAGGGAAAGTTTGTGAGGAAATAAAATTGAACATTGACAAAACTTGCCAGTCCAACAATACTGCTGTTTGGATTTGGGATAAGTTTGAAATGATAAAATGGACTCAGGCACAATATAGCCGGTTATAAAAAAAAAAAAAAAATGTGTTAATAACTTGAACCAACTGGGAACGTTTGATCAATGTTTTCTATCTTTAATATTGTACTGGACAGTAAATTTCCTCCAGGGCTCATGAATGAGATATGACTAGTAATTAATGGGAAGCCCCACTTAAGATGTAAGATAGAAACAGGAAATGTTTCATTACACCATTAAATGGGAATCATTTTCTTCGGTGAATTGGCATAAATCATCTGGGTGCAATCTGGTATTAATGTACATTCTTGTGAAAGTCAGGAAAGTGTAGTTAAGAATAGTAAATTGATAGCTTTCTCTTGAAGAGGTTTGTGTCCTTGCCTATGAACTTTTTAAGAAAATTGTATTTGATAGCTTGGCCACTACCCGAGACATCGAGACCATGCAGTGGGAGATGAGCAAAGATCTCCAGACGACTATGATCTTTTGATAAGAACACCTGAAAGCCCGAGAATGGCTTGGATCAGATGTCACGTGTGGCATGATATTGGGAGTGTGAGTGTGAGTGTGAGTGTGCAGATGTGATTTGTTACACATGAAGTAATTAGCATGTGGAAATGCATGGTGAATCTGCACTGAAGAACGGGTCTCAGACATGTCCAGTTACTTGACAACAGCACGACATGAAATGGTAAATGTGGCTCAGGAGAGTGAGGCAACTTTTTAAATCATCACGGCATTGACACATACTCCAAAGAGAAACTGACTTTGAAACAATCACGATAGAGTTAAACAAACTGGTACCTGTCAGAGGGATTAAAATTTAAGTAAAAACGACACAGAATTTGGATTGGGACAATTGAGGGCGAGAGAGATCATATTAAGCAAGAATTATCCACAAGATCGATACGAGTAAAAGAGATCTGGAGAATCTTTTAAGTCCATGATTTGTTGATTAGATGTTAAACTTTAGCTTTCTTTACAATGTCTGTATTCTTTGTCTGCATCATTGTCACTTGTTATGTATGTACTTAGTCAACGTGCTAATGATTGTAAGACTGAATTATAACTTTGACTGTAATAATTGTGTTTTGTAGGTAACAGTGCATGGGAAAAGCCAGTACGAATCCAGTATTGGTGGTGGTTTTGGTGGTGCCTCCTGTGTGAAGCATGGGGACTGTCAGGTACACTGACTAACGCAAGTAAAGTGACACAGTGGGATTGGGAATCAAAGGTGGTGGGAGATGGAGTAAGTAGGAAAGAGGAGGCCAGTTCCAACTGGATATCTAGTCCGAACACCTGCGAGGGATTCTTCCTTAGGGTGTGCAATGTTACCCGGACTGTGGTGACAACGTACTTGATTGAGGAAGGAACCGGTGGATGTGTAAAATGATCAGGGAAAAGGAACCTACTGTGTCACTACTACCGCAACTACCATGCTTTACGGGTCTAACAGGACCTGTCCCATTAATAGCCCTCGTTTCTGCTTCACACAACATCTACCCACAACCATCAATCAACATGTTTTACTCAATATCAAAACCTATGCTCAAGTGAAACTGACAGTAAATGAGATACTTAAGTATAAGCTGCACAATTATGTGGCACAATTCGGGTATGGCATTCCACTGTTGTCTGAGGGCTTCAGTGAGCTTGTGATGTGACTGAACTCCTCCCTAAAGCATTTTTATGTGTTGGAGCAAGACAACTCGAGAATAGATATTGAAATTGACAGCATAGGGGATGATTCACACTGGTGGGATATCGGGCTTAATATATCGGCACACCCTTGGGTTCGTATTATTTCACATGCTCTTGTGGCATTCCAGCTTGTATTGGTAGTATATTTGATGTATGCAACCCGCTTAATAAAAACTATGTTAAGGAGGCTCGACTCTGGAAGGGCCTTAAATAAAATAAAAAAGAGAACCTTTCTCCACTGGTGCATAAGCCAATTGTGTACTTATGCCTATAACTAACCAGCACTAACAAATTCATTGAGCACACCGAAAGAGAAGATCCAAGGCAAAATAGAGCAGACCCCAGGCAGGGTAAGATCAGGAAAGATAGAAGAAACAGACGATACCCCAGGCGGGGCAGAATTGGAACACCGGAACAGTGAATTGAATTTGATTCAGGGGTCGGAGGACTGCTCCTCCCCCTCAAGTGTGTGGACTGTGAGAATACTGGGGAAGTCTCCACTTTACATGAATTTAATAACTAACTGAAATAGACACAACAATTGAACCGTCGAACCAATAATCTAGAGTTGGCACAATTGGTAGAGGGTCGAAAATGAGAGGTCGAATAGAGTTTTCTCCCTCTCAAGGGGGAGGTGGGGAGTCTGTTAGAAATTAGGGGTACCTAAAATGTATATGATTACGAGAATGAAATTGTGATGCGAATAATACTGTGTTTAGATGATTGTATTAGAGCTTGAGATAAAGTGTCTTCAGACTAGTATTAGAGTAGTTGGATAGATGCTTAAAATTTGCCAATGTTTTTGGTTCCCTGCGGATGTTATAACATTCCACACAGTGGCAGTCACATATGACCTTGCTTCCCAGGCTAGCTGTCTGCTGTTTGTGTGCTAGGAAGGCTGCTGACTGTATCTTTAATTTGGCCAACTAAGGCCCAACGCCTATGTTTCTTTCATTACTGCTAATAACCATATTATAATACTAAGTTAGGATTTTGACTTTGTTTAACAAAAACTGCTTGCTAAGATGCATAAGTTAACCAGTGTTTAAGAATAGAATAGAGGGTATCTTTGGGAATTTAATGATTCATTTCATGATACAATAGTCTGATAATGGAATGAAATAGTTAGTTTGCACAGCTAAGCTGCATGAACAGCTTTGAACATAAATAACTGATAACAAGTAGGTATGAACATCTGAAGGCCGAGAATGGTATGTCTGACTCTAGCCTTGGGAGGTCAGGGCTGGATGAGATAAGGGGAAAACAGTTCTCAGCATACTGTGAGGCCACGATTGGTTAAGTACAGAAACCATGTGTAATGGCTGCAAGGACCCCCAAAAGGTGGAAGATACTATGAGGGTGGGCCTTTTTCTATGGCTTAAATAAAGAACTCGACATACCATTGGGCACCTTGTTTTAAGGGGAACTTCTATAGGTTAAATGGTCTTGTCCATATTCTACCCCAGGTCCACCCCTAAAAAGAGTATAAAAGAAAGATCTGAAAAGCCCCTAGCGCCGATAGTGGAGTGGAGAGCTCCCAAGAGTGGATGCTAACTTTGGTCTAACACTCTTGGGCAGTTCAAAGAGAGAGAGAGAGAGACACGTGAGATGAGAAGAAGAGCTGTTCGCACACGCCAGCCATCTGTCCGATCAGGGCTGGTAGTCGCTACTTGTCACGGTCGTATGTTTTTGCTGTATAACTCGTGTGTTATATTCCACCTTAAATTCCGATTAAACACAATATACCCACCATATTGGTTGTAGTCGATCCTGATTATGTGAAAGACCAGAGATAATCTAATCTCTACATAACCTCTCAGTTTGGCAACATCCTTGTAAATCCTTTTTGCACTTTCTCCATGGCCTCTATGTAATTTTTCTTGTATTCCTTTAAGGCCGCAAGATGGAAATGCTGGACAGATTCTCAGGTCAATTAAATGTCAGACCTGCTTTCTTTTTCATATTCTTACTTTTTAATAATCTTGAAGTTTCTGTTGGGGACGTTTCTCCATATATTGGGAATGATTGGCTTTTATTTAAATATTTTTTATTTTTAAAGAATGACACATGAATTTGTGTGTGTGACATTGTGACACCCAAGTGTGATGGATCTGTCTCAAAACTTCTAGAATTACATAGTATCTACCGCACAGAAACAGGCCATTCGGCCCAACTGGTCTATGCTGGTGTTTATACTCCACATGTGCCTCCTCCCACTCAAATTACCTCTTCCCATCCTGCCACCATATCCCTTGATTCCCTTCTCCCTCATGTATGCATCAAGGCAGCCCTTAAATGTGTCAATGCTCTCTGCTTCCATCACTCCAAGTTCCACATTCTCATCATGCCCTGTGTAAAGAAATTCCTCCTATAATCTTTATTTGATCTTATATTTCTTTTGGATGAAACGTTCAACCAAGTCTGCTCTTTCAGGTGGACGTAAAAGATCCCATGGCACTATTTTGAAGAAGAGCAGGGGAGTTATCCCCGGTGTCCTGGCCAATATTTATCCCTCAATCAACATGACAAAAACAGATTATCTGGTCATTATCACATTGCTGTTTGTGGGAGCTTGCTGTGCACAAATTAGCTGCTGCGTTTCCCACATTACAACAGTGCCTACACTCCAAAAGCACTTCATTGGCTGTAAAGCGCTTTGAGACATCCGGTGGTCGTGAAAGGCGCTATATAATTGCAAATCTTTCTTTCTTCTTTTTTACGTCCCTTTGTTCTGGGCTGTTTTTCCATGTCTACCCTATCAAGCCCTTTCACAATTTCAAAGACATCTATCAAGTCTCTTCTTAGTCTTTATTTTTCTAGTGAAAAGAGACCCAGCCTGTGCCATCCTTCCTGATAGTTGCATCCTCTCAATTCTGCAAACATCCTTGTAAATCTTTTCTGTACTTTCTCCAGTGCTTCAATAACCTTTTTGTAGTATGAAGACCAGAACTGAGTACAGTATTCCAACTGTGGTCAAACCAAAGTTCATGTGCCCCGTTTTTGTATTCTATTGCTTTAGAAATGAACTCCAGTACTTTGCTCGCACTCTTTATGGCCTTATTGCTTTGCTACTTTTTGCTTTTTATGTATTTGTATTTCTGGATTCCTTTGCGCCTCTGCCCTATTTACCTTTTTACCTTCCAAGGAAAAAGTGGCCTCCATATTCCCTCTACCAAAATAAACAACCTCACACATCGCAATATTGAATTTCATTTGTCATTTATCTGCCAATTCTGCAAGCCTATTTATGTCTTCCTGTATTTTGATGCAGTGTTCCACATTATTAGCTGTAGCCCCCAATCAGGTATCATCTGCAAGTTCCTCAAGCTCAACTGATCTCCTGAAAATAAATATTAATCCCAAGAGCACTTGAAGTCAGTTAATTATTATATCCATACTTGACCTAATATTGCAATACTTCTTGAATATGTGCAGCCCTCAGATCAATTGAAGTTTCCCAAACTGTTTAATATTAATATGTATTTGTGACAGTTTAGTACATTTCTGTATCAGTAGAGAGAGTGGTTAAATTTGTATTGTAAGGATAATTATGATTTATAAGAGATCTTGTGTCACACAGCATTAATCAGTGCCAATATAGCTATTTAGATTTATTTATCAATATTTAAAAATATTAAAAAATCTAGATAAATAAAAATACAAACTTTTATATATGCCCAGGCACATATATAAATAATCTTTAAGAATGTTATTTACACATATAGGCCCGGATTTTGCAGTCAGCGGCGAAGGAATGGTGGACGAAGGAACCGTTTACCTCGCCGACAGCTTTCCACAAAGTTTTCACGGGCTTCAGAGCTCAGACTTGCTCTAATCCATCGTCTGAGCCAGCATGGTGCCCTCGACAGGGGATCTGTGGCATCTGTGAGCAGGTCAAGAAAAAACAAGGCTCTTCAACCAATCAGATTGAAGAATCCACACTGAGACACATGGGCTGAGAAATTCGATTATGCCCGAAAATGGGCAATGCCACCGCAGGCCAGGGTTAATGGTCGCTCGCAAAAAGAGCGCAGGCAGCACTGGTATTTTGGTGCTGCCTGCTGATTTAAATGAGCGCAGCACAGAAGCTCCTGTGCAACGCACTCTTTCCGGTGGTACCATCAGCAGGAGGCCGAACGTTGCGTCTAAAGGATTGGTGCGGTGTTCTTGGGCTGTCTCCTTATTAACAGTACATTTCCAAGTGAAAGCCAGGCATGGATGTCCTTAAACCATTGCCTGAGAAATCCTGAGATTATGCCCAAAAAATAAGCTGAACGCAGAAAATTTAATGGACTGAGTGCAATAAAAAGGAAGTAGCGCCATTATATGGAAGAGAGATGTTGCTGAAGTGGCAAGGATGCAAGAGATACCAGTGAGTACTGGCCACTTGCTAAATTTGTTAAAATAGGGCAATGATCACAAGCTTATTTTAGGGTTATGGTTGTATAGGAACTGTATATTATATAGGAACCTAAGTATATATTTTCAATAAGAACAAAAAAAACCTCTATAAATCTTAATATTCTTTGTTTAGTGGGCTCATCAGCATTTTCTCAATCTGGATCATATTGAAGAATTTTTGCAATAAACTGAAAGACAATTGAAGTCAGTTAGTTGGGTGTAACTTATTTAAAAGTAGCACGGTAAATGCGAATTGTGCAGAATGTTTACTATACCGCCGTTTTCTCCCGGCTGTACACACTGTCAATGGCTGCATGCACTGGCATGCTTTGGAGTGGAGTGGACGTCCACAATTGCTGAGCGGGCATCAATTCAGCATTGCACGCTGATTGACATCACACTCCTGGTAATTAAAATACCTGCAGCGAGTGCAGGCAACAGCAGAGCTGCCCAATATGGCGGCTGCTGCGTTCCGTGCCAGAAGTGAGGCAGCCCCCATTTTTTCTTCAAAACCGGTCTTAACAGCCAGTGCTAAAGGTTCAAATTTCTAGGCCACAGACTCTAAACCAGGAAGTATAAAGCAGAAAATATAAATTAGATTTAAATCATGTACAGGAAGCAAAATAAAGATTGTGAAATACAGATGAGATTAACAGAGAGAGATAAAAGAGACAGACTGAAAAAGTAAAAAAATATTTTATTTATAGCAACATAGGAACGGGAGTAGGCCATTTCGGCCTTGAGCCTGTTCCGCCAGTCAATGAGATCATGGCTGACTGTGACCTAACTCCACATACCCAATTTTGACCCATATCCCTTAATACCCTTGGTTAACAAAAATCTATCAATCTCAGATTTAAAATTAACAATTGATCTAGCATCAATTGCCATTTGCGGAAGACAGTTCCAAACTTCTACCAGTGTGTAGAAGTGTTTCCTAATTTCACTCCTGAAAGGTCTGGCTCTAATTTTTAGACTCTGCCCCCTCGTCCTAGACTCCCCAACCAGCAGAAATAGCTTCTCTCTATCTAATACAAAAGCAAAATACTGCGAATGCTGGAAATCTGAAATAAAAACAGAAAATGTTGGAAATACTCAGCAGGTCAGGCAGTATCTTATGGAGAGAGAAACAGAGTTAACGTTTTAGGTCAATGACCCTTCGTCAGATCTGGGTCTTCTCTCTATCTACCCTAACTGTTCCCCTTAATATCTTGAAAACTTCGATCAGATCACCCCTTTAACCTTCTAAATTCCAGGGAACACAACCCTAGTTTGTGTAATCTCTCCTCATAATTTAACCCCAGGAGTCTGGGTATCATTCTGGTAAACCTACACTACACTCCCTCCAAGGACAATTATCCTTCCTAAGGTGAGGTGCCCAGAACTGCTCACTGTACTCCAGGTGTAGTCTAACCAGGGCTTTGTATAGCTGTAGCATAACTTTTACCCCTTTGTATTGTAGTCCTCTAGATATAAAGGCCAGCTTTCCATTAGCCTTTTGATTATTTTCTGTACCTGTTCATGACATTTTAATGATCTATATACCTGGACCCCCAAGTCTCTTTGGACCTCCATTGTTTTTAGCTTTTCACCATTTAGAAAGTACCCTGTTCTATCCTTTTTAGGTTCAAAGTGAATGACCTTACATTGAAATCCATTTGCCACAATTTTGCCCATTCACTTAATCTATCGATATCCCTTTGTAATTTTATGCTTTCATCTACACTGCCTACAATTCCGCCTACCTTTATATCTATTTTAAACCTCCAATACTAATAATCTTCTAAGGGAATGAGACTCCGCATATGTAAAATTAATTTTTCAGGGCCAGAGAGATTGTTTGGCAGCAATTATCACTTATCACGCCGTTAAAAACTCACTTACTCCTTAATGCACCAGCCCTAACCTTTTCTGCCATCTTTAGAGCGGAACTAGTGGGCAAGTACCCCAAGTTCACGGCGTTGCATTCATTTCCGTCCCGAGTCTATCGGCAAGGACTGCTATAGCGCACCCTATAGGGGAGCAGGGCATCTCTGACAGAAACATCTGGGATTTCTGCGTTTAACTGCGCAAGTGCGGACGCCAGAAGTTGCTGTCCGATTTATCCCATTATAATGGGGAGTGCTGTTAGTCTCACCATTATTCTTATCGCAAAATCCAGCCCATAATGTTTCTACATTTTATGTGTAAAATGTTTCTGTATACATACACACACAATATCAGACATCTATCAAGGATTACAGGTAGTTATCTAATTTGTGGATTCAACTGACAGATTGTTCAAGCTTCATTCTAATGATTTATGACCTTATTGTAACACTTCAACTGGGTTATTGTCATAAAGTAAATTGACAGCCATCCAGTAACCTCTATTTATCCGAAGCCCATCATAAAATGTTTTATTGATCTAAAACATAACCTTCAAAACAACCTACTTGATCTCTATCATTTACTTGATACCACCAATTGTGAATTACAAAGTATTACATATTGACAAGATTTAAATAGATGCCATTTACACTGTGGGGGAAGACTTTCGGGTTGGGTGACGAACTGGTGTGATCTCAGCAATGTGCACATAGTGCCCGCTCAATGCGGCATTCAAGAGGGGTGAACCAGAGGAACAGGAGTAGGCCATTCAGCACATTTTGAGCCTGTTCTACCATTCAATTAGATCATGGCTGATCTGTATCTTAACTCCATTTACCTGCCTTGGTTCCATATCACTTAATACCCTTGCCTAACAAAAATCTATCAACCACTTTCAGGTTCAGGCTTCATTAACTTTTAACATCCGAGCCACGGGCACCAAACCGGCACTCTACTGCAGCTCGCCGGTCTGTTAAGGATCAAAATCAGTTGGCTACTGTACGCAGTTGGCCGACAGGTAAAGCCTATTGGGAACTGGATAAGAAATTGGAAAAACAATGGGAGGGAGTAATTGTAACAGGTGTTGTATCAGCATGGTGAGAAGTGCTGAATGAAATACCACAGAAACCCTTTTGTTTATTGATGTAAAATGACTTGGGTGCAGAATCTGCTTATAATGGGTAATTTGGCAAACTCTCAACATGAGTACGACAAAATAGCTGATAACCATATCATCAAAAGGTGGATTATCTGTGTTGCATTGCTGCTCTATCAACTAAACTGCTGATTCAAGCTCGCCCCTGGCAAGCTCGCCCCTGGCAAGCTCTTGGACTATCCCAGATTTTAGAGGGTGAAATGAACTATTTGACCTTTAGATTTGTCTTCGTTTTGGGTTCCCCATCTCAGAGCTGTGGTGGCTCAGCAAGATGTATGACAGAAGTTCTGAACTGGCACAGATGGATCAACAGTGCAGCACAGCTAATCTTGCATAATGGCTCTCACTTGTCTTGTCAATCAACAGGTACCGCAAGAGGTGAAAAGATGTGTAGCCAGTTACATCGACATCATTGAGTCTACAGCACAGAAACAGGCCATTCGGCCCAACTGGTCTATGCTGGCGTTTATGCTCCACAGGAGCCTCCCCCCAGTTGTACTAAATTAGTTGCTGACTAGTTGCTCATCAACAACAAACAACAACAAAAACTTGCATGTATGTAGCACCTTTAACATAGTAAAACGTCCCAAGGTACTTCATAGGAATGTTATCAAACAAATTTGACACCAAACCACATAAGGAAATATAAGGGCAGATGGCCAAAAGCTTGGTCAAAGAGGTAGGTTTTAAGGAGTCTCTTATAAGAGGAGAGAGAGGTAGAGAGACGGAGAGGTTTATGGAGGGAATTCCAGAGCTTAGGGCCTTGGCAGCTGAAGGCATGGCCAGCAGTGGTGGAGCGATTAAAATCGGGGATACGTAAGAGGCCAGAATTGGAGGAGCGTAGAGATCACGGAGGGTTGTAGGGCTGGTGGAGGTCACAGAGATAGGGAGGGGCAAGGTCATGGAGGGATTTGAAAACAAGGATGAGAATATTAAAATTGAGGCGGTGCCAGACTCGGAGCTAATGTAGGTCAGCAAGAACAGGGGTCATGGGTGAATGGGACTTGGTGTGAGTCAGGACATGGGCAGCAGAGTTTTGGATGAGCTCAAGTATGTGGAGGTTGGAAGATGGGAGGCTGACCAGGAGAGCATTGGAATAATCAAGTCTAGAGCAGTGTTCTCTGTAAGGTGCACGGCCGCAAGCTGCTCTAGGGAACCTGCGCAGCCAACTTGCCTGTATTTCAATGTAAAGACACGCATGCACAGTATTTTGAATGGCCAAAAACAATTACAGGGAACATAGATCTAGAGGTAATATGGATGAGGGTATGAACAGCAGATGAGCTGAGGTGGGGCAGAGTCGGGCAATGTTACGGAGGTGGAAGTAGCCGGTCTTGGTGATGGAGCCGATATGTGGTCGGAAGCTCATCTAGGGGTCAAATACGACACCAAGGTTGCGAAAAGTCTGGTTCAGCCTCAGACAGTGGCCAGGGAGAGGGATGGAACCAGTGGCTTGGGAAGAGAGTTTGTGGCAGGGACCAAAGACAATGGCCCGAAAATTAGACCTAATACGCGAGAGTACGCACTGTGTACTCTCGCGTATTAGGTCCCGAATTGCCGGTTTCCTGCATGCACTGCGCATGCGCGGGAAACCGGCACTTTGTGTATTGCAAAGGGGACGGTTCCTAAGTGAACCGCGTGCGCACTACAGGTTGTGCGCACGCAGTGCACTTAGTTTTTTTTTCAGGTTTGAACGCGCAGGTAAGTGGTGAAGATTTTACACATAAAGAAAACAGGCGTAGGACCCCCTTTTAACAAGGTAAGTAGTTAATTAAGTGTTATTTTAAAAAAATTTCAACAGGTTTATCTTTTTTAGAGACTTTAAAGAAAGGTAAGTTTATTTTTATAACTTTTAAAAAGATTTTAAATTTTTTCAAAAATTTAATTTTTTGTTTAAAGTGGTTAATTTATTTAACTATAGTTATTTTATTAATGTGATGGCTTTTTTTAAAAATTTAATTGAGGTTTAGCTGTTCTTTTGGGGGCTTGTAGTATTCATAGCTTTGACAGCCCTTGCTGTCAAAACTATGAATGAAAGATGGTGTGCTGCCATTGGCTCTAACTGAATCACGTGATCCCAGAGCTCGCACAAACTAATTGCGCCTCTGGGACACGCAAGCACTGCATGGTTGCAACAGGGAGAGGCCCTGAAACTAAAGTTCGTGTAGGCCCCAAACAAAAAGGTAGGCGCGGAGTGCGATATCGCGGGGAATCCTTACCCCCGCGGGAACCATCGATGTTTAATTTCTGGGCCAATGTCTTCCCAGAAATTTCTGCTCATCCAGTACTAGATATTGGACAATCAGTTTGATAATTTAGAGACAGTGGCGGGGTTGAGAGAGGTGGTGGTGAGGTAAAGCTAGGCGTCATCAGCGGATATGTGGAACCTGATATTATGTTTTTGGATGATGTCGCCAAGGGGTAGCATGTAGATGAGAAATAGGAGGGGGCCAAGGAGAGATGTTGGGGGACTCCAGAGGTAATGGTGCCGGAGTGGGAAGAGAAGCCATTATAGGTGATTCTCTGGCTACAACTGGATAGATAAGAATGGAACCAGGCGAGTGCAGTCCCATTCAGCTGGACGACGGAGGAGAGGCGTTGGAGGAGGATGGAGTGGTCAACCATGTCAAAGGCTGCAGACAGGTCGAGAAGGACGAGGAGGGATAGTTTACCATGGTCACAGTTACATAGGATGTCATTTGTGGGTTTGATAAGAGCCATTTCGGTACTGAGTCAGTATCATCAGGCTTTGCAGCTTTAGTGGCTGGCACTCTGGGCTCCACCATGGAGAGACAGATCAGTGGATAGAGTAGATAGAGGCTGTCAAGAAATCGCT
This sequence comes from Squalus acanthias, assembly GCA_030390025.1. NCBI lineage: Eukaryota > Metazoa > Chordata > Chondrichthyes > Squaliformes > Squalidae > Squalus > Squalus acanthias. The sequence continues at coordinate 102,133,418 of CM059432.1, forward strand.
CATCTTCTGCAGTCTACTCTCCCACAGATCAGTGGAGGTGGTGAGCCCTAGCTCCACAGGAGTGGCCGTGGCACGATGGAGTAGTAAGTGTTGCCCTTTCTCAGAATGTTAACATGTTTGCTTCTTCGTCACCCCTCAACCAATACCCGCCAGAGCCAGCAAGACAACTGGGTCTGACTGCCCAGCAGCAGCTAAGGCATAATTTTCTACAGGCAGGCTCTCACAGGCTCAAGTACCCAGAAGTCACCAGCCACAAGCATATCAAGGATCTCACCATGAGCAACATCAGCCTTCCACCAGCTTTGCAGAGACCACTAGGAGTGCAGTGTGGCTTCATAGCAGCTCACGAGTCGGGAGTGTCAGTGTGTCATTGATATAAAAGTTGGCTGAATGGTTTCAATGTTCTTTAATACAGGATTAAGAGAGGGTTGAAGGATATAACAAGGAATGTTAGTGCAGAGGGGTTTTGTGCAAGTTTTACGGCAAGGGAATAAGTAAGTTGCTTGAATCACTGAGCAATTAACTCATCGCTCATATCTCTTGCTCCAGGGTGTTGAGCTAGCTCTCCTTCTTCCGCTGCTTCCTTGCCTTCATGCTGGTTTTCCTCGTCCAATAACGACTGCTGCTGTTACTGTGCCTCCTCCAAATGCAGGCCTCTCTGTATGGCAAGCTTTTGCAAGATGCAGCACACCACTACAATGTGGGAGACTCTTTCTAGGGCGTATTGTAGGGAGTTCCCAGGCCTGTCCAAACATCTGAACATCTGCCTCTGCAGCCCTATGGTGTGCTCGGTAATCATCCCGGTGGTCCTATGACATCGATTTTACCTGTGTTGCTCAGGCGTGGTGGGGTTGTGGAAGGGGTATCATGAGCCATTAATGTAGAGAGTATTCCTTGTCCCCCAGCAGCCACCTTGTCATGTTGGTAGATGGGTCGAATATGAGGGGGACGGTTAAATGAAGCAGGATAAATGTATTTTGATAGCCCCCTGGGTACCGTGCACAAACTTGCATGATCGTGTTTCTGTGATCAGAGACTAGCTGGGCATTAATGGAGTGGTAGCCCTTCCTACTTACAAATGCTGCTGGCTGGCGTTGTGGTGCCCTGATGGCAACACATGTACAGACAATGGTCCCTGCACGTATGGGAAGCCAGCCATTGCTACAAATCCCTGAGCTCTCTCTGTTGACTGTTGAGGTCAATGGCGAAGGTGATGTAATGCTCAGCCCTGGCAAACAGGGCATTGCTGAACTGTTTAATACAGCCGTGTGCTGCAGACAGGGAGATGTGGGTGATGTCCGCTGTAGCAGACTGGAAGGAGCCAGTGGTAAAGAAGTTAAGGGCTGTGGTGACTTGAGAGCCACTGGCAAAGCATGGGCCCCTGGCCCAGCAGGCATTAGGGCCTGTTGCACGAGGCTGCAAAGGTCTGTAACAGCCTGCCTGGAGATGAACAGCCTCCTGATGCACTGCTCTTTAGACAGATACAAGAAACTGATCCTTGGCCTGCAGGCCCTGTGTCCTGGGTATGGCCTCCTACCAACAGACCTGCTGTCTTCTAATAGGTCCAGCTGTTGCTCGTACTGGTTGCTGAGGCTGCTGCTCCTCTTCTCCGAACTGTTCCTCCATCCAAATGAAATGGACAATAATAGCACTCATAATCAGCAGATAGAGCTGACTGAGGGTAAGTATGACAAAGACTGTGAGAAAGAAATGATCTGGAAGCTGGAAACACTGTTCGCGAGCCAATCAGCACAATGGCATGCAGATCCTGTGACCAAATTACCTGCAGCTGAGTGCCTCTTTAAATACTACTTCAGTGGCTGTGAGAGACCAATCCCCCTAGATTTTATGGCGGGTTGGGCGTAGGACAGGACATCCGTAATTTCGCATTAAATTGGCGTTGGGGGTCCTCATTGCATCATAGGATCTCGATTTGCATGTATTCATGAGGCTCCTGCCCACCTCTGGTCGGCGCCTCAGCAGACTAAAAAATACTGCGGTTAAAATGACAGCTGGCAGGAACCGAATGGTAAGTACTCTGCAGTGATTTTAACCACCTGCCCACCCTCCCTATTTCCGCTGGGAGTGTGTGAAAGAGTCTAAGATCGTCTGTGTGTGGGAGAATCAGTCTCAAAGTCTGTGTGTAAGAGAGTGAATCACAGAGACCCTGTAAGAGAGTCTCAGAGAGTCTGTTTGTGAGAGGGTGAGTCTCTGAGAGTCTATGGGCTGGATTTTCAATGACCCATGGAGTCGGGTTTGGAGGCGTGTGGGGGGTTAAAGTTGCAGATTCGGGGGTCGTGACCCCATCCCGACTCCATCCCGCCTCCACGCAATTTTGACAAAATCAGTCGCGGGGTTCCCAACTCCGTCCCGCCTCCAAGAGGCGGGAGAGGCCATTAAAGCCCTTAACAAGCCCTAAATTGGCTCTGTAGTGCCATTTTGAAACATTTTAGCTAGTTTAACCCTTTTCCGACATGAAGTATGCCTGGTGTGAAACACTCCAGTGAAACCTGGCGGGAGCACAAGTGGATAGCTGACTATCAGCTGCAGGTTCACTTTTACAATGGAGATGTGATGCAGGTAGTAGTAGTATTAGGTCTGAAAGTTGCCTCTGATGCTGCTGCATTGAATGTCTTCAGAGACTGCCTGGCCTTGCTGTTCTCTCTCTCTCTCTCTCTCTCTCTCTCTTATTTTGCATCCAGGTCCACTCACAGCAAAAGCCAGGCAAGTCTATTCACAGCAAAGGCCAGGCAGTCTCTGCAATGATGACATCATCAGAGGCGACTTTCAGACTGAAACCACTAATTGGTTCATTGGTTCCCACATGCTGGAACTCAATTGCCCAATTAAGTTAAAATTGCATCATTCATCCACATTAATCTGGAGTCGGGGGGGCAACACGAAATGCGGATCACACGACCCCAACCCAACCCCAAGACAAAATCAAGCCCTTTGTGTGAGAGAGGGATAAAATTGGCCCTTTAGTATCACCAACTTCCACTGACCAGTGTAAAAGAACCAAATCACACACATTCATTACAATTTGCTATGGGCAAGGGAGATTTAATTAGATCGGAGGAAGATATTAAACTGTGATCAATTCAGGCCAGTAGAACCCACAAACTTAAATTAATAACTTTAAAATACATTACTTTTTTTTTCTCAGAAGGTGATAAACATTTTGTGATATTTGTTACTAAATTTAGTTAGTCTCTATCTGGGAAATCTTCTTACAAGCATTTATAACGTTAAGCAACTAATTTAATGTGTCAGTTAAGTGATTTTTTTCATAATTGTGTGTTTTTTTGTTTGTCAGAACTTATAAAGAGAAAAAACAAGTTAATATTTTGGGTGCAATTCTTCAATGGAACTGAAAACTTTAAGATTTGCAAGCATTTTGGTAGGGTTGGGCAAAAGTAAAAGGGAAAAACAGCAGATACTCTAATGGGTTGAATGACTTGCAAACTGCTGAATAGAAAACGTTGGCCCCTATTTTCCGATGCCTACGGGTGTGTACGAGCTGTGTACCCACCTGTAGGGACATTGGAAATGCTAGTTTCAGGCATGCGAAGCACATGCGCTGAAAACTGGTATTTCCGATCTGTCAAGAATCCTCTTGACAGATCGGACGCCTGCCCTGGAGAAGGGCCTCTGCAGGCGGTTAGTTCCGCTTTCTGCAGAACCTCCGCCCGCTGAAAACCCTTAGAAATCGTACGCCTGGTAAAATCAGGCATAAGGCCTGCTTTTACCAGCATAAAAGTTGAAAAAAGTAAAAAATAAACACTCATTTATAATTTAAAAATACTTTTAAAAAAGGTAAGTTTATTTTTAGCCCCGTAAAAAACTTTAATTATTATTTTCAAAACATTAAATTTTTGTTTAAAATATTTAATTTATTGTAATTTTAACTCATTTTAAAAACATGATGGTTTTTTAAAAATGTATTTAATGTATTACTGTGTTTTTGGGGTGATCTCCATTCATATATTTGACAGGTCTATCTGTCAAAAGTATGAAGGGAGATTCCCTTCTCCTATTGGCTGGCCTGGCCCACGTGATCCCAGGGACGCTTGCGAACTGCATGCGCCTCTGGGATACGTGGGCCCTGCGCATTTCGACTGTGGAGAGGCCCAGCATTGGAAGTGTATGCACCTCAGGAGCCCTCAGGTAAGAGCGTAGACTTTTTTCCGATAGGAGGCATCTGCACGCAGGAAGCCTCCTATCGGAAATTACGGGCCATTATATAAAAGATTATTTCAGTAAGGCATTGGAAAGACATTAAAAGAAGAAAACAGGTAAGATGGCAAAAAGAGAAGGAAAAAGGCATGAAATTGGCAGGAAACGAGGGGAACAATTGCAAATGAAAGAGATTTAAAATTAAAACAAAGTTGCTGGAAATGCAGGGGTGAAATTGGTATTCATTGCTCCCATTTTCTGGGCGTAAAATGAGCACAAAAGTTACCAATTCCGAGGCACAAGGTCCTGCACCTGATTCACCCCGAAGTGCGCTGAGCCTGATTGGTGCCCGGAGCTCACCTGCTTCATGGTAATGACGGCCAAGGATCAAATTCAGGTGATCCTCGGACTGACCTCTTCAGGTGTGCATTGCATAATCAGGCACTCACCAATTTCTCCCCTACATAGGAGGTCCGCTAGACCTGTAAAGAGAAAAATATCGGCCAACATCCCAGGATCAGAGCCTTTTACCAGAAATCTGTTCAAGAAACAGTTTACATCCAAAATATTAACACATCTCCTTTCACCTTGGAAACTAACAACCCACATCACCAACACTCCCTTCTGTAAAGAAAATGCAGGATATAGCCAAGATCTTATGTTACTATAATCGGTGTTGATATCAGAGGGATAAAGAGTACTCAGAAGAAAGATAAGATATTAGGTCCGATTTTAACTCAGACCACCTGCCAAAGGTGGCTCCAAAATATGAGTGCTGCATTTACCATCCCATTCCTGCTCTGATCCCACTTGCCGCCTTTTGTCCAGGGCCTTTACAAGGGGTGACCAAGGTGGCCACCTCATTAAGTTATGCAAATCGAGATCCTACCAAGTACATTTTACAACCGAAAAATGGGCACAATGCAAACGAATTTCTCCCCGTGTTTCCAGCAACTTTGTATTCATTTTTATCTCCTTCATTTGTACTAGGCGGTGAGCGGTCTAAGGAACAGCCCTTAAATTGACCTTTGAAGGACGTTCACAAAATGGCCCAGGAAATATTTAATTTTTTTAGGTGTGGCCATCCCATCCAAGGCCCCGCCCACTTTCCAGGGTCACCTCCCCATCCCTCCAAGGGTCCGACAGTCGACCAGCTCAGCGTGGGAACCGGGCAATTTCCCAGAACCAGTGAGCTGCAATAGGGCATTCATTTGGTGCTCTAAGCTTGCTAGCAGAATGGAAATGAGGTCCAGGGCTCCACATGGCTCAGGCCTCCCACCTGCAAGAATGGGCGGTAGTTCAAATTGAACCTATGGTTCTTCAAGCTTACACTGAGTCTTTTTGGAACAACATAGGAGGCCAACGTCAGATTGTGAATAGAAGGGGGAGTTAAAGTGGTGAGCCACAGAGAGGTCGGGGGGTCATACTTATGGAGAGAGCATAGATGATCAGAAAAGCAGTCATCCAATTTGCATTTGGTCTCTTCCCAATATAGAGGAGGCTTTGCTGTGAGCAGAGAATGCAGTACACTAGATTGGAGAAAGTACAAGTAAAATCTTGTCTTTTTACGATCTCCTGAGGTTGGTGAAAGGCGCTATATAAATGCAGTTCTTTCTTTCATGGAAGGAGTATTTAGCACCCCAGATCATTTTATTTTGGTGAACATATTATTTCCAGTAGAACTAAAACACTGGGAAAGGGGAATTGAACTCTTTTTTTTTCAAATTTAAACACCTTTTTAAAAAAATTACAAGTATGGTGCATATATTGATAATGTAATAGGGATTTGCTTGCTTCACACAATGGTGTGAGAAATATCCTGTAGAGACAATGATTTGGAAACAATAAAAACAAAAATAGACTATTAAAATGCATTTTATCCCCACACAACATGAAAACAGCAATATTCGGCAGGTGAGAAAGCCCTTTATCGTGACTTTGTCATTGATCGATTATTAAGTCTTCTTCATTTCTGGAGTAAATTGGGTATTCCATTGTTTCCCAATGTCTTTTCTTTCTCTATTGAACGCGTTCCAATTTGATTGCAGGATAGAGAATCGTGTTAGCTTTTTCTGATTGCATTTCAGGACAATATACTCCAGATAGGTAAATTGCTGAAGCAATAAATGCAGTAACAGGAAACAATAAAAACAGCATTTGACCTCATAAAAAATTACCACATACCAATATTCAAATAAAGGACATAGTTCGTAAAACAAACAAGGTCTTTTTCAGGTTCAAGATGATTGTTCTGAAACGTGATACAAAAATAATCTTTAAGATTTTTTTTGTATTTACAGATAATTAGGAGTTACTGATAACTTATGCTATACCAACCAGGGAGTGACAGAAAACAATGGCCCGAAAATTAGACCTAATACGCGAGAGTACGCACTGTGTACTCTCGCGTTTTAGGTCTCCAATTGCCGGTTTCCAGCATGCACGAGAAACCGGCACTTCATGAATTCAAAAGGGGGCGGTTCCTAAGTGAACCGCGTGCGTGCTACAGGCTGCGCGCACGCAGTGCACTTAGTGCTTTGAACGCGCAGGTAAGCATGGAAGATTTTACACATAAAGAAAGGAGGCGTAAGACCCTCTTTTAACAAGGTAAGTAGTTAATCAAGTATTATTTTAAATTTTTTTCAACAGGTTTATCTTTTTTAGAGACTTTAAAGAAAGGTAAGTTTATTTTTATAACTTTTAAAAAGATTTTAAATTTTTTCAAAAATTTTATTTTTTGTTTAAAGTGGTTAATTTATTTAACTATACTTATTTTATTAATGTGATGGCTTTTATTTTAAATTTAATTGAGGTTTAGCTGTTCTTTTGGGGGGGTATAGTATTCATAGCTTTGACAGGTCTTCCTGTCAAAACTATGAATGAAAGATGGTGTGCTGCCATTGGCTCTAACTGAATCACGTGATCCCAGAGCTCGCACGAACTAATTGCGTCTCTGGGTCATGCAAGCACTGCACAGCTGCAGCCTTGAAACTAAAGTTCGTGTGGGCCCGGAGGAAAAAGGTAGGCGCGGAGTGAGATATCGCGGGGAAGCCTTACCCCCGCGTGAACACTCAGTGTTTAATTTCTGGGCCAATGTTAAAACAAACTTTGATACCTGCGGGATTTTTCAGAGAGTTAAGAACAATGTACAGTGAGCTCCTAATATCATTAAATCTGTTAGAAATGTACATTAGCCATCATAAGTCCATGTGAATCAATTGCAGATAATTCCTTGATAAACCTACAATAATGTCATAATTGTCAGTCCTCTTACACAAATAGCAGCTGTCAAATGCAGTTGATATCCACACCGGCTGTTGTTAATAGCAACAACAACTTAAAAACAGAATAAAAATCACTCCAACGTAAAATTAAGACAGTATAAATTACAAATGACAGATACTGGGAAGGAAGGATTTTATGGGATACTAGCTTTGTACAAGAACACCATAAAGGGTAGCCACTACTAGCCAGCATTCAATTACAAGTAATAGGTCATACATCACAAACCTGCTAGAATTCATTCAGCATGCAACTAAATTAATAAATGGAGCCATCCATTGGATACAATTCCCATGGATTTTGGAAGGCATTTGACAAGTGAAAGTTTTAAAGAAGATTATAGCTCATGCATTTAATGGTAAATTAGCCGGCCAGAACTGGCTTGGCAATTGAAAACTGTAAGCAATGATGAATGAAAAAAAAAACTGTTTGAGGGACAGTGACTAGTGTGGTTTGAATGGAGTTTGTTCTTAAAACTCCTGCTGTTAAATGATATAAAAGGGAGAACGGCTGCCAAAATCAACATTTGTTGATCATGCCAAGTCATTTGGCCAGTTGACTTTGATAACATTTAGAACGATCTGGAGAGGTTGATCGAATGAACTAAGGAACATGAGGGCAGATGTTCCTTCCCTCTCCCTCCACCTCCCCCCACCCAACCCCACCTCACCCCACTGTGGTGGTGGGTAGGAGCAATGCCTGCCAAACAGGCACTCCACTATAACTCACCCTTTGTGGGAGGTTGGAATATAGGCTGACTCCTATGCTGTGCCAGTAGGTAAGTCAAGGCTGGTGTTGAGGTAGGGACGGGGGTGCGGTGGGGTGTGCGGTGGTGAGGGAGCAAATCTGGAGGCTCACGAACACGGGCTGGTATTGGGCTGCAGTATTTCTGTGCAGCACGGAGGAACACTCCTGCTCTGCCTGGCCCCACAAAAATAAAAGAATAAGAGGTTTGGGCCTCTTTTTTGGGGTGACTGGTTAAGCCGCTCACCGCCTGGTGCAAATTAACGGAGTAGGACAGTGCCCATCTGCACTTCACAATTACATTTGGGAATTCTACAACAGCATAGGATCCCAATTTGCACATTTAAACAGCCTCCCACCAGGTGGGTGTACCATGTGCCCATTTACAGGCCCACCTGCAAATTGCATGAGTCGGGCCTTGGGTGTCCAAGGGGTAGCCGAGATTCACTCCCCTCCCACACAGATTGTCTTCTGCTGGTAAACTGTTTCTAAGCAAGGAACAGACTGACAACAGTTGATTTAGATGAGAATGAACTTTGAATAGTCTGTTAATTGAGCCTTGAGGCAATACTGGGGATGAATTTCCTTTGGGCTTCTCCCGCTTTGCTGCCATTACTTTGACAGAAATCCAGTTTACACATGTAAGCTGGGTTTCTGGCAAACTCTCGCTGAAGCTATGGCAGTGGAGTGGGAGAGGCACCAAGGGAATTCACCCGCAATATTGCCTCGAGGTCCAGTTGACAAACTATTCAAGATTCACTCTCATCTGAATCCTTTGATGAGATTGGTTCTCCACGTAATCATTCTAAGATGTAGGTCATTCTCCAGTAATTAAATTGTCTTCCAAATGAAAAGCTTAAACATTCCCAATGCAATTAGCTTTTTAGATTTGCTCCCCATACAGTAAAATTCCTGTGAAAACTGTATTAGGCGTAATTGAAAGAATTGATGCTTGCAGGATGGAGCTTTATCCACCAGAGGACATAGCAAGAATTCAGGCATGTCTTCAGGATTTTCCATCTGGGAGTGTGCATCCAATTTCCCACTACATGCTCCCAGCAGGCAAATAGTCACACGGAAACCTTAATTCATTAAATTATCCCTTATATGAATAGCGAAGAGGAGTTCTGAATGAATTTGGGTATATCTTGCTCTCATTCATAGAATGTTTTTATTGCAATGCAATGGGGCTAAATTTATGTACTACAATATATATTTGGCTTTGCCAAGCTCAAAAACAAAGCACTCACCAGCTTAGAAGGAACAGTGTTTATGTACCTCCATCGCTTATCCACTTTGATTCTACTATCTGCTTTATTGCTCCTTCATTGTGGCCTGTTGCATGTACTTCCTAAAGGCTTGACTGGCTACTTTTATGTATCAAAAGGTGCATTTTGTTCCTTTTTAGCATTCATTTCATTGGTTTCCTTCTGTGCAGTAAATTCATTCAATGCATATTGGTACAAGGAGAAAAAATTCAGTTGGTTAGCAGCTGGCGCTAACGGGACGCTCATCCAGTAGCATCGGGGCGAGGCGAATCCAACTCCGCATGGCAAATCTGGTCCCCCGTTGTGCCGCCGGTACAAGGTACCACCGGGGACTTCAACGCCAGGTGTGCAATGCTCATTGGCCGCCCGATCTGCAAAACTGATTTTCGTCACCTACCTTTGCGCCTCGACTAGACAGTGACAGGGAGAGGAGGCACAAAGTTGCAGGACACTGGCTCCAGGGATGTTATTTAAAGGCATCCGCATTAATCACTCACAGCTGTCAGGGCAGGTTAGTTTCAGTGGTTTCTACTCAGTTTCAGCTAGTGGATCACTTTGTATGAGTAATTTCAAGGTTCTTTTTTATCAGCAGTGTTCTGGCGAGTGCAAAGTGCTTACATTTCTTGTTCAAAGAATCAGACTGCTACACTTGGCAACATTAATGGGGGCTGTACTGGCGCCAGCTCACCCTCCAGGATCTACGATGGAGGGGGCGTAGGCAGCCAGAAATACGGGAACATGTGCGCAGAGGGATGAGGAGGGACATCAGCACTCTCACCAGGAGGCCTTAAACCCCAGATTCCTTTTGCTCACCACTGCTCATCATACCATCCCTGTGTCATGCCATATCACAGCGTCCTCCTGGGCATAAAGGTGAAATGAGAGAGACCACAAAATATTGCAAACTCCATTAATAAATTTATGCTTAAACTTATCACACAAATCACATTCATTCTAATAACTGATGACCCTTGTGCCTGCCATAGTTGAATAGCTGTCATTGTGTGCAAGGCATGAGATGTGGGTGTGAGTGTTGGTAGGTCGAGATTGTTGGTGTGTGAGTGCTGGGGGTGTGGTGCTTTGGGCAGTGTGTGAAGTTTGTGGTACAGATGGTGGTATGTAGCATTTGTTGAAGCATTCAATCACCCTGACCACCCGACTGAGGTGGATCTGCCATGAGCACACCTGCTTCAGTCCTCCGGCTCCTTCTCCTTGTTGTGCTTCTCCTTGCTGAGGCAGCTGCACAGCCAGCAATGCTGAGAATGAGGTGCTGCAGTATCAATGAACCTCCCCTTTAAGTACTGGGAAAAGCCTGTAGCAATAATGAGTTGAGATTAGACTGCACCCGATATTGGTCCACCCTTTGAGTGTAACGCCACTGAGCTAAGCCTTTAAGACTTGATTTAGCGCCCCAATCATTTCTTTGAGCAGTGAGAATGAATCTTGCATGCAGTCTAAAGCATTAGTGCCTGGCACTAATTCTCAAACTTTTCTAAAGATACCGCCCATTCCTGGGCTATAATGAATTTCTAGCCCAATGTCTTTAACTGAAGCTATCTACTTTAGTTCCATTTTACTCTCCTTTTCCATATTCTTTGCTAATATTCCTTCTCAAATATTTATCCAATTCCCTTTTAAACTAGGTTATAGTCTCTGGGGTAGAAATTGGTCCCTGTGGCTCATCAACATTGAATAGGGGGGCTGTCAGCAGTACTCGCGCTGTTCATTGGCAGCTCACCTAATCAGGGGCCTGAAAATGATGGGTCCGTGATGCTATTTAAAGGTACCTCTTAAAGGGGAGGGAGCAGGCGAGCACAGGAGGCGGGAAGAGCCTACATCCATGTCCTGTCACCACTCAAGGAGGTGGTCCTGGACATTATGAGCAGAGGGGCGAGTCAGGCCTGTGGATGGAGGCTGCATCCTCCAGGGTTTTTGTGCATCTTACCCTCTTTTTCCCTTCTGACTCCAATATCACCCTACACACTGTGTGTTACCAAATATAGCCCCTGTTACTGATTCACCAACCAATGGAAACAATCTTCCACTATTTATTTACTGTTACAGATTTCAACGGAGAAAAAAAATTGTATGATTTCAGAAGAGCCAGTAAAAGGCACATTCTGAATGAAAAATAAATAGAAATACAGGAAATAGCAATCTTATTGCAGTTATTTAGTCCCTCCCCTCTCCCTTTCAAATAGATGAAGATTTCACTTTATAAACAGACAGAGATGATCAAATACTGAAGGGAACATGATTGTTTCTCTACTGCTGGATCAATGAAAATGTCAGCTGTAGAAAATAACTGCCCAGGCCTGAATAATGAAGGTGTTAAATTAGATAGGTATTCTGGAGTTTGGCTTGACTATCTCTAGGAGTCAAGAAGAATTTCTGCAGCAATATGCAGGACAGTTGTTGAGGAGCAAGTTCAAGCCACTATTGCTTTTTTTATAATTGCATGTTTTTATTTTAATTGAGAAACCAGTTTAAAAGTCAGCAACAGCAACTACAACTTACATTTGTAGAGCACCTTTAACACAGATGTGTAAACAGATAAAAATGGTCACTGAGCCAAATAAGGAGATATTGCAAGGGGAACAAAAGTTTGAATAGAGACGTGGGTTTTAAGGAGGGCGTTAAAGGAGGGGAGATCGATGAAGAGGCAGAGAGATTTAGAAAGATAATTCCAGAGAGTAGGGCCTAGATGGCTGAAAGCATAGCTGTCAATGTTGGGGCAAAGGGGGTGGTGTGGGGGGGGGAGCGGGATTGCAAGAGATCAAAGTCGGTGGAATGAAGAGTTTGGGGGACGTTATACGGCTGGATAAACATCACAGAGATAAGAATTGGCAAGGCCATGAAGGATTTAAACATAAGGATGGAAATTTTAATTTGGAGGCGTTGGGGGACCGGAGCCAATGTAGGTCAGCAGGGACAGGGATGATGGGGTGAGCAGAACTTGATGCAGGATAGGATATGGGCAGGAGTGTTTGGGATGAGTTAAAGTTTACAGAGTATGGCGGATAGGAGGCCGGTCAAGAGAGCATTGAAATAGTCGAATCTACAGATGACTAATGCATGGATGAGGTCTTCAATGGCAGATGGGCTGAGGCAGGAGCAGAGGCAGGTGATGTTACGCAAGTGGAAGTAGGTGGTCTTTGTGCTGGAGAGGATATGGGATTGGAAACTCAGCTCAGGGTCGAATAGGATGTAGAAGTTGTAAACAGTCTGGTTCAATCAGAGACACTGGCCAAGGAAGGAGGAAGAATTGGTGGAAAAGTTTGTGGCAGGAGCCGAAAACATTGGCTTGAGTGTTCCCAGTGTTTAACTGGAGGAAATTGCGGCTGCATGCAGGACAAGCAGACTGATAACACAGAGGCAATGCAGAGGTCGTGAGAGGTGGTGGAGAGGTTGAGCTGGGTATTGTCAGCATACATGTGGAAGCTGACCTCATGTCTTTTGATGATGTCGCCAAAGAGCAACATGTCAATGAGAAAGAAGAGGGGGCCAAGTATAGATTCTTGGGGAACTCCAGAGATAACAGTGCAGGGCAGGAAGAGAAGCCATTGCAGGAAAAGCTCTGGCTGTGATTGATTAGGTAAGAGTGGAACCAAGTGAGGGTGGTTCAACTGAACCGGGCAATGGAAGAGAGGTGTTGTAGGAGGATGGTGTGGTCAACCATGACAAAGGCTGCAGAGAGGTCAAAGAGGATAAGAATGGATAGTACACAACAGTCACAGTCACAGAAGAGGTTATTTATGAACTTTGTTAGGGTTGTTTCAGTGCTGTGACAGGGGTCAGAAACCTGATTGAAAATATTCAAACATAGAATTGTGGGAAAGGTGGATTTGGGAGGTGTCAGAATGATCAAGGACTTTGGAAAGGAAAGATAAATTGAAAATGGGATGGTAGTTTGTAAGGGCAGAGAGGTCGAGTGTGATGACAGCAGTTTTGAAAGAGGAAGGGCAGTATCTGAGGAGAGGAATCTGTTCACAGTGAGAGCTACCATAAGGTTAGGAAGGGATGTTAGGTGGTCAGTAATTTTGGAAATGGGATCAAGGGAGCAGCTGGTTGGTCTCATGGACTAGATGAGCTTGGAGTGGGTACGAAGGCCGATAGGAGGGGAATGAGAGAAAGATATGGGTTCAGGGCTAGGGTAGAGGGAGGTTTGGCGTGGTGGTTAAAGGGAAGGGGGGAAGCAGCAAAGGCAGTTGAACAGATGGTCTCAATCTTAGTGACAAAGCAGTCCATGAGCTCTTTCCACTGTTAGAGGACAGGGGAGAGGACTGTAAGGAGATAGTTGGGAGTGGAGAAAAGAAATTATGTGTTATCTCTACTCTCCAGGGTGATCCTGGAGTAGTGGGTAGTTTTGACAGAGGAGAGTGAGACCCAAGAGGACTAGATGTGACCCAACTAGATTTGGTGATGGTTGGCGAAACCAGTTATGCACCTGATATGCTCAAGTATCCATCCCTTGTACTTGATGGAGTGAAGATGGGGGCCTTACCAAGAGGCACGATCAGGATGGGAGAGAGTAAATATTCTACCAGAGACAAGGGAGTTAAAGGTAGAGGAGAGGGAATGGTTGAGCAGATCAGAAGTATCGTGGCAAATGTAAAGGCACAGGCTAGAAATTTGGGAGTTTGAAAGTGCAGTTGTAAGTGACTTGGGAGAGAATTCTATCTGGGGGGTGTGAGTGGCGAGGGATATAAAAAATTGGTCAGAGATGGCTTTGTCCATCATCAAGACCATTAGAGTAGAGAGGTCATGTGAAAAGGCAAGGTCAAAAGAATGTCTGCAAATATAGGTAGAAATGTTTATATGGAGGGAGAGGTTTAGAGAGATCCATGAAATCAGAGGAGGGGGCAGATGATTTGAGATGGAGATTGAAGTCACCAAGGATGAAGTTTTACTCAGTGCAGAAGCTGAGGGAAGAAAGGAAGGATATTTTAGTGAGAAATTTGAGGTGAGCTTGGAGGGGTGGCAGAGAATGGTGATTTTAAAGGAGAGGTGAAAGGGGTGGAACAAGGTGAAGTGCTTGGAGATGGAGAAGATACAAGAGGAGTTATATGTGGCATCTTGGGCAGGGCAGGTGGTGGCCTGACAGGAAGAGTTCAATAAGGGACATGCTGGGATAAGACGGTTGTCTTAAGAGGAGAGATTGAGTAGAATGGGCCTATATTCTCTGGAGTTTAGAAGAATGAGAAGTAATCTCATTGAAAAGTATAAAATTCTTACAGGCTTGACAGGGTAGATGCTGAGAGGCTATTTCCCCTAGCTGGAGAGTCTAGAACTAGAGGTCTCAGGATAAGGGGTCGGCCATTTAGGGCTGAGATGAGGAGAAATTTCTTCACTCAGAGGGTTGTGAATCTTTGGAATTCTCCACCCTAGAAGGCTATGGCTGCTCAGTCATTGAGTATATTCTAGACTGAGATCGCTAGATTCTTGGACACTAAGAGAATTAAGGGATATGGGGATAGGGTGGGAAAGTGGAGTTGATGTAGAAGTTAAGCCATTATCTTATTGAATGGCAGAGCAGGTTCGAGGGATCGTATGGCTTACTCCTGCTCCTATTTCTTATATTCTTATGTTCTTATGCTGTTGCCACCCATAAGCCAAGTTTCCATCACAGCCAGAATGTCAATGCAGTCATCCACAATAAGGTTGTAAATTGCAAGGGCCATAGCTCAGGACATCAAATTTGAAAGATTAAAAAAGATGAAGTAAATTAGGAAGTACTGATTGCTTTGCTAGTTTTTTAAATGCCATGAAGATGAGGGTTGAGATACTCAGAAAGAATGAAATAGTTGAAATAGGAGACAAGTATGAGGGAAGAAGAGAATATAGGATAATGTATTTGGTGCTTAGTCAGAAAAAAAGAAAACTAAAGGAGGAAAAATGACCATTGATGAAACAAAGAGACAATATGTGCTATACATCCTTTAATATTTATATATATATATCTATATCTCAAAGGGAATGCAGGAAAATGTATTTGAAGAACCTCCCCATATATGGGAGAAGTATTCAAGTCATGAATGGACTTCTGCTTTATAGAGTTGAGTTGTTCTGGAATGGAAGAGGAGATCAAGCTTCTTAGAGGTAACTTTAGCAATGGCAGAGGAGATGTGGGAGTTCCATTTTACACGAGATGAGATAGTGAGATCAAGATAGTCAATGGATGAAGAAAGACGAAGTTTGGAGCCATCAAAAGATAAGAGGTGGTAGATGTTATTTGCACTCAAGAGCCATGATGAAACAGTGAATGGAAAATATTATACAATGCCTTTTTTACTTATTTGTACTTCCAGCAGACAAAGCTAAGCGTCAGCATGAAAATTCACTCATTTGCTCACCCATTACTCCTATCTTTGCTGACCTGCATTGGCTCCCAATGCCCCAATGCCTCAAATTTAAAACTCTGATCCTCATATTTAAATCAATCCATAGCTTCAGCCACTTAGGCCCTATTCTCTCTCTAAACCCCCATGTCTCGCCACCTCCCTCTCTTCTTTTAACATCCTCCTGAAAACCCATCTCTTTGGCCAAGCTTTTGGTCACCCTTCCTAAAATCTCCTTTGTCTCATCATCCATTTTTTTCCCCCTTACATCTTTGTGAAACACCTTGGGACATTTTTCTGTTAAATGTGTTAAATATAATAATATATAAATACAATTTCTTGAATTGAAACAAGATTTTGGTTGCTTCAGCAAAGGCATGAAGAAGTTTAAAAATATGACAACTTAGTCATTGTACTGTGAAAGGATTGGAAGTTCTGTGCACTGAGGGAATGCAATATGATGGAAGTCGATTAATTTACAGTGAAGTCATTAATGAAGCATGCATAGGGTTGAGTGGATGAGGTCATTCTTATATCAGCAGCAAGGAAATTCAAAGGTTAAATGGGCAGGGGAATTAACTTTTATAATTACTCTTTTGTAATTCTTTGTTCAATGAAACACTAACATTTAGGTTTTAATATAATTCTGTGGATTTCTATTTCTTTTTCATAGTTTTATTCTTCGATATCACAAATGTTATCATACTCTCAATATGATCTATATTAGTCTATATTATTTAATTATAATGTATGATACATACATTCAAATTGGACCATATGCATAGGTGGGAAGATAAGAGTGGCTGAATTTAAATTGTGAAAACAAATGAAGACCATACAACACCAAGACATACTTCAGATTCACCTTTGCGTTGTTTAAACTGTAGTAACGGAAGCATAGAAACAACCAAAAATTACTTTCTGATTTAATGGCCTGACCCTGACCCCAGATTAAAGGTGTTGCTATGGGAACCCGCATGGGTCCTAGCTATGTCCGCCTTTTCGTGGGATATGTGGAACATTCTTTGTTCCAGTCCAACTCAGGTCCCCTCCCTCACCTCTTTTTCGTACATTGATGACTGTATCGGTGCCATTTCCTGCTCTCACCCTAAACTAGAACATTTTATTCACTTTCTTCCAATTTCCACCCTTCCCTCACTTTCACATGGTCCATCTTCAACTCTTCCCGTCCCTTCCTCGACTTCTCTGTCTCCATTTCTGGGGATAGGCTATCAACAAACATCCACTTTCAGCCCACTGACTCCCACAGCTACCTGGACTACACTTCCTCCCATCCCGCTTCCTGTAAGGACTCTATCCCATCCTCCCAGTTTCTCCGTCTCCATCACCTCTGTTCTGACGATGCCACCTTCCATACTAGTGCTTCCGATATGTCTTCCCTTCTCCTCAACCGAGGATTCCCCTCTACCGTGGTTGACATGGCCCTCAACCGTGTCCGTTCCAATTCTCGCACTTCTGCTCTCACCCCTTCTCCCTCCCTTCCAGAACCAGATAGGGTTCCCCTTGTCCTCACCTTTCACCCCACCAGCCTCCACATTCAAAGTATTATCCTACACCATTTCCGCCATCTCCAACGTGATCTCACCACCAAACACATCTTCCCCTCCCCTCCTCTTTCAGCATTTTGAAGGGACCACTCCACTCCTCAATCACCCCCAACAACTCTCCCCTTCCCGCGGCACCTTCCCGTGCAAGCACAGGAGATGCAACACCTGCCCTTTTACCTCCTCTATTCCCACTGTCCAGGGCCCCAAACAGCGATTTACTGGTACTTCTTGCAATTTAGTATACTGTATTTGCTGCTCGCGATGTGGTCTCCTCTACATTGGGGAGACCAAATGCAGATTGGGTGATCACTTTGCGAAACACCTCCGTTCAGTGCGCAAGCATGACCACGAGCTTCCGTTCACCTGTCACTTTAATTCTCTGCTCCACTCCCACTCTGACCTCTCTGTCCTCGGCCTCTGACACTGTTCCAATGAAACTCAATGTACGCTCGAGGAACAGCACCTCATCTTTCGATTAAGCACTTTACAGCCTTCTGGACTTGATATCGAATTCAACAATTTCAAACCTCTGCCCCTATTTTTTCAGATGGCAGCTGTTGATGATTCTGCTGTACTCATTTACACCTCTTCTAGACCCATCTTTTGTTTCTTTACTTGTCCCATTACCATCTCCTTGTGCTTTGTACAATTATACTTTTTGTCATTTAATCTTTCCTGCCTTCCATCCTATCACAGACCTTCCCTTTTGTTCATTCCTCCCCTCCCCCCTTTCTCTGCCCTTGCACTTACTTAAAGCCTGTTACATCTCCAACTTTTTCCAGTTCTGACGAAAGGTCATCGACCTGAAATGTTAACTCTGTTTCTCTCTCCACAGAAGCTGCTTGACCTGCTGAGTATATCCTAGATTATTTTCCAAGGTCAGCTTATTTGTATCTGTTAAGAATGGATGTGGCAGGCCTCAGGTGCCTGTCATAATGTGGGGTGATCGGTGGCCTGGGGGCTGCCCCAAACTTATAGGTCACAAAATTGGGAGCTGTAGTGCTGGCCATGAAGGCCAGTTTTGCTGAAAAAATGGCGACCGCCTCGCTTCCGCCCACTTACAACGCGGAACACAGCGGCCGCCATTTTGGGCATTTTAGCAGCGCTGCCGTTGCCTGCACTCGCTGGCCACATTTAAATGACATTAATCATGACATTAATTGCCATGCAACGCCTGAATTGATGCAGAATCTGTGATTTTGGATGTCACCTCTCTTGATACCACCCTCTCCAAACCACGCATGGAAGATCGTGCATGCAACACTACAACAGAGGTGCTGCCGGTGCTTTTTAAAGGGACACACACATATTTCAGGTAAGTTTAAATTTTAAAAGTTGTTAAAATGTGCAGGGAGTGCTGCTGGATGTTTGCAAGGCTTTGGCTGTTGGAGGAAGGCCTCTGAGAACACCACTTGCTCCCAGTCCTGGGGGCTCTAGTTGCAGTCCCTCTTGGGCTGCAACTTCAGATGGAGATGAAGCAGAGGCAGCAAAAGGGACAAGCTGCTCGCAGAGGGAGGAGGAAGAAACAGAAGTGGAGGAAGCAGAAGAGGAGGCAACTCAGACAGCCCCTTTCCTGCCATGATATCCGGGATTGAATTATCCGTCTGCGATACCAGTGAACACAACCCCAACTCCCCTTTCAACGTTCGTCCCACACCTTTCCTTCCCTCTGGTACTGACAATCACAGTGTCCTCTGGCCACAATAATGTAGTAAAAGCTAACACAAAGCAAACTTTCCAATCCAACTTTATCCATATATGCATCCCACATTACATCAAAAAATCAACTAATCACCCTTGTGCATTCCCTTAGTGAGTGTCTTGCATTTGCCTTTGCCTATCCTAGTGATGTCACGTAGTGCTACTCCAGTGGCTGCAGCATGGCTGGTGGAAGGCTGCTGACTTCTAGTGGGGGACACTGCAGATGGCTTTGCAGGACGACCCCGAGGAGCTGGAGGCTGGGAGTGTCAAATCGAGTGACAGTGTTTCTTCTTCTTCTTCTTCTTCACTCTCCTCTCCCTCTTCTTGGTCAACCACTGGCTGGGCAGGTTAGATTTCTTGGGTGTGTGAAATGAGGAAGCACAAGGGTGGAGTTGTGGTGAGGGGAGGGGCGTAAAGCAAGAGCTGCATGATTACACCATGTGCACCTTGTAAATTGCTTTTGAAGATGCATTCACTGACTTTGACCATTTGTCTGAGATCATGAAACTTCTTTGGGCACTGGAGGCAGGTCCTGGGGGGCGACACTGCTGGTCGTGATGACCTCGGTGATTTGATACCTTATCTTTCTTTCTGGAGGGCCTCCTTGCCCACTGTGGGTAGAGGACCTCTCTTCCAATGGTGACCCCTTGCTCAAAGCTGGAGTGCTGCGTGCGAGACCCTAGGTGCCCTTTCCTTTGCCTGTTGAGTCATTTGTGTTAGTGCTGAAGCACTTTTAGCATGTTTTACGTGCAGAAGGCAGTTCAGCTTTGAGAGCTGCAGACTGCCTAGTGCTGAAGGATTTTTATTTTTTATTTTTGCAGAAAGTGGTTCAGCTTTAAGAGCTAGAGACTGCCTTGAAAAGGAACAGGCTAGCTTTAAGTAAAGCCAGCCTCGCTCCAGCGATGCAAACTTGGGCACCCTGCTGATCGCACAGCCTGTCAGCTGCGCATTAATTGCTCGGCTGTGTGCTACAATCAGCTGGCAGCACCAAATTGACACGCTACCTGCACTTTCTGGATGGGCGCGGGCATATCTCGCATCGAGGTGCCTCCGCCCGTTTTCGGGTCTTATCAAATTTCACCCCTTTAGTATTTTGTTTTTTAAATTATCTTATTTGTCAATGTAATCAATTGCAGTGACTAAGGAAGCCCTCAATTATCTTGGTGGGGCCCTTTAACTTTTAAATCGTTCCTCCTGGCAGCAGAGCAATCCTGGACACTCAGGATGCAGTGGATAAACTGTTGCTCGTGGAGCAGCTTCAAAAGAATTTCCTCTGCATTCTACTGAACTTACTCTGGGGAGCTGGCATTATTCTGGTAGAAAATCCTACTGGTTATCTCTATATTGCAGTTTATATTCTATCTGTAGCCAAGGTACATTTTCATTCTGAGTTTTAGATTTTGGAGTCAAAAGGGGCCATTTTACAAGTGCATGGCATCAGCAAGACACTTTGCCCACCAGCCTGACATTTTGTAAATTCAGGCACGAATGTTAGTTTCTGTTATGTGCTGCCAGTGGGTGAAGCTCCCTCCCATCACCACAAACTCAAAATCAGATCAAATGATTTGGATAGCATCTTTTCTTGGAAAATAACTATGTTTATTGGGCAAGTTTGTGGTTTTAAAAGTTCTGCTCATTGAAAAATTCCTCTTCGCGAAAAGCAATGGAACATCATCCTTTAGATTATGTGTTAAACTGAGGGGCTATCTTACTGATCAGCTGGAAGTTAAAGATCTCTTTCCATCATTTGAAAAAGCATAGATTTTCAATTTTTTACAACAGGCTTATTTTTTTAACCATAATAAATAACTCACTGACAAAATGTTCGACACCACTTTCCTGTGTAAACAGCCTGTCAGTTTCTGTAAATTGATCACATTCCCTATGATCTGAAACCTGCATCGTTCATTCTCTGCTGTGCATTTAGCCTATTTAGCATTAAGACTTAATACTATACACTGGAACTTATGCAGGATTCTCAACATCTAGTCCATCTGGAAGATGAAAACATCAGTCATTAAATCCATTTCATACAGGCTAAAATGACTAAATGAATTTATTTATAATTTGGATGTAATACAACACAAATAGAAATTTATGATAGATACAAACTAGAATGAGTACTTCAGAGTTCAATAAGTGAGTTATACATTTGGGCAGCGGAGCGGTGGAGTGTGCTGGTTGGCTGCCCGTTCTGGGAGCAATGAGGCTCCTGTCATGTTGAAGCTCTGGTCTCATGTAAATTCGTCAGGCGAGTTGCAGGGTGTCAAACAGGTGTCTCAATGTAGCTCGCCAGAATGAAGCCTGAAAATCGGGCCGGAGCTTCCGCCAGCAAGTTGCTGGGGGCTCGGGGTTCCAGATTATTTTTGTGGACTCCTACAGGCCCCACAGAAATAATTGAACACTTACATTTAGAGGGCCTCTCCTCTTCCCTTCCATTGCCCATGGAACTGATTGGAGCCTGCACGGTGACCAGTTCCTAACTAAAATGGCAATCCAGGCCCTATTTACGTAATAGGACTCCGATTTCCATATTAAAACGGGGCCTAGCGCCTGAAATAGGGACACACTTTGGACACCCGGCGGTCGGCCCCTTTTAAAATAGAGCTATCCACATCACCGGTGGTAATGGCTTCAAAATGGGGTTGGTTGCCATAGCGTCCTGTTAATGCCAAGAGAGGGCACTTAAAATTGACTCCCATTTTTCTCTCGGCTACAGCAAATCCTTGAAACAGCAGAGTCTTTTGTTGTAGTGCATAAACCATCTGCTAACACAGTTCAGTGCACCAGCATTGCAACATCAACTAAGTAGCTGAGAGATTCTTGTCAAAAGCAATTTCCTTGATGATTGCCCGCAGTAGTCAACTTTGACATGCTGACATAAGACAATTGACAAAATATCTGGTTAATAAGTTGATAGATGGCATCAATTCTAGAAACAATGCCAATGTAGTGGACAGCCAGATATTTACATGAAACGACAATGAATATTTATGTCAGGCATCCATATCAAGTAAGATGACAAGTTTACAATTTGATAAATTTAAATGGAGAGGCTTCTGGAAAAAATATTTAACAGCAAAAGGCAAGTAAGACTATGCTGGGTGTACACCATCTGGACCACTGCTCCAGAGACACTCCTTGCACCTTCCCACAAATGAGCAACTCTGTTAGCATGGTCTTCTTTAGAGAAAAACAGAGCACGCATCACTTCTGATCAAAAGAGGAATTCCACCCCATTAGTGGCAAGAAATTCAAAAATAATTCAGCATTGCTTAGACCGTATTCCATAAGCAACAAAATGGCAAAACCACTAGTAATCGAAAGTTTTGTCTGTGGCAAGTGTCTATGTGGCAGAGGAAAGTGTCCAATATATCCATAGGGGCCTAATGATTTGAATCATTCACTAAAAAGCAATCAGCTATTATTAATGGGCCGAAAATTGATCCCGGGACGCGAGAGTACGCACTGCGTACTCTCGCGTATTCCCACTCCAATTGCCGGTTTTCTGCATGCCCTGCGCATGCGCTGAAAACCGGCAATTGCTCTTCTGAAAAGGGGGCGGGTCCTCGGTGCATCGCGTGCGCGCTACAGGCTGCGCGCACGCTGTGCACTTCATGCTTTGGACGCGCAGGTAAGTACTGAAGATTTTGGAAATGTAAAAAGGAGGAGTAAGACCCACTTTTAAGAAGGTAAGTAGTGAATTAAGTATTTTTTTGAATTTTTTTTAACAGGTATATCTTTTTTAGAGACTTTAAAGACAGGTAAGTTTATTTTTATAACTTTTTAAAAGATTTTAAATTTTTTCAAAAATTTAATTTTTTATTTAAAATGGTTAATTTAATTAACTATACTTATTTTATTAATGTGATGGGTTTTTTT
Organism: Squalus acanthias; assembly: GCA_030390025.1. Lineage (NCBI taxonomy): Eukaryota > Metazoa > Chordata > Chondrichthyes > Squaliformes > Squalidae > Squalus > Squalus acanthias. The sequence goes on from CM059432.1 coordinate 102,156,377, forward strand.
TTAAATTTAATTGAGGTTTAGCTGTTATTTTGGGGGGGTGTAAGATTCATAGATTTCACAGCCCTGCTGTGAAACTTATGAATGGAAGATGGTGTGCTGCCATTGGCTCTAACTGAGTCACGTGATCCCACAGCTCGCACAAATTCACTACGCCGCTGGGATACGCAAGCACTGCCCAGCTGATCTCTAGAACATGAAGTTCGTGCGAGCTGGATCTGAAAAAGCACAAGCGAGGTGAGAGATCGCGGGAAAGCCTTACCCCCGCGGGAACAGAGCGAGATCAATTTCTGGGCCATTATGTTTGTAAGAAAGTAGACAATACTGCAGAGCTTCAAAATGTGCTTTGCATTCATCAGTCATTTTTAGTTTACAACATGCAGCTGTCAATCATACAAATATCCCAGGTCAGAGGAAACAGGAAGGAAAATTAATGAATTTAACTATTGATACAATGGCCGCAATATTAACTCGGAGGTGCATTGGGAGTGCGCAGGTTCTAATGTCATGTGGGAAATCCGGAAGGAATTTCAGCGCGTCAGTTTGTGGCATTTTAACGCAGCCACCTCATTCTCATTTTACTTTCAGGTTTGGCGTCGATTGCGCGGCAGCGGGTGTGAAGAGGATCCACATGTCGCGATCTCAACTCCATTATTTAAAGGGCCAAACCAAAGATGGAGGAGTTAAGAGTTTGCGTAAAGAGAGGGAGAAATTTCATGATGGATTCAGGACAATCAAGGGCTGCACCTCAATTTAACGATGCATCGCTTAATGCACTGCTGGGGGCAGTGAGGAGCGGGAGAGAGATACTCTTCCCCAGCAATGGGGGGAAGAAACCTGCTGCTGCCACAGTGAAGGCGTGGCTGGAGGTGGCCCAGGAGATTAGCAGCAGGAGTATTGTATCACGCTCTCGGCTTCAGTGCAGGAAGCGCTTTAATGACCTAAACCGGTCAGCAAAAGGTGAGTACAGTTGCACGTTCACCTACATCCTGCTACGCGCATCACCCACCCTCCCCACTCTGCCTTGTCAAGCCTACTCCATCACATTACTCCTCACACCTACTTACCTTGCAAGCGCACCCATCCTTCTCTTTCTATGCACTTCCTCGGATCCCTGTCTATCCAATCACCACTGCCACTCACCCTCATCCTTATGCAATTTCATGCCTCTCCCTGATAGCCATCCTCATCAAATGCACTTCATCCATCGGGGGAACACATGCTATTACATTCACTCATGGTCTGTTCTTTCCCTCGTTGCTGGAGAAGAGAGCACAGAACACAATGGAGAGAGAGTACCGGAGGTGGGCCTCCACAGATCTCACAGCTAACAATTGCAGAGGAGGAAGTTCTGGAGATCAATAGCGAGGGAGAGAGTAGGACCTCCCAGCTACCTGGTGAAACAATTAAATATTAGCGACCCACATGTCATGCAACACTCAGTCATGTTGATTTGAATTCAACAGCGAATGAAGTATGATCATCTTCATAATATAAGTTGCAACATTCTTACCTTGCCAATGCAAATTTATAGCTTTTCTCGCATCCCTCAGAGGAGCTGATTCCTTCTGAGGGTGCACGGTCACAGGACGCATGCTTACCATGTGCCAGCTCAGATACTCGCACTTCAGTGAGACTAGTTCGGCAGTTGGTTGGGTTTTCACCAGGTGACTCACACTTCACAAATGATCAAGAGCAGACGGTGACAGCAGGGACAGCTGTGGAGAGTTCATGTCAGAGGACACAGCACACTCCAAGTTCTGCGCTGCTGGACACAGATGCTGTACCCCATCGATGAAATGATTGAGGAGCATCAGAGAATGTGTGATGTACTGACAGGTCTTCAAAGCACCCTGAACACGATTGCAGAGAAAATGGAGGAGTCTGCCTCAAGCATGAGTGGGTTGATGTTCAGGACATTACAATGATGTCTTCTTGCATGGATAGAGTGGCCAACTCCGTGGAACATCAAATGCTCCAATCAAATGAGTCCATGCATGCCTTGACCACGGCCGTGCAGACTCTGGATGCTAACATATCTGCCACCTGAAATAAGATGACAGATATCTTAGCCTTGGCCTTACTGCGCCGCAATGTTCTGCATCAAAGTGCTCTCCAGCAGAGTGGTAGCAATGAATTGCTGCTGGCCCATGAAAGATATGATGGCGAAAGGGGATATGGAAGTGGGAACTCCACTCAGAGGTTGTTGGCCAAGAGCATCTCTGGAGTCAGAGCAGGGATGTGAGCAGCCTGCCTCTACCTCTGCTGAAGCCACAGGGTTTGCACCACGTAGGAGCAGTAGGAAAAGGAAGAGTAAAGCTTTGCAGTTGCACAAGAGTATGCAAAACTGTTATGTTGCTAAGTTTCTGTTCTTTGGTAGAATCACATAAATCTTACTATTTTACCCACTTTCCCATCTTGACCGTTCTTGGTTGCTGGGTGGCATGAATTGACGGGGACCAATGGACCGATGTCAGAAGCACATCTTCCCGCCTCCCCACCCTCATGCCACTGACACAAAGCAGTCCTGTAAATTACCAACTATCCCTTGCACAGCCCCCCATTGGTCCCCGTCAATTCATGTCTTCCCATTCATCATCAAGCAAGTTAAAAGGCAACTTGCCACCCAGCAACCAGGTGCAAACCTTGCTGCTGTGCAATGTTGTGCAGAGTGCAGCACACCACAGCCATTCTGGACACCCTGGCTGGTGCGTACTGAAGGGCACTTCCAGATCTGTCTAGGCACCTGAAGCACATCTTCAGCTTGCCGACGGCTTGTTCAATCACACATCTGGTGGTCATATGGCTGTTGGGCTTCTTTGGTTGGGTTTCTGACTGGTGTCATCAGCCAAGTTTGAAGTGGGGTATCCCTTGTCTCCTAGCAGCCACCCCTTAAGTGTGCTTCCAGATCCGAAGACGTTAAGGAGCTTGGACTGTCGCAGGAGGAAAGCATCATGGCAGCTCCTGGGAATCTTGTGCATACCTGCAGAAACATCTTTTTCTGGTTGCATACCAGTTGCACATTGATGGAATGGAAGCCCTTGTGGTTGACGAATACTCTTGGTTCATCTGGGGGTGCATGGATTGCCATGTGTATGCAATTGATGATGCCCTGCACCTGTGGGAAGACAGCCAGAGACGCAAACCCGAGCACCCGCTCATTCTGGCTGGCGTCATTGCAGGCGAAGGTCATATAATTGCCGGCCCTGGCAAACAGCCCATCAGTGACCTGTCTTATGCAATTGTGTGCCACTGACTGGGAGATCCTGGATATGTCTCTGGCAGAGCCCTTGAAGGATCCGGAGGGAAAAAGTTGAGGGCGGTGGTCATTTTGATAGCCACTGGCAACGTGTGAACACCAGGTCCAGCAGAGACCATGTCTTCTAGGAGGCTGCAGATGTCTGCCACCACCTCACGTGACACCCTGAGCCTCCTGAACCACAGCTGCTGTGACATGTCAAGGAAGCTCAGCCTCTGCCTTGACACCCTATGTCGTGGTTAGTGCCTTCTGCGTGCTGCAACACTCTCTGCTGCTCCCCTCTCTGCTGCAACCCTCTCTGCTGCTCCCCTCTCTGCTGCTCCCCTCTCTGCTGCTCCCCTCTCTGCTGCTCCCCTCTCTGCTGCAACCCTCTCTGCTGCTCCCCTCTCTGCTGCAACCCTCTCTGCTGCTCCCCTCTCTGCTGCAACCCTCTCTGCTGCTCCCCTCTCTGCTGCAACCCTCTCTGCTGCTCCCCTCTCTGCTGCTCCCCTCTCTGCTGCTCCCCTCTCTGCTGCTCCCCTCTCTGCTGCAACCCTCTCTGCTGCTCCCCTCTCTGCTGCTCCCCTCTCTGCTGCAACCCTCTCTGCTGCTCCCCTCTCTGCTGCAACCCTCTCTGCTGCTCCCATCTCTGCTGTCCAGCTGCAGGTCTCTCAACAGCAGGTTGCTGCTGCTGTTACTGCCGCTGTTAGTGCCGATCATATTGCTCCTCATCCAACGCCCAATCTAAGGCAGCCAAAGCGCCACCCATCCTGATGTAATTCAGAAAATCTCCAAAGTGTAGAAAGTAAAGTCTCAGCAAAAATACTGTGAACAAACCCTTTCCCACTAGTAGATAAGAAAGCAGCTGTGAGTACTGAGTATTTATTGAAGTATTTCCATGAGTTTTAACCAGCCCTCTCAATTGCCGTTGTGTTCTCACCTTGTTTTCACTGGCAAGTTTCAGGAACCCCGGGAAACCCTTGGATGCAACATTAAATTTAAACGTTTGTTGAAATATTGCTTCAATTGAGCAATTAGCATATGTTAATATGCAAACCACCTCTCCCGGGAGGTTGCGCACGACCACCCTAATGCGTCGAGTTAAACTCGGAAGTTGGCAGGTTGGAGCCGGCTTCCCAACGCGCTCACATTTTTGTCGCTTTTAAAACCTCCTCTATCCGCAACCAAACCCACGCACTCCTCCATGTTAAAATTCACCCCAATGTGACACCAATATTGACACACGAGTCAACCTAGATAAAACTTACAAACACACACATCTCAACAAAAAATTCCCATTCACAAAAAAGGAACGATTCATATGCCTTAATATATTTTTTAAGTCCTTTGAGTGGCCATTTTAGTTCCCTACTTTCAGGACCTCATTAACGCAGGGGCTTTGTAGGCCTCTGTCCAGGGTCCAAGGCCAAATATGGCGCCCTGAACACAACTCACCATAAACTTAAACACACTATCAAAAACAGATCAACTGGTCATTCATCTCCTTTGCTATTTGTGGGATTTTATTGTATACAAAAGAGTTGAGGCTTAACAATAACTACATTTCAAAAATGAATTAATTGCATGTGAAACGATTTATGAAACCCTGAGTTGCTTGAAAAAATGTTTCTTTGATCTAAAATCATAACTTTTAGTTATTTAAATATGATCAAGTAGCAAACAGATTTATTAAAATAAGACAGGGGCATTTTGTTGTAAAGAAATAAATCCATAGGAGGAGCAATTTGAACTGAGACTTTATTGCAACTCGTTACTTGTCTGGCATTAGTCTGAATAGAAACGGAAAAATCTATGAACTATGCTAAGGAGGCAAGAAATATTTTTCACAAAATTTAGTTTTGAAATTATGTGAATATGTCTGGTTTCCCGGATAACATTACATTCCCTCAATGACCTACTAAGGAAATTCTATTCTCAGAAACATCGGGGCAAGATTTTTGGGGATCAGCGGGCACGTTTGGTGGCGGGTCGAGTGGGAAAATATTTTTCTTTGACAGCAGGTCGGGAACCTGCTGTCAACCCACCGCCATGTGGCTTTCCCAAATGTTGGGTCTGTCAGCACTGAACAGACCCGACACGCAGCGGCAATTGAGCCAATTATTGGCTTGTTTAGAAGCTCTTAACAGTGATATTTTACTCACCTTTTGACTTTACCAGGCCACCCATGGATTTCACATTGCTCTTGGACTCTGTCTGTTCATCTGAGGCAGAGGTTAGTGGCCATTGAAGCAGATAATTGGTGACAGCATTAAAACTTGTATAAAACCTCACAATTTAAACCTGCACACTTTCCAAACCCTTGGGGGTAGAAATTAGGTCGCGCCCCATTTGGGGCGCAAATATCGTCTGGACGCAAATATTAGCACCTGCCGCTAATTATCGGCACTGACTGGAAACTTCACTTTTATCGCCCCTGGAGGTGATTGGAGTGCTAAAGCAGGCGCTGCACACCTGTCTTAAGGCGCAAAGGCCAAGGAGTGAGGCGCTAACTCAGAGCGCTGGCGAAGCTCATGTAATGTCAGTCAGCAATGGAACACACACACAATGGCATGGGCCAGTTCTTAAAGGGGATGGTTAATCTTGCTTTCCATCCACATCCTGTTCATTGCAGCCTTGAATCTCGGCCTGGAGAGACTTGCACATCAAATGTGCTGGAAAGAACAATGGAGAGTACCAGGCAAAGAGCTCAGAGTGCAGCTCCCACAGTCTCTGCTAAATCGATACAAGGAATGGCAAATCAAAATGAACCTGCAAAGTGCTGCTCAGTACCCAAAACTCCTTCACACAACGTTGAATCGCTCCAGAAGTCTCTCCCTCTCTCTCTCAGAATGCGTAGTTCAAAAATGCCACCAACAATAAAAGACAGGAAGAGGCCCCCTTTAAATAGCGCCACCCCCAGCCCCACAGCGATTGATAGCGTTCCAGTCTTCTGGTTGTTGGATGCGCCAGGCGGTAAGGCAGGGGGCGCCACTCAATTTCCGCTCCGGGGCGCCACAAGGGCGTTGCACCATGGAATGACGTCACAATCTGCGCGCGCAGGTGGTCGCAGCGGTAAGTTTTAGCGCCGCCGCACAATCTCAAGTTAAGTTCTCGAGCGGCGCAAACATCGCTGCGCCCGGGCGTTAGCGGCTTTGCGCCCCATTAGCGCCCTCTTAAGGCGCTAACGGGAGGTGCAACCAACTGAATTTTTACCCCTTGTGCTTTATGCAGTCTGCAAGTCTTTGTAGCAAACTCTCCAGCCAGGCTCACCTCATTGCAGCAATCTCTCTCACCTTTGACAGAGTGCTTCTGTCATCTCACCTTCAACTGCTATCTACTCCATCAGGATGGGAACCATTTACACTCTGTCACCTTCGCCCTCAGAATCTGACCACGATGAACCCCAATACTAGCATCACCAGGCACACCAGCAGCACCAACAACAACATCAACCTTCTCCGCAATCAACTGGTGCTGCACAGGACACAGGGCATCAGCATCTGACCACATTGCTGCCTGGGACACCAGGGATGGTCTCACCATGGCCAGATTTACTTAACTTTATGCTGTACACCCTGGTTGCCACATGATGCGCGAGGTTGGCACCACCCCACACCATAAAGCATCCCTACAATGTCCAAGCCATTCCTTTCACATTCATAACTATTGTGGGGGGTACCGTTATGTCTCACCATGCACTGCAACTCACTAAGCACTTTCAAAGGTGCACACAGATCTGTCCAAGAATGCAAAGTGTTGAAAATAAAGGTTTCAATGTTTGACACCATATTAACAGAAACTTTACATGAACATTGGCTAAAACACCCAAGTAACTACCCTTGTATGTTGGACGATAGCAAAATACTGCGGATGCTGGAAATCCAAAATAACAACAGAAAACGCTGGAAAAACTCAGCAGGCCAGGCAGCATCAGTGGAGAGAGAAACAGAGTTAACGTTTCAGGTCGAAGACCTTTCGTATGTTGTTAGTTGGTATGATTAGACTAGGATGAGGGTGAGTGTGAGGGGTGGCTAGTGAGATGGGGAAGTGGTAATGTAGATAGAGAGGGATGGGATGGGTGGAGGTGCAAGGTAAGTTGGTGTGAGTAAAGATGTGCAGGAGTAGGGTAGGGAAGGCAGAGTGATGGGGATGTGATGGGTGGCACAGCAGGATGAGGTTGAGTGTGGCTTTGCAGTAACGTTTCGCGATCTACTGAGATCATTGAAAGGTTTGCGCCACTGCAGCCAGGGACTCATGACAACATCCCTGCTTGTGCCCTCCTGTGCAATGTGCAACCAGGCTGCGTTGATCTCCTGGAGAAGTCTCTTCCACCCATGGGAAGGGAAGAGGACCTCCCTGCGTGCTGCGACTCCCTGCATAAGCATATGGAGGGAGTCATGGGAGAGCCTCGGTGCAGCCGTGCACCTCTGTGCAGTGCTTGTCAGTGTTTGCAGCACCTCAATGCTGTAGAACACTGACAGCACAACTGTCAAAATCAATTTGCGCATGGTCCCTTTAAGGAAACTGGCTGATGACGCGTCATCAAATGACGTCATCAGACTCGCATCCTTCAATTGGCCAGCAAACACGCTGGGCGGGCTTAACAAGCCCAATCAGGGTAAAATCATTCTATACAACGGGCTGGAGGCAGCAGCGGGGTCGGGACCCCCCACCGACGTCACCTGCCACAGACACGCCGAGGTAGGGGAAATCGCGGCCATCATGTTTCAAAGCCATGAATTCCTGTGATTTGTTTGGTTTGCTGTTAGATACAGAAAAAAGCATGCTTGTTTTACCTCCTTCGTCTGTTAACAACGTGGACATAGAGCGTCATATCGAGTTTGCATTTATTGCAAATCAGTCATTGATACATGCTCTTCAATATTTTGGAAGTCATCTTCTTTCCTTGTATGTATTGAATCTCTGAGCCACATTATCACTTTTGATCTTGGTTTATCAGGTACAGAGGGGGTGACTGTATAAATTTCCACTTGAAGTCAAATGATCAAAAAAATACCTTTCAGTGTCCAAAACCTTTGATTTCAATAAGTTAATGAACTTCATCCTCATTATATTAAGTTAATTTAATTGCTTTTCCACAAACAGTGTTGCTGTGAATGATGCAAACCTGAAGATTCAGCCTGTGTTATGGCACAGCAGTGGATTATACAGTTATCATATTGGTGAAAACCTGCAGTCCCTCAGACAACATTGAGCTACTGAAGCTCACAATTTTGTCGCAATCTATTTATTAGCAGCTCTAAAAAACATTTCACTCCATTTTCCTCTGGTAGTCCAGCATCTCAGTAACATATTTAATCAGCTCTACACCACCCAGCATCGAACACATTGAAGCTTCATTATAGTGATATGCAAAAGCAAGGAATACAGTATGAAATAAGTAATGGAAAAAGACTATGGGGGAGAAATTCAGTATCGCCCCGTTTGGGGCGTGATTATTGGCCGGGCGCAAAGTTTAGCGCCTGGCGCTAATTATTGCCTCCGACTGCAAACTTGGCTTTTATCACCCCTGGAGGTGATTGGAGCGCTAAATCAGGCGCTGCACACCTGTCTTAAGGCGCAAAGGCCGAGGAGCGAGGCGCTAACTCAGAGCGCGGGCACAGCGAAGGTGATGTCAGTTAGCGATGGAACACAGACACACTGGCGCTGGACAGTTCTTAAAAGGGAGGGTCGATCTTGCCACACCCTGCTCATTGGCGCCTTGAATCTCAGCCTGGAGAGACCTGTGACTACATTTTCCAGCCAAGGACTATAGAGAGGGTGAGAGAACGAGCTCAGCGCTTCAGCGACCGGGCCTTGAAGGCTCTGGTTGGCGTGGTGGAGCGCAGAAGATCTATACTCTTCCCTGAGAGTGGCAGGAGGCCTTTGCCATGCGACTACAGAAGAGTGTGGAGGGAGGTGGCTCAGCACATCTCCTCCAGGAGCATGGTGACCAGGACCCATATACAATGTCGCAAAAAGTTCAACGACCTCACTCGGGTCGTCAGGGTGAGTGGCTTTTTTTCAATACCTCTCCATCCCTCCATCTCAACCTCACTCTATGGCCAGAGAGTCTTAAAACCCCAATGCCCAACACTCATCCAACACCTATGGCCCTCTCATGAAACACACACGCACACTCCACACTTTGCATATAGTAAGGGCTATTCAACTATGGGAGGCACATCAGGCAAGACCATGGCTGCTTACATTAACGGCTATTCAATTATGGCAGGCACATCAGGCAAGACCATGGCTGTATATTTACTCAGACGCCATCCTTTTTCTTGCAGGCCAAGCTATCTCATAATAGGAGACAGCAGCAACGGACGGGTGGAGGGCGGCCTCAGCTGCAGCCCCTCAGCAATCTTGAGGAGCGCGTCCACAGGATTGTGGCAAGCCAGGTGATCGGTCCCGTCGCCCCTGGAGAGGCCGACCCCGTTCTGGACAGCAATGGTAAGGTCATCACCTTTTTCTCCTCTCTCATTCCACTTGTCCCTCACAACACCAGCCTTTGACACTTTCAATCCAACTTACTAAATCGCTGCACTCCTTCTTCCCTTACTGCCCCCCTGTCCTCACGCTAAAGCCACTCTTGTACCTCCCTGCTTTCAGATGGTGATTCACCAGCTGAGGAGACGGGCCCTCAAGCTGCCAGTGGGAGCGAAGCCGCAGGCGAGGAGGAAGAGGAAGCCAGAGCCTCAGCGCCACCCTCTCCCGAGGAAGCCCATGGCCACACTGGGAACACGTCTTCCCTGGAGGGGAGCAGGGGGGAAGGGTCTGATGAGGGTGAAGCTCCGGGACCCAGCGGGCTGCAGCAACGCAATGGGGGTAGGGAAGCTCAGGGCCCTTATCCCCGGAGGGAGAGTAGGCCAGTGAGTCCTGCTGCACTGGACGCAGAGGAGGAGCGGCACATCGCTGAAATGAACACCCAGGCGGTGGACATGCACACTCAGCTCATGGGTGCAGTGGGAAGGGTGCCCGAATGCATTGATGCACTGGCAAGGAGTGTGGAGCACTTCACTGTAGCACAGGCGGATGCCACGCTAAAGCTTAGTGCTGCAATTCAGTCACTGGCTGCCGTGATCCCATCTCTGACTGCTCTCATGCAGTCTCAGATTGAGGCCACGCAAGCACTGACTGCTGCCATTGTCGCTGGTTCGGACACATTTCCCCGGGGCTCTCACCGTGCCGCAGCAGACCAGCAATCTGTGCTCCAGCAGATTGTTCCGGATGCTGATGTACTGCCCCGTGGGAGTGCCAGTGTGTCGGTCAAGCAGGGAGTTGCTGTCCTCTCTCAAGATGACAGCATTCCTGCTGCCACCACTGTCACTTCCCCATTGCACTTGCCACCGCCTGTAGCCCAGACTGCTGCCGCCCATGCAGAGTTGGTGCAGTCTGCAGCCGGGCCCTCCAGGCCCAGAGCTGGTCGAGGCCGTCCTTCAAGGGCATCTGCAGTCTCAGGTTCTGACAATCAGCAGCCTTCCACTAGCCTTGCTGCAGCCACTGGAGCCCCATTACGGAGGAGCAGTAGGGTGGGAAGGGGGGAAGTGCGCAAGGGAAGGAGATCACACTCGAAGGGCAAAAAGTAGGAGGCGTGACGAAATGTTGGTCAATTTTTTATTAAAGGCCGAGGTTCGTGTTCAAACTTTTGTTTAGTGTTTTGGCCATTATCTCCAGGTTGTGAGAACCAGTTATGTTAATTAATGATTTTTTGTGTTTGTTTCTATTATTTTGTCATGAAGAAATGACACACACAGAGTTTGTAAAATAAATAAGTTTTTGTATTCAAAATGTACATGTTTGGTCTTTGGACTCATTGCTGCCTTGGCCGGTGTAGGGGTTGCGGGTTGGTTTCATTCATGTTGTTCTCCATGGCAGAAGCCATTTCCTCAGCAGGGGCCTAGAAGCGGCTTGTTATCAGCCGTTGACGGACGGCCCTTGCAGTTTCAACATTGTGGGCCTCCCTCCCGCCTTGGTGCTGCTGATGATCATCCTCCTCCTCTTCCTCCTCCTCTTCCTCCTCTTCCTCCGGTGGTGCTCCAAGGCCTGGTGGCATTGGCTGGGCCCTGAGGATTGCCAGGTTATGCAGCACACAGCACACAACTATGAAGAGGGAGACTCACTCAGGCGAGCACTGCAGGGCTCCTCCTGAGTGGTCCAGACAGCAGAACCGTTGCTTGAGCACGCCGATCGTCTGCTCAACGATGTTCCTGGTGGCGAGATGGCTCTCATTGTACCGCAGCTCAGCAGGGGTGTTGGGGTTACGGAGCGGTGTCATCAGCCAGGTGCACAGTGGATAACCCTTGTCCCCGAGGAGCCAACCACTTGGCTGATGCGGTGCCTGGAAAAGGTCTGCGACAGCAGTCTGACGCAGGATGAATGCATCGTGGCTGCTGCCAGGATAGCGGGCATTGACAGCAAGTATCAGCTGTCTGTGGTCACAGACCAACTGGACGTTTAAGGAGTGGAACCCCTTGCGGTTGCAGAAATCCTCTTCATTCTCCTGCGGTGCCCGCAATGCCACATGCGTGCAGTCAATGGCGCCCTGCACCATGGGGAAGCCCGCTATCCTCACAAAGCCCAATGCGCGTTCATGCTGTTTGGCCCGGGTCATCGGGAAAGAGATGTACTGGCGTCTCCTTTTATAGAGGGCATTTGTGACCTGACGGATGCAGCAATGGGAGATATTGACGATGTCCCCAGTAGCTGCTTGAAAGGAACCGGTGGCATAAAAGTTCAGAGCCACTGTGACCTTCACTGCTACCGACAGAGACGTCCTGGATCTCAGTAGAGGCTGCAGATCTGGCTGTCGCAGGTGGCAGAGCTCAGTGACCACCTCCTTGCTGAACAGCAGCCTGCGCAAACACTGCTCCTCAGACAAATTAATGCAGGAGAATTGTTGGTGAAATACCCTGGGAGGGTAAGGCCTCCTGTGCAGAGGCCTGTTGGCCCTCCTCCGTCTGGCCATGATTGCCACTCTCTCTCTGCGTCTATGTTGCCTCCGATTCTGCAGGCACAGGACGACACCCAGAATCAGTGCAGCCCCCACAGTCTCTTGGTGATCAAAGTAATGAAGGTCAAATCCAAAAGTACCTGCAAAGTGATGGTCAGTAGTCAAAACTACTTCACACAGTGTTGACTCTATGCAGAAGTCTCTCCTTCTCTCTCTCAGAATCTCTCTCTCTGTTAGAATGAGTGGTGCAAAAATGTCTACCACAGAAAATGCCAGGAAGAGGCCGCCTTTAAATAGCGCCCCTCCACCCCCACACCGACTGGGAAACGTTCCAGTCTACCTGTCGTTGCTTGTGCCAGGTGGAAAGGAGGGGGACGCCACTCAATATCCGGTCCGGGGCGCCGCGAGGGCGTTGCACGCTCGACTGACGTCAAGATCTGCGGGCACAGGAGATCGGGACGGTATTGTTTAGCGCCGCCGCAAAATGTCTGGTCAATTTCGCAAGCGGCACAGACATTGCCACGCCCGAGCGCTAGTTGCTTTGCGCCCCATTAGCACCCTCTTAAGGCGCTAACGGGAGGCGCAAACCAACTGAATTTTTCCCCCTATAGACCAAAACATTGTCATATAAAATTATTGTGTTATTTTAACTGAGATATGAGCTGTTTAATTTTAATGTGTTAATACCTCTGTTAAAATAGCAAAGTGATTTCATACAACCTTGTGAAGCATTCGTAAGCTATTATCACAGAGTGTAATTTCTAGCCTTGCAACAATTACTACAACTACTTCTGAGCATTTGATTTTTTCAAAAAAGATTAGAAAGCATAAGCCTTCGAGCTTTACTGACATCCAACAATTAAAAAAATTACTGCCATTTTCCATTTAACAAATTTTAGCATAATCATTAATTTACTGACTAAAAGTTACTCACTGCATTTAAAAAATAACCTACTGCTTTCAATCAATAATTAAATTATTCACTAAGTTTTTAAAAATCATTTTTATGAATCAATAAGTTCCTCACTACAGTCAATAAAGATTATTTTTTTAAATTGAGCTCATCAAGCAGAGGGATGTTTGTCCTACAGAATGGAATTCTTCCCACTCCAGGTCAGGTGTAGCACAGCCAGATCCAGAGGAAAGCTGTTTCTATTTTGCCCCAATAAGGTGCTTTAGCCCTAACCTCAAGAGGAAACACTACCACACCAGTATGACATTGTTTTTCCCAATTTCCCACACCAGCCATTCTGTGGCCTCTTGGAGTGAGATTACCAATTGGTGTCAAATTAGAGACAGTTTGGGCAGTAGGTCCATGGTCACTAGGAACTGGAATGAGACTGCCCAAACTCAGTTTACAGAGGACCCTTACAGCTAACACACAAGAGGTGACTTTCATCCCATCAGTCTGGATTTGAACCCAAGTCCTAGAGGTAAAAGGCTAGTGTCCAATGCACTGGTCACCTGGGTTCCGATAATAAATTATGACATTTTCATCTGAATTTATTAATTTCAACAAACCTGCACCATTTGCCCATGAGCAATGCTATGGGAAATCATCAAGTTTTTTTTAACATCTTTCTTTTTATTTTTGTTTATTAGAGATTTAAATGTGATGAGAAAATTAAGGTGCTATCTTGCAAAATCATACTTCAGGAAGTTCATTTTCAAACACTTATTACAAATTAAAATTCTGTTACTATCCAGTGGTCCAGTCTACCTCTACAACTACTGCAGTGTCATGTGAGACTAGACTTCATTTTAATCAAATGGAAATGTCACGATTGCTGGCTGTTTAATTGCAGCAGCAGTTCTGACGTCTCACGCACGGATTGAATCTGTCACACAAGACTAATTAAATGTCGCAAATGTACCTGCTTTAGAGTGTGGAGACATAAAAACTTTGTTATACAGAGTATCAACTGCCATATATGAGACTAATCCTCTCACTACTTCAAATAGTGTAACAAAAGAATTCGGGAATGCTGCCCTGAATTTAAAAATTGCTAAATGGTGAGGACTGTTCGGCAAATTATATGAACAGGAGGCAACAGATAAATCTGATGGTCTACAGCATCTTTTATACTGAAGATGAAAACCAAGTAATCCTTGAAGCTCCCATATGAGATCAATGTTAAAAAATACTTAAATCACAATATAGATGATCCATTCCCTTTTCTGTGGTGATCTATGTACAAGCAAATATGTCTAAATTGAAATTAAGTTAGCTGTTATGTTATTTCACATGCTAACGCATTAGTATAAATAATATTATCAAAGTTATGGCTGAATATATGTAGTGTGAGAGTAACTCCTGGCATAGGAGAAAATAGTGTTAAGCCATTGAGATGTGCCAAATACATTCTACAAGGAAATAAATAATTTTTCTTGTGCAGGGACTGTTCCCATCAGAGATAATTACAGAAGCAGATCAAATTCTAAAAGAGGATGTTGCACAGTCACATTACAGTCCATGCAAAACATTACTTGCCTTGTCCTAAAGTTCACAGGATGAGGCTGCCCATCATACAATGCCAGATAATCATACTCTTCCTCCAAAGCAAATGACTGGAACACAATCTGTATTCTGTTGTGTTCTTCTGCTACAATGATCCATGTACAGTTTGCACCATTTGGATACCCATATGGGAAGCCAGGACTTTCTATCGTGCCATTTAGTCCTTGTAATGTCCCTCCACAAGTATAAATAAATCCTGTAATGAAAAGGAGGTGGAAAAGAATTTAAATCAACAATATTGCTGACTAAAAGTTCATTCTAAACACAAATTATTTCATCTTAAAATGTAACAACCTGTGACAGCTTAACCCCTAAAAAACCTATTAAACATAAACTATTAAAAATTATTGTTTAATATACTCAAGGCTATACACAAGATACCCTTCATAGTTACATCTTGAATATCATTGGATGGCTCATTTTTCTTAAAATCACTGATTCCCGATGTACAACCTAAATATGAATGTCACATCTTGATAGAATATATTGGGATAGATCTTATGAATTAAAATTCGCAGCACAGAGCTTTGCATGACAGGAGCGCATATCATGAATTTGAGCATGGGAGTTAATGTACCCTGCATATTTTTCCATTCATTAAATCGCAAACCTATTATTTTTGTCAGAGCGTGATGGAACTGTTGTGCATTTCTAGCATTTTCTGTTTTTATTTCAGCAATACCGTTATTTTGATACAGAATGGCTTAAGTCCTTTCTTATTCCTTCATGTTCTTACAGACTGCCATGTTAAAATGGCATACAGGGGAAAACATACCTACAATTTCATCTTGGGGAGCTCAATTGAGGTCAATAAACCACAGAAGGTTTGCATCTGAGCTGATCTACTTTAGTTTTGTTTCTCACTCCAACTTTTTTAAAAGCCTAATGAGGTCCTCTTTTGCCTCGGATTTCTCCTGCGAGACTATTTCTGTTGCAATGCCACTATTAGCTACCACAATAGCAACCTGTCGAGACTCCCCATTTGACACTTTTTCTTTCAGTGGGAATGTAACTGTCCTCAGCTTATCACCTTCTCACAACACAGGTAGGGTTACAAACACAGCAGTGCAGGTATCACCCCTGTACCCAATACATCCTGGCAATACAGGCTGTGCTCTAGCATGCTGCATCACTGCTCAGTCTGTTCTCATCATTAATTTCTATATTTGTGCCTGATGCGGAATATATAAGAGGCACAAGGGTAAATTTTGCAAAGCGAGGGTCTCGCTTGACAGAAAAACAATTGGAGAATTGGGCATGGAGGTCAGCACAATTCATAGAGCTCCAGGTTTTTTGGTTATTAAAATTAATGACTGGAAAGTGGAGCGTCACAAATCAAGCACACTGACCTTCGTACTCCCATCATAAGCACAGCCTCACAAAATGTTCCTTTTCAGTAAGAGCCAAGATAACATAATTGTTTAAAACACTCAAGACTTTGAAGAACAAATGTGCATTTGTTCTCAGTCCAACGACTTCCCATGTACAATAATTTGAATACATGCTAGACTTAATCCCTCTAAATTCATCATAAATACAACTGGAGGTGGAAGTCTTCAGTTTTTTGGCAATTCTGCCTGGGTAGAAAGGAAATAGGACAATCCTTTGCTAATGAATGTTCAGCCAAAGAATGCAGTGGTTCGGAAAAGTTAGATAAATGTTGAGGAAACGTGACCTTAAAGTTCAATTCTATTAATTCTGAAACCATGACTGTTCAGATATCAAATGTAATCTTCTCTCTAAATGAACTTGACAAGTAATCACACAGTAGTCTGGGTCACACTAGTAATCATCTTACATTTATCCTCGTCAGCTATAGAAGGTGCAGACAAGTAAATATTTTTACATTCAGGAAGTTACTCTAACAACGTTTCTGTGTTTTTTAATGCTTTTACCCTCAGTAACCCTCAGATACATAAAGCAATCAAACTAATGGTGCTTCATCAGCTTTCCTTCCCGCTGAGTAGAGAATACATCAATTTATACCACAAATATGATCCAATAATAGATCTTTTTGGATCACTGGGCTGGATTTTGATACTGGGGCGGGTTGGGGTCGTGTCATCCACATTTTGTGTTATCCACCCGACTGCATTTGGATGTGGGAGATTGATGCAATTTTCACTTAATTGGGCAATTGAGTTCCAGCATGTGGGAACCCATGAACTAATTAGTGGTTTCAGTCTGAAAGTCGCCTCTGATGATGTCATCATTGCTGCTGCATTGCAGGTCAGGTCAGAGATTGCTTGGCTTTTGCTGTGAGAGGACCTGGATGCAAAATGAGCAGCAGCAGCTCTAAGGGAAGAGAGAGAGAGAGAGAGAGAAAGAGAGAGAGAGAGAGAGAGAATTTTTTTTGCATCCAGGTCCTCTCACAGCAAAGGCCAGGCAGTCTCTGAAGACATTCAATGCAGCAGCATCAGAGGCGACTTTCAGACCTAATACTACTACTACCTTCATCTCCATTGTAATAGTGGACCTGCAGCTGATAGTCAGCTATCCACTTGTGCTCCCGCCAGGTTTCACTGGTGTGTTTCACATCAGGTGTGCTTCACGTGGGAAAAGGGTTAAACTAGCTAAAACGTTTCAAAATGGCATTACAGAGCCAATTTAGGGCTTGTTAAGGGCTTTAATGGCCTCTCCCGCCGCTTGGAGGCGGGACGGAGACGGGACCACCGCACACGATTTCATCAAAATTGCGTGGAGGCGGAATGGAGGCGGGATCGGGTCCGCCCGCCACTTTTCACAATTTTAACCCCCCACACGCCTCCAAACCCACCTCCACGGGTCTATGAAAATCCAGCCCACTAACTCCACCTGCGGTAGCACCAACCTCAACTCCTATAGAAACCAACTCCCATAAGGATTCCAGTGTCCTCTGATGATTGCCAAAGTCTTTTTACTATCTCCCCCCTCCTTCCCTCTATGTCCCTCTTATAACCACACTTGAACTTTGCTTTTTCTTTTTCACCTAACAGATTTTTTGTTCCTCAGCACTACTTCCAGTTTTCTCTCCTGCTTTTCCTTCCCCTTTCCTTAAACACTGCTCAAGGTATTAGGAGGGCTGTTTCTACTGAAAGGTATTGTGGCAAATATGGCTCAAGGAAACACCCATTTAATCATTGGAGTCCTGAATCGATTAATATGCTTCGGAATGCTGCCCTATCAGCAGGTGAAAATCCAGAGCAGTACTAGCTTCCAACACTGTGCATCTATGTCTGGAAGGCACTACACAAGGCTATCAACAAGCCACTGGAAGTGCAATGTTAGATCTGCCTGTCTCCTTTTACATTACAGCTGTAGCAGCCTCTTTGGGGTAGATATTCATCTCGTGCAGTGGCACAAAGTGGGTGGTATTGGATCGGCCACCCGTTATACGCAACGCCTGATATTTAATTCCATTAACTGCAATGGAACTGAATATCAGGTGCTGCGAATAAGAACATAAGAAAGAGGAGCAGGAATAGGCCATTTGGCCCCTCGAGCCTGCTTCTGCTAACGGGCGGCCGCCTCCCGAGACGAATTTCTATCCCTTTATCTTTTGTTCTCTCGAAAATCATGAATATAAAAGTTCAACCTAAAGATTCACAACTTGTCATAGCATCTGATGCACCCAAAGCCATACTACATTCATCTCCACACTGCTGGGCTCTTCTAACTACAGTCTTATACCTGCCTCTTCAAAAACTCCCTGCCAGGGAGATGCAGTCCTGTATTGTTTGACACTATACACCAATTGGGATTCTCTGTGAAGTGCAGCTTGGAATGGCCATCTACTAGTGCATATGGGGATTTGGGAAATCTGGTTTATAACTTAAATTTTAAGAAATATGGTCACTGGACCCAATGTAGCATGCCAATTTCTTGACCCATTGGTGAACAGCCAAGTGACTGATTTGGCCTGCAACACTGGTAGTGGCTTGGAAGAAAATAATGACATATAAGTAGCAATGACCTTCACACCCATAGGAAGAGTAATTCCTGTGGTCGAGGTTGTCTGCAGGTTGGCCTCAAGGAGATGGTGTAGCTATTTGACAGCTTCCCTTGTGAAGAGACGTACCAGAGAGATCCCCTTTCATCTGCACAAAAAGAGCTGTTTAGCTCAGCACCTTTAGTCAGGACATGTGTGTAACTAATGCTCAAAGTGCAGTCACACCTTGTTTTCATGTGAAGTGATTGTCCTTTGCCAAATCTTGAAGTTCATTGAAACCCCCAAACGGAATTCCTACTCTGACCACTTTGCTTGCTGTAAGCGAAATTACAACTACAGCAAGACTATTGTAGGAAAATAAGAGAATAAAACTTTTGAAATGAAAGAAGTAAGGCATATAGAACAATATGAAGCGAGAAACCTTTCCCATGAAAATTCCAACACACCTTTAAGAAGTCAATTCTTCCAGGCGGGCCAAACAGCCCTGCATCCATTTTATACGGGTGAGCTGCACAATGGAAGAGGAGGAGGAGGAGGAGGAGGAGGCATTCCAAAATACATGAGGCTAGAGTTTCCGACACTAACAGGACGGGATAGCGACAGAAACTGCAGGAGAATGAAACAGTGAAACCTACTGCCACCTCCATGCCCGAACCTGGATTTCCCACTGATCATCCCTTCCACACCCACTGAATGAAAATGCTGATGGTGTGGTGGGGGGTGGGGGGGGTGGTGTGAAGGCCTCCTTTCTCTCAATTTTTCCCCGTACACCTACCCTTTTAGGCCTCTGTCTCAGCCAAGGCCTAAAAAATGTTTCATTTTGTCTTCAGAGCTCTTTTGCTCCTTGTGAAACTTAGTGCTTCAAATGGAGCATTGCAAAATATACCCTCGTAAGTTAGCCATCTGAGAATTCTTTTATTTTCTTCCTCTGATTCAACTATTGCTTTCACTCCGCTAACCCTTCTCTCTGTGCCAGTGAAATAAATGGCAGTATTCTAGCTGGCACAGAAAGCATCGTAACTCACTCTTATCCTTCTGTCAGGTCTGGTATTATATCTTGGTTCAATCATGCCTGTTAGTCTTCTGTGTCTTATAAGAAAGCTGTCTGTTGCTCCTGGCATCTTGATCAATTCAAACATTTTGATCAACATCAAATTGATTCACTCGCTCGACATCTGGTATTAATGGCACCCTTTTATCATTCTCAAGATATGTAACTCTGAACTTACTGCTGTCTTATACCACCTTTTCAATCAACCTTGACTTCTCCTAGGAAATTTGTTCCTGTTCACCCAAACCTAAGAAAAGTGATCCTTCTCACCCTTCTAACTCCCACATTTTTTGCCCTTACATCAATAACTCTTTAAATTCCTGCAAGTTGCTGCTAATTCTCAAATTATTTATCACTTCTGCAAAATGTTCTACTGGAGATCTTGTTTCCTGCATTACACACCTCTGGAATGTTGCTCTTCAACACTTTGGTTAATCATCTGTCATTGCCTTGGACATCTCCAAACCCTCCAAGCAAGTTACCATTATTTAAAGCTATGTTCATAACTATCTACTTTCTTTTTGCATCACTGCATCAATGCTACAGCTGATAGTTTGTCTTCTCGGTCTTTTTGTAATTGTGCAGGGGTTCCCCAAGGTTGTCTCATCTGTTTCTAATTCTTGACCTCCCCCCACTAACCATTCAATCCAATTATCCTTTTGCTGATGATTTCACTCTGCATTCATGAAATTCCTTTAGATTGCATGCCCTCTATACTCACTGCCTCCAGATCTCAATACAATGACTAAATCATTGACTTTGATCTCCTTCAAGCCCTTCAATGGCACAATTGAAACTGCATTTCCTTCAAATCTTTGAAGATGTGATTCGTTGTATATCCAAGTCTAACTACAGTCCCCACCTCCACCTTTAGCTCTTCTTCCTCTAGTGAAATTCTTAGCCTGTCTCTTTTGACCTCCAATGAAACTCTATTTTCTTCATTCCTGAAACTGGATCCAAGGTCAGTTCCATCTTGTGTACCAAATGTTGCTTTTCCTTTCAATATCTTCATTCTCCACAAAGCTCAAGTTTATCCAAGATTTGAATATTAGTCTCATAATTGGGGACACTCTCCTACCCCTTTTGCAAAAACTGTAAGAAGCAGCTCACCATCTGATACTCAGTTCATCTCTCTGCTCTATCCTCTGACCTCACTCGTGCTCTCTCTCCATTGTAACCTTTCTAGCCATCCTCCCACAATCTTCAAACGTTTAAAACCCAAGTTTGGCATTGCCTACTCACTACTTCCTGATTTATCTCATCCTTTTCCTACTACGGTGGCATTCTAAACTATGGCTCTCGGTCCTTCTTGGTTTCTCCATTAAGGAAAAAAGTGATGTCGTTTTCAGGAAAAATGTTTGTATTGCAAGATGATTTTACAATTGAGAAGACACCAGCGAGGCTATCACAACTGTTCCACAATCCATACATTGTTTGATTCCCATTTAAACTGAACCTTTAGCGTGTCAGCACATCCAAAGAAACAGAAAATCCTTGTAACAGCCATTTAAGTCATCAGTTCAGACACCGAAAGAAAGTTTATTGTTGCAGTAAAGCTATGCAGAACTCAGGAACAGCTTTATTGACCACATACAACACTTACAATCAATTTGAAATAACAATTAAAAATTAAAATGCTTTACATCTGCTCACCGCAATCCATGGTTAAAATTAAAATGTTTTCCCTTGATTCTTAAGTCTAAATGTTCATTTTGGAGGCAAAGAAACATTAAAAATGACTGATTTCTGATTGGCAGTCAGTAATTCCAATGATTGCTTTTGCTACCAATTGTTGATTAATATAATTAATGCTGACATGTGACCTTTTGTTGAGATCTTTACAGGTCTTGAAATACTTGCAGCCCCATTGTGACCAGACAAAACAACTTGTCTGTAGTACGGTGAGGATTGAAATGACATCTGCCTTATGTTTTTACTTTCCAGTGTGTGGTACAAATAGAAGACAGGATAAGAAGATGTGGGATACAATCTTTATCGCACTTGTGGCACTTGCCGTAGAATTTGTGTCACTTTGTCACTCAAAATGATCATGTCAGTTCACTTGCAAGATATCCGAGGTATCCTACCACTCCTGGCTATGTGGCATCCATATCTCAAATAGTATTTCAAATTCCAATGTAATAGACATCAAGAACAGCTTTTAAGAATTGATTTGTTCTCCATGGGTATTCTCAAATGTGCAACTGGAATCTGTGAGGCAACACGGTGGCATAGTGGTTAGCACTGTTGCCTCACAGCGCCAGGGACCCGGGTTCGAATCCGGCCTTGGGTGACTGTCTGTGTGGAGTTTGCACATTCTCCCCGTGTCTGCGTGGGTTTCCTCCGGGTGCTCCGGTTTCCTCCCACAGTCCAAAGATGTGCGGGTTAGGTTGATTTGGCTATGATAAATTGACCCTTAGTGTTAGGGGGATTAAATACGTGGGATTACGGGGATAGGGTGGGATATGTGTCGGTGCAGGCTCGATGGGCCGAAATGGCCTCTATCTGCATTGTGGGATTCTGTGATTCTGTGAATCATTGTCCTTTGTCAACAAGAACCAAAGCATTTTCAAACTCACACGGTTAAGTAAACTCCATCATAGTACGCAAGAAGTTTTAGACGATACTGGATCTTTATTTCAGTTCATTCATTAGAAGCTGTTCTTGTTGCTTAGGGAGAAATTTTCGATATAAATGTAGGAGGAGATTTTCCTTGAGTCTGTGCACAGGTGCACTGGATGACGTGGGCACAGGAAATATTGTAAAATCAAGCAGTTGTGTGCACCTTGCTTGAATAGATGTGCAATAGTTTGAAGGTATTTTGAAAATTATACAATGGAAAATCTACATTTGATGTGAACTCTTATTAAAGAAGCTTTATTCTACTGTATGCTTATAAGTAAATATTATTTTTAAATACTATTTCCCTAATATTACGTATAACCTACTGAAGAGGTGAATCCCTACTATAAGGTTAAGTTTTGAATAAAAATTAAACTCAAATATCTGATCTCAGCCAGAGCAGCTGTAGGCTCCTGCAATTTGTCTTCAGTGCAGTTTGGTTAAGGAAAGAAAAATAATTGACCAGGGCTCCATCTCCTAATCACTAAACGGCAATCCTGTTCAAAGTACTTGTGGAAAGGATCAGCCAGGATACCTTTAATGGTCAAAAAGCCTGCTGATACTCAACATCTAGCCTTGCCTATGAATAATGGCCACTTGGATGAGGTACCAGAGGTGCCCGTTACCCACTGAATTGTATCCCAGCACAGCCTCATGACACACATTAAAGAGTTAATGGAGAAAGAAAGGAGGAAGAAGGGAAAAATTAGTGGAAAAAGGAGGACAAAATAGAATTGACTGAACCTGTACGTCTCAGTTAATAGTTTTTATATTTTATGTTTTCATGCACAGGACAGTTTCCTGTATAGTTTCTCCTTATGTGGCTCGGCATCAATTTTTTTGTCTTCTAATACTCCTGTGAAGTGCCTTGGGAAATTTTACTATGTTAAAGGTGCTATATAAATACAAGTTGTTGTTGTTGTATAGAGATTTTTAAAATTGTATAATAAAGTCCATTATGCCATTGTGTACAAGGTGTAAAATTCTTCTCAAGTTATTATATGAACAGCTCAATCTGTGGCTATGATATTCAGTTGGCTCAGTTGCTTTTATGCGTTGGCAAATGTTATTGTTTAACTGCACAGAGCTTTGACCCACCATGACAGCAAAAAGGATTGCCTGTTAAACAATAGCACAGATATAATAATCATTTTGTGATCAAATCATCATGATCTGTAAATACTGATTGCTCATATAATAGACTGTGACCTACTTCCATTAATGGAATTCAGGCTCTTTGTTCAGTTTTCCTACAAGCGAATCTTGCTGATTTTTGAAATAAAAACAAAATAAAATCAGCATTACAAAATTGTTGTAATTTTTAGAAACAGTAGTTTTAGTCCGAATTACAAAGAAAATAGTAATATTTTTAGTTTTCCAACCTACTGCTATTTGCCACATCTGCGTATAAGATTGCTCACAAAATATTTAAATTCTCAAAGGGTTAGTCATCAATAAAATGTAGTTGACTGTTTTCTAAAGTCGAGCATTTCGAGGTCTATGTGGATCCATGAGTAATGCCTGAAAATAAGACTAATTACAAAGTAAAAAGGGTCAATTACGTCAAATATCCTTTAGCAGACAGGATAGAGCTCCTATCAGTCCTGAAACTATTACTCTTTGCTTAATGGAAAAATGAATTAACTGATCGACTTTAATAAATTATATAACTTGCAACAGGCAATTCCACTGGGAGATTTCACATGGCATTGCTCACAGAGAGTCTGAGGTCTTATTAGAATGCCAGTGTTATGCCAAGTAGTATTACTTGCAATCTGGGAAGGTGACCTAGGATCTGGTAGTACTGTGACAGGGTCTCAGGGCCTGAGAGCACTGGGAAGGGGGTCTCTGTGTTTTCAGGTACACTCAAAAGGGATATTCTGGGAAAGCTAGGGCAAGTCCTGGAATCTGTAATCATGGGTACGGGGGTGTAAGGATCTGGGAGCATTGGCGAGAGAGGCCTCAGAGTCTGGGAGCACTGGAGCATTCTAGGATCAGGGAGCATTTGGAATTTTGTGCTCATTGAGAGGATCCCAAATTCTCAGAGGGTTGGGGGAATAGAACTTGGGAAAATAAAATGGACAACAATATTGGCAAACAATGATGTAGAACAACCATGGGAAACATTTAAAACGGGGTTCAACAGAGTCCAAGAAAAATATATTCTGCTAAAAAACAAGAATAAGCTAAACACTAATGAGACACCAAAGGATGAATAAAGACATAAGGGAAACATTGAGGGTAAGAAAGAGGCATACACTAAATAAATGGACAGCAGGGGAGCATGACAAGGGAGAATACGATGAGATTAGGAGAGAAGTAAAAAAAACAATTAGGATAGCAAAGAGAACTATGAAATTAAATTATCAAGGAACATAAAACAAAATAGTAAAATATTCTACAGGCACATAAATAAAAAAGGAAAGTCAGGGATGGGAATAGGGCCACTAAGGGATGGTCAGGATAAAATCACAGGCAGCGATAGCGAAATGACAGAAATATTAAATAATTACTTTGCTTCAGTATTTACCAGGAAACAGATCAGGTGGACATGACATCGGAAGATGAGATTAGAAATTATATAATCACATTTAAAATAAAAAGGGGAAAAATATTAAATAAATTAATCAAACTCAAAGACGATAAAACCGCTGGTCCGGATGGATTACATCCGCACATTTTAAAAGAATCTAGGGAAGAGGTTGCAGAGGCACTATTACACATTTTTAATAATTCATTAGATAAAGGTGTATTGCCAGAGGACTGGTGGATAGCTAACGTAATACATATATTTAAGAAGGGAGATAGAACATGCCCAGGGAACTATGGACCAGTCAGCTTAACGTCGGTGGTAGGAAAAATTGTGGAATACCTCCTAAAAGAAAAAAATAGAAGAACATCTAGAAACCAAAAATATAATAATGAATAGTCAGCATGGATTTCAAAAGGGAAAGTCTTGCTTGACCAACCACATTGAATTCTTTGAAGAGGTAACAAAGAGAGTAGACCAGAGAATGCAGTAGATGTAATTTATTTAGATTTCCAAAGGCCTTCGATAAGGTACCACATAATAGACTAATGAGTAAGGTCAGAGAATCCAGAGTCAGGTGACAAGTAGCAGAATGGATAGCAAGCTGGCTTCAAGACAGAAAGCAGAGAGTAGGGGTAAAGAGTAGCTATTCAGAGTGGCGGAAGGTAGAAAATGGGGTCCCACAAGGATCATTGCTGGGACCACTGTTGTTCACAATTTATATTAATGATTTAGACTTTGGAATCGAAAACACAATCTCTAAATTTGTGGATGACACCAAATTGGGGGATTGTCAATCGTGAGGAGGACCACAACAAGAAAACATTAGAGACTGGTGAGAATGTGGAACTCGCTACCACAGGGAGTGGTTGAAGCGAATAGTATAGATGCATTTAAGGGGAGGCTAGATAAGCATATGAGGGAGAAGGGAATAGAGGATTATGCTGATAGAGTTAGATGAGGAAAGACAGGAGGAGGCTCAAGTGGAGCATAAACGCCGGCATGGACTGGTTAGGCCAAATGGCCTGTTTCTGTGCTGTATATCCTGTGTAATATCTAGGAGTGGGATACTGGAGTTCAGCAGGCCTGGTGAGGTGGTTTCTGAACATTGAGGATTAGAGTCTGGCAGTATGAGGGTTTACTGGGATTTAGCATTATTGAGGGATACAGGGTCTAGTAGACTTGTGGGGTGGTGGGCAAGGATGATCGGACCCAAACTATCTTCCTAACTTTTGAACCATCTGATTCCAACCACCCCCCACCCCCACATCATGGGCTAATTTTGCCGGCGCTCAGAGTGCGGGTTTGGAGGCGGGTCCGCTGTGAAAATCGAAATGATTGACAGCGGGATGGGAACCCGCTCCGAACCCGCCTCCATGTAAGTTTCCAAAGTGTCAGGTCTGCGATTTCAGAACAGACCCGACACCAAGCAGCGGGGTGGGCAGTTAAGATAGTTAAATGCTTGTTAACTATTATTTTGCCAGCCTATTTCTATTTTACAACTTTTTTTACGAGGTTCCCATCACTCGGGGATCACATCAGGTAATGTGTCGGGTTCTCTGTCTCCCCAATGCTGTGAATAGGTGACAGCTGCAAAAGTGGTATGAGAGCTACCATTTCATGGCTGGTCACTTTCCAATGTCAGAAGCTTGAGCTTTCAGGACTTGGAAGACACTTTTGAGCTGTATGCATGTTTGGAGTAAACTCTCTATCCACTGTCACCTCCGTGGAGCAAGCTCTCTCACCATTGACAGATCGCTTCTGTCATCTCAACTTCAGCTGCCATCTATTCCAGCAGCATTGGTGCCCTTGAAAAAATCTCACCTTGGTCCTCTGAATCCCTCCAGGATCAGCCCCAACACCAACATCACCAACAACAAAACCAACAACAACACCAACAACACCACCAACAACAGCATCAACAACAACACCAACCTTCTCTGCCATCACCTGATGCTGCACAGGACACAGGGCATCAACACCCGACAACATTGTTGCCCGGGAGGCCAGCGATGGCATCACCATGGCCAGATTTACTTCACTTGATGCTGTATACCCTGGCTGCCACATGATGTGCCAGGTTAACACTATCCCACACCAGCACCATAAAACATCCCTATAATGTCCAAGCCATTCCTTTCACACTCATCACAATTAGGCAGGGGGGGGGGGCGGTGAGTTATGTCTCAACATTTACTGGAACTCACTAAGACACTTCCAAAGGTGAGCACAGATCTGCCCAATAAGGTAAAGTCTTGAAACTATAGATATCAATGTTTGACAACACATTACAAGAAACTTCACATGAACATTGGCTAAACCACTCAAGTGCCTACCCTTGTGTGCTGTTAGTTGGTATGCTTGCAGTAGGATGAGGGTGAGTGTGAGGGGTGGCTAGTGAGATGGGGATGTGATAATGTAGATAGAGAGGGATGGGTGGAGGTGCAAGGTAAGTTGGTGTGAGTAAAGATGTGCAGGAGTAGGGTAGGGAAGGCAGAGAGTTGTGGATGTGATGAGTGGCACAGCAGGATGAGGTTGAGTGTGGCTTTGCAGTAACATTTCATAATCTGCTCAGATCATTGAAAGACTTGCGCCACTGCAGCCTGGTCCTCCTGACGACATCTCTGCTTGTGCCCTCCTGTGCAAAGTGCAACCAGGCTGCATTGGTGTCTTGAGTGTTTGTAGCACCTCAATGCTGTCGAACACTGACAGCAGAACTGTCAAAATGAATGTGGACATGTCCCCTTTAAGGAAACTGGCTAATGACACGTCATCAAATGATGTCATCAGACCCGCTTCCTTTTAATTGTCCGGGAAATGCGCAGGACAGGCTTAACAAGCCCAATCACTTGTAAAAATGTAAAATCACTTGGAGAGAGCGGTCTGGAGCCGAGAGCGGGACTGGGACCCGCCACCCACCTCTCCCGCCGCGATCCCGCCTCCGCTGGCGAAATCACGGCCCATGTGTTCCTGCCTGACAGACTCCTCCCTTACCCAACTGCTGCTGCTTTTGTGTCTTCAGATACTAACCCACCTGAACCACTGCTCTCCACATTGTCAGCTGGTTCCTATCTAGTAAAACATTTAATTCTAAAGTTTCATAAAATTAATGGATGGAAAATCATAGGCCACAGGAGCACAATTTTGCAATACATGCTCCAGACATGTGCCAGAACCACAGAAGTGGAAAATCTACCCTTTCGTGCACCAACTGATAAAGTTTTTAATGAACTTCCGGCAAAATTCGGGTGCTTTGCACTTCCCGTTAGTGCCCCGGCTGTAAACGTGGGTCGCGCCCCCTGACGTACCGCCGGATGCTATGTCCGACAGGGTCAGAGGGGCGTACTTGCGGCCGGGTGGCGATATTTAAAGGGGAGCTGCCGGGTGGCCTTTTTTTTTGTGGGCCGCCTGCCAGCACCTGGCCCCTTTGACACGATCCGTCAGCCCAGCGCTCCTCTTGAGTTCCAGGCTCTTTTGCCGGCTCCCCGCTCCCTGGTGGCCCAGCAGGGCCCCGGTTTGTGCTGCGCAAGGCCCCTCCCCTTTAATAATGGCAGTTAAGGGATACAAAGCTCTTCTATTTTGTTAGACTGCATTGGAGCTGCTTGAGCAAGAAGTGCAGCAAAAAAAGGGTCGCTCTCTTTGGAACCCCAGGTCAACCTCCCCATAGGAGTTCCAGCCAGTCTGTTTGGCATGAGGTGGCAGGCTAAGTCAATACTGTGCTGCAAATCTAAAGGACATGGGAACAAATGACAAATGTCTGCCAAGGTGTATTACACTATATCAAACTAGAAAATCTGCCTTCATATGCATTGTAAGCATTTTTTATTGCTGATTTTTTCTCCTCTTCTGAAAGCAGTGACTCATGCTGGAGTATAATTCTGGCATTCCTCTTACACCTTGCCCTGAGTGACCATTCTTCATGTGTGAGCCTAAATAGTGAGCAAATTATGCATGTTACAACGAGCTTCCTTTCAGCTTGGTAAAATATGACTGAAGCAGCATCCTAAACTCTCAGAAAACAGCTCTTTCCAAACTTCCTGTCCTTGTCGATACTGCAGCAACTTTAATACCACTACTTCAAACTGGGATGGTTATTTTATTCTCATTCGAAAATGTGAGCTCACAACGCAACCATACAACACAACCGAGTTGATTCACTTCTGATTGTGAACCAAATGAATCCATATATTCATTTACCCACACACAAGTTGGAATATTTGCCTCTCATTCCTGATGTACACTTCAAACTTCCAATATTGCATTTCTGCTTCCATGATTCACCAGTGTATAACAAGCGGCGTACTCGAAAGGGAGGAGGGACCTATCAGTCAGTTTGCATAGGCTATGTTCAATATTCTGGGGCTCACGAATGAAGCTGCGTGAAGCTGCAGATCTTATCAAAGTTCATAACTAGTACCATTCTTTTCCTGTTATTCTTCTTTCATTCCTTTATTTTCAGCTTTCAGCATGTCCTCACGACATACATTATCAGCTACATATGCTCCATTTTAGGAATGTCTTGTGACCCCAAGGAACATTTGAAGTCCCAATTGCGCTCAAAAAGCTAGCACCTCACAGAACTAAGCTTCAGTCGCTTCTTCTGTACCGAGCACCACAATAGGGGATTGAATTTCCGCGGGGTTTTCCTGATCGCCCACTATAACTTTGGGGGTAGATCCGCGGAATCTCCACAGAAATAGCATAAACTGAGAGTTCTGCAGATCTTCTACCGAAGTTATGGCAGACAATTGAGTGAACTCCCAGGTATGTACACCCCAGGGGATTTAGATAATCAGTTTAAGGAGGATCACCAAATGAGGTGCAGAGCATGAATGAGCGGGAGCAGGTGGTGGTGATGGTGGCAGCAGAGGAAGACCAGGAACCCGATACTCAAAGGGCCAACTCACATCCTTCCTCAGCTGCAGTGCCCAGGGATTCAGGCCTCACAGGGCTTGTATTTATAAGGAGAATGCTATCTGAGTAGTTCTTGCTGTCATTGGAGAATATGTTAAAAACACCACATGATCTGGTGGCAACTATGTAGGAGTCCACTATCCACTTATTTACAGTTGTACAG
The DNA here is from genome assembly GCA_030390025.1 of Squalus acanthias. Taxonomy (NCBI): domain Eukaryota; kingdom Metazoa; phylum Chordata; class Chondrichthyes; order Squaliformes; family Squalidae; genus Squalus; species Squalus acanthias. Next base: position 102,186,294 of record CM059432.1, read on the forward strand.
TTCAACATAGAGTGCATTACAACTTCAAGGCCACTTGCAACAGACTCCTGAGTGAAAAAGTTCCCTCCACCTTAAAGGCGCATTCGCCAACCCTTATTTTCTCGAACGACCATTTCATTTCCAACCTTCACTTTCTCCACATGTCATTGCAAACTAAGTACACACTCTACTCTTCCCATTACTGCTTGCTCAAGTCTTGCCAATCTGCTTTCTATTCCACCCATACTGAGACTGTTTTGGTAACAATTATCAATGACATTCTGGATGATGAGATTGTGGGAGGCTGTTCCCCATGATACTTCTGCTACCTTTGACACAGTTAACACTCTATCATGCCTGGTAGTGCATGACATGCATTTCTGGGTAGCAGATGACAGAAACCTCTGCTTAAAACAATCAAAAGATTCATTTTAATAACTAAATGATGCAGGAGCACTGTGTCTTTCCTCCCAGAACACCATGTTTATAAAGAATTGCATAGAATTTATAGCATAGAAACAGGCCATTCTGCCCAACTCGTCTATGTCAGTGTTTATGCTCCACATGACTATCCTCCCGCCTTACTTTATTTAACCCTATCTGCATATCCTTATATTCCTTTCTCCTTCATGTACTTATCTAGCTTCACCTTAAAGGCATCTATGCTATTCGCCCCAACTACTCCTTTTGGCAGCAAGTTCTACATTCTAACCACTCTCTGGGTAAAGAAGTTTCTCCTGAATTCCTTATTGGCTTTATTAATGACTACCTTATATTTATGGCCCCTAGTTTTGGACACCTCTGCAAGTGAAAACATCTTCTCTACGTCTACCCTATCAAACCGTTTCATAATTTTAAAGACTTCTATCAGCTCACCCCTCAATCTTTTCTTTTCTTAAGAAAAGAGCCCCAGCCTGTTCATTCTTTCCTGATAGTTCTATCCTCTCAATTCTGGTATCATCCATGCAAATCTTTTTTGCACCTTCTCCAGTGCCTCTATATCTTTTTTGTAATATGGAGACCAGAACTGTGCACAGTACTCCAAGTGTGGTCTAACCAAGCATCTATACAAGCTTCACAATAGTTCCCTGCTTTATAATTCTATTTTAGAAATGAACCCTAGTGCTTCGTTTGCATTTTTTATGGGCTTACTAACTTGGTTGCTACTTCTAATGATTTGTGGATGTGTAACCCATGATCCCTTTGCTCCTCTACCCCATTTCGGGGGGAAAATTGGCTTGTGCCCCCTTTGGGGCGCTAGCTTCGCTGGGGCGCTACTCCCAAAAAAGTTAGCGCCCCCGTGCCCAAAATTGAATGGTCGTGCCCCAAGCAGGAGCAGGGGCGCTACTGGAAGTGCTCCCCCTCCTCTTGGGGCGCTCTCATTGAATATCGTGGCGCTACATGCAGCAGCGCCATGTGCGTCGGCATGTAGTGCCACGGTACTGCAGGCCTCCCTCCCCTGATTAAAGGGGAGGAGCCTAGCACAGTGCACACCAGGGCCCAGCTGGACCACCGGGGAGCGGGGTGCCAGCAAAAGAGCCCGGCACTTTAAAGGAGTGCCGGGCTGAGCGATCGCGTCGGCACCCCGCAGGAGGAGGCGAGAGGGGGCAGATTCTGGCAGGTGGCCCAAAAGAAAAGGCTGCCCGGCACCTGCCGTTTAATTTGCGCCGCCCCGGCCGCAAAAACGCCACCCTGACCCTGTCAGACATTGTGTCTGGTGGTAGGTCAGGGGGCATGAGCCAAGCTTGTGGCCGGGGCACTGCGCACGGCGATGATGTCATTGCTGGAGGCGCAGCGCCACGGGGCGCTATCGGCTACCGCCGCCGCTAACCTCCCGCTGAATTTTGCAGGAGGCATTAGCGGCGCCACGCCCAGGCGCTAGCTGCTTTGCACCCGGGAGGCACAAAGCAACCAAATTTTTCCCCCTTACTTTCCAAGGAATATGTGGCCTCCTTATTCCTCCTACCAAAATGCACCACCTCACACTTGTCTATATTCAAATTCATTTGCCATTTCCACCCCTATTCTGCAAGTTTATTAATGTCTCTTGAATTTTGACACAGTCTTCCTCAGTATTAACTATACCCCCAATTTGGCGTCATCCACAAATTTTGAAACTGTACTTCTGGTTCCCGAGTATATGTAAATAGTGAACAACAACGCCAATCCCTGTGGAACACCACTTCCCACCTTCCGCCAGTCTGAGTAACTACCTTTCACCCCTACTATCTGTTTTCTATTTTGTAGCTGGTTTGCTATCCATTCTGCTACTTGTCCCTGACTTCATATGCTCTGACCTTCATCATAAGTGTATTATGTAGTACCTTATTGAAGGTCTTTTGAAAATCCAAGTATATTACATCTCCTACATTACCCAAGTCTACCTTTTCCGTTACTTCTTCAAAAGAATTCAATCAGGTTAGTCAAGCATGACTTTCTCTTTTGAAATCCGTGTTGACTATTCTATATTATATTTTCAGTTTCTAGATATTTTTCTATTACATCTTTGAGTAAAGATTGCATTATCTTTCCTACCAACAAAATTGAGCTAACTGGTCTACAGTCCCCTGGACTTGTTCAATCTCCCTTTTTAAATATAGGAATAACATCAGCTGTCCTCCAGTCCTCTGGGGGAAGCACTCCTTCTCCTCCTGGCTCATAAGGAATGCTCTAAAATGCACTTACCTTCTGCAGCCGGTTGCTCCCATCTCCATTTTTGCTGCTGGTTTTCCCAAGCCCAGCCGACAATTGTGAAATTTAAATCAGGTTCCCAACTGCGCTGTGGGAACCTGATTTAAATATTATAATGAAGTGTCCCGCCTTTCCAAGATGGGGCACAGGCACGCCATGCAAGCCGCCACCATAAAAATGGTGGCAGGTGCGTACACAGTGGGTTGGGGTCACGATTCACATTTTTTAATTTTTAACATCTCGAACCTCTCCCGCATCTGGCGGGGCACGGCTAATATCGACCCCAGTTTGTTTGTGAAACAAAAATAAAGCTGCAACCAGATAAAAAAGCTACTGACTAGGTTATGAATAGGAGACATCATTACACCAACCACAATATATAAGTGACACCTGTTTACATTTGGAATCAAACCCAGAGCCATGTTGTTTTCTATTTATACAATGATAATTTTAGTAATATTGTGGTTTTAAAATGTTTAAAAAAATTGTAGCGAAGTATTTGCTTATTGGTGAGTCACAGAGGAGGAATATGACACTTTTCCTTGGTGATTATGTAAGTTTGGGCTATTGCAAATTATGGGTGGTTGGTTTGAAATATGGTTAGTGTAGGTTTATCTTTTAAAAAAAATAGTTTTATTACCTTTCATAGTTCTAAAAAATATATCGTTATTTTGGGTTCCTAGAATGTGGCGTATAAGACTAATCTAATAAATTGCTAATTTGGCTAACACCCAACAGGCAGAAATTGCCACCCACCTTTTGTATTTTTGAAGACCCAGGTAAGAGGGCAAACCATTGTATTTACCCACGATTATACTCGTTTTGATTTTAATATCCAATTTGCTAGCAGCAAAGCTTGTGATCCAGAGATTGCGAGTAAAACTGTGTCAACAAGACTGCTGCCAGACTCTCAAAACTGGATTTAAACAGCATAAATACTGGGAAAAACAGCAGGGATTTCTCTAGAACGTCCTGGCTAATATATCTCCTCAATTAATAGCACCAAAACACAGATCAACTGGTCATTCATCTCATCTGGTTTTGAGAAATGACAAGTGCAGAGAGGCTCTTGCACTTGCCGACATATGTTGCCATGTTTCAAAAAAATAATTGATTCTGTGAAGCATGTTCGATATGTAATGCACCATATAAATGCAAATGTTATAAATGAAACTTTGCATTTGAAATGTTGCATTGCTTGTCTATTTGTGATGACATTTTGCATTGTTTTATTTTGTAAGGGGTTCGGAGTTGGTGGGGTGATAGAATCCTTTATTTATGTGTATCTGCAGGAGAAAAATACAAAAACAAGAACTGCAGAGAAAGGGTCAATTTGAAGATTAGAAATCCTGGTAGGACTGTACCAGTAGCATCTTGGAAGGTCTGTACCATCAGCCAGGGCAGGAGGGGACCTCTGTAGAACAATGCCCAGGGGCTGTTAAGTAACACTAAGATTTATTGCAGTGATGCTTAAACAGATGCAATTTGTTTTTGATGGCCACCTTCTAGCTCATTGGAACAGATTTGTTATTCGATAATTGTAGATGTGTGTTATTTCCTCTCCCTTTCTCTCTCTAAGGTATTACAAATTTGTACCCCTAACCATGCAGGAAGGAATTGAAAGGCAGATCATATAATGAGATAGAGAGAGAGAGAGAGAAATCAAATGAGAGAACAAGAAAAAATGTAGAAACATGGTGCAAAGTGTCAATTAAAATCGAACAGATTCATAGTGGAAAGTTAAAGGCCTAAAAATTGGATATGGCCCAAAAACGGGCGGTGTCATGGGCCAGCACTATTTGGCTGTGGACGTTCAAAGTGGTGCAGGCAGCATGCAAAATTTGTGCTGCCTGCTCATTTATATGATTGTAGTGCTGGTCCCGGTGCTAAACGCGCCACTGGTTGGCTTGCCATTCAACAGGTAGGCCAATGTCGGGTGCAGTTTAATGGCCAGTAATGTTTGGCCTAGTCTCTCTCCACTAGTTAAAGGGGAGGTGCTTTGATGCAGCAGCACTTCATTGTCATTGGAATTGGAAGACATGGGTCAGCAGTAAAACAGGGAACGAGCCAGAAGGTTCTCTGATGCAGCTCTCGAAGCATTGGTAGTGGCAATGGAGGGAAAGTGGGGTGTCCTGTTCCCACAGGGTGGCAGGATGCCATCAAAGCACACTTCCAGAAGGCTGTGGCAAGAGATAGCTGGGTACGTCACAGCCAACAGTGTCGTAACGTGGACATGGATCCAGTGCCACAAGAAATTTAATGACCTCACACGGCAGGTCAAGGTGAGTGAAGGCTTCAGCATCTGCACAACAAGCCTCACACACTGCTCAATGCACCACACCCCCATCACTCACCTATCAACGATCGCTACCTATCACCACTTATACCTCATAATTATAGCTTCACTTCACCCTCACCACTGCTGTAACACTCACATCCGACACCTTGCACACACTGACAGTTATTCAACTATGACAGGCACATCACCCAAACACATTGCAATACACTTACTGAAACACTTCCCTTACTCGTGCAGGCCAAGGTGATTCACAACCGCCGCGAGTAGCGGCAGATGGGAGGAGGCCAAGCCGCTTTACAGGCCTTGAGCCAACTGGAGGAGACAGTGCTCGACATCCTTGGAGGGGAAGTCAACGAGGCCGTAGCAATGGGCGAAGTTGAAGCCCTTGGGGACAATAGCGATATGGTCATTCCTAATCCTTCGTCTTACATCCCACTTCACCTCATCCCACAATCTCTTCTCACTTAGCTGCTGATGGTGTATGCATGGATATCTTGCTTTCCCCCTCTCCCCTCACCATAACCCGACTCTTGTGCCTTTCTGTTTTGAGATGACCAAGAAATGCCACCAGCACAGCCTGTCCCCGAAGTCATGGAGGAGAATGGAGATGAAGAAGAAGGTTCACCGTCACTGCATCTGACACCAGCTCAGAAACTGGCACTGCGCAGAATTTAGAGGGTAGTATCGAGGCAGGATCTGCACGTGGTGAGGCACTGGGCACGAGTAGGCTGCAGCAAGGACAGGGGGAAAGAATAGCACGGGGGCCAGTTCCCTGGAGGGCGAGTTCGCGCACGAGTTATGCTGCACATTACTCAGATGATGACCCCGATGAGGCAGCCTTCAGAAGAAGAGTGATGGGCCTGCCAGAGAGCCTCTGGCAGAGAGCTCAATGTCAAGGAGCATGGAGGAGTCCGGCTCCAACATTGGATGGGGCTTTGTGCAGAGCTTGGAGCACATGATTTCCAGGATGGAAATGATGGACAACTCCAGGAGAGAACTTGTGGACTCAGCCATAATGCTGCATGTGATAGGCGATGTCGCGGCTTCCATTGCCGCACAGGTGGAAGCGATGCAACGTCTCACAGCTGCAGTGGAAGCTCAGGTTGTTGCCATAGTGGCTGGGTTTACGAGTGTCAAAAGGCGCTTGCAGTGTGTTGCAGCAGGCCAGCAATCTGTCCTCCAACAAATTGCTAGGAATGCTGAGGCGCCACCCTGGGGGAGTGGCAGTGGGTCAGTGAAGCAGGAACCTGCTGTCCTCTCTCAGGATGACAGCATTCCTACACCCACCACTGCCACTCTGTCATTGCCCTTGCCACTGACTGTCAGCCAGCCAACCCAGACTGCTGCCGCCCATGCTGAGGTGGTGCAGTCTACAGCCGGGCCATCTCGGTCCACAGCTGGTCGAGGTCATCCTGCAAGGCCATCTGTAGTCTCCCCCATGGAAACTCAGCAGCCTTTCACCAGCAATGCTGCAGCCACTGGGGGAGCACTGCATAGGAGCACCAGTGTAGGAAAGGGCAAATGAATGACAGGCACTAAGGGATTGCACAAGTGTGATTGTATTGTAATGTTGTATTGTAATGTTAATCGAATACTGATAAATTTATTAACTTTGTTTGGAATGTTTGTTTTGTGGTGGCTCTCATTTCAGCTTTATGCACAGGAGGAAGCTGAGATTCCATGACAGAGGGATGGTATCATGGGGATGTGGTTGATGGGGATGTGGTGAGCAACGAGGATCTGAGGTTTCATTCACTCAAATCGGAGTCTGATGAGAGGTTCATGGACAGCACGTCCGGAAGGGGGATTTGCTGCCTGCCTCCTCCCTTCCTCATCATCCTCCTCTTCTTCTTCCTCTTCCTGTTACTCCTCTCCCTCTTCCTCCTCCTCTCCCTCATCCTCATCCTGAGGTGATCCCGCAATCCCTGCTGTCAAGGGCTGCACTCTCATGATTGCCAAGTTGTGAAGCATGCAGCAGACCACTACGAAATGGGACAGCCACTCCGGCGAGTACTGGTGGGCTCTTCCTGAGCGGTCAAGGCAGCAGAACCGTTGCTTCAGCAGCCCAATGGTCTGCTCGATGATGTTCCTGGTGGTAGCATGGCTCTCATTATATGAATGCTGGGCATGAGTGGTGGGGTTGCGGAGGGGAGTAATCAGCCAGGTGCAGAGCGGATAGCCCTTGTCTCTGAGCAGCCAACCTCGAGTTTCATGTGGTGGCTGGAAGATTTGCTGGCACACCAGACTGGCACAGGATGAAGACATCATGACTGCTGCCAGGATAGTCGGCATTGACCATCAGGATGCACTGGGCGTGGTTGCATAACAACGGCACATTGCGTGAGTGGTAGCCTTTGCGGTCACGAAAGATCTCAGGATTGGTATTCAGCGCCCGCAAAGCCATGTGGGTGCAGTCGATGGCGCCCTGCACCATGGGGAAGCCCGCTGTCCTGGCAAAGCCACATGCACGCTCCTCCTGGTTCTCTCTGTTCAGAGAGAAGAGAATGTAGTCCCTTCTCCTAGACTACACAGCCATCTGTGACCTCCCGTATGCAGCGATGGACGGCGAACTGGGAGATGTTAGCTATGTCTGCTGCTGCAGACTGGAAGGATCCACTGGCGAAGAAATTGAGGGCCACGGTGACCTTGACTGCCACTGGGAGAGCCGTGGTCACCCTGCTCTCAGGCTACAGGTGTGGTTGCAGGAGGGGGCAGAGTTCTGTGACCACCTCCTTGGTGAAGCGGAGCCTCCTAATTCACTGCTCCTCGCTTAAGTGGATATAAGAGAAGTGCTCTCTGAAGACGCTAGGTGGGTAAGGCCTCCTGTTGAGAGCCCTCCTGGCCCTCCTCCTCCTCCCTCTGCGCGTATCTTCTCGTCTTCTTCGCTGCCTCCGCTCCCTCTCCCTAAGTACTCGAGCGTGAGGGGGACTGACAGTAGAGCCCCCATGAATGTGAGCAAGTGATGTGAGCAGAAGCCTTTAAATGAGAATGAAGGAGTTCTCCACTTGCACCAACACTCCATCACCTCAGGTACTTGAAACAAGTTTAGAAAGCTGCTAGAGTTGCAGAAAGTTACACAGAGTCAGTCAAACTAAACAAGAATGTCAGGTGCAAGGTGTTGCTGACAATTCCTTTCAATAGATGCTGCTGGAGGCTCCTTCCTGTTTGTGAATGCTTGGCCAGCTGGTCGTAATTAGGCCAGTAAGTGGAGCGGTGAACTCGAAAATGGCAGACCAGGTGTCAGGTGAGTGTTGCACCCTCACTGACATCATGATCTGCATAATCTACATATCCCCAGCGAGTGCGGACATCGGCAGCGCTGCCACCCAGCCAAAAATGGCGGCCGCCGCGGGACCCACCGGCATTAGGCAGAAGTGAGGCGGCTGCCATGTTTTTTTCCAAAACGGGCCTGAACGGCCAGCGCTAAGCCCTAGAATTTCTAGGCCAAAGTTCTTAACCCTCTCTGTGACCGAAGTATTAGAAATATTTCAGTAAAAATGTTTGTAAGTGATTTCTGAAAAAAATATAGGTGCAGTGAAGCAGGTTTCACCTGCAATACACAACTGGATGATTATTCACAGCAGGCTCTGCCACAGAAAATGTTTACATAATCAAACATTTCTTAATCACTCTGACTGCTTGTGTTGCTGCAACTATATTTTATGAAGCCCTTTTAATAAGTATCTTTATTGCACTGTAGTTAAAAACCAATCTCTTGTCTGTAGTTTCCTGAGACAAAATGACAGTCACAGTTTTCATAATGGGGAGGCTGGAGTTGTGCATGATGCAATGACACTTGATTTTGTTGCTTGCTTTCAGTAAATCTAAATTAGTAATAGTTCTTCAGTAAAAAGAACTGTCAAGTGGGAAACCTGCACCTACAACATCATTGGTTCTTTTCTGAGGAGGGAACCTCAAAATAATTAAAACAAAAATGAAAGGGGCTGAAAGGAAAATATATGCACATGAAATGGAACCATTGGAAACTTTGACCAGTAACAGTGGAACAACAAAATAAATGAACTCCCAAGTAGTGGAGAAGAACAGAGGAAGACAAGTAGCTTTTACATTTGACCCATTGAAAAAGACAATACCACCTGGCTTGCTGCTTGTCAAATTTTAAAACATTAGGAACTAAAAAAATATAAAGCACATTAAGTGCAAAAGACTTTTTTTTAACCTGCATTCTCTGTCACCAGCTCCAGCCCAAAAACTCCCTTCCTGAACTCTCAATTCCTCTTGTGTATGGCCCCTCCCTTCCACCAACCATTGGCAGCCGTGCTTTCAGTCACCTGGCTCCACGCTCTGGAATTCCCTGCCTCTCCATCTCCCTCCTCTCCTTTAAGACCCTTATTAAAACATACCTCTTTGACTAAGCTATTGGTCATCCCTCCTAATATCGTTAACTTTTTTGATTATACCTCCGTGAAGCACTTTGGGATTGTTTTCTATGTTAAAGGTACTATATAGGTACAAGTTTTATCCCTACAGTTTTACTTTATGATTTTTTTTCTCTGAGGAAACAAGCAAGTCAAGGGTCCAGGTATATTGCTTTGATGCAAAGCTGTTAAGCTGGCGTATCCAAGTGAAATCAGGAGTATAAGTAGGGTGTTAGGTCACTGATCTGATTATCAAGTACACTGAAACAGAGTGCAATTTGACTTTGGATGGAGTACCATTAAATCCAGTCTGGTGACAAGCCATGTTTTAAAAGGGCCCAGTGGACCTCCTGGGAATTTTATACATTTATTTTTCCATCTTTCTGTGCTCTCTCAACATTAGTCAACTGGGCAGCAGAGGCATGCGCATGAGTCCAAGAATGCAAGCACAGTGCTCTTTTCTCATTGAGCTCCACGTGATCCACCCCTGGTGGTATATCTCTGACTTGCCTTGCTGAGGGTAACATGCTTGAGTTACTGGTCTGAGATCATACAGCTGAACCTGTGATCAGGTGCTCCCTGTAAAGAATAGGGCTCAGAGTGCAGTCAGATTGGGCAACTGTGGGCCCACAGCCCATCTATTGTGGATAGAGAAATCATGGGCTATGGCCCAACCTCTGCTGTGAGCACTACATCTCACTGGAGTGCCCATTCATGGAATCAATCCTCATATCCGTAATTTAAGTACAGCCAGGGATGTCTTTGGAAATCTATCCATAAAAGGTGAGTGCAGTTTGAAAATAAACATCTGCTGCTGTGTAGATAGTTCAATTCATAACAGAAGATCTCACAGTTGGGTAAATAAATGTCATCATTTGGAGATTAGAGCTGCAAGATTGAATGATTAAGTCAAACGAGTTTTAATGTAGTACTAAAATAGCAGATCTCAATGTTTAAACTTGCATTGTCCATTTGGTCAGTTTAATTGACATGGTATGTGATTGAATTGTCCATCTGTCAGATTAGAGGACCAATCTTTTATGGTTAATCATGGAGAAAAAATGTTTGCGCCCCTCTGACACTGCTTTTCTGAAACATTTACCATTATTTACCGCTCACAGCTCTTCTCAACAAATTCAAATTTGTATCTCACATATCCAATAATCTATCCTGTATCACCTCTGCACAGTCAAGCCTCAGTGGGTCTATGTCTATTTTGTTTGTGTTTATTGTGCAACAGGCCAATGCGCTCTCAAGAAAACATCTGATTCACTGGCCCAGAAAAATTCTGTAAGATCATTTGACCTTTTTTGTGCAGGCATTACATTTTCAGAAAACTGAATGCCACGTTTGAGTAAACAAAGTGGTATGCTGAATCATAAATGTAATAAATTGGGTATTATAGGGAGCTGCAATAGAAACCTGAGAGTCACATGGAGTCTACTATTGAAGGAATCTTGCAGTCAGCGCTAGACATACCTAGAGATAGGCTATAGCCAACCATGAGGGACGTTTTTCTCTGATCTCATATAGAGTATGATGGTTGTCTGCAGACAGGTCACTGGCAGCAGAGAGCGGATGCTAATTGCCAGTGGGCTAAATAGGAACTTCATTGGAAGAAGCTTGACACAAACTTAGGTCAGCAAACCGGTCCACGGTGTCAGATCGACACATCTTTAAATGCCCCACTCAAAAGTAACAAACGTTCCGTAGCTACTATTTGAAGGATGCAGCACAGCTTGTCCCTTTAATATTTATGTTATCAAACATCATCATTTATCAGGGGTTCAAAAGAACTTTTCATCATGCCAAGTGCCATCAAACACTCCTGGAAATGAGCGCTCGCTCCCTATGAGACAAAATGTGAGTCTCTAGTAATATGGGCTGGAATTTTTACCATTGAGTCGGGTCATGTGCATGTGGGCCGTGTAGCCGGTCGCCATTATGAACGTTTCATCGGCGCGTTCTCCACTGTGCGTTTAACTGAATTAGATCAATTGAATGAGTCATGCCGGTTTCTCGACCAGTTACCTGGAATGGGTCTGATGATGTCACCGATGACTCGCCTTCAGCCCAGATATTTAAAGGAGCCTTGCACACATCACAGTTGAAGGTTGTTGTAGGAGGCTCAGAGGTGGTTGGGAGTGGTGCCTGTGCCTATCCATCCAAGACTTGGTATGAATCTGAGGTCCAAGGTGAAACAGCATAAGCGGCACCCACACTGATCTGATAGATGTCAGGTAAAGTGGAGATCCTTCAATGTACTGCTAGTGACTAGCAATGTGGTGAGAGTAGTTTTTGAGGTTGCAGAAATCACCTGCAAATTCCTGAAAGCAAAATCTCTGCACAAAATGGTGTCAGCAAGAGCCTTTCCCTTAGGCAAGGAAGCAGGTGTAAGGTGTGTGTATTTAAATGATTTTTCCAGCTGTCACTTAATGACATACCACAATGGTCACTGAGCTCCCACTTTGCCTTCACAGGTGAGCTTCACGAAGTCCATGAATCCCGTGCACAACCCATTTAAAGGTCTCTCAACAAACAGCTAATTACTTCAATAAGGTCGCCCGCCTCTCCCGAGTGGGTCCGTGGCACGCTTCGAACAGTTAAATGTGGAAGTCGGCGGGATGAAGGCGGGTTCACGACACGCTGTCAATTTCAGCACTTTTAATGGCCGACCCGCTCCCAAACCCACACTCTCTGCAATGTGAAAATTCCGGCCATGATGTTTACTGGGGTTAATCAGAATTTTTTGTTACTGTAAATAGCCACTGAACTACCACACATCCTATTCTGTTCTCCTACTCTTCAGATAGGAGTAAACTGGACGGTTATCTGTACAATAATAGCTTAATATGCAGTAGTAAACATGGAAACTGAAAGGAACATCTTTCCTGACAAACCTTCTTGACTTCTTTTGAGGATGTGACAACCCAGCTTTTCTGTGGAACGTCGTAAACTTCTGAGTGGCATTTGACAAAGTTCCACAGGATAGCTATCCGTTAAACTCAAAGGTGTGGGGATTCAGGGTAAATCCTGGGAATAGGCAAGAACTTGACTGAAGGGTAGAATACAAGAATTTATTGCAGGGATAATAATTGGGATAGGGATAAAGAACTGAATGGGGTACCCCAGGGATTAGTGTTGCAACTATAATACTGCTAATAATTTACAATGATTTGGATTTGGAGACAATACCAAACTAGGAGGAGGGAGTGGAATCAGAAGAGGCAGTTCACAAATTACAGAATGAGTTGGAGAAAATATATATGTGGGCAGAACAATGACTGATGAAATTTAACTCAGACAGTGTAAGTATAGCACATAGAAAGGAAAAACGGGCAACACGGAATCCATGAACGGTGTTAAAATCGCTAAAGATGAAATTGGAAAAGCCCGAGGAGTCTTAGTAGATGCTATACTAAATATGTACAACCAATGTAGAGCAGCAATCAACAAAGCCAACAGAATATTGAACTATATAGCCAGAATGGTAGAATGCAAGTCAGAGGAAGTAGTGATCAAATTGTACAGCATTCTTGTCAGACTGCATCGGGTATTGTGTACATTTCTGGCCAAGACACAACGGAAACATTTAAGCCATGAGTCGGACTCCGAGGGCGCAAAATTGGGCTTGGTAGCGCCCATTGTTTGGGATACTATGGGTGCTGTTCGGGGATCAAAATGAAGTCTGCTGTGCGCGCACACAATTCTGCCACGTATCGCGCTGGACACCATCTTGGTGAACGCATTCGCACGCATGCAGCTAACGTTGGCCAGAAGTATGCAGAGTAGGCAGATCATGACGTCAATCAGCATGCCGACGTCCTCTTTAACTTCGCACAGCTGAACACACATTAAGCAGCAGGAAGGACTCCCCACCAGCACTATTTAAAGTATCATCAACTACTTACAGGTTAGTTGCTGGTTGATTTCTTCTGGCTAGTGCTATGATTCTACAAATTCTTGGTGCTTTTCGTAGTTGTTTCAAGTTGCAAAAGTCTACACGGAGTGGTGATGAAGGACTTTTTGCTGACTTCAAAGCTTCTGCACAAACCAATTGCTCCCAGACATGCGTGCACTAGTAGGTATTCCCCTTGGTATGTGGCATGACTGGGAGAATGAGCAAAGGCCATGCAGAGCAGGACAAGCTGCTAGAAGAGGGAGGAGGAGGGAGAGAAGGACTCTCAGCAGGAGGCGATATCTGCAGAGGATCTTTAGGGAGCAGATTTGTTGCAGAATAGATTGCAGGAGCCCTGATGGCAGCAGTCTGATCTTCCACTGCAGCACTCAGACATTGGCTGGCTGTTGCTTGTCCTGCAATGGAAGCTGCCACATTGGCTATCAGACACTGCATCATGGTTGGATCCTCAAGTGTGCTAACAGAGTAGGCCACCAGTTCCATGCTGGAAAGGATGGGCTCTTACCTCTGCGCAAAGCTCTGTGCCAAGTTGGTGCTGGACTCCTCCATGCTCCCGGATATTGAACGCAGGCTTTCTGGCAGGATTCCCAATGCACAAAGCTTTTGTTGTGCATACCCATCAGCATTCTTCTGTAGACTGCCCCATTGAAGTCCTCATCTGAGTCCTCTGCAGCAGAACCAGTGTGCGACCTCGCCCTCTTTCAAGCTAGCACCTGCCCTGGCTGCAGCCCACTCATGCTCAGTGTCTCACCACGTGCAGATCCCGACTCTAATCTATCCTCTAAGATACATGCACTGTCAGTATCTGAGCTGGTGGTTGCGAGTGCGAAATCAAGTGACTAAGTCTTCATCATCACTCTCTTCAAAAAAGTACTTAGACTGAAATGCACAAGACTTAACTTTCTATGGTAACTTTAGTTTGTATCTATCGCACAAATACAGCAACTTCACACAATTCAATGCATTTCACGGGTGAGCCAGACAGCAAGATGCTGTTTTCGTGAAACTAATGGAGCGGCGCAATGCCAACATCAACTTTTGAATACTTGAGTTTAACCAAGCATATGCCCCTCATCTGAAGTTGCAGTACCACCTACGCATAAATAACAGCGAGCACCAGTAACCTCACCGTTATTTTGACAGCAAAATCTGGGCCATCACTTTTAGAACATTTTGCTTAGAATCATGAATGACTAGGGGGGTAAAATTCGGTTGCTTTGCACCTCCAGTTAGCGCCCTAAGAGGGCGCTAATGGGGCGCAAAGCAACTAGCGCCTGGGTGCGGGGCCAGCAGCTCTCCCGCGAAATTCAGTGGGAGGTTAGCGGTGGTGGTAACCGTTAGCGCCCCGCGGCACTGCGCCGTCGGCGATGATGTCATCGCTGTGCGCAGCACCCCGCTCATGCCCCGGCCGCGATCTTCGGTGGCGCCCCCGACTTACCGCCGGACGCTATGTCTGACGGGGTCAGGGGGGCCTACCTGCGGCTGGGGCAGCGCTAGTTAAAGGTAAGGTGGCGGGCGACCATTTTTGTTGCTGGCCGCCTGCCAGCACCTACCCCCGTTGCCATCCCCGGCCCCCGTGAAGACCCCCTGTGGGGTGTCGGCTGCTCTCCGTGAGCCCGGCACGCCTCTTGAGTGCCGGGCTCGTTTGCCGGCACTCCCGATCCCTGGTGGCCCAGCTGGGCGCCGGGACGCACTGCACCAGGCCCCTCCCCTTTAAGAAGGGGAGAAAGGCCTGCAGTACCGCGACGTGCCGCAGCGCATGGCGCTGAGGCACGTCACACCGCGATATTCCCTCACAGTGCCCCAAGAGGGAGGCGGGGCGCTTCCAGTAGTGCCCCGGTGAAGTTAGCGTCCCAAAGGGGGCGCGACTCAATTTTTCCCCCCTAGATCTTTGGGTGAAATGGCCAAGTTCGGCTCTTGGTAGACCTTCCAGATATGATGATGTATGTCCATCCATTGAATTCAGATCCCCTGCCAAGACTAAAGCTATGAGAAATGCCCAGTACTTATTAAGTCCAAGGACCTCTGGCATCTGAGCTATCAATCTTCTATGCCATTAGAAGCCCTGCTACAGCAAATTATCCTGATATTTAAGCCTTTAAGGACTGATACCACCTCATTGTTTTTAATGATTGTACTTGGTGTGTATTCTGTACTATTTAACTTATTAATAAATATGAGCAACTAGTTGGTCTGGTAGCATGGTATTTTTTCTCCTTTTGGGAAAAACATGTCGGCATTCCACATAATCTCTAGTGAATATATTTCAATTGGGTTTAATTGTCAAATTGGGCTTGGAACCCAATATTCTATATATTTAACAGGAGCAGGTTTGTGATCACAGTAGACTGCCTATAGAAATTGATATTTTACGAATATGAAAAAAAAGCAATGGAAAGGAGTCATCTATTTTTAAGGCCTAACCAAAATTTTCACGCCCTAATTTTAATGTACGGCAATGTTTAATTTGCATGCACAAGTCACTGCACTTAAAACAACTCATAATATGAATATCTTAAGCAGTTGTGCACTAATCTGAACATATGAACACCAATGCAAGGCCAAAGATGTTATGAAGAGAACATTCCAGAAAAGTCAATTTAATTCATTGCCATGATACAGACTGTAGCGACTTCTATAAAATTGAAAGGATTAATAGAATGCATGATTTCAATTGTCAAAACTACAGGGAAGATAATCCGTTTGCTTAAATTTTCATTATAGTCCCCATGCTTCATTTATAAATTAAAGAACTGTGGTTAGTTAATGAGCTGGAGTGAATGATGATCATATGTCAAGAAAATACCGAAATTAGAATTATGTGCAAAGCAAAATAAAATCATCCTACTGTAGTACACACTAAACCATACATACTGGCAAGTTGACAGGCAGTAGAATGTAATTAATAAAGTAACAAGTTCTGGACCTTCAAGGCTTTGCTTATTTTTGTGAGGCAACAAAGCTCGAAATTGAAAGAGTCATTCCTATTGATTTGCACATTGAATTGTCTCATAATCTCACATTGCACAAAATAAATTTCACTTCCATCAAGTGCGAATCTCTGCATCTTCAGAAGTACATTAAATAAAGGTCGGGAAGTAGCAAAAAGGAACATAACCACAATGGCACTCTAATGAAAAGATCCCGACAGACACTGAATGCCAAGTAACTCTAACATGCATTCACATGCAGTTATCCACCTGATGTCAGCTATTGTGCACAGGTCTGACTAAACATTGGGAAGACCAAAGGCATCGTCTTTGGCCCATGCCACAAGCTCTGTACCCTTGCCACTGTTTCCAGGCTCCCCCTTACCCTAACCCAGATCCCACAGGGGGGAAATTTGGTTGCTTTGTGCCTCCCGTTAGCACCCCGGAAGGGGGGGTGCTAACAGGGCGCAAATCACCTTGCGCCCGGGCGCGGCGCTGCTAACGCCACCCGCGAAAGGGGAGGGTTAAACTAAGTTGGCAGGGGGATGGGCACCAGGATGTAGCATTAGAAAGGAGAAACAAAGGGCACAAAGGATTGGACGAGACGGATAGCGCTAAAGTAAGAAATAGTAAAGTATTAGGTGGGGTCAGACTAATAGAGAACACAGGATGGTCTACAATAGGTTTACAGTGTATGTATGTGAACGCACAAAGCATAGTAAACAAGGTGGTGAGCTGTAGGCACAAATAGCCACATGGGAATATGATGTTGTGTCAATAACGGAGACCTGGCTCCAAAAAGGGCAGGATTGGGTATTAAATATTCCTGGATATAAGGTGTTCAGGAAAGATAGGAGGTGGTGTGGCAGTATTGGTTAGGGAGAATGTTACAGTGCTGGAGAGAGAGGATTTCCTGGAGGGGTCAAGGACAGAATCTATATGGCTAGAGTTAAGAAATAATAGAGGTGCCATTACACTACTAGGTGTATTCTATAGGCCACCAACTAGTGGGAAAAATATGGAGGAGCAAATTGCAGAGAAATTACAGAGAGATGCAAGAACTACAGAGTAGTAATAATGGGGGACTTCAACTATCCTAATATAGACTGGGATTGTAATAGTGTTAAGGGCAGAGAGGGGTAAGAATTTCTGAAGTGTGTTCAGGAGAACTTTCTTGATCAGTATGTTTCCGGCCCAACGAGGAAGGAGGCATTGCTGGATCTGGTTCTGGGGAATAAGGTGGGTCAAGTGGAACAAGTGTCAGTTGGGGAACATTTAGGGATCAGTGATCATAGTATCATAAGGTTTAGATTAGCAATGGAAAAGGACAGGGAGCAATCTAGAGTAAAAATACTTCATTGGAGAAAGGCCAGTTTCAGTGGGATGGGAACGGATCTGGCCCGGGTAAATTGGAATCAAAGATTGACAGGCAAAACTGTAATGGAACAATGGGCTGCCTTTAAAGAGGAAATAGTTCCGGTATAGTCGAGGTACATTCTCACTAGGGGGAAAGGTAGGGAAACTAAAGTCACAGCTCCCTGGATGATGAAAGAAATAGAGAGTAAGATGAAGCAGAAAAAGAGCGTGTATGACAGATGTCAGGTCGAGAATACATCTGAGAATCAGGCTAAATATAGAAAGTTCAGAGGAGAAGTGAAAAAGAAAATGAGAGGGGCAAAGAGAGGGTATGAGAATAGAATGGCAGCCAGCATAAAAGGTAATCCAAAAGTCTTCTATAGGCATATAAATAGTAAACGGGTAGTAAGAGGAGGGGTGAGGCCAATTAGGGACCCAAAAGGAGACCTACACATGGAAGCAGAGGGAATGGCTGAGGTGCTAAATGAGTACTTTACATTTGTCTTCACCAAGGAAGAAGATGCTGCCACACACATAGTGAAGGAGGAGGTAAAGGAGATACTGGATGGGATAAAAATTGATAAAGAGGAGGTACTAGAAAGGTTGGCTGTACTTAAAGTTAATAAGTCACCAGGACCAAATGGGATGCATCCTAGGACGCTGAGGGAAGTGAAGGAAGAAATCACGGAGGTACTGGCCATAATCTTCCAATCCTCCTTAGAAACAGGGGTGGTGCCAGAGGACTGGAGAATTGCAAATGTTACACCATTGTTCAAAAAAGGGTGTAAAGATAAACCCAGCAACTACAGGCCAGTCAGTTTAACCTCGGTAGTGGAGAAGCTTTTAGAAACAATAATCAGGGACAAAATTAACAGTCACTTGGACAAGTGTGGATTCATTAAGGAAAGCCAGCACGGATTTGTTAAAGGCAAATCGTGTTTAACCAACTTGATTGAGTTTTCTGATGAGGTAACAGAGAGGGTCGATAAGGGCAATGCGGTTGACATGGTGTACATGGATTTCCAAAAGGTGTTCGACAAAGTGCCACATAATTGGCTTGCCAGCAAAGTATAAGCCCATGGAATAAAAGGGACAGTGGCAGCATGGATATGGAATTGGCTAAGTGACAGGAAAGAGAGAGTAGTGGTGAACAGTTGTTTTTCAGACTGGAGGAAGGTATACAGTGGTGTTCCCCAGGGGTTGGTTCTCAGACCACTGTTTTTCTTGATATATATTAATGACTTGGATGTGGGTGTACAGGGCACAATTTCAAAATTTACAGTTGACACAAAACTTGGAAGTATAGTGAACAGTGAGGAGGATAGTGATAGACTTCAAGAGGACATAGACAGGCTGGTGGAATGGGTGGACACGTGGCAGATGAAATTTAACGCAGAAAAATGCGAAGTACTACATTTTGGTAGAAAGAATGAAGTGAGGACATAAAAGCTGAAGGGTGCAATCCTAAAGGGGGTGCATGAACAGAGAGACCAAGGGGTATATGTGCACAAATCGTTGAAGGTGGCAGGCCAGGTTGAGAAAGCAGTTAAAAAAACTTACAGGATCCTGGGCTTCATGAATAGCGATATAGAGTACAAAAGCATGGAAATTATGATGAACCTGTACAAAACACTGGTTCGGCCTCAACTGGAGTATTGTGCCCAATTCTGGGCACCGCACTTTAGGAAGGATGTGAAGGCCTTAGAGACGGTGCAGAAAAGATTTACGAGAATGATTCCAGGGATGAGGGACTTCAGTTACGTGGATAGACTGGAGAAGCTGGGGTTGTTCTCCTTAGAGCAGAGAAGATTGAGAGGAGATTTGATAGAGGTGTTCAAAATCATGAGGGGTCTAGACAGAGTAGATAGAGAGAAACTGTTCCCATTGGCAGAAGGGATGAGAACCAGAGGACACAGATTTAAGGTGATTGGCAAAAGAACCAAAGGCGACATGAGGAAAAACTTGAGGAAAAACATTCCTGCTCCTCCTGAACCCACAAAAATCTTAACAACAAAAAAACTTTATTTTGCGAAAGGCCTCCAACCGTCCATTTAAGGGCCACCGATTAGACCTCATTGCCTGGAACATAGGAACATAGGAACAGAAGTAGGCCATTCGAGCCTTTTCCACCATCCAATGAGATCATGGCTGATCTGCGACCTAACTCCTTACACCCGCCTTTGGCCCATATCCCTTAATAGTTTGTGTCATCTCTCCTTGTATTTTAACGCCTGGTGTCCGGCTATCATTTTGGTAAACCTACGCTGCACTCCCTCCAAGGCAAATATATCCTTCTTAAGGTGTGGTGCCCAGGACTGCTCACGGTACTCCGGATGTGGTCTAACCAGGGTTTTGTATAGCTGCAGCATAACTTCTACCCCCTAGTATTGTAGTCCTCTAAATATAAAGGCCAGCATTCCATTAGCCTTTTTGATTATTTTCTGTACCTGTTCATGACATTTTAATGATCTATGTACCTGAACCCCCAAGTCTCTTTGGACCTCCACTGTTTTTAGCTTTTCACCATTTAGAAAGTACCCTGTTCTATCCTTTTTAGGTCCAAAGTGGTTGATCTCACATTTGTTTACATTGAAATTCATTTGCCACAGTTTTGCCCATTCACTTAATCCCTTTGTAATTTTTTGCTTTCATCTACACTGACTACAATGTCGGCTATCTTTGTGTCATCGGCAAATTTGGATATAAGGCTTTCTATGCCATCATCTAAGTCGTTAATAAATACTGTGAATAGTTGAGGCCCCAACACAGATCCCTGCAGGACACCACTAGGCACATCCTGCCAATTTGAGTACCTACCCATTATCCCTATTCTCTGTCTCCTGACGCTCAGCCAATTTTCTAACGAGATCAATAAATTGCCTTCAATTCCATGGGATTCTACCTTAGTTAACAATCTCTTCTGTGGGACTTTATTAAATACCTTCTGGAAGCCCATATAAATAACATCCTTAGACATTCCCCTGTCCACTACTTTAGTCACCTCCTCAAAAAATTCAATCAGGTTTGGCAGGCATGACTTACCTTTCACAAATCCATGCTGGCTCTCTCTGATCAACTGAAAATTTTTGAGGTGTTCAGCCACCCTATCCTTAATTATAGACTCTAGTAATTTCTCAACAACAGATGTTAGGCTAACTGCTCTATAATTCCCTGGTTTCCTCTCTCGCCATTCTTAAATAGCAGAGTGACATGCTCAATTTTCCAATCTAAAAGAACAGTTCCTGAATCGAGAGGACTTTGGAAGATTAGAGTTAGGGCATCTGCAATGTGTGCACCTACTTCCTTTAAAACCCTGGGATGGAAACCATCTGGTCCTGGGGACTTGTCACTCTTCAGTGCCATTATTTTCTTCATTACTGTTATTGGAGAAATGGATCTGATGTGGGTTGTGCATGCTTTGCAAATTGCTCTTTGAAAGTTGCAATCGGTATCCTACAACACGCACAGGATCCCGATTTGTATATCTAAATAGCCTCTCACTTGTTATGGGCGGGCTGCTGTGATTCCCATTTAAAGGCTGTCTGAAAGTTGATTCAGGCAGGCAAATGGATGCACCAGACTTTCAACTGTTGGGCGGCCATTTTTCAGTTGAGAAACAAGTGGCCGAAAGTTGAAAAATACATCATTGCATTTGATTTTCACTGTGGAGATAGACTTAAAGCACATAGCATCTATTTTTGTCTGATTATATATGTATTAAACAGAGCTGGGCACAGAACCACAGGGGACCACCTATACGCATCTCAATCAAAAGTAAAGAAATTAGGGTTTCTCGAGGTATTCAACAAAGAGAACTCTGTTCCAAATATTGCTTCTTTTCCAGAAAGCCTGAAGTGTAAGCTGATAAAATAACAGACTTCATATCCTGAATTTTCAGAAATTCATGCATATCTAATAGATTGCAAGTTGCTTCAGATAAGTTTTTCTGAAAAGCATATAGGCCCAGAAATTGCGGTCAGCGGCGTAGCTATGGAGTACGCTGCCGACCTGCAAAAAGAATACGAATGTACCTGATGGGGGCCCTCCTTCGTGAACTTGCCCTCTGACGCTGCGTACTTGAGGGCAGCGCAATGGCCCACGGATCCCAGGGGCGCAGCGTGTGCGGAAGCATGGCTGGAATCACGGAGGTCTGGTGCTCCAATCAGTACACCAAAGGGAAAGTGTCTACCTCCAATACTGGTAACTTTCATTCGATTGCATTTCACTCGATGTATTTCCAGAATAATTATAAGGACTAGGTGAATAAATAGTTTCAAAATGACCCACTCTCTCTCTCTCTCTTCCTCACACAGAACTACCTAAAAATTATTTGGAATTTAGGAATTAGAGTTCTGATAAATCATTGAAGCTCAGTGAAAGTTCATATAAAATAGCATGGGCAGGTGACACAAACATAAATACAACAGAGCCCAAACAAAGATCTGAAAAATCTGTACATTAATCATTGGAGGTTTTTTGGACAGTTTTACAATTCATTACAATTCATTCCGGAGCTAATAGAATGAGTAACTGTCTCTATCTAATCCCCTTACGCTGATGCAAACAGGCCCTTAGCCTGTTTACATCAACCGTAAAATTTTCGGATGTAATTGCTGGGCAGTTGGTGGGCAATTAGCCCAACTCTGTGCCAGCAATTGGGATTTCCAAGGCGGTGCGGATCATTTGTCAAGACGTATCATGACAGTTTGCATGCAGAAATCCCAAACTTGCAGGCAATTTCAAAGGCGGTATGACATCACACCCACAGCAAAATCTGCCCCATATACTTGGCAGGTCACGTATATAAATATGAAAATAATGAAAAATGTGGTTCATAAATTTTTCACAGCTGATTTATTTGTTCATATGTTGAATAAATTTCTGGCAGCCAATTTACTGAGCTATTTTATTCCAATCAGATTAATCAGCTATTAGATGTTGATAGCTAATTATTAAGGGCTGAATTTTCACAATATTTGAGACACTGAGTTTTTTTTCTGGGAAGCGACCATTTTAATTTATTTTTTCTTTGTCACCAAAATATTTTATTTCCGCAGTCTTACTTTTAAAACACAACATTTTCTCCTTCTGTTCAACTCCCATATCACATATCAGGGCATGTTTTGCAGGGCCAGCTCTTAAGAAAGAAAGTAAGAAAGAAAGACTTACATTTTATACAGCAACTTTCATGACCTCAGGACGTCCCAAAACAATTTACAGCCAATTAAGTACTTTCTTGAAGTGTAGTCACTGTGGTAATGTAAGAAACGAGGCAGCCAATTTGCACTCAGCAAGCTTCCATAAACAGCAATGTGATAAGGACCGGATAATCACTTTTTTAGTGATATTGATTGAGGGATAAATATTGGCCAAAACAACTTGGAGATTGGAGAACTTCCCTGCTCTTCTTCAAAATAGTGTCATGGGATCTTTTACGTCCACCTGAGAGAGAAGGCGTTGCCTCGGTTTGAGGTCTCATCCTAAAGACAGCACCACTGACAGTGCAGCACCCCTGACAGTGCAGCACCCCCTCGGTATTGCACTGGAGTGTCAGCCTGGATTTTGTGCTCAAGTCCCTTGCAGTGGGACTTGAACCCACAACCATCTGACTCAAGAGGTGAGAGTGTTACCCACTGAGCCACGGCTGACACTGAAGCAGCTATGTGCTCGCTGAAACAGCCCAAGGCTGGCCTCATGCAACTTCTTGAGGTCAGTCCTATTTCATATTGAGAGCAAGCTCGGATTGGGTCTGCTGGTCGGAGCTCATTATCAGTGGAGGTCTGGAATTTGTATGAAACTGCAGCACTTAAAGGCCATGGTGGCTATTTAAAGGAATGTGGTCAGTGAGGAAATTACTGGCCAGTATTACTACAAAAAAATTATGATTTAAGATGACAGAACCTCCTTTTCCAGATGTTGTGTTGCTTTTGCTGGAAGTGTGGCAAAGGAATGCCCGACATGATGCATCTGTGCATCGCATATTGACTGACGTTGATATTTCCTCTGGTTTATTGGAATAAGCCTGAGGCATATAAAAAAATCAGAGCTGCAGTGACTGTGACTGCCATTGGTAGTTCTGTCCGTGTGGTGTAAAATAAAAATTGCACAATACTTTTGTGCTGGTTTTGTAAAGCATAACACGAGGATAAAAAACTTGGATATTCCAACATCCTTGACCAACATTATTTTCTTGCTATTGAGGACTGGAAATGTCCAAATAGTTTTGGCCCTGAATTCACGGTGGGTATGATGGTGAACTCTGAGAGTATGCCGTCATACTGCCTTTCAAATTGACCACAAGTTCGGGATTTCTGCACACGCTTGCACATGTGCTAAATCCCGAACTTGCGATCTGTCAAGTTCTGACTGCACATCGACTTTGCTGCATGTTTCACTTCCTCATTAACATAAACATGCTGGCGAAAAGTTGAAATAATTGCCCACCTACTGCGCATTAATTACCCTGAAAACTTCTAGGTCTGGTGCAAAAAAGGCACAGGAAGCACAGTGTAAGGGGAGGGGGGATGAGAAAATTGTATTAATGTTGAGCTAGGTTTATGCTACAGTCCATAACAATGAGGTGCTGGTTTGTTTCTGAGCAGATATAAACTTTGAAGAAACTTTTATTTGTTCGAGCTTGAAAACAGGGCCTTTTTTGTGTCACTGTCTTTGCTGCCCAAAAGCATTTTGTAGTTTCAGATTAATTATTTCCCAACTTCTATTTAGTTAGGACTTAATGCACTTTCATGATTTCCTCATGTTACCAGACATTTAAACTCTCGATTTTAGATTATTTAAATTAATCAAAAGTTAGCTAGTCTAATAGAGGAGAAACAATTTCAATAGGACTATAGGACTGTAATTATGGCTGTGATTTTGCCAGCGGAGGCGGGATCGCGGGGGGAGAGATGGTTGGCAGGTTCCGGTCCCGTTCCCAGCTGCAGCCACTCTGTGAAAAGGATTTTCCTGCGGGATTCCAGCCATTTAAACGGAAGCGAGTCTGATGACCTCATTTGATGATGCGTCATCAGCCGGTTTCCTTAAAGGGACCATGGCCTCATTCATTTTGACAGTTGTGCTTTCAGTGTTCTACAGCATTGAGGTGCTGCAAACACTGACAAGCACGGCTGCACCCAGGCTCTCTCATGAATCCCTCCAAATGCTTATGGAGGGATTCACAGCACACAGGGAGGTTCTCTTCTCTTCCAAGGGCGGAAGAGACCTCCCCAGGACACCAACGCAGCCTGGTTGCACATTGCACAGGAGGGCAAAAGCAGGGATGTCATCAGGAGGACCTGGCTGCAGTCGCACAAACCTTTCAATGATCTCAGTAGATCACGAAACGTTACTGCAAAGCCACACTCAACCTCATCCTGCTGTGCCACTCATCACATCCCTATCACTCTGCCTTCCCTACCCTACTCCTGCACATCCTCACTCACACCAACTTACCTTGCACCTCCACCCATCCCTCTCTATCTAAATTATCACTTCCCCATCTCACTAGCCACCCCTCACACTCACCCTCATCCGAGTCCAATCATATCAACTAACAACACACAAGGGTAGGCACTTGGGTGTTTTATGCAATGTTCATGTAAATTTTCTGTTAATGTGTTGTCAAACTTGAGATCTTTATTCTCAACACTTTGCCTTATTGTACAGGTCTGTGCTCACCTTTGGAAGTGTCTTAGTGAGTTCCAGTGAATGGTGAGACATAACAGTATACCCACAATAGTGATGAGTGTGAAAGGAATAGCTTGGTCATTTTAGGAATGCTTTATGGTGCTGGTGTGGGGTGGTGTTAACCTGGTGCCAGGGTGTACAGCATCAAGTAAAGTAAATCTGGCCACAGTGATCGCTGGCCTCCTGGGCAGCAATGTTGTCAGGTGCTGATGCCCTGTGTCCTGTGCAGCATCAGGTGATTGTGGAGAAGGTTACTATTGTTGTTGGTGATGTTGGTGTGCCTGGTGATGTTGGTGTTGGGGCTGATCGTGGAGGGATTCAGAGGACCAAGGTGAGATTTTTTCAAGGGCACCAATGTTACTGGAATAGATGGCAGCTGAAGTTGAGATGACAGAAGCGATCTGTCAATGGTGAGAGAGCTTGCTCCAAGGAGGTGACAGTGGATAGAGAGTTTACTCCAAACATTTCCAAACTGCAAACAGCTCAAAAGTGTCTTCCAAGTCCTGAAGGCTCAAGCTTCCGACATTGGAAAGTGACCAGCTGTGAAATGGTAGCTTTCATACCACTTTTGCAGCTGTCAACTGTTCACAACAATGGGGAGATATAGAAAACCCAACCTACTTACCTGACGTGATCTCTGAACGACGGGAACCCCGTTAAAAATGTGGTAAAATAGAAAAAGGCTGGCAAAATAGTGGTTAACAAGCACTTAACACGCAGTTAAGTATCTTAAATGCCTCCCCCGCTGCTTGGTATCAGGTCTGTTCTGAAATCGCAGACCCGACACTTTGGAAACTTACATGGAGGCGGGTTCGCAGCGGGGTCCCAACCCACTGTCAATCATTTCGATTTTGACAGCGGGCCCGCCTCCAAACCAGCACTCTGAGCGCCGGCAAAATTCAGCCCTATATGTTTATGTTGTCATGGCCCAGAATTAAAGGGCCACTGTTAATTCAGCTGTATGCTTTGTATAATAAGCATCCTAATCGAGATTTATGGTTTTAAGGACACCTTCAGTAAAAAGTACCTCAAGACTTTTCAGTGTTTCATCGCATTCTATTAATGTTGAAATCTTGGTTTGTGTATTAAATACTATTGCAATGATAATTTATTAATAAAATAGCATTTCTGGCTGCTAAATTATTTAAAATGAGTTGTGGGAATATCAGCAATCTCCTCTGTTTCCTGATTGGCTAAGATTCAGGACTTCTTTTTTATTTGTTTGTGGGATGTGGGCATCACTGGCAAGGCCAGCATTTATTGCCCATCCCTAGTTGCCCTCCAGAAGGTGGTGGTGAGCTGCCTTCTTGAACCGCTGCAGTCCATGTGATGAAGGTACTCCCACAGTGCTGTTAGGTAGGGAGTTCCAGGATTTTGACCCAGCGACGATGAATGATCGGCAATATATTTCTAAGTCAGGATGGTGTGTGACTTGGAGGGGAACTTGGAGGTGGTGGTATTCCCATGCGCCTGCTGCCCTTGCCCTTCTAGGTGGAAGATGTCGCGGGTTTGGGAGGTGCTGCAGAAGAAGCCTTGGTGAGTTGCTGCAGTGCATCTTGTAGATGGTACACACTGCAGCCACGGTATGCCGATGGTGGAGGGAGTGAATGTTTAAGATGGTGGATGGGGTGCCAATCAAACGGGCTGCTTTGTCCTGTATGGTGTCAAGCTTCTTGAGTGTTGTTTGAAGCTGCACTCATCCAGGCAAGTGGAGTGTATTCCATCACACTCCAGCCTTGTGCCTTGTAGATGGTGGAAAGGCTTTGAGGAGTCAGGAGGTGAGACACTCGCTGCAGAATACCTAGCCTCTGACCTGCTCTTGTTGCCACAGTATTTATGTGGCTGGTCCAGTTAAGTTTCTGGTTAATGGTGACCCCCAGGATGTTGATGGTGGGGGATTCGGCGATGGTAATGCCGTTGAATGTCAAGAAATGAAATGAAAGGAGCTCCACCTCAAGTGATCCCAGGTTCACTTCTACACAACGGTGCGCTCCTGGGATCTGTGGGGCACTACGTTGTGCACAACTCTGATGTGTTTGAAAGCATCGTTCTGAATTGGGTTTGCATGGGTTAAGTACAGATTTAGTTTGGATGTCGGCGGCCTACACCTTAGCTACGCAGCCGATCGAGAATTCAGGGCCATTGTTTCTAAGGTAATCCCCAATTCTACATTCTTCTACAGAGTATGGCCGTGAAATTCGGCTCCTTTGCGCCTGCCGGGGGCACTAATGGGGCGCAAAAGGCTTATCGCCCGGGCGGGGGCAAGCGCGCCCCCAAAACATTCGAGGGGGCGCTACTGAGGTGCTAGCTGATAGCGCCGCGCCCCCTCCGGTAACGCATTGAGCCGCTGCGCCGCCGGCGATAACATCATCGCCATGCGCCACGACCCCTTAGCACCCTGCTGCGACCCCCTACCGCTCTGCGACAGAAATTCGGCTGCGCCCCGCGAGGCAGCTGCGAGCGGTGTCAGCGCCAGCCTCACGGGTCGTGAGCCGGGCTGACCTCTGCTCACGGGGCGCTAGTTAAAGGGAGGTGCTGCCGCGACCCACGCCTCCATTTCCATGGTGGCCCTTGGCATGGTCCGTGCCCACCATCGTGCAGCCCGGCACCGCATTTCGGTGCCGGGCTGCAGCCACGACACCATGCCACCCTGGTGGGCTAGTGTGGACCATCAGAGGCCCTGTAGAGCTCGCAGCGTCCCTCCCCTTTAACGGAAAGGGAGGGGTGCTGAAACACGTCAGCGCTATGCGGAGCGGCTGCAGAGCGCTCCAGCGCTACCACACTTTAGGCCCCCGACACCGCCCTGAGAGGAAGTTGAGTTGGTAATAATTTTCAAAACTCCCTGGATTCCGCTAAGGTCCCGGCAGACTGGAAAACTGCTAATGTAACACCCTTATTTAAAAAGGGCAGTAGACAGAAGGCTGGTAACTATAGACCGGTTAGCCTAACATCTGTGGTAGGTAAAATTTTGGAGTCCATTATTAAGGAAACAGTAACAGGACATTTGGATAATCATAATTTAATAGGACAAAGTCAGCATGGTTTTACGAAGGGGAAGTCATGTTTGACAAATTTGCTGGAGTTCTTTGAGGAAGTAACATATAGAGTGGATAAAGGGGAACCAGTGGACGTAGTGTATTTAGACTTCCAAAAGGCATTTGACAAGGTGCCACACAAAAGATTATTGCTTAAGGTAAAAAATCACGGGATTGGGGGTAATATTCTGGCATGGATAGAGGATTGGCTATCTAACAGAAAGCAAAGAGTTGGGATAAATGGTTCATTCTCAGACTGGCAATCAGTAACTAGTGGTGTTCCACAGGGGTCAGTGCTGGGTCCCCAACTCTTTACAATCTATATTAACGATTTGGAGGAAGGGACCAAGTGTAACATTTCAAAATTTGCAGATGATACAAAGATGGGAGGGAAAGTAGTGAGTGAGGAGGACATAAAAAACCTGCAAGGGGACATAGACAGGCTAAGTAAGTGGGCAGAGATTTGGCAGATGGAATACAACACTGGAAAGTGTGAGGTGATGCACTTTGGCAGGAAAAATCCTAGAGCAACTTATTATCTTAATGGCAAGAAACTGGAGAGTACTGAAGTGCAAAGGGATCTGGGGGTCCTGGTGCACGAAACTCAAAAGGTTAGTATGCAGGTGCAGCAAGTGATTAAGAAGGCAAATGGAATGTTGGCTTTCATTGCTAGGGGGATAGAATATAAAAATAGGGAGGTATTGCTTCAGTTGTACAAGGTATTGGTGAGACCGCACCTGGAATACTGCATACAGTTTTGGTGTCCTTACTTAAGGAAAGACATCCTTGCTCTCGAGGCAGTGCAAAAAAGGTTCACTCGGTTAATCCCGGGGATGAGGGGGTGGTCATATGAGGAGAGGTTGGGTAGATTGGGACTCTACTCATTGGAGTTCAGAAGAATGAGAGGCGATCTTATTGAAACATATAAGATTGTGAAGGGGTTGGATCGGGTGGATGCGGGGAGGATGTTCCCGATGACGGGTGAGACTAGAACTAGGGGACATAGTCTTAGAATAAGGGGCTGCTCTTTCAAAACTGAGATGAGGAGGAACTACTTCACTCAGAGGGTGGTAGGTCCATGGAATATGCTGCCACAAAAAGCTGTAGAAGCTACATCATTAAATAAATTTAAAACAGAAATAGACAGTTTCCTAGAAGTAAAGGGCATTAAGGGTTACGGGGAGCGGGCAGGAATTTGGACATGAGTCTAGGTTCGGATCCGGTCATGGCCCTGTGGGTAGTGGAGCGGGCCCAGGGACCGTGTAGCCTGATTCTGCTCCTATTTCGTGTGTGCAATTCTGTTAGATGCAGGAGATGGTTCTGTGATAGATAGTAGATTGGCGGTTAGGATCAGATCAGCCATGATCTTATTGAATGGCGGAGCAGGCTCGAGGGGCCGATTGGCCTACTCCTGCTCCTATTTCTTATGTTCTTATGTTCTTATGTTCTTATGAGTGCCCGAGATCGTGCTCTGCTTCCTTGCCGGGGCGGTAAGCCGAATTTAGCGGCCGGGGCGGTACTTCGGTGTGGAATTTCGCCCCCTGTACGTTAACGATATCTCAGACAGAAAAACTATTGAAATCAATTATTTTCTTACGTCAGTTATTTCTGGACAGCCAATCACATAGGGGGATAATTTTACCCCCAAAAACGGGTGGAGTGGGCGTCAGGTGGGAGGTTAAAGTGTTAGAAAACTGAATCCAAACCCAAACCCGCCTCCAACCCACCCACTTCCGGTTTTAACAGAGGCGGGATGGGGGGCGGGCAGCCAACCCACTCCAAGGAGGTGGGTCACCTATTTAAATATTATGATAAGGCTGGCATTCCTCATGGTGTGGAGATGCCGGTGTTGGACTGGGGTGGACAAATGTGAGAAGTCGCACAACACCAGGTTATAGTCCAACAGTTTTACTTGAAATCACAAGCTTTCGGAGCGCTGCTCCTTCGTCAGGTGAAGTGACTTCAAATAAAACTGTTGGACTATAACCTGGTGTTGTGCGACTTCTCACATGTGATCCACCTTTACAAATTTAACTCTGGCTGGCCGGGTTTTCCAATCTCAGGGAACCCGCCAGCTAAAGAAAGGCGAGGACTGCTGGATCCAGGAGGTAAGTGCTTTTCCACTTACCACCTAGATCCAGCGTCCCTGCCTCACCCACCTCCCGTGATCGGACACCGCCCCCCCACCCCCAATGCCTCGGATCACCTCCACCAGGCCTCGGATCAACCCCCACGAGGCTTCCGATCCACCCCAATGAGGCCTCCGATCCACCCCATCAGACCTCCGACCCCCTCCCCCAGGCCTCCGATCCCCTCGACAGGCCTCCAATCCCCCCACGAGGTCCCCATATCATCTTCCTGGCCTCTCCCCTCCAACCCCGATGCTCCTCTGGCTCCCGAGTCCTGAACACCCACCGCCCCCCATGCTCCTCCAGCCCCCAATGCTTCTCCGGCTCCTGGCCGTCCCCCCGTCAATCCCTCACACCCTCCTCTCTGTGACCTAGTGCCACAGGCCTATCCGCCCACAGCCAGCCAGCCTCTCCATAGCTTTCAAATCCTAATCCAGCCGTGCTGTTAAATTCGGCAGCACCTGTGGGAAACCCGTTCTCCCGGGTCTCCCGATCACTTTCTAGCCCCCCCACTCCCTACCCACCTCCAGATTAAAACTCCAGCCACATTGTGTCTGCATTATAATGCAGAAGTTTATATACATGCAACTTTTGCTTAACACAAATGTATCAGCTGTGAAAGTGTGCAAGCATTGGAAGCAAAGATTTTTGTGTTACATGTGGATTTGAACCCTTGAGAGCTCATCTGAATATTGAGTTAATGGCTGGAATATTAATCTGGAGGCGGGATGGGAGCGGGGGTGGGGGGAACTAGAAAGCAGTTGGGAAACTCGGGAGAACAGGTTTCCCGCAGGCCCTGCCGAATTTAACAGCAGGGCCTGATTAGCATTTCAAAGCACTGATTCCCGCCTGCAGCTAGCCAGATGGAGAGGCTGTGGGTAGGCCTGAGGCACTAGGCTGCAGAGAGGCGGGAGGGAGGGAGCGGCGGAGTGGGTGGTCGGAGCTTGGGAAGCCCGACAAGCCAGTGTTAAATTTGTAATGGTTAATCACCATGAGGCACACCGGCTTCATTATAATATTTGAATGGGCGACCCACCTCCTGGGAGCGGGTTGGCTGCCCGCCCCCCATCCAGCCTCCGTTAAAACCCAAAGTGGGCTGGTTGGGGTCGGGATTCAGTTTTTTAACTCTTTAACCTCCCACCCGATCCCAGCCCATCTGTTTTTTGGGGTTAAAATTCCCCCCAATGGCACAGTATAGTTTATATATGTTACAAATCGATCAGCAATTCAGATAATGCCAAGATTGATAACATTTTGCAGATCTTTTTTCTCACCTTATATTTGCTCAAAGAGAAGTATTATGGCTGGCATTTAACATAACTAATATTATCTCCCCTGATTAACCAGTTGAGTCGATAGCTGAGCTAGCTGGACCAGTTTTGATGGTCATTCTGCAATCAGCCTGCACAGCAGTTGGCTACTAATATTAGCCTCAGGATTAGGAAGGGAAAATTGGACAAGGTCCTCACAGCTGACCACTATCCAGTGACCTGTCACCCCAGTGGAAGCATGTGTCTCAGTTAAGAACAAAATTAAGCCAGCCATCCGCTTTTCATGAGGACACGGGGCTTTTTCAGCCCATGTTGACACAGTGGCCTGGAAAACAGCCGGTTTTAGGGCCATCGCCCCCATAATCTACTGGATTCTGAGTGCTCACCCTAATCAAGTTGTTGCAGGCCTTGGGAGTTGCTTTGACCTCAGGCGAATGATTTTGTGTGCCCAAAAGCTAAGTTTCCCATGTTTGCATCTTTTGGAGTTTCTCTGCTTTCAGGGAGGAGGTATATTATGCTCTTGCAACACTGCTTTGGTGCTGGACTAAAGTAAAGCTGGGGATATCTCCATCTACCTGTTAATCCAAAGGTGTCCGTGATCTCATCCTGTGCAAATGCATGAATTTGGAAGCATAATATACTGTCCCATTGGTCATGATATCGAAATTAGTGCAGGGATGGTTAGCGATCACTATTTCTTCTCGGAAAATATGCAATATCTTGGACTATGAATGAGGTAATTGGCCTATTGGAGCAAAATGAATAAACTTTTGGAATTACATAGTGTGCTTTCAGAAGTGGTCTCCATTAGTCTATTAATAATTTATAGTTGTGAAGTATCCGGAGCTACTGTTTGCTGTTATTTTTCTCTTTAGGAAAGCTAGTAACTGTACTATCAAAATGCAGGAGGGGTGTTGAAGGAGGATTCATGGAATTTACAAGGGATGAGAAGGAGCAGTTGCTGGAAGATGGTAGGTGATGTTTCAGTAAATTGAATGTGGCTAATAATGGATTGACAGAAGTTACTTGGTGGGGGAAGCAAGTCAGGGCATGCTCCCAGATGCACTTGTGAAATAAATTTTACACCAGAGTTCAGTACCTCCCTTCAAAAAATTCTAAATCAGCCCCTGCAATGATCACACTTGTGCACTTCAGTTTTTTACCCTTATAATACAACTGATGACCTAAGCTGCAGCTATACCCAATATTCCATGACCCTCCCAGTGTAACTACAGTACTACTTTTCATATGTCATACTTGAAACCATTAGCTTTCAGTTTCACGGTAAAACAAACTGAATTGCAGAATGTGATCCAAAACTAATAAAATTCCAATGTAATAAAAAAAATTGCCTTGATGCAGTGATTTTCAGAGCTGTTTTTTAGTTGTACATTTTTTGGGGAGTTTTCAGCTCTTTGGGGAGCTGTGTTAGCTGTTTGAAGTGGTTTGTCAGCTCGTGCAGGTTTTGTAAGCTATATGGGCAACGCACTGAAAGGAAAACCAGGCCCATGGAACCATAGTAGCAAAGAGTCAACACCTCCAGAAGAGAAAAGAGAACATATCTTGCAAAAAAGCAATAAAAAGACATAATCAACAATACTGGAACATGCATCAATATGAATTACAGTTACTGTACCCTTGGTGTTAAAGAAATGATGTATTACCATTGGAGAGTCTGAAGAGAGATAAATGATACTATCTCTCTTTCAGTTTTTGAAGATGTGAGAATTGCCTAAGAGGTTATGAATGTGTGGAAGACGCCAGCACTGATGTGAAGTAATAATCTAGTTTTACCATACCATAAAATGATATAGATGAAGGTAACCAGAGATAACTCCCTCAAATTGAATCAGAACAGTAGGATAAGGGGGCATAAATGAAAGTTAGTAAAATTAAATTTAAAATACATCAGGAAGAATGCCTTTACTCACAGGGCACTAAGGGGGAAAAATTGGGTATCGCCTATTTTGGGGCGCTAATATCGGCCAGGTGCAAAGATTAGCGCCCGGCGCTAATTATCACCTCCGACTGCAAAATTCGCCTCTATCGCCCCTGGAGGTGATTTAAGCGCTAAATCAGGCGCTACACACCTCTCTTAAGGCGCAAACGTCAGGGAGCGAGGCGCTACCTCAGAACACTACCGAAGCTCAGGCGATGCCAAATACCATGGAAGCCAGACAGACTGGCGCCGTCCAGTTCTTAAAGGGGAGGGGCCATCTTGCTGGCCAGCCACTCCCTGCTCATTGCAGCCTTGAATCTCGGCCTGGAGAGACCTCAAAAGCAATTGTGTTGGAAGCACTAATGGATAGGCCCAGGGAAAGAGCTCAGTGCTTAGGAACCTCAAAACTGGTGCTGAGAGCCACAACTCCTTAGGACAGCGTTAAAACCAAAAATTTTGCCAACAAGAAAAGGCAGGAAGCGCCCGCCTTTAAATAGCGCTCCCCCAGCCCCTTCCCGACTTGAAAACGTTCCCTTCTACCTGTCATTCCTAGCGGCAGCCACTAAGGCAGGGGGCGCTACCGGGGCGTTGCACGCTTGACTGACGTCACAATCTGCAGGCGCAGGAGATCGTGGCGGTAGTGTTTAGCGCCGCCGCAAAACGACTGGTCAATTTCGCGAGCAGCGCTACAATCGCCGCGCTCGGGCGCTAAGTTCCTAGCGCCCTGTTAGCACCCCCCGGAGGCACTAACGGGAGGCGCTAACCAACCGAATTTTCCCCCCTAAGTGTTTGGAATAATCGTGGGAGAGATCTGAAGAAATGACCATCCATGAGCCAATGGCCTTTTCTAAACCCTCCATTTTCTTATATCATAACCTCATCACTTATGTTGTCCTACTGCAGATCACTAGCTTCAAAACTGTTTATGAAGTTTTTTTAACCAGAATACTTCACTTCCTGAAAATCCAATTAAAATTTAATTGTCAGATTTTAATTTTCTTATCCAAGATCGATATTTCTCATGCATGCCTTTGTTTATAAATTACAGTGAAATCAATCTTGCAATTTTAGTTCCAGCCACTGTGATTGCCTAAGACAGGAAGATTGATGTTATCATAATTTGTAAATAGATATGCCAGTGAAATATTAATCACAAGGAAGAATCAAAATACCTTGAAAATGTAATACATAACTAATGCAATTTTTGGCATGTGAACTATTTTAATTATATACTTGGGAAATACAAATGTGTTCATGGGGCAGAACATCTTCATAAATTAATAACACACCAACACAACATTTGATTTTTTTGATAGTCAAAATATAAGGGGGGAAAAATTTGTTTGGTTAGCCCCTCCCATTAACACTTCCGGGGGGCGCTAACGGGTCGCTAGGAACTTCGCGCCCGAGCGCGGCGATTTTAGTGCCGCTCGTGAAATTGACCAGTCATTTTGTGGCAGCGCTAAACACTACCGCCGCGATCTCCTGCACCCGCAGATCGTGACGTCACCCCGGACCGGATATTGAGTCGCGCCCCCCTGCCTTAGTACCTGCCGCTAGGAACGGCAGGTAGAGGGGAACGTTTTCAAATCGGGAAGAGGCTAGGGGAGCGCTATTTGAAGGCGGGAGTTTCCTGCCTTTTCTTGTCGGCAAGATTTTTGGTACATACAGGTTGAGAGGGAGAGAGACGTCTGGAGAGATTTAACGCCCTCAGCACCACTTTTGAGTTTCCTAATCACCGAGCTCTTTCCCTGGGCCTATCCATTAATGCTTCCAACACAATTGCTTTTGAGGTCTCTCCAGGCCGAGATTCAAGGCTGCAATGAGCAGAGTGTGGCTGGCCAGCAAGATGGCCCCTCCCCTTTAAGAACTGGACGGAGCCAGTCTGTCTGGCTTCCATGGTAACTGACATCGCCTGAGCTTCGGTAGCGTTCTGAGGCAGCTCCTCGCTCCCTGACGTTTGCGCCTTAAGAGAGGTGTGTAGCGCCTGATTTAGTGCTCAAACCACCTCCAGGGGCGATAGAGGCGAATTTTGCAGTCGGAGGCAATAACTAGCGCTGGACGCTAAACTTTGCGCCCGGCTGATATTAGCGCCCCAAAATGAGCGATACCCAATTTTTCCCCCAAGGTTTTTTGAAAGCTAAAAGTGATAGCAATATTTGAAAAAGCTGGAACATTTTTATTTACAGAACTTAGCACCACTAAATTAATCCTTACAGAAAGAAACAGAGAAAGAGGGAGAGAAAGGGAAAGAGAAAAGAAGAAAGAGAGAATTTGCATTTATACAATGCCATTTACATCCTTTGGTTGTCCCAAAGAGTTGCACAGCCAATGAATTATGTATTAAACTTTTGGAATATTCTGATCTTCAACAATTTCAATATTTTTAAAAATTCAAAATGTTTAAGCTGGCCATTGGTAGAACTGAATGCGATGCAAAAGAACATTCTGGATCCAGATCTGAAGAACTACAAAAATCAACAATACCCTGATCTTAAAACCCCTGGAGAGATATCTGGAGCTGCTGACACCAACAATTGAATACAATACAGCTTTTGCTGGGAATCGGTTCCATGCATTCACTCCTCTGTGGCAAGATTTTTTTTCTTTCTCATCCCTTTTAAGGCATGGTAACCATTTTTGTTTGGGAAGGAGGAAAGTCTGCAGATTGTTTTCTTTTTGAGTCACTGACTTCATTCAAAAGTGACAAAATTTAACTTTTCATGATCAGCTTGAAAAAACTAGGCTCAAGCGTTCTGATTCGATTTAAGTCATTAGTCAGAATGGCTAACTGGTTAATTTCCTATTACGGTCGACCCAAAAATTAGGCAGATGTCCAACAGAAAATTGGGGGTATTGTATTGACCTTCAAACTATGCACTGCATCCTGCATGTTGAGGGCTAATATTATCGTATTCCTGTTACATCTTCTCCTGAAACTCTCACCCTCACACAGGTATACACTTAAGCACCGGGACCAGGACACTGTATATTGCCATGCAAGTAATTTTGAAGGGGTTGTTATGTAGCCAGAATTCTAACATATGCTCTTGCTTTGTTTCTATAGGAAGCCCCCCCGCCCCCTACCCACCCACAAGAACCAACCATAGCTTCAAGTACAACAGAAGAAAGTATCACCTCACAGGCCACAGCACTCTGTCACTCTTTCCAGTGGTCGCAAGCACGAGTATAGGGAATTAGGTATTGATCTTGAAAATGGAGCACCAGGTGAAGCTGTAAGCATGAGTGGAGGTAACAATGGAAGAACAGGAACCTGCTGACCAGATGATCAGCTTCCACCCTTTAAGGAGCTTATAAAACATTTCTCTTGAGTATAGATGTTTTCTGGAGCAATTTGTGGCTGCGCAAAGCATCTTTGTGGCAATAACTACAGAGGACTCCACTAGCTGCGTATACGTACTCATATGTGGGAAGGTGGAATGCATGACAATGCCACGGGCTTCTGCAATGCAGCTACCAGTATCTGAAGTTCTCCATGTTCACATTGCTGCTATGGAGGCCTTGGGCTCCAACCCACAATAGTCTCTCTTGCCTTGCTTCAAAGTTGTGGGGGGCCATATTCATTACTTCCCAGAGGTCTGCTCACATGTAGATCAAGTCTGCTTTCTTGCATCTCTGTAGATACTTGATGTCTGTGTCAATATGCGCGATCTTCTTGGAGATTCTCTCCACTTTGAGCCGGTTGTTATGTAAGAGATGCAAGAAAGCAGAATATTGACACAGACATCAAGGGCTGGATTTTGTCTTGGGGTCGGGTTGGGGTCGTGTAATCCGCATTTTGTGTTTCCCCCCCGACTCCAGATTAATGTGGATGCCTGATGCAATTTTCACTTAATTGGGCAATTGAGTTGGAGCATGTGGGAACCCATGAAGTAATTAGTGTTTTCAGTCTGAAAGTCGCCTCTGGACTGCCTAGTCTCAGAGACTGTTGGTGAGAGAGGACCTGCCTGGCTTTTGATGTGAGTGGACCTGGATGCAGAAATGGCGGGGGAGAGAGGGGGAGAGAGGGGGAGAGAGATTGATTGAGATTTGCCAAGCAAGTCCTCCCAGGCAGTCTCTGAAGACATTCAATGCAGCAGCATCAGAGGCGACGTTCAGACCTAATACTACTACTATCTTCATCACAATACTACTACTACCTTCATCACATCTCCGTTGTAATAGTGGACCTGCAGCCGATAGTCAGCTATCCACTTGTGTTCCCGCCAGGTTTCACTGGAGTGTTTCACGCCAGGCGTGCTTCACGTCAGAAGAGGGTTAAACTAGCTACAGCGTTTCAAAATGGCATTACAGAGCCAATTTAGAGCTTGTTAAGGGCTTTAATGGCCTCTCCCGCCTCTTGAAGGCGGGACGGAGTTGGGAACCCCGCGACTGATTCTGTCAAAATTGCGTGGAGGCGGGATGGAGTCGGGATGGGGTCGGAAACCCCGACCCCGCAAATTTAACCCCCCACACGCCTCCAAACCCGACTCCATGGGTCACTCAAAATCCAGCCCCAAGTATCTACAGAGATCCAAGAAAGCAGACAAGATTCCGAACCGGCTCAAACATGTAGATCAGTGGACATGCTGAGGGAGTGCCCAACTTAAGGGGCGTAAGTGAAGTACAAATAGATGAGGCCAGTGGAAATCCTTGTAGTTGATTAACATTAATTACATCCTGAACTTTGGTGAATCCTGCAATATGGGAGAATTGCAGTCCCTTATTTCAGTCTGCTTTTCCAATTGGGAAACAGACAAGAGGTGTTTACCCGGTGAACGAAACATCAGTTACCTGTTTCATACACCTGTGCACTCTGAATTGACTGATATTGCACATGCCTCTGCTGTAGTTTGGATAGCGTAATACCCATTTCATTTTTTGTAGCAACCCAACATTGGAGTCCCTTTTAAGAAGCCAATTCCTGAAAAAACAGACCATTACTTCCTACTACATATAATGTACACTATATGATTCAGTCATCAAAAATGGAAAATTGCATAAAGACAGGTTACCATGCAATTAGCATAGGATTGTTTACTAAAATGAAGCTATCACACATTGAGGGTAAATTTGACTTTGGATGATAGTGCAAAATGGGCAATATCAATTCAGCTGCCCATTGCAGTCAATGGAATGAAAATTGGGAGAAATGTACAACAGGCGGCTGAATTGATATCGCCCATTTTACACTATCACCCACATTGTGCACAAAAGTACTTCACACTAGCCTAAAAGGCCAGCTGGAAAATTAGGCAAAGCGCAATTCCCAGCAGGGAGTCATGAAAGTCATTGCTACCCTATCCCAGCCTCCTCATCCATTTCTGCCAGCAAAAAGGAATCTACCCCATAGTGCCAAATATGGGGTACTTTATCCACTCGGAATTGGATTATGACTCTAGCCTAGAGTTTCCGCTGTTTTCAGCGCAATCCAGCTGAAATCGGCCAAGCCAGTGCAAAAGATCGCGGAATTTTAAACGCAAGTTACGCCAAGTATAAATCGAGTTTCCTTGATCTTTTATGCTGGTTTACAAAACATCGTGCTGGAAGCCGGCCCCACCCACAAGACTGGCACGACCCAGATCGAAATAATGAGCATGGCGAGTTTCCGCCGATTGGGGCCGTTCAAGGAGATGCTTCAAATTAAAGTGCACAGGCACTAGTTGGCATGTTTTAAAAGTTTAAAATATTAAAAAATACTTAATTTACTAAGAAACTGACTAGTGTACACCAATGAAACTAATAAATGGTTCAGTATAGTTTTTAAAGTGATTTTCAGTTATTTAAAATTGGGTTACTCACAGTTGGTGGACGAGACACTCTGATTGAAAATGGTTATTTTTGTGATAAACCTATTTTTAGCTGTATTAATAAAACTGCACCAGGTTACCACTCTTAAATACAGCAAGGAAATTTTTTAAGGAACGAAAATCAAAAATAATTGTGTTCTATTATGCTGCCTGATTGTGCTGGTTCATGGAAGATTTTTAAGTTTGTGATTATGCTAATACATTTGGGCGGAAATTTGAACCGTAACCATTTTGGAATAACAGTGCAATTTCAAGCGCAATTTGCGCCTAGTTTGCCGATTGCACCCAAAGTAGAAACTCTACCCCTGTATGTTCACTAGGAACTGGACTGAATCTGCCCAAATTCATTTCACATAGGACACTTACATAGGATTCTTACAGGTAGACGGAGGAAACTTCCATCTCATCAGTCTGGCTGTATTTGAATTTATGTTCCTGAGGTAAAAGGGCATTGTCTAAGGCCACATGATCTCTCTAATATATCACTGCACATTTCAGTCAAATATCTATATTAAAAATTTTACATCTCCATGCACCTCCTGTCTACAAAATCTTACTTCCTATTCCCATTTTCTATCACACTTTTTAAATTTTTCCACCATAAAATCCCATGTCTACATTTATATTGAACACTGCCCATGCAAACATGTCATGTTGTGATGACACCCTCCCACCAGTTTCAGTTTTGCCTCTTCCATCTCCTCAGCCTGTAATGAAGAGAAACTTCTAAACTCAAACCAACCTTACTTCACATCTCCCCAAATTGCTGTCAGGTTTCCATTATAAATAGAAAATAAAGGTAATAACAGCAACGTACTATACAAAAATAAGGACAGAATGAATGACTTTAAAATGGGGACTGAATTACATCTGCGCTCCCTGATCCAATTATTCCCCGCCCTCTAATGGCACTTCACCCGAAGGCTACACCTACCAAGGGAAAATGACAATTTTTTAATTAAAGATTCAGCAAGACAGTAAGAACTGCATTACAAAATGATAGAATATTAATATTCCATTGAACTAGGAGTTTGATGAGCTTATCATGAAGCTCATTTACATTGGCGCAATTATTAAAATAACAGATAAACATAAGTAAAAGCACTGCAACCAAACATAGAAATACATATATTGGTGTAAAGATTCTGCGTTGGGTGCAATTGGCAATTCGGGCACAAATTGTGCTCAAAATTACGCATTTTCCAAAGTGAAGTTGTGGTTCAAGTTTCTGCTCAAACATATTTGCATAATTACAAACGTAAAATCTTCCATAAACCAGCGCAATCGGGCAGCGGTTTAGAACGTAATTGTTTATTTTTTTCCCTTGCATTGAAAAATATTCCTTGAAATATTTAAGAGTGGTAACCGGGTGAAGTTTTAGTAATACAGCTAAAAATGAGTTTTCACAAAAAATAAGCATTTTTAATCAGTGTCCAGTCCTGTGAGTAACCCGATTTTAAATAATTGAAAATGACTTTACAAAAACTATACAGAACCATTTACTAGTTTCATTGGTGTACAGTAGTCAGTTTCTTAGTAAATTAAATGTTTTCCAATATTTAAAAACTTTTAAAATGGAGCCTATTAGGGCCCTTGCGCCTATATAAAAAAAAGCTTAATTTTAAGAGCCTCCTAGAAGGGCCGTAAATGGGCACAATTGGTGGAAACATGCCATGTTAATTAATTCGATCTGGGGCTTGGCCAATTTTGTGGGTGGGGCTAGATTTCACACAATGGGCTGAATTTTAATGGGAAAGGCAGGTTGGGGGCTTTGGGACTGTGAGGCAGTCAGGAAACATGAGGGAATGGTGGCAGCCGGTGAAGGATCGGGGGGGGTGGGAGCAGCACGGGGGGTGGGGGGATCACTGAAGGATCAGGGGCCGGGACAGCATGAGGTGGGGGGGTCCGGAGGAGCGGGGGGGGGGGGCGCATCATGGGGGAATCGCAGCCCTCGGGGCGAGGGGGAATCATAGGCCTGCGGGGGGAATCAGAGGCTTGGGGAGGATCGTAGCACTGGAGGGGGGGGAATTGGAGACCAGAGGGAGGTGGACTGGCGGCCTCGTGGGGGGTTCGGAGGTCTCATCGGGGGGTCTCCGATCATGGGGGGTGGGTTAGGCAGGAACCCTGGATCCAGGAGGTTAGTGTAAAGACACTTACCTTCTGGATCCGGCAGACATCGCCTTGCATTAGCTGACGGGTTTCACCAGGCCTGCAAAACCCAACCAGCTAAAGTTAAATAAAAAATGGAGATTAAAGCAGAGGGTTCCAGCCTCATTATAATATTTAAATAGACAACCCTCCTCCTGGCAGCGGATTGGCTGCCCATCCCCTGTCCTGTCTCCATTAAAACCGAAAGTGGGCGGGTTGGAGGCGTGTTCAGGTCAGGGTTCAGATTTTTAACACTTTAGCTACCCACACGCCCACAACCCACCCTTCTTTTAGGTTAAAATTCCCCCCAATATTTTTTGAGCCACGCAAAAAATTATGGAAACTCAATTTGTGCTGGACGTAACTTTCGCTCAAAATTCCTCAATATTTTATGTTGGTTTGGCCGATTTCAGGCTAATTGCGCAATCAGAAACTCTGTCCCCCTGCTTTGAGAGGGGAGCAAAATACAGTCCTTCTACTCCCCAGAACAAAGTACTAACACTATTTATATCCCAAATGAAATGCCATCACCAAGAAGGAGAAAACAATTGACTGCCTTAAACGCCTTAGTTTTAAGAAAATATAATTGATGAAGAATTCTTACCATTGCTTTTCTTGTCTAAATATGTTATGCCAAAAAAAGCACGTAACATTTGGTATGCAAGTTTTACAATGTCCAACCTAACTAATGTATTAAATTTGCTGCAAGATCAACATAGGAACAAGAGTAAATCATTCAGCCTGCTCCGCCATTCAATTAGATCATGGCTGATCTGTAC
The DNA here is from genome assembly GCA_030390025.1 of Squalus acanthias. Lineage (NCBI taxonomy): Eukaryota > Metazoa > Chordata > Chondrichthyes > Squaliformes > Squalidae > Squalus > Squalus acanthias. The sequence goes on from CM059432.1 coordinate 102,228,644, forward strand.
CTCAACTCGATTTACCCGCCTTAGCTCCGTATCCCTTGATACACTTACCTAACAAAAATACTTCCATAGTTTGTTTTCTTTTGATTGTATCAATACTCCTTACAAGCTAAAGCTGATCAATAATTATAATCATTCTTAAAAAAAAATCCTCTTAATTTGCGCCGAAGTGTCAGCCGTGGCTCAGTGGTAGCACTCTCGCCTCTGAGTCAGAAGGTCTTGGGTTCAAGTCCCACTTCATAGACTTGAGCACAAAAATCTAGGCTGACACTCCAGTGCAGTACTGAGGGAGTGCTGCACTGTCGGAGGTGTGTCTTTCGGATGAAGCTTTAAGTCTGCTTCCTTAGGCAGACGTAAAAGATCCCATGACACAATTCAGAGAAGAGCAGGGGAGTTATCCGTAGTGTCCTGGCCAATATTTATCTTATGTTCTTATCATTAAGTCTTATGTTCTTATCATTGAATATATTTAAGGTGGAGATAGACAGATTTTTGAATGGTAAGCGAGTTAAGGGTTATGGGGAGCAGACAGGGAAGTGGAGTTGAGGCCAAGATCAGATCAGCCATGATCTTATTGAATGGCGGAGCAGGCTCGAGGGGCCATAGAATCATAGAATCATAGAAAGTTACAGCACGGAAGGAGGCCATTTCGGCCCATCATGTCCGCGCCGGCCAACAAAGAGCTATCCAGCCTAATCCCACTTCCCAGCTCTTGGTCGGTAGCCCTGCAGGTTAGAGCATCCCAAGTTCACATCCAAGTACTTTTCAAATGTGGTTAGGGTTCCTGCCTCTACCACCCTTTCAGGCAGTGAGTTCCAGACCCCCACAACCTTCTGGGTGAAGAGATTTCCCCTCAAATCCCCTCTAAACCTTCCCCCAATTACTTTAAATCTGTGCCCCCTGGTTTTTGACCCCTCTGCTAAGGGAAATAGATTCTTTCTATCCACTTTATCTATGCCCCTCATAATTTTATACACCTCAATAAGGTCTCCCCTCAGCCTCCTCTGTTCCAAGGAAAACAAACCCAACCTATCCAATCTTTCCTCATAGCTAAGATTCTCTACTCCCGGCAACATCCTTGTAAATCTCCTCTGTACCCTCTCTAGTGCAATCACATCTTTCCTGTAATGTGGTGACCATAACTGCACGCAGTACTCTAGCTGAGGCCTAACTAGTGTTTTATACAGTTGAAGCATAACCCCCCTGCTCTTGTATTTTATGCCACGGCTAATAAAGGCAAGCATTCCGTATGCCTTCTTAACCACCTTATCTACTTGGCCTGCTACCTTCAGGGATCTGTGGACATGCACTCCAAGGTCCCTTTGTTCCTCTACACTACTCAGTGTCTTACCATTTAATGTGTATTCCCTTTCCTTGTTAGCCCTCCCCAAATGCATTACCTCACACTTCTCCGGATTGAATTCCATTTGCCACTGTTCTGCCCACCTGACCAAATTATTGATATCTTCCTGCAGTCTACAGCTTCCTTCTTCAGTATCAACCACACAGCTGATTTTAGTATCATCTGCAAACTTCTTAATCATACCCCGTATATTCAAGTCAAGATCGTTGATATATACCACAAAAAGCAAGGGACCTAGTACTGAGCCCTGCAGAACCCCACTGGAAACAGTCTTCCAGTCACAAAAACACCCATCAACCATTACCCTCTGCTTCCTGTCTCCGAGCCAGTTTTGAATCCAACTTGACACTTTGCCCTGGATCCCATGGGCTTTTAACTTCGTGACCAGTCTGCCATGTGGAACCTTATCAAAAGCCTTGCTAAATTCCATATACACTTCACCAAACGCACTACCCTCATCTACCCTCCTTGTTACCTCCTCAAAAAATTCAATCAAGTTTGTCAGACACGACCTTCCCTTAACAAATCCGTGCTGACTATCCTTGATTAATCCGTGTCTTTCTAAATGAAGATTTATCCTGTCCTTCAGAATTCTTTCCAATAATTTTTCCACCACCGAGGTTAGGCTGACTGGCCTGTAATTACTTGGTCTATCCTTTTCTCCCTTTTTAAACAAGTGTACCACATTAGCAGTCATCCAGTCCTCCGGCACCATACCTGAAGCCAGAGAGGATTGAAAAATGATGGTCAGGGCCTCTGCTATTTCCTCTTTTGCTTCGCTTAACAGCCTGGGATACATTTCATCCGGGCCTGGTAATTTATCCACTTTTAAAACTGCTAAACCCCTTAATACTTCCTCTCTCACTATGTTTATTTCATCTATTATTTCACACTCCTCCTCCCTGATACCAATGTCTGCTTCGCCCCTCTCCTTTGTGAAAACAGACGCAAAGTATTCATTAAGAACCCTACCGACGTCTCCCGCCTCCACACACAGATTACCCTCATGATCTCTAATAGGCTCTACCCTTTCTTTAGTTATCCTCTTACTCTTAATATATTTATAAAACATCTTTGGGTTTTCCTTGATTTTACTTGCCAAGAATTTTTCATACTCTCTTTGCTTTCCGAATTTCATATCAAATGACCTATACCCACTCCTACGTCTTATGTCTTACATTCTTATGTTCTTATCCCTCAGTCAACATATCTAAAGAAACAGATTATCTGGTCATTATCACATTGCTGTTTGTGGGAGCTTGCTATGCACAAATTGACTGCAGCATTTGATACATTCCAACAGTGACTCCACTTCAAAAAGTACTTTGTTGGCTGTAAAGTGCTTTGGGATGTCCTGAGGTCATGAAAGGCGCTATAGAAATGCAAGTGTTTCTTTATTTCTCTTCAAGTCACGAAACATTCCCTAACCAAGGCAAGAGAGATGCGACCTGTTCCCAAATCGTTACCAATTCTGCTCTCTAACTGGCATGAGGGCGGTGGGTGAGAGTGGCAAGGGGACAAATTCACCAGTTGTGCCTTGCCTCTGCTCGACATCTACAATCTATTAGGCATGCCCCTACTAACTCAGTTAAAAATCAGGAACTCAATCCAGGAGCAAACACCAAACTACTTTCACAACAGCTGTATTATTCGCCTATTTGGAAAGATTTGCAGCTGACATTGTCCAAGTACAAATAAGAACAATGCAAAGCACTGCATTTAAATGGGCAGTAAACGCCACATATTCCTCTCGGCATCATCACAATTTTTAATTAATAAGACCGAGAGACAGTTAACTTATTAGGTAAGTTGGTGATCTAAGATAACAGAGCACCTTTTCCCAGTCCATGTTAGCCTATCATTGATGTACTCATGTATTGTGAATACACTAAAAGGTAACTACAATAACAGATACACCATCACAGGATTACAGGAGAAATACAGGTTTGTATGGCAATAAAATGGCTTTCTCCTTGTAGCGCTGACAGGGAAAGAAATCATCAATGGGTTGCACATTCAGTAAGCACTCATGCAGGTTGTTGTTTCACAGGATTTTAAAGAGAGGTATCTGAGGTTTAGGAAATGTTTTATCTACATTATAAACCCAGTTTCACAAAGCTGCATAAAAAATGACTTTCACTATTTAAATCCTCAGCATGGATCTTTTGGGACTAAGAGCTCTCAAGGCAATACAAGAGCTATGCATTTGCACTTCGAGCAAACTACATCCTTCCCCCACTGCTAAACAGCATTTTTAAATCTATCTCAATAAGCTAGATACAGACAGTACTTTTCTCTTCACACTGGTGAACATTTTTTATTCTGCTTCACTAGAAGGAAGGATGTTAAATGGAGCATGAGCTAAGTCACCTGACTGTCCTTTGAATTTTAAAAACAGTTCAAGTTTCTCAAAGGAACATCTCACAAAAAGAATTGTGCAATTGGTTGGAAAAAATGAGTAACTTCTTTAAATTTGTGGACAAAAGTGTGCACAAAGTTCTATGTACTTGAAAATGTATTGATTAAAAAGTTTGATAGTAAAGATACTCAAGGGTACATTTTCCAAGTCCCCTATGGTGAGGTACCTCACTTGTAGACAAGGTTTTAGAAATCTTAATTCCAGTCTTCCTGCCACACCATTTAAGTTTTCTGTCATAGTTCAGGCTTTTTCCAGAATACTTGCTGTCATATTCAACTCAAGATTACAGTTCTACAAGCAGAATGAGAGGCTTATGAACCAAAACCTCTATCTTTATTCTGCATTGTGTTTCCAGGTTTAACAATTAACTCCTAATTACAGAATATCACTCACTGGAAATGGAAAGGATGTCCATCATGTTCTTCTGTCACCTCAGAAGGCAGCTTTGAATATAAAATAATCCTACCCGACCAATAAAGAAAGGCAAAATCTTCTTTGCCCCATTTACAGGGGAAACAATATAAACTGAAAGACACATGAAGATACTAATGTAGATAACCAAACTTACACAAAATATGAACCGTTCAGAAACGAGATCCTCCCTTGTCATTCTTTCAGTAAGTTCTCAGTAACAGTTCCAGATGGTGAACATGTGAGGAAACAGCTCTGAGAGGAGCAATTTTAACCTTGCCTCTTGGCCAAAACCAGGCAGGCGAGCAGTTAAAATTGCATGTGGGATTTACCCACCGAGGTCCTACTCTCTGGTATGCGGACGATGTGACCCGTCCATCGGAGCTGATTGAGCGTGGTCAAAGCTTTGATGCTGGGGATGTTGACCTGAGCGAGAACACTGATGTTGGTGTGCCTATCCTGCCAATGGATTTGCAGGATCTTGCGGAGGCAGCATTGGTGGTACCTCTCCCGTGCTTTGAGGTGCCTGCTGTACATGGTCCATGGCTCTGAGGCATACAGGTGGGCGGGTATCACTGCTGCTCTCTAGACCATGAGCTTAGTGCCGGGTTTGAGGTCCTGGTCTTCAAACACTCTCTTCCTCAGGTGACCGAAGGCTGCACTGGCACACTGAAGGCGGTGTTGAACTTCGTCATCGACGTCTGCCCTTGTTGACAGTAGGCTCCCGAGGTATGGAAAGTGGTCCACGTTGTCCAAGGCCTTGTCATGGATTTTGATAATCGGGGGGCAGTACTGTGTGGCAGGGGCAGGTTGGTAGAGGACCTTTGTCTTATGGATGTTTAGTGTAAGGCCCATGCTCTCGTACGCTTCGGTGAAGGTGTTAATGATGGTTTGGAGTTCGACCTCCGAGTGTGCGCAGACGCAAGCGTCGTCTGCATACTGTAATTCGACGACAGAGGAAGGGACGACCTTGGATCTGGACTGGAGGTGACGGAGGTTGAACAGTTTCCCGTTTGTTCTGTAAATTAGCTCCACTTCAGCGGGGAGCTTACTGAGGGTGAGATGGAGCATTGCCGCAAGGAAGATCGAGAAGAGCGTTGGTGCGATGACACAGCCTTGCTTGACCCCAGTCCGTACATGAATCGGGTCTGTGGTGGAACCGTTGGTCAGGATCACGGCTTGCATGTCATCAAAAAGCCTGCTTCAGGATTGGATAGTGTTGTTGTTTTTCATACATTCCTTGTAAATAAATTCAGTTATTAGTTTGTCCCACCTTTCAGAGTGGACATGGAAGCACATGAGCAATCCATGTGGGTTCCTGGCACGTAACAGTGTGGCAAAAAGTCAATGACCCGGATTTTGCTGTGAGTGGCAAAGGAACGGCTTTCACCGTTCACCTCACATGCCCATAAACTTTTAGCGGGCTTGTCAGCGGAGACTTCCACTCTTCCGGGGTCAGTTTGAATTCAGCGTCCTCGGCAGGGGAATTATAGCATTTGTGAGCAGGTCAAGCAGCAGGGAAACTGTTCAACCACTCAGATTGAAGAATCCTCACTAACACACACAGACAGCAAAGCAGGAAGTAAAAAGTAGGAAATATAAATTACACTTAAATCATTGTACAGGAATCAAAATAAAGATTGGGACATACACATGGGATTAAGGGAAATACATAAAAGAGCAAAACAGGAAAACTATTAAAATTAAATTGTTATTTTTTTTTAAATTTGGAACATTCATTTTCTTCTAAGGGAATGAGACTCCACACTTGTCAAATTAATTTTTCAGGGCCACATAGGTTGTTCAGAAGTAATTATCACTTACTACGCCGTTCAAAACTCAGTTACTCCTGATTGAACAAGCCCTCACCTTTTTCAGCCATTTTAAAAGCGAGAATAATGGGTAATTAGCCCAAGTTCATGCCATTACAGAGATTTCTGTGCATATTCCATCAGTGAAGGCTGCAACAGAACAGCCTGTGGAGGAGCAGGGCATCAGTGACAGGAACCTCCTTTTTTCGCATTTACCTGCGCATGTGCAGACGGCAGAAGTTGCTGTCAGTTTTACTCAGTAATAATCGATGCTATTAGTACAGCAAAATCTGGGCCAATTGATCCTGCTGCATGCCACCCCATTCATGGTAAATAGAAGGTTACAATCTTCAGAATAAGATGCAATATTACAGTGCAATGTCTCTGAAGGAGGTCTAATAGATCTGTTAGGCTTAAAATCCCTGTCTGTTCATAAATTGAAAAAGATGTCTTTGCTGTTGTTTTTCTGGTTTACTGAAACTTGAGTGGTCCATCTTTGGGAAGAAAAAAAGTCACTGGGCTAGGTGGCCACAAACCATTTGAAGCTGTTTTGAAAGATGTTCCAATTAGTGTACCCAAACAGCTCCAGAGAATGATGTTGCACCTACAAAAATATAAATTTCATGATGTGTACAAGAAAGTGAGAGATGATTCTGGTTGAGGTATTGAGCACAGCACACCAACCTTACAAAAGTCATGTTGATAGATACATTCAAACAGAAAGTCATAGAAATCAATACATTACTTGCCCTCATCTGAGGATGTAATGTTCAAGGTTCAGCAGACTACTGCAATAGAGGAGGACCTGAAATTGTAAAAATGACACTAAGCAATGTGTAGTCTGAGGCAAGAGATGAACTGCCACCACAGATTGTTGAGTGTTTCAACATTAGAAATGAATTGAGAAAACAGCAGAGTGATGTTCGAAAGGCAATTGATTTGTTATTTCACTGTGTTTGAATGATGAAGCAAAAATGTTCACTTGACACACTGAAATTCAAAGTCATCTTCAGAGAGCTGAAGAATCCCTGATGAGCGAGAACATCAAGATGTACATGTATAGGGGTCAAGTTGCTGCATTTAAAGAAGGAACACCTCATGAACCCACCAAATACAAGATAGGCCCTGCAAGACAATAGTTCAGTCACATCTCCAGTCCATCATGGCTAGGCAGACAAAGCCTTTCCAGGAAAAAGCATACCAGGCTAGTACTGACTCTTACCTGGCTCTCCTTGATTGGTACAACATGCCAACTGAGGTATGGGACACCTCACCAGCAAAAAGCACGTTTCGCAGACAAACCAACAAGGAGCTGTAGAAGAGTGTGATCTTGCAAATCAGAGACTTTGGGGGGAATTTTAACCCCAGAGGATGGGTGGCTTGGGGGCATGTGGGAAGGTAAAAAATTTTAAATTCTCAAACTAGACCCCAACCCGGCCACTTCCGGTTTTAACGGAGACGGGTCGGGTGGGGGGACAGGCAACCGATCCCTCTCAGGAGGTGGGTTGGTTGCTAATTTTTTATAACGAGGCTACGTGCCTCCATTTTACCTGAATTTTTATTTTTAGCCCATGGAGGCTGGGATTTCTGGGCCTTGGAAATCCCAGCAAGTAAAAGGAGGCGAGAAGGGCGGGATCCATGAGGTATGTAATTTACAGCACTGAGTATGGGCCAAGAGAAGCAGGAGTGTTTCCCCAGGCTCAGCAAGCTTACCTCCATGCGATTGGGCCCCCACGATCGGCTGACCTCCCCGCACGATGTCCGACCTCCCCCACTATGTATCTGACATCCGATCCCCGGCTGCTTTCCAGCCTGACACATAGCCCCCCCTCTCAATCTGGCTGGGTGTCAGGCGGGAAATCGGTTCAAAAAATTTAAAAGGCATCCTGCGGTTAAATTAGGCGGGACATGCTGGAAAACCTTACTTCCGGGTTTCCCATCCGAAAATCCTTCCCCCCGCCCACAGCCTTCCCAACTCCAAGTAAATATTGGGGCCATTGTGATGGTTTGAATTGAATATGCTGGAATGGTTGAACTGTTCACACTTTGCTGCACAGGGGTAGATTACCCCTCAAGGAAGAAGATAGTCGACATTCAATATTATTACAAAGTTTCAAATCAATTACAGGAAGATCCCCAACCTGTTCCCTCTGACCTGGAAATTCTTTATCATTGACAACTGCACTGTAGAACTAAGATGGCTGCACAATAGAAACACATTTAACTAATTCTGAGGCGCAATAACAAACTTTCGATAGAACTTGGACGTTACGAGCATAGAGCTGACTGCGTGTCAAAGGGACCAGGTCAACATTACACTCTCGCCAGTAAACTCAGCAATGATGCAGTATGAGCATTTATAGAGTTCTTTTTCTTTATTAATGTTTTTGTTTTGCCCAGAGTGGCACTGGCCAGGGCCCTTCCTCTGCCTCCCACCCCCCCTCCCCCTCCACATAAGAACATACGAATTAGGAGCAGGAGTAGCCCAAACAGCCCCTCGAGCCTGCTCCGCCATTCAATAAGATCTTCGACCTCAACCCCACTTTCCCGCCCGATCTCCATATCCCTTGATTCCCCGTGAGTTCAAAGATCTAGCGATCTCAGCCTTGAATATACTCAACCAATCAGCATCCACAGCCCTCTGGGGTAGAGAATTCCAAAGATTCACAACCCTCTGAGTGAAGAAATTCCTCCTCATCTCAGTCTTAAATGGTCGGCCCCTTATCCTGAGACTATGCCCCAGAAGGAGAGCACCACTAAGATAGAATGGTCACCGCGTACAAATAACAAATGGTTGGTAACAAATTCCAATTCCAATTTGCTCATTTTGCCCAATTGAACCATCGGTTGAGGAAGATTATGGTCTCACAATTTCACATCAATTTGTTTACGTGTTTTAGAGACATTAGGAGTGACATTCAACTGCCAGCTGTCTGTTTCTCCTGAAAAACGGACATCCTGCAGCTGAAAATCAAGAGTCACCTCAGCTGATCATTGACATTCAAGGCCCGCCTGATGCAATTTGCATGCAGGCCTGTAAATGGCCGAGCAGCCTGCCTGAAACAAGTGGGAAGCTGATTAGATATGAAAATCGGGGTCTTACTTAGGGTCCCAATTATAATTTTCAGGTACAAAAGGGCAGGTTGTGCGCCGTACACGCTTTACCCATTTACACCAGGCAAAACACTGCCTTAAAGTGACTACCAATGGCCACTCAGGAAAAGGCCCAGAATTTTTTTTTTGAAGAATTTTTGTGGGGCCAGAAGGCGCAGGAATGCTCCTACTTTTTCACAAAAAACTGCGGCCTGTGTTTAACCCTCCCTGGGGTCAGCTCCTAGCCCACCCCAGCTTGATGTGGCAGGTAGGTTAGCTGATTTACCATCCTTGCACAACTGGCAAGCTGCATCGGAGCAGCTGTTTGACAACAGCAGCATTAAAATGAGGCCTGAATCTGTAAATGGTTCAGGCCTTCTGTCGCTGGCTTTGGGCGAGCGGGGTAACTGCACTGGCAGAAGTTTAATTCCACTCCCCCCATTATTTTAACAATCAGTACCTCAGAGTTCTACACACTTAATATGATTCCAGTGTAACAATGAATGTTGTCAACAAACTGCACAAAGCGGGCGTAAGGTGTCAAAACTTTAGGAGCAATCTCACATGTTACTGCTCATTTTGCACTGCCGCTGAAGTTGAATTTTACTCCCAAAGAAATGACTGGAAAAATTAGTCAAAATGAGTTAATGTTAGACAGCAAGGGACAGATGTAAGCGAAGTGTTATTTTTCACACTCCATCTAGACACATAAAAGAAAGAACCTTGCAAGGGGAAAATGGCTTTGATCTGTTTTATCAACTATTTTTTGACACAAACCTCATGGATAAAGATAGATATGTAAAATACTACTTTTGTCTAGCAAGGGCACTGCTGGATAAAAGTAATATTTATACATTGGCATTCATGATGTTTGAAATCATCATTCTAGCACTTCACTGGTTTATTGAAAAAAACAATGGGCTGTAATTTGCGGCCCCTACAGGTGTGTACGAGGTGCGCATGTGCCCGGTTTGCTGACAATACAAAGATAGGTGGGAAAGCAAGTTGTGAGGAGGACACTAGGGCTGGATTTTCATTGACCCGTGGAGGTGGGTTTGGAGGCGTGTGGGGGGTTAAAATTGCGAAAACTGGCGGGCGTCCCGCCTCCACGCAATTTTCATTAAATCATGTCTGCTGGTCCTGACTCCGTCCCGCCTCTAAGAGGCGGGATAGGCTGTTAAGGCCCTTAACAAGCACTAAATTGCCTCTATAATGCCATTTTGAAAGGCCTTTATGATTTTAACCCTTTTTCTACATGAAGCACGCCTGTTCTGAACCACGATTGTGAAACCTGGCGGGAGCACATTTGGCTGGCTGGCTGGCTGGCTGGCTGGCATGCATATCTGGTGATGGTGGATGGGAGATATATCTGGAAGTGATGGTGCAAAAATATCTGGGAGCAGACTTAGGGCTGCTGCTGCTCATTTTGCATCCAGGTCCTCTCACAGCAAAGGCCAGGCAGTCTTTGCAGACCTTCAATGCAGCAGCAATGATGACATCATCAGAGGCGACTTTCAGACTGAAAACACTAATTGGGTCATGGGTTCCCACATGCTGGAACTCAATTGCCAATTAGGTGAAAATCGCATCAATCTCCCACATCCAATTGCAGTCGGGTGGATAACACGAAAAGTGGATGACACGACCCCAACCTGCCCCAGTATCAAAATCCAGCCAAAGAGTCTGCAAAGGGACATAGATAGGTTAAGTGAGTGGGCAAAATTTGGCAGATGGAGTATAATGTGAGAAAATGTGAGGTTATCCATTTTGGTAGGAAGAATAAAAAAGCAAAATATTATTTAAATGGAGGGAGACTACAGAATGCTGCGGTACAGAGGGATCTGGGTGTCCTTGTACATGAAACACAAAGGGCTGGATTTTCAATGACCCGTGGAGTCGGGTTTGGAGGCGGGGGGGGGCGGTTAAAGTTGCAGATTCGGGGGTCCCGACCCCATCCCGACTCCAACCCGCCTCCATGCCAGTTTCTCTGGCGGCGGGTACCCAACCTGTGCTGAAACCTGACTCCCCGAGGCGGGAAGGGATTAGTGACAATTAACTGCCTGTTAACAGGTAGTTAACAGGCAGTTTTTTGCATAATCCCTATTTTTAAAAGAAAAGTGTGGGCTTCCCGACAGGTGGCTACCACGCCAACTTATCGGGGCGGGCCGTGGGTCTGCAGGGGTTGGAGAGGTCGATATATCCGGTGGGCAGATGATTGATGGGTGCATGTGTGCAGAGGTAAGTGTGTAAGGTAAGTGCTAAGTGTTGGAAAAAGTTTTACTTAACTTAACTTCCTCCTTCAGGTGTCAGCCCTTCAGTTCTCGGGAGTTAGAAATCTCACCGGCACAAAAAGCAGGAAAGCCGTGGTTCTGTCAAAAACTGCAACCTTCTGTTTTCTGTGCTGGAATGATTTCTAACTCAGCCTGAGAGGAAGGACGGAAGTTAGAAATCATATTGTGAGTGTTTGACAGCTTCACAGAGCTGTCAAACGCTGATATTTCATCTGTCAAAAGCTCTTGACAGATGAAATGTCAATCTGTGACGTCACCTGTTGCCGGGTGGCCCTTAATTGACCTGCTGAGCCCACTGGGTGGGCTCAACAAGGTCTATCAAGGGAAAATACAGTGGGTTGGCCACATCTCGATGGAGGCGGGTTCACAAGCCAGAATGTGTGATTCCCAACCCCAACCCGACTCCAGATTCAAAATCCAACCCAAAATGTTAGCATGCAGGTACAGCAAGTAATTAGGAAGGCAAATGGAATATTGGCCTTTATTGCAAGGGGGATGGAGTATAAAAGTAGAGAAGTCTTGCTACAGCTGTACAGGGCGTTGGTGAGACCACACCTAGAGTACTGCATACAGTTTTGGTCTCCTTATTTAAGGAAGGATATACTTGCATTGGAGGCAGTTCAGAGAAGGTTCACTAGGTTGATTCCTGAGTTGAAGGGGTTGTCTTATGAAGAAAGGTTGAGCAGGTTGGGCCTATACTCTTTGGAGTTTAGAAGAATGAGAGGTGATCTTATTGAAACATATAAGATTCTGAGGGGTCTTGACAGGGTAGATGCTGAGAGAATGTTTCCCCTCATGGGGGAATCTAGAACTAGGGGGCATAGTTTCAGAATAAGGGGTCGCCCATTTTAAACGGAGATGAGGAGGAATTTCTTCTCTCAGAGGGTCGTGAATCTTTGTAATTCTCTACCCCAGAGAGCTGTAGAGGCTGAGTCAGTGAATATATTCAAGGCAGAGATAGACAGATTTTTGAAAAACAGGGGAATCAAGGGTTATGGGGAACGGGCAGGAAAGTGGAGTTGAGGCCAAGATCAGATCAGCCATGATCTTATTGAATGGCGGAGCAGGCTCAAGGGGCCAAATGGCCTACACCTGCTCCTATTTGTTATGTTCTTAGGTTCTTATGTAAGGGCCGCGCAATTTCCAGGTTTAGGCATGCGCTGCGCATGCGCGAAAACCCGGAACTTGCGATCTGTCAAGAATTCTCTTGACAAATGATCCGCATCCCTGGGAAAAGAGCATCCGCGGGCAGAGAGTTGGGCTATTTGCGAATGCCCGTAAAATTCTTACGCATAAGGCTTGCTTTTACCAGCGTAAGAGTTTTAAAAAACAGAAAAATAAAATATCAATAATTTATACATTTAAAAACTTGTTAAATGAGATAAGTTTATTTTTAGCCCCTTTAAAACATGTAAATTTATTTTTCTAAAAATTAAATTTTTGTTTTCAATATGTAATTAAATGCAATTTTAATTAATTTCAAATGTTATTTTTTTTAATTTATTTGATGTCTAGGTGTATTTTTTGGGGGTATTCCCATTCATACTTATGGGGTTTCCGTACATACAGAATCCCCATAAGTATGAATGGGGATTCCCTTCTGTCATTCGTTGGGCTGACCCACATGATCCCAGGGTGCTGGCGAACCGCATGTGCCCCTGGGATACGTGGGCCTCTTCCCACGGGTACCTGGAGAGCCCCAGGACCGCGAGTCTCCGTGGATCCTGAGGCCCCAGGTACGCAGGCATTTTATTTGCGGATCGGAGGCATTTCTCCGTGGGAAGCCTCCGACTGCAAATTCAGGGCCATTATTTGGGACCCATGAAACAAAACACACACAGACATTAGAGACCTTGCAAAAGCCAAATGGTATAGAACATCTACTTACAATAACATAAAGCAAGAGGTGAGAGGTTAATAACAATTTTTGCTACTCTCACCAAGCTTGAATACACAAATTAATCAGCAACAATACATGAAAAGAACAAGCTTCATTCATGCACCAGTGGAAATGTTACACCTGGAATAAGAAGTGGACTAATCACAAGAACTCCAGAAATTCGACACATACATCACAATAAATCAACTATTTTAAGATCTCCTCCTTCTTCCCACAAGGCAAATTTCAAAATTGAAAGGATCACTGCTTTTTTGTTGCTGTGGCTCCAGCAGTGGAGGGTATCTGCCACATTGGAAGAAAACTAGCGTTAAAATGTGAGAATTTGTGTCTGATGTTTAATATTTTTAAAAATGCCATGATACAATTAAGCCAATCAATTGGCTTGACCCCTTCCGCCACCCCCGCCCCCCGCCCAACCCTTTAACTCCCTCCACCTGGCAGAAACAGAACGGTAGCGGAGTTAAAATGAAGGTGGTCGTATTACTACCCAGTTCCTGTTCTGCCGTCATTTTAACCCGGGCATTTCACTGGGCGACCCAGGTGGGATCCTCATTAATAGATGCAGATCAGGGTCCTGCAACGTACATGGTATCCCGATGCAGTTTTGAGGGCCTACTGGGTGGATCGTGCACCACAGGCAGTCAGGAGGCCCCAAAAATATACGCCTAAAATTATTTCCTTGGGGCCAGGAGGAGCCGTACTGCTCCTCTAAGGTTCACAAGAATAATCTGGGCCACTGATGCCCTGGGCTCCACACCCCTCTGCGACTGCTCTCCTTGGATTTACCTTCCTACTGGCAGGGTAGGCTCTGCGTGGCTCGATATGGCAGCAGCCTGAAGCCTGCGAGCTGCAGTAGGATGGCCGATAGAGGCATTTGGCTCCTTGTGAAGGACAATCTGTTTTAAACATTCCTAACAACAACAAGAAATTTAATACAAAAGAGAACTTTTAGTGATAGCTAAACCACAATAAAATGCAAGTTAAGAAACAGGAATATGGAGGAACACTTTTAACAAACATTACTCAGACGAAAGGCAGATTGTTATCAAGGACAAATCTGGGGTTGCTATGGGACCAGTAGAACCGACCGGCACTGTCTTGAGATAAGACCCTCATTAAACCACAACAAGTGACATGCATGGTGAAGTAACCCCACTCAACTTTGAACCAACCATAAACAACAAGGGGAATAGCCATGGTTGAAGGAACCAATCATTGAGGTGTGCATGTGAGAATCACGAGAGAAGTCTGAACATAAAGAATATAAGCATTTCCATCCCGGCAGCCACCCAACTTCTCAATCTGGCCGGCTGTCGGGTGGGAAATGGAGTAAAAAAAATGCTAATCAGATTCTGCCATTAAATTCGGCAGAACCTCCAGGCTGAATTTTGCCAGCGCTCAGAGGGCGGGTTCAGAGGCGGGTCCACTGTCAAAATAGAAAAGATTGACAGCGGGTAGGGAACCCACTGTCAACCCACCTCTACGCGAGTCTCCCGGGTGTCGGGTCTGTCAGCGCTGAGCAGACCCGACACCAAGTGGCGGGGGAGGCAATTGACATCATTAAATGGGTTGTTACATCCAATTAAGTGTTATTTTATGCCTGCATTTCAATTTTACGTGCTTCCCCACAGGTTACCCGCTGCTCGGGGAACACGTCAGCTCAGCATGTCATGAGTGGATTCAGCATTGAATTATCTCATGACCTGACAGCTGCCAAAGTTGTATAAAAGATCCCATGTTACAGCTGTTCACTTTCAAAGCTCAGAAACTGTTGGTTACTGCATTTGGAAGATATATTGAGCTTTCTGCAGCGTGCTAGTGTTTAGAGCAAACGCTCTATCCAGTGCCACCTCATTGGACCAACCTCTCTCACCATCGCTTCTGTCATCTCAACCTCACCTGTCATCTATTCCATCAGCATCGTTGCCCTTGGTCCTCAGAATCCCACCAAGATCCGCCCCAACACCAGCATCACCAGGCACACAAGCAGCAACAACAACACCAGCCTTCTCCGCAATCTACTGATGCTGCACAGGACAGAGGGCATCAGCACCTGACCACATTGCTGCCCGGGATGCCAGGGATGGCCTCACCATCGCCAGATTTACTTCACTTGATGTTGTACACCCTGGATGCCACATGATGCACCAGGTTGGCACCACGCCATATCAACACCATAAAGCATCCCTACAATGCCAAGCCATTCCTTTCACACTCATCACCATTGCGGGGTGGCAGGAGGGGGCGGTACCCTTTATCTCACCATTTGCTACAACTCACTAAGCCACTTCCAAAGGTGCACGCAAATCTGTCCAAGAACGCAAAGTGCTGAAAATAAAGGTTTCAATATTTGACAGCACATTACCAGAAACTTCACATGAACATTGGCTAAACCACCCAAGTGCCTACCCTTGTGTGTTGTTAGTTAGTATGATTGCACTAGGATGAGGGTGAGTGTGAGGGGTGGCTCGTGAAATGGGGAAGTGATAATGTAGATAGAGAGGGATGGATGGAGGTGCAAGGTAAGTTGGTGTGAGTAAGGATGTGCAGGAGTAGGGTAGGGAAGGCAGAGTGATGCGGAAATGATGACTGGCACAGCAGGATGATCATTGAAAGGCTTGCGCCACTGCAGCCAGGTCCTCCTGACGACATTCCGGCTTGTGCCCTCCTGTGCAATGTGCAACCAGGCTGCGTTGATCTCCTGGGGAGGTCTCTTCCACCCATGGGAAGGGAAGAAAACCCTGCGGCTGAGACTCCCTCCATAAGAATAATTAGAAGAATGAGAGGGGATCTCACTGAAACTTATAAAATTCTAACAGGACTAGACAGACTGGATGCAGGAAGGATGTTCCCGATGGCGGGGGAGTCCAGAACCAGGGGTCACAGTCTAAGGATAAGGGGTAAGCCATTTAGGACTGAGATGAGGAGGAATTTCTTCACCCAGAGAGTGGTGAACCTGTGGAATTCTCTACCACAGAAGGCAGTAGAGGCCAATTCATTAAATATATTCAAGAAGGAGTTAGATATATTTCTTAAAGCTAAAGGGATCAAGGGATATGGGGAGAAGGCAGGGACAGGGTACTGAATTTGGATGATCAGCCATGATCTCATTGAATGGCGGAGCAGGCTCAAGGGGCTGAATGGCCTGCTCCTGCTCCTATCTTCTATGTTTCTATGTTTCTATGAGAGCCTGGGTGCAGCCGTGTATCTTTGTGCAGGGCTTGTCAGTGTTTGCAGCACCTCAATGCTGTAGAACACTGACAACAGAACTGTCAGAATCAATTTGGACATGGTCCCTTTAAGGAAAGTGGCTGATGACGCGCCATCAAATTACGTCATCAGACCCACTTCCTTTTAATTGGCTGGGAACCTCACTGGGTGGGCTTAACAAGCCCTATTAACGTAAAATCACTTGGAGAGTGCGGGCTGCAGTAGGCAGCGGGCTAGGACCGCGGCACCGACCCCGGCCGCCTTGGACCCGCCTTGGTCGGCGAAATCACGGCCTTTGTGTTCCCAGCATTTTCAAGGTTTCCTGGCCAAAGACACGCACCCCTGCTCCCTCGCCACCTCCCCGTAAACATCGGGGCCAGGAATGCTACCACTGTATCACAAATAGAAAATATTCAAACACATGACTCAGGACTTACCATTTAATTCATAAACAACATAAAGAAAATAAAACACATGAAACAAATGTGATTGCACAATAAACCTGTTGTCTATAATTATAAGTTAGTGGAACTATAAAATGTTTTACATGAAACGCGATCAGATTTACTGGACAGTAAATCTTACTAAACATGATTTTCGAATTAGGCGGCATCATGGGAAGGTTCTCGTGTTAAACTGTCGTCATAAGTCATAACCACTAAGTAAAAATTTGCAAATAAATAAGGTATTAACATTTGAGTGGAATTAGAAGACAAATCCACCATAGATCACCTAATCCATAGAATGAGAGTTGAAATCCCACCATGGCAGTTTGAGAATTTGAATAAAATCTGGTATAAGTAAAAGTCACCATGAAGCTGTTGGATTGTCGTAAAAACCAAACTGGGTTACTAATGTCCTTTTTGGAAGAAAACCAGCCGGCCTTACCCAGACTGACCTCCATGTGACTCCAGTCTCACACCAGCATGGTTCATTCTTAACTACCCTCTGAAGTGGCCTAGCAAGCCACTCAAGTTGTCAGGGTAACTAGGGATGGGCAATAAATGCCGGCCTTGCCAATTACACCCACATCCCGAGAATGAATATAAAAAGCAAATTATGTGAATAAGATATGGGGCTGGATTTCCCTTCTCCTGCCAAAGGAGGATTGGGGCAGGACTTCTGCTTGCCGTCCCAACCCTGCTAAGATGGCAGCCCCCTGATTTAAGGCAATATAGCAGAGGAAAATCCAGTCCATAGTTAGTCATTTTTGTCTGATAATACTGTGTTTGGCAACATATTTTTATTATGTTAGCAAAGCGCATCATTGTGCAAAACATTACTACTATACATTTGCAATATTTTTCAAACCTAATAATATCACTCAAGGTTACTACATAGATTTCATATACGGCTCCAATCCCAGGGCCATATGGTCTAATTTTCGGGCCATAGTATTGTACTCATACCTCCCAGAATAGATTATTTACTGCCAGTCTTCTACAGTTTAACTAAAACATGGGACCTTCAAAATTATACTTTGCAACGATCCCAAAGTTCGGTATATTAGGCTTAAAAGTCTCCAATCGATCATGAAATGATGGACTTGCATATGAGCAGATATGATTGAATATTCTGATCAACTAAATGGAAACCTTTTATTTCATTTTTTTAATCATGCTTTTTATTGGATTAAAAACAATAAGCCTTTGTGTATATATCAGAGTTCTGTAAGGGGGAGACACAATGAAGTTCCCAGGTTTTAATAAATAACTCTGCCTTGTTCGGAATCCATTTCCGTTTTCCTGAACATAACTTTGCCCTGGTAGCATTTCCCACCAACAGTTAAACAAATTATGATGAGACATGCCGTGAAGACACTTTATGCAGATTTTTAAATATATATTAATGAGAAAACCTTAATAACCATTTTGATGGGTTTAAAATCCAATTTTGGGGAATATCTTAGCGTGCTATAGTGAAATATTATCACTTGCTGTTGGTTACACTGACACATTCATCCATCTCCTGGACTCGTGTACACAAAGGCTTATTGTTTTTATTCTTCTGAACAAAAAGTTTGGTTATTAAAAAAGATAATTCGGTTACTAGTCAGTTGATCAGAATATATAGTCAAATGTGCTTATGTACAAGTCTGGGATCCAACCAACTACAATTAAGGCTGCAACACAGCTGAAGGATTTAAATAATTTCACAAATCCAGGAGGGTGAAGTTTGAAAACCTCGGGAATCAGATGATCTTTGTTGCAAGCTTCCAGTATGTATTACATTCCATACAACTAGAATCATCTGATAATTTATAGAGTTGTGCTCAATTTGTAAGTATGGTTGTGTATTATCAATTGGCTGCCAAGCCATCGTTATTATGCATGGAAGAAACTGGTCCACAAATTGTAAGTTCATCCAAATGTATTGAACCCTTTTGAAAGATTGTAAGGAATTTATCGAATGAGGTGTATTTTAATAAGTACTCAGTAGTATAGAGTCATAGGGGGAGAAATTTGTGTTCGCCAGCAACGTTGCCGATGTCACCGGCAACTGGAGTTAATGGCCGTCGAAACTGGCCGCAACGCTAAGGAGAATAAATTCACCTGGGGGGCTGGAGATTGTTGGCACAGTGTTTACCTTCTGTGCAACACTGTCCTGGTGGTGTTGCTGGAGGCATCCGAGACAAAGGCCGGAATTTTGCCAGCTCTCAGGGGGCGGGTTTGGAGGCGGGACCGCTGGCAAAATCGCAAAGATTGACTGCGGGCAGGAAACCCGCTGTCAACCCGCCTCCAATCAATCTTCCCAAGTGTCGGGTCCCCGATTTGCGCATGGACCCGACACCTAGCGGTGGGAAGAGGATTATAGCCACTTAACTGCCTCTTAACAGGCAGTTAACAGGCTCTTTTTAATTTTGACACTTCTACTTCGGGCTTCCCGACGTCCGGACACCACGCCAGGTAAGTGTGGCGTGTTGTGAGTCTGCTGAATTGTGTCTGCATTGATGACAGCTGCAGAAGTGGTGTGAAGGATCCAATGGTGCACTGGTGAGTTTCAGAGGTAAGAAAATGTTGGGAAATTCATTTTAAATGCATTTAGACTTTTCTGTAGGTAACAAGTTTTGAATTGTATGTGTAGTCCCACCTCATTGGGAGAACCTCTCCTCACCAGTGACAGAACGCTTCTGTAACCTCACCTGCAGCTGCCATCTGTTCTAGCCTAAGGAGGGAGTCACTGGAGAGCCTGGGTGCAAGACTCACCTTTGTACAGTGATTGTCTGTGTTTGCAGCACCTCAATGTTGTCAAACACTGAGAAATGAGCTGTCAAAACAAATTGTGCGTGGTCCCTTTCAGAAAACCGGCAGATGACGCGTCATCAAATGATGTCATCTGACCAGCTTCCTCTTAATTGGCCGGCAAGCCCACAGGGTGGGCTTAACAAGGCCAATTGATGTAAAATCACATCTGTGGGCCGGATGTAGTTGGGGGCAGGACTGGAACCCGGAAACCAGCTGACCCGCTCCCAAGCCGCATCGATCGAGAAAATCGCGGCCGAAGTTCCTGTCCAGTTGTGGCATTGCAACTTCCCACAGCCTCTGGGAGCAATTAATTGTGGGTAATGAAGAGGTTTGGGAATTAAAGGGGCCACGTACACTGAAGCAATACAAATTAAAATGAAGTGAAACAATACAGTTTTCAGCCCTTTCTGCCTTTTAAAAAATATTTAACATTAAAAAGAACTCCCTAATGTGAATATTCAGCTCTTCAAGCTGAGTTACCTTCCTAACCTCAACAAACGTGTAAACTGCCTCAGCACTAACACAAATGGCTCAGCAAGCCAGGGAAGGGGCACCCAGGATCTCTCACGCAGCACTGCAGCTTTGTGCAGGGGGTCAACACTTCAAGACAGACCCTCTACCCACAGGGGCCAGGAGGCCCTCCAGAAAGAAGGATGTGGGAGTACATCACCGAGGCTGTCACTGCCAGCAGTGTCGCCCCGCCATCTGGCTCCAGTGACCAAAGAAGCTTCATGACCTCAGACCACTGGCCAATTAAGAGCTGAATATTCACATTTGGGACTTCTTTTTAATGTTAAATATTTTTTATAAGGCAATTTGAAGTCAATAGAAAAGAATAATCGAGCTGGGTGTAAAACAGATTGCTCATTCGCTTTCACTCATTTAGTGCTGAAAACCAATTTCACCTCAGCGACCAAATTGAGTCTACAGATCCTGGTCTAATTATTCCCTCTATCTAACCTCACTTCACCTAAAGACTACACTTGATCTTGTCTCCCTCTGTGCAATGCTACTGGAGATTGACTATCTATTCAGCACTTTCCGTGTAATCAGCCGTCTCCTAAAGTACCTGATGAAAGTTTATCGACCTGTTAATTCTACCTTCATCTTCATCTCTCCACAGATGCTGCCTGGCCTGCTGAGTGTTCCCATCATTTTCTGTTATTACTCCTCACATTTTTAAAATACAATGTTGAATATATTTGTGTTCAAGGAACTGCATCGAAGACCAGCATGGAAAAAACAGCAAGAAACCCTTCACACCAGGCTGAAGTATTAAATATCTACAAAGACAATTTAAATACAGCATAAAATAAATACAACTCATACACATTCTGCTAAGAAATTAGTAATTGTACCTAAATCAGAAAGTTCCTAAGAACCTTTTTGCAGAGAGGTTCTTGTCACTAAAGAATGCGTCTCACTAGCAAGAACCCATTTAAAACCCTTTTCAAAAAGGATTATGATTAATATCCTTTGTTCTGTTTTGCTCAACTCGGTCGATTTTTAATCAAAGCAATGACCCTCTGACCTGAACTCGCTCATTTTTCAAGTTTTCAACTCAGATGCCTGTGATGCTGGAGCAAATACTAATTACAGCCTGGAGTAGCTTTGTTACTGCAATATTAACCCCTTTGCTACTGAAATAAACATTTCAAAGTATTTTAGGAGTGCATAAAGTGTTAATATCATCATGATATGTGCCACAGTGTGGAGGCAGATACAAGTTTAAGTCCTGTTCCATTTAGTCTATAACCTGGACTGGACCAGTGATAAACTACCAATCAGAAGCTGTGGCATCTCCCAGTTGAGTGGAGGTGGGGGGAAGAAGACGATAAGAAAGGGAAAGCAAGGGAAATCAAAGAGAAAAGGTATTGCTCTGGGCAGACCCTATTGCAGGGGAGCAGACAGTGCAGCTTATTTCTTGGAGCTACAGGAATGAGGCTAAATATAATTTTACCCAGAACATCCCGTCTAAAATAAGCTATTAAAAATAAATGCATTAAATCTGCTCTCCCCCTCTTCCTTCCCCCATTAGCTCTCCTCTCTTGCTCAGTTATTTTATAATTTCTTTTTACCTTTAATATTACTATTTTTTCTACCGTATCTATTTTCATAATACATCTGTTCAAAACAAAAACTTTAAAATACTATCATCTTTCTACTTCCTGTAGCATCTCATGTTGGAAATGACAAGTTTTAAAAATTCGATCTTGTTTGGAGCTGACTGATTGGCTTTCAGCCAAAAAATAAAGGGTTGTCACTGAACAAATAATCTCATTGGGTGCCAGCATCTCAGGAGCATACCCAAAGGATAAAGTTGTCCACAACTTAATAAGTGTTACATTTCTTTTGTTTGAACAATAAACAGCAGTAACATCAGAGCACTGGTGTGGAGGGTTACCAAGTTGGAGGTAATTAACACAATTGATAATTAATCATTTTTAGGTTTAGTGCGATACCTATATGTATGTCAACCCAGCTCTCCCACAATCAGGTTTAGTAACTCTTTCAAAACCAGTACCAATTATCAGGTCATCATGACTCTGCTTAAACAAAATCAAAACTGCAAAAAAAAGGAAGAAATGGATATTGTCAATCATAATGTACTGATTTTTAAAAATTAACTCACTTTTTAAATCATAATGCAGAAAGAACTTGCATTTATACAGCACTTTTGGAATTGGAATTGAAGGCAAATTATTGATTGGTTAGGAGATTGGTTAGAAGACAGAGGGGGAAAAATTGGGTTGCTTTGCGCCTCCTGTTAGCACCCCCGGGGGCTAACGGGGCGCAAAGCCCGTAGCGTCTGGGCGCAGTGCCGCTAACGCCTCCCGCGAAATTCAATGGGAGGTTAGCGGTGGCGCTGCGCCTCTGGCGATGACGTCATTGCCGTGTGCAGCGCCCCAGCCGCAAACTATATGTCCGACAGGGTCAGGGTGGCGTTTTTGCGGCCGCAACGGCGCAAATTAAAGGGCAGGTGCCGGGCGGCCATTTTTCTGTACCTGCCCCCTCCCACTTCTTCATGCGGGGTCCCGGCACTCCGCTCCCCGGTGGTCCAGCAGGGCCCCGGTGCACGCTGCGCTAGGCCCCTCCACTTTAATCAGGGGAGGGAGGCTTGTAATACCGTGGCGCTACGTGCCGACGCGCGTGGCGTGTTGCGCATGGTGTCACGATATTGAATGGTAGCGCCCCAGGAAGAAGGGGGAGCGCTTCCAGTAGCCAGAGAGGATTGTGTACAGTTCTGGTCACCACATTACACGGAAAGATGTGATTGCACTAGAGAGAGTACAGAGGAGATTTACAAGGGTGTTGCCAGGACTGAATAATTTTAGCTGTGAGGAGAGGTTGGATAGGCTGGGGTTATTTTCTTTGGAACAGAGGAGGCTGAGGGGAGACTTAATTGAGGTGCATAAAATTATGAGGGGCCTAGAAAGAGTGGATAAGAAGGGCCTATTTCCCTTAGCAGAGAGGTCAATAACCAGGGGGCATAGATTTAAAGTAATTGGTAGAAGGATTAGGGGGAAGTTGAGGAGAACTTTTTTCACCCAGAGGGGGTCTGGAGCTCACTGCCTGAAAGGGTGGTAGAGGCAGAAACCCTCATCACATTTATAAAGTACTTGGATATGCACTTGAAGTGCCGTAACCTACATGACTACAGACCAAGAGCTGGAAAATGGGATTAGGCTGGATAGCTCTTTTTCAGCCGGCACACACTCGATGGATCGAATGGCCTCCTTCTGTGCCATAAACTTCTACGATTCTAAGAGGACATTGGATTAAAAGTTTGGAAGTGACAAATATGATGATGAGAATTTCTACCACAGTAGAAATGAGGTACGGGCAGCTGTGTGATCTTATGGATGTGGAAGTAGGAAGCTTTCATGATAGAATGGATGTGGGGTTTGAAGCTTAGCTTAGGGTTGAGCATGACACCAAGGTTGCATACTGTCCAGTGGCGCTGGGCTGAGTAGCCAAACAAGTTGGCTTTTGTCTTGATGATGTTGAGCCATAAAACAGAATTGGCTCATCCACAACTTTGTCGTACTACACAACAGTCATGGAATCAAGGATGGTAATGGAGAGGTAAAACTGGGTGTTACCAGCATGTATAGGAAAGCTGACCCCATACTGAAGGATAAATATTGCTGAGAGGTAATATATTCTGAGAATTAGGAAGGGGCCAAGGATGGAATCTTGTGGAACACTGGAGATGATAATGCAGGTACAGGGAGGGATACCATTGCAGTAGATGTATTAGCAATGTTGGAACAGATAGGAATTGAACCATGATTGGGCAACATCATGGATTTTGCCATTTAATACCAAAGTCACCGATAAAGGTGAGATGGAAGCCAGGCTGAATTGATTCAAAAATAGGGGTTGGTTGGTGATTATGCCTTAGAGAGGGAATGCAGGCTGGAGATGGGGTAGTAGTAAGTGTCAGCTGTGGCTCAGTTGGTAGCACACTTGTCTCTGATGTCAGAAGGTTGTGGGTTCAAGTCCCACTCCAGGGACTTAAGCTCATAAATCTACACTGATATTCCAGTGCAGTACTGAGGGAGTGCTGCACTGTCAGAGGTGTCATCTTTCAAATGAGACATTAAACCGAAGCCCCGTCTGTTCTCTCAGGTGGACGTAAAAGAGCTCTTAGTACTATTTAGAAGAAGAGCAGGGGAGTTCTCCCTGCTGTCTTGGCCAATATTTATTCCTCAATCAACATAACAAAAACAGATTATCTGGTCATTATCACATTGCTGTTTGTGGGCGTTTGCTGTCTGCAAATTGGCTGCTGCATTTCACACATTAAAACAGTGACTACACTCCAAAAGTAATTAATTGGTTGTAAAGCGCTTTGAGACGTCCAGTGGTCATGAAAGGTGCTATATAAATGCAAGTCTTTCTTTCTTTGACAGAGAGATTGAGAGAGAGCTTTTTAAAAGGAGCAGGGTGACATCTGTAAAAGCAGATTGGGACAAAGTTTGTTGATATTTAATAGAAATGGGGGTGCATGGAGATGATCCAACAATGAGGAAGAGATTAGGAGGCAATGGGATCTTGCAGTTCTCATTAGGACAAGGCTATAATTTGATTTGCATAATGTTGATGTTACATTCTGTTATGAATACAGAGGGAAATGTCATGCTTATTTAGACTAGTGGCACAAGCTTTTACCTCCTTCAATTCAAATAAATAAATTTCCTGCAAAGTGTTTTGGAATACATATTATTTGTGCACATTTATGTGTACAGCCTGTGCTGAAGTATCTGGGTGGAATTAGGATATCCTTGTCCACAATATATTTTGCCTTTTAATACCAAAGTCACAAGTCCTAAAGAATAGCATATTTTGTCATATTGGTAACAAAATAAACTGTATAAGTGCAATGTGACCTCTTAGCCTCATATTGGTCTTCTCACCAGGCTGACAGAGAATGTACGTTTCTGTACACATGTAGCACTACATTAATTTCTATAGTCAATCAAGGTAGAGCTTGTACCAGACCTGACTGGGGCTACACAACACTGTTGTGGCTTCATATACTGTGAATGGAATGACAATATTATCTCACTGACCACATTGTGGATCACTGAGCCAGTGTGCACAGGTAAATTGCAAGATGAATGCATTTCCAGCGCACTTTACATTATCACCACTAAATTCTGCCAGGAGTGAGGGGTAATTGCTCAATCCCTTCAAATTTAATACAAATTACAGTTTTTAAATATTTACAGACTCAGTTCTCAACTCCAGACCCCTAACAGGCTGGAGTCTGATTATGTCTCAATGTTTCCCTCCCCTAATATAGCAAAAGCTTTCATAATACAGAGAATGTAAGATGTTGAATTTCCAAAAGTGGAAAATTCTATGGAGCAGAAATCGATGTTGAGACTGAATTTTCATTCACGATTAGCAGCCTCCAATTAAACTGGGGAGATTAAAAAGAAAATTGTAAGAGTCACCAATTATTAGGGGATAGATTCTACTGACTTTAGACTACCCAATGATGCACTATCTTTGTAGGTTTTTAGCCCTCATAAAACAAGGCCAGAAGTCTGTAATAAAATTTAAAATATGAAAAACCAGGGTTATGTAAATTACTCATGAAATATGTTGCAATAACAAATAACTACCACACATTTTATGTATTTGAATGTTATAAAAAAATCATCCTAGCACAATAGTATTACATTACTATGAATAATTAACTTTACAAATATGATATTTTTTTTACACAGAAATTACAACATCAAACAGACGGCTTAACCAGCAGTTTTTTTTATTTATTCGTTCACAGGATGTGGGCGTCACTGGCAAGGCCGGCATTTATTGCCCAGCCTTAATTGCCTTGGAGAAGGTGGTGGTGAGCTGCCTTCTTGAACCATTGCAGATTGTGGTGAAGGTAATCCCACAGTGCTGACTTTGTCGTAGTGGTTTGCTACAACTGAGGGCAGTTAAGAGTCAACCACATTGCTGTGGGATCTGGAGTCACATATAGGCCAGACCGGGTAAGGATGGCAGATTTCCTTCCCTAAAAGACATTAGTGAACCAGTTGGGTTTTTACGACAATCCATGGTCACCATTACTGATACAAGCGTTTAAATTCCAGATTTATTTAATTAACTCAATTTCAATTCCTCAGCTGGTGGAATTTGAACTCACATCTCCAGATTATTATTCCAGGATTACTAGTCCAGTAACATAGCCACTATGCTACCGTACCCCCGTTGGTCCAAACATGGACAAAGGAGCTGAATTCCAGAGGTGAGGTGAGTGTGACTGCCCTAGACATCAAGGCAGCATTTGACCGAGTGTGGCATGAAGGAGCCCTAATAAAACTGAAGTCAATGGGAATCGGGGGGAAAACACTCCACTGGCTGGAGTCATACCTAGCACAAAGGAAGATGGTTGTGGTAATTGAAGGTCAATCATCACAGCCCCAGGACATCACTGCAGGAGTTCCTCAGGGCAGTGTCCTAGGCCCAACCATCTTCAGCTGCTTCATCAATAACCTTCCCTCCAACATAAGGTCAGAAATGGGGATGTTTCCTGATGACTGCACAGTGTTCAGTGCCATTCACAACTCCTCAGATAATGAAGCAGTCCATGCCCGCATGCAACAAGACCTGGATGACGTTCAGGCTTGGGCTGATAAGTGGCAGGTAACATTCACGCCACAGAAGTGCCAGGTAATGACTATCTCCAACAAGCGAGAGTCTAACCACCGCCCCTTGACATTCAACGGCATTACCATCGCCGAATCCCCCACCATCAACATCCTGGGGGTCACCATTGACCAGAAACTTAATTGGACCAGCCACATAAATATTGTGACAACAAGAGCAGGTCAGAGGCTAGGTATTCTGCGGCGAGTGTCTCATCTCCTGACTCCCCAAAGCCTTTCTACCATCTACAAGGCACAAGTAAGGATTGTGATGGAATATTCTCCACTTGCCTGGATGAATGCAGCTCCAACAACACTTAAGAAGCTCAACACCATCCAGGACAAAGCAGCCCGCTTGATTGGCACCCCATCCACCACCTTAAACATTCACTCCCTCCACCACCGGCATACCGTGGCTGCAGTGTGTATCATCTACAAGATGCACTGCAGCAACTCGTCAAGGCTTCTTCGGCAGCACCTCCCAAATCCGCGACATCTTTCACCTAGAAGGACAAGGGCAGCAGCCGCATGGGAACATCACCACCTTCAAGTTCCCCTCCAAGTCACACACCATCTGACTTAGAAGTATATTGCCGATCCTCCATCGTCACTGGGTCAAAATCCTGGAACTCCCTACCTAACAGCACTGTGGGAGTACCTTCACCACATGGACTGCAGCGGTTCAAGAAGGCAGCTTACCAACACCTTCTCAAGGGCAATTAGGGATGGGCAATAAATGCTGGCCTTGCCAGCGACGCCCACATCCCATAAACGAATTTTTAAAATTTTTATTGGCCACACGAGCAGTAGTCCCTGTGTCTGACCTATTCTCCTATCGCTTCATCCCCCTTTCCTACAACTACGTATCAAACCTATTAAAAGCTGACTAAGGCCGGAATTTTGTTTACCTTGGCAGGTCACATGTGGGCGGGTCGGGACCCTGTTCCGCATTTCATGCCGCTTCTCAGAGCGACTTTTCTTAATGGCGCCTTTTAAGGCAGCCCTGCGCATAACCCAGCCCTATTAAATGGTGCGGGTCTGATGGCGTCATTGATGACTCCTTTCCAGCCTGGATATTTAAAGGAGCCTTGGCCACATTGCATTTGAAGGTTCAGCTAGAAGTGTGCAGGCACTGTATTAAAGCATTTGGGTCTTGCTAAGCCTTGAAAACATGACTGCACAGAGGCAAAGGGCTGTACCCAGGTTGTCAGATGACTCCCTCCATATGCTTGTGGAGGGAGGGAGAGTACGCAGGGAAATCCTCTTCCCTTTTGATGGGCGCAAGATATCTCCCCAGCAGACCAAACGAGCCTGGCTGGAGTTAGCTGAGGAGGTAAACAGCAGAGATGTTGTGAGGAGGATCAGGGTGCAGTGTCGGAAATGTTTCAATGATCTCATTAGATCAGGAAAGGCGAGTACAAAGCCACACTCAACTTCATCCTCCCCTGCCTCTCATCACATCCCCATCACTCTGCCTTTCCAAGCCTACTCCTGCACATCATTACTCACACCAACATACCTTGCATGTCCACCCATTCCTCTCTATCAACATTATCACATCCCCATCTGACTAACCAGCCCTCACACTCACCCTCGTCCTAATGCAATCATAACAAGTAACACCACACAAAGAGGCCATTTGGCATTGGCTCCCCACTCCCTGATAGTCACCCTTTACAGATGTAACCCATCCATTCCTTACACTCATTCCATCACTCTCACTCAAACTTCTCTTCTTTCCCTCCTTGCATGAGAAGAGAGCCCACAATAAGACACGTTAACTGCAGCAGAGGAAGTCGCCCTGGATATCTCAGGAGTTGCAGGGCAGCTAACGGTGGGAGACGGAGCGAGAAGGACATCTCAGCAATCTGGTGACAGAATTACATCTCACACAGCCACATGGCATACTACAGTCACTCATATGGGTACTGATGTTAGCAGCCAGTGAATGTTCATCATGTGCATAACGGTATTGTTACCCAGTCTTAATATGACATTTCTAAACCATCTCTTTACTCTACCACAGGTCCATCGAGTGCCCAAACCCCCCCACCCCCCCACTGTCCAGGAGGAAGAGGGAGATGACTCCTCAGAGGAGCCTCCAGCCTCTGAGGGTGCACCATCAGCAGACATAAGAGCACCCAGCTCCAGCGCAGATACTCACACCTCAGTGGGTCCCATGCGAGATAGAGTAGTGTTGTCACCTTGTGTGTCACAAGTCACAAGTGAGCAAGAGGAGATGGTGGAGACAGGGACAGCAGTGGAGACTCCTCATGGAGGGCACAGGATGTTCCCAGCTCTGCTCAGCTGTATGCAGATGCTGAGCCTCAGGGGCCATGCAGAAAGAGGGCGATCCTGGAGGTGCAGGAAGAAATGCAGGAGGCTTTGACAGGTTTCGCGACTGCAATGTCTGCAAATGTGCAGAGAATGGAATGGAAGAGTCTATCTCCAACATGAGCACCACTGTGTCACAGGTGATGGCGACTGTAGGCTCCTCCATGGAACAGATGACCATCTGCATGAAGCAGCTAATGCGCCACTCACATGAGCACAAGCTATCTATGGAGAATAGGTGGCAGAGGCTCATAGACCTCCTCTCTAGGAGGGATGTCAATGTAGACTTGGGTCCTCATGGCCCCACTGCTGTGCAGCAAGGTGCCGTCTAGCTGCTTGCCAGCAGGGAAGTGCGGGTGGCCCATGAGAGGGATGACAGTGAGGGGGGACATCGAAGTGGGGGCTCCTCTCAAAGTGCTCACACTTCTCCCCCGTTGCACCCTCCTCAGTCAGAGCCCCATATTTCTACTGGGATCACGATGGCCGAGTCTGCCCCTGCACAGTCGCAGGAGGAGCAGACTTTGGCGGGGCCATAACAGGCTCCAAGACCCAGAGGATTCCGCCAAAAGTGTCTATGCAGTCGCAGCAGGAAAGTGAGCAGGCTGCCTCCACCTCTGCTGAAGCCATAGGTGTTGCATTGCATAAAATCACGCTGAAGAGAAAGATGATACACAAGTTGATGCACAAGGTAAAGCACTTGGGTGTTTTAATAACTGTTTGTGTTCAGTTTCCGTTACACTTATGTCACAGATAAAACTATTTATTTTCACCACTTTCCGGTCATGGCCAATTTTGTCTGCAACTTTGGAAGTGGTTTAGTGATTTGGAGTGAATGGTGAGACATAACATTACCTCCAGCAATGGTGGTCAGTGTGAAAGGAACAGCTTGGTCATTGTAGGGATGCTTTATGGTGCTGTTGTGGGGTGGTGGGAACCTGGCACAGCATGTGGCAGCCATATGGGTGTAATGCCTGAAGTTAAGTAAATCTGGCATGATGAGCCCGTCCTGGGCTTCCCGGGCAACAATGTGCTCGGGTGCTGTGTTAGAAATTAGGGAAACCTAAAAATATATGGTTATGCGAATGAAACTGTGACGCGAATAATACTGTGTTTAAATGATTGTATTAGAGCTCGAGACAAGTAAGAGGTTAATGTATAAGTTATGTTTTACTGGAACTGCATAAGTTTTGTTTTCTTGGAAAATGAGTATGAGAGATTCTAGCCTTGGGAGGACAGGGCTGGATAAGATAAGGGGAAGACAGTCCTCAGCATGCTGTAAGGCCATGATTGGTCAATTACAGAAAGCATGTGTAATGGTTGTGAGAAGACTCCCTGACAGGTGAGGAGATAACAGGAGGGTTGGCCTTTTTCCATGGCTTAAACAAAGAACTCGACATCCCACTGGGCACCTTGGTTTAAGGGGAACCTCTATAGGTTAAATGGTCCTGTTTATTCTACCCCAGGCCCACCCCTAAAAAGAGAATAAAAGGAAGACCTAAAGAACCCTTAGCTCAGACCGTGGAGCGGAGTACTCCGAAGAGTGAAATCGGTGGTCTAACACTCTTCTGAGAGTGAACCCATGCTGACCCTAGTCTATTACTCTTGGGTAGTTCAAGAAGAAGAGAGAGAGACACATGAGACAAGAAGGAGAACGAATAAGAAGAGTTGCTCGTGCACGCCAGCCGTCTGTCCGATCGCGTCCGGTATCAGCTACTTGTCCCCGTCATATGTTTTTGCTGTATAAATAGTGTGTTATATTCTGTCCTAAACTCTGATTAAACACAATAGACCCACCATATTGGTTTGCACTCACTCCTGATTATCTCTACAATTGGCGAGCCAAGCCACGAGTGCAAAAGGGTTATTGTGGTCGAAACGAGTTGAGGACTGGTTTGGTTTATAAATGTACTAGGCGTTGATATCGGGTTGTAAACCAAAAACAAAATGGCGGATGCGTCTTATAGAAACAAAGTTGCAAACAGTCTCTTGGATAAGTTAGGAGTCCTGGGGGCCCAAACGATGATTGGAACAGTACAGAGTGACGAGAAGAGTTACTCTGAGATCTGGAGTGATATAGCATCCCAGGTTGATGCAGATCAGTTAGGAGTCCCGGGGGCCTAAGCGATAATCGGAATAGTACAGAGTGACGAGAAGAGTTACTCTGAGATCTGGAGCGATATAGCATCCCAGGTTGGTGCGAAGAACTTTAAAGTTAAGGAAGCCAGAAATAGGTTGCTTATGCAACCCACCTCTGCGCCAAGCGTGGAGACTTGAGAAACGAACAGATGAGAGAGGACAAGCATAAAGAGCAGGAGAGAGAGTGGGAGATAGAGAGGGGAAAAGATCTAAGCTGCATGCTAACCCATCTGAGAACTCAACAAAGGAAGGGAAAAAACAGGGAATTAGGGAATAAGTTGCTAAGACAATTTAAAATGCGAAAAAAAGAAATTTAAAGTTGAAACCGACACTGAAGCTTTCAGCTTCTGTACCAAAAAAAATAAAACACAAGATTTGCTGAGTGAAAGGAACCTTAAAAAATGTTGGAATTTCAGTTTGTGTGAAAGTGTGTGTTAAAGTGTGTAAGTTTAACTGACTATGAATGTTTAAGAAGTTACAGTATTCCTTTTGTCTGGAAGTCTGTCTTCAAAAGAAAGTGTCTGTTATGTTTGTTTTAGCTCCACCCACTTTTCTGTGCATAGAGCTAAAAGCCATTTAATCCTTTGTAGTCTTGTCTTGGATGTTGGAAGTTTTAAGAAAGTGTGAATATGTTGAGTATGTTCAATTCAATTTAAAATTGTGCACCTGGAATGAGGAAAACTTTATGATCTACATTTTAAGTTAAAGACACTGCTGTGGATATATTTTGACTGGGACGTCTTGTACAGTGAACTGTAAATCACAGGCAGTTTCATTTACAAAAGATAAGCTTCAGCCTTGAAGTTGCGGTTGCCATGGTGTCAAACAGAAAATGTTAGTGCCTTTAGGTTAAAAATGCCTGGTCTCATTTTAAATCAATTTGAACATTTACAAAGCACTGTCTTCTTAATTTGGTTACTGCAGGTCCGAGATGCCCACACTCTAAATTTTGACAAGTAAGAAGTAATTATTAATTATGAATTAGGTTGAAAGAAAAAATAAATTAACCTATGATAAAATAAAGGAAGGAGAAAGGGAAAGATTATGTCCCTTTTCTACTTTTAGTGTAGTGTCCCTTTAGAAAAAAACAAAAAAGTTTTGAAACAATTGGCATTTAATATAAAAATGCTGTCTTCCCTGATGAGAGACAGAGTGCTCGAGGAGGGGAAATATGGAAGTTACCTTGTAAACTAATTGCGAGCACTTCAGTCTCTAATGTTAAAACACCATGTAAAAACATCAAGCCTGTTTCTGAAATTGAAATTGATAAGATAAATTGATTTTAAAAAATTGATATGAGTTGCTGTTTCAAGCACTCAAGAAGGGAAAACTTACCTGAAGTTTAAGGGAATAATTCAATTTTCATGTAAAGAAACTGGTGAAAAGCAGACGATGTGGTCCTGGCAATTGCTGTGTATCATGGAAGAAAGTTTGTGGGGAAATAAAATTGAGCATTGACAAAACTGGTCAGTCCAACAATAATGCTATT
The DNA here is from genome assembly GCA_030390025.1 of Squalus acanthias. Lineage (NCBI taxonomy): Eukaryota > Metazoa > Chordata > Chondrichthyes > Squaliformes > Squalidae > Squalus > Squalus acanthias. The sequence continues at coordinate 102,261,509 of CM059432.1, forward strand.
TGGATTTTGGGATCATTTTGAACTGATAAATTGGACTCAGACACAATATAGCGGGTTATAAAGAATTAAAAAAAATGTGTTAATAACTGAGACCAAGTGGGAACGTTTGATCTATGTTTTCTATCTTTAATATTGTACTGGACAGTAAAGTTCCTCCAGGGCTCATGAATGAGATAGAATTGTAATTAATGAGATGTGTAAAATGGAGAGAGGAAGTGATTGAGGGTGTAAGGTAGAAACAGGAACATTACACTCCCAAATGATAATTTTCCTAACATTCTAGTGAAAGTCAGGAAGTGTAGTTAAAAATAATAAATTGATAGCTTTCTCTTGGAGGCATTTGTGTCCTTGCCTATAACCTTTTAAGAAAACTGCATTGATAGCCTGGCCACAACCTGAGACATCGGGACCATGCAGGGGGAGACGAGCAAGGATCTCCAGACGACTATAATCTTTTGATAAGATCACCTGAAAGCCCAAGAATGGCTTGTATTGGATGGCACGTGTGGCATGATATTGAGATGTGTGTGCAGAAGTGATTTGTTACATATGAAGCAATTAGCATGCGGAAATGCATGGTGAATCTGCACTGAAGAACAGGTCTCAGACATGCTCAGTTACTTGACAACAGAAGACATGAAATGATTGATGTGGCTCAGAAGAGTGAGACAACTTTTAAAGCATTGGCACATACTCCATCGATAAACTATCTAATTAATGAAACAATTAGAATAGAGTTAAACACACTGGTAACTGTCAGAGGGATTGAAATTGAAGTTGAAGTGCAGAGGGACATAGAATTTGGGTTGGACAATTGAGGGCTAGAGAGAAATCATATTTAGGAAGAATTATCCACAAGATGGATACGAGTAAAAGAGAGGTCTGGAGAATCTTTTAAGTCCACGATTTGTTGATTAGATGTTAAACTGTAGCTTTCTTTATAATGACTGTATTCTTTTTCTGCAGCATTGCTGCTTGAAATTTATGTACTTAGTCAACGTGCTAAAGATTGGAGGACTGAATTATAACTTGTAACTGTAATAATTGTGTTTTGTAGGTAACAGAGCGTGGGAAAAACCAGTACAAATCCAGTATGAGGTGGTTTTGGTGGTGTCTCCTGTGTCACTACTACCGCAACTAACATGCTTTATGGGTCTAATGGGACCTGTCCCATTAATAGCCCCAGTTTCTGCTTCACATCACATCTACCCACAACCATCAATCAACACATTTTACTCAATATCAAAATCTATGTTCAAGTGAAACTGACAGTAAATCAGACACTTAAGTATGAGCTGCACAATTATGTGGCACAATTTGGGTACGACATTCCTCTGTTGTCTGAGGGCTTCAGTGAGCATGTGATGCTCCCGCCTAAAGCATTTTTTATGTTTGGGAGCAAGACAACTCGAGAATTAATATTGAAATTGACAGCACAGGGGATGATTCACACTGGTGGGATATTGGGCTTAATATATCAGCACACCCTTAGGTTCAGATTATTTCACACACTCTAGTAGTTTTCCAACTTGTAATGATAGTGTATTTGATATATGTAACCCGTGTAGTAAGACTTTGATGCATATGTCAAATGTGTATCTATAATCATGACTAATTGTACTAACGAATTAATGATGGACGGAAATCCAAAGCGAAGTAGAGGAGACCCCAGGTGGGGTAAGATCAGGAAAGGTAGAAAAAACAGAGGATACCCCAGGCAGGGCAGAATTGGAACACCAAAACAATAATTTGAACTCTCAAACTAATAATTTAGAGCTGGCACGATGGATGCAAAATCGGAAGTGAGAGGTCAAAATAGAGTTTTTATCCCTCTCAAGGTGGGGAGTCTGTTAGAAATTAGGGAAACCTAAAAATATATGGTTATGCGAATGAAACTGTGATGCAAATAATACTGTGTTTAAATGATTATATTAGAGCTTGAAACAAGTAAGGGGTTAATGTATAAGTTATGTTTTACTGGAACTGCATAAGTTTTGTTTTCTTGGAAAATGAGTATGAGAGATTCTAGCCTTGGGAGGACAGGGCTGGATGAGATAAGGGGAAGACAGTCCTCAGCATGCTGTAAGGCCATGATTGGTCAATTACAGAAAGCATGTGTAATGGTTGTGAGAAGACTCCCTGACAGGTGAGGAGATAACAGGAGGGTTGGCCTTTTTCCATGGCTTAAACAAAGAACTCGACATCCCATTGGGCACCTTGGTTTAAGGGGAACCTCTATAGGTTAAATGGTCCTGTCCATATTCTACCCCAGGTCCACCCCAGAAAGAAACTAAAAGGAAGACCTAAAAAGCCCTTAGCACAGATGGTGGAGTGAAGAGGTCCCGAGAGTGTCTAACACTCTTCGCAGTTCTAGAAGAGAGAAAGAGAGGGAGAAAGGCCGTAAGCCGAAGAGCTGTTTGCGCACACCAGCTGTCTGTCCGATCGGATCCGGTACCAGCTACTTGTCACGGTTGTATGTTTTTGCTGTATAACTAGTGTATTATATTCCATCCTAAACTCTGATTAAACACAATATACCCAACATATTGGTTTGCACTTGACCCTGATCATTTGAAAGACCAGAGATGAGTTCATCGCTACAGCTGGTGGATCTTGATAACAGGATCCTCCTGCTCCTCCTCCTTGTCTTCCAGCTGATGACCCTCATCCTCCTCCTGCTCTTCCTCTGAAGAGACAGTGCGCTCAGAGCCTTGCTCCTCATGCAGCGCTAATCCTCACTGCTGCGCTATGTTGTGCAGCACGCAGCAGACGATGACGATTCTGGAGACCCTGGCTGGTGCGTACTGAAGGGCTCCTCCAGATCTGTCAAGGCATCTGAAGCACATTTTACGCATGCCTATTGTCTGCTCTATGACACATCTGGTGGAGTTGTGGCTTTCATTATATCTCTCCTCGGCCTTAGTACTTGGCCTCCTCAAGTGTGCCATGAGCCACATCTTCAGTGGATAGCCCTTGTCTCCAAGCAGCCAGCTGGAAAGTCTGTTTGGAGGTGTGAAGAGCTGAGGGAGGCTGGACTGGCGCAGGATGAAAGAGTCATGACAGCTGCCTGGAAATTTGGCGCACACATGCATGATGATTTTCATATGGTTGCACATTGAGGAAGTGGAAGCCCTTGTGGTTGACAAAGACTCCTGGGTGATGATGGGGTGCCCTGATGACCACATCTGTGCAATTGATGATGCCCTGCACCCGTAGGAAGCCAGCCAGAGCGGCAAAGCCGAGCGCCCGCTCAATAACACTGGCGTCATCAGTGGCAAAGTTGATATAATTGGCTGACATGTCAAACAGGGCATTGGTGACCTGTGTGAAGCATCTGTGGGCGGCCGACTACGAGATGCCACAAATGGCTGCTGCAGATCTCTGGAAGGAGCCTGAGGTGAAGAAGTTGAGGGCGGTGGTGATTTTGACTGCCACTGGTAAGGTGTGTCCACCCATTCCTCTGGGCTGCAGGTCTTGCTCCAGCAATGTGCGAATGTCTGCAATGACCTGGCACGATAGCCTGAGCCTCTTTTGGCACTGCTGCTCAGTCATGTTGAGGAAGCTCATCCTCTGCCTGTATACCCTGTGTTGGGGATGTCGCCTCCAGCGCGGTGCAGCCCTATGCTGATGCCCTCTGTCCTGTGGAGCATCAGGTCGTTGAGGAGAAGGTTGTTGGTGGTGTTGTTGTTGCTGCTGCTGGTGTGCCTGGTGCTGCTGGTGTTGGGGCTCATCGTGGTCCGATTCTGAGGACCAAGGCGAGAAAGTATAAACGGCACCCATGCTGATGTAATAGATGGCAGGCCAAGTAGAGATGAGAGAATCAATCTGTCAATGGTGTGATAGGTTGTAGCAATGAAGTGGCAGTGGTTCCCGAATTTGCTGAAAACACTTCCAACCTCTAGAAACCTAAATCTGTGCTGACAATGCACTCAGCAAGTGCATCTGCCTTAAGAAAGTAACCAGGTGTCAGGTGCGAGTATTTATTGTGCTTTCCATGCTGTGCAGTACTGAGTTCCATCAATGGCCACTGAACTTCTGCCTCAGGTTCACAGACGTGGTTCTCGAGCTGCGAGATTCCCGTGGTCATGCAATGAAATTCCAAAAAGTTAAAAGGACGCTTAAGGGTCTGAAAAGAACCTAATAATTATCTAAATTACAAAAGCAAAATACTGCGGATGCTGGAAATCTGAAACAACAACAGAAAATGCTGGAAACACTCAGAACTGTTCTGACGCAGGGTCTCAGACCTGAAACATTAACTCTGTTTTTCTCTCTCCACGGTTGCTGCCTGACCTGCTGAGTGTTTCCAGCATTTTCTGTAATTATCTAAATTAGGTTGGCTGCCTCAGCTGTTCGGGTCGCAGCCGCGCTGGCAAACGTACCCGAGTAAAAGGCGCGAGATGGGGGGACGATGGCGGGTTCCTGACCCGCTCTGATTTATTTCAACTTCCACTCCCAACCGCCTCCAATTCCGCATGCACGGCAGCCAGAAAATTCCGGCCATAGTCTCTGCTTCAATCACTAACTCCAGTAATGCATTCGAAAGCCTCACAACTCTAAAAATGTTTCTCCGGCTCTAGGTCCTAAATCTCTTACATTTAATCTTATATCCATGACCCCTCTACCACTGAAAACAGTGCATTTCTATCTATCCTATACCATCCATTCATATATTTTTTTAAAACACCTCGATCAAATTACTCCACAAACTCTTCTGTTCTAATGAAAATAGTCCCAATTTTTATATTTTCTCATACCAGGCAATCCTAATGAATTGATTCTGTACCTTCTGTTTCTACTCTCAATCATCAGCAAAGTGATGGAAGGTGTCATCGACAGTGCTATCAAGCGGCACTTACTCACCAATAACCTGCTCAATGATGCTCAGTTTGGGTTCCACCAGGACCACTCGGCTACAGACGTCATTACAGCCTTGACCAAACATGGACAAAGGAGCTGAATTCCAGAGGTGAGGTGAGAGTGACTGCCCTTGACATCAAGGCAGCATTTGACCGAGTATGGCTTCAAGGAGCCCTAGAAAAATTGCATTCGATGCGAATTGGGGGAAAACTCTCCACTGGCTGGAGTCATACCTAACACAAAGGAAGATGGTTGTGGTTGTTGGAGGCTATTCATCTCAGCCCCAGGATATTGCTGCAGGAGTTCCTCAGGGCAGTGTCCTAGGCCCAACCATCTTCAGCTGCTTCGTGGGGATGTTCGCTGATGACTGCACAGTGTTCAGTTCCATTGGCACCTCCTCAGATAATGAAGCAGTCCATGCCTGCATGCAACAAGACCTGGATAACACCCAGGCTTGGGCTAATAAGTGGCAAGTAACATTCACGCCACACAAGTGCCAGGCAATGACTATCTCCAACAAGAGTCTAACCACCGCCCCTTGACATTCAACGGCATTACCATCGCCGAATCCCCCACCATCAACATCCTGGGGGTCACCATTGACCAGAAACTTAATTGGAACAGCCACATAAATACTGTGGCTACAAGAGCAGGTCAGAGGCTGGGTATCCTGCAGCGAGTGTCTCACCTCTTGTCTCCCCAGAGCCTTTCCACCATCTACAAGGCAGAAGTCAGGAGTGTGATGGAATACTCTCCACTTGCCTGGATGAGTGCAGCTCCAACAACACTCAAGAAGCTCGACACCATCCAGGACAAAGCAGTCCATTTGATTGGCACCCCATCCACCACTTTAAACATTCACTCCCTCCACCACCGGCGCACCGTGGCTGCAGTGTGTACCATCTACAAGATGCACTGCAGCAACTCATCAAGGCTTCTTCGACAGCACCTCCCAAATCCGCGACCTCTACCATCTAGAAGGACAAGGGCAGCAGGCTCATGGGAATACCATCACCTGCAAGTTCCCCTCCAAGTCACGCACCATCCTGACTTGGAAATATATCGCTGTTCCTTCATAGTCGCTGGGTCAAAATCCTGGAACTCCCTCCCTAACAGCACTATGGGAGTACTTTCTTCACATGGACTGCAGAGGTTCAAGAAGGCGGCTCACCACCACCTTCTCAAGAGCAACTAGGGATGGGCAATTAATGCTGGCCTTGCCAGCGATGTGCACATCACAGGAACGAATTACTAAAAACCTTCTTTATTGCCTCAACATCCTATAGTATGTAGACCAAAACTGCATATAGTACTCCAACTGTGGTCTTACTAAGGTTTTTTATATATTCACTATTTTATCCTTGACTTTTATACACTATGGGCTAGAAATTCCGTAGCGCCCCGTTTGGGGCGATAACTTTTGAAATCTCGGAAAAGTATCGCCAGGCGATAATCATTTTCTGGTCCCCGGAAATTGAGCTTTAGCGCTCCAAGATGAAAGTGGAGCACTAAATCAAGCGCTAACCACTTCTCTTAGGGCCCTAAAGTACGAGAGCGGGGTGGTAGCGGCAGAGCGCTGAACAATGTGGAGTGCAAAGATACCGGCATCGGAGGCTGCTTCCCTCGCTTAAAGGGAAGGGCCAATGATGGTGCACAAGATACTTCTGCTCAGTTCTGTGTTGCCAGGTGACCTGCATGACTGCCATTACAGCCCCAAACACTGTCAGAGAGTGGAGGGCTTGGACATCTCGCAGCAACAAAGCATCGAAAACTTTCAGCCGGTGTCAGACTGGGGCAAAGAATAAAATTTGGCCTACCTGAAAACCACTGCCTTTAATTAACGCTCCCTAAGCGGCCAACCGAGGTGACAACGCCTCCTCTTCCTGCCGTTACTGACACCCGGTGATACAGCAGGGGACGGGAGGCAATTTCACATCCGGGGCGGTAACGAGGCGCTGTGCACTTTATGATGTCACGATCTGCGAGGCGCTAGAGGCCCAGGCGGTAAGAGTAAACCAGCTGGGAAGTTCGCGGGCGTTGCAGAATTCGCCGCACCCGGTCGCTAACCCCTTAGTGCCCCGTTACCGCCCCCCCAGGCGCTAACGGGAGGCGCGAAGCAGCCAAATTTCTCCCCCTATACCTCTTATCATAAAACCCAGAAACCATCAGCCTTTTTTATGGCCTGATCCATTTGAGGTACTTATGTCTTATGAACTCGAACCTCCATATCCCTCTGCTCATCCATATCAATGAGCCTTTCCTCAAAGTATAATACTTTTTTAAAACCAAGATATACTTACTGCATTCCACCGGCCACTTTTTCTGCCCATTCCACCATGTTATCAATATGCCCGTGCATATCTTTTGGTCTCCAGAATTATTTACTTTGTCTGCTGCTTTAGTATAATTTACAAATTTGGCACCATTCCCTCTCGCCCTATATCCAAATTATTAATGTACACAAAGGACAAATCATGAAACATACAGCTGACATGGTATAGTCTATACCATATTTGACATGATAAAAGACACAAGGTGATCCTGTCTCCCAATGGGTATTTGCATGAATGAGAAGCAGGAGCATATATCAGAGATCGGGCTCCAAACTGTAGTCCTTTGGTTTCCTGACCACTGCTCTCTCCAATCGCAGTTACCCTCTGGAATGCAGGATCACTGAATCACCCCGATAATTCCAGAAGCTTTACAACAACCATAGTCCACATTGCAGTTGCAAATTGGGACTCATCTGCAACACTCAAAATGAAATGCGAATGAAATGCTGACCCGGCAACAAAAAGACAAGACAAAGTACTGATAAATACAAAGCTTATATTCTGAATGAGATAGAAAACTAACATAGCAAGTTAAAGAGATTTTATAATAATAGTGAAGTTACATCAATCACAACTTCTGTCATAAGTCTACAAATATTAGTCCTTTAATACAGTGAAGTGTATTACTACATGGAAAGCCTATTAGTCTGATGCAGAAGGTTGTGCTTTTAAGCACCATCCCAAGATCAGAGCACACAACAACAACAACAACTTGCAGTTATATAGTGCCTTTACATAGTAAAACGCCCCAAGGCACTTCACAGGAGCGTTATCAAACAATATTTGACACCAAGCCACATAAGGTGATATTTGGGCAGATGACCAAAAGCTTGGTCAAAGAGACAGGTTTTAAGGAGAGTCTTGAAGGAGAAAAGAGAGGTAGCGAGGCAGAGACGTTTAGAGAGGGAATTCCAGAGCTTGGGGCCTCAGCAGCTGAAGGCACGGCCGCCAATGGTGGAGCGATTAAAAGCAAAGATGCACAAGAGGCCAGAATTGGAGGAGCACAGATAATTTGGAGGGTTGTAGGGCTGGAGGAGGTTACAGAGATAGGGAGGGGCGAAGCCATGGAGGGATTTGAAAACAAGGATAAGAATTTTAAATCAAGGTGTTGCTCAACCGGGAGACAATGTAGGTCAGCGAGCACAGGAGTGATGGGTGAACAGGACTTGGTGTGAGTTAGGATATAGGCAGAAGAGTTTTGGATGAGCTCAAGCTTATGGAGGGTGGAAGTTGGCAGTCCAGCCAGGAGTGCATTGGAATAGTCAAGTCTAGAGGTAACAAATCCTGGCTGACTGCAGTGCAATACTGAAAGAGCTCTGTATTATCAGAGGTACCGTCTTTTGGCTATCACATTAAGCCAAGGCCTCATTTACCTTTCACTTAAATATGCAAAATAATACCTAAAACATATCGTGGAGAAATGTGGGCATCACTGAGGCAGAGATCATGGCCCAGAAATTAAAGACTGAGGGGGAAAAATTCAGTCGCGCCCCGTTTGGGGCGCAAATATCGTCCGGGCGCAAAGATTAGCGCCTGGCGCTAATTATCGCCACTGACTGGAAACTTCACTTTTAATGCCCCGGGAGGTGATTGGAGCGCTAAATCAGGCGCTGCACACCTGTCTTAAGGCGCAAAGGCCGAGGAGTGAGACGCTAACTCAGAGCGCTGGCGAAGCTCATGTAATGTCAGTCAACAATGGAACACACACACAATGGCACGGGCCAGTTCTTAAAGGGGATGGTTGATCTTGCTTTCCATCCACATCCTGCTCATTGCAGCCTTGAATCTCGGCCTGGAGAGACCTGCACATCAAATCTGCTGGAAAGAATAATGGAGAGTACCAGGCAAAGAGCTCAGAGTGCAGCCCCCACAATCTCTTCTAAATCGATACAAGGAATGGCAAATCAAAATGAACCTGCAAAGTGCTGCTCAGTACCCAAAACTCCTTCACACAACGTTGAATCTCTCCAGAAGTCTCTCTCTCTCTCTCTCTCTCTCAGAATGCGTAGTTCAAAAATGGCACCAACAATAAAAGGCAGGAAGCGGTCACCTTTAAATAGCGCTCCCCCTTTCCCTTCATGACAGAAGAACGCTCCTATCAACCTGTCGTTGCTAGCGTCAGGCGGTAAGGCAGGGGGCGCCACTCAATATCCGCTCCGGGGCGATACCGGGGCGTTGCACACTCGTCTGACATCACGATCTGCCGGCGCAGGAGATCGTGGCGGTAGTGTTTAGCGCCACCGCAAAATGTCTAGTTAATTTCGCGAGCGGTGCAAACTTCGCCGCGCCCGGGCGCTAGCTGCTTTGCGCCCCATTAGCGCCCTCTTAAGGCGCTAACGGGAGGCGCAACCAACTGAATTTTTCCCCCTGTGTGTCGACGCGGGGGTAAGGCTTCCCCGCGATATCTCACTCCGCGCCTTCCTTTTTCATCCGGGCCCACACGAACTTTAGTTTCAAGGCTGCAGCTGTGCAGTGCTTGCGTGACCCAGAGACGGAGTTAGTTCGTGCGAGCTCTGGGATCACGTGATTCCGTTAGAGCCAATGGCAGCACACCATCTTTCATTCATCGTTTTGACAGGAAGACCTGTCAAAGCTATGAATAATATACCCCCCCAAAAGAACAGCTAAACCTCAATTAAATTAAAAAAAAAAGCCATCACATCAATAAAATAAGTATAGTTAAATAAATTAACCACTTCAAACAAAAAATTAAATTTTTGAAAAAATTTAAAATCTTTTTAAAAGTTATAAAAATAGTTACCTTTCTTTAAAGTCTCTAAAAAAGATAAACCTGTTGAAAAATTTTAAAATAATACATAATTTACTACTTACCTTGTTAAAAGAGGGTCTTACGCTTCCTTTCTTTATGTGTAAAATCTTCCATGCTTACCTGCGCGTTCAAAGCACTAAGTGCACTGCATGCGCGCAGCCTGTAGCGCGCACGTGGTTCACCTAGGAACCGCCCCCTTTTGAATTCATGAAGTGCCGGTTTCCCGCGCATGCGCAGTGCATGCTGGAAACCGGCAATTGGAGACCTAAAACGCGTGAGTACACAGTGCGTACTCTCGCGTATTAGGTCTAATTTTCGGGCCCATGAGATAGGTACAGATAAAAGAGGCAATTCAATCCACTTTAGCTCACCCATTCAGAATTAAAAAATACCTTACATTCTTCCCCCTCCCAAACAGGTCATCTGTCTCTTCAATGGATCCAAAGTTTTTGAGCTGGAAGACCATTGCACGTTCTTCCTGACTTTAGAGCTAAATTATCCTTTCACTCATTTTAGCCTATGGCCCCTTGTTCTTATATCCTGGCAAAGCGTGAAGTAGTGCTCCTGACTTCCCTCATTAGTGCTGATTAATATCTTTATAAAGTCCAGCCGCAATCTCCTCCTTTCACTGTAAAAAAGCCCCAGTTTTGTTTTCCATTTTTTCCCTTATAACAATCTTTTGACACTAGGGATCAACCTCAATAAAAACAGTAATTATTTGATTTATTGGCCCAAAAATTAGTGCCGCTACGCGAGAGTACGCACTGTATACTCTCGCGTATTCTGTCTCCAATTGCCGGTTTTCTGCATGCACTGCGCATGCGCTGAAAACCGGCACTTGGTGATTTCAAAAGGGGGCGGTGCCTAGGTGAACCGCGTGCGCGCTACAGGCTGCGCGCACGCAGTGCACTTAGTGCTTTGAACGCGCAGGTAAGCATGGAACATTTTAGACATAAAGAAAGGAGGCGTAAGACCCTCTTTTAACAAGGTAAGTAGTTAATTAAGTATTATTTTGAATTTTTTTTAACAGTTATATCTTTTTTAGAGACTTTAAAGACAGGTAAGTTTATTTTTATAACTTTTTAAAAGATTTTAAATTTTTTCAAAAATTTAATTTTTTGTTTAAAATGGTTAATTTATTTAACTATACTTATTTTATTAATGTGATGGTTTTTTTTTTATTTAATTGAGGTTTAGCTGTTCTTTTGGGGGGGTATAGTATTCATAGCTTTCACAGCCGTGCTGTGAAAGCTATGAATGAAAGATGGTGTGCTGCCATTGGCTCTAACTGAGTCACGTGATCCCACAGCTCGCACGAATTAACTGCGCCTGTGGGATACGAAAGCCCTGCACAGCTGCTGTCCAGAACATCAAGTTCGTGCGAGCTGGGACTAAAAAAGCCAGCGCGCAGTGAGAGATCGCGGGGAAGCCTTACCCTCGCACGAAGGCTCACTCACTAATTTTTGGGCCAATATATATCATCTTACACATAGAATGAAATCACATCAAAGTTTTTGTAATAACCCCCAACATACACACACATAATTACCTTTTAATTCATCTTTAATCTTACTGTTTCTCTAGCAAATTCGGCTATTGTTTGGATGCAGAATGCCGTTATTTTGCTTTATCTCCTTATATCAGTTAAAATATTCTGAGGTCAATCTCCACCCAACAATCTATCAAATTTCATCGCTTCCATTTAAAAGATTTTTAAATGAGAATAGGTTTATCTTAAAGGCTGCAACTTCTCTTCAGATTTCAGAATGTGTATGCAAACCAAACAGACAAGATATCAAAAAGTAGCACCGTAATGGTAGGATAATGTACCTCCCAGAATTTCACAATAAAAAGTCTGCCTCCGAAATTAGTTCACTTAAAAATTAGCCTTGTATTTAGGATAATTTATTTAACGGGTACCATGAATAGAATTCTCAAACAGGGCAAAGTGGTTAACTGAAAAGCAAACTGCCAGTGATGCACTTACTCACCTTTGTATTGCAGAGACTTTGGCCCAATGTCACTCAGTCCCACTGTGCAATTCACACATACATCTTAAAACTAGTTAGGTTACATATATGCAATATGCAAACATTATTATTTCTTGTTGTATGATGTGAAGGAACCTAATTAATTATACTTGTATCAGTGGAGAGCTGAACATTGTGATTAGATAAGGCTGATTAAATGTACAACTTGCCAACAGTGTACTGTTTCCATACCAAAAAGATTCCCTGGGCACACACATGCCATTTCTTTTTCAATCAATATGAAGAAAGAACTTGCATCTATTTCATGACCGCAGGACATCCCAAAGTGTTCCACAGCCAATGAAGTAATTTTGATTTGTAGGTACTGATGTAATATAGGGAAAGTTCTTTTAAATTATAATCTGACATTTTCCTGGCGTTTTCTTATGGGTAATGTTAGCCGTGTCAGTTGGCAGCACCCTCTGAGTCAGAAGGTTGTGGGTTCAAGTCCCACTCCAGAGACTTAAGCATAAAAATCTAGGCTGACACTCCAGTACAGTACTGAGGGAGTGCTGCACTGTCAGAGGTGCCATCTTTTGGATGAGACGTTAAACAGAGGTCCCGTCTGCTCTCTCTCTTTACAACCAATGAAGTACTTTTTGAAGTGTAGTCACTGTTGTAATGTTGGTGTTAACACAATTTACCCATTATATATATTAATGACCTGGACTTGAGAATACAGGGCATAATTTCAAAGTTTGCAGATGACACAAAACTCGGAAATGTAGTAAACAGTGAGGAGGATAGTAACAGACTTCAGGAGGACATAGACAAGCTGGTGAAATGGCAGATTAAATTTAACCCAGAGAAGTGTGAAGTGATCCGTTTTGGTAATTTAAGGTAAGAACCAGAAGTGAGATGAGGAGAAGTTTTTTTATGCAGCGAGTTGTTGTGATCTGGAATGCAATGCCTGAAAGGGTGGTGGAAGCAGATTCAATAGTAACTTTCAAAAGAGAATTGGATAAATACTTGAAGGGGAAAATTTGCCGGGCTATGGGAGAAGGACAGGGAAGTGGGGCTGATTGGATAGCACTTTCAAAGAGCTGGCAGAGGCATAATGGGCCGAATACCCTCCTTCTGTGATGTATCATTCTATGATTTGATGATAAGCGGTGAATGGCAAAACTAATCTCCACTGCTGTGAAGCCTGTGGGATCTACTGGATTGGTGTTAGAAGGTGCTTCCACTCAGTTCCTGTACTGACCTAGAGAAGTGACAACAGAAACTGCAAATCTGCCAGCAAAGAGAACATTGCTTGCATGACTGTAAAAGTTTTAAATACATCAGCTCACAAAGTTTTCAAATTAATTTGTAAAGAACGACAATTCATTATTAATTCTAATCCGTGATCATTTTACAGCTTCTGCTCAGAAATATAGTCAAGGGCCAGAGTAAACTGTTGGTGAGACACATGGCAGCACTGACACTTCCTGGAGTCCTCGCCAGGGAGAAACTAAACATCTCACATCGGTAAGTACTATACAGGGGACTAACGAGGTGCAAAGAACTATCCGAAATAGCTGATGTGCTCAATAGGTTATAAGCAGCCCTTTTGTAATTAACTCTTACGGAAGTGACAAATGGTTAGCACAATTTGCCTGATATAGGTGGCTGCCCGTGACAAGTGTGGACAGTGTAAGTGGTGGGGATTGTACTGGAATGAAGAGAAAATAATTAGACAACACAGATTTTAGTTGGGAAGTTCATGCTTGACAAATCTGATAAGAGTTTCCTGAGGAAGTGACTCTTATGGTGGATGAGGGAAAATGTAGTGAATGTGGTGTATATGGACTTATAGAAAGTATTTGACAAGGTACCACACAGGAGACTACAGGAAAAGATTAATGGGCTTGGAATTAGGAGGAGGGTAACAAATCAGATTAAAAACTGGTTCTCAGGGAGGAAACTGAGGAGGAGATAAGGGCAGTTTCAGAATGGTTGGAAGTGGGCAGTGGTGACTCACAAATTTCTATTCGGGAAACACTTCTGTTCACTGTGTGCATCAATAATTTAGATAAAGGGCCAGAGGGAGTGGTATCCAAATTAGCAGACAATACTAAAATAGGAGGCATGGTAACTAACATTGAGAACCAAAGGAAGGTGCAAATGGACATTGATAAGATGGTGGAATGGGTAAAAAAGTGGCAGATTGAATTAATTGTCAGTAAATGTGAGGTGGTACATTTTTGTAATATAGGTGTGCCAAGTAGAATAGCCATAGTAAGCGTTTATTAAATATATACACACATATATTAAAAGCTGATTTTGCAGTAGCTGCAAAGTACACAGTTGGGCCTGGAGTATAGTAGACATTACCTCATTAACCATCCAGGAGATGAGATAGGAAATATAGTAGGTATATAGTGATTCAGTGAGAAATACAGAGGGGTGGCAACAGTATGAATAAGAACTAGTTAAGGATGTACTGGAAAGAGATAAGAAAAGAAGGCCATAACTGATACCCATTAGTGAGTACAATGAACAAGAAACAGATGTTACTGTGCAGACTCAGTGAAGGGAGATTATCCAGATGTAAAGAGAACCCATTGACATAATGGCATTATGTTAGGAGGACATAATTAAACATATAAAAGATAGAACACACTGGAGCTCCTTAGGAACTTTAGACCTAATCTTGCCAAGGCTAGGGAAAGCAGTCAAGACACTTGCGACCTCCTGAAGGAGTCTTTGGTGTGCGAGTTATAATTGGTACCTATAGCTCATATGCACTGCATGTAAAGGGTTATATTTTATTATTTCATTGACTTGAATTAATAAAGTATTAACTAGACGTTTCAGTTTTTCCTAGTCCTCAAACCTGTATTAGAGATACAGGAGGTATGACAATATCCTACAATACCTCCACATACAGGCAATAGGGATATATGACAACATCCTATATAAACCCAACAATTTTCAGAAAAAGTAATAGTATACATTGAATGAGGAAAGGCTTGGTAATATGGACGAGCAAAGGGATTTGGGGGGTTCAGGCTCATGAGACATTAAAAAGAGCACCACAAGTGGATAAAGCCATTAAAAGAGCTGAATGTATACCATCTTTTATGGCAACAGGTATAGAATAGAAACATTGAGATGTAATGGTGAATCTATATAAATCCTTAGTAAGGCCACAGTTGGGAGCATTGTATATAGTTTTGGTCTCCACACTATAGGAAGGATGTGGAGGCAATTGCGCGGGTACAGTAGAGATTAACTAGGATGCTGCCTGGTATGAGGAAATGCAAATACGAAAGACTTGAAAATCTGGGCAATTTTATTTAGACCATAGGTGATTTGACAGAGGGATATAAAGTTACAAAGGGATGGGACAGAAACAAAACTGTTAGTTACTGGTATAAAAAGACATCATGTAATACATTGTGTGAAAAGCTCTTTGTTGTGATAATGTGCTATATTAATTGAAGCATTCAGTTCAAGTTATTAGTGCAAAAATACATTCAAATTGTATTAAGGAAGAACATAATATCTGTCTAGAATAGAGTGGCTGATATTTTTACTTGACTCTCAAATGTTCTGATCAATGGCTCTATACTGCAGCTCCACCAAGGGTTATACGTGTAACAAAAGAAGCACAGTTAGGTTCTTTGCCACCATTTTTAGATCCCACATTGCTAACATCTCTGTAGACAACTCACTTACAGGAAGTGTTATCAGCAAGAATGCTGAATTTAAGTGATTAATTACCCTTTATTAACTCAGATAATATTAGGTAGGCCATGGGATGGTATAGTGCAGTCAAATGATTTCCACGTCTTCTAGAAGAAAAAATCAGGGCAGTTTCATCAATTGCTTTATTAGCTGAACAAGCATTAACAAAAGCAGTTCAAAAAATCAGTTCCCAGAGTACCTTATTCACTATAAAAAGTATTCAGTTGGTTGCTTTTTGAATAAATGTAGCTTTTTATTTTGGTAGCACGAGCCTCATGTTACATTCAGCATCTGTATCCCCATATGTGTTGGCAATTGATAACTTGGCATGAGTGCAACACTGCACTTTTGATAAAACTGTCAAGCGTGTTTCTGGTGCACTCAGTGATAGCGGTGCATTATTGCAAATTAATTTCAAACAAGACGTCTATAGGTGCCAAGAACATATCATTTTCTTAATTTGAGTCAACTGCAGTCCTGCTGCCCTATACAAAGTTTTGAGACCCAACAAGCCCACACTATCCCTTTACTCAAATCTTAATTTCTTCACTTTATTTTAAAAAAAGCTACTAAAATCATAATTGATCATACAGATAAAAGAATTCCATCCTGACTGACTTAAAATTAAAAAAAATACTTCCAAAGAAATTAGATAGTTACAGATTAATGCCTGCCAGTCAATATTTAAAAAAATGCTTTAAACCCCACTGTACTTCAACCAACAGTACATAAGCCTAGATTTTAACGTCGGTGGGTGGGGCATGGGGGCAGGTGGGTAAAGGGAGGAAAGTCATGCAGGTGAAGGCAAGGATGGGTGGCAAACTGTCCGGCCTCCCGTTGCGCAAGGCCCAGGAGATTTTAACTCCCGGGCCTCAGTTGCATGCTCCTGCTCCTCCTGGAAACCAAAAGAAAAAGAAATTAAAAATTACTTACTCTTATGGGCCCCTTCTGGCTCGGAATCGCTTGTCACCAGGTTGGCCTGGTGGGGGAGCCACGACGGCTTTATGATCCCAGTGCGAGCAGCACAAACAGGGATGACAAACGCTGACTGCTCGTGCTTCACATGAGTAGTTGGCACCGAGGAAGTGTTATTGCAGTATGTAGGGGGGAATCATAGAAATTATTTAGCTCCAGGGACTTTCTGAAATGTATAAATCAAATGATTGCAGTCTAAATCCACTTGGTAAGTGAACAATTCTTCAACTCTGAGGATGATGTCAACCAGTTTTCTTTTAAAGATGCTTCAGCACCAACAGTTACATGTATTTCCCATAAATATTCCTAACTTCTTAATGTTTTATTCATTCATAGATGGAAAGGAGTCTCAAAATCTACTATGAATATTTCAGACCGTTTGATCATTTTTTCTAATGAGACAGTATAGAGAAATGATCAACAGTTCATATTTGCCCATTTTCCAAAAATGGAAAAAATCTAATCTCAGCTTATTTTTTTTCTCTATTAACTGTGCACAAAACACTATTGCAGTTGGCAGGGGATTGGATCTGTGAAACTGCACAGCCTACATATCTGTGTGGCTTTAAATTAAATTACATGGAGTGGAAAAGGTGCACAAACCTTCATCATCCAACTGTTTGGTATTTTCAGCAGCATGGATGCATCAGCTCAAAATTGATCATAGCTGCTGTTGGGGACCAGGTATGTGGACAAAGTCTCCAGTCTGTAATTATTAACTCAGATTTGCTACATTTATAGGCAGCACTTTGTCATATACGCTGACAGTGATGATGGAGAATGTTTCATTCCAATTTCCATTTCCCCCAAACAATTCCCTCTCCTGTCCCCTAGTACTGCAGCAGTACTCTTGTGCTAGACATCAAACCTCCCTAGTACTGCTTGCACTGTGGCTCCAAAGTCCGCTGATGCAAAGCTGCTTGAACTCACGCTGTGGTGCATTACAGATTAGCTCTCTTTTGTAAATGTGCAGTGCATACTGCAGCCAGAAAAGCCGATGTCCACCCTGAAAGCAGACAGTTGGCAACTATGATAACATCAGGACCAGTAGCTGCAGTTCAAGATCCAATTAGGCAGAACCCTGTTTACATTGCCAGATGAACATAGAAGCCATTTTAAATCATTTTCAAGATCACCTCATAGATTACACCCACCACTGTTTGTTCACCTACTGTTCACGTGAACTTAATTAGATTACATAACAGGGGGGCAGCACTGTTGGTTTCCATAGTGGAATGGCAAAGGAGGCCGGCATAATTATCTTAAGATCTTCGTAACAGAAAAGGAGAAACAATGTTTTATAGGAATTTATTATCCCCCAAAAAAGTAAGGTGTCAGAACATTATTGCATAAGTATGACCTTTAATATGAAACAAAGTCTAATAAAATATGACATGCCAGTGGTGTTCCGATGGTGCTAGCATGAAAAAGGAATGCATTATAGGGAGCTCAATCACTAGTCATATCAGCAGAACCGTATCATAATATCATAGCTGTCTAATGAAGCAAGTATATTAAACATCTGCTTTTGTATTTGAATTCATTTTCTGTCAGTAAATGCTATCATGCTAAAATTCAAATAAGTCACAATTTCCATTTATCATTTTCTAATACAATGGTAAATTGCAATGACCTGGCACTCTGCTCAGGTATAATCCCACAACAGATTTCACCAAGAGGCTGATCAATTACTTAACGGACAGAGTAAACAAGAAACAGCACCAGTATAAAATTGCAACATAATGAAAGAAAACCAGCTGGATATAAATGAAAATTGCCTTCAGAGACATGCAATATTGTAAATCAACTGATCAGCTCAGAAACAGGATAGGAAAAATAATTTAACAGTGCCTAGTAGAGGGAGCATGTTAATAGTGTGACTACAGTGCTCGTACCCAGTATGATTAGTACTATTTTTAAATCTTATGAGTAAACAATAGAGCTATACCCCCTTGCTCACACCAGCCTTTAATCAGAGCATACATGCATACTTAAATTATTTGCCAAATTATTTTCATTAGCCTCCAACTGCTGGTGTGATTTTTATGTTTACAAATCAGTTCTTTTCTAATATTATACTTTAGTATTCGATACAGTTTAATGGATTATTTTATCCCCCCCAACCCAACTATTTAATTTGGTTCCACCCTTTTAAGAATTTAATGTTTAAAAATTCAACTTAGCCTAAAGTGTACAACACTAGAAAAATGCTAAACTGACCCCAGTTTGGGGAAGTTAAAAAAAGCTGGCACACTTTGAAATCCAATCTCGATTATTAAATTGACTATGCAGAAGAAAGATAAACTGCTAACATAATGTGGGAGCAACTGCTTTCTCATAACATTTAAAAAAAACAAGTGAATCATTCAAAAATAAACCTTTGAAATGCACACTGACAACTTATACTGCACCTGGCAGAAACAGCAAGCAACGTGAGAATACATACTAGAGTGGCTTAGTGTACTCGGAAGTCTGACTACAAACCTGACTCCCGAATTATACTAGCCCTTTGGTACCTGAAACCATTTTGTGTCAGTGTGCATACAACTACATAGAAGTTATTTATATGGAAGAATTAGGCATCAAGGGGGAAAAATTCAGTATCGCCCCGTTTGGGGCAAAATTATCGGCCGGGCGCAAAGATTAGCGCCTGGCGCTAATTATCGCCTCCGACTGCAAACTTGACTTTTATCGCCCCTGGAGGTGATTGGAGCGCTAAATCAGGCGCTACACATCTGTCTTAAGGCGCAACGGCCGAGGAGCGAGGCGCTAACTCAGAGCGCTGGCGAAGCTCATGTGATGTCAGTCAGCAATGGAATACAGACACAATGGCGCTGGCCAGTTCTTAAAGGGGAGGGTTGATCTTGCTTTCCATCCACATCCTGCTCATTGCAGCCTTGAATCTTGGCCTGGAGAGACCTGTACATCAAATCTGCTGGAAAGAACAATGAAGAGGCCCAGGGAAAGAGCTCAGAGTGCAACCCCCACAGTCTCTTCTAAATCGATACAAGGAAGGGCAAATCAAAATGAACCTGCAAAGTGCTGCTCAGTACCCAAAACTCCTTCACACAGCGTTGAATCTCTCCAGAAGTCCCTCTCTCTCTCTCTCTCTCTCTCAGAATGCGTGGTTCTAAAATGTCACCAACAATAAAAGGCAGGAAGTGGTCGCCTTTAAATAGCGCTCCCCCAGTCCCTTCCTGACTGCAAAACGCTCCCCTCAACCTGTCGTTGCTAGTGGCTCAATATCCGCTCCGGGGCGATACCGGGGCGTTGCGCACTCGACTGATGTCACGATCTGCCAGCGCAGGAGATCGTGGCGGTAGTGTTTAGCGTCGCCGCAAAATGTCTAGTTAATTTCACGAGTGGCGCAAACATCGCCGCGCCCGGGCGCTAGTTGCTTTGCGCCCCATTAGCGCCCTCTTAAGGCGCTAACGGGAGGTGCAACCAACTGAATTTTTCCCCCCAAAAGTTTTTAAATTAAACTAAACAGTCTGAGTATTACAAATTTGGATCTGCCATAGATCCTGTCTCAGGTTCAATGGTGTGATTCACTCTCTTAAATGGTCTGAGCAGCTTATTTTTATGCGAGTTGACTCATGCTGACCTGTATCTACTTATGCAATAGCATGACCCAAGGATATGCGAATAGTACACCCTTGTGACCTGAGCCGATATCAGTGCGTTTTGCATTTGTTTCATCAGTCTCTCTGAAGACAGAACTGATCTAACACTTGAGATAAGGCTTAATATGTATCGTTAAGTAATTATATTTTACAGCACAGGAATATACAGTTATGATCAGGTTTACTCATCTCAATCAATACAACTTGCCTTTGTGTAATAATAGAAAATAATGAACACACTATGCTTCCGCACAAGTGGGTCATATTACTGAAACCGAATAACTTCCCTGCATCCTAACCTTCGCACAATCTTTGGTGGAGGCTCTCTGCCCCAGAGCTTCTCTGTTTCAAAAGCTTCATTCCTCCCTTTTTATTACTCTCTTCCCAGAAACACATCAAAGGGTTTTCTAACAAAATCAGTGTGAAGTGTTTTTTCAATTACTTATACAAACCAACACAATTCTTATTGTTTTAGCACCCAAAATTGCACCCGTTTTGAAAGTGTGTTTCTTCTCGAGTTTCCGCTCAACCTCATTTGCATATCGCTGAACACAAGTTCTGCCATGAACCAGCACAATCGGGCAACGTTTTAAAACGTAATTTAAAAAAAAGTTGCTTTAAAAAATATTCCTTGATATATTTAAGAGTGGTAATTAGGTGCAGTTTGATTAATACAGCTGAAAATGGATTTATCACAAAAAATAAGCATTTTTAATCGCAGTGTCAATCCACCACCTGAGAGTAACCCAATTTTAAATGACTGAAAATGACTTTTAAAAAAATATACAGAACCATTTGCTAGTTATATTGGTTACTGTAGTTAGTTTCTTAGTAAATTAAAAAAAATTATATCCAAAAGCTTTTTAAACATTCCTATTAGTCTCCGTGTGCCCAAAAGATTCAACTTAATTTTTAGAGCCTTCTTAAAGGCCCACAAACGAGTGTAATTGGCGGAAACTCTCAATGGTGATTAATTCATCCTGGGTGCGTGGCCTATTTTGTGGCTGGGCCGACTTCAAGTGCGATGTTTTTTAAACGAGTGCAAATATCGCGGAAACTGGATTTGCCAGGAACGTTACTTGCACTCAAAATTCCGCGACCTTTTGCCCGGGTTATGCCGATTTCAGGCGCGTCGTGCCGAATAAACCAGTGCAACCGAGTGGAAAATCCTGGCCCTGATATTTAGCATATTAGCCACCTTTCACCTCCGAGCCTTTAAAAAAAACTTGTAAGAATACACTTCGGTTTAAAAAAAAGCCAGCATTAAAAGCAACATAGTTTCACATCCTTTCTTTGGAAAATGGTCAAAAAATCCTGAAACATGAAAACATGAGAATATGCAACTGAATCTAATCATTTAACAGTGTTTCCTAATGCCGATCAGATTTCTACAGCACAGCATATTTTTTTTGAGACTTTTTTCGCAATTATGCAGTTGCTTATAATTACCCAAAATTCAAACCCACAAAGTACAGGAACCAGCACACTTCCATACTCTTCCTTATATATTTTCACTCTTATATACACATGTGGGGAGTGATTGGTCTTCGGCAGTAGTAGAAAATGTGCATCAATGACTCGACACCCCATCCAATTTTCTTTTCCAAATTTCCAACGAAAATCAAGTGCAGTGTAAAACGGGCTGCCGATTCATTATCACCCATTTTGAACTACTGAAGACCATTGTCATCCCCAAGACTTTTTCTACTTTTAAGTGTACAGATATGGAAACTACTTTCTGCACAAAATGCTCCAGCTAATTTTAGAAAATTAAAGGCCGGAATTTTGCCTACCTCGGCGGGTCGAGTGTGGGCGGTCGGCGTGGCAGGTCGCAACCCCGCTGCTGGCTCCATCCCGCTGTTGGAAATATCTTTCCCTTAATAGGGCCTATTAAGCCCACCCAGCGCGTTACCCGGCCCAATTAAATGGGGCGGGTTTGGTGACATCATTCATGACGCGTTTTCGGCCGGGATCTTTAAAGGGACCATGGCCACATTAGATCTGATGTTTAATCTAACATAGTGCTGTCAGTGTACTACAGCATTGATGTGCTGCAAACAGTGACAATGACTACACAGAGGCAGAGGGCTGCACCCAGGTTCTCCGATGACTCCCTCCATATGCTTATGGAGTGAGCCAGAGCACGCAGGGAAGTCCTCTTCCCTTCCGATGGGTGGAAGAGACCTTCCCAGGAGACTAAGACAGCCTGGTTGGAGATTGCAGATTAGGTCACAAGCAGGAATATGTTCAGGAGGACCTGGGTACAGTGCCGCAAACATTTCAATGATCTCATTAGATCAGGAAACGTTAGTACAAAGCCACACTCAACCTCATCCTGCTGTGCCTCTCATCACATCCCCATCACTCTGCCTTCCCCACCCTACTCCTGCACATCTTTACTCACACCAACATACCTTGCACCTCCACCCATCCCTCTCTCTCTATCTACATTATCACATCCCTATCTCACTAGCACATCATTGAGCACTGCCCTCAGAGGAAATTTGCAGGCAGCCTACAAGATATACACGCTGTTACACCGGAAGTTTTGGCCTGGATATCTGACTTCGATATTGACATTTGATTTGCTTTGCTACTACCATACGAAAGAAGAAGAAGACTAGCTACCCTCACACTCACCCTCATCCTAGTGCAATCATACCAATTAACAACACACAAGGGTAGCCACTTGGGTGTTTTATCCAATGTTTATGTCAAGTTTCTGTTAATGTGGTGTCAAACATAAAAATCTTTATTTTCAACACTTTGCGTTCTTGGACAGATTTGCGTGCACCTTTGGAAGTGGCTTCATGAGTTGCAGTGAATGGTGAGACATAACGGTACCCCCCGCAATGGTGATGAGTGTGAAAGGATTGGCTTGGTCATTGTAGGGATGCTTAATGGTGTTGGTGTGGGGTGGTGCCAACCTGGCGCATCATGTGGCAGCCATATGGGTATACAGAGTAAAGTTAACTAAATCTGGCCATGATGAGGCCATCCCTGGCCTCCCGGGCAGCAATGTGCTTGGGTGCTGATGCCCTGTGTCCTGTTCAGAATCAGGTGATTGCAGAGAAGGTTGGTGTTGCTGTTGGTGCTGCTGGTGTGCCTGGTGCTACTGGTGTTGGGGCTGATTGTGGTGGGATTCTGAGGACCAAGGTGAGACAGTATAAACGGCACCCATGCTGATGGAATAGATGGCAGGTGAAGTACACATGACAGAAGCATTCTGTCAATGGTGAAAGAGTTCTTCCAATGAGGTGATACTGGATGGAGACTTTGCGGGAAACACTTGCAGCCTGCAGAATCAGTGCTGGAGATGGACTGAGCAACAGGTTCTGCCTGAGAAAAGTGATCATCTGTCAGGTGGGAATTTTACTGAACATTTGATGCTGTCAAGTAATCAGCTGGAGCAATGGCCACGGAACTCCCGCCTCAGGTTGACAGACGTGCTTCCCAAGCTGCGTGGTTCCCGTGGCCATGCAGGGAAATTTAAAAAGTAAGTGGAAAAAAGCCTGTTAAGGGTCTGACAACTAGTTGTTAATCATCTCAATTGGGTCACCCGCCACTGCCGGTCGGGTCAGCTCCGCGATGACAGATGTGCCTGGGGGAAAGGCACATGGGGGCGGGATGGCAGCGAGTCCCCGACCCACTGTCAAAAATAACAACTTTCCCACCCGACCCGCCACCGATCGCACCCACTACCACCCCGGAAAATCCCAACCAAACACTTAAGATAATACTTGCTGAGAGATAACTTTACATAAACAATATATTTTCAGTTCTACCGCCTTGGGTCACCCTTCTCTTTAACTGCAATGTTGACACATTATGAATGGATGGAACCTTCCTGAGCATTTCCTATTGATTGGAAGCAGCACTTTGACCCAGCATGGATAGTAATTAGAAATATTTAACCCTAACAAATTCATGACCAGCTGGGAATCAGATCTATCAATTTGTATACTCATACAACAACTACAACAACTTGTATTTATATAGTGCTTTTAGCACAATAAAACATCCCAAGGTGTTTCACAGGAGTGTTATCAAACAATATTTGACACTGAGCCACATAAGGTGATATTAGGGCAGATGATGAAAAGCTTAATCAAAGAGGTAGGTTTTAAGGATCGTCTTAAAGGAGGAAGGCGAAGTAGAGAGGTGGCAAGGCTTAGGGAGGGAATTCCAGAGCTTAGGGCCTCAGCAGCTGAAGGCACGGCTGCCAATGGGGAGCGATTAAAATCGAGGATGCACAAGAGGCCAGAATTGGAGGAGCGCAGAGATCTCAGAGGTTTGTCGGGCTGGAGGAGGTTACAGAGATAGGGAGGGGCGAATAAGTATACCAATAAGTAAAATTAAGTATGTACAGCCAGGTGAAACAGGGTTCAAACTGGGCACACCAGTTTATTTTTGAAATTAAGAGCAGCCAGCATTGTTGAATGTGGCTCATTTGTATCAGCACCCTTAAATATAACAAGGGCATGAGTTACTCCTGCTGTTAGCTTGAGTTCTTTCCCCACTACAGCCCAATCTCTTTTACTATTTACATTTCCAAACATTTGCTTGTTGAGGCAATTATAGAAGATTAAACTTTTTCTCCCATATTTTATTTGAAGAAACTAATAATCACGAGCTGAAATAGAAAAATGGCAAATGTTTAACAACTAACACCCTGGGTAGTTTTTTTAAACCAAAAGAGAAAACTTGGGCCCTGGTTTTCAACCTGATATAGTACTGGTGAATTCTCTCAACTCTCAACTCACCATTTACAACAAAGTCTATTAATGGCCACATTCCGTATATGTGTGCAGTAATTTAGCCAACTTAAACAACAACGTACATTTATATAGTTTTTTTATGTACAAAAATGTACTGAGGCACTTCACAGAGGCAGAACCAGACAAAAATGGACACGGAGCCGAAGAAGAGGATATTAGGAGGGGTGACCAAAAGCCTCTCAAAGAGGTGGGTTTTTAGAAGAGTCTCAAAGGAAGAGAGGGAGGTGGAGAGGTGGAGAGGTGTAGGGAGGCAATTCCATTGCATGAGGCCGAGGTGGCTGAAGGCACGGCTGCCAATGGTGGGACAAAGGAAGAGGGATGCACAAAAGGCAGAGATTACAGAGACTGGGAGGGCGAAGTCCACAAAAGGATTTAAACATGAGGATCAGAATTTTAAATTGGAGGCCTTGGGGGACTTCGAGCCAATGTAGGTCAGCAAGAACAGGTCTGATGGTGAACAGGACTTTGTTCAACATAGGATATGGGCAGCAGGGTTTTGGATGAATTGAAGTTTACAGTGTGTGGAGGATGGGGTGCCAGCCTGGAGAGCATTGGAACAGTCGAGTCTGGAGGTGACAAAGTCATGGATGACAGTTTGCGATGCACTCTCAGCCAGTGGCTCAGTTGGTAGCACCCTAGCTTCTGAGTCAGAAGGATTGTGGGCTCAAGTCCCATCCAGAGACTTGAACACAACAATCTAGGCTGACACGCCAGTGGAGTGCTGAGGGAGTGCTGCACTGTCGGAGGTGCTGTCTTTTGGATAAGACGTTAAACCAAGGCCCCATCTGCTCTCTCAGGTGGACGTAAAAGATCCCATGACACTATTGCGAAGAAGAGCAGGGGAGCTATCCCCAGTATCCTGGCCAATATTTATTCCCTCAATCAACAACTAAAACAGATTATCTGGTCATTGTCACGTTGCTGTTTGTGGGAGCTTGCTGTGCACAAACTGGCTGCTGTGTTTCCTACATTACAACAGTGACTGTACTTCATTGGCTGTAAAGTGCTTTGGGATGGCTGGTGGTCGTGAAAGGTGCTATATAAATGCTAGTCTTTCTTTCGGGGTGGAGGCGGGCAATATTGTGGAAGTCTTTGTGCTGGAGAGGATATGGGATCAGAAGCTCAGCTTGGGGTGGAATAGGATGTCGAGGATGGGAACAGTCTGGTGTTCAACCTGAGACAAAAGCCAGGGAGGGGGATAGAATTGCTAGCAAAGGTACGGAGTTTGTGTGAAAGCCGAAGATGATGACTTTGGTCTTTGCAATGTTTAACTGGAGGAAACTGGATGTCAGACAATCAGACTGACAACATGGAGGATGGAGGCAGCGGAGTGACCAAGGGAAGTGGTGGCAAGGTAGAGCTGAACGTCGTCACTGTACATGTGCAAGCTGAGCCCATGTCTTTAGATGATGTTACCAAAGGGGCAGCTTATAGGTGAGGAAGAGGAGGGACCAAGGTTATATTCTTGGGAGACTCCAGAGGTAACAGTGCAGGGTGCGAAGAGAAGCCATTGCTGGAGATACACCGGCTACCATTGGATAGGGAAAAGTGGAACCAAGCAAAAACAGTCCTATTGAGCTGGACAATGGAGGATAGGTGTTGGAGGATGGTGAGGTCAACCGTATCCGGGTGCTCCGGTTTCCTCCCACAGTCCAAAAATGTGCGGGTTAGGTTGATTTGGCTATGATAAATTGACCCTTAGTGTTAGGGGGGATTAAATATGTGGGGTTATGGGGATAGGATGGGATATGTTAGGGGGAATTAAATACGTGGGGTTACGGGGGTAGGGTGGGATATGTGTACTGTGGGGATTAAAGCAGGGATAGGGTACTGGATTTGGATGATCAGCCATGATCGTATTGAATGGTGGAGCAGGCTCGACGGGCCGAATGGCCTACTCCTGCTCCTAGATTCTATGTTTCTATGTTTCTGTGTTTCTATGTATCATATGCTGCAGAAAGAATGAGGAGGGCAAATGCACCATGGTCCTAAAATAACAGAGGATGTCATTTCTGACTTTGTTTAAGGCAGCTTCAATGCTGCGGAAGGGGCAAAAACCTGATTGGAGAGATTGAAACGTGGAGTTGCAGGAAAGATGCACACGGATTTGCGAGGTGACAACACATTCAAGGACATTGGAGAGGAAAGGGAGGTTGGAGATGGAGCAATAGTTTACAAAGTCAGAGAGGTTGGGTCTGCTTTTTTGAGGTTGATGGTGATGGTTTGAAAAAGGAGGGGTATTAGTACCTCTGGCTTGCCAACCATTTACAATGGCTGGTCAGCGGTTTTGTGGGAATGGGGTCAAGGGAGCAGATGGATACGATGAACTTGGAGCGAGTATGAGAGGAAATAGGAGAGAAACAAGAGAACAACAGAGGATCAGAGTTAGGGCCAGGAGGATCCAGGGCTGAGGTTTGGCTTGATGTACAATTAGAAGAGTGGGGTGGTGGGGCTGGGGGGTGCGGGAGAAGCAGCAGAATTGATGGTCTCTATCTTAGTGACAAAGAAGTCCATGAGTTCCTTGCACTTGTTGTTGGTGGTGAGAGTGGAAGGGGCAGGGGATAGAAGTTTAAGAAGACTATTGGTAGTGGACAAAAGAAGCCAGGGGTTATGTTTGCTCTCTGGGAAGATTGTGGAGTACTGGATGGTTTTGGCAGAGGAGAGTGAGCCCTGATAGTGCTTGATGTGTATGTCAGATGCTCCTTAGACTTGAGGGAGGGAAGATGGGAATGCAACCAGGATGGGGTGTAAGAAAAGTACGCAACCAGGATGGGAGTGTAAGAAAAGTACTTGTGGAGGCTTTCATTTTAGAATAAGGCTTTCTATATAACATTGTATCATTAGCAATTCTTCAGCTAAAAGATTGAAATTTTGTTTTGTTAGTTTGCCCTTGAAGCAGTCCATGTAATGAGGCACCCTCTGTGGATGGCAAGATGTTGCCTTCAGCAGGGCTAATTCAGTGAATTCTGAAAGAGGCTGAGAGAAGGCAACAGCCCTTAGGGGTGGTCAAAGCCCGAGCCCATTCTAAACTCGCCCCCTGTGCCAGTCAGAATGGCAAGGCAGATCAGCTAGCCAAGAAGTTCGAGATTGTCCTCGAAGTGTGGGAACCACCTGCAGCCTTTTAGGGCCAGATAAATAAAGTTCAAAGGGAAATACCCCCTTTTAGATCTTAGACCCATAAAATTAAATCCATCCAGGTGGCCATCAAAGGTGAGGTCTCATGGCCCAAAGATGCCTTTAAAAGAAAAGACAATTTTACAGTCCTAAATAACTTGTTTTTTCAGGGCAAATGAGAAGTCCCACAGTCACTTCATAATGAGGTGGTTCTAGTGAGCACAAGAAGGCTGACAGCCTGGTCCAAACTAATGCAGCATATGTGGTGGCCTTGTATGGATCAGACCATGAATACCATTATTAATGATTGCCTCACGTGTGCCCAGTATGACCCTGAGCCCAGAGTTAAAACACCACCTAGCCATGTCCCAGAATCCAATGGCCTGTAGAGAAATTTGCAGATTGATTACATTGACCCATTTCAGAGGACTCAGAAGGGTAACCAGTACATCTTGGTTATAATTGAGTGTTTTTCTAAATGGTTTGTGGCTATCCCTATGAGACGAGTCATCACTACACAAACTGCAAAGGTACTCATTGAGCATGTTTTCACTCGCTGAGGACTGCCAGAGACAATTGAGTCCAATCAAGGGACTCATTTCACTGGTCAGGTCATGAAAGAGACAGTAAAGCAGCTCGGAATCAGGCACAAATTTCACTTTCCACGTAACCCTTAGGCAGCTGGGATAGTCGAGCGTATGAACCGTGCCCTTAAGCAGAGACTTACCAAGGCAGTGGGAGAAGCTGGTAAGAATTGGGATGTTGTATTGCCGCTCATAGTGATGGCAATTTGAGGTACCCCCACCCGGGCGACAGGACATACTCCGTTCGCAGTCAGGACAGGACAGGACACTGGATGCAGTTGCCAGAGCTTTGGCCCTCTCCAGACCTCAACACGAGAGTGTGACCATGAACACATATGTGGATCAATTATACACTCAGTTGTAACATTCCATCGTTTCTATAATCTTTTTATGGCTTATGGGCGATGACAATGAGCAAGTTGCAGAGGACAAGACTGAGTCCAATTGGACATTCCCAGGCAATCAGGCCGATGCCTTTGAAATTTTAAATGCACTTTTACCATGGCCATGGGGCAATGAGGAGGAGTTTGAACATACTGAACCCTCCCTACCTGAAGGAATAGGTGAAAACCATTAAAAACACAAAGAGAAGGACTTGGAGTTGGAAATTCCCTATGTACATCTGTGTGTGGGATTGAAAGGGTTAATTTCCAAACTGCCTGCTGGCTACTAGCTCCAAAAGAGAGCGAGAGAGAGAGAAGCGATAGTCTCTCGCATGTTGCTAGCTGCTAGCCACCAGCTCCAAAAGAGAGAGTGAGAGGGAAACCTTGGGAGATAAGGCCGAGAGCTAGTCTCTCACAGGTTTTTTTCTTAAGGATTTGGCTCAGTTAAAGAGATTATTCTTTAAAATAGATCACTTAGTGATATTGTAGCAGTACTTTAAACGATTATATCATTTTATGCTTGCAATCTACCTTGCAATAATCAATTATGTCAGATATTAACCAAGATCATATATCACCTCTTTCAGATATATTACCACGGTTGAACCATGAACTTATTGCTAGCTGTCGTGTTGGGCTACTTCGCACCCCTCGTTAAATCTGCAGACTTATGGGACTGTGTCGTCATGAGTTATATCACCAATGAGACCAGGCCATGATTAACACAGGACTTTTCTACACACGTACCAGTAGAGAAAGGGCTTTGATTGATGTGTATCGGCAAAGGGATAGAGCAAGCTATCAAGTACATCGGATGAGTGCAAACACCAGTAAAGACAGTGGCACTGACCCTTTTGGCATACCCTATATGGGTGACACTAAGGACATCTTTGAATTCCTGAATGGGATATGGGCAATGACTAGCTCTCTCAATTTCCCTCAGGTCTGGAAACAATGTGCTGACTGCTATGGGTGCGAATCCATCAGAGAGAGCACTGATATTTCATCTTGGTCACTCTGTTTCTCAAAGTATCCAAGAACGCAGAGTCATCAGATATAACTGCCCATTCAGCCTCTACCGAATGCTCAGTTGTGGACAAGGCCCAGTTTATTGGTTTTCAAAACATATTCGACCTAATATAACAATGTGAGATTTGAAATCTTTCCTGCTCTGATTGATTTTTCAAAAATTGCTTTGCTGCAAGGTTTGTGTAATAAAACTTATGAGAGGTCCCACCAAAAGATGTTGGCTGAAAAACTTAGACAGGTTATGGAGAAAAATTCAGGTCAAGATATAAATGTAGTTCCAAGGGGTAACACCACACACCCCATTAGACAGAGAGAGAACCAGGATATAGCTGAATAGTTGGGTATAGGGGCCACAGCAGGGATGGCCACTTGGAACAGGATAGATATAGAAAGCATGTGGGAACACGATGAAGCCATGCAAAAACCATTAAAAGGTAATATGAAAGGGGAAAATAGGATAGTGACAGGATCGTTGGATGAACAGCAAAAAGTTTTAGTGTCTTTGAAGGAGATGGTTGACAACTTTCGGCAGATTCAGGAGAAAATTAATGAAGTAATAAGTGA
Organism: Squalus acanthias; assembly: GCA_030390025.1. NCBI lineage: Eukaryota > Metazoa > Chordata > Chondrichthyes > Squaliformes > Squalidae > Squalus > Squalus acanthias. The sequence continues at coordinate 102,292,224 of CM059432.1, forward strand.
CACGATGACATCTATGGCTCAGATCTCCAAAGGGGTCACGTGCAGCATGTACCGCTCATTTATGTTGTCAAAGGTACAAAAGGGATTGGAAGATATTGAGAACAATTATATCCCTTCTTTTCCAACTAATGAACAGGTTGATAAATGGACTGGTGGTGGAGGAAACCATTGTACTGTAATATTAGACGCCTGGGATCTGTATACCTAGTAAAACACTCATGTGAAGGGTGGAAAGAAATACAATTTTTTGCTGTGACTTTGCAATTCACTCCTTCCACCTGACTAGAAGGCTCTAGAGGTCTTCCAGGTGGAGTTCATCGGCGACCTTGAAGGGGACATACATAAGGAATTGTTTAACTGTCCAAAGGTATCGGCAAAGAGTGGTGAAATCTGGGTGGCGCCAGATTTATCTTGCTGTACTCTGAGTAAAGACACATGGTGTGATGTCACCCAGAACAGCGTCCCGGGGTGTGGTTTCACCCTGGATGAGCATTCCCCGAATTGTACTGTTAGTGTTCAAAGATGGAAATCGGGATAAGCAAGACACGGATTCATGGGAAGGGATTGTTACTGTGTGACAACATCGGACTTGGCTTATCATCATGGGAAGCAAGAGTGCCCTGTATTAACACCATCCTTTTGCTTTACTCCTGAGTGACCTATGAAAATTGCAAGTTTGGTCCTCATCCCAGTAAACGTTCATAATGTTATGGAAATTCAGGTGGAAGTCGGTTTAAGGGAGGAAGCTGAGAAGGCTGCCATAGAGTTTGGACATCCGATTCCACTACTGTCACTGAGTCTTAAATCTATACTTGTGTACAACTTAGGTCAACATCACTGGACTAGAATTATCTCACAAGTTTTAATCCTTACCCATTCTGTTCTATTGTAATTGCTATTATGTAGTGTACTCAATGTATGGAAAGGTGAATATGCAAATGGATTTATTGCACTACCAAGCCGTGGACTACAGTTGAAGTGGACATCTGAGCCTTAGAGGAATACAGGGATCGGTGCTGGGTCCTTTGCTGTTTGTAGTGTACATTAATGATTTAGATATGAATGTAGGAGGTATGATCAGTAAGTTCGCAGATGACACGAAAATTGGTGGAGTGGTAAATAGCGAGGAGGGAAGCCTCAGGCTACAGGACGATATAGACGGGTTGGTTAGATGGGCAGAACAGTGGCAAATGGAATTTAACCCTGAAAAGTGTGAGGTGATGCATTTTGGGAGGACTAACAAGGCAAGGGAATACACAATGAATGGTAGGACCCTAGGAAGGACAGAGGATCAGAGGGACCTTTGTGTGCATGTACATAGATCCCTGAAGGCAGCAGGACAGGTAGATAAGGTGGTTAAAAAGGCATATGGGATACTTGCCTTCATTAGCCGAGGCATAGAATATAAGAGCAGGGAGGTTATGATGGAGCTGTACAAAACGCTAGTTAGGCCACAGCTGGAATATTGTGTGCAGTTCTGGTCGCCACACTATAGGAAGGATGTGATTGCATTGGAGAGGGTGCAGAGGAGATTCACCAGGATGTTACCTGGGCTGGAGCGCTTCAGCTATGAAGAGAGACTGGACAGGCTGGGGTAGTTTTCCTTAGAGCAGAGAAGGCTGAGGGGGGACCTGATTGAGGTGTATAAAATTATGAGGGGCATAGATAGGGTAGATAGAAAGGAACTTTTCCCCTTAGTAGAGGGGTCAATAACCAGGGGGCATAGTTTCAAGGTAAGGGGCAGGAGGTTTAGAGGGGATTTGAGGAAAAGCTTTTTCACCCAGAGGGTGGTTGGAATCTGGAACTCACTGCCTGAAAGGGTGGTAGAGGCAGGAACCCTCACAACATTCAAGAAGCATTTAGATGAGCACTTGAAACGTCATAGCATACAAGGCTACGGACCAAGTGCTAGAAAATGGGATTAGAATAGACAGGGCTTGATGGCCGGCGTGGACAGGATGGGCCGACGGGCCTCTTTTTGTGCTGTATAACTCTATTATGACTCTCGGGCTCAATTTTGTCAATGGGGACGTGTTGGAGGCGGGACTCCCACTTTTTGGGTTGTAGTCCCGCCTCCATCAATTTGTGGCCAACCCACGCTACTTTCCCTTGATTGACCTTGTTAAGCCCACCCAGCAGGCTCAGCAGGTCAATTAAGGGACACCTGGATACTGGTGATGTCAGCGATTGACATTTCATCTGTCAAGAGCTTTTGACAGATGAAATATCAGCGTTTGACAGCTCTGTGACCCAATTAGTTTTTTCAGTCTGAAAGTCGCCTCTGATGATGTCATCATTGCTGCTGCATTTAAGGTCTGCAAAGACTGCCAACCTTTTGGCCTTTGCTGTGAGAGGGACCTGGAGGCAAAATGAGCAGCAGGAGACCCAAGTCTGCTCCCAGATTTTTTTTTACCACCACCACCACCACCACCACCCACAACAATGGTAATGCCTGCTAAAAGTTCCCCCATAATGATGATTGATCAAATCTCCTTTTTAATGTTGGAGCTGCAGCTGATAGTCAGCAATCCAAGTGTGCTACCATCAGGTTTCACCGTCGTGTTTCAGAGGAGGCGTGTATCACATCGGAAAAGTGTTAAAATCAGAAAGGCCTCTCAAAATGGGATTATAGAGGCAATTAAGTGGTTGTTAAGGGCCTTAAGGGCCTATCCCGCCTCTTGGAGGCGGGACGGAGACGGGATCAGAAACTACGCATTTGGGAAAATTGCTCGGAGACGGGATGGAGGCGGGGTCGGGCCCGCCCGCCATTTTTTGCAATTTTAACACCCCACACACCTCCATTCCCGCCTCCTCGGGCCTGGTAAAATCGAGCCCTATGACTCCTTATGCTCAATAGAAGGGATATGTAAGAAAAGTACTTTTGCAGGTTTTCATTTTAGAATAAGACTTTCTGTGTAACCTTGTATTATTATTAATTCTTCAGCTAAAAGGTTGAAATCTTGTTTAGTTAGTTTGTCCTTGAAGTATTCCACAGAATGAGGCACCCATTCTGTGTTCTTATCTTATGTTTATAGGATGGTTTTGAGGGAGGCCTGGAGGGTCAGGTACTGTGTGTTATCTAGGATGAGGTAGTAAAAATAGCTGGCTGCTTGGCGAGAGACAAAGAACATGATTGATGGGAGGCATCCTGGGCACAAGGACCGTTAGGAATAAGAGTGCTTTTAACATATATATAGCTGGACTTAGAGCATAGAATGTTAGAACATTTCTCGGAGTGGAACTGACACCCTCAGGTGAATGCAAGGCAACTCGAGTTTGATCACCTCAGGAGCTTGTCGATGTTAAGGAGGTTATATTTCAATGTCTTATTTGCTATGTTATAAGTATAACTTTTGTACTTTATCATTTTTACTTCTTGTATTGCAGCTTCTGTAATTATAATTATAATACGCATACACTTTGGAACAAGGTTCCCTCTAGTCTCTGAGTATCAAAGACCGAATCGAATAAAAATTACTCACTGGACAGAGCAAAAGCTTTACTGGTGCCAAGGGCATCAAAGGTGGACGTGAGGGAATGGTTAAGCAGATCGACAGGGAAAGACGCAGAAGGAAGTGGGATTTAAAGTGGGCCGGGGAATGTGATTGCTGAGGATACACGTAAGTGGTCGGGGATCACCCTGTCTATGATTGAGACCATGGCAGTAGAGAGGAGTTGAGGTGGAGATTGAGATCAGCAAGGATGAGGAGATGCTCAGTACAGAGGCTGAGGGAGGAAAGAAGGGAGGATATCTGAGAGAAACTCAGGTTGGGGTTGGGTGAGTGGTAAAGAACAAGGATTTTAAAGGAGAAACAAGAGGGGTGGATCAAGGTAAGGCACTTGAAGAAGTGAAGGTGCCAGAGGCATGGGGGATAGACTGAGGTGCAGCTGGCCCACCCCTTTGTAGAATTCGCAAAATTATCGCGATTTTATAATAATGAGAAGGAGACAAAAAGTTTCGTACAAACAGCTTTATTTCAGCAGAATGCTGTCAGGTTTCAAAATGGACACAAACAGCCTGTAAAATGGCCGCCACGCCTCGTGGCAGAATGTTCTAGACTTTCAGTAGGCAGACAAGATGGCGTTTCAATAAACATTTCAGTGAGATCGGACAGGACTCAGCACATTTGAGATAATGACAAGACGCGATGGGTTTGCATTTTAAACATAAATACTGGAATCGGTCTTCCAGGTACAAACAAGGGCTATTGTACTGGGCGATCAAGGACCCATCCAAAGACATTAATATGCAAAATCCCTACGGCTCTACGATGAGAGAGCCGTTCGCGGGTACTCACAGCAAGCATTTGGAAGCCCCAAAACCCCTCCAGGGAGACTACTAGCCGGTTCCACAATGGGAGAAATATTAACGGGTACTCAAACAGTTACAAGTGTCACCGAAAACCATTAAAGACTGAGATCACCCCATACAAGAACTTTTGAGCGCCAAAACATGACAAAAGATAGACATTAAGATTGGGCGGGAAAGTAGGAATTACAGCACTATAACTGTAAAGTACAACCGTCCATCTTTCTCTTGCTGCTTTGACTCACTGGAAGGCTGCTGAACTCTTATTCTCTTGCCTGACAACTCTGGACTCTGATCCGCCAGGATCAACCTCGTGGCTTGCCGCGAAGATCTGTGGAGAACTGGGCTGTGAAGGCCTGGAAGCGGGCGCACCATCCCGAGAAGTCGGTAAACGGTGTTGGAACCGAAGGCCCGAGAGGAGATGAGATGAGATGAGATGAGAAGAGAAGAAGACGACAATACGTATCGCCACGGCAACTGGTGCCGGGCATAGGAAGACTCTTCTTTGAGTTTTATCAGAGTTCCGAGGACAACACAGATCTTCATGACAGCAGACGGTCCAGCCTGCTAGCCGGAGCAGAAGCGAGTAAACAAGTGGGGTACAGGGACCCCTAATCAACACGTGGATAGTCAGGTGCTGCGGTAAAAACATCCGAGCAGAGTTTCGGAATTCTCCGAGTTATCACGAGTGGTGAGCATGAGTCTCGATCCTACAAATCTAGATTAGGACAGGTATTGATAGGGGAGGGTTTAAGTTTTAAGGATAATTATAATGTGTGTCCCCTTTTACGATGTGTCGTGCGCTCCTCGTTTCCCTAAACCTAGTTGCATAAATGTATGTAAGTTTGTACTGTCATTAATCTGTGCTTATGACATGTATTTCATAATCTTGAATAATATGCAATAAAGATTTTCCATTTCGCACTATTCAACCGGGTCTACCTGAGTTTTCTCTGCATTATTGCTCTCGCACCTAAGTCCAGTGTCAGAACCGTAAGGGCGAGTGGGTCGAACCACTCACAGGTGTCTAGTGTTACCAGGCTGGCTGGAGACCAGAACAGGCAACAAGGCCTAACCCCGCACTAGCACCCAGGCTACGCACAGAGCAGCCTTCGGCACCGAGCCGAGCACGGTAACCCTTACACCTTCTGGAGATTTGTGGGTTGGGTCTTTTTTCTGTACTTTTAAAATATATGTGAGCTTTAGTGCTTAGTTTATATCCTAATTTAGATTAGGATTTCTGATTTTGTACTTTATGAATGCGTATGTAACTATTTGACATCTACAGAAGTATAGCTGGATTCAAATATAACTGTATAGATGTATATTATTGCTAAACATAATTTTTGTATAATTTTCTGCATGAAGAGTATGTCTCAGATACAAGCTGTACACGGAGAGGTCCTGTCATAATAATTAACTTATTTAACCTCCTAAGGGATAATTCTGTAAAATTTATTTCCAAAGGTAATTGAACAAAATTCCAGAATCTCACGGTAACCTTCCAGCCTCCACCCATTGAACTCTGGCTGGTTCCTTACTATGAATGACATTTCCATGGTTCCAAGCAGCACAAGAACCATTGGCCCTGAATTCGCGGTTGGTGGCATAGCTAAAGAGTACGCCGCCGACATCGTACAGAATCCGCACTTACCTCGTGCGAACCCCCCTTCGAGAACTTGCTTTCAAACACTGAAGAGTTGTGCGCAGGCTAGTGCCCCATGGAGCCCAGGAGCACACCGTTGTGTGTATGCGAACCTGGGGGCGGAGCACCTTTCACTTACTGACGCTTAGCCAATTGCCAATCCACTACTCCCGAAGTGAAATTCTGGGTAAACGGGTAATGCGACCAGTGTGGTGTTCATTGAGCAAACCTTTTATGTTGGAACTATCACTATCAGACAATGTAAGATCTATTTGTTACGTTCAAGTGGTAATTTTATTTTTTAATTGGTTAACATAGAAACCCTAGGTGCTTGTTTAAGGCACATTGAACAGATCTGAAAAGGGTTTCCTGTAATGCAAAATATAGTAGAGGTTTTTTTAAACGTGTATGTTACTAAAATTAACTTACTTCTAAATGTAACTGTTTTGGAATTATACATTTTTCTAATAAATGAGAAGAAAATGCCCGTTGTTTGATGTGGGATATGGAAGTGAAAGTTTACGTATGGCCACTTGTAAAGGGTTTTATATCAGGGGTGCTGTAAACATTCAGAGTCAACAAATTGTATTTTCTACAAAAAGAGATGTTGAGTCATTTCGGTGTAGAATATGTAGGTCCATGGTTTAAAATAAAAATCTACACCTCCAATGACAGTAAACAATTGAACATACCTATTTACCTATTGTATGGCACCAGTTAACAATAGAAATGATGCTAGTTTCTATTATTTTTATCCCCTTATTCTCATATTCTCATATCGTCCCCTTGTCCCAGTTCTCTTTTTCTTTCTGAGAGTACGCTGTCATACCGACCGCAAATTTAGGGCCATTATTTCTTTCAATACCGAACCCGAGAACCTTTAGTTCCATTCCTAAACAGATATTTGTTACATCTTTTTAATAAAGCAATTAATCAACATAGCATTAACCTGTATTGTTATTCCACACATCCACTCCTCTGTGGAGCATATTGCTTTTGATCTCTTCATGTGGCTCAATGGTTTTTAATGTTGCCCTTATAACCTATAGTTTGGCTATTGCAATCTAAGTTAATTAATCTCTGCATACTGAACTTGACTTTCAAAGCTAAACATCATTGGAATTACAGGTCAATATATTGCCTCCTTATTGGATGCATTTGCTTAGCTTTTAAAAACAGTAGTAATAGTGCTTTTATAATATGTCTTTTCTTTCAAATGGACATTTTCTCAGTCAACCCATTGCATTATCACTCTTATATTGTAACTTCATGAAATTCATTTTTGCTCAGCAGCATAAGGAATATAACACGTAAGCTACTGGTCATTAAAAAAAAATGTTTAAAAAGTCTCCCAAAAATAAAGCTTCGAACTCTGCCCCTCCTTTTTTGGATATTGCAGACTGTTTGGCATCAGGTGTTGACCTATCACAAAATGGAAACCATGAAACTCGTCCAACTGAGACAGGCAAGTTTAAAGGACTGGCAGCTATACAATCTCATCTCATAACCTTCTGGTTGGAGTCAAGAGCTTGATCGCTTAAGCACTGCGCTGTTTAGTTCCTGGTCAATTTTTTTTTAATATTACAAAATTATGATTTTTCAAAAGTAATAAAATTTGAACATTCAAAATAATTGCAGAGGATTCCTAATGGAAGGCATTATAAAATCCTGAAAATGTTCAACCAGCTGTTTAAAAAAAAATTACCAGTGGAACATTGCTGCCCTTGTATTTCTTGTAACCATACATAATATTGCCTGACTCGTCACACCATCAAATGTTAACTATTTTTGTGCAGACTCCTTTGATTTGTAAGGTTTTTTTTAATATAAATTGACATTTTTACTACATTACATTAATAAAATCTGTAAGCATGATTCCCCAACACAATTAAACTGTGAAGGGTATGCTACCAAAGATAACTTGCATGTAGCAGTCCCAGAACTCAACAATCTATTCCCAGAGCACTTGTTTGCAAATTCATGGGCCCAGCAACCCATAAAATGTTTAATTAAAAGACTGTGGTGGAAATTTTAACCCCTCAGCAGGAAAGCGGCTTAGCGAGTGACTAGCCCACGCAGGAGTGGCAAGCCCAATGTAAGCGTGAGGTTGTGGGGAGACAGAGGTTCCGGGGCAGTCAACAGTTCGAGAAGTGGAGTGAGTCCGGGGCAGGGGAGGCCTACACTTTCCTTGAGGGGCCCGGAGGAGCACTCCTGTTCCTCCTTGCCCCACAAAGAAAAGTTTTAAACTTACCTGGTTTTCGGTCTTGAGACCCGGTTGCAGCTGCTGCAGGGGCGCTGCTTTCTTCCAGGTTAAGATGGTGCTGGGGTCCTATACGCTTACATAAGTGTATGAGGCACTTGCGTGACTCAGGCGGGTGTCTCATATGCCTATAAAATCAAGGGTTAGAAATTCAGTGCATTTGCACCTCTCGTTGGCGCCCCCAAGGGGCGATAACGGGTTGCAAACAACTTTTCGCCCGGGCGCGGCACCGCTAACGACTCCCGCTAAATTCAGCGGGAGATTAGCGGCGGTGGTAACTGGTAGTGCCATGCTTCGCTGCGCAGGCGATGACGACGTCATCACCATGCGCAGCGCCCCATTTTCGCCCTGCCTGCAAAATTGGCCCACACCCTCTGAATCTGCGTGGGCGATGACAGCGACCGATTCACAGGGCAGGAACGGAGCGGCAGGAGGCTCGCGGGGTGCTGAGTAAAAGAGAGGTGGCGGACGGGGAAAATAAAAAATCTGACGACTTACTTGTTGCCGCCCGTTGCCTCTTTGAACGCGGGGTCCGTGCCGCGATCTGGCAGCCTGGCACTCCTCTTGTGTGCCGGGCTACTGGCACGGCACCCCGCTGCCCAGTGGTCCGGGTAGGGCCCCGCAGAGTTGTGGCCTTGGGCCCGCCCCTTTAATGAGGGGAGGCGCCCTTCCATGCGGCAACCTACGTGGCCCAGTGCGTAGCGCTGCAGAACGCACCGCCCCGATATTCGGGGTTAGTGCTCTAAGAAGGAAGTGGAGCGCTTGAATTAGTGCGCCACCTCCCTCTTGGGGCGCTAAAACTGAATTTACTGATCGCCGCCGCTATTTTTTGTCGGGTGCTAAATTTAACACCCAGGCGATGTTAGCGACCCAAAATGGTCGTTAGTGAATTTTTCCCCCCAAGCCTTTTAAAAACAGAATGGAGCGAGAAGGGAGTGGATATTTCACGCACTCCATTTTAACTGCCCACACATCCTGTTTCCGCTGGGCAGGGGGAGTTAACATTCCCATCGCTACATGTATTGGTACAGGACATTATGGCCCTCACTGGTTTTCCACTCATCGCTAATGCCCCCTGCCCTAACCTGACCAATATGACTGTTAATTAATCCATTTACATCTGCATCTCGCATTGAGAACAGCTATGTTCTTCACTATGTCTAGGAATCAGCTTTAAATTGTTTAAGTGCTCAAACAACTTAAAGTCCAGTTCCTGATCATGGCTAAGAACGTGCTTTTCCTCGCTGTGGAAAGAGGATTACCAGGTAATTAACAATTACAGTCGAAGCTCTATTCCTACAATGTCCTCTCCACTTCCAGATCTACCTGGCTCGGCACCTATGCCTTGGGCCCCTCTTTTCTCACTGCTCCCTCATGCCCCTTCTTGCTGCTGTTGCTACCCCAAATGTCCATGCCTTTCCTCTTGCGTCCCACTCCTGATGAGCCCCTTTTGCACTCTGTTTCCAAGGATGAATTAAAAACTGGTTATATGCTGTTTAAAGCACTTGCTGTGCTTTCATTAAGAGAGTCAGCTGCCAGGTCACATTTCACGAAGCAGCGAGAAGGGGCTTGCGGAAGTGGTGACCAGGGAAAGGAAAAAGGCAGTGGTGCCGAGGTGACTGTCTTTGTGGCATTCCCATAGCACCCTTCAACTCTTGCCACCAGCCGGATCCTCCTCCCAGTACTCCCACACCCCACAACCCCCCATCTCCAATGCTTCCAGACCCTACCACTATCCTGCCAATGCTCCCACACCCCAAAACCACCTCCCAGCACTGGCACACTCCCACCACACAACTCCCAGACCCCAAAACCACCTCCCAGCACTGGCACACTCCCACCACACAACTCCCAGACCCCAAAACCACCTCCCAGCACTGGCACACTCCCACCACACAACTCCCAGACCCCAAAAACCTCTCCTACTACTCCAACAGCAAGGATTCTCCTTCCCAGTGCTCCCCCACTCCAAAATCCGTTCTGCTTCTCCTGCACATCATTATCCGCCTCCAACTGCTCCTACACCTCTAGTTGGGAAGGTGGATACTATTAAGCCACATAACACCTCCTCAATAACCTACACACATCCTACCCACCTAAAACCAGGAGCATCATCCCTACCATTTTCCCCGACTGACATTTTGTACTTTAAAAATCAGCAAGTACACAGCTAAACAAGCGTATATTTACATTTTGTACAAAACTATGGACAAAATCACATCATTTGAACACAAAAATACTGGTAACACACCCATCAAATTTTGTAAAAAAAAATATAGGCCCGTATTTTCCAATCGCAGGCCTCCCGCGGGCGGAGGCCTGCGATCTGGAAAAATCTACGCCCTTATCTGAGGGCTCCCGGGACGCACACACTTCCGATCTTGGGCCTCTCCAAACTCCAAGTGCGCAGGGCCCACGTATCCCAGGGGCACAGGCAGTTCGCAGCGTCTCTGGGATCACGTGGGCCATGGGGAGCCAATCAAAGAAGGGAATCTCCCTTCATACACTTGACAGGAAGACCATATGAATGGAGATCACCCCAAAAAATTTTTAAAACTCACATTTTTAAAATGACTTGAAATTACAATAAATTACAATACAACTATTTTAAACAAAAATTTCAAATTTTTGAAAAAATAATTGAAGTTTTTTACGGGGCTAAAAATAAACTTACCTTTTTTAAAAGTATTTTTAAATGATAAATCAGTGAAATTTTTATTTTAACTTTTTTCAACTCTTATCCTGGTAAAAGCAGCCCTTATGCCTGCTTTTACCAGGCGTAAGAATTGTAAGGGTTTCCTGCGGGCGGAGGGTCTCCAAAAAGCGGAACTATCCGCCTGCAGAGGCCCTTCTCCAGGGCAACCGGAGGATCTGTCAAGAGCTTTCTTGACAGATCAGAAATGCCGGTTTTCAGCGCATGCCTGAAACCAGCATTTCCGATGTCCCTACGGATGGGTACACAGCACGTACCCACCCGTAGGGATTGGAATATCCGGCCCATAATTTCAATTATTCAATCATATATCAGTGGTGCTGATAATACATTGTACAATACATTTCATAAAACAGTATATTCTCTGACTCAATCACAGGAAACCAGCTAGAATCTAATCTTTGAATATTCATGTGTGAAAATGATATTGTTAAACATCATTAGAAGACTATAAAAGCTTCCTGATGAGGATTCCCCCACCTCAGAAAGGACATTCTATTATAAAATACAGCTGTTGCCAACTTTTGTGTCCCTCCAGAATAACACGCAAAAAATACACATTGTGCTTTTAAAGAATCAAGTCTCATCCAAATGGACTGCAAAGTGTATTCCTGTTGCCATGTCAATGGCACATCACAAGCATGTCTCTGGGGCACACCATGAAATGTAGCTGTTGCTTTGATCAATGTAGCTTTCTGAGACCACATCAAAGAAGGGAAAAAAATTGGCAATAAGAAATAAAAGAAAGTTCTATTTAACGAAGTACAATTTTACGACTGGTGATTAATATACTTGGTACAACATTTACTTGTAATATTCTCCAGAATATTTTCCAATAAACCTGCAGTAATTATGTCAGAAAGCACGACTGTCCCCTGTTGGAGGGATTGTACAGAACATAAGAACATAAGAAATAGGAGCAGGAGTAGGCCATTCGACCCTTCACACCTGCTCTGCCATTCAATGAGATCATGGCTGATCTTCTGCCTCAACTCCATTCACCGGCCCTATCGCCATATCCCTTGATGCCTTTACTAGTCAGAAATCTATCGACTTCTGTTTTGAATATACCCAACGACTGAGCCTCCACAGCCCTCTGGGGTAGAGAATTCCAAAGATTCACCACCCTCTGTGTGAAGAAATTTCTTCTCATCTCAGTCCTGAATGGCCTACCCTTTATCCTGAGGCTGTGGCCCCTGGTTCTAGACTCCCCAGCCAAGGGAAACATTCTCCCAGCATCCACCCGATCAAGCCCTGTAATAATTTTGTATGCTTCAATGAGATCCCCTCTCATTCTTCTGAATTCAAGAGAATACATGCCTAGTTTACTCAATTTCTTCTCATACGACAGTCCCACCATCCCAGGAATCAAACTCGTGAACCTTCGTTGCACTCCCTCTATGGCAAGTATATTCTCCCTTAGGTAAGGATGACATCTAAATGTTCATAAAACAGCCAAAGGTTATTGGCCTTTTGACTCTCAGTTATCCATTGTTGCCTTGCATATTGTATTATACAAAAAAAAATTCCAAACCTCACTGATTGTTAGCTGACGGAGTCCAAATCTCAGTCAAGGATGAAAGCTGAACTTGCAAAGTTCCAGGTTTAATGCATTTGCTCCACTAGATCTATCATATTTTCTAATACACAATGGCCTGGAACTTGCGGTCCTGAAGACAGCGAACTGGCAGCGTTCACCGTCATTTCGTCTTTGAAACTGACCGCAACTCCAGGACTTCGCGCATGCTCTGCCTAACGCGGAAATCCTGAAGTTGCGGTCAGTCATTCACTGCTCCTCCACAGGCTGTGCTGTGGGCCCCCCAGAGCCAGCAATCAATGTCAAATCTTGACAAAAACTTTGGCTCTTCCACGGTAGTACCGCTCTTAAATACCTCATTAAAAGTTAGACCCTTTTGAATTAGGTGTAACTGGGGTTTTAACAGTGTATTGACTGCAAAACAAAGGTTATGGCCCTGAAAAACTAATTTTAATTTTGTGGTGTGTCAAATTTATCCATTTTAATTAAAAAAAAAAATTTTTAAGAAACTTTTTTAAAAATTCATTTTTGTTAAAAGTTTGTTCCTCTTTATTTCAGGTTTTCCTTTTCCCCATGTGAGAGCCCCAATCTTTGTTTTGCTCTCAAAAACATTTAAAAAAAAGTTATAATCAAAGCCACTTCCTGATTTGCTGTCTCTGAGAATTCTGCATTTTGATTGGCTGCTTAGAGAGATTGTTGGCGTCACAGCAGCTCGCGTTAGGGGTTCCCCATTAACTTGCCTTGATTTCAATTATGCATCTGAAAAGCCGAACTTCTCGCCACAGAGATCGCAAGATTGCTTCACTGCTGACCACAAATTATGGGCCTATTTTGATGTACATTATCCAATTCAAATTGTGTTGCTGAAATCTGCATGCTTTGTCATGTTAGAATGTCAGCAATCAAAGATCTAACTGACTCAGAATTGTCAGCTTTATAGTAATAGAATATAGATCCTGTGAATGATCAGAATCTAAAAAGGAAACAGAGTTAATTATCATCAAATCGCACCTGGAAACATGTAAAACTGATGATACAATGGCCTGTAATTTGCGGTCAGCGGCGAAACAAAGGCATTGTGGTCAGTTTCAAAGGCAAAATGACGGTGAACACTGCCAGTTCACCATCATCAGGACCACAAGTTCCGGGCCGCTAGGTTAAGTAAATAAGAAAGTAATGATAGCACTGCTCAGTTGCTGCATTGGGATAGTTTTCTGATGAGCTATTTGCTAAAAGCAAGGACTACACTTTGTTTCAGAACTGTAGTCAATAACATTAACATGTTGTTTACAATATTCCTTGTTTCTATTTTCTTTATTATGATTTTTCACATCATATGGATCTGAATAAACACGTCCCTAACTCAAAATTTATTCTGATATAAGAATAGGACTTCAACATATTTCAAAGAGCTGCAAGTGAATTTAACTGTCCATTTAAATAATGCTCCAAAACATACCCCAACAACAACGCAATGCATAACCACTTTTTTTTTTGTAACACTGAATTGATCAATTGTTTCTGGTCTGGGAAAGAACAATATCTTAGTCTAATCTGCCCCACCACTGTTAGTTAATATCCTGACAATGGCCCAGATTTTGCAGTAAAGATAATGGGTTGGGGGGAGTTATCATTGTTCAGCATTATTAAGGAGTAAATCGGACAGCAACTTCCGATGACTGCACAGTTAAATGTGAAAATCAGGAAGTTGCTGTCCGAGTTTCCCTGCTCCTCTAGAAGCTTCACTACATCAGTATCTCACCGAGAGACTCGGCATTCAAATACATGGAACTTGTATTTGCTGTACTTAAATGATAGATACCCACTCAACACGCCGGAAAAAATTAGGGTATGTTCATTCAATTGTAAGTGAGCTTTTAAAAGTGTGGTAAGTCTTAATTATTGCCAAAAAAAACCTCTCTGGCACTGAAAATGAACTTTTACAAGTGTGTAGCATCATTCCTTCAGATTTTAATTATTGTTGGAGATTTAAAAAAATTAAATACAAATTTTGCTTTTTTTACTGTCTCTTTCAGCTCTCTCTCTTAATCCCATCAATCTTTGCCTCTCTTTATTTTGCTTTCAGTACATGATGTGGCATTGAATTTACTATTCTAACATACACTTCCTGGTTCAGACTCTGCGGGGGAATTTTCCGGGGTGTCAGTGGGCTTGATCAGTGGCGGGTCGGGTGGGAAAGTATTTTTTTTGACAGCGGGTCAGGACCCTGCTGTCAACCCACTGCCACTTGCCTTTACCAAATGCTGGGTCTGTCAGCACAGAACAGACTAGACACGCAGCGGCGGGGGAGGCAATTCAGGTCATTGTGACCTTGTTAACAGAGGATTAAAAACAATTTTGAGCTCACTTTTAGAATTTACCAGCTCGCCAACAGGGTCCACACTGCTCGGGGATCACATCTGTTAAGCTGGGCAGGAGTTAAATGGCCATGGAATCATCTCATTACTTGACGAGGCTGAGAGCTACGTGAATAGCACGTTTTGGGAGGTGGTTACCCCGCATCTTAAGAGTGTGCAGGCAGAGAGGGAATGGGTGACCGTCAGACAGAAGAGCAGGACCAGGCAGGTAGTGCAGGAGTCCCCTGAGCCCATCTTGCTCACCAACCAGTACTCGGTGCTGAGTACTGGTGAGGGCAATGGTTCTTCTGGGGAGTGCAGCCAGAGCCAAGTCCACAGCACCATGGAAGGCTCAGCTGCACAGGCTGGGGGAAGAGGAGAGGGAGAGCAATAGTGATAGGGGATTCAATAGCTAGGGGAGCAGATAGACGTTTCTGTGGCCGCAGACGTGACTCCAGGATGATATGTTGCCTCCCTGGTTCCAGGATCAAGGATGTCACTGAACGGCTGCAGGGCATTATGAGGGGGGAGGGTGAACAGCCAGAGGTTGTGGTACATATCGGTACCAACGACGTAGGTAGGAAGAGGGATGAGGTCCTGCAGGCAGAGTTTAGGGAGCATGGGAAGAGGTTAAAAAGCAGGGCCTCAAAGGTAGTAATCTCCGGATTACTACCAGTGCCACGTGCTAGTAAGTACAGAAATAGGAAGATAGAGCAGATGAATGGGTGGCTGGAGAGATGGTGTAAGTGGGAGGCCTTTATATTCGAGATGAATTGGTACCGTTTCTGGGGGAGGTGGGACCTCTACAAGCCAAACGGGTTGCACCTCAACAGGAATGGGACCAATATCCTCGTGGGAGGGTTTGCTAGTGCTGTTGGGGAGGGTTTAAACTAACCTGGCAGGGGGATGGGAACCTAAGTATAGAGTCAATAAGGAGGGAAGAAAAACTGGAATTGGAAAACAAAAACATAAAAAGTAAATTGGAAGGACAGAGGAATCAAGGGCTAGATAGTAGTCAACAAGGAGGTTTGCCTGTACTAAATGGTATATACTTCAATGCATGGAGTATAGCGAACAAGGCAGATGAGCTGAGGGCACAGGTAGATACTTGGGACTATGATATTATAACTATTACAGAGACGTGGCTGAAAGAGGGGCAGGTATGGCAGCTCAACATTCCTGGTTACAGGATTTTCAGACGGGATAGAGAGGGAGGTAAAAAGGGAGGGGGGGTCGCGGTATTGATTAAAGAAACTATTACAGCTGTGAGGAGGGATGATATGTTGGAGGGATCATCAAACGAGGCCATATGGGTCGAATTGAAAAACAGAAAAGGGGTGATCACACTGCTGGGAGTGTACTACAGACCCCCAAACAGAGAGAGGGAGATAGAAGAACAAATATGTAGACAAATTTCTGAGAAGTGCAAAAACTATAGGGCAGTAATAGTAGGGGATTTCAACTACCCCAATATTAACTGGGATAAAATTAGTGTGAAGGGTATAGAGGGTGCGGAATTCCTAAAATGCATCCAGGAGAACTTTCTTAGCCAGTATGTAGCAAGCCCAACAAGGGAGGGGGCGGTTCTGGACTTAGTTTTAGGGAATGAAGCTGGGCAGGTAGAAGGCGTATCAGTGGGGGAGCATTTTGATGCCAGTGACCATAATTCTGTTAGATTTAAGGTAGTTATGGAAAAGGACAAGGATAGACCAGGAATAAAAATTCTAAATTGGGGAAAAGCAAATTTTGCTAAGCTCAGAGGGGATTTAACTATAGTGGACTGGAAACAGCTACTTGAAGGTAAATCAGTGTTAGAGCAGTGGGAGGCATTCAAGGAGGAGATCCGGAGGGTTCAGACCAAATATGTGCCCATAAAGAAAAAAGTTGGGACTAACAAATCTAGAGCCCCCTGGATGTCTAGAAACATACAGGGTAGGATAAAGGAAAAAGGGCTAAATACTCCAGAATCTTTAGAGGAGTACAGAAAGTGCAGCGGTGCAATTAAAAAGGATATGAGGAAAACAAAGGGAGAGCATGAAAAATTCTTGCCAAGTAAAATCAAGGAAAACCCAAAGATGTTTTATAAATATATTAAGAGTAAGAGGATAACTAAAGAAAGGGTAGGGCCTATTAGAGATCATGAGGGTAATCTGTGTGTGGAGGCGGGAGACGTCGGTAGGGTTCTTAATGAATACTTTGCGTCTGTTTTCACAAAGGAGAGGGGCGAAGCAGACATTGGTATCAGGGAGGAGGAGTGTGAAATAGTAAATTAAATAAACATAGTGAGAGAGGAAGTATTAAGGGGTTTAGCAGCTTTAAAAGTGGATAAATCCCCAGGCCTGGATGAAATGTATCTCAGGCTGTTAAGCGAAGCAAAAGAGGAAATAGCAGAGGTCCTGACCATCATTTTTCAATCCTCTCTGGCTTCAGGTGTGGTGCCGGAGGACTGGAGGACTGTTAATGTGGTACCCTTGTTTAAAAAGGGAGAAAAGGATAGACCGAATAATGACAGGCCAGTCACCCTAACCTCGGTGGTGGGAAAGTTATTGGAAAGAATTCTGAAGGACAGGATAAATCTTCATTTAGAAAGACACGGATTAATCAAGGATAGTCAGCATGGATTTGTTAAGGGAAGGTTGTGTCTGACAAACTTGATTGAATTTTTTGAGGAGGTAACAAGGAGGGTGGATGAGGGTAATGCGTTTGATGTAGTGTATATGGACTTTAGCTAGGCTTTTGATAAGGTTCCACATGGCAGACTGGTCACGAAGTTAAAAGCTCATGGGATCCAGGGCAAAGTGTCAAGTTGGATTCAAAACTAGCTCGGAGACAGGAAGCAGAGGGTAATGGTTGATGGGTGTTTTTGTGACTGGAAGGCTGTTTCCAGTGGGGTTCCGCTGGGCTCAGTACTAGGTCCCTTGCTTTTTGTGGTATATATCAATGATCTAGACTTGAATATAGGAGGTATGATTAAGAAGTTTGCAGATGATACTAAAATCGGCTGTGTGGTTGATATTGAAGAAGGAAGCTGTAGACTGCAGGAAGATCTCAATAAATTGGTCAGGTGGGCAGAACAGTGGCAAATGGAATTCAATCGGGAGAAGTGTGAGGTAATGCATTTGGGGAGGGCTAACAAGGAAAGGGAATACACATTAAATGGTAGGACACTGAGTAGTGTAGAGGAACAAAGGGACCTTAGAGTGCATGTCCACTGATCCCTAAAATTATGAGGGGCATAGATAAAGTGGATAGAAAGGACCTATTTCCGTTAGCAGAGGGGTCAAAAACCAGGGGGCACAGATTTAAAGTAATTGGTGGAAGGTTTAGAGGGGATTTGAGGGGAAATTTCTTCACCCAGAGTGTTGTGGGGGTCTGGAACTCACTGCCTGAAAGGATGGTAGAGGCAGGAACCCTAACCACATTTAAAAAGTACTTGGATGTGCACTTGGGATGCTCTAACCTGCAGGGCTACAGACCAAGAGCTGGGAAGTGGGATTAGGTTGGATAGCTCTTTGTTGGCCGGCGCGGACACGATGGGCCAAAATGGCCTCCTTCCGTGCTGTAACTTTTCTATGATTCTGTGATTCTATGAAATGTGCTATAAAAGCTCCCATCTCACAACTGTTTACTTTCCAAGCTCAGAAGTTGTTGCTTACTGCATTTGGAAGACAGATTGAGCTTTATGCAGGTTGCAAGTGTTTGGAGCAAACTCTCGATCCAGTGTCACCTCATTGGAACAACCTCTCTCACCATTGACAGATTGCTTCTATCATCTCAAGTTCACCTGCCATCTATTCCATCAGCATGGGTACGGTTTATACTCTCTCACCACGATCAGCCCCAACACCAGCAACACCAGGCACACCAGCAGCACCAACAACCACACCAACCTACTCCACAATCACCTGATGCTGCACAGGACACAGGGCATCAGCACCCAACCATATTGCTGCCCGGGATGCCAGGGATGGCATCACCATGGCCAGATTTACTTCACTTGACGCTGCACACCCTGGCTGCCACATGCTGTGCCAGATTGGCACCACCCCACACCAACACCATAAAGCATCCCTACAATGCCCAAGCCATTCCTTTCATACTCATCAGCATTGTGGGGGTGCCATTATGTCTCACCATTCACTGCAACTCACTAAGGCACTTCCAAAGGTGCACACAAATCTGTCCAAGAATGCAAAGTGTTGAAAATAAAGATTTCAATGTTTGACAGCACATTAACAGAAACTTCACATGAACATTGGCTAAAACACCCAAGTGCCAACCCTTGTGTGTCGTTAGTTGGTATGATTGGACTAGGATGAGGGTGAGTGTGAGGGGTGGCAGAGTGATGGGGATGTGATGAGTGGCACAGCAGGATGAGGTTGAGTGTGGTTTGCAGTAACGTTTCGTGATCTACTCAGATCATTGAAAGGTTTGCGCCACTGCAGCCTGGTCCTCCTGACGATATCCCTGCTTGTGCCCTCCTGTGCAATATGCAACCAGGCTGCATTGGTCTCCTGAGGAGGTCTCTTCCGCCCATTGGAAGGGAAGAGGACCTCCCTGTGTGCTGTAACTCCCTCCATAAGCATATGGAGGGAGCCATGGGAGAGCCTGGATACAGCCGTGCATCACTGTGCAGTGCATGTCAGTGTTTACAGCACCTCAATGCTGTAGAACACTGACAGCACAAATGTCAAAGTAAATTTGTGCATGGTCCCTTTAAGGAAACTGTCTGATAACGCACCATCAAATGGCGTCATCAGACCCAATTGGACCGGGAAACTGGGCGGGCTTAACAAGCCCAATCAGGGGAAAGTCATGTCGGAGGCCGGAATAGAGCCAGCTGCGAGGCCGCGACCTGTCACCGACCTCACCCGCCATGGACCCGCCGAGGCAGGGAAAATCGCGGCCTGCATGTCTCAGTAAGGATTCTTTAATCTGATTGGTTAAGGAGAGACACAGTGGCTTGCCCTGTTCACACAGGTCCCAGATCACCTGTAGAGGGAGCTGCGCTGTTTTGAATTTCTAATCACTGCAAGTTCCAGTGCAAAAGCCCACAGAGAGTCTGTGAGCAAGTGTAAGTGTAATGAATGGCAATTACATGTCTAGGTTGTTATTTTCCATTGACTTTGCGCACAGCATAAAATTTCAATACTCATTCACTTTACTGAAGTAATTTACCATGGAACATACAGAAGGTTTGCAGTGCTACACTAATTTTATCCTCATTACAGGTCAGATTACCTGAGTTATATCTTCCCTTCGAAAATGTTAATCATGTGTACAATCTTACTGCAATTTTAGTTGTATCATTGCCCTGGGTATACTTGGATATACTTGTATCACTTCTTTAGATTTTGTTTAGTATTTCCCTCTATTTCATTCTGCCGTGGATTAACTTGATTTTATCTGGGATGCCTTTCGCATCACTTGTGAAAAAGTGTCACAAAAGAAAGCTAGGCCATGTTTTATGAATGTCCCTGATTAGCTGTTTCACTTCCCAAAATACTGATTAAAAGAAATGACATAATTTTTGATGGCTGAACATTATATATTGTTAACAACAACAACTTTATTTATATAGCACCTTTAACATAGTAAAACGTCCCAAGGCGCTTCACAGGAGAGTTATCAGACAAAAATTTGACACTGAACCACATAAGGAGAAATTAGGGCAGGTGACCAAAAACTTGGTCAAAGAGGCAGGTTTTAAGGAGCATCTTAAAGGAGGAAAGAGAGGTAGAGAGGCAGAGAGGTTTAGGGAGGGAATTCCAGAGCTTAGGGCCTAGGTAACAGAAGGCACAGACGCCAATGGTTGAGTGATATTAAACTAATAAGAAAAACACAAAGTTACTTGAACAGTTCAGCTGGGAACTCTGGCTTTGTTTTTTTCTAGGCTTGCTTTGAAGATCTGACTTGCATCTGCAAGTAAACCTGACCCCTGCGATTTTGCTTTGAATCAGCTAAATGAATGCATCAAAGTTGGTCAACATTGTTCAAAATGTTAAAGATCTTGTTTTAAAATTGGCCTCACTAACACTACTTTTTAAATAATAACCTTAGCATTCTTAAAACACTAAAATGGAGCACTTTAAAAGTGCAACTGCCATTAGTCTGGGTCTGTTGTAGACTAATTGATAGAGATTGATTGCTATGATTAGTCAACACCATTATCATTGTATCATTCGACTACTAGGATAGTAGTAGGCAGACTAGATGGACCTTGGTATCTTTTCATTTAGCAAGTCCTATGTTCATATGTTCCATTGACACCAGCTAAGACCAGCTAATTCAGCACAGACCAGGGATCAAGCTTAGCATCAACATCCTTCTTAATACTAATTAATATTCACACCTGAAAAGCAAAAGCATAAATAAACATAGTCACACTGTTAAATGAACATGTACTTTGCTAACATTCAAAGTATTACTGGTGAAATATGCATTTAAGGGGAAGCTAGATAAACACGTGAGGAAGAAAGGAATAGATGGTTATGCTGATAGTGTGGAGCATAAACACCGGCATCGACCAGTTTTGCCAAATGGCCTGTTTCTGTGCTGTGTAATTCTATCTAATATTTAGTGTTAGTAAAGAGCCAATTGCCCTGTCAGTTCCTTAATGGCTGGGAATTTCCTCAGGAGGTGTTTTCACTCTGCTACTGTCATTTCCCTGGAAGTGCAATGGAAACCTCATTTATAAGTGTAAATGAGGGTTCTGTCGCACTATGGTGAAGTCACAGCGGTGGAGCGGGAGCAGCTCTCTAGGATATTCTTGGCCATGATCTCACATGTTCTGTCCAGTTGGTTAGAAGGAACCTGCATTTATATTGTACCATCTCACCACAGTTTTGGTTTCAAGGCATGAACTGGGGCTTGGTGAACTGGGGCTTTGAATCACAGAGTCACAGAATCACAGAATCCCCACAGTGCAGATAGAGGCCATTTCAGCCCATCGAGCCTGCACCGACACATATCCCACCCTATCCCCGTAACCCCACGTATTAACCCCCCTAACACTAAGGGTCAATTTATCATAGCCAGATCAACCTAACCCGCACATCTTTGGACTGTGGGAGGAAACCGGAGGACCCGAGAGGACCCGGAGAAACCCACGCAGACACGGGGAGAAAGTGCAAACTCCACACAGACAGTCACCCGAAGCCGGATTCGAACCCGGGTCCCTGGCGCTGTGAGGCAACAGTGCTAACCACTATGCCACCGTGCTGCCCCCAGCTCAGAAATGAGAGTGTAATCAATTACGCCAAACTGACACTGAATATCAGCTGGCACAAATTTGACCAAAGCACAGATTTCTTCCTCAAACTTTAGAATTAGCCAATTCACCCTTTCAAATTTGTATAATAAATGCAAGCTATGATAATCATCTAACTGGCCAAGAAATAATAAATCCAGCTATCAATTCTGACATGATCACATAGTAATTACCACTATTGGTCTTATCACATGGAATGCAAGCAGGAGTCAACTAGCTGTCATGGCAACCCCTCCAAAAAATGTATTGGGATTTTATATTTTCAAAAGAGCTAAATTTTTATTATCATAAAGAACCCACTATAGATTATGTTATTCCAAGGTATCTTTGCCATCATGGTTTATAACGACATCACAGCCTCATCAATAGATCTCCAGATCAGTGTGATCACACCAGTACAAAACCACTTTTTCATAGGACTACATTTATTCATTGTGAACTGCACAACTTGACCTTATACTGCATCATGAAACAATAGTAATGACTTTCAGAAATATCACTAGTTTGTGCCATATGAGTGCAAAGTCTACTTGAATTATATTGCATTTCTACTTTTGTTTGCATTTGCATTATTTTTACTTAATTAATGGCCCTGAATTTCCCTGAACTTTCTCCTGCTGCACTACTGTAAATTTGCCTGAAGTGCAGTGGAAACACCATTTATGTGCGTATACAGGGTTTCCGCCGCACTCCCGGAGAAGTTACAGTGGGAGAAAGTCTGAGGAAATTCAACGTTTTCAGGTTGAAAAATCATGCTAACTTTTTCATAGGAGTAGGTCATGACTGATCTGCACCTCAACTCCATTTACCCACTTTTGTTCCAAATCCTTTGGTGCCCTTACCTAATAAAAATCTGTTGATCTCAGGCTTGAAAATTTCGATTGACCCCCAGCATCCACAGCCTCGTGGGAGATAGAATTTCAGATTTCCACTGCCCATTGTGTGAAAAAGTGCTTCCTGATTTCACTTCTGAATGGCCTAGCTCTAATTTTAAGATTATTCTGGATTCACCCACCAGAGGAAATAGTTTCTGTATCTACCCTATTGAATCCCTTTATAAATTTTAAATAGCTTGATTAGATCACCCTTCAACTGATGAAACTCAAGGGAATAGAAGCAAAATTTATGCAACCTGTCCTCATAATTTAACCCTTTATATCCTGGTATCATTTTGGTAAATCTGCAGTGTACCCTCTCCAAGACTTATCCAATATATCTTTCCTGAGGTGCAATGCCCAAAACTGAACCCAGTACTCCAGATAGAGTCTATGATGCGGAGATGCCGGTGTTGGACTGGGGTGGACAAAAATGAGAAGTCGCACAACACCAAGTTATAGTCCCATGTACTACCCGCGTGGGAGACTTCTACTGCCTCCCAAAGATACACAAAGCCAACACACCCGGACGTCCTATCGTATCAGGCAACGGAACCCTGTGTGAGAACCTCTCTGGGTACGTCGAGGGCATCCTGAAACCCATCGTACAGGGAACCCCCAGCTTCTGTCGCGACACTACAGACTTCTTGCAGAAACTCAGCACCCATGGACCAGTTGAACCAGGAACACTCCTCGCCACGATGGACGTATCGGCACTCTACACCAGTATCCCCCACGATGACGGCATCGCTGCGACAGCCTCAGTACTCAACACCAACAACAGCCAATCTCCAGACGCCATCCTACAACTCATCCACTTCATCCTTGACCACAATGTCTTCACCTTCGACAACCAGTTTTTTACCCAAACACACGGAACAGCCATGGGGACCAAATTCGCACCCCAATATGGCAACATCTTCATGCACAAGTTCGAGCAAGACTTCTTCGCTGCACAGGACCTCCAACCAATGCTGTACACCAGATACATCGACGACATTTTCTTCCTTTGGACCCACGGCGAAGGATCACTGAAAGGACAACACGATACATCAACAGGTTCCATCCCACCATCAAACTCACCATGGACTACTCCTCAGAATCGGTTTCATTCTTGGATCACGAATCTCCATCAAAGATGGACACCTTAGCACTTCACTCTACCGCAAGCCCACGGACAACCTCACGATGCTCCACTTCTCCATCTTCCACCCTAACCACGTTAAAGAAGCCATCCCCTATGGACAAGCCCTGTGAATACACAGGATCTGCTCAGATGAGGAGGAACGCGATGGACACCTACGGACGCTGAAAGACGCCCTCGTAAGAACGGGATATGACGCTCGACTCGTCGATCGACAGTTCCGACGGGCCACAGCGAAAAATCGCATAGACCTCCTCAGAAGGCGAACACGGGACACAACCAACAGAGTACCCTACGTCGTCCAGTACTTCCCCGGAGCGGAGAAACTACGCCATGTTCTTCGCAGCCTTCAACATGTCATCGATGACGACGAACACCTTGCTAAGGCCATCCCCACGCCTCCACTACTCGCCTTCAAGCAGCCGCCTAACCTCAAAAGTACCATCGTTCGCAGCAAATTACCCAGCTGTCAGGAGAACAGTGACCACGACACCACACAACCCTGCCACGGCAACCTCTGCAAGACATGCCAGATCATCAACACAGATACCATCATCACACGTGAGGACACTACCCACCAGGTACATGGTACATACTCATGTGACTCGGCCAACGTTGTCTACCTCATACGTTGCAGGAAAGAATGCACCGCAGCATGGTACATCAGCGAGACCATGCAAACACTGAGACAACGTATGAATGGACACCGCGCAACAATTGCCAGGCAGGATTGTTACCTCCCAGTCGGGGAACACTTCAGCAGTCAAGGACATTCAGCCTCGGATCTGCGGGTTAGCGTTCTCCAAGGCGGCCTTCGAGACACACAACAACGCAAAATCATCGGCAGAAACTGATAGCCAAGTTCCGCACCCATGAGGACGGCCTCAACCGGGATCTCGGTTTCATGTCACGCTACAGGACGTGACTAGAGTCCAGACTAGAGTCCAGACTAGCGTCGTCGTTGTCTTGTTCACAGATGTGATTTCCAGTTTTAAAAAAAAGTAAAAAGCTTAACTGCAGACTGCAACATTTGGCATGTTGGACCCCCTGTGACCCCACCTCATTGTCTTAGCTGTATTCTGCTGTGTCTTTGATGTAATGCCTTCCTGACGGATTGTATCTCTGCAGACAAATTGTTCTCTGTCTATATATGCTTTGTAACTGATTTGTATTCCCTCACTTTACCTGACGAAGGAGCAGCGCTCCGAAAGCTCGTAATTTCAAATAAAACTGTTGGACTATAACTTGGTGTTGTGCGACTTCTCAGATAGAGTCTGACCAAGGATGTTTATAACTAAAGCATCACTTCCTCAGTCTTGTATTCCAGCACCCTTGAGATAAAGGCTAACATTCCATTAGCCTATTTGATTACGTTTTCTACCTGTATACTAGCTTTTAGTGGTTTGTGTACCTGGACACCAAAGTCTGTTTCCTCCTACACTGTTGCTAATCTCTTGCTATTAAGAAAATATTCCAATTTATCGTTCTTGGATTCAAAGTGGACAACATCACACTTTCCCACATTGAACTCCATATGCCAACTTTGCTCACTCATTTAATCTGCCTATGTCCCTTTGTAACTTCCTGTTCCCATCTACACAACTTACTATGCCTCCTAACTTATTGTAATCTGCAAACTTGGACATACAACTCTCTATTCCTTTATCCAAGTCATTGATTATACATTATGAAAGGCTGCAGCCCCAGTGCAGATCCCTGGGAAATACCACTTGTCACATTCCACAAATCAGAGTACATTCCCTTTATCAGCCCTTATTCTCTGTCTCCTACCTCCAACTAATTACCAACCCATGTTACAATGTTACCTCCAATTCTGTGCACTTCTATTTTTGCTAATAATCTCTTGTGAAGAACCATATCAGAAGTCCACAAAGACAACATCTATAGACACTCCTCTGTCCACTATGTTAATAACCTCCTCAAAAAATTCAACTAGTTTGTCAGACTCTTCACCAATCCATGCTAACTCTCTTTTATCAGCTCATACATGTCCAAGTGCTCAATCACTTTATCCCTAATGATAGGTTCCAATAACTTCCCCATAACTGACATTAAATTGACAGGTCTGTAGTTTCCTGGTTTCTCCCTCCTTGCCTTCTTAAATAATGAAGTGACATTTGGAATTTTCCAGTCCAAAGGCACAATTCCCAAATCTAGAGAGCTTTGGAAAATTATGACTAGCACATCTGTAATTTTCCCACTTGTTTCTTTTATACCCTTGGGTGGAAACCATCTGGTTCTGGAGACGTGTCTATCTTAACACGTTCAAACTGACAATGGGAGACAATCAGTTTAATGACATGTTTATATTTCCTACTGTGAACCATCCAAGATGCTTTAAACACCCAACCCTAAAAAAATAAGGCCCTGTGGGCTTATTTTCCTCAGTTCATTATTTTTAGCAAAAAGGTTGGCACGAGTACATGGCCACATTCCCTGCTTTATGCTCACAACTACCTTTTCAGTAAAAGTAGCAAACAGGAAAATATACTTTTTTTCTCCTTAATCAGCTCCTGCTCTTGAACTCTAAATATAGCATGAACATTTCTTGCAAGTACTGGGCATGATGTGGCATAAATCACACAGAAACAAAAAATATGGCTGACATAACTGGCATCTCCTGTATAATTATGTCAGTTAAAATATTTGGAACCAGAGCGAAAAAGCCCAGCAACAGTAAGGAGAATGAATCAAATAATGGTTATTCTGCTCACTGAAGCTCAGACCAAGGATTTTTTTTTTGTATGCAATGCCTCAGGCAAAGTATGCATTGATATTCATTTTACTCACTGATCAGAGGAACCAAATTTTAACATATTTATTATTTAGATCCCTTTCTTTTCTGTAATTTTTAAAAATAGTTTGAATCATTATTCCTGTAATTTTTTTTTTGTTCCAGCAGGTTTTAATAGATTAGAAAATGCCTCTATTACAGTGTCAGGTGGGAATCAAACCAGTTGATCCACATTAGTAAGAGAAGGAATTGGTTAACATTGCAGTGCAGATTTTTCTGAACTACACATTATAAGTATAAAAAGTGAATGCGCAGTGGAACAACAGCACCACAATTT
This sequence comes from Squalus acanthias, assembly GCA_030390025.1. Taxonomy (NCBI): domain Eukaryota; kingdom Metazoa; phylum Chordata; class Chondrichthyes; order Squaliformes; family Squalidae; genus Squalus; species Squalus acanthias. Next base: position 102,319,426 of record CM059432.1, read on the forward strand.
ATTATACTGTGTGAATTATCAGCAGGAGGCAGCATCCATCTGAAGGCAGTTTGCATAAGCCAAACAGTTGGCAAACTTTCTCTGCCAATGAAACTCATCACACGTATACTAGACAGGTTACCATTTTACTGCCAAGATTTAAAACAATTAATTCTCGAGATACGGGTGTCTTTGGCAAGGCTGGCGATTATTCCCTATCCCCAGTTGTCCTTGAGAAGATGATCGTGGGCCTTCTTTTTGAACCGCTGCAGTCCGTCTGGTGAAAGTGCTCCCAAAATGCTGTTAGGTAAGAACTTGCAGGATTTTGACCCAACAATGATGAAAGAATGGGGATATATGTCCAAGCATGACTTGGAGGAGACCTTGGAGGTGATGATGTTCCCTTGTACCTGCTGCATCTGTCCTTCTAGGTGGTGAAGGTCATGGGTTTGGAGGTGCTGCTGCAGAGGCCTTGGTGTGTTGCTGTAATGCATCCTGTAGATAGCCATGGTACACCAGTTGTGGAGGGGATGGATGTTTAGGTTAAGTGATGATCAAGGAGAAAGTTTTGTCTTGAAAGGTGTTGAGCTTCTTGAGCTGCATCCATCCAGGCACGTGGAGAGTATTCCATCATACTCCTGACTGCCTTGATGGTGGAGAGACTTTGGTGAATATTCTCCACAGAATATCCAGTCTCTGACCTGCTCTAGTAACCTGGTCCAGTTAGGTTTCTGCTCAGTGGTGACCCCAGGATTTAATGGTGAGGAACTTAGCAATGGTAATGTCATTGAATGTCAAGGGGAGGTCTTTACGCTCTCTCTTATTAGAGATGGTCATTGCCTGGCACTTGTGTGGCTGAATGTTACTTGCCATTTATCAGCCTAAGGCTGGTTGTTGTCCAGATCTTGCTGCTGAGGAATTGCGAATGGAGCTAATCAATGTGCAATCATCATCGCTCTGACCTTATGATGGAGGGAAGGTCATTGATGAAACAGCTGAAGATAGTTGGGCATGGGACACTGCCCTGAGGAATTCCTGCAACAATATCCTGAGGCTGAGATGATTGGCCTCCAACAATCACAACTATCTTCCTTTGTGCCAAGTATGACTTCAGCCACTGAACAGTTGTCTCCTGATCTCCATTGATTTCAATGTTACTAGGGCTCCTTGGTGCCACACTCAGTCAAATGCTGCCTTGATGTCAAAGGCAGTCAATCACAACTCACTTCTAGAATTCAGCTTGTGTTCATGTTTGGACCAAGGCTGTTATGGAACCAAGTAGTCCTGACAGAACTAAAACTGAGCATCGGTGAGCAGGTTATTGTTGAGTAAGTCCCACATGAGAGATGTGAGGTGAGCTCTCTGCTGAACTACTACTAATGTCTTGTTTACACAGAATTTTGGATTGGTTTGTATAGGACTAATCTAGTTCCATCATCGACTACTCAAGGTGCGATGAGTTTCCTCAGCATAATTCATTTCACTATCCTTGAATTCTGAACTGACTTGTATTATTGTATTTTGCCTTATGTGTAGATCACTTACGGATATAGCAATGAAAATGAATTCTGACTAAACTTTGTAATTATGATGCCCTCAGAAATTAATAAAAGAAAGCTACAGTTATCAAATTTTCAGAAACTTAGCTTTTTGAATTAGAATTGTTCTGATTTGGAATCTTGTTACATATTGGAAAAAAGTGAGAAAAGTTAAAGTGTACTATTATATTCCCTACCCCCATATGAGTTGTCACCTCCAAAATTTGTGCCCATCTTTCCCGCAACTCTGTGTTTGAATATTTCCAATTAGGTTTCCATCCCTGACACAGCAGTGAAATGGCCCGAACCATAGACACAAATGACATCCACTGCGACTATGACCATAGTGCATTATCCCTCATCGTCCTCCTTAACCTCTCTGCAGCCTTTGACCACACCATCCTCCAATGCCTTTTCTCCATTGTCCAGCTCAGTGGGATTACCCTCGCTTGATTCCACTCTTACCTATCTGATCATAGCCAGAGCATCTCCAGCAATGGTTTATCTTCCCATCTTCATACCATTACCTTCAGAATCTCCAAAGATCTGTCCTTTGATCCCTCCTCTTCATCTGCATGCTGCCCTTTTGTAACATCTGTAGACATGGGGTCAGCTTCCACATGTATGCTGACAACACCCAGCTCCACCTCTCCACACTTTTTCAACCCCTCCACTGCCTCTGTGCTGTCAAACTACTTGTCCAATATCCAGTTGTGGATGAGCTGCAATTTCATTCAATTAAACATTGGGAAGACTGATGCCATCATCTTTGGACCCCGCCAACAACTCCACACCCTCACCATCGATTCCATCCCCGTTGCTGGCCATTGTCTCAGGCTGAACCAAATCGTTTACAATCTCAGTATCCTATTTGACTTCCAACCCCATATACACTCCATCACAAAGACAGCATACTTTCACCTCTGCAACATCACTGGCCCCACCCCTGTCTTAGCCCATCTTCCATTGAAACCCTCATCAATGCCTTTGTGGCTTCCATACTCAACTATTCAAATAATCTCCTGGATGGCCTACCAATCCCCTGCCCTCAATAAATTTCAGCTCCAAATCCTTGCTGCCCGTATCCTATTCTGCACCTTCTTCTCCTGCTCATCCATCGTTCCTGTCCTTGCTTACTTACATTGGCTCACATTCCGCCAACACCTACAATTTAAAATTCTCGTCCTCATGTTTAAATCCCTTCAGGACCTCACCCTTCCATATCTCTATAAACTCCTCCAGCCCTACAACCCTCTGCTGCCAACCCTCTGCTGCCAACTCTCCATTCCTCTGATGCTTGCCTTTTGCACATCCCCCCTCCTTTCCCCCCACCATTGAAGGCCGTGCCTTCAGCTGTCTAAGCCCCAAGCTCTAGAATTCCTTCCCTAATCCCCTCTGCCCCTCCAGCTCCTTCTCCTTCTTTTAAGAGCCCTCTTAAAACCTACCTCTTCGATGAAGCTTTTGGTCATCCCTCAACAGTGTGAGCACTGTTGCCTCACAGCGCCAGGGACCCGGGTTCGAATCCGGCCTCAGGTGACTGTCTGTGTGGAGTTTACACATTCTCCCCGTGTCTGCGTGGGTTTTCTCCGGGTGCTCCGGTTTCCTCCCACAGTCCAAAGATGTGCGGGTTAGGTTGATTTGGCTATGATAAATTGACCCTTAGTGTTAGGGGGGATGGGTTACGGGGATAGGGTGGGATATGTGTCGGTGCAGGCTCGATGGGCCGAAATGGCCTCTATCTGCATTGTGGGGATTCTGTGATTCATATTGGGCCGTATTTTCCGATCGGAGACTTCCCACGTGCGGAGGCCTCAGATCTGGAAAAAATCTACGCACTTACCTGAGGGCTCCTGAGGTCCGGACACTTCCACTCCTGGGCCTCTCCAACTCGAAATATGCAGGGCCCACGTATCCCAGGGGCGCATGCGGTTCGCAAGCGTCCCTGGGATCACGTGGGCCATGGGGAGCCAATCAAAGAAGGGAATCTCCCTTCATACACTTGACAGATAGACCTGTCAAATATATGAATGGAGATCAACCCTAAAACACTTTAAAACATTAAATAAAATAAAAAAACATCACTTTTTAAAATTAGTTGAAATTACAATAAATTTAATATTTTAAACAAAAATTAAATTTTTTGAAAAAAGTAATTAAAGTTTATTACGGGGCTAAAAATAAACTGACCTTTTTAAAGTATTATTAAATGATAAATGAGTGAAAACATGTTTTTTTAACTTTTTTTTCAAATCTTATGCTGGTAAAAGCAGGCCTTACGCCTGCTTTTACCAGGCATAAGATTTCTAAGGGTTTTCTGTGGGCGGAGGTTCTCCAGAAAGCGGAACTATCCACCCGCAGCGGCCCTTCTCCAGGGCAGGCGTCCGATCTGTCAAGAGCATGCCTGAAACCGGCATTTCCGATGTCCCTACGGATGTGTACACAACGCATACTCACCCGTAGGGATCGGAATATACGGCCCATTATCTCCTTCTTTGGTAGCTGTTTCATCACAGCCATATCCCTCTCTATCTGGGAAATAATTACCTCCAAAGGGAAGCATGGAAGGAACTTCTTAATTTCTTACCAGGGAGCTCTGTAACACCTTTACTATCAATTCCAGGACAGATTGATTGCATTGGAGTGTTTCATTTTGTAATTGCCAGAACAAACAGAGCATCAGTTGTTTAGTGTGATCTTTTTTAATCTTTTCCCCTGGTTGGATATTGGCCCTGAATTGGCGGTCGGAGGCATACCAGAAGAATACGCCTCCAAATCAAGAAAACTTACCTGTTGTCTCCGGAGCTTCGGACTCTTCGGATCCTGGGCCTGCAGGCGTATGCCTGCGCAAAGGCCCAAGGGCACATACAGTTCACAAGCATCCCCAAATAAATAAGAATTCACACCACTTAAATAAAAATAAATGATCACATGTTCAAAATCACTTAAAAGACCCTTTAATTAAGCATTTAAAATAAAATTTAATTTTTTGAAAAATAAATTTAAACCTTTTAAAACAGGCCAAAATTTACCTAAACTATTTTAAATGTATGTATCATTTAAAAAAAAATATTTTACCATTTATTTTAACCCTTACACTGGTAAAAGAAGGCTTTACGCCTTAAGGGGGAGAAATTCAGTATAGCCCCATTTGGGGCGCAATTATCGGCCGGGCACAAAGATTAGCGCCTGGCGCTAATTATCGCCTCCGACTGCAAACTTGACTTTTATCGCCCCTGGAGGTGGTTGAAGCACTAAATCAGGCACGTCCCACCTGTCTTAAGGCGCAAAGGCCAAGGAACGAGGCGCTACCTCAGAGCGCTGGCGAAGCTCATGTGATGTCAGTCAGCAATGGAACACAGACACAATGGCGCGGGCCTGTTCTTAAAAGGGGAGGGTTGATCTTGCTTTCCATCCACATCCTGCTCATTGCAGCCTTGAATCTCGGCCTGGAGAGACCTGCACATCAAATCTGCTGGAAAGAACAATGGAGAGTACCAGGGAAAGAGCTCAGAGTGCAGCCCCCACGGTCTCTTCTAAATCGATACAAGGAAGGGCAATTCAAAATGAACCTACAAAGTGCTGCTCAGTACCCAAAACTCCTTCACACAGCATTGAATCTCTCCAGAAGTCTCTCTCTCTCTCTCTCTCTCAGAATGCGTGGTTCTAAAATGTCACCAACAATAAAAGGCAGGAAGTGGTCACCTTTAAATAGCGCTCCCCCAGTCCCTTCCTGACTGCAAAACGCTCCCCTCAACCTGTCGTTGCTAGCAGCAGGCGGTAAGGCAGGGGGCGCCACTCAATATCCGCTCCGGGGCGATACCGGGGCGTTGCGCACTCGACTGACGTCACGATCTGCCGGCGCAGGAGATCGTGGCGGTAGTGTTTAGTGCCGCCGCAAAATGTCTAGTTAATTTCGCGAGCGGCGCAAACATCGCCGCGCCCGGGCCCTCTTAAGGCACCAATGGGAGGCGCAACCAACTGAATTTTTCCCCCGAAGGGTTTTGTGGGCATTCGCTGGGCAGTAGTTGGGCGCTCCAGCGAAAGTGATTTTGTAGCGGATGCAGTAGATCTGTCCAAGCGAAACTTGACAGATCGCAAGTTCCAGATATTCGCGCATGCACAGCGCATGCATAAACCCGGAACCTGTGGGGCCATTCTGAAGGCTTCCAACAGCGTACGCAATGTCAGAAGCACCGTAATTTCAGGCCCATTATTTTCATCAAACGATCATTTAATTTCAAAGAAGCTTTCTTGTAAATACCAAAGTGGATTGGGGTATAATTTTCATCTTGCCACTCGGGTGTAAAGCTGGCATTGCGATCGGCTGCCCATTATAGAAACTGTCTGATTTTAATTTCCGTTCAAAGAAAATCTACCCCATTATGTCCATAGGAAAGAACCATTGAAACAACAACAGCATGGACTTATGAATAGATTAGCCCAGATTTTGCTGTCAAAATAACGGTGAGGCCAATGGCGCTCGCTGTTATTTATGCGTAAATGGTACAGCAAATTCAGGTAAGGGGCAGATGTGTGGTTAAATACCGGTACCCAAAGGTTGCTGTCTGAGTTGCACCACTCCGTTGTTAGCTTCGCGAAAATGACATTTCGCTGTCTGGCTCACCATTGACAGGCATTGAATGGTGTGCATGGTAGATATGAATTAAACCCGCTACAGATATTTAGGGTGAGTAATTACAAGTGAGAGTACCCTTTTAATGATGTGATAAGTGTTAATGACTGCCAATAAACCTCTCTGGCACTGAAAATTAACTATTATAAGTGCGAAGCCTCATTCCTTCAGGTTGTGAATTGTTTTAGGAGATTTTAAAATGTCAAATTTTTAAAAAAAAAATTCTTACTTTACCTTTTTGTCTTTTTTTCTCTCTTTCTTAATCCAATCTTTCTTTCCCTCTCTTTATTTCACTTTCTGAACCTGATTTGACATTGAGTTCACCCTCTTTAATTCACCTTCCTTCTCAGTCCTTCACTGTTTATTTCCCAATCCTTAGATCTCATTGGTTAAGGAAATACCCTGTTGGTTGCCCTGTTCACTCAGGTCCCAGATGCACTGTTTCCCTCACTGTGCCATTATCAGCTCGCACTTTCAACAACTTAACGGGCACAACTTTTTTGAGCTGAAGGGTGCAGGGGCAAGACTAACTAACGGCAGATGCCGTTAGATGCCCTGCTACAGCAAAATCTGACCCATTGTCTTTAACATACAGAAACTGCCCAAGGCATTTTATAGGGTGCGAGGCAGAAGGGATAAAGTGGGCATTGCACAGGAGTTGGGGAGGTTAAGTCAGGTAACTAAAAGAGATGGTCAAAGAGATAGGTTAACCTTTGAGGAGGACTGTAATGAAAGAAACAGAGCAAATCAGATTGATCTGGAAAGGGAATTCCAGAATAAAGGACTGTGATGGCTGAAGGCTTTGCTACTGATGGTGGAACAGGGCGAGGAGGGAGGGGGGAGGATGCACACTAGATCCAAAATGGAAGAGTGAAGCATCTGTTGGGATATAGAGCTGTAGGAGATTGCAGAGGTTGGGTAATGCAAGAACATGGAGAGATTTTGAAGATGAGGATGACATTTTTTAAAATCAATAAGGAAGATGGGAAACCAATGAAGATCAGCGAAGATGAAGGTGATGAGTATCGATAGAATGTGAATGGTCCTCTTTACATATAAACAGATAGTATATATTTGCTATGTTAGAATTCCTCAGAATACCTCATTTAAAGTTGTATACTAATTAGTGAATGCAGCATTAAATGTTTGAACTTTAATGTTTGTATTATTATCATAATACATTTTTGAGACTCTACTCTTTTATTTTTGATATCACTGTTGCTTGTTATTTGTGACTAGCTTTTACACAGTGGTGAAAAAATGTTGATAAGGTGGTAATTTAAAGTCCAGTAGATTTCGATGTTATGATCAAAAATGTGGCATAAAAAAGGATTATTGGGCATTCTGTAAATCTTGTATAGTTATGTACATTTCCATTCACTTTTATAATTATTACACATTGACAAGAAACTGCTTATGCAGATTATTGTATGGGAAAGATCCCCAGTTTGCATGTTAGATGTTGAACACCTAAAGGGTAGATTTTCAACTTAGCACCCAGAGATAAACCTGGCGTTGTGAATCGGATCCTCATTATAGAAACGCCTTATTTTCATTTCCCTTGATGGAAATGAAAATCTTCTGGAGCCACCAAATGATTTCCAACAGCTAAAGCAAGTAATGGAAAGGTTGCACTTTGTGTTATCCTGGGCACATTATTAAAAATGTACTTGGGTGTCAAGGTTAGTGAACACACTCTCGAAGGTATAGGGAGCTTGGACTCACCTCTGACAGTAATCTAATATTACAGAAGCCAAGGAACAGTAAAAAAAAGTCAAAGACATAACACTCACTCTAACGTCAAGTATTCAGAGTTCATGGATCTTTTTATCTCAAAGATTGAAACTATCCACTTGGCTGCTTCAGCCCTCCTCCCCTATTCAACACACCCTCAGCCTTCCTCTGAACTCAGCTACTCCATAGTTTCTCTCAAACTTACCTCCAGCTTCATCTCCTATGTGAAATGCCTGTTCTGTGTCCTCAACTCCATCCCAACCCAACCTCTAACCACATAACTACATTTCCTTGGCCCAGTCGTACCTGACATTGCCAACAGTTATTCCCAAAGGTACTGTTCCCCTAGCCTTCAAGATCTATCATTACCTCCTCTCCTCAAAAAGACCACCCTCAGCCTCTCCATCTTTTCCAACTGCTACGCCACTCTAACCTCCCTTTCATCAATAACATTCTCAAATGAGTCATTGCCAACCAGCCCCATGCTTACCTCTCCTGTCACTCCCTATTTGAATTCCTTCAGCATGTTTTTGGCTCTGCCCACAACACCAAGACCACACTGTTCAAAGACACCAATCCTATGTACCGGGTGTTTTTGTGACTGGAAGGCTGTTTCCAGTGGGGTTCCACAGGGCTCAGTACTAGGTCCCTTGCTTTTTGTGGTATATATCAATGATTTAGATTCAATGTAGGGAGCATGATTAAGAAGTTTGCAGATGATACAAAAATTGACCATGTGGTTGATAGTTAGGAAGATATCTGTAGACTGCAGGAAGATATCAATAGACTGGTCAGGTGGGTAGAAAAGTGGCAAATGGAATTCAATCCGGAGAAGTGTGAGGTAAAGCATTTGGGGAGGGCTAACAAGGCGAGGGAATACACAATAAATGGTGGGATACTGAGAAATGTAAAGGAACAGAGGGTCCTTGGCGTGCATGTCCACAGATCCATGAAGGTAGCAGAACAGATAGAGATTTCACACTTCATTCAGCCTTAATCTGTCACATTAACACCACCTCTAGCCTTGCATATCTCTTAATGTCTCTTAATGTCTCTTCATCTCCTCCTTTGTTCCTTTATCCCCTCCCCCTTTTCCCAGCTTTACCCTGGCCTTAAATCTATTTGATTTCCAGCTCTTCCCAGTTCTGATGAAAGGTCATCGACCTGAAACGTCAACTCTCTTTCTCTCTCCACGGATGCTGCCTGGCCTGCTGAGTTTTTCCAGCGTTTTCTGTTGTTATTTTAGATAGATAAAGTGGTTAAGAAGGCATACGGGATACTTTCCTTTATTAGCTGAGGCATTAAATATAAGAGCAGAGAGTTTATGCTAGATCTGTATAAAACACTAGTTAGGCCACAGCTAGAGTACTGCGTATAGTTCTGGTCACCACATTACAGGAAAGAAGTGATCGCATTAGAGAGGGTACAGAGGAGATTTTTGAGGATGTTGCCAGGACCGGAGAACTTTAACTATGTGGAAAGATTGTATAGGCTGGGGTTGTTTTCTTTGGAACAGAGGAGAGACTTAATTGAGGTGTATAAAATTATGAGAGGCCTAGATAGAGTGTATAAAAAGGATATATTTCCCTTAGCAGAGAGGTCAATAACCAGGGGGCATAGATTTAAAGTAATTGGTAGAAGGATTAGAGGGGAGTTGAGAAGAAGTTTTTTCACCCAGAGGGTGGTGGGGGTCTGGAACTCACTGCCTGAAAGGGTTGTAGAGGCAGAAACCCTCATCACATTTAAAAAGTACTTGGATATGCACTTGAAGTGCCGTAACCTACATGGCTACAGACCAAGAGCTGGAAAGTGGGATTAGGCTGGATAGCTGCTTTTTGACCGGTGCAAACACGATGGGCCGAATGGCCCTCTTCTGTGTCATAAATTTCTATGATTCTATGTGATGGTGACCATGGTATGCTATCGCTCATTTCTCTCCTCAATTTCTCCACGGCTTTCAACATGGTCGACCACTGCATCGTCCTCTACTGTCTCTCTCTGTGGGCCACCTCTGTGGCACGGCCCTTGGTTCCACTCCTAACCATCCTAAAATAGCTATCACATTTCCTACAATGGCTTCTCCTCCCATCCCCACACAGTCATCTTAGGAATGCACAAGATTCCATCAAGCCCCTTCCTATTCTTCCTCTGCATGCTTTAGTGACACCTTGGATTAGCATTCATATATATTTACTGACCACACCCTGCACCAACTACTTTGACTTCACAATTATCACTGTGCTGTCTGCTTGTACAACAGAGTCATGGATGAACCAAACTTTCTCCACTTTAATTCTGAGAAGATTGAAGCTATGCTATTCAGCTCCTGAAAATGTCTGTACCATTACCTCAATCCATCCCACTCTCCAGCTGCTCATTCAGGCTCCAACCAATGCTGTGCAACCTCAGTGCCCTATATGCTAATACATGCCCTCCACTTTTCTGACTCTGGCCTTCTGTGCACTCGCTCCTTCCATTTTTTGGCAAACCTCTCAGCCATCTGTTCCCTATACTTTGGAATGCGCTCTCAAAACTCATACATCTTGCCATCTCTCTTGCTCTCTTGAAAGCCTCTTCAAAGCATATCCCTTTGAGCATGCCATTGGTCACCTTCCCAATTCTTCTACTACTGCCCAGCATCCATTTCTACCTCTGTGAACCATCTTGTGATGTTAAGGTGCTATGCAAATTCAAGTTGTTGTTTCCAAATTTGTGTACTGCACCTTAAGATAGCAAAACTGAGCATTACCAACATTTCTGATGCAAGCAAGTGCACAACAAGAGAGTATTGTTGATTCCTGTCCCCACCCCAAGAATGTCACTGGATGCTCAGACAACTTAATACCATATAGAGATAATGGCCCTGATATTTACGGGAAGAGGAGGCGGGAGCAGCGGGTTGGGGGTAGGGGGGGTCGTAGCAGACGGGAAACTCGGAAATGCGCGTAACCCGAAGGTCCTGCCGTAATTAACGGCAGGACATCATTTACATTTTTTTCTCTCCATTTCCCGGCCAGCAGCCAGCCAGATTGAAAGGTGGCCTGGCTGCCATGCGGGAAAGCCTGTGGCACCAGTGATCGGAAAGGCCGAGGTGGGGGGAGGTGATCGGATTGTGCGGGAGTTCGGCTGATCGTGGGGTGGAGGGGGGTCCGATTGCTGGGGAGGGTAGCAGGTTAGCTTGGTGGGCTGGGGGAAGCACTCCTGCTCCTCCAGTCCTACAAGCAGTGCTAGAAAGACACTCACCTGTTGGCTTCGGCCGTTCTTGCCTCCCTCGAGCTGCTAGGTTTCCCGAGCCCTGGGAAAGCTGGCCTGCATCACTTAAATTTAAAACTGTGGTAAAATTTGAGACACACAGCTTCACTATCATATTTAAATTATGGACCCTCCTCTGGAGAGTAGGTTAGTCCCTTACCTCCCAACCGGCCTCTGTTAAAACTGGAAGTGAGCGTGTTGGAGGTGGGTTGGAGTTGGGTTTCAAAGTTTTGAAATTTTAATGCACCTCGCCCTCTCTCACCTGCCCTGGGGGTTTAAAATTACCCCCCAATGAGTCACAAGCCTGAGTTACAAAGTAATATTTATACTGGGAAATGAAGAGGATGTAAAGAAATATGGAACATGTGCCTGCTGCACAGAAACAACTGCTTCTTAATAATACTATGCACACTGCAGTGTTTTGAAAGGGGCTGACCCTTCCCATAAAACAGAAAAATAAAACTAATGTTGACTTCAATTTTTTGGTAATAAACGCAACAATATTCCTATTGAGTTACAGACATCAGCGATAAAATGCAATTTCCCAACCCATGCTCCGCTATTGAGAGCTAGGTGACGAGATTTGGAACTATACTAATTTCATATTTTTCATACTGTTGTAATTTGGGCAGTTTGAACCCAATTTCACATATGCTGCCTCAACCCATCCATTGTTTTCAGGCTGTGGTGATCATTAATCATAGATCAGCTACCCATGGGACAAAGAAAAAAGAATAAACGCACATGGTGCCATAGTTATAAAAGTATTACGGCATTATCCATTTCAGGTTATGTTATACGTTTCCATCTTGTTGTAATAATGTACATATACATTTCTCGATGACTTTATTTCACTAAGACAGGTTTTTCAGTTGTTTGAAGTTTAAGGAAGGGAATAACCAGTATCAGAGAGTAAATTTGAAAAGGTTTAATCATTCTCAGTAGCTGGTTTGAAAGCTTATCTAATCAAAAATGCACACACGGTGCCAGAGTTCTTTGAACTTTTACTTCATTCCCTGGGAGGGGGGCGAGGGCGGAAGAAAGGAAACTGAAAAAAGTATAAAAGGAAATACCAAAACAAATAAGGGCTTTGATGTAATGTTTTGTCATCATTCTAGTATGAATGTAAAAGCTAGTTCATCTCATGTGCTGATACCACTTCTAATTCCCGGTCAGTGCAGCAACCACACTCAGAGTGAGTAACTCATTCAAGTGAGTCATGGCTTATTACAGTGACATGGTTCTTGCAAATATTCACAGTGAGATTTTGAGGCAATTATGTATATTTGAACAGCATTGCACTCTAATAGGGTCAGAGTTGTTCTTTGGTTAGAGACTTATTTTGGGCATGGGGGTTAAGTGGGAAATCTCCTTGCTATTATTGCTAAAGTGTTAGCTGTGGCCCAGTGGTAGAATGCTTGCCTCTGAGCCTGTGAAAGCTGTGGGTTCTAAATCCCACTCCAAAGACTTAGAGCACAAAATCTAAGCTGACACTCCAGTGTAGCACTGAGGGAGTGCTTTACTGTCAGAAGGTGCTGTCTTTTGAATGAGACACTTTTTATCCCCGGTGTCATGGCCAATATTTATCCCTCAACCAACATCACTAAAACAGATTATCTGGTCATTATCTCATTGCTGTTTGTGGGACCTTGCTGTGTGCAAATTGGCTGCTGTGTTTCCTACATTACAACAGTGACTAAACTTCAAAAGTACTTCCTTAGCTGTAAAGCGCTTTGGGATGTCCTGAGGTCATGAAAGGTGCTATATAAATACAAGTCTTTCTTTCTTTTATCAGATGTGCATGGGATTAGAGCATCACGTAGTTTGCAGCAATGTTTGGGTAGCCAATAGGCTATCAAAACCTCAGCACGCATGCCTTTTGCCTTAAACCCACTTCAGGTGTGAGAATGTGAAAAGATTGAGTGGAGTTGACCCTCAGGATTGGGGCAGTTTGAACATAACCCTCATTGAGCATAATAATTTGGTACGATATAATCTTGAGTTTCAATAAAGTTACACATTTCCTCAAATTAAAACTCTTTTGGCTCTAGTAATTAAAAATTGAGGTTGATTTTCATTTGAATGGGTTACTTAACTCTGAAATGAACTAACAAGGAATTATAAGCAATATCAGCATATTAGGTGAACTAGCTTTTGCATTTACATTAGAATGATGACAGAACATTCCATTAAAGTGCTTGTTTATATTACCATTTCCTTCTATCTTAAATTTTCCTGGGTTTTTTTCTCTTCCCCTACAGGGAAATAAGTAAAAGTTCAAACAATTCTGCCACCTCCAGTGCATTTCTGATTTGATAAGCTTCCAAAACAGCTATTGAGAATGATGAAGTAACCTATTCCACTTTAGTCTCTGATACTGTCATTCCCTTTTGAAAATTGGACCTTGGAAAATGCAATCTCAATTCCCACAGGCTCTATATAAATGTGCATACTCTGTGGATTCAGAATAGGAATAAATAAAATCACTGGCAAATTATTGTATGTTCTTATTTCCTGTAACCTGGTAACACATTGACAAGACTTACAATCTGACCCAGGATGACACAGAAAACTATCAACATTTGCCAGCTTCTCTGCAGTGTAACTATGTGATGTAGTCTGTTTATACTGAGTGTGCAATGCACATCTTTTTCTTTCAAAAGTAGGAGTCCAACCAACACTGAAAGTACAATAGCAAAATACTGCGGATGCTGGAAATCCGAAATTACAACAGAAAACACTGAAAAACTCAGCAGGCCAGGCAGCATCCGTGGAGAGAGAAACAGAGTTAACATTTCAGGTCTGAAAGTACTGAAACACTGAAAGTAGCTTTGCTCAATTTCTTCATTTTGTTGCAATATAACAACAATTTTCTTCATAAAATGAAATAAACACAGGATATTAATACAACTCATCAGTCTTGGATCATACATGGAATGTGTGATCCTCACGCTCATAACCAAATCCATTTTGAGCTATGCAACTGGATGCACACGTGAAAAAGCTCACATTTCCAGAGGGACCAATGTGCCTCTGCTGTTTATCCCTCCTCTAAGCAAAATCTTCTAACTCCTTTGCAACTTCATTAATTGTGGACTGTGTGATCGTCTTGACTAATATTAATATGCAAAGGGGACACCAAACTTTAATCATAGCACTCATTGGACAGAACTTAAAGAGTGAACTGCAGCAGGCAGAAATAGTTTGAGCGATTTTTACTAAGGAAGTATGCTGCTGCATAATTTTAGAGGTAAACATAATCTACAATGTTACAGGTTTCCCATTACTTATAGATTAAGGATCCATTAAGAAGGTAGAGTTGGTTTGCTATGGAGTGAGGGTGAAACCAAATTTGGTGTCATTAGTTCATAGTGAATTATGTGCAGGCTTGGACTAAGAAGTTTCAATCTCTGAGAATATGTAGTCAAAGTGAATACAGAGGCTTCAAGAAGCGTCTGGTGACATGTTCATTCAAGCTCAGCAGTGTTAGAGCTGTCAGGAAGATAGAAGTAACTTATTTCACATTTTCTGAAAATGCTACTCAATGGTCCCCTTCTGGAAGGAAGTATGAGAGGAGTTGGGCACATTGACCAAGAAGAGAATTCCATCTTCATCCTCAAGATATACACAAGGCCTGCTTTCACCCTCACAAGGAATTCCAGATGCAGATGAGCTCTCTTCAGTTTTGCCAGCTGCAAAGTGTTTATTTAGGACTACATGGATATCTCGTACTGTTTTCCCTTGCTAATCTCTTTTAATCTCTGCAGCATTCTATGAACGGTTTAATGGATATTATCCATCCAGATTGAAGGGCAACATGGAGAAATTTAGCACAACATGGAAGGTTACGCTAAATCCAGCATTGTGTCAACATAACCAAAGGTCAAATACACTGGAGTGAACAGCAACCCTTATTGCCAGTTACAAGAAGTGGGATTGATAAAACTAGAATTTTGTTTGCTTTCCAAAATGAGTGATCCCAACTTCTGTAAGCTTCGTTTTGTTCTCCGTCTAATGTTGCTTTTCAGTGCCAGCAGAACAATGGTGGCATTGCTCAAGTGAATTTTAGAGGATCATTGTTTTAGGAACATAGAAACAGGAGTAGCCATTTAACCACTGGAACCTGTTCCATAATTCAATGAGATCATGGCCAATCTGTATCTGTATTAATAACAATAGATGTGCTATCAACAAAGTGTAAAGGGGAAAGTGTTACAGGGCGCATGTGTGACATTTACAGGGAATGGGGTCTATATGCAAGAATTTTAATATATTATAGATGGTTACGTCTTGCGTATATTCAAAATCAAAAACATTGAGTTTTTAAAAAAAAAACTGTTAGGGTGTCTGTCATTCAAATTAGCATTTCACACATCTCTTCCCCCACACCCCACCCTGCTACTTGCTCCCACACTGTCCCACGTATTTTAATTACTGACTTTCGGAGGATTGCGCCACTCAAAAAGAAGCAGGATGATGTCGCTGCCCTAAAGCCTTGAAAAGTGTAGCTGATCTGTCACCTGGGATGGCAGTGGACTTCCAAATACATATTGGGCCAGAAATTCGGTTTTCCGGCTTCCTGCGGGTGCAAGCATCACGCGCGTACTTACCTACCGTGCCTGCCGTTGTGTTTTGGGCCCATGAGAACTTCGGCTCCTGGGCCTCCTCCAGCTGCCGGCATGCAGTGCTTGCGTGTCCCAGGGGCGCAGTTAGTTCGAAGCGTCCCCTGGGATCACGTGGGCCATGGAGAGCCAATCCTAGCAGGGCATTTTCATTCATAGATTTGACAGGAAGACCTGTCAAATCTATGAATTGAAATCGGCCCAAAACAATACCTAAACTTCAAATAAATTTTTAAAAATATCACATTTTTAAAATAACTAAGTTAAATAAATTAACTACTTTAAACAAAAATTTAAATTTTTGAAAAAATTAAAATACTTTTTAAACGGTGCTAAAAATAAACTTACCTTTCTTTAAAGTATCTAAAAAAATAAACCTGTTGAAAAATTTTTTAAATTGTAATTAGTTAACCACTTACCTTGTTAAAAACGGGTCTTGCGCCTCCTTTATAAAAGCGCAGCTTCTTCCATACTTACCTTCCCGGAGAAACCTGAAAAAAACCCGAAGTTCGCTGCATGCGCGCAGCCTCTCCCGCGCACGCGGTTCACCTCTGAACCCCTCCCTTCACGAGACCAGAAGTTCCGGTTTCCCGCGCATGCGCAGTGCATGCAGGAAACCGGCACTTCAAGTGGCCTTACGGGTGAGTACACAGCGCGTACTCACCCGACAAGCGTCGAATTTCTTGGCCATTTTGTTTTAATGAGGTAGCAAGCACAGCATTAGAATAGGATCATATACTTGCTGATTCTCAAAAAGGCAACCCCATCCTTGAAATGGATCATTTTACTAGCATATGCAATACTGGATATGTGCAAACCAATAATAAAAAAGCGTTCATGGCCAGAAAAAAAACCGAGGTGGCAAACTGAATGGGCAAGTGTAACAGCAGACCTGTGTATCATTTATATTGGGCAGCCTCCAAATCGGTTCTGGTATGAAAGCTATCCCACATCGACAGATGGTTTACATCATGCCAGAATTAATTTGGAGCGCGGATTTTGGCGAGTTTATTCTGTCAGTTGGAGGCTGAACTTTGGCTGATATGGCTCTGCCAAAGTCAGTGAAGCATTAGACTTTTATCTTTAGTTCTTAAAGATTCTTGTTGTGCATTATGAACTCTGTTGTAATATACATTCCTCAATAAATTGGCTTTAATATTTATTTCTTTTTTGTAGACCATGGAACATTTAATACATTTTACTATTGAAAATAATGAGAAATAATAAAAAAAATTATCAATTCTTTTTTACATTTTCCTTCCTGCTTTCTCCAAGCAATTAAAGTGGACGTGTGGACCAGGCTGCCGGCTTGTGCAGGGAACACTAATTCGCTGAATTCTTTCAAGCGAGAGCTGGACTTGTTTCTGGCTGGGGTGGAGATCACCTGGTAAAAAACGCAGGTGCTATATAACATTAATCAGGACCAGAGTGGTCTCCTGGACTAGTTTTGATCCCCTAAAGGGGCCGGAGAGGAATGTTCCAGATTTTTATTCCAATTGGCTTGGGGTTTTATCTGTTTTTTCACGTCATTGTTTGGTCGTTCTTCTTATGTTTGTATTATTTTACATTTGCAAGGCCATGGGCACAAGCTTGCAGGAATGGAAGCTGCAAAACAATGGGGTCAGTAGGACCAGGAGCTGCAAAACTATGGGATCCAAGCCAGCAGTGGGATCAGCATTGCCACAGGGTCTGGCACAGGGGCAGAAGTGGGAGTCGGGAAGCTAAAGCATCCAAACCGGCAGCAAAAGCAGCAAGGCTGAGGTGGCACACAAACAGGAGCTGTGAGGTTAAAGGGTACAAGCTGGCCATGTGAGCAGGAGCAACACGGCCACACATCCGAGCTGGCAGTGCAGGTGTGAGCAGCAAGGCCACAGGGTTAAGAGCAGGGACAGTGAGGCCCAAGCTGGCAACACGAAAAGGACCAGCAAAGTTACAGGATTTCAGCAAGAGAGGTAATATTAAAAGAAAATAATAAAGATAATCGTTAAAATTTACAAACAAGCAATTTACCTGTTCTAACACAGGAAGCCAATCTGAGCATCTGTATCAGATAGAGAAACCAGAACTGAAGTAGGTGAATAAAAGACATATTTCAGTCTTTCACTAATGTTGAGTATCATGAGTGGCCAATGAAAAGAATGGCTAATTTCAAGAGATGGCACTATCAGAATTGATTGTGGCAAGAACATAAATGTCCAATTCTGGGCACTGCACTTTAGGAAGGATGTGAGGGCCTTAGAGGGGGTGCAGGAAAGATTTACGAGAATGATTCCAGGGATGAGGGACTTCAGTTACGTGGATAGACTAGAGAAGCTGGGGTTGTTCTCCTTAGAACAGAGAAGGTTGAGAGGAGATTTGATAGAGGTGTTCAAAATCATGAGGGGTCTAGACAGAGTAGATAGAGAGAAACTGTTCCCATTGGTAGAAGGGTCGAGAACCAGAGGACACAGATTTAAGGTGATTGGCAAAAGAACCAAAGGCGACATGAGGAAAAACTTTTTTACGCAGCAAGTGGTTAAGACCGGGAATGCGCTGCCTGAAAGGGTGGTGGAGGCAGATTCAATCGTGGCTTTCAAAAGGGGAATTGGATAAGTACCTGAAGGAAAAAATTTGCAGGGCTACCGGGGGAAGGACAGGGGAGTGAGACTAGCTGAAGTGCTCTTGCAGAGAGCCGACATGAGCATGATGGGCCGAATGGCCTCCTTTTGTGCTGTAACCATTCTATGATTCTATGATTTTAAATGATCCTTTCATGCATTACACCCACATAGAATTAAAAACTCAATTAGACAGTATGATACAATGAAACTGTAATATAAAGTAGTGTGATCTGATTGGTTTTGTTCCCCCTCCTCATAATCACACTATGGTTGCAGATAAAATAAAAACTATTTGCTATTTTTTGACGTGTAACAAACAGCCTAATTACAAGTTCACTGATTAGTGTCCCATTCTACCAAAGAGGCTGCAGATATTGCAATTCATAGGAATAATTCTTCATCCTTAGGGCAAAGAAGCCATCTCCCTCAGGGTTCACTCTTAAAATCATCAAAATCAAATTTCACAACTTTAACAATCCTATCAGGATACTAATGAATAAACAGAGGTGAAAGAAAACAGAAGAAACAGCCATCATCAAATGTGCATTAAAATCTGCTATCATTAAATTATATATTATGGGCCATATTTTCCTCTGTTCGTAAAGTTACATGAAAGTTAATTTGTTAGACTATAATTACAAACCAATTACAGTTTAGTACAAACATTTCTACTCTTACCTTTACATAGAAGAAATATACCCCATAAATACACTGGGTGCTCCTATTGCACTCGCCCAGCAATAACATTTAAATGCTGGTCGTCTGGAGTTCTGTGCTTCCATCAAAGTACCATTGTTGCTGCACCTTGGTAGTGGGCAACGAGGGTTTGCCAGTTGTGCATCGCACACAGGCAATAGCAGCCCTAGATTTCTTTAACTGCAGCCTAATTGCAACAGATGTAATTCTTTGACCCACAGTTAAACACACTAGGATAGATTTTGACTTTGTGCGATGGTGTAAAACAGGTCAGAGCAAATCAGGCAGCCTGTTTTACATTGGAAATAAAAATCTGGAAAGATGTAAAATGGGCTGTCGATTTGCTATCACCCATTTTACACTGTGTATCACACAAAGTTAAAATCTACCACATTGCTTTCCAATATGCATAATGCTTCTCAATCTCCAGTCCCTACACCCCCAAAAAAGTACGTTAGAATATAGTGAAACGTTAATGGTAACGTATATAGGGAACATGTCAGAGGTGAGTCTCACTTTCCCAGGGTAGAAGCCACACTAGCAGGGAATGTAGGTCGGATATAAGGCTACAACACTGCATCCCTGATTCTCCGATGCTCTCTCCTGGAGAGGCGGCTTCCTGCTGAGACAGAAAGTTTGTAGACTCACCCTTAAGGTATTGCTGCTCCTTTATAGAGTATTAGGAATTTCACCTGCAGAGAACTATGTCCAGCTGTGGTCACTATGCTCAAGAATTTTTTTTTTATACATCTGTTTTTCTGGCAAGGAGCCCCAGCCAGGAGCAAAGACTGGGAATTCATGCAGACTACCACCCTCCTCACCATTAGCTGTTAATTAATTTAACGGACAGAAAATCAGGGAGGGGGGTGGGGGTTATGCATTTAAATTCCCAATATACGCTGACAGACACGCTCCCATGCTGGGAATGCAAACTTGTTAAATGACCTCCCTGGAATTTAGTGGAAAGGAATTGGACAGGGGCCAGGTATGAAGCAGGGCTAAGGAAATCAAATCTGTTCTCATTAAAGAAAAGACTAAAGAATATGATTCAGTTTCTGAAATGGTGAACGGAGTGGGTGGATGTAGAGAAACGACCTCAGTCTGTCCAGCACTGAGGAGCTGCAGCAATGGTGCTTCGATAGGTGAACGGAGCTCTGGTCTCCCAGCAGCTAAATGTTAATGTTAAGAGAATACAATGCGAGCATCCGACGGATTTAAAGGGGTATATTTTCTTCCATGTAAACCAAGTAGAGATATTTTTACTAAATTGCCATTGGTTTATAATGATGGTTCAGTAAAATATTTTTTCTTTAGCTTTGCACAGAGTAAAATGTAGGCCATAATATCTAATTGAATGATAACAAATTGTAATGCAGATTTGATGGTTGCTGTTTCTTCTGCTTTCTTTCACCTACAAAATAGGAAGCATGTTAAACTGAGCTTAAGAAAAAATGTCATGCTTAGAATTGTCAACTTATGGAAAAGACTGCCACCTACAGCCACCTGTGCAATAATCACTAACGGTGTTCAAACATTCAAAAGGGAATTGGATTCATTTTTGGTTCAGTAAAGAATAGAGGAACACTGGTTTGGAGTAGTTTAAAATGATTCTACAAAGTGGTCAAAATCAAGCCCGGCTAAGGAACTTGGATAACAGACTAAGCTCGATGAGCTCAATGGCCTTTTAATATCATTAATATTTAATGCAGTTATGATAGGAGAGCCCATGGGCACCTATCTATTTGTAGTGAGGAGGCTAAGCTGATAATTTATTATTGGCAAATTTATAGCTGAGTTATAACCAATGCCATCAGTGGGATAGCAATGTTTCCTCCTAGACAATAATCTATCCCGTTTGTACAATACAAAAAACATAATTAGGTAAAGTCAATTTTATTAGAAAGATGGGCTGAATGGTGCACTATTTTACTTTTGCATACTAGTTGTAAACAAGATGAGTCCTCCACTCTGAATTTTCACTCCAAGTGAATTTTCAAAGAGAAACAGTTCCAGTGATTAGAATGCAGTTAATTGCATGAATTATTTTTTAAAATCACAATTTTTTTTAATCTGTCAAACTGATACAGTTCTGGGTCCACAATACATCCTGAAATCTAAAATTTTCCAAATTATTGATGGAGCCACTTATTCTCTCGCACCTTGAACATTCCCCCAGTATGAGCCCCATCTTCACTCTCTTAAGTCAAAGAAGTGCAGACTTGAACCTATCTGGTACACAACTGGTTTAGCTATCCATTGCCACGTCAAGCACTGTCAAACCTTACTCCCTTCTGCCAAAACCGCTCCAGGATCCTCATGGAAGGCAAAGATAAACCCCGGCTTCTTTTATCTTCTCCCCTGCCATCCACCAACACCTCTAACATGTGTAAGGAACTCATCAACTTCTTTATCACCAACACTTAGACCATTCATTAAGTTGCCTTTTCCACATCACTCCCCTTCCCCTTGCTCACCAAGCCAAACCGTCCCCAAAGATACCCCCCCACCCCGCCCATTCCTAGCCCTGAATGCGTGTCTTTCTCAGGCGTAAAATGGGCTGAACGCATACCAATTTAGCAGTGGGATGGCCTACACACAATCTGCGTAGGTGTTGGTCCCACTGCTAATTTTGTCGGCCCATTCTTTAGGCTTCCCGGGTGGCGCCTAAAACAAATGTTAAGCCCATTGAATTCATTAATTAGGGGCCTAACGCTTGTTGAAGGGAAAACATTAATCAGCAATGAGCAGGGCAGGCATCAGGCCTACCCTGTTCAGGATTCTTCAGCGGCCTCTGCAGCTGCCAAATACAGGTAAGTATTTACATCTTTTTAATTTAACTAAACGCCTTCCCGTGGAGCCAGGAGGAGTTGGAGTGGTTCCTCAACTTCACAGGCGCTGCGATCGTCGCTCCCCACCATAACCCATTCCAACCCCTTTCCAGGATTTACTTGAGGGCCGCTGCCGACAAGGCCCGAAATTGAAGTCTGTCCTCAGGCAAGCTACTTGTGGAGGCGCGTTCAATGATGATGAGGCCTGAGGAGCAATTTCCACCAATCCTCAGACTTCTTGGTTTGGACATTAGGCGCTCATTCAGCAGTGAGTCTGGACCTGAAAATGGGTCCAGACAAATTTGCACTCCTATATTTGCATAGAATTTCTACATCACAAGCACACATCGGAAAAGCACAGGCAATAGGCCAGCAATTTTTCTATGCATGATCACAGCATGCGAAGCACCTTGTCACTGACAAGGATTGAAGAGTGTACCGTCTACAATAGAATCCTGTTTCATGCACATCTTTGGGACCTGTAAAATCCAGCATTTATATTGTGCTATTCTTCTACTGCAACTGCGGCATATCAGCAGATGAAGCAATGTAATTGCACTTAAGTAAATTCATTTTAATACGTAGTGCATTAAAATCAAATTCAGGACATCCTGATTTGCTACATTTTCATTCAAAGCATTTTTGAAACCTGACTATTACAGTTCATTAAAATATTACTTTTATTTAAACAAAAATTAGGTTGAAATTACACACTAATTTTACTCTTTTACATAAATACAGAATTTGTCTCTATAGATCAGAATTTAAATGAGCCAATAATCTATTAAAATAAATGAGGAAACATCTTCTATTTTTTAAATTATATACATTAGAACCGCAAGAAACTGAGGGCTGGATTTTGCAAATGGGGAGCTTTTGGAGGCGGGACTCCCACTTGTCGGGATTCAGCCCCGCCTCCATCAACTTCTGGCCAACCCACGCTATTTTCCCTTGATTGACCTTGTTAAGCCCGCTGCGGGCTTAACAAGCCAATTAAGGGAAAGTCGGTTACAGAGAACATCAACGTATGACTTTTCATCTGTCAAAAATTTTTGACAGATGAATTGTCATTGTTTGACAGCTTTGAGAAGCTGTCAAACACTGACATTCTCTGTAGTTTGATGAGTTCTTGAATTCAAGACCTCATCAAACCTCTTTCTTTTGTAGAAATTAGATGGTTGTTGCATTGGAGAATGCAACGGCCATCAGTCATCTCTACCGCGGAGGTGCGAGACTCTCTGCATACCCACCGATTGAAGCCTGCAGGAAGAAACAAAGGTAAGTACACTTTTTCTAACACTTTGCACTTACGTCAGATACTCACCTCTCCACACTTGCACCCATCACTCACCTCCACAGCACACTTTTGGAACCCGCAGACCCCCGCAGACCCACTCGGTGACCCTGGTGGCTTTCGGAGCCTTTAGGAAGCCCGCACTTGTGAGGGCAAAATGGTAATAAGCCTATTTTCTGCCTGTTAACTACCTGTTAACAGGCAGTTAATTGTCTTTAATCCCTTCCCGTCTCCAAGGAGACAGGACCCGGCGCTACCCACCTCCTGGCAAGATGGCATGGAGGCGGGTTGGGGGCGGGATGGGTACCCGCCCCCAAATTCTGCCATTTTCCCGGCAGTCCCGCCTCCAAACCCGCCTCCCCAGGGTTGGCAAAATGCAGCCCTGAATCTGCAAACATTTCCCTTTACTCCCCGAGACGATAAAGCCTTGTCCAGGCACTTGCATTAAAAAGTCCACAGAAATCATTTTTTTTTTGCTTTAGAGAAAAGGAACTAAACTAATGCACTCTTCAGCACTAAATTTATCCTTTATTCCCATTGGAATCCTCTCCAGCCTCTATTATAATTACAGTTAAACCATTATCCGAGACAAGTACTGCTCTAATCTGCTAATGCTATATTTCTTGTCAGCACTTTTATTCTTCCTATCTTTTTCTTAACAGTGTCTTTGTTGTCTACTTGTTGCAGCAAAGGCTGGCTTTTTTAATTTTCCATCTCATTAAACCATATAATGTGCCCCCCTATTACCACAGCTACTAACTCACAAGAGACCCAATAGAAAGGCATGCTAAGCAAGAGTTTTAAGTATTCTAAATATTGAAAAGTGTTTACACATTCAGTTAAAATGTGTTCTAAATAAATCATACAACTAAGTTATGTCTCGTACTATCTATATATAGGACAAATTTATCAGCTCAGCTTTAAAGAGGTGCAGCATTCTTGTCTGGTGAAAGAAGAAAGCAAATCAGCCATATGTTGTTTTCATTACTATTATGTTATATGCATGAGAGGCACTGATATATTCATGGTGCAACACCATTTGCATTATCCTGATGCAGTGTTTTGCAAACACAGAAGAAAGCATGACAAATTTTTACCTTTGTTATCAAAGACTGTGCTCTTTAAGTTAGCTTTAGCTTTACAATCCACAAATTAACTTGGTCGAGTTTACAGTGTGACATCTTTCCACCGCCAGAGCATTGCCACACTTCCGTATGTACTCAAAACCATGCACAACTAACTGTCACAGAGTCATATTTATGTGCAATACACTGAAACTGGTCTGATGGACTACAATGGTCTTTTCCAGTCTTGTACATTAATACATAAGTTATTTTGAGCATGATAAATCATAGCAAATGTACACATTATTGTATTATATCAGATTGAACTTGTTTACATGGCCAGAAGTCAAATTTAAGTGGAGTCTCTGTTAATTTACATCAAATTATCGCTCAAGAGCAAGATCATGTTATAGAACAGTCGCTCACTAATGTTTTGTCAAAGACCACAGTCCCAACCAATGTCTTGGTTGAAAGCCACATCATGCTGCACACTGAGACACCGTGAGCTTCTGATTCCAATTATCCAAAGACCAAACACATTGCCACAGAAAGAGAAAAGATTTTGAAGCAGTTAGAATTTTATTAAATAACTATTTTTTTATAAGGGCCCTTTCAATTGCTGAATCAAAACTGTGCGAACATTACCTCTAATGTCACTGCTTTGCTATTTTTTTTCTGGAGAGCTTCAAAAAAATATTGAATTCCAAATTGATCAATAAGATAGGCGAAGGAGAAGAAGAACTTACATTTATATAGTGCCTTTTATGTAGAAAAGTATCCCAAAGCACTTATCAGTGGCTTGTGGGAAATGGACACCCAGCCAAAGGAGGAGCGATTGGAAGAATGCAGATACTTAGTGGCCAAAAATTTGTTCAAAGAGGTGAATTTTAAGGAGAATTTTAAAGCAAGAGAGGGAGATGAAGAAGTGGAGGGGTTTAGAGAGGGAATTCAAGAGCATGTGGCCCTGATGGATGAAGGGACAGTTACCAATGGTGGGATGAAGAGAGGGGAGCTAAATAAGAGGCAAGAGTTCTGGGGGTATAGGGATGGAGAAAGTTACAGAGATACAGAGGGTTATGGCCATGAAGGAATTTAAAGACAAGGAAGAGAATTTTACATTTGAGGTGCATGAAACAGCAAGGAAATCTGGTGAAGTGCAGCAACAATGAGCCTGGAGCCATATTGTAGGTATCTTTGATATATCAGGAGTAATAGTGTGACTCATTGGTTACTGGTGAGGGAAAAACTTTGTGTTCGCCAGTAAAGTTGCCGGTAATTAACGGCTGCTGGAAATGGCCGCAATGCTAATCGAGTGAAATTGGTCTGGGGGGCATGGAGATAGGTGGCGCAGTGCTCATCTGCCATGCAACGCTGTCCTGGTGGCATTGCTGGAGGGATCCGGGATGAAGTTTCTGTCCAAGTACAGCATTGCAGCTTCCCACAGCCTCTGGGAGCGAGGCTGTGGAGCTCGCAGGGAATTATGGGCAATGAAGAAGTCTGAGAATTAAAGGGGCCATGCACACTGAAGCAATACAAATTAAAATCCAGTGAATTAATACATTTTTCAGCCCATTCTGCCTTTTAAGAAATATTCAATATTTAAAAGAAGTTCCAAATGTGAATATTCAGCTGTTTAAGCTGAATTACCTTCCTAGCCTCAACAAATGGGAAAACTGCCTCAGCACTAACACAAATGGCTCAGCAAGCCACAGAAGGGGCACCAAGGGTCTCACACACAGCACTCCAGCTTTGTGCAGGGGTCAACACTGTAAGAGCAGCCCTCTGCCCACAGGGACCAGGAGGCCCTCCAGAAAGAAAGATGTGGGAGTACATCACTAAGGCCGTCACTGCCAGCAGTGTCACCCCCACCCCCTGGCTCCAGTGCCCAAAGAAGCTTCATGACCACAGATGACTGGTCAAGGTCAGTGAATGCATCTTCAAAAGCCATCTCCTACCAACTGCACCACTAGCCTCACACACTGCTCAATGCACAACCTCCAATAACTCACCTACCAACAATCTGCACCAATGATGAGGCACATCTCCCATTCCTAGCCTCACCTCACCCCCTTGGAGGTGACGGTGCAGGCCATTCTTGGCAGGGGCATGGTTGAGCCCTTGGCCAGCGGCTGGGCTGAAAGCTTACAAGATGCGGGTATCCTTGTATGTTATCTTCTTTCTGGCATGCACCTCTTGCTTTCCCGCCTTTCCGTCAGCACAACTCCACCTTCCTCATTTCACACACCCAAGAAATGCAGCCAGCCCAGCCAGTGGTCAACAAGAAGAGGCAGCCTGCCCAGCCAGTGGGACCGCAGGCGGATGATTCCATCCCGGACATCCCGGTCACAAAGGGGCTGTCTGAGATGCATCCTTCCATCTGATTCCTCCTCTTTGGCTTCCTCCTCTTCTGCGTCTTCCTCTTCCCTCTGCAAGCAGATGCTGTACATGTGAAATGACAGCATAAAATGCTGAAAATACTCAGTTGGTCAGGCAGCATGTCGACCTGAGATGTGAACTCTGTTTTTCTCTCCACAGATGTTGCCTGACCTGCTGAGTATTCGCAGCATATTCTGTCTTCTCAAAGGCCTTCATTTACCATCCGAGCCCTTGCAAGCATCCAGCAGCACTCCCTACACACTTAAAAAACTTTTCACATCTATTGCAGCAAGCCACCACTTCAATAAAATAAAAAAAAAACAGTCCAAACCCTTAAATACAAACTTACCTGAATGATGTGTGTGTCCCTTTAAGAGCTGCCGACATCACCACTGTCAGCCTGCTTGCTCGCCAGGTTAACCTGGCGTGTTTAGGACTCAGTACTAGGGTCGAAGTTCGCGTTGGTGATGTTAAGTTGGCGTTGCACGCCGATTGACGTCACCATGCCGCCATTTTTTTCCAGGGCGCTGCCAGCAACTGGCAGCGTAAAGGGGGAGAGGAATATGGCGGCCTTCGTGGGAACCACCACCTGCTGGCAAAAGAGCGGCGGCCGCCATTTTATTGCCATTTCATGGCGGTACAGAGTGGCGGTAAGTAGATAAATTTCTAGCCCAGGATATTTTGAGCTCAGCAATGTGTGCTATAGCATGTTTTGTGGTTTAGGTGTTCATTGCAGGAGCAAATTAAATGCACATATTGTCTGAATACATGATGTTCTGTCTTATATCTTTCAAAAGAAAAACAGCATTAACAACTGTTAAGGTATTATCCCAAGATTTAACTTATATCACTAACATGTTGTAGAATAACATATACTTAAGAGTGTGTTACAATACTGTTCCACATTAAATGGTTCACTCCTACAGTTTGTCAGTATTACCTGAACCTGAGGTATGTTACAGTTGGTATGTTTCTGTTCAATTCATTCTGCACAATGCTACAGGGGATTAACTAGTTATATTATAACTCTGTAAGTTGTTCAATATGTGCAATATTAAACACCGTCCAACAAAAACTGATTAAAATAAATGCTAGATTTGGAAACTATGCTGGATTAGGTCATGCATTACACAACTCATTGACTGTTCCATTTGTTTCCATTTTTTTCTTTTGCTTCAACTACAATACATCTTCAAGATTTTTTCATTTTTCAACAACATTTTAAATTCATAGTTTCAAAACAATACTGTCCAAATTTCTCTTTTCATTCATTTGGAAGGTTATGTTTTCTTCAGGCAATGTTTTTTATAGGTTAAATAAATTGTACATTTGGAAAGAAAATGACAAACCATAAAAAATCTAGACAGCCTCCATATTAGAGTGTATAATCAGAAGAATATAGTTACAAAAAAAAGTCATTATTCTTCCTAATAAATGTGGATATATAATGGAGTTTATCCAGAAACATGGATATCTCTCATTTGATGTTGGAGACCAGGCTGGATTAGTCTATGTACCGTGCAAACGTAGCCAGCTGTGATGAATAGGATAGTGGCATCACATTGGAGAAGCCTAGTTGAGCTGCACTTCATCAACAAAGAGATTAAATTGACAAATTTTCCTGGTGAGTAAACTTCTTCCAGTTTGTCTAAATAAAATATATTGGCCCAGAAATTGATCTCGCTCTGTTCCCGCGGTGGTAAGGCTTCCCCGCGATCTCTCACCTCGCTTGTGCTTTTTCAGATCCAGCTCGCACGAACTTGATGTTCTAGACATCAGCTGGGCAGTGCTTGCGTATCCCAGCGGCGTAGTGAATTTGTGCGAGCTGTGGGATCACGTGACTCAGTTAGAGCCAATGGCAGCACACCATCTTCCATTCATAAGTTTCACATACGTGCTGTGAAATCTATGAATCTTACCCCCCCCAAAATAACAGCTAAACCTCAATTAAATTTAAAAGAAAAACCATCACATTAATAAAATAAGTATAGTTAATTAAATTAACCATTTTAAATAAAAAATTAAATTTTTGAAAAAATTTAAAATCTTTTAAAAAGTTATAAAAATAAACTTACCTGTCTTTAAAGTCTCTAAAAAAGATATACCTGTTAAAAAAAATTCAAAAAAATACTTAATTCACTACTTACCTTCTTAAAAGTGGGTCTTACATTTTTACATTTCCAAAATCTTCCGTACTTACCTGCGCGTCCAAAGCATGAAGTGCACAGCGTGCGCGCAGCCTGTAGCGCGCACGCGATGCACCGAGGACCCGCCCCCTTTTCAGAAGAGCAATTGCCGGTTTTCAGCGCATGCGCAGGGCATGCAGAAAACCGGCAATTGGAGTGGGAATACGCGAGAGTACGCAGTGCGTACTCTCGCGTCCCGGGATCAATTTTCGGCCCATAGTTTTTACATTTTATTGCATAGGAGAAAATGCAATCAACAACATAAATACATCTTAGATGCAAATTTGTTAATTAAGATCAGGACCTCTTAAAATGTGTTTGCTCTTTTTTTCCCTAGTGTTATTACTGGAACAAAAATGAATATCAAATTGCTGCCCAGCATGGTACACTCTTCTCTTCCATGGGATTTAAACAAACACATTCAGCGACTTATGAAATCATTTGTTGCTTAGTCTGCCTTGCAATTATTTTTGTGCTACCCAATTGTAACAATACTTCTGACATTAAAAGACCAACAGAAGTACTCTAAAATGTAAAAATGAAATATTTAGACTTTACTCCATTGTAAAAAAACTACTTGCTGCTCCCAGTAAAACCACTTGTACTAGGTATAACATAATTTGTGCAAGAACACAGCTATAGATATAAACATAGACAAACATACAATAATAGATGGCTACCAGTGAGTGAAAAGGTCATTTGAAAATCCATTGGTGATGATAACTATAGATACTTCTACAACATAACTTAGGGCACGGAACCCTGCTGACTTGTGGTTGTTGATGCTGAAGTGCTGCTTTATGAGGTTAGGCTCAGGAAGAAACCTTCATTGGAACAAAAAAGAGAAGGGCTCTGAAGAGAGCTGTAGCAGATAAGTGAATGGAGATGGCCAGAGCAGTCCGCCAATTCCATCATCCAGCACACTGCCATTCTATGTGGCAAACTGTTAATGATCTTTCCAGGTTAAACAAGGTAAGTGGAGTCAGAAACACCTTCCGTGAATGCACTGTACTAATCGTGTCTGCCACACACAACCACCTCTGCATTAGAGTGTAAAAATGCTTGACTAGCTTAGCACTAATGCCAAGGAGATGCCCCTTATATACCAACCTTTATCTGGAAGTGTTCCTTTACTCATACATGTACATGTATTCACCTCTTAAATGCCTCACACAGAATGCAACTGCTTGTTGCAGGTGCCTGTCAACACATCCATTCTGGTCTGAATGCTGATACAGGAAACTCTTTCGTATCCGGCACCGACGGGACCGGGATGGTGCCGGTTGATTAAAAATTCCGGATAACGGCGAGGTATATCTACCGAGGCTATTTTTAACAAACAAAAATAAAAAAATCAAGAAATGTGCAGTATAATTGGGTACTCCCCTACAGAATGTTGTGTTAAATGGATGGTGGAAGATGCTTGATTAAGTACAGTAATGCCAGTTGAGGGTAATCCATAACTCTTTAATTACTTAACAGTAAAACAAAACTTATAAACGACTGTATACTGTAGTTTTCGGAGTATGAATTCTGCCGGCTTTTAAAGAATTCCGGATATTTAGGTGCCGTTTAAACGAGAGTTTCCTGTATCTTGGTTTTACTGCATGTTGTAGGAGCAAAAAATCATTCTCCTTTCTTTTCATTCTTTCTTTAAGGAAAAAACAGCCCAAAATAACTGGAAGAGATCAGCAGCCTGCGACCTCTCACCAACCATGAGGTAGAAGGCTATAGAGGTATAGGAGATAGCAAAGTATGAAGGCATGTGTCAGCTGTGGGTTCATCATACCATTATGCTTCTCATCCTATTGCATTAATTGCCAGTGAACCAGATCATGAAACTCTCATATCACTCCTTATGTTGAAATTGAAGTGTCAGCTCTGTTTGAAAGGAAACCATGCTAATTCCTCCTTCAGAAATCGGGCCAAGCCCCAGTGTGCCTGTCCCTGCCAGCACTTCAGAACACACGCTGTCACACACCCTCTCCCTCCCAATTAACAGCTCAGAGTCATCCCCCAATGACGGGTGGGAAGGAGACTTAGGGCTGGACTTTGTCAATGGGGGCGCGTTGGGGGCGGGACTGCTGGTTTTCGGGTTTCAGTCCTGCCCCCAACGACGTCTGACCAACCCACGCTATTTTCCCTTGATTGACCTTGCTAAGCCCACCGACCAATTAAGGGAAAGCCAGTGACAGAGGACGTCAGCGTATGATGTTTCATCTGTCGAGAAATTTTTGACAGATGAATTGTCAGTGTTTGACAGCTTTGAGAAGCTGTCAAACACTGACAACCTCTGTTCTAAGGTGAGTCCTTGCACAGAAGGCTCATCAAAATCTCTCTCCTCAGCAGAAAGCAGATGGCTGCTGCATCTGAGAAAGCAGCAGCCATTCTGTCATCTCTGCTGTTGAGATGAGGCACCTCCGGATCCTCAAAGGTTGAAGCCTGCAGGAAGAAGCAGAGGTAAGGAAACTTTTTCCAACACTTTACACTTACCTCTCATACTTACCTCTCCACACTTGCACCCATCACTCACCACTACAGCGGACTTTCGACCCCTGTCATCCCCGCAGATCCACTGCTCACCTCGCTGACCCTGGCGAGGTTCGCAGTCATCGGGAAGCCCGCACTTGCAGGGGTAAAATGGGGATAAGCCTCAAAACTGCCTGTTAACTACTTGTTAACAGGCAGTTAATTGACTCTAATCCCCTTCCCGCCTCGAGGAGACGAATCCCTGTGCGAGTCGGGGACCCGCCTCCTGGGAAGATGGCACAGAGGCGGGTTGGGAGCGGGGTCAGTACCCACTCCCAGTTTCTGCCATTTTCCCGGCAGTCCCGCCTCCATATCCGCCTCCCCAGGGCTGGGTAAATTCCCCCCTTCGAGTGTGAGCCAGAGGAGATTGCATTGGGTGATGCACAGAGCATCAGTGTGCAGGAAGAGCTGGGAGTGAAACAAGAGGAGGAAACTTTGCTGACTGGAGGGTCAGGATTGATCCCCCCTCAGCTCAAGAACTTGAGGACCCAGATCTCACAGGTCCTACTTTTAAAAGAAGAGACTATGCAGTGAATCAAATGTATCTGCAGGTTCTGAGGGCTGAATTTTGCCGGCGCTCAGGGGGTGGTTTGGAGGCGGGTCCACTGTCAAAATCCAAATGATTGGCAGAGGGTCAGTATCCTGCTCTAAACCCGCCTCCTTGTGAGTTTCCCTAGTGCCAGTTCTGCCAGCACTTTGCAGACATGGCACTAAACAGCGGGTCATGCAATTGTGCATGTTAGGAGGGTGTTTAAAGTCATTAACTCACCATTTTACCAGTTACAAAGCATTTTGCCAAGTTTTCCTCAAGGTTGCAATCGCTCGGGGATCATGCCAGGTAAGTATGTCGGGTTCTGAACAACTCCCCATTTGTTTCATTAGCTGGTCACAGCTGCAAAGGTGGTATAAAAGCTATCATTTTACAGCTGGTCACTTTCCAATCTCAGAAGCTTCAGCCTTCAGTATTTGGAACCCGCTTTTGAGCTTTATGCACTTTTGAAGTGTTTGGAGTAATCTCTCTATCGACTGTCACCACCTTGGAACAACCTATCTCAACATTAACAGATTAATTCTGTCACCTGCCATCTATTCCATCAGCATCAGTGCCCTTGGAAAAATCTCACCTTGGTCCTCAGAATCCCAAAACGATCAGCCCCAACACCAGCATCACCGGGCACACCAGCAGCAGCAACATCCACACCAACCTCCGCAATCAACTGATGCTGCACTGGACACAGGGCACAATCAACCATGCACATTGCTGCCCGGAATGCCAGGGACGGACTTACCATGTCCAGATTAGCTTCACTTGACGCTGTACACCCTGTGCACATGATGCACCAGGTTGGCACCACCCCACACCAGCACCATAAAGCATCCCTGCAATGCCCAAGCCATTCCGTTCACACTCATCACCATTGGGGGGAGGGGAAGGGACGTTATATCTTACCATTCACTGCAACTCACGAAGCCACTTTCAAAGGTGCACACAAATCTGTCCAAGATCGCAAAGTGTTGAAAATAAAGGCCCATATTTTCCAATCCCTACGGGTGTGTACGAGGTGTGTACACACCCGTAGGGACCTCGCAAAGTGCCGGTTCCAGATTGCACGCCTGCCCTGGAGAAGGGCCTCTGTGGGTGGAGAGTTCTGCTTTCTGCAGAACCTCCGCCCACTGAAAACCTTTAAAAATCTTACGCCTGGTAAATAATATTTTTCACTCATTTATAATTTAAAATACTTTTAAGAAAGGTAAGTTTATTTTTAGCTCCATAAAAAACTTTAATTTTTTTTCAAAAAATTAAATTTTTGTTTAAAATATTTAATTTAATGTAATTTTAACTAATTTTAAATACGTGATTTTTAAAAATTTATTTAATGTTTTGATGTGTTTTTTGAGTGATCCCCATTCATACTTTTGACGGGTCTAAGCTGAGAGACCTATCAAATGTATGAAGGGGGATTCCCTTCTTTCATTGGTTCCCCAAGGCCCACGTGATCCCAGGGACGCTTGCGAACCGCGTGCGCCCCTGGGATACCTGGGCCCTGTGCATTTCGTAGAGCAGAGGCCCAGGAGCGGAAATAGCCGTACCGGTATGACAGGACTTCATCGATCTCATTGGTGCCATTAGGTCTGCTTTCCTTCAAATCAGTAGCAATGCAGAGGGGATTTAAATGAAACTGGTTTGCTCCTACAAACACTACATCTGTGACTTGGTTATTGCATCTGTGCACAGCTGATTGGTTGATGTTAGTGATACCCTCGTGGAAGCTTGGAATGACCCCACAGCATAACAACACAGGGCAGTTCTAACCTTTACAGCCACTGACAGTGTGGTGCCCGCGATAGGGAAGGTTGTAGTTTGGGTCGCAGAATCTGATATATCTGATTGATGGCTTCCTTTATGAAGTATAACCTCTTCAAAACTAGGCAACTGGAGGAAGGAGCATCTTGATCTCTCTATTCTGGTGTGGAAGTACCAGTGGGTGGTGGCCGTTCAGTTCCTGTACTGTCTGACCAGCCTGGCCTCCATCCATTCCTCCTCCCCTTCCTCCACAACACCAAGGTACAGGGGAATTCCCACTGGGAAGTCCATTGTGTTTTCTCTAGAATTGGACGAGAGAGAGAAATGACAGCCCCACAGCAAAGGACACAAAGCTAGATGATTAAGTGGTATCAGGAACAAGAAATCAAAAACAAAAAATCATCACTAAAATCTTCTGAGAATCTTTTCAAAGTGCCCACTGGGCTTTTCAAATCCACTTCTGCCTTTTCTCTGGCACATATCAATGCTGGACAGCTATGTTATTTATGCATAATTAGGATTGAGCAAAATTGAGACGGAAATGATGGGAAATAGAATGTTTGATGTCACCAAATCATTACCAACTCATTTAAATACACCTGCTCATTTTAGGCTGCTTCTGCTGTTCACCAGAAATGACAGCTAATAATTGGGCAGACACGAAAGTGGGTATGAATCTGGCATAATGGATCACCATTCACAAAACTGCCCAGCCAACTATCAAGCAACATTCAAAGAAGGTTCCAGGATAATGTCGCTGAAGCCTGTGCAACTATCTTCATCTTACTCATTCACATCTGTTATATTGGGCTAGAAACTCATTATAGCCCAGGAATGGGCGGTATCATTAGAAAAGTTGGAGATTTAGCACCAGGCACTAATGCTTTAGACTGCACACAAAATTCGGTGCTCGCTGCTCAAAGAAATGATTGGAGCACTAATTCAAGTCTTAAAGCTCAAGCTTATTGGCGTTACACTCAAAGGGTCAACCAATATCAGGTGCAGTCCAATCGCAAGTCATGATTGCCACAGGCTTTTTTCAGTTCTTAAAGGGGAGGTTTGTTGATGCTGCAGAACCTCATTCTCAGCATTGCTGGCTGTGCAGCTGCCTCAGCAAGCAGCAGCAGGTGAAGGAGAAGGAGCTGGAGGACTGAAGCAGCTGTACTCATGGTAGACCATGCCCCAGGGAGAGAGCCCGCAGATTCAGCGATCAAGCATTGGAGGCGTTGGTGTTCACTGTGGAGAGATGGAGGGCAGTGCTCTACCCGGCAAGTGGCAGCAGGCCCTCACCACAAGTCTTCCGTGCCATGTGGAGGGAGGTAGTGCAGCAGGTCTCGGGCAGCACTGTGGTCCCCAGGACCCACACACAGTGCAGGGAGAAATTTAATGACCTCACTTGGGTGGTCAGGGTGAGTCAATGCTTCAACAAATGATACATACCACCATCTGAACCACAGTCTTCAGACACTGCCCAAAGCACCACACTTCTTCTTCTTAGGCAGTCCCTCGGAACCGAGGATGACTTGCTTCCACGTTAAAAATGAGTTCTCAGGTGACTGATGAGTCCAATGCGGGACCTACAGTCTCTGTCACAGGTGGGGCGGACGGTGGTTGAAGGGGCGGGTGGGTGGGGTTCTTGGGTTGACGTGCGCTTCTTCCGCTGTTTGCGCTTGGCTTCCGCTTGTTCCCGGCGAAGAGACTCGAGGTGTTCGGTGCCTTCCCGGATGCTTCTCCTCCACTTTGTGCGGTCTTGGGCCAGGGATTCTCAGGTGTCAGTGGGGATGTTGCACTTTTTCAAGGAGGCTTTGAGGGTGTCCTTGAAGCATTTCCTCTGCAAACCTGGGGCTCTCTTGCCGTGTCGGAGCTCCGAGTGTTGGGAGTCTCGTATCGGGCATACGGATGATGTGACCCATCCATCGGAGCTGATCGAGCATGGTCAAAGCTTCGATGCTGGGGATGTTGGCCTGAGCGAGAACCCCAGCACTCACCCACCAAAATCTCTACCTACCAACACGCACATCCACATCTCACACCTTGCACACGATGACAGCTACTCAACTATGGCAGGCACATCACCCATTGCTCCACACTCACTCACACACTTTCCTTTCTCTTGCAGGCCAAGGTGGCTCACAACAGGAGGGAGCAGGAGTGCACAGGCAGGGGACAAGCCGACACCCAACCACTGTCTGCGCTGGAAAATAGAGTGCTGCAGATTACTGGGCGCCAGGTGGTGGGCACCGTGGCCACCGGCGATGTTGACCCCCTTGGGGACTACAACGGTATGTTCATCCCTACTCCTTCTGACATCCCACTTCCCCCTCACCCCACAAGTGTTTCGCACCTTCCACCTAATCATGCTGTATGCATGCATTTCTCCCTTCCTGTCCCCCTCCCCTCACCTTAACCCGACTCTTGTGCCTTTATGCTTTCAGATAATGAACAAACACCTGAGCAGCCTGTCCCTGAGGGCACCGTTGAGAGCGAGGTGGGAGAAGAGGAGGAGGAAGAACACACTGTGTCACTGCATGTCTCACCCGCAGACACCACCTCAGATACTGGCACTACGTGTTCTTTAGAGGCTAGTATAGTAGCGGGATCTGCACAGGGTGAGGCACCAAGAATGAGTGGGCTGCAGCAAGGCCAGAGGGAAAGGGTAGCTCAGGGGCCAGCTCCCCGGAGGGCGAGTTCGCGCACGAGTTCTGCTGCACAGGACTCAGATGAGAACCTCGATGGGGCGGCCTTTAGAAGAAGGGTGATGGGCATGCACACAGAGATGATAGGTGCAATGGCAAGGGTGCCTGAGAGCCTCTCAGCAATGATAAGGAGCGTGGAGGAGTCCACCTGCAACATTGCAGAAGGCTCCGCGCACACCATGGAGCCCATCATTTCCAGTCTGCAAAGGATGGTAGACTCCCAGAGAGACTGTGGCGACCCAGACCTGATGCCACGTGTGATGGGCGATCTGGCAGCTTCCATTGCAGCACAGGCAGAAGTGACGCAACGTAATGCAGCCTATGCTTAGTGGCACCCAATCTCAGACTGCTCTCATGCAATCTCAACTTGATGCCACGCAAGCTCTGACTGCTGCCATCATGGCACTGGATAAAGGCATTGTGCCTGCTGCAGGATAGCGGGCATTGACATTGAGGGTTAGCTGTCTCTGTTCGCACACCAACTGCGACATTAAGTGAGTGGTAGCCTTTCCAGTTACGGAAGATCTCAGGATTGTTATGTGGTGCTCGCAAAGCCAAGTGGGTGCAGTCAATGGTGCCCTGCACCATGGGGAATCCCGCTATCCTGGCAAAGCCACATGCATGCTCAGTCTGCTTCTCTCTGGTGATGGGGAAGGAAATGTAGTCCTTTCTCCTACTGTAGAGACCCCTAGTGACCTCCCGGATGCCGCGATGGACAGTGAACTGCGAAATGTTAGCTATGTCTCCTGTAGCAGACTGGAAGGATCGCTGGCGAAGAATTTGAGGGCGACAGTGACCTTGACTGCCACTGAGAGAGCCGTGGTCACCCTGATCTGAGGATCGAGGTCTGGTTGCAGGAGGTGGCAGAGTTCTGTGACCACCTCCTTGTTGAAGCGGAGCCTTCAATACATTGCTCCTCACTTAATTGGAGGTAGGAGACGTGCTCTTGGAATACCCTCGGTGGGTAAGTCTTCCTGTTGAGAGCCCTGATGGCCCTCCTCCTCCCCCTGGCCACATGTTCCAGTCTTTCTCGCTGCCTCCATTCCCTCCACCTTAGATCCTGGAGGGCGAGGTCGACTGTCAGTACAGCCCCCATTAATGTAATCAAATGTAGCAGTTTCATTTTTTAAAGAAAAAATGTAGCTACTTTTTAGTTGCTACGACACTCCTGATACTAAATAATGTTGAAATTATGGAATGAGACTGTTGCACTATGTGAAACTGACAAGAAAGCACTAAAACTCCACTAACCTATAGCTGCGACTCATTACTGATGATCCCTTTAAATAATGTCCCTGGCACTGGCTTCCTGTTGCTTCACATCAGCTGTTTCCTCCGGGCGCTAAAGCAGGGGCGACAATCAATTTCGCAGATCGAGTGGTCAATGAGCATTGCACACTCACTGATGTCACGATCCACCTGACGTTGAGGCTCCCGGCGATAACTGTTAGCCGCGGCGCTGCGGGGGGTGTGCAGGATTTGGCGTGCGCCGTTGGATTCGCCTCGCCCCGGCGCTAATGCTCTAGCGCCCCATTAGTGCCATCTGCTGGCACTAATGGGAGGTGCTAAGATACCAAATTTTTCCCCATTGTTTTTAGTCACAAAAAGGTGAATTTTTATGCTTACGGTGCAACATGTCAGTGTTGGACAATGGAATATTTTCCCACTTTTGGCACCAAAGTCAGCATGAAACAGTCACCATATAACTCAGGCCAGATGCAAAATAAAGCTCTCTCAGCTTTACTCCAAAAACGTGCCTTAATTATAACCTTAGAAGAGCACTCCCAATTGCACCAATGCAAATGTTTCCACTTCCCACATCAAGCTTCTGTGAGTGGGATTGCCTATTTATTTTGCCTATCAATTTATAAGTTATTTTGCACCATGTACTTGAGCACACTGGGAGCTGGATTAAAAATAATCAAACACATGTAGGACCCTTTCAGTAACCAAAGAGAGGAAAGCATCGCAAAGGTGAAATAACAATGCGGTTTACCGACCACCTTGGGGCAAATTATCATTTTTCATTGCACGTCCGAGGGCATATCAGGAATTCGGACATGTGGCGGAATCCCTGATAAGTGTTTGTAGAGAGCAAAGCTCTGTCTGCACTAGGTGCATTGAAGATGAAAATGTATCCCCTTGTCCCTAGCAATTGTTAGTTTATATTATAAAAACAATGTAGCAAATTATTTTACTCAAAAAAGGCAGTTGATTTGCATAGTATAATTAGCTCTCCTGTGATGTTGAGTGAAAGCAGTGTTCCACAAGAATCAGTGCTGGGACAACTGCTATTCATAATTTACATTAATGATTTGGACTTAGGAACAGGTAACTCAATATCAAATTTACAGATGATACCAAACTGGATAGTACACTTAACAGTATAGCTAACACTGAGGAAGAATGCAACAGAATACAAAAGATATTAGGAAACTTGCAGACTGGGCAGTTAAGTGGCAAATGAACTTTAACATAGATAAATGTGAGGTAATGCACTTTTGGGAGGAAAAATAGAAACATCACCTACGCCTTAGAAAATAAGAAAGTGAATGGTGTAGAAGAGCAAAGGGATCTAGGGATACAGGTGAACCAATCATTAAAAGCAGTATCGCAGGTCAGCAAAGTAATTAAAAATGCTAACAAAGCACTGGGATTTATTTCTAGGAGTATAGAATTCAAAAGTAGTGAAGTTATGTTAAACTTGTATAGGACCCTGGTCAGGCTGCACTTAGAGTACTGTGCACAGTTCTGCTCTCCATACTACAAAAAGGACATAGAAGCACTGGAGAAAGTGTAAAAACAAGATTTACAAGGATGGTACTAGAACTGAGAGATTATAGCTATCGGGAAAGATTCAACAGGTTGAGGCTTTTTTCT
Organism: Squalus acanthias; assembly: GCA_030390025.1. Lineage (NCBI taxonomy): Eukaryota > Metazoa > Chordata > Chondrichthyes > Squaliformes > Squalidae > Squalus > Squalus acanthias. The sequence goes on from CM059432.1 coordinate 102,358,638, forward strand.
TTAGAAAAGAGAAGGCTTAGAAGGTGACCTGATACAGGTTTTTAAAATTATGAATGGGTTGGACAGGGTAGATGTGGAGAGAATGGACTGGATTTTGTCAGCCCCGAGGAAGCGGGTATGGAAGCAGGACTGCCGGTAAAGTTGCAGAATGTGGGGCGGCTGGCAAACCCGCCCCATCCCGTCTCCGTGCCCTTTTGCCAGGTGGCGGGAAGCCGTCCTGCCCCAGGTCCCATCTCCTCGAGGCAGGAAAAGGATTACATTCTTTTAACTGCCTGTTAACAGGTAGTTAATAGGCAGAAAATAGGATTAGTCCCATTTTACCTTTCCAAGTGCAGGCTTCCTGACCTCGGGGAACCCCGCCAGGGTGTAGGAGGTGAGCAGGAGGTCTGCGGGGGTAGGAGGGGTCTGAAAGTGAGATGTAGAGGTGAGTGATGGGTGCAAGTGTGGAGTGGTAAGTATGTAAGGTGAGTGTAAAGTGTTATAAAATGTTCACTTACCTTTGTTTCTGCCTACAGCCTTCAGCCGCTGTGGATCCAGAGTGCTGACATCTTCATTGTAGATTTCACAGACTGGCTGTTGGATCCTCTGAACCAACAGCCAGGTGATTTCTGCAAAGTTGAAAGGTTTGATGAGTCCTGAACACAAGGACTCATCAAACTACACAGAATGTAAGTGTTTGACAGCTTCACAGAGCTGTCAAACACTGACATTTCTTCTTTCAAGAAATCTTGACAGATGGCACGTCAGACGTTGACATGCTCTGTCAGTGACTTCCCCCTAATTGGCCTGCTGAGCCCGTTAGCCAGAAGCTGATGGAGGCGGGATTGAAAGCTGGCAAGCAGTCCCGCCTCCAAAAGCTTCCCATTGACAAAATCCAGCCCGATGTTTCTACTTGTGGGAGAATCCAAAACTAGGGGACATAAATACAAGATAGTTACTAATAAATCCAATAGAAAAATAAGGAGAAATGTCTTTACTTAGAATGTGGTTAGAATGTGGAACTCACTACCACAGAAAGTGATCGAGGCAAATAGCTTAAATGCTTTCAAAAGGAAACTAGACAAGTACATGAGAGAAAAGGGAATAGAAAGATATGCTGAAAGGTTGAGATAAGGAACAGGGAATGGGAGGGGACTCGTGTGGAGTATAAACACCAGCACAGACTAGTTGGGCCGAATGGCCTGTTTCTGTGCTGTATATTCTATGTAATTCTATGTAACACTGTCTTATCTTTGAGACGTGGGTTCAAATCCAACACAGGCTATTAAAATGAGTCTCCACTGTCCTCTAGCTGTCAGGGCCTTATGTGAAAAAAATTCCTACTATGAGTTTATAACACAACACTATCATTCAAAACTGGCATTAATTTGTATTAGATTGGCAAGCTATGGAAAAGACCACATGGATGGCTCGTGTGGAAAATATAAAGACACATACTAAAGCAGTAGAAAGTGCTGTTCTGAGTTTTGGGAGTGTTGGAGCACAGCTTTACCTGACCTTGGAATATCAAATACTGACCCTAGGCGCCCAAAATAGAAAAAAAGGATCCACTTTCTAGGAGTGCTGTCCTTCACCACAATGAGTATAGAACAAAAAAATATAAAAGACACTAAAAGGAAAGTGCTATTCCTTTTTCAAGTCACATAATACAATAATCAGGATGTCATGTGATGTTTGACTCCATTAGACAGAGTGATGGATTGGTGAAATGATATGACTCTTACTTAATGCTGAGGCTCATGAAACCAAGCAGTTAGGTTTAGACCCTTTCGGCATTAAATATGAATAATATTTGACATCTCTCAAACACACTACAGGACTGCTATCAGTTCTATGTTTGAATGCATGATCTCCTGAGTTGTATAATATTCCTCCTAGCTGTACCTCAATGCATGTCAACTGCAATTTGTGAAATCCAGTAAGGTTTACCTTTAATATATAAATGTATATACAAGAATACAAATTCCAATCAATAAATGTCCGTGTTAAAATCTTTAATGCACTCCTACTTTTTGTGTTATGCAACCATTAAGCCATTTAAAGTAAACAGGTTGAAGTATGTGTAAAGATAAGCACATAGGTGAGCCTTTGCGCACAGCGTTTGATGATATGAATTTCTACCCTATAGTATACAAATGTTATTGATCTATTCATTTTGCTTAGCTGCACAACTTAGTGTTGTGCAGTTTTTCTACCAATGAAGAATTTATGGTTTCCTCCATCTAATTTATACTAGCCATTCTCTGGCCAGAACTTTACCGGCGCTGCGAGGACGGGATCAGAGGCGGGTCAGCTGTGAAATTTGAAATGATTGACAGCGGGTCAGGACCCGCTAGTCTCGCAGGTGTCGGGTCTGTCAGTGCTGAACAGACCGGACACAAAGTGACAGGGGAGGCGAGTTAGATCATTAGCTGGATTGTTAAGAGGCAATTAAGTCTTTTTGTAAGCTTATCTTTAGATTTGTAGAGTTCGCCAATGGCTTCTCCACTCCTCGCGGTCACATCAGGTAAGGGTGTTGTGTCAGCATGGGATGATTTACTAACTTGACAGCTGCAAATGGACTATAAAGCTCCCATTTTATAGGTCTCCACTTTCCAAGGATAGAAGCTGTTACTTACTGCATTTGGAACCGAGATTGAGCTTTGTGCAGATTGCAAGTGTTTGGAGCAAACTCTCTATCCAGTGTCACCTCATTGGAACAACCTCTCTCACCATTGACAGATCGTTTCTGTCATCTCAACTTCACCTGCCATCTATTCCATCAGCATCGGTGCCCTTGAAAAAATCTCACCTTGGTCCTCAGAATCCCACCACAATCAGCTCCAACACCAGCATCACCGGGAACACCAGCAGCACCAACAACAACACCAACCTTCTCCGCAATCAACTGATGCTGCACAGGACACAGGGCATCAGCACCCGACCACATTGCTGCCTGGGACGCCAGGGATGGCCTCACCATAGCCAGATTTACTTCACTTGATGCTCCACACCCTGGCTGCCACATGATGCGCCAGGTTGGTGCTACGTCACACCAACACCATAAAGCACCCCTACAATGCCCAAGCCATTCCTTTCACACTCATCACCATTGCAGGGGGGTACTGTTATGTCTCACCACTCACTGCAACTCACTAAACCACTTCCAAAGGTGCACACAAATCTGTTGAAGAATGCAAAGTGTTGAAAATAAAGATTTCAATGTTTGACAGCACATTAACAGAAACTTCACATGAACATTGGCTAAAACACCCAAGTGCCAACCCTTGTGTGTTGTTAGTTGGTACGTTTACACGAGGATGAGGATGAGTGTGAGGTGTGGCTAGTGAGATGGGGAAGTGATAATGTAGATAGACAGGGATGGGTGGAGGTGCAAGATAAGTTGGTGTGAGTAAAGATGTGCAGGAGTAGGGTAGGGAAGGCAGAGTGATGGGGAGGTGATGAGTGGCACAGCAGGATGAGGTTGAGTGTGGCTTGGCAGTAATGTTAGAAGCATAGAAGCATAGAAGATAGGAGCAGGAGTAGGCCATTCGGCCCCTCGAGCCTGCTCCGCCATTTAATGAGATCATGGCTGATCATCCAAATTCAGTACCCTGTCCCTGCTTTCTCCCCATATCCCTTGATCCCTTTAACCTTAAGAAATATATCTATCTCCTTCTTGAATATATTTAATGAATTGGCCTCAACTGCCTTCTGTGGTAGAGAATTCCACAGGTTCACCACTCTCTGGGTGAAGAAATTCCTCCTCATCTCAGTCCTAAATGGTTTACCCCTTATCCTTAGACTGTGACCTCTGGTTCTGGACTCCCCCGCCATTGGGAACATCCTTCCTGCATCTAGTCTCTCTACTCCTGTTAGAATTTTATAAGTTTCAATGAGATCCCCTCTCATTCTTCGAAACTCTAGCGAATATAAGCCTAATCGACCCAATCTCTCTTCATACGTCATTCCTGCCATCCCAGGTATCAGTCTGGTAAATCTTTGCTGCACTCCCTCCATGGCAAGAACATCCTTCCTCAGATAAGGCGACCAAAACTGCACACAATACTCAAGGTGTGGTCTCACCAAGGCCTTGTACAACTGCAGCAAGACATCCTTGCTCCTGTACTCGAATCCTCTCGCTATGAAGGCCAACATACCATTTGCCTTCTTAACCACCTGCTGCACCTGCATGCTTACCTTCAGCGACTGGTGCACAAGGACTCCCAGATCTCGTTGCACTTCCCCTTTTCCCAATCTATTGCCGTTCAGATAATAATCTGTCTTCCTGTTTTTGCCACCAAAGTGGATAACCTCGCATTTATCCACATTATACTGCATCTGTCATGCATCTGCCCAATCACCCAACCTGTCCAAATCATACTGGAGTTTCTCTGCATCCTCCTCACAGCACACATGCCCACCCAGCTTTGTGTCATCTGCAAACTTAAAGATATTACATCTAGTTCCCTCATCTAGATCATTAATATATATTGTGAATAGCTGGGGTACTAGCACCGATCCCTGTGGTACCCCACTAGTCACTGCCTGACACTCGGAAAAAGACCCGTTTATTCCAACTCTTTGCTTCCTGTCTGTCAACCAGTTCTCTATCCAAATCAGTACCTCACCCCCAATCCCATGTGCTTTAACTTTGCACGCTAATCTCTTATGCGGGACCTTATCGAAAGCCTTCTGAAAGTCCAAATACACCACATCCACTGTTTCTCCCTTATCTATTCTACCAGTTACATCCTCAAAAAATTCCAGTAGATTAGTCAGGCATGATTTCCCTTTTGTAAATCCATGTTGACTTTGTCCGATCCTGTCACTGTTTTCCAAGTGCTCTGCTATTACATCTTTTATAATGGACTCTAGCATTTTGCCCACTACCGATATCAGGCTTTTTAAATAGTGGGGTTACATTCGCTACCCTCCAATCCATGGGAACTCTTCCAGAGTCTATAGAATTTTGAAAGATGACCAGCAATGCACCTACTATTTCTAGGGCCTACTTCCTTAAGTACCCTAGGATGTAGATTATCAGGACCTGGGGATTTATCGGCCTTCAATCCCGTCAATTTCCCTAACACCATTTCCTACAAATACTGATTTCATTCAATTCCTCCCTCTCATTAGACCCTATGTTCCCCAACATCTCTGGGAGTTTATTTGTGTCCTCCTTTGTGAAGACAGAACTAAAGTATGTATTTAATTCATCAGCCATTTCTTTGTTGCCCATTATAAATTCCCCTGATTCTGACTGCAAGGGACCTACGCTTGACTTCACCAATCTTTTTCTCTTCACATATCTATAGAAGCTTTTACAGTCAGTTTTTATGTTCCCTGCAAGCTTACTCTCATATTCTATTTCCCCCCTCTTAATTAATCCCTTTGTTCTCCTTTGCTGAATCCTAAACTGCTCCCAATCCTCAGGTTTGCTGCTTTTTCTGGCCAATTTATATGTCCTCTCCTTGTTTCATGATCCACTGAGATCATTGAAAGGTTTGCACTACTGCAGCCTGGTCCTCCTGACAACATCCCTGCTTGTGCCCTCCTGTGCAATGTGCAACCAGGCTGTGTTGGTGTCCTGGGGAGGTCTCTTCCGCCCATTGGAAGGGAAGAGAACCTCCCTGCGTGCTGTGACTCCCTCCATAAGCATATGGAGGGAGTCATGGGAGAGCCTGGGTGCAGCCGTGCACCACCTGTCAGTGTTTGCAGCACCTCGGTGCTGTAGAACACTGACAGCACAACTGTCAAAGTAGATTTGGACTTGGCCCCTTTAAGGAAACCGGCTGATGACACGTCATCAAATGACGTCATCAAACCCGCTTCCTTTTAATTGGCCAGGAACCTCGTTGGGCGGGCTTAACAAACCCAATCATCATAAATTCACTTCAACAGAGCGGGATGGAGCGGGCAGCAGGCTGGGATCACACTACTGACCCTGGCTGCCCCTGACCCACCTCGGTAGGCGAAATCGCAGCCTATGCTTTTTTTATTTATTCATGGGATGTGGACGTCGCCAGCAAGGCCAGCATTTATTGCCTATCCCTAATCGCCCTCGAGAAGGTGGTGGTGAGCTGCCTTCTTGAATACAACTGAGTGGCTTGCTCAGCCATTTCAGAGGGCAGTTAAGAGTCAACCACATTGCTGTGGGTCTGGAGTCACATAGAGTCATAACGATATAGGCCAGATCAGCAGATTCCTTCCCTAAAGGACATTAGTGAACCAGATGGGTTTATACGGCAATCCGATAGTTTCATGGTCATCATTACTAATATTAGCTTTTTATTCCAGATTTTTATTTAATTAATTGAATTTAAATTCCCCAGCTGCCATGGTGGGATTTGAACTCATGTCACTGGATTGTTAGTCAAGCCCTCTGGATTACTATCCAGCAACATAACCACTATCCTAAGGTGTGTATGTAGTCAGCTCCAAATTATTAATGTGCAAACCCACTTTAATATCATACAATCACCTTTAATTCTGTTCTGCATGTCAAGCTCCTACCCTTTCAGCTGTTCAGTTTAACATGTAAACTCATAAGTGAGTAAAATAGGATACTATCTCAAAAACTCTAATATTTATTAAAAAAGAAAATTGCCACAGATGCAGAATCTACACGATCTTCAACAATGATGACAATTGCAAATAAAAGCAGGAAATTGCTGTTACTGAATCATAGGCAGCCATGAAACAAATCATATACATATGTCCAAAAATACCTGTATAGCAAGTGTTCAAAGCTACACAAAGTAATGCAACATGTTCAAATAATTTTTTTTAGTCAAATTATGAAAATATCTTAAATTTCAAACATTTGCTATCTATAGGAATGAGTTTTCATTAATGTTAACTTCGGTTTGTCAAATTACCAAAAAATCAATGTCTTATTTTGCCGACTATAGGGAAAGCATATCACACAGTGTATTAATATGAATCTCTTTCATAGCTTATAGCACAGATCCATAGTTGTCAATGGTAACACTTCCTAATTTGACCATAAATATAAATATGCAGCATGTAATAAACTGTAGGGATTCTACAATCTAATCTGAGGCTTCAGATAGACTTTGAACTTCACTCAACAGTTTATGATATAATTTGAGCCAGTCAAAAAATAATAATCTTCATCATCACTCCCTCCTAGCCAATATTATACCTTAGTTTAGGCCTATAAGCCTATTGGATAACATGTATTTTGGTCCAATTTTCACCTGTGTTGCTTTGAAGCTATTTATTGTCATGCTGCCACGAGACGATTTTAAACAAATTCTAATAGTTCTTTATTGTCACTGTCAGGCACAGAAACGCAACATAATATGCAATATATTTCCTCTGATTGCCTCCATAGCAACATAAAGATAACCTAACATCAGACGCAATGAGCAGAGCGCACCACTCAGAACAATTTCTTCAGTCCAAGCATTCCACGGCATCCCACATCACCAACATCCAACCTTAATAAATGTCACTATTAAATTGATGCCAATTCCATCCAACATGCCTGACTTGACTTTATCATTGAAACTACATTATTAATCCACCCAGTAAGTATTTGGTTATTTTATTTGATAAAATTGAAATGCAATGTTAGCATTAAAAATGTGCAAAGAAGAAAAGGAGCAGAAACTAGGCTGTTGTGGGAGCGTTAGTCAAAGATAAGTGTTTTTAGAAGGCTTTTAAAGGTGGAAGGGAGGGTAAAGGGTACATGAGTGTGGGGAAGGGGTTCCAAAGAGTAGGGTAGAGGTAGCTGAAAGCTCTGTCACTGAAAGTGGAGCGGAGGGAAGTCAGCTGCACAGAATTGTCAGAGATTGTTTACTGGAAGATGCAGGCGATGCATAAAGCTAAGGGATGGATGGGGTCATGGAGGAATTTGTAGTTGGGGATAAAGATTTGGGAACATATTGGGGACAACAGACCTCAAATATATATCCTCTATTTCTATATAGAGTATAATAGTTAGCTGGGGTGCACCAAGGTATAGTGAGGCATTGAAAAACATGTGCACTCAAAATCAACCAGAGTCTGCATAAATCTTGGTAAACGTTCCTTAACCATCTATATCTTATATAAAAGATATAGGGGGAAAAATTCAGTCGCGCCCCATTTGGGGCGCAAATATCGTCCGGGCGCAAAGATTAGCGCCTGGCGTTAATTATCGCCACTGACTGGAAACTTCACTTTTAACGCCCCGGGAGGTGATTGGAGCGCTAAATCAGGCGCTGCACATCTGTCTTAAGGCGCAAAGGCCGAGGAGTGAGGCGCTAACTCAGAGCGCTGGCGAAGCTCATGTAATGTCAGTCAGCAATGGAACACACACACAATGGCACGGGCCAGTTCTTAAAGGGGATGGTTAATCTTGCTTTCCATCCACATCCTGCTCATTGCAGCCTTGAATCTCAGCCTGGAGAGACCTGCACATCAAATCTGCTGGAAAGAACAATAGAGAGTACCAGGCAAAGAGCTCAGAGTGCAGCCCCCACAGTCTCTTCTAAATCGATACAAGGAATGGCAAATCAAAATGAACCTGCAAAGTGCTGCTCAGTACCCAAAACTCCTTCACACAACGTTGAATCTCTCCAGAAGTCTCTCTCACTCTCTCTCAGAATGCGTAGTTCAAAAATGGCACCAACAATAAAAGGCAGGAAGCGGTCACCTTTAAATAGCGCTCCCCCTTTCCCTTCATGACAGAAGAACGCTCCTATCAACCTGTCATTGCTAGCGTCAGGCGGTAAGGCAGGGGGCGCCACTCAATATCCGCTCCGGGGTGATACCGGGGCGTTGCACACTCGTCTGACATCATGATCGGCCGGCGCAGGAGATCGTGGCGGTAGTGTTTAGCGCCGCCGCAAAATGTCTAGTTAATTTCGCGAGCGGCGCAAACTTCGCCGCGCCCGGGCGCTAGCTGCTTTGCGCCCCATTAGCGCCCTCTTAAGGTGCTAATGGGAGGCGCAACCAACTGAATTTTTCCCCCATAAACTGTAATTCATTTTGATTGTTCTAATGGCTGCACGTATCAGGTGAATGGATAGAGACTAGATTTACAGATATAAGTAATGATCACCGCTGTTGGCAGTAATAGTAGAATATTAGGGGTAAAAATTAGGTCGCGCACCATTTGGGGCGCAAATATTGTCTGGACGCAAATATTAGCGCCTGGTGCTAATTATCGGCACTGACTGGAAACTTCACTTTTACCGCCCCGGGAGGTGAGTGGAGCGCTAAATCAGGCGCTGCACACCTGTCTTAAGGCGCAAAGGCCAAGGAGTGAGGTGCTAACTCAGAGCGCTGGCGAAGCTCATGTAATGTCAGTCAGCAATGGAACACACACACAATGGCACGGGCCAGTTCTTAAAGGGGATGGTTAATCTTGCTTTCCATCCACATCCTGTTCATTGCAGCCTTGAATCTCGGCCTGGAGAGACTTGCACATCAAATGTGCTGGAAAGAACAATGGAGAGTACCAGGCAAAGAGCTCAGAGTGCAGCTCCCACAGTCTCTGCTAAATCGATACAAGGAATGGCAAATCAAAATGAACCTGCAAAGTGCTGCTCAGTACCCAAAACTCCTTCACACAACGTTGAATCTCTCCAGAAGTCTCTCCCTCTCAGAATGCGTAGTTCAAAAATGCCACCAACAATAAAAGACAGGAAGAGGCCCCCTTTAAATAGCGCCCCCCCCCCAGCCCCACAGCGATTGATAGCGTTCCAGTCTTCTGGTCGTTGCTAGCGTCAGGCGGTAAGGCAGGGGGCGCCACTCAATTTCCGCTCCGGGGCGCCACAAGGGCGTTGCACCATGGAATGACGTCACAATTTGCGCGCGCAGGTGGTCGCAGCGGTAAAGTTTAGCGCCGCCGCACAATGTCTAGTTAAGTTCCTGAGCGGCGCAAACATCGCTGCACCCGGGCGTTAGCGGCTTTGCGCCCCATTAGCGCCCTCTTAAGGCGCTAACGGGAGGCGCAACCAACTGAATTTTTACCCCTTAGAGTTGTAATTCTGATCGTCAATACGTCAACCCTGGCTTACTAACTCAGTTATCCTCATTGGTCAAGTTGCGCTAAAGCCCGAAATGACAGCAAGGAAGGCAGGATTGGAAGGGGAGAAACACGGAAACAAAAGATGAACCAATTCCCTCCTTCCCACCCCCAGCAGAAGCACATCACCTGTCAGCCAGCCATTCATAGAAAGACATAGAAAGACCCAGTCAGTCCTGAGGTCGTGGAAGGCGCAATGTAAGCGCAAGTCTGTCTTTCTTTTTTCTTATTTCTAAACAATAAATTGTACTAATTGGAAAATTAGCAATGTCACTGTTCTGAAGATTATACTATTAAATTGTTGCAATTGGGTATGCCTGATTGAAAAAGTTGTTTCCGAAAGTATTTCAAAAGAAAAGGCAGTGATACATATTTCTACGCAATTCTAAAGAAAGTAATGCGAGGGAATACGTGACGATATAAATTCATTATTAAGATATTTTCAGCTACAGAACAGCAACCTTGAAAATGCAATGTTATTAACAAAGATTTGCAGATTTTAAAACATGAAAAGACACTTCTCCAGCAAATGCTGAGGAGTTTCTTTCAATAGAATATATTAGTGAAACACTGGTGCCCATGAAAGCACACAGTAGTACTGCTGGAAGACAGATACTTGATAGTTGATAGTTGCAAGAGTTGATAGTGACAAATATAAATAAAGAGCTTTGGAGGAGGGATCATTATTCGTTTTTTTCGATTTAATGATCTGGCCTCAAAGTTTGCATTTTCCCCCAAAGCAACAATTCCTATGCCTAGGATGTGGTATTGGGTTATTAGCTGCCAGTATGTGTAACTGCATATACAAGCAACGGTGTTTGTGACTGAGAGGGAAAAAAGTTTTATCTTTTTAATTGTTTTATGTGATGTAGGTTACATTGTTGCGCAGCATTTTCCTACATTACAATAGTAACTACACCTCAAAAAAATGTACTTCATTGGCTGGAGAGCGCTTTGGGACGTCCTGAGTTCGTGAAAAGCGCTGTTTAAATGCAAGTCTTTCTTTTCATTGCAGAATGCTCCCGAGATTGGCAAGCATTCCCCGGCACGCACACCACTACTTGGCGGTGATCCTTCAAGCCCCATTTCTGTACAGCGCACTCACAAGATGTTTAGATCAAGTCTACCGTATACATAAAGTGCGCAATGGCGGCAACTCGGATTTCTGGAGATAAAATCGGAATAGAAGGTGCTGCGACAGAGCCGAGATCCCTCGTACTGCCGGAGCTGAAGGAAGCTGTCCAGTGTCAACAGAAATCCCTGATATATAATGCGTCAAAAGCCCACTGGGACAGTGCCACCTAAATATGCCCCCTGTTTGGCATCCTATTTCCCCCCCTCCGATTCACACGCAAATTCCTTCTCTGGAGATTGGCCAGGTGTGCTGCTGGTCTTGGCGGAGGTACAGGAAACCCAACGGTTATGAAGCAAATTGGCAAACCTGTGCTGCTGATGAATTATGAAGGGGCAGCCCAGCAGCTTGCAGCTGACATGATTTTTTTTAAACACCGCGTTCGTGACGGCGGAAGAGGAGACAGATCCTGAATCTATTAGTTAAATTGCTAATGACTGCGGTAGGATGTAGGCTGCTTGGCGATTTGAACCCTGCCACGTCGAACGGCGTAAACCGGCTTCCCAAGTGTCAGAGGATCATTCCCCATTGACTGCTGCTCGGTTATGATACTCCCCTCCCCATCGCCACCATCTGTGCCAACGTAGTATCAAATGCTTCCTCTTCTCTCTCTACGGTGTGGCGGGGGACGGGGGACATCACAGTTGTGGAAGGACCGCTCAGATTTTCAAAATAAAATTCAATTACAGATTTCAAGCGCTGTGAAGTAAGATTCGGTTCAGCTCCTCGCCTATCTCAGAGTGTGTTTTTTCCAAGCAAATAAAACCCTTCTAATCTCTAACACCAGCCACGCATTTCTCACTGTACCATATTCGCTGGGCATTTCTCATTAATGCCCAGTTGTGCTGGGGATTAATTTCAAGCCAGCCATAGGCAAAATGCAAAAGTTTATCATTCGTCACTTCACTTTCTTTTTGTTAAAGATTTTAATCCATTTTCAAAGAACTGTTTCGGAAAATTAAGCTGTGTTTCCCACCTCGCTATAAAGGCAACAATATGAAATTATGTAATAACTGTGGCAACGTCATCATCGCTTTAATTAACATAGAATTGATTAATGGGCATCAGCAGGACGATAACACCCACACCCTATAAAGTGCCTGTGTGTGGGTCTATTCCCCAAGCCAAGAAATAAGTTAATTGTCTAAAACACTCGCAAGCAAGTCGCTAAACCTGATTATATTTGCTGTACTTGAAATACCAAACAACGTCACACGGTGAATTCCCGAAGGTATCATAACCAGGATCAGCGAAATCTCATCACTGCATTTATTGTCTGCACGTATCACCCATTCAACTCGTGTATCGAAGGTTACGCTTCAATCCTACCTGTTATAGCCTTTTGGTTATTTTCTACCGCCCCCCCCCCCCCCACCTCCCCCCATGACCTTACCTGTGCCCTGAAAGCTATGTGCTTCCGTATGGTTGTGTCATCTGTATGTATGTGGCCGTGTCTTGGTGACTTGTTTATGTAAACCAGTGCTTCTAATGAGTGTGGTGAGAGTCTGGGTATCTGAGCGTGTGTGTGTGCCATTATATAAGGGTGCGAGTCGGTTTGTACCCGAGTTTGCAAGTGTGTGAGTTTGTATGTTTGCTTGTAGGTCTGTGTGTGGTTGAGTCTGTGTGTGTGTGTGTGTGTGGTGTTTGTTAGGGATGGGCAATAAATGCTGACCTTGCCAGCGACGCCCACATCCCAGGAACGAATAATAAAAAAAATACATGTTGACGAGAGTCTGGGTACCTGTGTGTATGTATGAAAGAGAGGCGCGAGTCATGTGTGTATGTGTGTATCTGTGCATGTGTACGAGAAAGTGTGTGGGAGAGCTGGGCCATGTATTGGGGTGCAGACAGAAGTACTGGAATATTTAACTGACAACCTTTTTTTCTCGATTATTTGCCATGAAATTAGTTTAAAAAAATAATCAATCTAACTATTCTATCAGCAGTATGGAGGAGGAATAAATGAAAGTATTACAAACGCCAATCCATTCACGCGTATGAAAGTCTCAAAGGCGCTGCTTCGAAGCAAGCCACCCCCAGCGAGTTTCTGCAAATAAAACATCACTGTGCTTCTCTTGTGATACCAGCCTTTCCTATCCCAACTTTACTTCAAAGAAAACTTTTTAGTAAAGACATCGGTTGAATCCCGGTTAGATTCCATGGTTAGAATTGTTGTTGGGGGGGAGATACAAACAGGAAGCTCTCTGCTGGGAGCGATATACGAGGTGGAGTGTCCACCACCCTGTTTAATGATAGTAACTGTTAAAAGGGACGGCCTGAGTCACCCGCTACGATACAGTTTTCTGGAATGCTGCCTCCAAGCGAACATTCTTCACCCAGCAACTGTTCTGTGACGCTGCGAGAAACCCGCTTTTTTGGCAACATCAGACTTAGAACGGGGTGTGCAAGAAGTATCTGTGCAGCACTGAAATCACACGCTGCCAAAAAGCTAAATAAAGGGCATGTCAGTTAGACCCGAGTTCGTGGCAGCCGCATGGAAACAGACCGGGGTTTCCTGGTAGACCCATAGACATTAAGGAAGGCGGTTACATCCTTTTTTTGTCCATGTGATTTGCTGCAGTTTCTGATTTTATCCATGGAAGAAATGCTTCCCAGCCTAATCCTGTACCCCTCCCAAACTCACTCACCACAATACCCATCAATGACTGATTTTGCTCAAATATTAAACTTGTGGGTTGAAAAGAGCAATATAGTTGCATCATGAAATAAGTAATCTGAAGCCCCGCGTATGGCGATATATACATTCAGTCTTCAACATGGTGTGTTTATTCCATTAAAAAACTATTACGGCGTTTAATGAATAGCATTGATTACATAGAATACGGTAGTTCCCCAAAGGGCGACATCAGGACCTCCCCCTCCCTCCCTCCCCTTTCCCCCATAACAAACTGTGGATTTGAAAGTTCAGTCCCACTATGGCCATATGCAATAAATTATGTCGGAATGTGTTACCATAATTTTATAGACTCCCACACCTCCGCACCGACCCCCCCCTCCCTCAATTCCAAGTAAGCATGAAACACGGATTGACAGCAATGAAAGGCAAATACGCTGCTTTATTCACTGCGAGAGCCAGCTGCAAGCCTGACAATAACCCGCTTTATACAGAAGCAACTTGAATCCAGTTCAAGACGATACCCCTTGTGCCAGGAGAGACAGAGAGAGAAAAATCCCAAGCATGGGGAATTGAAAGCGAGCCTTGAGTAGGTCCAGTCGATAATACACCTGAAAAGGGAGTCACGAATTACCGAATATTCCCAGGTACAATTAAAAAAGATACCGGGATTTCTGGGCTGCAGCAAGAAATTCAAGAGCTATCAAGCGATCCATTCGTCATTTCTGCCAATGTTGCTTCCACTTAAAATGATGAGACAGAAATTATGAGGCTGAAGAATGGTTACATTCGACTAGCCAGGATCTCGCAAATAAATAATATTTCGAAAGAAACTAAAGTTTTCTTTGTAAACGACTGTTGAAGTTTATGTCGCTGTTATAACACAACAAAATTCGAATTTGGAAAGAGAAAATAGAACCTACTCTCTGCTGTGATGTTAAACAGTGCTAGATTTCAATTTCTGGAACATGCACATGCATATTGGGCAACTAACTCCCCTGAGCAGTCTCTGCTTAAGGACTAGACTTTGTAAGACTCGATTCGGTGATTTCTCATCTTGTTCCATTAATACATGACACCTTACGCTTGTATCAATACCGCTCGACAGTCTGAAAGTAGATCTAAACACGTCTCATTAAAAAGGCTTAAGCAATTTGTATGAATCCTGATAGCCTAGTATAACAGAGCCTCTGTGTATACATATATATATACCCTACAGCAGCACATCCATCTAGTGCTGCATCTTCAGACGTGAAAGTGGAGCTTTGTGCAAAATTTGACCGAAAACATAACACCCCCCTTCACCAGTTCCCAAATTGGATGTTACACGCGTCAGTAATTAAATGGTGTAAATTAAGCAGCGCCACAGTAAACCGTCATTAAGCATTTTAACCCAGGAAATCCCCCAAGCCCCTTCCAATCCGTGTTAGCCGGATTCTGATAACAGACTGCACGAAATTCAAATAGTTAAGGGATATATGAGGCAACTCACGTATCCGATTGAGCATTCTGCAAGAATATTTATTGAGCCTAAGCTCGATTACTGCATTGAACGCCAGCCCAGGCAAGTCGAATGCATTCTGCCAGTTCCCCAGCATCTAAAAAAAACACCAATTTCTCTGCTTCCTTATTTTCTCCCTATTATTCAGCGCAGGTGGTTCCCTTGTCCCTCTCATGTCTGAGGGATAATAGGATGGGAAGGGGAGGGGGAGAAGGGGGAAAGCCAAAACCTACCTTCCACACATGTGATCGTCAATAAAAAGACAAGGTATGAAAATATAACTCCACTTTTCGTCCCCATCGCCTTTCCGAGGAAAGAGAGCCCGTGTCTGCAGCATTTAGTGCATCCTGTCCGAAAAATGGATGTCAGCGAATCTTCAGTCGAAATCCCCTGTATTTTGCAGTTCGATATCATACTGGTTGTAATTTTGTGTGTGTGTGTTGTAGTGTAGTGTGTGTCGCCGATCAGTTTTGCTTGTTGGTCCGCGGCGCTCGAACACTACTGCGAGTGAATGTGTTTCTGGGATACCACAGCAACCTTGAACGAGGACTCAACCATCTCAACCAACGGGGGCACAAACTCCAGGCTCCTTCCCACTTGCCTTGGCTGTCTAAATCCTAAAGTGCACGAAAGAGGGAAAAAAAATCCCGCTGCTGGTAGCGAGCCAACTCCAAGAGAATCCAAAAGGGGGGTTGGATGGGGGAAAATAATGATGTGTAATTAAACATTTAACTTCAAAGCGGCAACGTCAGAAACGGAGCGATGTTTAAAATTCATACACTCTGCTGATCGATATTGCCACACGCCATGCCAGCGGCTCGAAGGAACACGCAGATACAGTTTAACCATCACACGGAAATGACCACAGATTAGGGGGGGGGGGGGGCGGGGGAGGCCACCTTAATTCTGTCTCTGCCGTTAACTGTGCTGTAGGTAAAGCGGAAGAGAGAGGGAATACGCTGTGTCCATCACAATATATTATTTTGAGATGAATTATAAATACGTTCGGTTAAACAGGCCGTCAATATCGAGGGAAAACGGTAGTCGGTGTCTAAGCATCCCCGATACCCGAAAAAAACATCTTTAAGTTTACTTAGCACAGGAAGAGGCAATCGACAGCCGAAAGTATAGTCTTCCAGTCATCACATTTACTATTTTCAGTTAGTGTTATAATCGGTTCCTGCACTTGGCAAGAACATCGTCACGATGCCCATTCCATGTAGCTCTTGTCGCTTGAAAATAAAATCAGCGAATAGCAGCGGCGCTTGGGTTGAATTCTTTATTCTCGGAATGGGTTAAAGGAGTTCAGCAGAAGAACACTTGTGCCACCTGCAGGCTGCGAAGCGATGACCTGATAGCAATCCTCGTGTTCAAAAACCGCCTGGACCCGATTCACAGATTTCCTGCTCGAACATCCTTAAAAAATACACACGCACACACACACCTGTCTGGCGAATAGGCATTTAGCGAATGGTGGGAATCGCTTTATCCACACAGCGCTCACTTAGACGCTTAGTGTCTTTAAAATATATTTTTTCTGTGGGACGAGGGCATGTGGGGAATGGATCTTCAAACAGTTCTGGGAATAGATGTGAGTTATGAGTGGCACAGCAGACAGGCGATATTTCCGAGGTGCAGCGCTGTCGGACATGTCGTGCTCTTGAAATGCTTTAATAAAATAGGTATGGAAAACGTAATGCTGTAGAATCGCTTTGCTGTGAGTGGTCTGCAATGAAATATTTTCTGCTGGTGATTGTTAAGCACAGAATGATACAGCACAAAAGACGGCCATTCGGCCCATCGTGCCTGTGCCGGCTCTTTGAAAGAGCTATCCAATTAGTTCCACTCCCTGCTCTTTCCCCTTGGCCCTGATTTGTTTTCCTTTACAAGTATTTATCCAATTCTCTTTGGAAAGTTACGATAGAATCTGCTTCCACCACCCTCTCAGGCAGTACTTTCCAGATCATAACAACTCGCTGTGTAAAAAATGCCTCATCTCCTCTGATTCTTTTGCCAATTATCTTAAATGAATTCCAGTGTTTCTATTCACGCACATTATACTGTAGTTCTACTGAGCAACATACACATTATTGGCCATTCCCTGATGAACATGTGTACACCGACATACTGAGCAGCAATAATCTCGACTGTTTCCCCATATGTCGCTCTGATGTATTGCTCCCCCCCCCCCCCCCCCCGCCCAAGATTGGCGGATCAGCGATTGTAAAAACACATTTAGGCCCGGAAATTTACATTGCTTCATTTAACTTTGTTCGACACACGATTTAGTTAAATAATTGTGTTATTTTTAAAGCCATTTTTCTTCTGGTAAGATAGTTTTCTTTAACTTGTTAGCGTGTTGCTTCAGTTGAAAATTTACATCGAACAGATTGACGAGATTGAAGCCTACAAAAACCAATTATATAATCACTGTTGGTAAAACATGATTGTTCTGTCACGCATTCTATGATGTACACATCAAATACATGCCTAGAGCTACGTTCTCAACTCATCTTAAACAGCACGTCAACACAGCTTCGCCGTCTGCTATAAGCTGTCTTGTTTCTTTGGCGCGGTCACAGGTCGATTTCTCTCTCTCTCTCTCCTCCCTGTCTGTTACACACACCTCGCTCTCTATCGTGAACCCATTTATCTGTCTTTCACGGCACCTGATTCTGTTTCGCTTTCCTGTTGTCTCATACAGACAGGCTTCTCCCTCAAACAGCACGTGAAATTATTGATCTCTCCCCAAACGCACCCCTTATATTTCTTTTCTCTCGTGGCTGTCTAGCGTACACATGCCTTTCTCTTTCCCAGACACGCACATATAAGCAGCGCTATGCCCTCACTCGCGCAAATTTTGATATAAATATTTATTAGCTCAGAAACAGATCATTCGGAAGAAAATGCAGGACAAAAATGTCTGGTGGTAGGTGCTCGGTTATCACAAAGTTCTAAGGGATGAGGTGACACTGTAGACTTTCAGTAATGAATATGTCCAATTACACGAGTCTTCTAATTAAACATATTTTTCTGCATGATGTATAACTGGTCGTAATGAAAGCAGATGAAGAAGCCACATGTTCATGATTTGAAATGCCGATGCTGGCAGCATTAGCAACACCAAGTGCCTTACAGCATTACCAACATATATTTTGTGCCGTTTATTTATATAACATTGAAATATTAGAAAATGAAATGAAATGATATTCCATTTTGAATTGTGCTAAAACTGTTGCCCAGTACATGTCTTCTGTTTAACATTCCGTGACTGGCCATTGTGCTGCGGTTCACTGATTGACCACAAGTGCCGCTGCTGAGCACAATGGGTTCTCGGTAGCAAGATGGAAAATGTATATTTCACTTCGAAATATAAAAAGGAAGTACACTGATTGAATATCGCGATGAAGACACTCATTAGTTGCTCCGCACAGACTAAGCAATCTTTCAGAACTCCACAAAACTCCAATTTACAGGTTTCCAGAGAAGGCCATTGGGCCCATGCAAACTGATCTATGCAGTAAGCAAATCCACATTCCCTTTATCAGAGCACTCAGCTGTTCTTAAGAGATCCCAAGGTTTTTGCCTCCATTACCCTACTTGGGAGTCCACTGAACCTATTGATTACTCAATGTGTGAGGAACTTTCTGCTGGAAGTCCTAAAACTGTTTTTTGAACTTGTACTCCCTTGCCCTCGTGTCATGATTTATTCTGAAGTAATTTTCCAGATATATTTTATCATCCTTTCTCAGACTGCTCCTTCCAAAACTGAAAAGCCCGTTTCTCCAAGCTCTCCTCAAAATTCAGTCCTCTCACACTAGAGATCAGCTTCATAGCTCTTCTCTCTACCATTGGAATCATAGAATCTTATTGCATTCCGGCCATTCTGACCATCGGCCCTTGAAAGAGATATCCAATTAGTCCTACTCCCTTGCTCTTTCACCATGCATTTTTTTCCTTTTCAAGTATATATCCAATTCCCTTTTGAAAGTTACTATTGAATCTAAAAAATTCTCCTCATCTGCCCTCAAGTTCTTTTGATAATTATCTTCAATCTTTGTCCTCTGGTTACCAACCTTCCTGTCAGTGGAAACAGTTTCTCCCTATCTACTCTATAAACCATTCATACTTTTAAACACTTGGACCTGGAGTTTCCACTTGGTGCGTTGTTTTATTTGGTGCAATTCGCCCAAAGTCAGCGAAGTTCGAGCACAAGTTCGCAGAATTTCAAACTAAGTTTAGTGCAAATCGAGTTTCCACGATCATTTGGGCTACTTTAAAAAAACATTGGGTCAACATTTGCGATCGGAGGCTTCAAGCGGGCGGACGCCTCCGACCTGCAAAATGCCTATGGTCCGTATTTTCCGATCGTAGGCCTCCCGCGTGCGGAGGCCTGCGATCTGGAAAAATCCAGGCCCTTACCTGAGGGCTCCCGGGACGCACACACTTCTGATCTTGGGCCTCTCCAAACTCCAAGTGCGCAGGGTCCACGTATCCCAGAGGCGCAGGCAGTTCGCAGCGTCCCTGGGATCACGTGGGCCATGGGGAGCCAATCAAAGAAGGGAATCTCCCTTCATACACCCCAAAAACATAGTAAAACTTTTTTAAATCACATTTTTAAAATGACTTGAAATTACAATAAATTAAATACGGAAAAAAAAATTAAATGTTTTTACGGGGCTAAAAATAAACTTACCTTTTTGAAGAGTATTTTTAATTTATAAATGAGTTTACAAATTTCATTTTTCTATTTTTTTAAACTTTTAAGCTAGTAAAAGCTTTTACCAGGCGTAAGAATTTGACAGTCATTCAGTGGGCGGAAGTTGTGCAAAAAGTGCAACTCTCCACCTGCAGAGGCACTTTTCTTGGGATTGCGGATGATCTGTTAAGAGAATTCTTGACAGATCGCAAGTGCTGGTTTTCAGCGCATGCGCTTTGCATGCCTGAAACCGGCACTTGCGCGGCCCCTACAGGCTCGTACGCACCTCGTATGCACCCGTAGGGGTCACAAAATCCGGCCCATTGTGCTGGAAGCTGGCCCCACCCACAAAACTAGCCACACCCCCAGGAGGAATTAATCACCGCTGGGAGTTCCGCTAATTGCACTCGCTTGTGGGCCTTCGAGGAGGCACTAAAAATTAAGTTGGTTCTTTTGGGCTCAAGGACATTTTAAAGAGTTTCGAATAAAAAAACAACTTACTAAGGAACTGCCCACTGTATCCCAATAAAACTAGCAAATGGATCTGTATATTTTTTTAAGTGAATTTCAGTTATTTAAAATCGGGTTACTCAGGTGGTGGACTAGACACTCTGATTAAAATGCATATTTTTTGTGATAAACCCATTTTCAGCTGCATTTATCAAACTGCACCAAGTTACTACTCTTAACTATATCAAGGAATATTTTTTCAAGCAAAAATTTTCTTTAAAAAAAGTATTGGTTCATGGTAGATTTTGTGTTTGGCGATATGCAAAACAGAATCTTGAGAAAAATCACTTCTCAAAACTAGTGCAATTTTGGGCGCAATATGCGCCCAGTTTGCCGATTGCGGCCAAAGCCGAAACTCTACCCCTTCTATTAAATCTCCCCGTAACCTTCTCTGCTCTAAGGAGCACAATTCAGCTTCTCTATTCTCCCTACATAACTAAAGTCCCTCATCCCTGGTATCATTCTACTAAATCTCCTCTGCACCCAAGACCTTGGCATCCTTCCTAAAGCGTGGTGCCCAGAATTGGACACCATACTGCAGTTGAGACCGAACCAGCGATTTATAAAGATTTACCATAATTTCCTTGCTTTTCTACTCTATAAAGCCAAGGATCCTGTGTGCTTTTTTAACAGCCTTCTCAACGTGTCCTGCCATCTTCAAAGATTTGTGTATGTGAACCACCAGGTCTCTCTGTTTCTGCACCCCCTTTAAAATTGTACCATTTAGTTTATATTGCCTCTCCTCATTCTTCCTCCCAAAATGCATCACTTCATACTTCGAATCATAGAATCATAGAATGGTTACAGCGCAGAAGGAGGCCATTCGGCCCTTCGAGCCCATGTCAGCTCTCTTCTTCTTTCATATGGTAGTAACAAAGCAAATCAAATGTCAATATCTAAGTCAGATATCCAGGCCAAAGCTTCCAGTGTAACAGTGTGGATATCTTGTAGGCTGCCTGCGAATTTCCTCTGAGGGCAGTGCTCAATGATGTGCTCCAGGATCTGATTAGGAGCTCCACAGTCGCATGATGGGGATGCTTTAATCTTCCATCTATGGAGAAGGTGGCAGCATCTACCATGACCGGTTCTGAGGCAGTTGATGGTTGTCCACTGTTTGCGAGGAAGGTTTGATCCTTCAGGTTGTACTGTGGGGTCCTCTATAAGGAATCCATTCCGTATGTCACAGTTCTTCCAAGCATTTTGCCATGGGTCTTCAAGGCTGAGGGGCGATCGCTGAAGGGCTTCGGCGATGGTCCAAAATGGCCTTCTAGATTTGAGACGGGTTGATGGTAGCTTGTTCAAATCAACCTTGTGTAGCGGTTGTATTCTCTGAAGACTGCATATTTGCAGCGTGGATGCTTTTAAAAAATTAATTTATCGCATGTGGGCATCGCTGGCAAGGCCAGCATTTATTGCCCATCCCTAGTGGTGGTGTGATGTTTGCAAGCACGGGCAGCCAAGGTGTTGGTGTCGATAAAAGCGTACCAGTCATAATTCTCATAGTAGAATTCAGCTGGACATCAATAGATTTGACATGCGGACTTGATAGAAATGCCGGAGAGCAGTACTCCACTGTAGAGTACACCAGGGCGAGTGCTACCATATGAAAGGTTTGAGTGTGGATCCAGCGAGTTTCTGGAACAAGTTGATACTACTCTTTAGTTTCTTCCCAATGTTCTGGAGATGCTGTCTATATGACAGGGTGCGATCAAGCGTGACTCCTAAATAGGAGGGTTTTTTGGCATGGTTTACCACTGCTCCACAAAAGGCTCTGCTCTGCAAGAACACGTCCTTTCCCCGAAGCCCTGCAATTATTTTTCCTTCAGGTACTTATCCAATTCCCTTTTGAAAGCCACGATTGAATCTGCCTCCACCACCCTTTCAGGCAGCGCATTCCAGATCCTAACCACTCACTGTGTAAAAAAGTGTTTCCTCATGTCGCCTTTGGTTCTTTTGCCAATCACCTTGAATTTGTGTCCTCTGGTTCTCGACCCTTCCACCAATGGGAACAGTTTCTCTCTATCTACTCTGTCTAGACCCCTCATGATTTTGAACACTTCTGTCAAATCTTCTCTCAACCTTCTCTGCTCTAAGGGGAACAACCCCAGCTTCTCTAGTCTAACCACTTCTCTGCATTAAATTTCATCTGCCATGTGTCTGCCCATTTCACCAGTCTGTCAATGTCCTCCTGAAGTCTGTTACTACCCTCCTCACTGCTTACAACATTTCCAAGTTTCGTGTCATCTGCAAACTTTGATATTATGCCTCCTATACCCAACTCCAGGTCGTTAATATACATCAAAAACAGCTGTATTTCTAATACCAACCCATGGGGAACACCACAGTATACTTCCATCCAGTCTGAAAAACAATAATTCACCAGTACTCTCTGCTTTCGGTCTCTTAACCAATTTCGTATCCATGCTGCCACTGCCCCTTTACTCCCATTTGCTCTGTGTGAATGGGTCCCTTGCATCCGTCGCAGCAAGGGAAACCAAACATCTGGGACCTGAGTAAACAAGGCAAGCAGCTGTGTATCTCCTTAACGAATCAGATTGAAGGATTGTGAAATTAACAGTGCAAGGACTGAAAAGGAAGTGTAAATTTGAGTGGGGGAATTCAATGTTAAATCAGGTACAGAAAGAGAAATAAAGAGAGGGAAAGAAAGATTGGATTAAGAAATAGAGAAAAAGACAAGAAAAGCAAGAATTTTTATTTTATTTTACATTTTTTAAATCTCCAACAACAATTACAACCTGAAGGAATGAAACTCTACATTTGGAATAGTTTATTTTCTGTGTTGTAAACTTGGCATTACATTCAGAAGATAAAGATAACCGTTCTGTTTCAAGTTTGATGTGAATTTAGTGTAGTTGATGTAAAAAATATGCTGTCTTCATTGAATACATTTCTGACCATCCTTGATCGCTATGCATTGAACATGAATTAAGGACGTATCTGATTTATTTGGGTTGCGCTGAAGTCAGACAGTTAGGATGTCCACAAGGATGTCTTCAAAAGCAATGCCAGTGTGTCTACATGTTCATTTTAGTTATGAAGATTTGTTTAAGGCGGAGAGAAAGCATTAACATACGTTATATTATCCACTGCTGTAATCAGATGCCTTAATTGGAAATGCCGCTCTTGTAGTCATGAGCATGTTCTCTTTCATTCTGTTTTGATTTTTATGTATAATGCATTAAGCAGCAAGATATGGGACCAAGTGGCTCAATGGTAATGTTATTTTAGAAGGAAAGAAAGGACTGAAATAAAAGATGATTGCGCTCACTTGAAGTCTTCAGCGCAGCAACCGCCTATGCGATTCCCTCTGTCTTTATCTCTGGGTTCTTTCAGTAAGTTAAGGCGAGGCTGTTTCCTTAGACCAGATAATTTAACACGGGGAAACTTCATATTCGAGATTGGGCAATCGTGAAGCAGCAAGTCGTGCGATAGGTGGGGTTGAGCTGAAGTTTGGATTTGCCGGAGCATTCAAGGGTTTTTATTATTCGTTTTCTCCCATGTCGCCGCCCAGTTGTGCGTAGCTTGCTTTCCAAATAAAACAGTGCAAGTCTGCGGCATTTAATAGTGCAGTATTTATCACTTATGTGCGTTGCTTTCCATCATGTGAGGGAAATAGCAGTAACTGTGGTATGATTGGCTTTAAGTGTGTGGCTCCTGTCCTCCTTTGCCCCGAGTTTCAGCACAGCCCAGCCTCTATATTACACAACCCAACAGCTCGTTCATATTTGCGGGCCTGTCGCCCATTATCATATCACTTATGGCATGTTAAGGGTTTCCCCAGAGAATTATTGCAGAGTGCAGTTTCCATTAATTGGAATTTTATTCCCTCTGTCGTTTGTAAGCTTGCAGCAATTTGTACCTTGTCTTTTGTAAATGCCGACGTGAAGTCTCTTCAGTACACTCGAGGTTGTTACTAAACAGCACGACTTACCGAACAGTCACATCTTATTCATAATAATGCCGGATACATAAACGGCCACCTTTATCACATTGCTTAAAGGGCGATTTTCAATTTGATGCGACTGATGTTCAGAATATCGTGTTTAACACAATTCAGACCACCAGTTTAGCAGGGTTCTGTGGCAATCGCTGACCCTGTAACCTATAAAATGACCACCGCCTTCTGCAAAACTGCTCGTCAATTTGTTCTGTGTATGGGGAGGGGGTAAGCCTTATTCGGAGGGAGGACGCCGACTGACATGTAAGAACAGTGATTACGTGGCCACGCCCAGTAGGTACGACACGCAGAAATGTTTCCTATAAGGAGATGCACACAATTAATTAAAACATCACCTATTCATTGGAATTGATTTTGCCTCTGTCCAAGTACTTAAGAAACGCTGCACATGTAAAAGCAAGGCAATGAGAAACTGAAGCCAAAGTTTTAATAAGCAGTGAAATGCATTATATATTTATAAGACTATATCCATGCATTCAGTAACTGCCTTCTTTGATGATAGTTTTTGTATATCTAAACACGAACATCAGCCAGAATGCTGACAAAATATGTTAATATATCCCGAATTAGTCAATGACACTTTATTGACAGGATTTGACTAGTGGTGTACCCCAGGGATCTGTACTGGAGCCTCAGCTTTTTGCTATATTTATCAATGACTTAGATGAAGTAATAGAACGCTATGGGGGAGAAATTCATTATAGCCCAGGAATGGGCGGTAACTTCAGAAAAGTTTGAGATTTAGCATCAGGCGCTAATGAATCACGCTGCAGGCAAAATTAAGTCTCATCGCTCGAAAGGATTGGAGCGCTAAATCAAGCACTAATGACCTAGCTCAGTGGCATTAGACTCAAAGCGCTAACCAATATCAGGTGCAGTCTAATCGCAAGTCATCATTGCCACAGGCTCTTTCCAGTTCTTAAAGGGGAGGTTCATTAATGTTGCAGAATCTCACTCTCAGCATTGCTGGCTGTGAACCTGTATCAGCAAGTAAGAGCAGGAGCAGGCCAAGCCCAAGGAGCTGGACGACTCAAGCAGGTGTCATGATGGTAGATTCATGCCCCAGGGAGAGAGCCCACAGATTTTTGGACCAAGCATTGGAGGAGTTGGTGTCCGCTGTGGAGAGATGGAGGGCGGTGCACTACCTGGCAAGTGGCCCTTGCCGCAAGTCTTCCGCACCATGTGGAGGGAGGTTGCCCAGCATGTCTCAGGCAGCACTATGGTCCCCAGGAGCCACACACAGTACAGGAAGAAATTTACTAAACCTCACTCGGCTGGTCAGGGTGAGTCAATGCCTCAACAAATGCTACCTACCACCGTCTGAACCACATTCTGCACACACTGGCCAAAGCACCACACCCCCAGCACTCACCCACCAACAATCTCTGCCTACCAACACTCACACCCACATCTCACACCTCACACACAATGACAGCTATTAAACTATAGCAGGCACATCACCCAAACACATTGCTCCACACTCACTCACACATTTTCCTTTCTCTTGCAGGCCTAGGTGGCTCAGAACAGGAAGGAGCAGGAGCGCACAGGCGGGGGACAAGTGTAAAGGGTTTCGTGGCCTGTGATTCTTTGCTATTGCTTGCTCTGGTCTCCGGCCAGACCTCTTGCAATAATCACCCGTGAGTGGTTCGACCCACTCGCCCTTACGGTTCTGACACCTGGACTTAGATGCAAAGGAGCAGTAATGCAGAGAAGGACTCAAATAGACCTGGTTGAATAATACGAAATGAATGCCTTTATTGTACGGTGTCCAAAATAATGAAATACATGTCATATGCGCAGATCAAAGAAATTACAAGTATACACACGTCTATAAATCTTGTTCTATACAAACGGGGAACACACGGCACATCGTAAAGGGGATAACACATTACAAATTACCCTTAAAAACCACCCTCCCCTATAATACCTAAACTAAGTCTGGATTTGTAGGATCGGGAAACATGCTCACCACTCGGGTTATTTCGGAATTTAAAATGAGGCTCGCAGCTTTTCGTTGCAACCCCTGGCTGCCACGTGGCTGTGGAAGCTTCTGGGCACGACTTGTTTACTCTCGCTGCTGCGATGGACCCACCAGGGTCAGCCCTGATGAACGTTCGTCGCGGATGGCCCAGGCTATTCGCTCAAATAACCAGAAGAAAAGGCCTGTCTTTCCTGATGTCATGAAGTATTCTGTAGGATTCCAAGAGTGGGTTTGAACTACTTCGTCGTTTATCTTCGGGCGCGGTCGGGGTTTGACTGACCCTGCCGGCTCCTTCGTGGAATTCTTCTCGTCGCTCGGGCCTCGTTTGGCCGAAGTTCCTGCCTTCTTGACTGACAGTGGCTGGTCATTCGGGAACACACCGCTGCGTTGCCCTGATGGATCCGGACACCGATTACCGACGATCGGGATGGCGTGCCCTGCTGCCTGCCGTGTCAAGGTGGCTCGTCCTGAGGTTCCGTTCCTGACCGAATGTGAGCCTCTGCCCAAAACGAGCAACAACCACCACCCTGATGGACATTCTTCTTCTATAGTTATACTGTTGGAACGGGCCTTATCTCCCGCCCAAATCAAGATGCTGTCTTTTGTTTAATTTTGGCGCCCAAAGTTCTCGGTATGGGGTAATTGTCTCTTCAACTGGTTTTGGGATCACTCGAAAACTGGCCCAACTACCCGTTAATGTCTCTCTCATTGTTGGGCTGGGTGGAATTTGTATAATGGTCTCCTCAACTGATTTCGGGATCACTCGAAAACTGGCCCAACTACCCGTTAATGTCTTTCTCATTGTTGGGCTGGGTGGAATTTGTATAATGATGCGTCTGGATGGGCCCGACCGCCCGGTGCAACGACTCCTCACCGTGCATTTAAAATGAGTCAAGCACTTAGTTTATTGTTTTGTCCAAAGCGTAAATGGGTTGCATACTGCCTTCCCAATCTGTACTGTGCATGATCTCATTATAAATGTATTTCCAGCGCCTTCTTGTCTGAGCCACTGCTACCGGTTTTCGCGGGTTTTTTTACTGCAGTGGTGAGTGCTCACCATGATCTGGAAAGCCTGTCACGATGCTTGGCGGCCATTTTACAAGGCTGCTATACCTTTTTTTTTTAAAGTAGCAGCCTTTCGTTCAATCAAATGTTCAATTAAACTTGCTTCTCTCCTTATTATTAAAATCGTGATAATTGCAAAATCTACACAAGCCAACACCCAACCACTGTCAGCACTGGAAAATAGAGTGCCTGAGATTATTGGGCGCCAGGTGGTGGGCGCCGTGGCCACCAGTGATGTTGACCCCCTTGTGGCCAACAACGGTGTGTTCATCCCTACTCCTTCTTACATCCATCTTCGCCCTCACCCCACAAGCTTTTCGCACTTTCCAGATAATCATGCTGTATGCATGCATTTTTCCTTTCCTGCCCACCTCCCCTCATCTTAACCCGACTCTTGTGCCTTTATCCTTTCAGATAATGAGAAAGCACCTGAGCAGCCTGTCCCTGAAGGCACCGTTGAGAGCGAGGTGGGAGAAGAGGAGGAGGAAGAGCACACCAGGTCACTGCATGTCTCACCCGCAGGCACCAGCTCAGATACTGGCACTACGCATTCTATAGAGGCTAGTATAGTAGCGGGATCTGCATAGGGTGATGCACCGACAACAAGCTCAATGATAGAGGAGCCCAGCACGTGAGTGCAAAAGACAAGGCTAAAGCATTTGCAACCATCTTCAACCAGAAGTGCCGTGTGGATGATCAATATCGGCCTCCTCCTGACGTCCCCACCATCACGGAAGCTAATCTTCAGCCAATTCGATTCACTCTGCATGATATCAAGAAATGGCTGAGCACACTGGATACAGCAAAGGCTATGGGCCCTGACAACATCCCAGCTATCGTGCTGAAGACTTGTGCTCCAGAACTAGCCGCACCTCTAGCCAAACTGTACCAGTACAGCAACAATACAGGCATCTATCTGACAATGCCCAGGTATGTCCACAAAAAGCAGGACAAATCCAATCCAGCCAATTACCGCCCCATCAGTCTACTCTCAATCATCAGCAAAGTGATGGAAGGTGTCATCGACAGTGCTATCAAGCAGCACTTACCAATAACCTGCTCACTGATGCCCAGTTCGGGTTCCGCCAAGACCACTCGGCTCCCAACCTCATTACAGCCTTGGTCCGAACATGGACAAAGGAGCTGAATTCCAGAGGTGAGGTGAGGTGAGAGTGACTGCCCTAGACATCAAGGCAGCATTTGACCGAGTGTGGCATGAAGGAACCCTAGTAAAACTGAAGTCAATGGGAATTGGGGGGAAAACTCTCCACTGGCTGAAGTCATACCTAGCACAAAGGAAGATGGTTGTGGTGGTTGAAGGTCAATCATCACAGCCCCAGGACATCGTGGCAGGAGTTCCTCAGGGCAGTGTCCTAGGCCCAACCATCTTCAGCTGCTTCATCAATGACCTTCCCTCCATCATAAGGTCAGAAATAGGGATGTTCGCTGATGACTGCACAGTGTTCAGTGCCATTTGCAACTCCTCAGATAATGAAGCAGTCCATGCCTGGATGCAACAAGACCTGGACGACATTCAGGCTTGGGCTGATAAGTGGCAGGTCACATTTGCACCACAGAAGTGCCAGGCAATGACTAGCTCCAACAAGCGAGAGTCTAACCACCGTCCTTTGACATTCAACGGCATTACCATCGCCGAATCCCCCACCATCAACATCCTGGGGGGTCACCATTGACCAAAAACTTAACTGGACCAGCCACATAAATACTGTGGCAACAAGAGCAGGTCAGAGGCTAGGTATTCTGCGGTGATTGTCTCACCTCCTGACTCCCCAAAGCCTTTCCATCATCTACAGGGCATAAGTAATGAGTGTTATGGAATACTCTCCACTTGCCTGGATGAGTGCAGCTCCAACAACACTCAAGAAGCTCGACACCATCCAGGACAAAGCAGCCTGCTTGATTGGCACCTCATCCACCACCTTAAACATTCACTCCCTCCACCACCAGCGTACCGTGGCTGCAGTGTGTACAATCTACAAGATGCACTGCAGCAACTCGCCAAGGATTCTTCGGCAGCACCTCCCAAACCTGCGACCTCTTCCACCTAGAAGGACTAGGGCAGCAGGTGCATGGGAACACCACCACCTCCAAGTTCCCCTCCAACTCACACCCCATCCTGACTTAGAAGTATATCGCTGATGCTTCATCGTTGCTGGGTCAAAATCCTGGAACTCCCTACCTAACAGCACTGTGGGAGTACCTTCACCACGCGGATGCAGCGGTTCAAGAAGGTGGCTCACCAACACCTTCTCAAGGGCAATTAGGGATGGGCAATAAATGCTGGCCTTGCCAGCAACGTCCACATCCCATAAAATGAATTTTAAAAAAAGAACGGGCTGCAGCGTGGCCAGGGGGAAAGGGCAACTCGAGGGCCAGCTCCCCGGAGGGCGAGATCTGCTGCACAGGATGCAGATGAGGACCTCGATGGGGAGGCCTTTCGAAGAAGGGTGATGGGCATGTACACGGAGATGATAGGTGCAATAGCAAGGCTTCCCAAGAGCCTGTCGGCAATGGTAAGGCGCGTGGAGGAGTCCGCCTCCAACATTGCACAAAGCTTAGCACACACCATGGAGCCCATCATTTCCAGTCTGGAAAGAATGGTCAACTCCCAGAGAGACCGTGGCAACCCAGCCCTGAAGCCACGTGTGATGGGTGATCTGGCAGCTTCCTCTGCAGCTCAGGCGGAAGCGACGCAACGTCTTTGTGCTGTAATGCAATCTATGGTTTGTGCCATTCAATCTCAGACTGCTCTTATGCAGTCTCAGCTTGATGCCAAGTAAGCTCCTGGGGGAGTGGCAGTGGGTCAGTGGAGCAAGAGCCTGCTGTCCTCTCTCAGAATGACAGCATTCCTGCTCCCACCGCTGGCACTTCGCCATTGCCCTTGTCTCTGCCGGTCATCCAGCCGTCCCAGACAGCTGCCGCCCATGCTGAGGCTGTGCAGTCTACAGCCGGGCCTTCCAGGCCCAGAGCTTCGTCGAGGGCGTCCTGGAAATCCAGCTGAATTCTCCTGCACGGACACTCAGCAGCCTTTCACCAGCCCTGCTGCAGCCACTGGGTCAACACTTCGTAGGCGCACTAGAGTAGGCAAAGGCACAGTATTAACAGGCACTAAGGGTTTGCACAAGGGTGAATATTTAATATTGTTGTTGTAAATATGTGTTAACTGATTAATGATAAATTTATTAATTCCGTTTGTATTATTTTGTGGTATGCCTCATTTCAGCTTTGCACTGTGAAATGGCCTGCAACAGTGGTGGAATGATGGAGATGTGGTGAGCAACGGGGATTTGGGGTTTAATTTATTGGAACCGCAGTCTGATGAAGCAAGGTGAGTTTGAGTGTGGCTTTGCAGTAACGTTTCGTGATCCACTGAGATCATTGAAAGGTTGGCGCCACTGCAGCCAGGGACCCCTGACGATATCCCTGCTTTTACCCTCCTGTGCAATGTGCAACCAGGCTGTGTTGGTGTCCTGGGGAGGTCTCTTCCCCCCTTGGAAGGGAAGAGAACCTCCCTGTGTGCTGTGACTCCCTCCATAAGCATATGAAGGGAGTCATTGGAGAGCCTGGGTGCAACTGTTGACCTTTGTGCAGTGCTTGTCAGCGTTTGCAGCACCTCAATGCCGTCAAACACTGACAGAACAATTGTCAAACTCTATGTGGACATGGTCCCTTTCAGGAAACCGGCTGATGACGCATCATCAAATGACGTCATCAGACCTGTTTCCTGTTAATTGGCCGTGAAACCCGCAGGGCAGGCTTAACAAGGCCAATCAAGGGAACATCACGTCTACAGAGTGGCTGCAGCTGGGAGCGGGACCAGAACCAGGAAACCAGCTCTCCCACCCCCATCCCGCCTCCTCCATTAAATTCATGGCCTAAGTGTTTTGGACCTAAAAAAGACAGATTAAAGAGAAACTATTTCCTCTGGTGGGTTGTCCATAACAAGAAAGCATAACATTAATATTAGAACTAGGCGGTTCAAGTGTGGCGTCAGGAAGCAATTTTTCATACAAAGTGTAGTGGAAATCTGGAATTCCCTCTCCCCCCAAAAAAGCCAGGTCAATTGAAAATTTCAAGACAGCAATTGATAGATATATGTTAGGTAAGGGTAATAAGTTATATGGAACCATGGAGTTGAGATACAGATCAGCCATAATCTAATTGAATGGTGGAACAGGCTTGAGGGGCTGAATAGCCTACTCCTGTTCCTATGTATATAAAGTTTAAAGTGTCTCTGCTATAAATTGTAGCAAGAGAAATATTGCTCATATTTTAAAATGGTGCACAAGGAGTTCATTGTAGTTTACTGTTTACTTAACAATGAAATCAGATCAGGAAGGCACAGTGCATGGCCAGCTTAGATATGTACTCCCATTCCAACCATTGGTTGTGGTGGTTGAAGGTCAATCATCACAGCCCCAGGACATCGCTGCAGGAGTTCCTCAGGGCAGTGTCCTAGGCCCAACAATCTAAAGCTGCTTCATCAATGACCTTCCCTCCAACATAAGGTCAGAAATGGGAATGTTCGCTGATGACTGCACAGTGTTCAGCGCCATTCACAACTCCTCAGATAATGAAGCAGTCCATGCCCGGATGCAACAAGACCTTGATGACATTCAGGCTTGGGCTGATAAGTGGCAGGTAACATTCGTGCCACGGAAGTGCCAGATAATGACTATCTCCAACAAGCGAGAGTCTAACCACTGCCCCTTGACATTCAACGGCATTATCATTGCCGAATCCCCCACCTTCAACATCCTGGGGGTCGCCATTGACCAGAAACTTAACTGGACCAGCCACATAAATACCGTGGCAATAAGAGCAGGTCAGAGGCTAGGTATTCTGCGGCGAGTGTCTCACCTCCTGACTCCCCAGAGCCTTTCCACCATCTACAAGGCACAAGTAAGGAGTGTGATGGAATACTCTCCACTTGCCTGGATGAATGCAGCTGCAACAACACTCAAAAAGCTTGCCATCATCCAGGACAATGCAACCCGCTTGATTGGCACCCCATCCACCACCTTAAACATTCACTCCCTCCACCACCAGCGTACCGTGGCTGCATTGTGTACCAACTACAAGATACACTACAGCAACTCGCCAAGGCTTCTTCGGCAGCACCTCCCAAACCTGCAACCTCTTCCACCTAGAAGGACAACGGCAGCAGGCGCATGGGAACACCCCCACCTCCAATTTCCCCACCAAGTCACACCCATCCCGACTTAAAAGTATATTGCCGATCCTTCATCGTCACTGGGTCAAAATCCTGGAACTCCCTACCTTACAGCACTGTGGGAGTACCTTCACCACACGGACTGCAGCGGTTCAAGAAGGCGGCTCACCACCACCTTCTCAAGGGCAATTAGGGATGGGCAATAAATGATGGCCTTGCCAGTGACGCCCACATCCCATAAACAAATAAAAAAAATCATTTAAATAAAAAACAGTGGGTCCTGTACAAGACATCGTGCTGTGTTATCTTCATTACTAACAGTAATATTATCACCATTGAGTCATAGAGTCATAATGGCACAGTATGAGGCCATTCGGCCCATCAAGTCCATGCCGGCTCTCTGTAGAGCAATCCAGTCAGTCCCATTCCCCCGCTCTATCCCTGTAACCCTGCAAGTATATTTCCCTCAAGTGCCTATCTAGTCTCCCCTTGAAAACATTGAGTGCCTCCGCTTCCACCACTTCCGTCAGCAGCGAATTCCAGGTCATCACCACTCGCTGCGTAAAAAAGTTTTTCCTCACATCCCCCTGTATCTCTTGCCCAAAACCTTAAATCTGTGTCCCCTAGCCCTGGTACCATCAACTAGTGGGAACAGTCTTTCCCTGCCTAGCCTATGCAAACCCGTCATAATCTTGTACACCTCTATCAAATCACCCCTCAACCTCCTTTGCTCTAATGAAAACAAATCCAGCTTCTCCAACCTGTACTTGAAGCTAAGATCCCCCATCCCCGGAACCATTTTGGTAAATCTCCTCTGCACCCTCTCAAGGGCCATCACATCCTTCCTAAATTGTGGTGACCAGAACTGGATGCAATACTCCAGTTGTGGCCTAACCAGCACTTTATAAAGGTTCAGCATAACTTCTCTACTTTTGTACTCAATACCTCTATTTATGAAGCCCAAGATCCCATGTGCTTTGTTAACCACTCTCTCAATATTTCCTGCCATCTTCAGGGACCTATGCACATTAACGCCCAGGTCCCTCTGTCCCTGCACACTCTTTAAAACTGTACCATTAAGTGTATATTGCCTCTCCCTGTTCCTTCTGCCAAAATGCATCACCTCACACTTCTCTGTATTAAATGCCATCTGCCATTTGTCTGCCCATTCTGCTAGCCTTTCTATGTCCTGTTGCAGTCGATTGGTATCATCATCACTGTTTGCCACACCCCCAAGTCATTGGCAAATTTAGAAATTCTACTCTGTATTCCAATATGCAGGTCAAGAAAAGCAGTGGCCCCAGCACTGACACCAGCTGTTGCTTGTAATTTAGCAAACAGAACTTTGACTATAAGACAGTTTAGTCAAAACAGAACCCATATCCTCACTGCCAAAGAAATACTATTTGTTGCTAGAGCGGTTCAAACTCTTCCATTCAGCACAGTTCAGATTAACTCCACTATTGCTCTTTAGCACTGGCAACTGGTTACCCTTTTAGAAAACAGCTCGTCATTGTTGTCTGTATGGGCATGGAAAAAAGAGCCACATCTTGTTTTTATGATGGTGGTTTCATGTGCAAGTGATGTGTTTCAATGGCTTGGATTTGCTCCCAGTGGCGAAGGATAGGAATTCACCGTTCAACTCGCTGACAGGTTTTAGTTCCGCCTCCATCGACTTGTGGCCAACCCATGCTATTTTCCCTTGATTGACCCAGTGGGCTTAGCAGGCCAATTAAGGGAAAGCCGGTTACAGGTGACGTCAGCGAGTAACGTTTCAGCTTTTGATAGATGAAATTTCAGCGTTTGACAGCTCTGTGAAGTTGTCAAACACTGACAATCTGTCCTCTAAGTTGAGCCCTTCCACTCAGATTCAGTTAGAGATCTTTCCTGAGCAGAAAGCAGAAGGCTGCAGCTTTTGATAGTTCAGTGGCCATTCTGCTTTCTGTGCCGATGAGATGAGGGACTCCCGAGACCTGAAGGGATGAAGCCTGCAGGAAGAAGTAAAGGTAAGTACAACTTATTAAAACACTTTACACTCACCTCACATACTTACCTCTGCACACATGCACCCATCACTCACCTGCACACCGGACATCTCAGCCCCTCCAACCCCCGCAGACCAACGGCCCGCCTCGCTGACCCTGGCGTGGTTCGGAGCCGTCGGGAAGCCCACACTTCAGGGCTGAAAATAGGGATTCTCCAAAAAACTGCCTGTTAACTACCTGTTAACAGGCAGTTAATTGGCACGAATCCCCTTCCCGCCTCAGGGAGGCAGCTCCCTGGGAAGGGTACCCGCCTCCTGGGAAGATGGCACGGAGGCGGGTTGGGGGCGGGATGGGTACCCGCCCCCAGATTCTGCCATTTTCCCGGCAGTCCCGCCTCCTTACCCGCCTCCCCAGGGCTGGCAAAATCGCCCCCAGAAGTTGCTGTCAGATTTACCCTGCAATAATGGCGAGCGTTGATAGCCTCACCATTCTTATTGCAGCAAAATCCAGGCCAATATGATTTGTTCTTTCCTTGTGTGTTTGCAAGCAGAACTTTGATTGCTGTCACTTACAAGATTTTCCACCAAAAGTGACATCGGCTCTTGAATACACCCAGTGATATACACACGGTCATTGCACAGAAATGATTGACTGATGTTATGTGTCATATTTTCTGTCATGACTGCTGGACACAAGGAATGCCAGTATGTTCATGGTGTTTAACATTGCTATGGTGTTTGGGAGGGTATTTAAATTGCACTGTTAAAGAGCGAAATCGATTGCAGGCTGATTGGATTGCACTCTGCAATGCCACAATTTTTTGAATTGTTAAAAAAATTTCTACCTCCTGTCCAGCTGCCCTAGAGGCAACCAGCCCTATTCCACTGTTGTAGGAGTAAAGCCCACCCAACCAGCTTCACGTTGAGTTTCTACCAAGCCGAAAATACCAGCTAGAATCTATTAAATGGTTATTAGATGAATGACCGTTTAGAAATAATTCAGGTATAGTTCCAATCTTCTCTGACAGTGATAAGCAATTGATCTGTTCGAGTGACATATTGATACAAGTGTCTTTTAAGAATTATAAACTGCTATCATACAGACCCGTGTTCCTAGCTAGTAAATAGTGCAGGTAAAATGTCTTAATTTTTCTTGTCTGAAGAATCTATTTCATCTTCTCCAAGTGCACCATGGAGAAGAAGTAGCTTGTCAAAATATACATGATGTAAGATGCACTGTGGTTGTTGTCTCAAAAATATATTGATACACATCAAGGATTATTGTGAAACTGATTCAAGAATGAGGAAACCCCCTAGTGCACCAGGCAAATAACCCCAACAAGGTAGCAGAGTGAGCAATTTCCACAGGCCATTGGATGCTATCACTTAAGCATCTGAAGTTACCACCTCATTATGAAGAACTCTTCCTTTTCTGAGTCCAGGATGACCATTTATCCCTCACATAGCCAGCAGCTCTACAAAATGTAATGTTTCTGTCCTTGGAGCCAGACAGGAAAATTTTGTCAAGAACTTACTCCAACTGCATTTGATCATCTGTTATAGTAATTCATGGAATTAATTTTACAATCTTTAGATTAGGAAAAATCTATAACAAGGCAACTTGTCTGTAACATGTATTGTGTCCTAAATCTTTCTCGGACTATCTAATGCAGTAACACAAAAGTCAGATGCTTTGAAAAAATGATATTTTTGTCACTGTACAAAGAAATCAGTAACTTGATTGTTAAATCAAGAAACTAAAGCTATTTTTCCTGTCCCAGTAGTTGTACCTCACTTCATGGGCATTCAATGCACATTGATGTTAATGCAACAAAAATACACATATACATGCA
This sequence comes from Squalus acanthias, assembly GCA_030390025.1. Taxonomy (NCBI): domain Eukaryota; kingdom Metazoa; phylum Chordata; class Chondrichthyes; order Squaliformes; family Squalidae; genus Squalus; species Squalus acanthias. Next base: position 102,395,195 of record CM059432.1, read on the forward strand.
TATATGGCATCACGCGTATACATAGCAATGGAAGCAGATACATATAATATTACAATCCTTACACTGCTGGTATCTCCTGTGGTGTTACACTTATAAAGTTGAAGAATTAGTCTTTCTCTAACCTGTCGCTGTGTTAATGCTCCTCTTTGTCTTTGTCTCTCTCCTTATCTTTTTTGCTTATCTGTTGTCTTCTGCTTCTCAGTTTTTTTCTTTCCATTCACCCTCTCATATCTTCTCTCCTGCCTATTACCAGTGCTGCATTGGAGAACCTTGGAGCACACTCTCTCCCCTGTTGTGACATCAGTAGTACTTTTTCCTACTCAGACTTTGTCCCCCAGCCAGTTGAATCATCTGTTGCAGGCAGAATGCACCTCCCCTTTAAGAGGGCAGACTGCCTTTAAGAAGTGCAGGCTAGCTTTAATTGGTGTTAGCCTCACATGAACTTGGGCCCCCTGCTGAGCGTTCAGCCACTCAGCAGTGCGTTCATCACTGGGCTGCATGCCACAATCATGTTAATCAGCAAGCAGCACAAAGTTAGCGTGCTGCTTGCATTACTTTGAACAGGTGTGAGTTGCTCCCACATTGTGATCCCCGCACCCGCTTTTGGGGGCTAACGAATTTCTAGTCATATTAATTTTATGGAATTGTAGGGGTAAAATTCAACTTCACCATGGGTGCAAAATGGATGGTAACGGAATGTCTATCTGTTATACATCCTGCCCGATTTTCTTTTCCCCATTGACGTCGATGGAAAGGGAAAATCAGGCAGAAGGTATAACGGACGGGCGATCCACTACCGTCCATTTTGCACCTCAGCCGAACTTAAATTTTAAAGTGTATTCAGATATTGTATAACTAGAGTGTGATTTACATATAGTTTCAGTACTAGTCATTTATTTTAAAACAGTGGCAATATATTGATATTAATAATTTTCCCCAGAGTTCAGCAGCTAAGGTTTTCCAGTTTTGTGCTCACCAGCGTATGATTTTCCATCCATGAAAGTGAATGGACAGAAAATGGTGATCTGATGAATGCAGAAGCAGAAAAGGCTGGCAGCATCTATTAACCAGTTTATATCGCCAGTGCAAACACTGGTGCCTCATTAGTCAGATAGTCACAGCTGGTCTGTATAAAAACAGACTAATACCGACACATGCAGCATAATAAAGGCTCTAGTGAGTCTACCTCGGCTCTCTGACAGTTTTAGTCCATAAAACAGTGGCCTCTCTAGTCCACAGCTACCACTAATGCACTATTATCAAAATCTTGTTTTCACATACGTCTGTTATAGCCATCTTTATCTGCTTTTGATGGTGGTCCCACAGCTCAGATAGATATGTGCTTGCAAGCACACATTTGTAACCTAAAGCTGTGAACAGAGTTCAGAGTTATTGGGGTAAGTTTTCAAGTCCCCATTTCTGGCATGGAGCATTGCCAGCTGGGAGCACAGACTCGTAAAATTACACCCACTATACTGACCTTTCACCTCAACAGACTTGGACTAAATCCAATCATGACTGATTGGATGAACATCCCTCTCTGCTGTCTGCATGAAGTTTGATTGGGCAATTCCTAGTGAGCACAAACCCACAGCACAAAACTGGCACTAAATTGATAGTTTTATTCAAAGGAAGGGTACAAGGACTGTTGGGGTCCAGGAGAATTTTGGGGTATTGTACATGGACCTTACACTACACTGGTTTTGCTATGCCTGATCCTGATGCTGATGCAGGAGCATTCAATTTTCCAACGTTGACATCTCTCACCCTGAGGAGCACAAAAATCAAACATAAACAAAAATTAAAGCTTTATAATTAGTGGCTCCTCATTAACTCTGTAAATTAATTTACCAGTTTATAAATCTATGATAAACAATATTCCAACCTTTACTGATAGTCTAATCCAAGAAACCTAGAAGCTACTGGACCTATTGATAATTAAGAAATATTCTTCTGTGAGTGACCTCTAATGGTTTTTCACAAGTAAAACCTCCTCCATCACAAACCAATAATTATTTAAAAGTATCTTTACTAGATTAGTGTAATAGATTGTGGAATGCAACAGATATTGCTTGCAATTAATAACTAACTATAGTTAGAGATTGTTTTTCAAAGCCTCCTTAGTTATTGTATTTGTCTGAATGCTTTCTTTATCATAATGCAAAGGTTCCCCCCATGCCTGTTTGAATAATAATTTTCCACATCTTTCCATATCTCACTGTATGAAACAACATTCTCCAACTGAGCAGGCAGACGAACAGCTGGCTCGAGGAACAGGGCAAATAAAGATAACATTTCAGGTGGCAGCTTTAATGCAATTTTGAGTTTTCAGCCTTGTGGGGAGAAACATTTATTAGCACTCACATTTTGTGGTTATTTTAACATAGACTGCTTAATAATGCCAATTAGGAGCTTGTTAATGGCTCTCAATGCTGATTGATGCTATTTGCTGCAATAAAACCTCCACTAGCACCCATGACGTCCAACCTGAATTGGAGTTATTAGTCTGGAAATTGTTGTTAGCATTAAGTTTAACTCCTGCGATATCTGTGGGATACTGAACAGTAATTGTGGGAGTTCCATTTAACATGCACGCTTCCTGCTCATTTTTCTCAGGTTGCCAAATTGCTGTTGAGGGAAAGTTAGTTCTGTTATTGACAGCATTGTGAACATTCATAACCGTAAAGTTTGTTATTTCTGGCATGTTGGATAGTTTAATGGAAAGTGTGCCAGAGGAGTGATTTTGTGATCCAGCACTCCCAGCCAGAAGTGTATTACTATCTCTCGTATTCAACCAGCTTTGCTGCAATCTGCTTATTTCACAGTTGATTGAAAGATGAGCTGCTGTATACTTCAGCTACAATATTCACTTTTTTTCAAACTATGTGGATTAGATTCAACAACAACAACAACTTGTATTTATATAGCGCCTTTAACATAGTAAAACGTCCCAAGGCGCTGCACAGGAGTATTAAAAGACCAAACATTTGACACCGAGCCACACAAGGATAAATTGGGGCAGGTGACCAAAAGCTTGGTCAAAGAGGTAGGTTTTAAGGAGCGTCTTAAAGCAGGAAAGAGAGGTAGCGAGGTGGACAGGTTTAGGCAGGAAATTCAACAGCATACTAGCAGGAGTACAAGATATACCATAAGAGCCGTCCCATCCCCTTCTGTCTCCTGCCAATATTCTTTTACTCACAGCTGAAAACAGTGAAGCAGTGAAAGACTAGGGCCCTGATATTTACTCGAAGATGTGTTGGGAGGACGGGGGTGGGGTGGGGTATGATATCGCGTGGGAATCCCAGATGTAAGTTCAGCACATCTGTCAGTGGCTTTTTAACTCAGCCACCTCATTAGCATTTTAGTCCCGGGCTTGCCATCCAATCCGTGGCACCGTGAATCGAATTGGCTGAAGACTGGCTTCTGTGATGGTGGGGACCTCAGGAGGAGGCCGAGATGGATCACCTACTCGGCACTTCTGGCTCAAGATGGTTGTGAATGCTTCAGCCTTGTCTTTTGCACTCGCATGTTGGGCTCCACCATCATTGAGGATGGGGATGTTGATGGAGCCTCCTCCTCCTGTTAATTGTTTAATTGTCCACCACCATTCACGACTGGATGTGGCAGGACTGCAGAGCTATGATCTGATCTGTTGGTTGTGGGATCGCTTAGCTCTGTCTACAGCATGCTATATCTGCTGTTTAGCATATATGTAGTCCTGTGTTGCAGCTTCCCGAGGTTGACACCTCATTTTTAGGTATGCCTGGTGCTGCTCCTGGCATGCTCTTCTACACTCCTTATTGAACCAGGGTTGGTCCCCTGGCTTGATGGTAATGGTAGAGTGAGGGATATACTACACTACACTAAAAGGTATGAAGGTGGACATACAATGGCTAACATTCAAGGAAATAATGCATAATTTGCAACAAACATATATTCCTCTAGGGCATAAAAACCCAAAAGGAAAAGTGATCCAACCATGGCTAACAAAAGAAATTAAAGCTAGTATTAAGGCAAAGCAGGAAGCTTATAAAATTGCCAGAAAAAGCCTGAGGATCGGGATCTTTTTAGAAATCAGCAAAGGGGAAGCAAGAAATTGATAAAGAAAGAGAAAATGGAATATGAGCACAAAGTAGTGAAAAATATAAAAACGGATTGTAAAAGCTTCTATAGATATGTGAAAAGGAAAAGACTGGCGAAGGTAAATGTAGGTCCTTTACAGTCAGAGACGGGAGAATTTATAATGGGGAATGAGGAAATGGCAGTGAAATTAAATAAATACTTTGTTTCTGTCTTCACGGAGGAAGAAACAAAAAACCTCCCAGAAATACGAGAAAACCAAGGGTGTGGCGAGAATGAGGAACTTAAAGAAATTATTATTAGTAAAAAAACAGTACTAGCAAAATTAATGGGACTAAAAGTCGATAAATCCCAAGGACCGGATGACCTACATCCTAGGGTTTTGAAAGAGGTGGCCATTGGGATAGTGAACGCATTGGCTGTCATCTTCCAAAATTCTATAGATTCTGGAACGGTTCCTGCAGATTGGAGGATAGCAAATATAACCCCGCTATTTAAGAAAGGAGGGAGAGAGAAAACGGGGAACTACAGACCTGTTAGCCTCACATTAATAGTTGGAATAATGCTGGAATCTACTTTAAAAGATGCAATAACTGGGCACTTAGAAACTAATAGTAATATTGGGCAGAGTCAACATGGATTTATGAAAGGAAAATCCTGTTTGACAAACCTATTGGAGTTCTTTGAGGATGCAACTAGTGGAGTAGACAAAGGGGAACTGGTAGATGTGGTGTATTTGGATTTTCAGAAGGCCTTCAATAAGGTCCCACACAAGAGGTTGGTGAACAAAATCAGGGCACATGGAATTGGGGGTAATATACTGGCATGGATTGAGAATTGGTTAACAGACATAAAACAAAGAGTAGGGATAAACGGGTCTTTTTCAGGATGGCAGGCTGTGACTAGTGGGGTACCACAAGGATCGGTGCTTGGGCCCCAGCTATTCACAATCTATATCAATAATTTGGATGAGGGGACTAAATGTAACATTTCTAAATTTGCTGGTGCCACAAAGCTAGGTGGCAGTGTCAGTTGCAAAGAGGATGTGAAAAGGCTTCAAGGGGATCTCGACAGGCTCAGTGAGTGGGTGAGAACATGGCAGATGGAATATAATGTGGATAAAAGTTATCCACTTTGGTAGAAAAAACAGAAAGGCAGAGTATTTCCTAAATGGTGAAAGATTGGGGAATGCAGATGCTCAAAGGGACCTGGGTGTCCTTCTACATGAGTCACTGAAAGTGAATGTGCAGGTTCAGCAAGCCATTAGGAAGGCAAATGGTATGCTGGCCTTCATTACAAGAGGATTTGAGTACAGGAGTAAAGAAGTCTTACTCCAATTATATAGGGCCTTGGTGAGACCACACCTGGAGTACTGTGTACAATTTTGGTCTCCTTACCTAAGGAAGGATATACTTGCCATAGAGGGAGTGCAACGAAGCTTCACGAGATTGATTCCTGGGATGGCGGGACTGTCGTATGAGAAGAGATTGAGTAAACTAGGCCTGTATTCTCTTGAATTCAGAAGAATGAGAGGAGATCTCATTGAAGTATGCAAAATTATTACAGGGCTTGATAGGGTGGATGCTGGGAGAATGTTTCCCTTGGCTGGGGAGTCTAGAACCAGGGGCCACAGCCTCAGGATAAAGGGTAGGCCATTCAGGACTGAGATGAGAAGAAATTTCTTCACGCACAGGGTGGTGAATTTTTGGAAATCTCTACCCCAGAGGGCTGTGGAGGCTCAGTTATTGGGTATATTAAAAACAGAAGTCGATAGATTCCTGACTAGTAAGAGCATCAAGGGATATGGCGATAGGGCCGGTAAATGGAATTGAGGAAGAAGATCAGCCATGATTTCATTGAATGGTGGAGCAGGCTCGAAGGGCCGAATGGCCTACTCCTGCTTCTATTTCTTATATGCCGGGCCATGAGGTTACAGATTGTGGTGGAATACAATTCTGCTACTGCCCCATAGCACCTCATGGATGCCCAATTTTGAGCTGCTAGATCTGTTCTCAATCTATCCCATTTAGCACAGTGGTAGTGCCACACCACATGATGGAGAGTGTCCTCAGTGTGAAGACAGGACTTCGTCGCCACAAGAACTGTGCGGTGGTCACTCCTATCAATACTGTCAGTGACAGATAGATTGATGAGAACAAGGCCAAGTAGGTTTTTCCCTCATGTTGCTTCTCTCACCACCTGCTGCAGTCCCAGTCTGGCAGCTGTGTCATTCAGCACTCGGCCAGCTTGGTCAGTAGTGGTGCTACACAGCCACTCTTGGTGATGGACATTGAAGTCCCCCACCCACAGTACATTCTGTGCCCTTGCTTCCCTCAGTGCTTCTTCAACATGGAGGAGGACTGATTCATCTGCTGAGGGAGAATAGTAGGTGGTAATCAGCAGGAGATTTCCTTGCCTGTGTTTGACTTGATGGCATGAAACTTCATGGGATCCGGAATGAATGTTGAGGAGTCCTAGGGTCACTCTCACCCAACTGTATACCACTGTGCTGTCACCTCTGGTGTGTCTCTACTGCCGGTGGGACAGGGATGGTGATGGACAAGTCTGGGACGTTGGCTGAAAGGTATGATTCTGTGAATATGACTATGTCAGGCTGTTGCTTAACTAGCCTGTGGGACAACTCTCCCATTTTCGGCACTAATCCCCAGATTATTTCAGAGGGCAGTTAAGAGTCAACCACATTGCTATGGGTCTGGAGTCACATGTATGCCAGGTAAGGGCAGCAGCTTTTCTTTCCTTAAAAGACATTCGTGAACCAGATGCATTTTTACGATAATCCGGTATTTTCATGGTTATCATTACTGACACTAGCTTTTTATTCCAGTTTTGTTTAATTAACTGAATTTATATTCCCCAGTTGCCATGGTGAGATTTGAACTCACATCTCCAGATTATTAGTTTAGGCCTCTGGATTACTAGTCCAGTAACATAACCGCTATGCTACCATTCCCTATTTATCCAAGGACTCATGTAGACCATGCACCAGCTCAGATACTCACATGTCGGTGGGCCCAGGTAGACAGATGGTTGGGTTTTCACCTGGTGACCCACACTTCACAAGTGAGCAAGAGCAGATGGCGGTGGCAGGGGCAGCAGTGGAGAGTCTGCCTTGGAGGGCGCAGCCCTCTTCCAGCTCTGCTCAGCTCCACACAGACGCTGTACTTTGGGGGCCAACGTTGAAAAGGAAAATTAGTGAGCAGCAGCAGATAATGTGCGATGCACTGACAGGCCTTCCAAGCACACTGACCATGATTACAGAGAGAATGGAGGAGTCCTCATAAAGCATGAGTGTGTTGATGTCACAGGGCATTGCATGGATAGAGTGGCCATCTTCATGGAATATCAAATGCTCCAATCAAGTGAGTCCATGCACACTTTGACCATGGCCATGAAGACTCTGGATGACAACATATTTGCCACCTTAAATAGGATGACAGATACCTTAGTCTTGGCCTTACAGCGCCACACTGATCTACACCAAAGTGCTCTCCAGCACACTGGTAGAAGTGAAATGCGGCTGGGCCATGAGAAGGATGATGGTAAACAGGGACATGGAAGTGGAAACTCCACTCAAAGCGCTTCCACCTGTCACCCGTTGCCCCCCAGTCAGTCGTCCACATGCTGTTTCATCTCCTGATGGCCGAGTCTGCCCCTGCACAGGTACAGGTGAAGCAGTCTTTGGTGGGGTGCTCACAGCCTCCAAAACCCAAAGGTCATTGGCCATGAACAGCTCAGCAGTCAGGGCAAGGATCTGAGCAGCCTGCCTCTACCTCTGCTCGAGCCACAGGTGTTGCACCACATAGGGGTAGTACGAAAAGGAAGAGTATAGCTTTGTAGTTGCATAAATATAAACATGGGTGTCTGAGAAAATGTCATGCTGTTATGTTTCTGTTGTTTACTTAAAGCACATAAATATTATTCTTTTTGCACCACTTTACCGTCTTGTCCATTCTTGGTTGCTGTGTGGCAAGTCGCCCTTTAAGTTGTTTAATGATGAATGCGAAGACATGAATTACAGAGACCAATAGGGGGATATGCAAGGGGTGGTGGATTGTTTGCAGGACTTCTTTGTGTCAGTGGCATTGGGGTGGGGGGAGTGGTGGGAAGAGTGGCTGTTCCATGTGCTTGTGGCATGGGCCCAGTGGTGCAACCAAAGTGAACCTTGCATTAATAAGGGCATCCCTGCCATCCCAGATAGTAATGTGAGCAGCAAGTGGTGCATTACCCTCATCACCTTCCTCCTCCTCGTCTTCCTCCTCCTCCTCCTCCTCTGAATCGACGAAGAGGATATGAGCTCTTCACCTTGTTCCTCCAGTAGGCCCAAACCTCGCTGCTGTGCAATTTTGTGCAGAGCGCAGCACACCACGACCATTCTGGAGACCCTGGCTGGTCTGTACTGAAGGGCGCCACCAGATCTGATTAGGCACCTGAAGCATACCTTCAGCATGCCAATGGCTTGCTCGATCACACATCTGGTGGTCATATGGCATTCATTGTAGTGCTGTTGGGCTTCATTGGTTGGCTTTCTGACGAGTGTCATCAGACAATTTTGAAGTGGGTCCCTTGTCTGCTAGCAGCCACCCCTTAAGTCTGAATCATAGAAGCATAGAATCATAGAAATTTACAGCACAGAAGGAGGCCATTTAGCTCATTGTGTCTGTGCCAGCCGAAAAAATGCTATCCAGCCTAATCCCACTTTGCAGCTCTTGGTCCATAGCCTTGTAGGTTACGGCACTTCAAGTGCATATCCAAGTACTTTTTAAATGTAATGAGGGTTTCTGCCTCTACAACCCTTTCAGGCAGTGAGTTCCAGACCCCCACCACCCTCTGGGTTAAAAAAAGTTCTCCTCAACTCCCCTCTAATCCTTCTACCAATTACTTTAAATCTATGCCCCCTGGTTATTGACCTCTGCTAGGGGAAATAGGTCCTTCCTATTCACTCTAACTAGGCCCCTCATAATTTTATACACCTCAATCAAGTCTCCCCTCAGCCTCCTCTGTTCCAAAGAAAACAACCTCAGCCTATCCAATTTTTCCTCATAGCTAAAATTCTCTAGTCCTGGCAACATCCTCATAAATCTCCTCTATACCCTCTCTAGTGCAATCACATCTTTCCTGTAATGTGGTGACCAGAACTGTACGCAGTACTCTAGCTGTGACCTAACTAGTGTTTTATACAGTTCAAGCATAACCTTCCTGCTCTTATATTCTATGCCTTGGCTAATAAAGGCAAGCATGCCGTATGCCTTCTTAACCAACTTATCTACCTGTCCTGCTACCTTCAGGGATCTGTGGACATGCACACCAAGGTCCCTCTGTTCCTCTATGCTTCTTACTATCCTACCATTTATTGTGTATTCCCTTGCTTGCAGGTCTGAAGACATCAGGGAGCTTGGATTGCCGCAGGACGAAAGTATCATGGGAGCTCCCCGGGAATCTAGCACAGATTTACATAAATATCTTTTTGTGGTTGCACACCAGCTGCACATTGATCGAGTGGAAGCCCTTGCGGTTGACACATATTCCTGGGTGATCTGGGGGTACTCGGATTGCCACATGTGTGCTGTCGATGATGCCCTGCACCTGTGGGAAGCCAGCCAGAGTCACAAACCCGAGCGACCGCTCATTCTTAATGGTGTCATCGCAGGCGCAGTTGATGTAGTTGCTGGTTCTGGCAAATAAGCCATCAGTCACCTATCTGATGCATTTGCGGGCCGCCGACTGGGAAATCCTGGATATGTCTCCAGCAGATCCCTGGAAGGATCCGGAGGCAAAAATATTGAGGGCGGTGGTGACTTTGACAGCTACTGGTAATGTGTGGCCAGCAGGTCCAGCAGGCTGCAAGTCTTCTTCTAGAAGGCTGCAGATGTCTGCCACCACCGACAACCTGAACCTCCTGAGACACTGCTGTTGTGACATGTCAAGGAAACTCAGCATCTGCCTGTACACCCTGTGTTGCAGGTAATGCCTCGTTGCGAGCTGCTCCCCTCTCTGCTGCTCTCCTCTCTGCTGCTCCCCTCTCTGCTGCTTCCCTCTCTGCTGCTCCCTTTCGGCTGTTCCTTTACCTGCTGCTGCCATCTCTACTTTCCAGCTACAAGGCTCTGAACAGCAGGCTGCTGTTGGTGTTGGTGCTGGTGGTGGTCACATTGACCCTCGTCCGAGGTCCAATCTAAGGCAGCCATAGCACCACCCATCCGGATGTGATTGAGCAAACCTCCAAAGTGGAGAAAGTAACCTCTGAGCAAAGCTGCATGAACAAACTCTTTCCCACTAGCAGGTAAGAAAGCAGCTGTGAGTACTGAGTATTTATTGCAGTGCTAGAAAGTGAGAAAGTCCTTGAGGGGTCAAAGACAGAATCTATTTGGTTGGAGTTAAGAAACAATAGAGCAGTTATTATGGTACTTGGTGTATTTTATGGGCCACCAAATAGTGGGAAGGAGATAGAGGAGCAGATTTGCAAAGAAATTACTGAGAGGTGCAAAAACAATAGAGTAGTGATAATGGGAAGTGTGTTCAGGAGAACTTTCTTGATCAGTATGTTTCTTGCCCAATGAGGAAGGAGGCATTGCTGGATCTAGCCCTGGGGAATGAAGAGGGTCAAGTGGAGAATTTCACAGTGGGAGAGCATCTCGGGAATAGTGATCATAGTATCATAAGGTTTAGATTAGTTATGGAGAAGGACAAGGAGCAATCTAGAATAAAAATACTTAAATGAACGAGGGCTAATTTTAGCAAATTGAGGAGGGATCTGGCCCAGGTAAATTGGAGTCAAAGACCGATGGGCAGAAATGTAATGGAGCAATGGGCGGCGTTTAAAGAGGAGATGGTTCGGGTACAGTCCAGGTACATTCCCACAAGGGGGAAAGGGAGAGCAACCAAAGCCAGAACTCCCTGGACGACGAAGAAGTTAGAGAGTAGGATAAAGCAGAAAAAGGGTGCGTATGATAGGTGTCAGCTTAATAATACAAGGGAGAATCAGGCTGAATATAAAAAGTACAGAGGAGAATTGAAAAAGGAAATAAGAGAAGTGAATCCAAAGGTCTTCTGGTCATATTAACAGTAAAAGGGTTGTCAAAGGAGTGGTGCAGCCGATTAGGGACCAAAATGGAGATCTTTTGGTGGAGACAGAAGGCATGGCTGGGGTACTAAATGAGTACTTTGCATCGATGTTTACCAAGGAAGAGGACTTTGCCAAAGCTACGGTAAATGAGGAGGTTGCCGGGATGCTGGATGAGATAAAAATAGATAAAGTGGAGATACTAGAAAGGCTGGCAAGTTTTAGCCTGGCTTAGTGGTACCATTCTTGCTTCTAATTCAGAAAGTTGTAGTTTCAAGCTCCACTCCAGGACTTGAGCTCATAATCCAGGCTGATTCTTTAGTGTAATAGTGAGTGAGTGCTACATTGAGAGAGATGCAGGGGTAAAAATTGGGTAGCGCCCCCTTTGGGGTGCTACCTTCGCCGGGGCGCTAATTGTAGCGCCCCAAAAAAGTTAGCGCCCCTGCGGCCAATTTTCCCAGGTAGCGCCCCGCGAGGGAGGAGGGGCGCTACTGGAAGCGTGCCGCGGTACTGCAGGCCTTCCTCCCTTTATTAAAGGGGAGGGGCCTGGTGCAGCGTGTCCCAGAGCCCAGCTGGGCCACCAGGGATCGGGAATGCCGGCAAACGAGCCCGGCACTCAAGAGGAGTGCCAGGCTCACGGAAAACAGCCTGCACCCTGCGGGGGGACTTCACGGGGGCCGGGGACAGCAACGGGGGCAGGTACTGGCAGCTGGCCAGCAACAAAAATGGCTGCCCACCACCTCCCCTTTAACTAGCACCGCCCCAGCTGCAGGTAGGCCCCCCTAACCCCAGCGGACATAGCGTCCGGCGGTAAGTCAGGGGGCACCACCTAATGTTACAGCCGGGGCGCGAGCGGGGCACTGTGCACAGCGGCGGCGCTAACAGTTAGCGCCACCACTAACCTCCCACTGAATTTCGTGGGAGGCATTAGCGGCGCCACGCCCAAGCGCTAGTTGATTTGCACCCCGTTAGCGCTAACGGGAGGTGCAAATCATCCAAATTTAGCCCCCACAGTCTTTCAGTCATGATGTGAAACTGAGATCCTGTCTGCCTGTTCAATTGGACGTAAAAGATTCCATGGCACTATTCAAAGAAGAGCAGGGGAGTTCCCCTGGTATCCAGGCCAATATTTATCCCTCAGCCAACAACTCCAAAACAAATTATCTGGTCATTTATCACATTTCTATTTGTGGGATCTTGGTGTGCTTAAATTGGCTGCCACATTTGCCTACTGTTGTCGGAGACTGAGTATAGAACAGAAGTGAAGACTCACAAACATCTGTGCCAGCTATTCCCAGGCCCACCTAAATGGTACAATTTTATAGTTGGTGCAGGAACAAAGAGACCTGGGGGTTTATATATATAAATCTTTGAAGGTGGCAGGACATTTAGATAAGGCTGTTATAAAAGCATACTGGATCCTTGGCTTTATAAACAGGCATAAGAGTACAAAAGCAAGGAAGTTATGGTAAACCTTTATAAATCACTGGTTAGGCCTCAGCTGAAGTATCGTGTCGAATTCTGAGCACCACACTTTAGGAAGGTTACCAAGACCTTGTAGAGGGTGCAGAGGAGATTTACTAGAATGGTCCCAGAGATGAAGAGAGACTAGATAAGCTGGAATGGTTCTCCTTAGAGCAGTGAAGGTCAAGGGGAGATTTAATAGAGGTGATCAAAATTATGATAGGTTTTGATAAGGTAAATAGGGAGAAACTGTTTCCAGTGGCAGAAGGGTCGGTAACCAAAGGACACAGAGTAAAAGTAATTGGCAAAAGAACCAGAGGGAAGATGAGGAGAATTTTTTTTACGCAGCCATTTGTTATGATCTGGAATGCACTGCCTGAAAGGGTGGTGGAAGCAGATTCAATAGTAACTTTCAAAAGGGAAATGGACATATACTTGAAAGGGAAAAATTTGCAGGGCTATGGGGAAAGAACAGGACAGAGGGACTAATTGGATAGCACTTTCAGAGAGCTGGCACAGGCACGATGACTGAATGGCCTCCTTCCGCACTGTATGATTCTATGATTCTATATTCTATGAGTACATGCCAAAAAACAACTAGCTAACTGTAGTGGAGGAGCAGCAAGTGCAAAGCTGAAGCTATCCAGGGAAGTAGGTATTGACCTGCTCCTCCACATAACTGATTATCTGAGGCAGTTTTTTGTCAGTACTTTGCTCCGTCTGACAGTCAATATAACAACAGCTTTTAATTACAACACCACCAGTAATTTCCAGGTCCAAACAGGAGACATTACAGGGGTGATCTACTATTCAGTCACAGAGCTGTGCCCACCAATGTGTCAACTATTAATGGAACAACGTCTGCAATCCCAAATGCAGCAGATTTTTTGCAACCAGTGCAGTTTCCTAGGGGGTCAAGGAATAATCACATCTACCCATGTTATTGTTTGGGTACCGTCTAGCGATGTTATGTCATACACAAATCAAAAGGACTTTCACTCGCTTAATGCACAGGTGATCGGTAATCTTCCATTTAGAATTATAAACACTAATTCTGCTTTTGTAGAAGTACCCATCATTCATATGTCCTGTTCCAATCCAACATATTGGATAGAAGGCTCAGTAGCTATCTGCTGGGAAACATGGGCTACGTATTGTAATTATGGATCATGGCATTTATGCGCAATGAGGCCCATGCTTTGACCAGTGTGTTGATTGGTAGGCTCAAACAGTACTTCAGATACCCTGCTCTAGTGGTTGCATTACTTCTGAAAAGCTGATCAAAATAGTGATGGTATGCTGCATAATATGGATAAAACGATTGATCCAAAGAATTTTATAGCACAGATGAAGGCCATTTGGCCAATCGTATCTGTGACAGCTCTCTAATAGAGCACTCCGAATGTCTCACTCTGTCCCTACAGCCGTGTGTCTTCCTCTGCTTCGTACGTGTATCCAATTTTAATTTAAAAGAAACAATAGTCTGTGCCTCAACCACTCCCTTTACAAAGCATTCAATGGTCCAACAACCTTCTGTGTGAAATAATTTCACCTAACCTTTCTGTTAGCAGATCAACAGCAAGTATAGAATCTATTTTTTAAACGAGGAATCCATTTTATATTAAGCCTCTAAAGTTGGAAGCCTGCAGAGCTTAAACTTAAAAGCCTGAAGAACTCTACTGATCTTCACGGGCCACTAGCAGCTTGATCTCGAGGTTGAGTTACACATTGATTACATTCAGATTTGGCCTTTATTACTGTTTTTGCAAGCCTAGAGACTAACTTACCTGTAGTGTAGTTCTTCGACAGCACCTCCCAAACCTATGACCTCTACCACCTAGAAGGACAAGGGCAGCCGATGCATGGGAACACCATGACCTCCAAGTTCCCCTCCAAGTCACATAGCATCCTGACTTGGAAATATATAATTGTTCCTTCACCGTCGCTGGGTCAAAATCCTGGAACTCCCCCCCTAACAGCACTGTGGGAGTACCTTCACCACACAGACTGCAACGGTTCAAGAAGGCGGCTTCTCAAGAGCAATTAGGGATGGGCAATAAATGCTGGCCTTGCCAGTGACGCCCACACCCCATGAACGAATAATTAAAAAAAATGCCTTCTATATATAGTTAGTTTTCCAGATAAATCTTGCTGACCCTAAAACACCAATAGCTTCTGTTAGCCCTTATGACCACGGATATCAGAAGAAAGCCTTAAGTTCTAGATGTTTAGAGAGCCTGGAACGTCTTGATAAAGACTGGTATAAGCTGGTACAGTGCGTGTAAAGGTTATGAAATATATATGGATTAATGGTTAGGGAAGGGTGTAAAAAGAAGAAGATCAGAGTCAGAAGTTAGAAGAAGAAGATGAAATAGAAGGTAATATTAAATTGATGCCGCTGACCCCCCAACCAGAGGAAATGTTTTTCCCTATTCATTCTATCCTGGATATTTAAAAAGACTCAATTAAAACTTCTCAGACTTCTCTGCTCCAGTGGAAATAATCCCAGTGTCCCATGTCCCTCCTCATTACAAGAGTTTCCCATTCCTGGCATCTTCCTGGTGAATCTGTGCCATATGCTGTCCATGGCTTTCATGTCCTTTCATGAATGGGACCCCTAAAACTGCACACAGCACTCTAACTGTGGCCAAACCAATTTTTTGTAGAAATTAATCATTACTTCTTTACTCTAGTACTCTATACTCCTATTTCTAAAACCCAAAGTTCCACTGGCCTTTTTTATGGCTTTATTCACCTGCACTCCGGCATGGACTCAATGGGCCGAATGGCCTCCTTCTGTGCCGTTTGACTCTACGACACTCACACTTTCAGGAAATTATGACCTAGAAACGGGCATGGAAGGGTGGGACACGCACTGCTCACACCTGTTAGCATGATTCAAGCAGCACATAATGGCCCATAATTTCCGATAGCAGGCTTCCTGCGTGCGGAGGCCTCCTATCGGAAAAAAATCTACGCTCTTACCTGAGGGCTCCCGAGGTCCAGACACTTCCGCTCCTGGGCCTCTCCAAAATCGAAATGCGCAGGGCCCACGTATCCCAGAGGCGCAGGCAGTTTGCAAGCATCCCTGGGATCACATGGGCCAGGCCAGCCAATAGGAGACGGGAATGTCCCTTCATACTTTTGACAGATAGACCTGTCAAATATATGAATGGAGATCACCCCAAAAGCACACTAAAACATTAAATACATTTTAAAAAACCATCACATTTTTAAAATGAGTTAAAATTACATTAAATTAATTATTTTAAACAAAAATGTAATTTTTTGAAAAAAAGAATTAATGCTTTTTACAGGGCTAAAAATAAACTTACCTTTTTAAAAGTATTTTTAAATTGTAAATGAGTGAAAAAAAATTTTTTCACTCTTATGCTGGTAAAAGCAAGCCTTACGCCTGCATTTACCAGGCATAAGATTTCTAAGGGTTTTCAGCGGGCGGAAGTTCTGCAGAAAGCAAAACTATCCGCCCACAGGGGCCCTTCTCCAGGGCAGGCGTCCGATCTATCAAGAGCATTCTTGACAGATCGGAAATGCCGGTTTTCAGCACATGCGCTTCGCATGCCTGAAACCGGCATTTCTGATGTCCCTACAGGTGTGTACACAGCCTGTACACACCCATAGGCATCGGAAAATACGGGCCAATATTTGCATTGCCTACTGATTATCATGAGTCAGGTATGAAGTCAGCGCAGTCAGAAAGAAAGTAAACTGTAGATGCTTTCCCCAGCCACTTCTTTCTCTCTGCTCTCCCTTCACACTTAAAGCTAACCCATGTCCCTCACTTTCATTTCAGGTGTTGAAAGTGTGGAGATACCTCTGCCAGTGGAGGAAGAGGAGGCCAACCTTTTGGAAGAACTGCAAGCAACATGAGAGGGGAAATTTTCCTCTTGGTTGTGCCTGAGGATTGCTTAGCTTCCCGGTTGAGTGAAGAAGAATTTGGGGTTGGGGATCCATTATATTGTGTCACAACCTCAACAACGCTGCTCTGGGATTTCCGCTTCTTCCCAGATGCAAGTGACTAGTCTTGTGTCCGAAGTAGGCACAGGGCCAGCTTAAGCATTGTAATGAGGTGGGAGGAGGCAGCCTGTCACACGAGCCTGATTGTCTGCCTGTTGGGAGCCCAAGCGAAGGCATTCAAAGAGACCTGCCAGTGGGGCTTATGCCAGGACCCTCCACAGACCTGACGGATTGCAGAAGTCCTGGGGATAGCCTGAACATTGTTGGTGCAAAAAACAGTATTTTAAAAAACCCTACTTAAGATCATGTTTTCACAAGAAGTACTGGTCGACTTGAGCACAAGACTGTGCACCTTTATGAGCTGCTGCTTTCCCTTCTGCAGTGTTGTCTGCAATCTTACCCGTAATGAGTTGAAGTGGCCCTCATAGCTTCTTGCATTTTGTCACCAAGAACTCCCATAGCTCCCATGTGCGCATTCACAGTAAAATTGGGAGTGCAACACAGCGTACATTTCCTAATCGCTGAATACTTCTAAGCATGCAAAGAGGCTTCTGTATGCTAAAGAACACAATGCAGGCATAAGTTCAATTACTAGTTACCATTTTCCACATAGCACACCCATTCCATCCATAGAAATCAGATGCTGGAGTTGAGTCAGCATCTATATATTGGAGACTCAATAGTAATGTGGTTTTCTGAGTTTCTTCCAGACATCATTGTCCTCCATGCACAACACAATAGGAATTTCATTCAGTCCTCCCCTACGATTCAAATTGGCTGAGCAAGATGAGCTAGAGGAAGAACAGGCTAGCAGGGATGTATGGTGGCACCAAAGGTGTACTGTTCAGACCCATTGCTATGCTACCCATTGGGTGTGCCATTTCTAGCACAGCTACCTGGGTTTAATTGAACAAGCACGGCTGCGGAACCTGACCGAGCTGGAGGAGTCAGTGCTGAAGATAATTGGAGAGGCTGTCACTGAGGCTGTGGCGATCGGCAAGGCTGAAAGCATTGATGATGAAGGTATGCTCATACCTAATCCTGCTTCTCACATCCCACTTCCTCCTCATCCCACAATCTCTTCCCATTTACAAGCTGCTGGTGGTGTAAGCATGCAGCTCTTGCTTACCCCCCTCCCCTCACCACAACCAACCCTTGTGCATTTCTCCTTTCAGATACCCCAGAACTGCCACCAGCCCAGCCTGTGAAGGAATAAGTAGAGGAGGAGAGTGATGGAAAAGAAGAGACACTGTCACTTGATCTGATACTCTCAGGCAACAGCTCAGAAAATGACACAGCGCAAACCTTAGAAGGTAATTTCGAGGTGGGATCTGCATGTGGTGAGTCACCAGGCATGAGTGGGCTGCAGCCAGGGCGGGGGGAAAGGGTAGCGCAGGTGCCATTCCCTGGAGGGTGAGTTTGCGCACGAGGTCTGCTGTACAGGACTCAGATGAGGACCTCGATGGGGCAGTGTTCAGAAGAAGGGTGATGGGCATGCACACAGAAGTGCTTGGTGCATTGGCAGGCCTGCCAGAGAACTTCTTGTCAGTGTCAAGGAGCACGGAGGAGTCTGGTTCCAACATTGCACAGGGCTTTGCGCAGAGCTTGGAGCCCATGATTTCCAGATGGAAGTGATGGTCAACTCCATTAGAGCACTTGTGGACCCAACCATGATGCTGGGTGTGATGGGCGCTGTCGGAGCTTCTATTGCAGCACAAGCGGAAGCGGCCCAAGGTCTGAGTGCTGCAGTGGAAGCTCAGACTGCTCTCATGCAGGCTCAGTTTGCTGCCACGCAAGATCAGACTGCTGCCATTGTGCCTGTGTTTACGAGTGTGGCAAGGGGCTTGCAGCATCTCATAGCAGTCCAGCAATCTGTCCTCCAACAGATGGCTAAGAATGCTGAGGCACTGCCCCAGGGAGTGGCAGTGGCTCTGTGGAGCAAGAACCTGCTGTCCTCTCTCAGAATGGCAGCATTCGTACTTCCACCAGTGCCACACTGCCAGTGCCATTGCAGTTGCCTGTCAGTCAGCCAGTCCAGACAGCTGCCTCCTATGCTGAGGTGGTGAAGTCTACAGCTGGGCCTTCTTGGCCCAGAGCTGCTCGAGGTTGTTCCGCAAGGCCATCTGCAGTCTCCCCCATGGAAAGTCAGCAGCCTTCCACCAGCCATGCTGCAGCCACTGGGGTAGCACTTTGTAGGAGCAATAGAATAGGCAAAGGCTTATGAAAGACAGACACTAAGGGAATGCACAAGGGTGATTAGTTGAGTTTGTAATGTAATATTGGAATTAATCATTTATAAATTATTTTTGGAATGTTTGTTTTGTGGTGGCTTTCATTTCAGTTTGGCGGCCAACAGGTCGCTGTGATGTTCCGTGACAGAAGAATGGTAAGGTGGGGAAGTCTTGAGCAACGGGGATCTGATGCTGCATTCAGGGGAACCGGTGTCTGATGATGCGCGGCACGGGGATTTGCAGCCTACCTCCCCCCTTCCTCAACCTCCTGCGCCTCCTCCTCTTCCTCCTTTTCTTTCTCCTCCTCCTCCTCCTGAGGTGGTCACGGAACCCATGGTGGCAATGAAAGGATAATTACTAGTCCTAGCCCCTTTAGGGCTACCCCGGATCAGGCGTATTCCTCAGACGATCACTTTCAACTACAGTTTGAGGTAGTCGAATCCTAAAGATGCTTAATTGGGTCTAAAGGTCCGGACTATCTCTCCCTAAAGGAAAGGAACAACCTGAAAATGTTACCGTCCTCCAGATAGCACTTTTAATAAGTTTAGCTAGACTGTAACGTTCCGGATATTATGAGGGTCTGGAAAACTCCCCCAGAATTCTGCAACTCCTCACCAAAGAGTGTACAGAGATTGAGTTCACGAGTTTGATACAGAAGTCTTATGTGAGACAATTCTAAAAATATATAGATTTATTAAAGAACCGACATGTAATTTACAGTTGGTGAGTCAATCGCAACATTAACAGTTCCAAAAAGAGAAAGCTTACAATTCTATTATCAGAGAACCTTACTCTCAAATCTTAACTTCACTACAGTTTTACAGTTCTTAGTTTTCTACAAGATATCCACCAAAATCAAATACCTTTGAACCCCAACGTACAAAGAGTTGGAGACTTACAGCGCCACCTCTGAAGCCGAGAATTGCTTTGCCCCTTTAAAGCGAGTCTACTATCCCATTTGAGAGTTCAATATTTATACCCTTTTCCAGTGGTATTTCCTTTAAGGTTTTCTGCTGATGTAAGCTAATTATCTCTAGTCATTTTTCTGCTGACCCCTGCAATTCTTACAGTCACCTTAGCTAGTAGCATTACAGAATTATGTCTCTTCTCTAGGTGTTCTGAGTTTACCATAAAAAACGGTGTAACGGCAGGTGTGTTTTACTTGATGTCATTTTTACGAAGGCAGATGTTTCTTACTTTTATGTGCTTCTTTACGAAGTGTAAATTAGAACACCTTGTACAGGGTGAACCATTGTTTCATTCCAAAAGGTTAGACTACCGGAGCCTTTAACCTTCTGTTACAATAAGGTTATTGATTCAGTGTCAACAACTATCTTATCTCTATAGCCAGAATGCTTTCACAGCTTTTTCATAGTTAGGTTTCTAGATTTCCAAACCCAGTTTGTCAAGATTTAATAAGGCCAGAATTCTTTCAAAAGATAGTGTATTTTTCTGAGTAGGTTATATGGCTTATTCCTTCACACACCTCTCTTGACCAAAATTTGAGCTCAAACATCAAGGCCGAGTTTGGTCAATGTTACTAATAAGGTTACAATAGTACATTAATGTCACGAGATTCACAAGAGCCCAATCATGTGCTACATAAAAAATCCTTTGAGTCATCCCAGGACAATATTTTGCCTTATTTTAAATTGATCACAAATTAAAAGAACGATGGTACATTTTCATACAATTAGCGAAACAACATGTAATAAGAATGTCCAATTGGCAGATGCACATTCCGTAGAGGTGAGTTATTCATATGAGTCAAGGAGATGTCATTTGGAACTGGCTGAAGCTTGACACGCTGTTCCATTGATCCAGCGTGCGTACAGATTCTTGTTTTTGTAAAGGTCTTGCCAGGAGCTCAGTTGATTCATTCTCCATCCGCAGTGTTTTCCTCCTTCGTTGAAGTAACTCATTGATCTTTCTTTGTTTCGGTTGTGTCTTTTTGCGAATCCAATTCCTGAGGCGTTGCCAAGCATCGTGTGGAGGTGTCGGCGACACTGTCTGGCTGACCGTCATCAGTTGTTCGATCGCATCCATTTCCTGTGTCATGCTCCAAGCTGGGTCTTGAAAGACCATGTACAACTGCACCTTGTATTGTTCCTCCATTCCGGTATCCCGCAGGACATCTTTTGAGATTGACTATGGAGACAGTTTTAAGAATATGCTTGCCATTCAGCTGATTAATATGTATTTTAACTGTTCTTTCGTTAATAACGGAACGTATTTGAACAGGTTTTTTCCACTTAGGGCTTAAACCAGGTTTTTGCTCGAACTTCTTTTCCTGTACCCAATCTCCTGCTAGGGGTTGCCATGCATTGTTTGTCAATTTTTTCTGCCTACTTGCCTCCCTTATCCTCTGATCAATTTGATGAATCTCCTCTGTTACTTATTTTTTAAAATCTAACTGTCGCTGTCGGGTCAAGGACTCAGAGAGTGTAGAGGCAATAAAAGAATTATGGGTAAGCGATGTATGCATCTCAACCCCATACATCAGATAATATGTGAGAAGTCGCACAACACCAGGTCATAGTCCAACAGCTTTATTTGAAATCACAAGCTTTCGGAGCACAACTCCTTCATCAGGTGAAGTCAGATAATATGGAGTTTTAGGGGACACTGTCCCTGATGCAGATGTGGGCATAATATTCAGTGATAGCTGCACCTCCGGAATGATGGCAGTCCACTTATTTCCTCTGATTCTCAACAGTTTGACCAATAGCTTTATTACTTCCTTGTTTTTACGTTCCACCAGCCCCACTGATTGCGGATGACATGGCGTGCTGTGCTCTAACCCAATCCCCCGTTGTTCTCAGTAGTCTTTGAAGACCTTGGAGACAAAGGCTCCGCCTTAATCGGAGTGTAAGATTTTGGGTGCACCAGCTACAGTAATTATGTCAGTAATAGCCTTGGCTAGTGCGTTTTCCGAAACAGTTTTTGTGGGGACCAGCCAGCAGAAGGAAGTGCATCCATCTACACAAACGAGAACATGTCTGTATCCCAAAGATGGGGGAAGTGGTCCAATAAAGTCAATAAAGAATTTTCCCATTGGCTCATCAGCTTTCACAGGAGCCAATGGTGGTGGCTTAAATAGTGATGACTTATTGGTTAAATTGCATGGCTCACAATTTGCCACATATGTTTTACAGGCCTTAAGCATGCCTGGCCACCAATATAAGGGAGTCAATTTGCAGAATGTTGTTCTGGCACCACTATGTGCTTGACCTATGCCCTCGTGAGCTTCTTTTACCAGCTGTTCTCGTTTGTGTCTCGGGGGTACTTCTCGGTTTCCCTTGGGCAACTTAACTAGCACAATACCAGTAGCGGATTCCGAGTAAAAGCACTTTGATGGATATCCTGGTGGATTCTCTTTTTTTGGGACTAATAGCTGAATCAGTTTGTCATCCTGATTAGCTGCCCGTTCTGCGCTAGTGATAACACTGGCCCCTCTCGAGGGGATGTCATGCAGACCGAATGTTTCGCTTGTTCATCTGCAAGACTGTTTCCTTTTGAGTGTACTGTCCCAGTGGTATGCCCGTTTACATGAATCACCTGACAATTCTGTTTCTCCATTCTTGAACGGAGAATGTCTTCCCACAATGACTTATGTTTTATGGGTTTACCCTTATGATTGGTAAAGTTTGTTTGTTCCCAGAAAACTAGATCTTGGTAATATCCTCTTTTACAATAGTCATTATCTGTACAGATTAATGTGGGTTTAATAGGGTCTGTCTTTTCTAAAGCATACCGTAGTGCTGCGGCTTCAGCATATTGCGCTGTCTTATGGCCAAGGGGTATGGACAGTAATTCTTCTGGATAAAAAGGATAGGAATCTCGAAAAGTCCCTACTACTAACCCCATCCCAGCTGAGGATTGTTGGGATGTCCCTTTTTTAATTGTCATTGATGATCCATCAAAAATTATTACTTGGTCTTTTGGAGGTACAGGGATAGGATTATTTCCCCTAATAAAGCAATTGTTTGAATTTCCTAATAAATAGACTTGGCCATTTCCAACAGGGTTTGCCATTTCATCAGAACCTAACCTCGGTTAGGGTTTAATATGAACTTTATAAGAAATTTCTAGATCTCAATGGTATATTGAGGGAGTTCTGATTTAAGTTCTACAAGGCCTGATCAGGGACTTGTCGTCTCTAGAGACTTAAATCTGGGTCTTCGTGTCACTGTCAGTAAAACACTCCTTCTATACTTAACAATCTACAAGATGGATATAGATATAAATATAAGTATAGGTTCTGTATCAACTCATTAACACACACGTTGGGCGCCAACTGAAGGGATAATTACTAGTCCTAGCCCCTTTAGGGCTACCTCGGATCAGGCGTATTCCTCAGATGTTCACTTTCAACTGAGGTTTGAGGTAGCCGGATCCTAAAGACGCTTAATTGGGTCTAAAGACTATGGGGGAAAAATTAGGTCGCGCCCCATTTGGGGCGCAAATATCGTCTGGACGCAAATATTAGCGCCTGGCGCTAATTATCGCCACTGACTGGAAACTTCACTTTTACCGCCCCGGGAGGTGAGTGGAGCGCTAAATCAGGCGCTGCACACCTGTCTTAAGGCGCAAAGGCCAAGGAGTGAGGCGCTAACTGAGAGCGCTGGCGAAGCTCATGTAATGCCAGTCAGCAATGGAACACACACACAATGGCACGGGCCAGTTCTTAAAGGGGATGGTTAATCTTGCTTTCCATCCACATCCTATTCATTGCAGCCTTGAATCTCGGCCTGGAGAGACTTGCACATCAAATGTGCTGGAAAGAACAATGGAGAGTACCAGGCAAAGAGCTCAGAGTGCAGCTCCCACAGTCTCTGCTAAATCGATACAAGGAATGGCAAATCAAAATGAACCTGCAAAGTGCTGCTCAGTACCCAAAACTCCTTCACACAATGTTGAATCTCTCCAGAAGTCTCTCCCTCTCTCTCTCAGAATGCGTAGTTCAAAAATGCCACCAACAATAAAAGGCAGGAAGCGGTCACCTTTAAATAGCGCTCCCCCTTTCCCTTCATGACTGCAGAACGCTCCCCTCAACATGTCATTGCTAGCGTCAGGCGGTAAGGCAGGGGGCGCCACTCAATTTCCGCTCCGGGGCGCCACAAGGGCGTTGCACCATGGAATGACGTCACAATCTGCGCGCGCAGGTGGTCGCAGCGGTAAAGTTTAGCGCCGCCGCACAATGTCTAGTTAAGTTCCCGAGCGGCGCAAACATCGCTGCACCCGGGCGTTAGCAGCTTTGCGCCCCATTAGCGCCCTCTTAAGGCGCTAACGGGAGGCGCAACCAACTGAATTTTTACCCCTATCTCTCCCTAAAGGAAAGGCACAACCTGAAAATGTTACCGTCCTCCAGATAGCACTTTTAATAAGTTTAGCTAGACTGTAACGTTCCGGATATTATGAGGGTCTGGAAAACTCCCCCAGAATTCTGCAACTCCTCACCAAAGAGTGTACAGAGATTGAGTTCACGAGTTTGATACAGAAGTCTTATGTGAGACAATTCTAAAAATATATAGATTTATTAAAGAACCAACATGTAATTTACAGTTGGTGAGTCAATCGCAACATTAACAGTTCCAAAAAGAGAAAGCTTACAATTCTATTATCAGAGAACCTTATTCTCAAATCTTAACTTCGCTACAGTTTTACAGTTCTTAGTTTTCTGCAGGATATCCACCAAAATTAAATACCTTTGATCCCTGAGGTACAAAGAGTTGGGGGTAAAAATTCAGTTGGTTGCACCTCCCGTTAGCGCCTTAAGAGGGCGCTAATGGGGCGCAAAGCCGCTAACGCCCGGGCGCAGCGATGTTTGCGCCGCTCGGGAACTTAACTAGAGATTGTGCGGCGGCGCTAAAACTTACCGCTGCGACCACCTGCGCGCGCAGATTGTGACGTCATTCCATGGTGCAACGCCCTTGTGGTGCCCCAGACCGGAAATTGAGTGGCGCCCCCTGCCTTACCGCCTGGCGCATCCAACGACCGGAAGACTGGAACGATATCAATCGCTGTGGGGCTGGGGGGGGTGCTATTTAAAGGGGGCCTCTTCCTGTCTTTTTCTGTGGTCGACATTTTTGCACCACTCGTTCTGAGAGAGAGAGAGAGATTCGGAGAGAGAGAAAGAGAGACTTCTGCATTGACTCAACGCTTTGTGAGGTAGTTTTGCCTACTGATCCTAACTTCGCTGGTACTTTAGTTGCTGTCCTTCATTACTTTGCTTGCAAAGAGAATATGGGGGCTGCACTGATTGGGGGCGTCGTCCTGCTCCAGCTGAATTGGAGGATACAGAGACGCAGAGAGAGAGTGGCAATGATGGCCAGACGGAGGAGGGCCAACAGGCGTATGTACAGGAGAGCTTACCCTCCCAGGGTATATCGTGAACAGCTCTCCTACATCCATATGTCTGAGGAGCTGTGTTTGCGAAGGCTGCGATTCAGCAAGGAGGTGGTCACTGAGCTCTGCCACCTGCTGCAGCCAGATCTGCAGCCTCAACTGAGGTCCAGGACGTCTCTGTCGGTGGCAGTGAAGGTCACAGTGGCTCTCAACTTTTACGCTACTGGCTCATTTCAAGCTGCTGCTGGGGACCTCGCCAATATCTCCCAGTTCGCGGTGCATTGCTGCATCCGGCAGGTCACAAATGCCCTCTTTAAAAGGAGACGAGAGTTCATCTCTTTCCCCATGACCCCAGACAAGCAGCGTGACCGCGCTCTGGGCTTTGCGAGGGTAGCGGGCTTCCCCATGGTGCAGGGCGCCATTGACTGCACGCATGTGGCTTTGCGTGCTCTGCATGAGAATGCCGAGGAATTCCGGAACAGAAAGGGGTTCCATTCCTTGAATGTTCAGTTGGTCTGTGACCACAGACAGCTGATACTCGCTGTCAATGCCCACTATCCTGGCAGCTGCCACGATGCTTTTATCCTGCGCCAGACTACTGTGGCAGAACTTTTCGAGGCACCGCATCAGCCAGTTGGTTGGCTTCTCGGGGACAAGGGGTATGCATTGAGCACCTGGCTGATGACACCGCTCCGTACGCCCAACACCCCTGCTGAGCTGCGGTACAATCAGAGCCATCAAGCTACCAGGAACATAATTGAGCGCACAATCGGCGTGCTGAAGCAACGGTTCCGCGGTCTCGACCATTCTGGAGTAGCCCTGCAGTACTCGCCTGAGCGAGTATCGAACTTCGTAGTCGTGTGCTACATGTTGCATAACATGGCAATCCTCAGGACCCAGCCAATGCCACCAGGCCTTGGAGCACCACCAGAGGAGGAGGAGGAAGAGGAGGAAGAGGACGAGGAGGATGATCATCAGCAGCACCAAGGCGGGAGGGCGGCCCACAATGGTCAAACTGCAAGGGTCGTCCGTCAACGGCTAATAGCAAGCCGCTTCTAGGGCCCCTGCTGTGGAAATGGCTTCTGCCATTGCTAACAACATTAATGAACCCAGCACGCAACCCCTAAGCCGGCCAAGGCACCAATAATTCCAACCACCAACCATGTATATTTTGAATACAGAAACTTATTTATTTTACAAACTCTGTGTGTGTCAATTCCTCATGACAAACTCATAGAAATAAACACAAAAAAACAGTCAATAACATAACTGGTTCTCACAACCTGGAGATAATGTCCAAAACACTAAACAAAAGTTGGACCATGAACCTCGACCTTTAATAAAAAAATGACCAGCATTTTGTCACACCTCCTACTTTTTGCCCTTCGAGGGTGATCTCCTTCCCTTGCGCACTTCCCCCCTTCTAACCCTACTGCTCCTCCGTAATGGGACCTCAGTGGCTGCAGCAAGGCTGGTGGAAGGCTGCTGCTCGTCAGACCCTGACACTGCAGATGCCCCTGAAGGACGGCCTCGACCAGTTCTGGGCCTGGAGGGCCCGGCTGCAGACTGCACCAACTCTGCATGGGCGGCAGCAGTCTGTCCTACAGGCGGTGGCAAGTGCAGTGGAGAAGTGACAGTGTTGGCAGCAGGAATGCTGTCATCGTGAGAGAGGACAGCAACTCCCTGCTCGCCCGACACACTGGCACTCCCACGGGGCAGCACTTCAGCATCCGGAGCAATCTGCAGGAGAACAGATTGCTGGCCTGCTGCGGCGTGGTGACAGCCCCGGGGACATGTGCATGAACCATCGAGGTTGGCAGCAGTCTGTGCTCGCGTGGCCTCAATCTGAGTCTGCATGAGAGCAGTCAGAGATGGGATCACGGCAGCCAGTGACTGAATTGCAGCACTAAGCGTTAGTGTGGCATCCGCCTGTGCTACAGCGAAGTGCTCCACACTCCTTGCCAGTGACTCAATGCATTCGGGCACCCTTCCCACTGCACCCATGAGCTCAGTGTGCATGCCCACCGCCTGGGTGTTCATTTCTGCAATCAGCCGCTCCTCCTCTGCGTCCATTGCAGTAGGAGTGTCTGGCATACTCTCCCTCTGGGGAGAAGGCCCCCGTTCTTCCCTACCCCCATGGCGTTGCTGCAGCCCGCTGGGTCCTGGAGCTTCACCCTCATCAGACCCTTCCCCCTGCTCCCCTCCAGGGAAGGCGTGTTCCCAGTGTGGGAATGGGCTTCCTCGGGAGAGGGTGGCACTGATGCTCCGGCTTCCTCTTCCTCCTCGGCTGCAGCATCACTCCCAGTGGCAGCTTCAGGGCCCGTCTCCTCAGCTGGTGAATCACCATCTGAAAGCAGGGAGGTACAAGAGTGGCTTTAGCGTGAGGACAGGGTGGCAGTAAGGGAGGAATAAGTGCAGCGAGTTAGCAAGTTGGATTGAAAGTGTCAAAGGCTGGTGTTGTGAGGGACAAGTGGAAGGACAGAGGACAAAAAGGTGATGACCTTACCATTGCTGTCCAGAACGGGGTCGGCGTCTCCAGTGGCGACGGGACCGATCACCCAGCTTGCCACAATCCTGTGGACGCGCTCCTCCAGATCGCTGAGGGGTTGCAGCTGAGGCCGCCCTCCACCTGTCCGTTGCTGCTGTCTCCGATTATGCGCCAGCTTGGCCTGTAAGAAAAAGGACAGCATCTGAGTAAATATACAGCCATGGTCTTGCCTGATGTGCCTCCCATAGGTGAATAGCCCTTACTGTATGCAGCCATGGTCTTGCCTGATGTGCCTCCCATAGGTGAATAGCCCTTACTGTATGCAGCCATGGTCTTGCCTGATGTGCCTCCCATAGGTGAATAGCCCTTACTGTATGCAGCCATGGTGTTGCCTGATGTGCCTCCCATAGGTGAATAGCCCTTACTGTATGCAGCCATGGTCTTACCTGATGTGCCTCCCATAGGTGAATAGCCCTTACTGTATGCAAAGTGTGGAATGTGTGTGTGTGTTTCATGAAAGGGCCATAGGTGTTGGATGAGTGTTGTGCATTGGGGTTTTAAGACCCTCTGGCCATAGAGTGAGGTTGAGATGGAGGGATGGAGAGGTATTGAGAAAAAGCCACTCACCCTGACGACCCGAGTGAGGTCGTTGAACTTTTTGCGGCATTGAGTATGGGTCTTGGGCACCATGCTCCTGGAGGAGACGCTCTGAGCCACCTCCCTCCACACTCTTCTGAACTCGCGTGGCAAAGGCCTCCTGCCACTCTCAGGGAAGAGCATACATCTTCTGCGCTCCACCGCGCCAACCAGAGCATCCAAGGCCCGCTCGGTGAAGCGATGAGCTCGTTCTCTCACCCTCTCCATCCTTGGCAGCAAAATGGATTCACAGGTCTCTCCAGGCCGAGATTCAAGGCTGTAATGAGCAGGGTGTGGCTGGGGAGCAAGTTGGCCCCCCCCGCTTTAAGAAGTGGCTGGCGCCAGTGTGTCTGTGTTCCCTCGCTAACTGGCAGCAGCTGCGCTGCGCTCGCACGCTGAGTTAGCGCCTCACTGCTCGGCCTTTGCGCCTTAAGACAGGTGTGCAGCGCCTGATTTAGCGCTCCACTCACCTCCCGGGGCGGTAAAAGTGAAGTTTCCAGTCAGTGCCGATAATTAGCGCCAGGCGCTAATATTTGCGTCCAGACGATATTTGCGCCCCAAATGGGGCGCGACCTAATTTTTCCCCCTTGGAGACTTACAGAGCCGCCTCTGAAGCCGAGAATCGCTTTGCCCCTTTAAAGCGAGTCTACTATCCCATTTGTGAGTTCAATATTTATACCCTTTTCCAGTGGTCTTCAGTGGTTTTCTGCTGATGTAAGCTAATTATCTCTAGTCATTTTTCTGCTGACCCCTGCAATTCTTACAGTCACCTTAGCTGGTAG
The DNA here is from genome assembly GCA_030390025.1 of Squalus acanthias. NCBI lineage: Eukaryota > Metazoa > Chordata > Chondrichthyes > Squaliformes > Squalidae > Squalus > Squalus acanthias. The sequence continues at coordinate 102,424,280 of CM059432.1, forward strand.
CATTAGAGAATTATTGGTTGGAAAATTCAGTTGGTTGCGCATACCGTTAGCGCCTTAAGAGGGCGCTAATGGGGCGCAAAGCATCTAGCGCCCAGGCGCGGCGAAGTTTGCGCCGCTCGCAAAATTAACTAGACATTTTACGGCGGCGCTAAACACTACCGCCACGATCTCCTGCGCCGGCAGATCATGACGTCACTCGAGTGCGCAACGCCCCGGTATCGCCCCGGAGCGGATATTGAATGGTGCCCCCTGCCTTACCGCCTGACGCTAGCAACGACAGGTTGAGGGGAGCGTTCTGCAGTCATGAAGGGAAAGGGGGAGCACTATTTAAAGGTGTCCGCTTCCTGCCTTTTATTGTTGGTGCCATTTTTGAACTACGCAATCTGAGAGAGAGAGGGAGAGACTTCTGGAGAGATTCAACGTTGTGTGAAGGAGTTTTGGGTACTGAGCAGCACTTTGCAGGTTCATTTTGATTTGCCATTCCTTGTATCGATTTAGCAGAGACTTTGGGGGCTGCACTCTGAGCTCTTTGCCTGGTACTCTCCATTGTTCTTTCCAGCAGATTTGATGTGCAGGTCTCTCCAGGCCGAGATTCAAGGCTGCAATGAGCAGGATGTGGATGGAAAGCAAGATTAACCATCCCCTTTAAGAACTGACCCGTGCCATTGTGTGTGTGTTCCATTGCTGACTGACATTACATGAGCTTCGCCAGCGCTCTGAGGTAGCGCCTCGCTCCTCGGCATTTGCGCCTGAAGACAGGTGTGAAGCGCCTGATATAGCGCTGCAATCACCTCCAGGGGCGATAAAAGTCAAGTTTGCAGTCGGTGGTGATAATTAGCGCCAGGCGCTAATCTTTGCACCCGGCCGATAATTGCGCCCCAAATGGGGCGATACTGAATTTCTCCCCCTATGTCTCTTCTCTAGGTGTTCTAAGTTTACCATAAAAAACGGTGTAACAGCAAGTGTGTTTTGCTTGATGTCATTTTTACGAAGGCAGATGTTTCTTACTTTTATGTGCTTCTTTACGAAGTGTAAATTAGAACACCTTGTCCAGGGTGAACCATTGTTTCATTCCGAAAGGTTCAGACTACCGGAGCCTTTAACCTTCTGTTTGAATAAGGTTATTGATTCAGTGTCAACAACTATCTTATATCTATAGCCAGAATGCTTTCACAGCTTTTTCATAGTTAGGTTTCTAGATTTCCAAACACAGGTTGTCATGTTTTAATAAGGCCAGAATTCTTTCAAAAGATATTGGGGTAAAAATTGAGTCGCGCCCCATTTGGGGCGCTAACCTCGCCGGGGCGCGACTTTTAGCGCCCCGAAAAAATTAGCGGTCCCGCGCCGTAACTTCAGTGGTTGCGCCCCAAGAGGGAAGCGGGGCGCCACTGGAAGCACCCCGCATCCCTCTTGGGGCGCTGCGAGTGAATATCCTGGCGCTACGTGCCGCAGCGCCACGCGCTGCGGCACATCGCGCCGCGGTATTGCAGGCCTTCCTCCCCTTCTTAAAGGGGAGGGACCCTGCGCAGCGCGAACCGGGGCCCAGCTGGGCCCCCAGGGATCGGGAGTGCCGGCAAAAGAGCCCGGCACTCAAGAGAAGTGCCGGGCTCTTGGAGCGCAGCTGGCACATCACGGTGGGGGGGCTTCACGGGGGCCGGGGGCAGGTGCTGGCAGGCGGCCAGCAACAAAAATGGCCGCCTGCCACCTCCCCTTTAAATATCGCCGCCCCGGCCGCACGTACGCCTCCCTGAACCCGTCGGACATAGCGTCTGGCGGTAAATCAGGGGGCGCGACTGAAGATCACGGCCGGGGCGCGAGCGGGGTGCTGCGCACGGAGATGACGTCATCGCCGGCGGCGCAGCGCCACAGGGCGCTACCGGCTGCCGCCGCCGCTAACCTCCCACTAAATTTTTCGGGAGGCGTGGGCGGCGCTGCGCCCGGGCGTTAGCTGCTTTACGCCCCATTAGCGCCCTCTTAAGGCGCTAACGGGAGGCGCAAGCAGCTGAATTTTTCCCCCATTGTATTTTTTCTGAATAGGTTAAAAGGCTTATTCCTTCACAGCAAGAGCTGCGCCCTCATGATGGCCAAGTTGTGGAGGATGGAGCAATTCACCACAAATTGGGACACCCGCTCTGGTGAGTACTGGAGAGCTCCTCCTGAGTGGTCAAGGCAGCGGAACCATTGCTTGAGCACCCCAATGGTCTGCTCAATGAGGTTCCTCCTGGCAGCATGGCTGTCATTATCTGACTGCTGGCCACGAGTGGTGGGGTTGCAGAGGTGAGTTGTCATCCACGTGTAGAGTGAATAACCCTTGTCTCCGAGCAGCCACCCTCGGGAAGATTGCTGACACAGCAGACTGGCGCAGGATGAAGGCATCATGATTGCTGCCAGGATACCAGGCATTCACCATCATGATGTGCTGGGCGTGGTTGCACACCAATTGCACATTATAAGAGAGTAGTAGCCTTTGCGGTTACGATACATCTCGGCATTGATATGCGGCGCCCGCAATGCCATGTGTGTGCAGTCGATGGCGCCCTGCACCATGGGGAAGCCCGATATCCTGGCAAAGCCAGGTACGTGCTCCTCCTGCTTCTCCCTGTTCAGAGAGAAGGCAATGAAGTCTCCTCTGGACGGCGAACTGTGAGATGTTTGCAATGTTACCTGTTCTCGCCTGGCAGAATCTGCTGGTGACAATATGCAGGGCCACGGTCACCTTGTGGGCCACTGGCTGTGCCATCGTCACCCTGCTCTGCGGCTGCAGGTCTAGTTCCAAGAGGTGGCAGAGTTCTGTTACCACCTCATTGGAGAAGCACAGCCACTGAATACACTGCTCCTGGCTTAGGTGCAGGTAGGAGAAGTGCTCCCTGAAAACTCTAGGTGGGTAAGGCCTCCTGCCAAGAGCCCTTCTCCCCTTCCTCCTCCTCCACCCTCTGCGAGCAGCTTGTCTTTGCTGCCTCTGCTCCATCTCCCTGTCATGCTGCAATGCGAGGGGGACTGCCAGTAGAGCCCCTGTGACTGGGAGCAAGTGGTGTAATCAGAGGCCTTCCAGTTGCAGCCAATGCCTTCCAAATGTCCAGCAGCACTTCCAACATCTTCCAGCAAGCCAGCATTGATATAAACTCAGCAAGAGCCAGTACAAGAGAAATAATCAACTTCCCTGCAAGTTGGATGTATCCCTTTAAATAGCACTGGTGGGGGGTCCCTCGTGCAGCTCAGCTGTGTGTGTTTAGGAGAGGGCGTTAATTGGAACGTCCAAAATGGCAGGTCGTGTGTCAAATCAGCGTTACACACTGACTGACATCATGGTCTGCCTACTCCATATACTGCCGGTGTACGCACGTCTCGCCCGCACTATCACCCTCGCCAAGATGGCGATCAGCGCGGGCCATGTCGAAAGTGGGCAGAAGTGAGGCGGCCGTCAATTTTTTCTCGAAACCCGCTTTAACTGCTGGTGCTGAGGTGCCAAATTTCACGGCAGAAGGGTTTGCAGAGAGGAGGCAACAGAGCTATGCCATCTCCTGCTTATAATTTCCTGGCTTATCCAGGTCCATGCTGGGAGCTCACTACAGTCATTAAATTCAATGTGGGACTAAATATTTCATTTAACTAAGGCTCACCATACCTGCAGCATGTCCTACTTCTGGACCCCATAATTAAGTGTCACAAAATGCATCAAGCAGCTTTTTTCTTGTCTCCTTATCGGTCACAGAGCTAGCTGCCTTTCTATAAAGATCACAGTTTGTTCAATTCAAGTACTCAGATGATTGATGCCCTTTCATTCATTCCTATTATTGGGACCTGCTGCTAAGGCTCATTATAAATTCACAGTTGATAAACTCTTCAAAAAATAACAGGCTATCATAATCATAATTGAAGCAATTATGAAGTATATGTATATAAATGTGTGTATACATATATATATAATATATATGTACATATATATGTGTGTGTGTGTGTATGTGTATCAACTCCATTCCCTAGCTACCGATTCCATCCTCTCTCTGTTCATTGTCTGATGCTGAACCAGACTGTTCGCAACCTTGCCATCCTATTTGACCCTCAGATGAGCTTCCAACCCCATATCCGCTCCATCACCAAGACCGACTATTTCCACCTCTGTAGCATTGCCCGTCTCCACCCTTGCCTCAGCTCATCTGCTGCTAAAACCCCCATCCATGTTTTTGTTACCTCTAGACTTGATTATTCCAATGAAAGGTCATCGACCTGAAACGTCAACTCTCTTTCTCTCTCCACGGATGCTGCCTGGCCTGCTGAGTTTTTCCAGCGTCCTCCACCCTCTATAAACTTGAGCTCATCCAAAACTCTGATGCCCTTACCCTAAATCACACCAAGTCCTGTTCACCCATCACCCCTGTGCTCCTGATCCACCAAAACCTCGATTTTTAAATTCTCATCTTTGTTTTCCAATCCCTCTATGACCTCACCCCTGCCTATCTCTGTAATCTCCTCCAGCCCTACAACCCTCCTAGATTTCTGCGCTCCTCCAATTCTGGCCTCTTGCACATCCCGGAGTCCCTTCATCCCACCGTTGGCAGCCGTGCCTTCCGCTGCCTAGGCCCTAAACTCTGGAATTCCCTCCCTAAACCGCTCTGCCTGTCTACCTCTCCACCTCTCCACCTTTTATTCCCTTGCATTAAAAAATATTCCTTGAAATATTTAAGATTGGTAACCTGGTGCAGTTTTATTAATGCAGCTAAAAATGGTTACAGTAGCATCGTGGTTATGTTACTGGATTAGTAATCCAGAGGCCTGAACTAATGATCCAGGGACATAAGTTCAAAATCCCACCACGGCAGCTGGGGATTTTAAATTCAGTTAATTAATTAAATCTGGAATAAAAGCTAGTATCAGTAATGGTGACCATAAAACTACATGATTATCGTAAAAACCCATCTGGTTCACGAATGTCCTTTAGGGAAGCAAATCTGCCAGTCTGGCCTATATGTCACTCCAGTACCCACAGCAATGTGGTTGACTCTTAACAACCCTCTGAAATGGTCTAGCCCTCTCAGTTGTATCAAACCGCTATAAAGAATTATACTAAGAATCAACACACGGACTGTAGTGGTTCAAGAAGCCGGCTTACCACTACCTTCTCAAGGGCAATTAGGGATGGGTAATAAATGCTGGCCTTGTCGCCGATGCCCACATCCCATAAACGAATTAAAAAACCCACAAAAAATAAGCATTTTTAATAAGAGTGTCTAGTCCTCCACCTGTGAGTAATCTGATTATAAATAACTGAAAATCACTTTAAAAAACACTACAGATTCATTTATTAGTTTTATAGATGTACAGTAGTCAGTTTCTTAGTAAATTAAATATTTTTCAATATTAAATACTACTACAAGGGCCCTTGTGCCTTAAAAAAAGCTTAATTTGAACAGCCTCCTTGAAAGGCCGCAAATGGGTGCAATTGGCGGAAACTCGCCACGCTGAATAATTCAATCTAGGGGCGTGATCAGTTTAATGGGCGGGGGAGACTTCCAGCGCAAATTTTTAAACTAGCGCACAAGATCATGGAAACTCAATTTGTGCTGGACGTAGCTTGTGCTTGAAATTCTGCGATCTTTTGTGCTGATTTGGCCAATTTCGGGCAAGCCTAGTGGAAACTCTAGACAGTATTAGAAGCGCACTGTGGTGGATTCACTGAGCACTGGATAACACGAACAGGAAGAGCATGAAGAGGAGAAAGAGGAGGTCCCTCGTGGACAGTGGACCCAGATCTCCGTGGCCTTGCTTTCAGAGCATGATAGGCTGTTGCAGTCATTGGGCGATGTGTCCATCAGCTTTTGCATCATGGAAACAAGTGTGGAGTAGGAGTTTACATCCCACATGTGTGAGGTGCTGATGCACAGCATGTAGATATCTTTCGAGCGAGCCCCTCACAGCTGAGGTCTTGTTGCCAGGCTTAGGTTCTCTCATGGATGAATGATCAGACTGCTGCACTGTGACAGCCTCCATGGGCAGGCTCACAGATGCGATAGTTCAAACGAGATGGGAAATAAGCTTCCTACAAGTTCTGTTATGGGACCTGATATAACCCTCACCGGCAGAGGAGCCAAGAGAAGAGGGAGATTGGAACAGACCATGGATGTTGGTGCTATCCCTCCAGATGGCTCCAATTTCACAGTTTTCAGTCTCACTCCATGGCCGCACAGGTATCTGAACGCAAACGGGGCCAGACTGCCCCTGTAGCAGCCAAAGTTCTAGCAAGGTACGGTAGCCTAGCAGCTATGGTACTGGACTAGTAATTCGGAGGTTATGAGTTTAAATTCCACCATGGCAAATTGGTGAATTTAATTCAGTCAATCTGATCATTTGTAGGCAGGTGCCAGTAAAATAACCGTGACAGCTGCCGGGTTGTTCTTAAAAACTAAACTGTTTAATAATATCCTTCAGGGAAGGGAACCTGCCACCCCTATCCAGACTGACTCCAGTACCACAATGCATAGTTGACTCTTAATGCCCTCAGCATAACTAGGGATGGACACTCCCGAGAACAAATATATTTTAATAAAGCCATCTGATGCGCTAGTTCGCAGAAATTAAGAAGCAGCTAAAGTCCTTGGCCTAGAAATTCAGTATCCCCTAAAACGGGTGCGGGATCGCGATGCGATAGCAACCTGTGCCCCATCAGAGGAGTGCAAGCAACATGTGGAATTCATTGGTCAAGGTCAGTGAATTAATCTTCAAATGCCATATCCCACTACCTGCACCACTAGCCTCACACACTGCTCAATGCACTCTCTACCAAACAAGACTCAGACCTCACATTCATAGGTTCACCTCACTGGCACACACTTACCACTGCTGCAAGCCTCACACCTCAATCTCACAGCTTGAACACACTGTCAGCTATTCAACTATGACAGGCACATCACCCTAACACATTACACCGCACTCACTGACACACTTACCTCTCTCTTGTAGGAAAAGGTGGCTCATAACCGGCACCAGCATACATTAACTAGCGGGAGACAGTGCTGGCCACTACTGGCAGGGCCATGGCTGAGCCCATGGCCAGCAACGGGGTTGAAAGAATACAAGATGCCGGGATTCTCATACATTATCCTTCTTCGCACATCCCACTTCCCCCTCATCCCACAATCTTTTCTGATTTACAATCTGCACACCGTGTAAGCATGCACCTCTTGCTGTTGCTCCCACACCACCTCCCCCCTGCCTAGACAGTGGTTGAACAAGAAGAGGGAGAGGAGAATGAAAAAGAAGAAGAAGAAGCACCATCACTCGATTTCACACTCCCAGCCACCAGCTCAGATACTGACACTCCGTGTACTTTAGAGGATAGGTTAGACGTGGGATCTGCAGGTGGTGAAACACCGGGCACAAGTGGCCTGTAGCCAGGGCAGGGGAAAAAACTAACTCAGGTGCCAACTCCCCGGAAGGTGAGGTTACACATGAGTTCTGCTGCACAGGACTCAAACGAAGACATCGATTGTGTGGCCTACAGACGAACACTGATGGGTATGCACAATGAAATGCTTTGTGTATTGGCAGGCTTGCCAGAAAGCCTGAATGCAATGTCAATAAGCATGAAGGAGTCCAGCTCCAGCCTTGCACAGGGCTCTGGGCAGAGCTTGGAGCCCATCCTATCCAGCGTGGAAGGGCTGGGCAGATCCCTTAACACACTTCTGGACCCATCATGCCGCGTCTGATGGCCGAAGTCTCAGCTTCCATTGCAGCACAAGCACAAGCCACCTAACGTTTGAGTGCTGCAGTGGGAGCGCAGACTGAAGTCATGCAAGCACAGACTGCTGCCATCATGCTGGGCTTACCAGTGTTGACAGGGACTTGCAGGGTGTCACAGCAGTCTAGCAGTCTGTACTTCATCAGATTACTGGGATTGGTGAGATGCGGCCTCAGGGGAGTGGGAATGAATCTGTGGAGGACGACTCTACTGTCCCCCCTCAGGATGACAGCATTTATCCTCCCACTACTGCCACTACGCCAGGCCCTTGCTTTTGCCTGTCAGCCAGCCAGCCCAGACTGCTGCCGCCCATGCCATGGTGGTGCAGTCCGAAGCCGGGCCTACTAGGCTCAGAGCTCCTCGAGGTCATCCTGCAAGGCCATCTGCAGTCTCCTCCACTGAAAGTCAACAGTCTTCCACCAGCCATGCTGTGGCCACTGGAGTAGCACTGCGTAGGAGCACTAGGGTAGACAAAGGCACATGCAAGACAGTCACTAAGGGAATGCACAAGGGCAATTAGTTAATTTTTTGATGTAATATAGGATGGATATATGGATAAAGTTTCATTGGAAAGTTTGCTTTGTGGTGGCTTTTATTTCAGCATTGTGGCCAAGAAGATGCTATGATGGTCAGTAACAGAGGAAAGGTAAGGTGTGTGACTAATGTTGAATGTGGAATTGGGGTTGTGTTCAATTGTACCACAGGCGGATGATTTGATCCCGGATATCTGGCCAAAAAGGGGCTGTCTGGGTTGCCTCATTCCTTCCCTTTCCGCATCCTCCTCTTCCGCTTCCTCCTCTTCCTCCTCCTCTTCCTCTTCCTCCTCCTTCTCCTCTGCCTCCTCCTGCTCCTGAGCTGGTGGCTGTATCCCTGGTGGCAAGGGCTGTGATCATGATAGCCAGGTTAGGAGGTTACAGAAAACCATGACGAATCGGGACACACACTCCGATGAGTACTGTAGGGCTCATCCAGAGCCATCAAGGCAGCGGAAGCATTGTTTAAGGACGCCAATGCTCTGATCTATGATGCTTCATGTAGCAGCATGGCTCTCGTTGTACGCATGCTGGCCACGTGTGGTTGGATTGTGGAGTGGAGTTGTGAGCTAAGTGGTCAAGGGATAGCTGTTGTCGCCCAGCAACCACCCTCTGGTTTGTCTTGGTGGCTCAAAGACTGAGTGAGCAACAGACTGGCGCAGAATAAAAGCATCATGACTGCTGCCAGGATACCGGACATTCACCATCATGATGTGCTGAGCATGGTCGCACACCAACCGCGCATTCAGCGATTGGTAACCTTTGCGGTTGCGGTGCAACTCAGCACTTATATACGGTGCCCGCAAAGCCATGTGCGTGCAATCAATGGTGCCCTGCACCATGGGGAAGTCCACTATCCTGGCAAAAACAAGTGCATCCTCCGTCTGCTTCTCTCTGTTCAGACAGAAGACAATGAAATGCCCTTTCTTGGCATAAAGAGCCTCTCTTATGCAGCAGTGGATGGCAAACTGGGAAATTTTAAAGATGTTTCCTGCTCCAGCCTGGAAGGATCCCCAACAGGAAGAAATTCAGGGCCACGGTCACCTTCACAGCCACTGGCAGCGCTGTTCTTGCCCTGGAGAGCGACTTCAGGTCTGGTTGCAAGAGGTGGCAGAGTTCTGTGAACACCTCCTTCGTAAATTGCCGACACCTCACACACTGCTCCTGGCTCAGATTAAGGTAAGAGAATTGCTCTCGGAATTCCCTCGGTGTGTAAGGCCTCCTGCTGAGAGCCCTTCTCCCCCTCCTCCTCCTCGCTCTGCGAGCAGCTTGTCCTCTTTGCTGCCTCTGCTCCATCTCCCCGTCATGCTGCAGGCCAAGGGGATGACACCTAGAGCACCCATGACTGGGAGCAAGTAGTCTGACCAGAACCCTTGAAATCAGAAGCAAGGCCTTCTCCACTTGCAGCACCACTCCCTGTCACCTCCCCAACTTTAAACAACTCGAGAAAGCTGCAAACAGTTCCACAAACTTACACAGAGCCAGTAGAAACCAAAAAGCAAGTTACCTGAAAGTTATTTATGATCCCTTTAAGTATCACTGGTGGGGGGTCCTTCCTGCTGCTAAACACATGCTCAGCTGTGCAAGGTTAAGAGAGGGCGTTGGCTCCAGCGCTGACGACGAAAATGGCAGTGCTGGCGTCAAATCAGCGTTGCACACTGATTAACGTTACGATCTGCCTACTTACCATACTTCTAGCGCATGCTCCTAACGGCTGCTCTACCGCCCTCATCAAGAAGGCGTCTGGTGTGGCTCGGAAGCCATATTGGTCCCAATTCGGCACCCATAGCACCCAAACAACGAGCGCTACAAAACCGAATTTCTAGGCCTTAGACTGATAGTGATACATTGGAGTTCAGTGAAATAGTGTTTTAGACCCAGATGGTGCTTTCTACATCGCATTTTTATACATGTGGGAGATCAGGTTTTTATATTGGGCCAGAAATTCAGCTTTCAGGCTTCTTGCGGGTGCAAGCATCACGCGCGTACTTGCCTACCGCGCCTGCAGTTGTGCCTTGGGCCCACGAGGACTTCGGGTCCTGGGCCTCCTGCAGCTGCCAGCGTGCAGTGCTTGTGTATCCCAGGGGCGCAGTTAGTTCGAAGCGTCCCCTGGGATCATGTGGGCCATGGAGAGCCAATCCTAGCAGGGCATTTTCATTCATAGATTTGACAGGAAGACCTGTCAAATCTATGAATAGAGATCGGCCCCAAAACTACACTTAAACTTCAAATAAATTAAAAAAAACATCACATTTTTAAAATAACTATAAGTTAAATAAATTAACTACTTTAAACAAAAATTTAAATTTTTGAAAAAATTAATTATACTTTTTAACGGTGCTAAAAATAAACTTACCTTTCTTTAAAGTATCCAAAAAAGATAAACCTGTTGAAATTTTTTTTAAATTGTAATTAATTAACCACTTACCTTGTTAAAAACAGGCCTTGGGCCTCCTTTTTAAAAGTGTAGCTTCTTCATACTTACCCTCCCGGAGAAACCTGAAAAAAAAAATGAAGTTCGCTGCGTGCGCGCTGCCTCTCCCGCGCACGCGTTCAACTTCTGAACCCCTCCCTTCAGGGGAACGGAAGTTCCGGTTTCCCCCGCATGCGCAGTGCATGCGTGAAACCGGCACTTCAGGTGGCCTTACGGGTGAGTACACAGCGCGTACTCACCCGACAACAGCCGAATTTCTGGCCCATTATGTGTAATATTGACAAAAGGGTCTGCAGATTGGTAATAGCTTGACTTTTCATGGATAGTTTTACTGTACAAGATGATTAGCAAGGAAGGATGAAATGGCAGTGTAATAATTGCTGAAATGGCCAGGAGAATGTCTCCATGTTAAGGTTTTTATGGATAGTTCCATCAGTATAAGCTTCATTTCTTTATACTCTTTCTGCAGCCTCATCTGGCAAGTCATCCTCCTCCTTCTCTGCCCACGACACCTCAATATCCTCCAGGTGGATGCCCCTGTCAATAGTCAAGTTTTGGAGAACCAGGCCATTATGATGATCCCTGGACAACCGCAGGATTTTACAGCAGGACTCCCCCTGAATGATCCAGACTCTGGACCTTTGCTTTAGTATGAGGAAGATGTTCTCCATGATGATGCTGGTGGAAGCAAGAGTATCATCGTACCCTTCTTCTGAATGTAGGGGAATCATGAACCACAGCAACAGTGAGTAGCCAAGGTTTCCTAGCAGTTACTGCTTGCATCCTTGCCTTTCCTCAAACATTATCTGCACATTGATTGAGTGGTACTGTAGGATCTGTTCCTCCCCCCCAACTGTAAAATTTATGGAATGTAAAAAACCCAAACCCACGGACGTTGAACTGTGAAATATAAAAGCCATACCTCAGCACACAGAGGTGGGCTATGCAGTAAGGGGTTAATTCAAACATTGCAACAAAACTATGGCTCGTTAAAAGAGACTGGAAAAGACATTATCATACTCAAATGATACAGGACAACTGCCATCGATTCAATACAATTAATGTATTGAGAATGCCATCAGCATAGACAATAGCACCGGACGACGGCCATTACCATCTGAATGGTTTCTGCCAAGAAGAAAAAGGGACATTCACACATTCGTTAACTTTGGAGTCAGGAATCTTGTACCATAGAAATGTTACATTGTTTAATCAGCATGAGAACTGGGCCCGCCCAGTCCTGTGTAGACCAGGGCATGGAATCGAGATATCGTCATAGGTATCTTTATAAAAGAGGACAAAATCACAGAGGGGGACTGCAGTCGGAAGGAGGACAGAAGGTTTGGTCACCTAGTCCGGGCCTACAATCAACACCAGAATGTAAGTTTCAGTCAAATCATAGAGGGGTTTCTCTGGGTTATTTTGTAAGCAGCAGTCGAATCGTGGAAGGGTTTGTGCTGTGGGATTTTGTGTTAGTTTCAGTTAAACTGCAGAAGAGTTTGAACTGGTATTTTGTGTCAGTTTCAGGTAACCTTGTGTAAGGGTTTTGTATTGTGGGTCAAATCACAGAGGGGTTTGTACGGGGGGGAATTTTCTGAGTTCAATAAACGAACAAATCGAAGGTTAAGCCAAACCCTATGTTGTGCGTATTTTGTTCTTATAAATCCTGAAGTCCAAGAACGGTCTGTAAAGTGGGGGGGAGGGGGGGCCGGGAACGGAACCTCCTACAGAATTTTGGCGACTGCGGCAGGACTTCAAGGTTAAGAACAAATTTATGGACAGGGTCAAGAGCAAGAAACCCTCGATAGAGGATAAGATATCCTCGTATGTGTTTGGCAAGGTAAAAATTTCTAAGCAATAGGAGCTGGAAATGCTGCACTCTGACAGTCCGCAGGGGAAGGCGGCAGAGTGGATGGGTAGTAGCGAACGTAAGAAATCAAAGGAAAAGGCAATTTGGTTACTGTGTATGCAGAAACAAATTCAGATTCTCACGGAGAAAGTTAAGCGGTTAGAAGAGGAGAAAAGGGAATCAGAAAGCAGGGCAGGCGACAGAGAGGCCGTAGAGAACCGGCTGATGGAAGATTTAAGTAATGAAAGGCAGGAGAGGAAAATGCAGGAAGAAACATCTAGGAATACGATAGAGTATCTGCAATGTCAGGTCACCAAAAGTAAAAGGCAGTGTCAGGCTCAGCGTGAGGAAAATGCCAGGAACTTCGAGCGAGCTGACACGGCTGAGGGACAGTTGGAGGATATCAAGGTGGCATACAGGGTAGCTCAAAATCGGGTACATGAAGAGGCCGATCGCGGGCCCTGTACTGAGAAAATTCATAAGCTGACCCTAGCATTATCTGGGGCCAGGTGTATGGCTTGTCTTATGGCACCGGGGGAAGTTGGGGTAGACTGGGATGAGGAGGAAAAGGAGCCCGATGATGGGATCCAGTATAGAGAGGTTCGACCGGCTCCCGAAGCACAGGGACCACCGGGACCGATGTGTCCCCTGCGACAGCAAAAGTTCGGTCCACCCCCACAAGGCGGCGGTCAGGGGCCATTGCAGAGCGATTATGTGCTTCCCTATACGTCCTTCAGTTGCAGGAAATGCTGGCCAGTGTGCTGAAACTGAAGCACGGAGGGGATGCCTCTGTTCATTTTGAGCAGAGAGGGGGAATCAATAGCTGTGATGAGGACGAATTGAAGAAGCTGATACTGTTCTCCCTAGCTGTATCAGAGTTTGTCGGCAGCCATTAAGTTAGGAGGGGGCACCACAGACGATTTGAAGTACGACATTTTAGTGGCGCTAGGACATAGCCAAGGCAGCCCGTTCTTGCAGGTCGAGCAGACCAGACAGCTGGCAGGTGAGGCGCCGGATGTATTTGCAGATAGGTTATGGCCCGTGTATCTGAAAGCGACTGGGGAAAATCTAGCCCGAGCGGAGTTGATAGGGGCTCCCAGGAATCATTGGTTGAGGACCCTATAGCTAACAGCTTGCCGCGGATGAGGGCCAGGGCGGAGTCAAGGTTTGACCCCGAGGACGTGACAAATATGGAGGCAGGCGTGTTGAGGAAACTGACTCTGGCTTTTAAATCCGACCGGGGGGAGGAGAATAAATAAACAAAAGGGAAAGATGCACGAGATGAAGGGAAGCGTGGGTGGTAGAAAGGAATGGAGGCAGGAGTGGGGTAATGCGGACAGATCCCAGGCATGTTTTAACTGTGGGAGAACGGGACACTGGAGCAGAGAGTGCAAGTTTCCGAAAGAGGGGAAACCAGGATACGGGGGTCCCTCAGGGTCGAAACCGCGGTTAGTAGAGGTGGAGAAAGAGAGGTTCGAAGACCCAGTGAAACTTCTAGTGTCCGCGTTACGGCAGGTTATGGGCAAGGACCAGGGAAAGCTGGACGCTGCCGTGTGCAGCGAAGGACCCAGTGCTCCCGCACTTCCCCAATGACTAGGTCGCGCCCAGCCCGAGTACCTGTGCCCACTCACCTACGATGAATGGGGCAGACCCTGCGTAAAGATTAAGGTAGAGTGGACACCGGGGCTTCTAGTTCGGTGGTTCACTCACCAAATCTGACCACTTTTCCCTGGTCCAGCAGGGTCCCGTTTAAGTTAGTGGGTTTTACAGAGAACGAGCAGGCTGGGGCGGTATCGAAACCCTTGTCTATATGGTTAGGACCCCTTGTCACTAAGTGGGAATGTGCCCTTATGCAATGGGAACAGCCCGGCGCGGGGCCCTCGGGGCCGATTTCATGCTGGCCCACTACGTGATTGTGGACATGAAAAACCATTGTCTCTGGGGGGCAATTGATTCGGATAAGCCAGAAGAGATTTTAGTCATTCCCAAGGATGAAAAGGTGAAAGGTAGCGCCTGCACAATGAAACCGAAGGGAAGCTATGACTTAGAACAATTGGTCCGTAGCACCCCGGCAAAGTATCGAGCATACGTGCGAAATAATCTCGCTGTGTTCGCCATCTCCGACAGGACTGTGGTAGGGTAATGGGGGTAGAGGTGAAGGTACATGGGGACCCAATGTTGCGACCTCAGAAACAATACAGTTTTCCCTGGGAGGCAGAGAAGGACTTGGAAACTGCATTGAACTCCCTCGTGGACCAAGGTGTACTGAGGCCGATAGCGACCCACGTAAATTCACCCCTTTGGCCAGTTAAGAAGCCCGATCAGTCATGGAGAGCCACGGTGGACTACCGGGTCCTCAATAAAAGTATTCCAGCCTGCGCGCCCACTATAGCAGCAGTACCAGATCTAATAGGGAATATCCCTGTGGAGGCAACGATGTTCACTGTATTGGACATAGCCAAGGGGTTCTGGTCTATCCCGGTAAGGTGGGAGGATCAGTATAAATTTGCCTTCACATTCAAGGGGCAACTGTATACGTGGACATGTCTCCCGCAAGGTTTTCATAACAGTCCCTCGATTTTCCATTAATGTATGGCCAATGCTTTAAAGAGTTTTAGCTAGCCCAGCAAGTTGATACAGTATGTGGACAACTTGTTATTATTCTGGGGAAGTGCAGAGGATCACGGGTCACTACTGGATGAGCTATTGAAGCTGTTAAAGGAGACAGGGTTTATGGTGAAACCCAAGAAAGCCCAAATTGGACAGGAGGAGGTGTAATTCCTAGGACTGACGATAAGGGCAGGGGAAAGGGCTATAGATGAGGCGAAAAGGAGGGCAGTACAGGAACTACCCGCTCCAAAGGATGTATCCAGGGTAAGGTCCTTTCTGGGAATAACGGGGTAATGCAGGGATTTCATTGAAGGCTATGCAGCCACGGCAGCCCCTTTGCTCAGACTGCTTAGGAAAGGAGTAGGATGGGAATGGGATGGGAGTTGCCAGGAGGCATTTACCCGCCTAAAGGAAAACTTACAAACTGCATCCGCACTAGGAGCGACAAATGGGAATGAGGATTTTTAACTGGAGGTGGCAGCTACTGGGGATAGTTTGAATGCAGTGTTGCTCCAAGAGCGGCATGACAAGTTGAGGCCAGTGGCTTATGCCTCCCGAATCCTGACAGACATAGAAAGGGATTACTCGAACTGTGAAAGACACCTTTTGGCGACCTATTGGGCCATTAAACACTTCCAGTTATTTACGGGGTCGTCCTTAGTAACCCTACTGACCTGTCACACCCCGACACAGATGTTATTGGACGGTATGATAAAAGATGGGACAGTGAGTAGCAGTCGTATTGCCCGCTGGACATTGCTGGACATTGCTGCTCTCCCAATATGAACCTGAGGGTGGAAAGATTGACAGAACCTAAGCTGGCCCTGAATATGATTTATCCGGGGACAGATCATGTATGCTCGGTAGAAGGGGTATGGGATGTAGATGTGGGATTCCGGGCCGGGGAACATCCGACAGGGAGAGATATCTATGTGGATGGGTCCAGCTCGGTAACAAATGGAGAGCGTAGGACAGGGTGTGGAATTTATGACCCAGGGGCTGGGATAGAAAATGCCATCAAACTCCCCAGCACACTGAGCGCACAACAGGCCGAGCTGGCGGCTGTAGCTTATGTGGTCACGCACCCCGAGAAATTCCCAACCCCCTACACCATATGCTCAGACTCGATGTTCACTTGCAATTCCTGCACCGAAAAACTGGCAATATGGGCTAGGCGAGGATTCAAGTCCACAGACGGGAAACCGTTGATAACGGCCCCGCTGCTGAAAACAATCCTGGGCATTGCGGGCAATAAAGGGGAGTATTATATTCAGAAGGTAAAAGCGCACTCAAAAGCGGAACCTAATTGGGAAGGTAACCAGAAGGCCGGTGAGTTGGCAAGAAAAGGGGCCAGGGAGGGAGTACTTTGGGACCCGTACCAATCTGGACAGATCGCAGCCATAAAGGATATGGAGGGCCCACAGAAGGTGAATTTGGCCCCAGATCAGACCCAGGTCCAAGCGCAAGATACGGTTCTGAAAGCAGTGATTAAGAAAAAGGGAGAAGGGGAGTCAATTGAGGGTCCTTTTGGAGCAGCAGATGTAGTGGTTAAAGAGGGGATGCTGTTTAAAGGGGAAATGTGGATCGTGCCCACACAATACCGAGAGGAATTCATGCAGCTAGCTCACAGGGCTCCGGCAGCTGGACATCCAGGGTCGGAAACGACCTGGAAGAAAGTGGAGGAGGTGGCCTCATCTCAGGGAAGAGGTAAAGGTGTACTGCGATAACTGCCTAGTGTGCGCTGCGAATAATCCAGACCCCCAACGTAGAAAGGCTCCATTGGGACACACTAGGAGGGTAGAGGGACCATGACGATCTATACAAATAGACTTCATTGGGCCGCTGCCCACCACAAAAACAGGCAACAAGTATTGTCTGGTGTTGGTGGACGTTTTCTCCAAGTGGATGGAGGCCTTCCCTTGTAGAACAGCCACAGCATTAAACACTGCTAGGATCCTGGTAAGGGACGTGTTCTCCCGATGGGGATTGCCCCAGATAGTGGAATCGGATCAGGGGAGCCATTGCACGGGACAAGTTATGCAGACCACCCTGAAACTTTTAGGGTGGTCAGGGAAAATGGCATGTGACCCACAACCCCCAATCATCGGGTATAGTTGAAAGGATGAACCGGACCTTAAAGGAAAGGCTTAGGAAGGAGGTCGGGGAGTATCCAAAGAAATGATACGAGGTCCTGCCTCTAGTTCTTATGAGCATCAGGGCCAGCCTCTCCAAAAGCACAGGACACTCTCTGCATGAGCTGATGACCGGTAGGGCGATGCGGACCCCGACTCATGTGTTGGTACCAGTTCTGACCGAAGCTCAAACTAGGGAGGTCAACCGGGATAGGTTTGTAGAAGATCTATATGAGACCCTGGGGAAAATGCATTGGGAAGCAGCGAATAACATGGGAAGCCAGCACCAGAAGAATAAAATGTTGTTAGAGCTACAGAAAATACAGGAATGGAAGGTAGGGGACCAGGTCATGGTAAGAAATTATGCCCCGGTAGGGGCATTCGAACCACTGTACATGGGGCCGTACAGTATCGTGGACAAGGCAAGCCCTATGGTATATGCAGTACAGCTGCCAAAACGAACAAAATGGTTCCATATTAACCAGTGCAAACTCTATGACCCCAAGGAGAGGAGGATAAAACAAACCAAGACCCAGGGAACAATCATGAGTTTAAGCAGCGTAAGTCTTCCTCCCATTTTGTGGGATGATGAAGAAGACCCAGAGAGCGGGGTGGTAAGAAGGAGCAGTTGGACATCCCGACCTAGGGTGCCCTGGACGCCTCCTCGCATGCCAACCCCAAGCCGCAAGAAGTCCCAACCTGGAAGAAAGGAAAAGGGGACGTGGTAATTGCAGCATACAGTGTAAATTTGTACATAACTTAAGTCTGACCTGTGAAGGGAAGACCTCTCACTGAACGGTGCTATTTTCTTTTTTGGTTTTTTTGCGGAAGCGAGTCGAACCGAGGACGCAAGATGAAATGCACTCTGTGGCTGAGCCTGTTGATAATCCTGTTTGGAGCAGGACAGATGGATTGAGGGGACATCGAGGTGTCTTTCAATTACGGGTGTATGGGAGGAGCCGGGCCCACCATAACACAGGGGGGTAGAACACGGGGCACTGACGGGATAGCTACATACTTCCATGAGGGAAAGTGGCCGGGTTGGTTGGGGTCAAATTCCACTAAGTATTCCAATCACACTGGTTACAAATTCGGTGAAGCATCAGTGCCCTGCCCAAAATTAAACATCACAGCCAGCAAGGTACAGGTGAACGAGGGAAGGCGAGTGTGCCTAGAATGTCGGGGAAGCATCTCCGTGGGATGATGGTGGTGGTTACAGAAGACAGACAAGGCTAAGGGTGATGAATCCTCGGATTGGGAAAGATTGGGGAACGACTCGTACAGATGGATTATGGGGACTAAGGGGGGAGCGAGATTGTGTTGGGACAAGTGGTGGAAGGAGGAGCAAGGGGTTTATATATGTGTGGGAGGGTCGGAACGTAAATGCCAGAAGTGGGTGTCCATCGTGTTTGAACGACAATGACAAGACTTCGGGTCTGGAATGGACTGGACTCAGAGTTTCGACTCTTGTGCGGTCAAAGATTCTTCAAATACAGTCAATGCTACCGAATTAGTAGCGCACAAAATGAAACCCCTATCAATAGCCCCAAAGACCCGGGATAAAGAGGTTAAGTGCCCCATAATGACACCCGGACCTAGGAATGGGTTGGTGCTGATCCCAACAGGGAAGGTGTTGTACCATGACGTGCGCTATGAGGTAGCATCTGTCATCCTTAACTTAACAGAGGTATGGCTGCCCAGGTGGTGCCCAGCAGAAACGGAAAAGTTGTATGAGAAACTGTTAAAGGAAATGTTCCGACAATTCTATGAGCTGAATTATGGGGACGAAAGTCAGAAGGATTTATATAAACTAGCTGACAACAGTCACACCGGTTTGGGGAGACGGAAGAGGGGATTGATCAATGATGCGGCCACAGTGTTCAATACAGGGACGTCCCTGGTCAACAGTATAGATGATGCCCAGCTGCAAATGCATGTTATTATCTTACGGGATCAGCTAAAGAGAATGCTGGGGGAGGGTAATGAGATTGAGGGAGAGGAATTACGGGAAGACCAAGTAATGACCATTCACCTAAAAGAAGTAATAACTGAGCTGGAAACTCACGCCCAGACCATAAACAATTTAATAAAGGAGGACCGGAATGCGTCGAACCGGGCCGCCCAAAATGATGCGTGTGTTATGTACGGTGCTTGGTCATTAAACAAGGGGCGTAGTAATTTAGAGGATTTGGAGCAAGGTCGCGTACCATCATGGATTGACAACAGACACCTAAAAGCCATGAGCACTTATGACAATCTCATGAAACCGTGCCAGCTACGGTTGGCCTCCGAAGTATACCCAGTCTCAATCGACTGTGGTCCGTACAACCAAGCTATGATGGGGATAGTTCTCAGGACGCCAGTGATGGGTCAGTCACAACGGCCAGTGCCGGTATACCGGGTGGAAAATATTGGTGTCATTCGAAATGGGTTATATGTGCGGCATCATGGGGCCCCTCCGTATGTGGTTAAGTGGGAGAACTCCATGACTGGCACGGATCTGAAGGGGTGTCAGGGAAGGGGTGCACATGTGGTGTTGTGTCCACATCACCTGAACGTGTTTGACCGACCGGTATGTGGATTTGAATCTGAAAGCGCACAACCTATCAACTGTACTATGGAGTTGATGACTCAAAGCCATGTCCCGCCCCAGGTTGCATATGAGGGAAACGGAACCTACTGTGTCACCACTAGAGCAAACCAGTATAGGGTAACACCCCTATTTAAGAAAGGAGGGAGACAGAAAGCAGGAAACTATAGACCAGTTAGCCTATCATCTGCCGTTGGGAAAATGCTGGAGTCCTTCATTAAGGAAGCAGTAGCAAGGCATTTGGAAAATCACAATGCAGTCAAGCAGGGTCAGCATGGTTTTATGAAAGGGAAATCATGTTTAACAAATTTGCTGGAGTTCTTTGAGGATATAACGAGCAGGGTGAACAAAGGTGAGCCAGTGGATGCGGTGTATTTGGATTTCCAGAAGGCATTCGATAAGGTGCCACATAAAAGGTCACTGCATAATATAAGAGCTCACGGAGTTGGGGGTAATATATTAGCATGGGTAGAGAATTGGCTAACTAACAGAAAGCAGAGAGTCGGGATAATGGGTCATTTTCCGGTTGGCAAATGGTAACTAACGGGGTGCCACAGGGATCGATGCTGGGGCCTCAACTATTTACAATCTACATTAATGACTTGGATGAAGGGACCGAGTGTAATGTATCCAAGTTTGCGGATGATACAAAGGTGAGTGGGAAAGCAAGTTGTGCAGAGGACTCAAAGAATCTGCAAAGGGATATAGACAGGCTAAGTGAGTGGGCAAAAATTTGGCAGATGGAGTATAATGTGGGAAAGTGCAAGGTTATCCACTTTGGCAGGAAAAATAAAAAAGCAAATTTTTCTTTAAATGGAGAGAGATTACAAAATGCTACAGTTCAGAGGGACCTGGGGGTCCTTGTGCACGAAACACAAAAAGTTAGCATGCAGGTACAGCAAGTAATCAAAAAGGCAAATGGAATGTTGGCCTTTATTGCAAGGGGGTTGGAGTATAAAAGTAGCGAAGTCCTGCTACAACTGTACAGGGTATTGGTGAGACCACACCTTGAGTACTGCGTACAGTTTTGGTCTCCTTATTTAAGGAAGGATATACTTGCATTGGAGGCAGTTCAGAGACGATTCACTAGGTTAATTCCAGAGATGAGGGGGTTGACTTATGAAGAAAGGTTGAGCAGGTTGGGCCTATACTCATTGGAATTTAGAAGAATGAGAGGTGATCTTAATGAAACATATAAGATACTGAGGGGGCTCGACAAGGTAGATGCAGAGAGGATGTTTCCCCTCGTGGGGAAATCTAGAACTGGGGTGTAAGGGATTCCCCTGACCCTGCGTGTCTCGTAGCCTGTGAGATTCACGCGGCTCTGTGCAGCCTGTATGTCAGTGCGGGTCTAGGCCTGGTTGCCTGTTCTGGTCTCCAGCCAGTCTGGGAACACTAGACACACCTGTGAGTGGTTCGAATCACTCTCCCTTACGGTTCTAGACACTGGACTTAGATGCGAGAGCAGTAATGGAGATAAAACTCATGTAGACTTGGTTTGAATGGTACGAAATGGAAAATCTTTATTGCATGATACTTAAAATTATGAAATACATGTCATAAGCACAGATTAATGACAGTACAATCTTACAAACGGTTATATAGTCGATCTTAGGGAAACGAGGAACGAACGGCACAACGTAAATAGGGGCACACATTACAAATATCCTTAATCTTTAAACCCTCCCCTATCAATATCTATCCTAAACTAGCTTCGTAGGATCTCGAGACTCATGCTCACCACTCGTGATAACTCGGAGAAATTCCGAATAGCTGATCGGATGTTTTTCACCGCAGCACCCACGTGTCGGTCAGGAGATCTCCTGGTCCCACTTGTTTACTTGCTTCTGCTGCTCCGGCTAGTAGGCTGGACCGTCTGCTGTGGTGAAGACCTCTGTTGGTGGGTTTCACAGTTTAGTCTTGGAGCACCGTTGTCAATATCATTGATACGATGTGTTTTCCACGTTCCAACCTCCTTAGAAGTTTAAAGAGGAAAACTTCCTGGCGAGAAAACTTGGCTGATCGACCTACAGGCGCGGTCGGGATTTACTGACCGTGGCGATGGATATGGTCTTCTTCTCTTCTCCTCTCATCTCATCTCATCTCGGGCCTTTGGTTCCGCTGCCAGTTACCAACATAGGTCTTCGTTACGCGACACGAGGTAGATCCGTACGGATCAGAAAGTTCAACAGTCTTTTCAGAAGAGGCAACAGGCACGCAGAAACCCAACTACGAGTACACAGGAGCAGCCACGAGGTTACGAATCGACCGGATAAAACACAGGAGCAAGCGAGCGAACGCAGGAGCACGAACAAGAGCACGAGGCCAGAGGCAAGAGACAAGAGAGCGAATGGACGGTTCGGGGCCTGCAATTATAGTGCAAAAAAATCTTCCGTTTCCCGCCCAACTATAATGTCCATTCTTTTGTTTAGGGTTTGGCGCCCAAATGTCTTGTATGGGTGATCTCCGTTCTTAATGGGTTTCGGGCTACTCATGAATGTTTGAGTACCTGTTAATACTTCTCCCATTGTTAAATCGGTCGGTGTTCTCCCTGGAGGGGTTTGGGGCTTCCAAGTGTCCTGTATAACTACCTGCTAACGGCTCTCTCATCGTAGAGTCGTTGGGAGTTTACATATTAATGTCCTTTGGATGGGCCCTTGATTACTCGGTACAATGGCTTTCCTTTGTACCTGGGAGACCGATTCCAGTATCTATGTTTATACTGTAAACCCATAATGTCTCGTGTATTATCTTCACTGTGCTGAATCGTTATCGATCTTGCACAAATGTTTAATGGAACGCCATCTTGTCTGCCTGTTGAAAAGTCTAGAATGTTCTGTCACGAGGTGCGGCGGCCATTTTACAGGCTGCTTGTGTCCAATTTAAACCTGCCAGCATTCTGCTGAAATAAAAGCTGTTTGAACGAAACTTTGTGTTTTCTCCTTATTAATCAAATCGCGATATATTGCGAATTCTACAGTCCCTCCTGTTGATGCGAATAACTCCGCTTATCGTATCAAAAATCACAGTGGCGAGCAATCTTATCTCGATTTCACTCCGAATCCAGTAAATTAATCCCATAAATATTAACTTAACTAGGGTCTCTGTGTCGTCCTTATTTCCCAAGAAAATCACATTTTATATCACCGTAGGCATCATTTGCCCTTAAACTTACACCACTTGTTTTCCTTCCCGGCGTAACCAGGCCGATACCTCACGCATCACCTGTATATTTGTCTTTTATTCAGGGAAAGGAAAAAAAACAAAACCCAAAACCAAACAATCAACACCATCACCAAAATAAACAAATCCCAACTCTTAAACATGTCGAGTTTCCAACGTATTTACAATGAGTACAAACTTCCGCGGCGCACGCGGCGAGCGGGAGTGACGCCATTTTCCGATTACACGGTGCTCTCATCGTGCACGCGCACGTAACGTTCTCGCCACTCTCCCGTGTTTTCATGCTTGGTGAGGCGCTTGTCTCTTTTACAATGTATGACCAATAGGTACACTACAATAAACACTTGACAGACGACTAAAATGTGGGAGGCTATTCTGATCCATGAAGGCACTTCAATATTGGTGAACAGATTCCACCACGGTGGAACCACTATGTCCAGAATGTCTGTTCCTATTTCGACAGTTTTCTGCTCTAATGTATAAAAATGTTTCTGTGATACCGCGACGGCTTTCAGAAGTTTGGTTAAATGCTCAGGGAGAGGGGGAATGAGGTATCCAAAATGCGCGACAAATCGCTGCAAGTCGGTGAAATTCTCTTTTACTGTGAGGTGAACAGTGGATGGTTCAGGGATTGGGATAATTCGCTGTTGTGCTACTTGAACTTCAGCCCTGGGTTTAAAACAGAAACTGCTGTCACTCACCGGACACCGGCTACGGTTTCCATGCTGGTAGTGTTGCGCTGCAGTGGTAACACAATATGTTCCACCCCCGATGTATGCTACCTGCGGAGGCACATGATCTTGTGCCATTGCCTCCATGGTGCAATTCATGGACTTGGCGCCAGCCGTTCTGAACCCGCACTGTGGTGTTAAAAAGGCATTCAAGTGCTGGGGGCACAGTATTATGTGTGCTCCCCTGCCACGACAACCAGAGAGATCTGTACCTGTCATCGTTTGCTCCCAGCGGATGACGTAAGGTGGAACCGCTGCATAACGAATGTGGGCTCCCCCCTGAATGACACCAATGTTCTCTACCCGATATACCGGGGCGGGCTTTGCTGTGTTGCTCAAAACCGGCATGCGTAATACTATTCCCATAATAGTATGGTTTGAACGTCCGCAGTCCACGGGGACTGGGTAAGCTTCTGAAGCTAGCCTGAGCTGGCACGGACTTAATGCGTTCTGAAAAGGGTGGAGCGCCCGTAGGTGTTTGTTACTTATCCAGGACGGAACCAAACCTTGTTTTAAATCCTCCAAATTACTGCGGCCCTCGCCCAGTAACCACGCCCCGTAAAGCACGCACACCTCGTTCTGCGCAGCTTGATCGGATGCATTCCGATCTTCCCTGATCAGGGCATTTACCGTACGCGCATGTTTCTCCAGCTCTGCTATAATTTCCTTTAAATGGAGAGTCATGGCTTGGTCCTCGTGTAGACCTGACCCTACCACTTTATTCTCATCTGTCAGAATGTCTTTTAACTGTGTTTTTAAACCATTAATCTGGGTCTGCAGCTCCACACTGTCTAGAGCGTTGACCACAGATGTCCCCGTGTTAAAAGCAGTGAACGCATCGTTCACCAAACCCCTTCTTTGCCTCCCTACTTGATCCAAAACTTCCTGCGGTGCGGTGTACAAACTTGTCTTATCAATTTCTGCAAAATCAAACTCGTAAAATTGTCTGAACATCTTGGTCAACAGGACCTGATACAACTGTTCCGTCTTTTTGGGGCACCACTCTGGTAACCGTACCTCAGTGAGATTTAAAATCACCGAGGCCACCGCGTAATGTACCCCCTGAAATAGTATCTGGTCTGTGGGGACCAGTACCAAACCGTTCCCGGGTCCCTTACTAGCTTTAGGGCACCCTTCTTCCTCAGCTAGAACCACCGGAATCGTGGGCGGGGCTTTGCGTGGGCGCGTAATGAGTTCAGTGGCATTTACTGGGATCGGGGAGAATGGGGCTCCGCACCCCCTGGTGCTCGCATCCCACCTCATCCCCTGTCCGTTATCCTGCCACTGATTAATAAAAAATATGGAGATGCCTTTGGGGCAAACGTACTTTGACCCCCACATACATACATAAATCCCCTCATCCGGTTCCCACCATTTGTCCCAACAGACTTTCACTTGTCCGTCTGTCCCCGTAATTGTCCGATGGGTATTATTACCCAGTCGTTCCCACTCGACCGAAGAGTTTCTCATAGTTTTGCTCAGCTTTCGCAGCCACCACCATCGGCTCAATGGGACATCCCCACTACAGGTCAAACAAATCCGTTTGCCGACGGTGACGCTGATCCTGGGTGCGATGATCCTTACTTTGGGGCACATTAAAGAAGTCTCTTTGTAGGCGAACCCCGATGTGCTGGAATACTCCGTTGAGTTCGTTCCCAGCCATCCTGGCCACCTTCCCTTGTGGAAATAGGTGCTGGTCCCCTCTGCCTTCCGTCTTCCGGTCCCATCCACCGCGATGGGGGCCGTGTCCCCGGAACATCCGAACACCACGACATCCTTGGTGTGGCCTCGATAGGCCAATCCACATCCGATTGCCACGAGCAATACTAGAATTCGTTCCATCCTTCCTTGGTTCCTGTGATCAGATAGAATGAGGTAGCCAGCCTCGCAAAAGTCTCTGGCTTTTGTGAAGGGTGAGCGGGTCCCCTGACCTCGCCTCACGTAAACTTCAACGTTTGCTGAATAGACTTCCTCTAAACCTAGCCTTAAAACTCCCATCATTTTATCGTTTTCTGTTAAAAACACTACAAACTTAGCCTTATTAAAACTACAAACTTAACCTTGAACTATAAACTTAAAACTTAAAACTAATAACTTTACAGTGCCGCCCGTTCTCAGGGCGGCCCCTTTAAATTCTGAGAAGGCTGCTGCGAGCTCTTCCCGACGGTGGGAGGGCACTGACCCTTCCCTCTGATCTGCCGCAGCCTGTTGCTGCGCTGACCCTTTCCTCTGATCTGCCGCAGCCTGTTGCTGCGCTGACCCTTTCCTCTGATCTGCCGCAGCCTGTTACTGCTGCGATGTGGCCTGTCTGTACCCGGGTTATCTTAACCTGAAGTCTACGCCTTGGGGCAGTCTGGGGACATGACCACATCCTCCTGGGCTGGGGTTCTCTACTTGACCTACGGGGAGTTGCTATGGGCGGGGGTTCCGTGACGGACGGACCGGGTTCCGAGACCTCCAACGGGATGACCTGGGGTTCCATCACAGTCGCCGGCTCCGCCTCCGCTGACTCCGCCTCCCTAACCTCGGGGCTGGCAGTTCGTGGCTCCGCCCTGCTCGGCCCAGCAGGCGGCCCTTCACTCGTGATCTCTGCCTCCCCTGAGGACTGGACGTTCAAAGCGGGCGGCCACATCTCTGGGAGCCACATTGGCACTCTCTGTGCTCCTATAGCGGCTGGCCCTGCCTCCTCTAGCTCCTCCCTCCTGTCCTCGGGACCTGCAGCTTGTGTGTCCACCCCGTGTGGATCTCTACCTATCGGCCCCATTCCCCCCAGACCGTTCCTCAGGAACCACCCGTCATCATCACTATGCTCATCTGCACTATCCTCATCTGACCAGGGTACCCTGGGTTCTTCGTCATCTAACCCCCAACTCCAGAAAAACGCTGCATGATCGTCCGGGATGTCCCTTCCCCTGATGCAAGCTGCTATGCCTGTCTGTGTGCCTTGTGGTCCTACCTGGGGCTGTGCTTTCCCATTGGCGGGATTTACCCCTGTAGTTTTCCCCTGCGCACCCGGCTGGTACAGTTTGCATTGGTTTATGTGGAACCACTTAGTGCGCCGAGGTATTTTTACGGCGTAAACCATGGGACTCGCCTTGTCTACAATGTTGTAGGGTCCCATATACAGTGGTTCCAGACTCCCTACTCTGGCGTAGTTTCTGACCATAACCTGGTCTCCTACTTCCCACTCCCGCGTTTTGCGGGGTTCCAGCAACAAGCGATTGCCCTGATGCTGCCTTCCCATGTTCCCAGCCGCCTGCTCATAAACTTGCTTCAGGCGCTCCAAGAGAGTTTGGGCGAACTTGTCCCTGCTTATCTCTTGAAGCTGACCCTCAGTGAGCACCGGGGCTAGCACATGGGTGGGGGTTCGCATGAGCCTGCCGGTCATTACCTCGTGCGGGGAGTACCCCGTACTTTTTGACTGACTGGCCCGGACCCCCATGAGGACTAAAGGCAGAACTTCCGCCCACTTTTGGGGCGAGTTCCTAGTCTCTTTCCTCAATTTCTCCTTCAGGGTCCGGTTCATACGTTCAACAATCCCGGATGACTGGGGATTGTGTGCTACGTGCCACTTCCCTTCAATGCCCAAAAGCATGAGGGTGTTCTGCATCACCTGGCCGGTGAAATGACTCCCTTGGTCTGACTCCACGAAACGGGGGAGTCCCCACCGCGAGAACACTTCCCGGACCAAGATTTTTGCTGTACCCAGTGCCGTAGCTGTTCGACAAGGGAAGGCTTCCACCCACTTGGAAAACACATCCACCAGGACGAGGCAGTACTTATAACCTCCCTGGGTGGTGGGCAGGGGTCCTATATAGTCGATCTGTATCGACTGCCATGATCCCACAGGGGTCAGTGCTGGGTCCCCAACTCTTCACAATCTATATTAACGATTTGGAGGAAGGGACCAAGTGTAACATATCAAAATTTGCAGATGATACAAAGATGGGAGGGAAAGTAGTGAATGAGGAGGACATAAAAAACCTGCAAGGGGACATAGACAGGCTAAGTAAGTGGGCAGAGATTTGGCAGATGGAATACAACACTGGAAAGTGTGAGGTGATGCACTTTGGCAGGAAAAATCCTAGAGCAATTTATTATCTTAATGGCAAGAAACTGGAGAGTACTGAAGTGCAAAGGGATCTGGGGGTCCTGGTGCACGAAACTCAAAAGGTTAGTATGCAGGTGCAGCAAGTGATTAAGAAGGCAAATGGAATGTTGGCTTTCATTGCTAGGGGGATAGAATATAAAAATAGGGAGGTATTGCTTCAGTTGTACAAGGTATTGGTGAGACCGCACCTGGAATACTGCATACAGTTTTGGTGTCCTTACTTAAGGAAAGACATCCTTGCTCTCGAGGCAGTGCAAAAAAGGTTCACTCGGTTAATCCCGGGGATGAGGGGGTGGTCATATGAGGAGAGGTTGGGTAGATTGGGACTCTACTCATTGGAGTTCAGAAGAATGAGAGGCGATCTTATTGAAACATATAAGATTGTGAAGGGGTTGGATCGGGTGGATGCGGGGAGGATGTTCCCGATGACGGGTGAGACGAGAACTAGGGGACATAGTCTTAGAATAAGGGGCTGCTCTTTCAAAACTGAGATGAGGAGGAACTACTTCACTCAGAGGGTGGTAGGTCCATGGAATATGCTGCCACAAAAAGCTGTAGAAGCTACAACATTAATTAAATTTAAAACAGAAATAGACAGTTTCCTAGAAGTAAAGGGCATTAAGGGTTACGGGGAGCGGGCAGGAATTTGGACATGAGTCTAGGTTCGGATCGGTCATGGCCCTGTGGGTAGTGGAGCGGGCCCAGGGACTGTGTAGCCTGATTCTGCTCCTATTTCGTGTGTGCAATTCTGTTAGATGCAGGAGATGGTTCTGTGATAGATAGTAGATTGGCGGTTAGGATCAGATCAGCCATGATCTTATTGAATGGCGGAGCAGGCTCGAGGGGCCGATTGGCCTACTCCTGCTCCTATTTCTTATGTTCTTATGTTCTTATGTTCTTACGTGTCCCATGGGCACCTTCCTTTTCTGGGGGTCTGGGTTGTTTGCAGCGCACACAAGACAGTTTGCGCAGAACTCGCGGACTTGTTCCCTGAGCCCTGGCCACCATCCCGCTTGCTCTACCCGTTGCCAGGTAACCTCGGGCCCGGGGTGCCCTGCCCCTGGTCCCTCGTGAGCCAACTGGAGGAATTCCCTCCTGTGCTGCTGCGGCACAACCCACTGCTCCCCGCGGAACAGCATGCCTTCCTTAACTGAGAGGGTTGCCGTACTGTACGGACCTTCTACCTGCCTCCCCTCAGCAATCGTTTTTAGGACTGCTTTTAGGGCGGGATCCTGGGCTTGGACGGTCTTAAGGTCTAGGGGCAATGCTACCCTGGTGTTCCCGGTATTCCCGTCCCCGCCTCGGACCGCTGCTATGGGTCCGGTCCTATAGGGGTTCCAGAAAGTGCCGTCGCGGGCACCCTCCCTGGCTAGCGCATCCGCCTGCCGGTTGCCCTCCCCACGGGGCTCTGTGGAGGAGTGAGCTTTCACCTTATGGATGAAAATCTCCCCTTCCTCCCCTACTGCTGCTGCTAAGATCTTTTCCAGCAAGGGCTTCACCGTTAAAGGTCGCCCGTCCGCGGAGGTGTATCCGCGGCGGGACCAAATGGCCAGGTATTCCGTACACGAATTGCAGGTGAACATACTGTCCGAGCAAATCGTGTATGGGGTTGGGAAAATGTCTGGGTGGGTCACCACGTACACCACGGCAGACAGCTCAGCCTGCTGCGCGCTCATGGTGCTAGGGAGCTTGATCGCCAGGGCAAGGTCTGCCGCAGGGTCATAAACTCCACACCCTGTGAGTCGCTCGCCAGCAGACACTGTGCTAGACCCATCAACATAAATCTCGCGCCCAGTGGGATGTATCCCGGCCCGTAAACCTATGTTGACGTCCCACACCCCTTCCACCGAACACCGGTGGGCTGTACCGGGGTATACCAAATTGGCCGCAAGCCTGGGCTCGCAAAGACCTTTGACTCTAAGATCCAACTGGGAGAGAAGAAGGGTCCAACGCGCAATGCGTGCGCTGCTTACGGTCCCGTCTTTAATCATCCCATCCAGAAGCATCTTAGTTGGTGTGTGATGTGTGAGGAGAGTGATGGGAGAGAGCCCTGTGAAGATCGCTGATCTTTTCACAGCCCAATGCGTGGCTAAAAGGTGCCTTTCGCAATTGGAAAAACTTCTCTCCACATCCGTTAATACCCTGGATGAATAGACAACCGGCCTCAGCTTGCCGTGACGCTCTTGGAGCAGCACGGCGCTTAAGCTGTCTCCGCTGGCAGCTACCTCCAGGAAAAACTCCTTCCCCCCATCTATGGCCCCTAAGGCTGGCGCGGTCTGCAGATCCCTTTTTAACTTCTCGAAGGCTGCTTGGCAGCCCTCGTCCCAAAGCCACTCCACCCCCTTATGGAGGAGTCGGAGGAGCGGCGCCGCTGTGGCCGCATAATCTTCGATAAAATCCCTGCAGTAACCGGTCAGTCCCAAGAAGGACCTCACACCCCTTACGTTGTTGGGAATCGGTAATTCTTGCACCGACTCCCTCCTTGCTTTGTCTATGGCTCTTTCCCCAGCGCGTAGGGTCAGTCCCAGGAATTTTACTTCCTGCTGACCGATATGTGCTTTCTTTGGGTTTACTTTAAAACCCTTTCTCGCTAACAGCTCCAATAACTCGTCCAGTAGTGGTCCGTGCTCCTCCCTTGAGTCCGTAAATAGGAGCAAATCATCCACATACTGTACTATCTGATTGGGCTGACTAAACTCCTTTAAACTTCCTGCCATACACTGATGAAAAATACTGGGGCTATTGTGGAAACCCTGTGGCAAACAGTTCCACGTGTACTGTTGCCCTTTAAACGTAAAGGCAAACTTGTACTGGTCCTCTCGCCGCAGCGGGATGGACCAAAAACCGTTCGAGATATCCAGCACCGTGAACGTGGTCGCGGACGCTGGGATGCTCCCTATTAGGTCAGCAACTGCTGCTACTGTGGGCGCGCAGGCGGGAATGTTACTGTTAAGGACTCTGTAGTCCACCGTGGCTCTCCACGAATTATCCGGCTTCCTAACCGGCCATAATGGGGAGTTCACGTGTGTGGCTATCGGCCTCAACACGCCCTGCTGCACCAAGGAAGACATTGCTGTCTCCATATCGGGTTCTGCTTCTTTGGGGAAGTTATACTGCTTTTGGGGTCGGGTCATGGGGTCCCCATCTACGCTGACCTCAAACCCGACCACCCTCCCACAATCGTGCTTGTGGGTTGCAAACGCGTGCATATTATCTGACACGTACGTTTGCATGTCCGTTGGGACATCTGCGACCATAAGCCTGAGGTCGTAGCCTCCGGATGGCTGTACGGTACACAGGACCCCTGTTTCTTCCTCCCCCGGAATCACCATTACCTCGCCTTTTTCACCTTTAGCCCCCCAGAGACAGTGATTTCTGAGGTCCACGAGGATCCCGTGTCCCGCTAGGAGATCGGACCCGAGAATACCTCTTCCACCCCCCTTTTTCCATGCCATCAGTATACACTTCCACTTAAGGCGAAGTGTTCCTAAACGAATGGATAGCGGGAGGGAAAACGTGCCAGCCTGTTCTTTTCCTGTGAACCCTGCCAGCGTGAATGGGACCTTGGTAGATAGCGGCGAGTCAAAAGGGTTATCTGTATGGATTATGGTGCAAGAAGCTCCCGTGTCCAACAAATAACTGCCCTTCTGTTTCTCTACCTCCATCTCCACCACAGGTCGCCTCCACGCATCATAGCTGAGCGGACACAGGTAGACGGGCTGTGCTGGTTCTAGTCATGGGGCACTATTAGACGGTCCTGCGGCACCTACGGGGCCGGTTGCGACCGCCACCTGTCCACGCGCATTCAAAACCAGCTTGCGCATGGCTCCTAACACTGCTTCGAGGTCGTCGGGAGGGGTGGGTGCCTTGGCTTCCTTAGCCGGGACAGGCGCCTGGGTTCGGACCGCGGGATTTTTATCCTTGGAATCCTTCCAAGGGTTCCTGCAGTGCTTGCGCCAGTGCCCTGTCTTCCCACACCCGTAACAGGCATTACTTGCCTGTGGGGCGCGGTTACCCTCCTGATGCCACTCTCTTTGAGCCGGGGCTGCGGGTCGTACCTCATGTACTCTTCCCTTAAAGGGACGTGTCGTCATACCCCTTATGTTACGATAACCTAACGTGAGTCGATTCAAGACCGACTCTTCCGTAAGGTTGAGGTCATTGGGATCGAACCAGGCTTTTGCCTGCTCTCTAACGGCTGGTAAACTGTTGGCTATTATGCACCTAAGCCAATGAATTAGAGCGGCGCCTTCCACATCTTCGCGCTCGGGCGCACCTAGACAGCTGCGCTCATATACTGGCCACAGCCTGTCGGCAAAAACCTTCGGGGGTTCTCCCTCCATCTGCACTGTCTGTCCCACTCTAGCAAACGGACCTCCGTCGTTCGCCCCCACTACTTCTAGGACCTCATTTTTTAATTCCTCATAACTTTTGTTTCCCCTCTTGCTCTCGCCTGAGAGACACTGAAGGACCGAGCTGTCTAATGAGAACAGCAGCATTTTTGCTGTCTCCCCATCATCGCAGCCGTTAATGGCTGCGGCTTGCTCAACTTCCCTGAAATGTACGGAAGGGTCGTCTATCTCAGTCAGCTTCCGTACGTGGTTTATCATAGCTCTCAGCTGATGTGAACTGTGAGGCAACACCAGCTGTCCGAGGAGATCCCCCGGTTCTTCCCCACCGTTTCTGCTTGGGCCCCTTTTAATACCCGTTACTGGATACAACGATCCCTTTTCTTCTTCCTTTTCAATGGGCTTTTTCGTTTCTTCCATTGCTTCCTCCCTAACCCAGGTTTCTGAATAGCTGGGTGGCGCGGAGGGCGCAGTGGCTACTACTTCTTCTGCTTTACTTGGTGGGGATTTTCTAAATCTCTCACTTACTAGCGGCTGGTGCGCCGACGGATTGATAAGGCACACCATGCCGTTCGCATTATTCACGGCCTTTTTGAGGCTCTCTATCTCCCTTTGGCAGGCGCTATGGTCGGCTCCCTGAAACTTATCCTCAAGGGCCAACTTATACGCCGACCTAACCCCCATTAAGCTCTCTTCTTGAGTTCTTATCTGGGCAGCTTGGCGGTTACATCTTTCCTTTAACCTACTCTCGTTCAATTTTGCTTCAGTGACCTGGCACTCGAGATACTCTATCCTTGTTTTAAGGTGACTGGAGACTTCCTGGCTTTCCTGGTGTAACTCATTTAAATTCTTAATGAGCACCTCCCCTCCAGAAACCTTCTCCTCCATTTCTCCCTCTAAATGGCTGATTCGAGCTGTTAGCGCTGTAATGGTCTGGTTTGAAATCTGAACCTGCCTTTTGTAGCACATAAGCCAGACTGCTTTCTCAACTGCCTTTTTATGTTCCTTACTATCTGTCCACCTTTCAGCTGCCTCTAGTGGGCTCTTATCCGCTAACAATTCACTTATCCACTTCTTAGTTAGATTAACCTTTGCAAACACATAATCCGCTATCTTTTCCTGCATAACATTTCGTACAGTCATTCCAAAATCTAACACACTACCCTCTCGCTGCCAGTGTCCTGCCGCGGTCGCCATTTTCTGTAAGGGATTCCCCTGACCCTGCGTGTCTCGTAGCCTGTGAGATTCACGCGGCTCTGTGCAGCCTGTATGTCAGTGCGGGTCTAGGCCTGGTTGCCTGTTCTGGTCTCCAGCCAGTCTGGGAACACTAGACACACCTGTGAGTGGTTCGAATCACTCTCCCTTACGGTTCTAGACACTGGACTTAGATGCGAGAGCAGTAATGGAGATAAAACTCATGTAGACTTGGTTTGAATGGTACGAAATGGAAAATCTTTATTGCATGATACTTAAAATTATGAAATACATGTCATAAGCACAGATTAATGACAGTACAATCTTACAAACGGTTATATAGTCGATCTTAGGGAAACGAGGAACGAACGGCACAACGTAAATAGGGGCACACATTACAAATATCCTTAATCTTTAAACCCTCCCCTATCAATATCTATCCTAAACTAGCTTCGTAGGATCTCGAGACTCATGCTCACCACTCGTGATAACTCGGAGAAATTCCGAATAGCTGATCGGATGTTTTTCACCGCAGCACCCACGTGTCGGTCAGGAGATCTCCTGGTCCCACTTGTTTACTTGCTTCTGCTGCTCCGGCTAGTAGGCTGGACCGTCTGCTGTGGTGAAGACCTCTGTTGGTGGGTTTCACAGTTTAGTCTTGGAGCACCGTTGTCAATATCATTGATACGATGTGTTTTCCACGTTCCAACCTCCTTAGAAGTTTAAAGAGGAAAACTTCCTGGCGAGAAAACTTGGCTGATCGACCTACAGGCGCGGTCGGGATTTACTGACCGTGGCGATGGATATGGTCTTCTTCTCTTCTCCTCTCATCTCATCTCATCTCGGGCCTTTGGTTCCGCTGCCAGTTACCAACATAGGTCTTCGTTACGCGACACGAGGTAGATCCGTACGGATCAGAAAGTTCAACAGTCTTTTCAGAAGAGGCAACAGGCACGCAGAAACCCAACTACGAGTACACAGGAGCAGCCACGAGGTTACGAATCGACCGGATAAAACACAGGAGCAAGCGAGCGAACGCAGGAGCACGAACAAGAGCACGAGGCCAG
Source organism: Squalus acanthias (assembly GCA_030390025.1). Classification (NCBI taxonomy): domain Eukaryota; kingdom Metazoa; phylum Chordata; class Chondrichthyes; order Squaliformes; family Squalidae; genus Squalus; species Squalus acanthias. The sequence goes on from CM059432.1 coordinate 102,458,798, forward strand.
AGGCAAGAGACAAGAGAGCGAATGGACGGTTCGGGGCCTGCAATTATAGTGCAAAAAAATCTTCCGTTTCCCGCCCAACTATAATGTCCATTCTTTTGTTTAGGGTTTGGCGCCCAAATGTCTTGTATGGGTGATCTCCGTTCTTAATGGGTTTCGGGCTACTCATGAATGTTTGAGTACCTGTTAATACTTCTCCCATTGTTAAATCGGTCGGTGTTCTCCCTGGAGGGGTTTGGGGCTTCCAAGTGTCCTGTATAACTACCTGCTAACGGCTCTCTCATCGTAGAGTCGTTGGGAGTTTACATATTAATGTCCTTTGGATGGGCCCTTGATTACTCGGTACAATGGCTTTCCTTTGTACCTGGGAGACCGATTCCAGTATCTATGTTTATACTGTAAACCCATAATGTCTCGTGTATTATCTTCACTGTGCTGAATCGTTATCGATCTTGCACAAATGTTTAATGGAACGCCATCTTGTCTGCCTGTTGAAAAGTCTAGAATGTTCTGTCACGAGGTGCGGCGGCCATTTTACAGGCTGCTTGTGTCCAATTTAAACCTGCCAGCATTCTGCTGAAATAAAAGCTGTTTGAACGAAACTTTGTGTTTTCTCCTTATTAATCAAATCGCGATATATTGCGAATTCTACAGGGGCATAGTCTCAGAATAAAGGGTCGCCCTTTTAGAACTGAGATGAGGAGGAATTTCTTCTCTCAGAGGGTCGTAAATCTGTGGAATTCTCTGCCCCAGAGAGCTGTGGAGGCTGGGTCATTAAATACATTTAAGGTGGAGCTGGACAGATTTTTGCAAGATAAGGGAGTGAAGGGTTATGGGGCATGGGCAGGGAAGTGACTTTGAGCCCTAGATCAGCCATGATCTTATTGAATGGTGGAGCAGGCTCGAGGGGCCAAGTGGCCTATTCCTGCTCCTATTTCTTATGTTCTTATGTACACAATGATACCTGGTGCCCAGTTTATGACCCGACCTTTGGCTTTAAACACCAGATAGAGGTTCAAGTGGCACAGGAAAGGATAATCCCAATCTCGGATCACACCTCAGTAAATCTCAAAGTGAGCGATACTTTACCAAACCTCCAAGAATACATATTCCATTTTGGGTATGATATCCCGCCATTATCCGAGCATTTGAGAAAACTGGTAAAGGATGTGGAGCTTTCCCAAAAACATTGTTATACTCTCCAACAGCAAAACAGGGAAACGAGAGACGAGATCAGGTAAATAACTACCCCACCTTGGTGGGATATTGGGTTTAATTGTGAAGGAATACGCCATATTCAGAAAAATACACCATCCTATGAAAGAATTTTGACTTTATTAAAACATGACAAACTGGGCTTGAAGATCTGGAAGCCGCAACAATCTAAAGCTGTGAACAGCATACAGGCTGTTGAGATAAGATAAGTTGTTGACACTGAGACAATAGCCTCGTTGAAACAGAAGGTTAGAGGTTCCAGGAAGTCTGAAGCTTGGAAAGAAAACAATGGAATACCCTGTTAAAGTGTCTTAAACCAACACTTTGAAATGAAACACAGAAAATTAAAGAAATATATGCCTTTGTAAAAATGACATCAAATAGATGCACCTGTTACAACCGTTTTTTATGATAAGCTTGAGACACCTACACAGCAGACATAAGTCTGTAATACAACCAACTGAGGTAACTAAGAAGACAATGGTGCAACCAGCCGAGGTGTTCTAAATGCAAAAGATACAAACAGAAGACTTTCGTAAGAATGACATCAATAGATGTACCAGCCATCACATTGTTTTTGTGTTGAACTTGAAACACCTAAAGGAGAGACACGAGTTTGAATGCTATCAGCTGAACTAACTGTAAGAATAGAAGGGGTCAACAGAAAAATGACTAGAGATAATTAGCGTACATCAACAGAAAACTTCAAAGGACATACGACTGAAAAAAGGGTATAAAAATTGGACTTTCAAATGGGAAGATTGATTTGCTTGAAGGGGCAAAGCAATTCTCAGGCTTCAGAGGCAAGCTCTGTAGGTCTTCAACTCTTTGAGTCTCGGGGATCAAAAAGGTACTTGTATTTGATTTTGGTGGATATCCTGGAATAAGACTAAGAAATGTAAAAATGTAACGAAGTTAAGACTTGAATCTCTGATAACAAGATTGTAAAAGCTTACTCTTTTTGGAATGTTAAAGTTGCGATTGAATCACCAACTGTAAATTACATGTTTAATAAATCTATATATTTTTAGAATTATCTCACATAGTACTTCTGTATCAAACTCGCAAACTCCATCTCTGTAAGCTCTTTGGTGAGGAGTTGCAGAATTCTGGGGGAGTTTTCCAGACCCTCATAATATCCGGAATGTTACAGTCTAGCTAAACTTATTAAAAGTGCTATCTGGAGGACGGTAACATCTTCAGGCTGTTCCTTTCCTTTAGGGAGAGATAGTCCAGACCTTTAGACCCAATTAAGCATCTTTAGGATTTCGCTACCTCTAACTTTAGTTGAAGGTGAATGTCTGGGGAATATGCCTGATCCAGGGTAGCCCAAAAGGGGCTAGGACTAGTAATTATCCCTTCAGTTGGCGCCCAACGTGTGTGTTAATGAGTTGATACAGAACCTATACTTATATTTATATCTATATCCATCTTGTAGATTGTTAAGTATAGAAGGAGTGTTTTACTGACAGTGGTACTAAGACCCAGATTTAAGTCTCTAGAGATGACAAGTCCCTGATCAGGCCTTGTAGAACTTAAATCAGAACTCCCTCAAAATACCATAGAAATTTCTTATAAAGTTCATATTAAACCCTAACCGAGGTTAGGTCCTGAAGAAATGGCAAACCCTGTCGGAATTGGCCAAGTCTTTTTATTAGGAAATTCAAACGATTGCTTTAATAGGGGAAATAATCCTATCCCTGTACCTCCACAAAATCAAGTGATAATTTTTGAAATCGAAATTTTTGATGCCGACGGAGCCGTTAGAACTCATGGCACGATTAATGTTGATCCCCAGAACCAGGGATACAGAATATCCAGTGGGATAATCAAACAAATACTCCAAATCCATTAAATTCCTTAATGATAAGGTGTACACCCGCACAATTGGGAGGCCTAATGAACGGTGCCCAACAAGTTGGTGGCAACCTTGGCCGAATAGCATGACCCGGAGCAGCCTATGCTCCTGGGGGCCATGGATTCCGGTTAAGGTGGCAAGCTCATGATGAAATAAATGACCAGAATCTTGGAGAAAACTATAGACAGCTTAGAATCCATTATAATCAATGCTGACAGGCACTAGCTCAATCTTATCTAAATGCTGGAGGCGCAATGATTACTGGTCCAGTAAGCCAACCCCAGCAACCACACATTGCACCCCTTGGTCAAGTAAACCTGAGCTCTATCTACACAATATGTGTAGACCGGGAAACACCAGCCAGGAAAAAACCTGCTGGATTTTAACTAACCTTGATACATTGGAAACCTGTTGCCAAGATTGGAATGCCCAACACCTGAGGCAAACACTGCAAATGATACTAATTTCAGACTTAATTCCCCCATTAAACCAGTATAACAACTGGGTTAAAATATACGCCTATGTTCTCACGGCAACTCAGGGAGGGCATGTAATGGGTTCCATAAAGGAAATACTCACTAATACAGCCACAACTAAAGGGCTGGTAGCTGCCTACAGAATAGGCAAAGTACTTACACAGGATAACTGGGACATTGTCCATGGTTGCCTGGCCAATCAATACGAAAATACAGCCCTCAAGCTTGCCTGTGAGGGTGCTCTAAACGATTATCGAGATTGCCAACAAAGATGGGATAAAGTCAATCGCATTATCCAATTAAATCATGACCACTTAGGTCTACCCCAAACTAAACCTATAATGAGATCAGAAACTAGGGTTAAAAAAAAAAACAGAGAAGGTACCTTTGGTACTCAGAAACAAGGACTGTATAGACCCAAGTCTCAAGTCCACCCCGCCCAGACACAAACTCGTGGCTCAGGACCCCCAAGAGGGTATTCCAGAAGGTTTACACCCCCAACTCGCCCACAATACGAGAAAGATTTCTCCCCAGAAAGATGGGATAGACGAGGGGCTAGACCTCGAAAGGAAAGCAAAGGACAGTGGACTCCCTATGGGGACAGTTTTTACACTGGCCAAAACTATCAGAGAGCCATGGGAGGATATCGGGAAAACCGAAATGGGGATCAAAAAGATTCCTGGCAGAACCAACGTCCACCTCAACAGGAGGATCGTCAAGATAATAAACGGTCCGACAAACCCCCTAAGGGATCTGGAAAACATGATACCCCCAAGAGGGAGGAACAAAAATCAGTTAAAATAATTAAAGACAAAGCAGCAAATGAAACTCAGGATCCTGAGGATGAACAATCCCAGGATTGAAGGCCTGGCACCCAGCCAGGGCCTCTTGAATTCCCCTATGCCCTGGCAACCTTGCCCACAAACACACAAGTGAAGGCCCTGTTTGATACAGGAGCTGATTACACTGTAATAGATCCTGCAATTATAAAAACTAAGTGGACAGATTTGGGGAGCCCAATTTGTTAAAGACCATTAGAGGGATTCACACAAGACAAAAACAAAATAATTAATTTTTACAAAATACCTATTACTATATATGGAATCACGGTGACCGTAGATGTAGGACTGGTACCACAATTGGCCTGTTCCCTCATTATAGGACAAACAGACATGAAACATTACCTTAAAATCTCAACCAGATCTGTAGAAGCATCCACAGACCAGGATGACAGGGAAAAACATGTTCGGACACAGCTTGATCGAACTTGCCTACAGGAGGGCGGCAAAGACCTCCTCGAGCAACTCATTAATAGATACTACCCTTATCTACAACGCCATCCAAATCAATGTGGAAAGATAGATATTAAACCCCACCCACTTGAAGCTGGCTGGCACAAACCTAAAAAACAGTGGCCTATTCAAGACCACTAAGGAAAAATAGATCTCATAACAACGCTCAAAGAACTAACAGAACAAGGTGTCTTAATCAAAATGACATCTAGACCTAATTCACCATTGTTTGGTGTTGCTAAACCAGATGGGAGGTGGAGATTAGTGGTCGATTATACAGCCTTAAATAAGGTAATGGCCCCACATACTGCACAACAGCAAAATTCCACAGCCCTTCTCTCTGGAATCACGAGGGAAAAATATAAATCTTGTATTGATCTAGCAAACGGCTTCTGGTCACATCCAATCGAAAAAGCTGATTGGCCACAAACAGTGATGACTGGACCCGATGGTTATCAGTATTGCTGGACCAGATTGCCCCAGGGATTTCAAAACAGTCCTGTTCTCTTTTCAGCCCACATCATTGACCTTTTAAAAGACCTACCGAACGTCAATTCTTATATGGACGATATATATCTGTCACATGACAATCTCCAAGAGCACTTGAAAGCCATTGATAGTGTTTTATCCAGTCTTACAACTGCTGGGTACTTAATCAACATAAAAAAGAGTCAACTAGTTAGGGAAGAGGTAGATTTTCTGGGCCTGCGAATAACTTGAAACGGTAGAGGTTTAACTCAATCTTATAAAGAAAAATTAGCCACCATTCAATATCCTAAAACTCTGAAAAATCTGCAAGCAAGTTTAGGACTCCTGAATTTTGCTCGATCCTTTATGCCAACCTTTGCTGAGCTCTCAGCCCCCCTGTATGCTAGAGTGGGCGAAGCAGCAAAAGGACCATTCATATTTTCACCAGACGATTACTCAAAATTGCAACAATTATGCCGAGAGGTTCAAAAAGCCATAGACCTGGAACAGAGGGACCTACAAGTTCCCCTCAATATTCATCTCAGGTCATCACCTAGAGTGTCAGTTGCAGTTTTCTATAATGAAAAGAGCATAGTGCCCATTCAGTTCCATTCTTATAACTTTTCCAATGTCGAAAGGAGGTACATTAAAAAAGAAAGGGTCATGACTATGGTAGTCCAATGCCTCATCAAGGCACGACCCCTTCAAGGGAAATACCCCATTACCATCTATACTGAGATTCCCGATTTAAGATCAGTATTGAGGATGGCCTCTGATGAACAAAGAGCCACCCAGATCCGACATGATAAATGGGCATCGTTTTTGAATGATCCTACACTCATTTTTAAATTCCTCTCCCGGAAATGGACTTGGAGCATCTCCCCATCATGGAGGATGATGAGGCGGAGGAGGGAATCAGACAAATACCTATGAGACCGCTTATAGAGTACCATCAAGTCATTTTATGTGATGGATCGTCGATGACAATTGAAAAAGGAACATCCCAACAATCGTCAGCTGGGATGGGAATAGTAGTAGGGACTTTTTGAGATTCCTATTCTTTTTATCCAGAAGAATTACTGTCCATAGCCCTTGGCCATAAGACAGCACAATATGCTGAAGCCGCAGCATTACAGTATGCTTTAGAAAAGGCAGACCCTATTAAACCCACACTAATCTGTATGGATAGTGACTAATGTAAAAGAGGATATTACCAAGATCTAGTTTTCTGGGAACAAACAAATTTTACCAATCATAAGGGTAAACCCATAAAACATAAGTCATTGTGGGAAGACATTCTCCGTTCGAGAATGGAGAAACAGAATTGTCAGGTGATTCATATAAACGGGCATACCACTGGGACAGTGCACTCAAAAGGAAACAGTCTTGTTGACGAACAAGCGAAACGTTCGGTCTGCATGACACCCCCTCGAGAGGGGCCTGCCAATATTAGTGTAATCACTAGGGCAGAACGGGCAGCTAATCAGGATGAGGAACTGATTCAGCTATTAGACACAACAAAAGAGAATCCACCAGGATATCCACCAAAGTACTTTTACTCGGAAAGCCCTACGTGTATTGTGCTAGTTAAGTTGCCCAAGGGAAACCGAGAAGTACCCCCGAGACACAAACGAGAACAGCTTGTAAAAGAAGCTCACGAGGGCATAAGTCAAGCACATTGTGGTGCCAGAACAACATTCTGCAAATTGACCCCTTTATATTGGTGGCCAGGCATACTTAAGGCCTGTAAAACATACGTGGCAAATTGTGAGCCATGCTATTTAACTATTAAGTCATCACTAATTAAGCCACCACCATGGGCTCCTGTGAAAGCTGATGAGCCAATGGGAAAATTCTTTATTGACTTTATTGGACCACTTCTGCCGTCTTTGGGATACAGACATGTTCTCGTTTGTGTAGATAGATGCACTTCCTTCTGCTGGCTGGTCCCCACAGAAACTGTTTCAGAAAATGCACTAGCCAAGGCTATTCCTGACATAATTACTGTAGCTGGTGCACCCAAAATCTTACACTCCGATCATGGCGGAGCCTTTGTCTCCAAGGTCTTCAAATACTACTGCGAGCAATGGGGGATTGGGTTAGAGCACAGCACGCCACATCATCCGCAATCAGCGGGGCTGGTGGAACGTAAAAACCAGGAAGTAAAACAGCTATTGGTCAAACTGTTGAGAATCGGGGGGAATAAGTGAACCACCATCATTCCGGAGGTGCAGCTATCACTTAATAGTGTGCCCACATCTGCATCAGAGACCATGTCCCCTAAAACTCCATATTATCTGATGTATGGGGTTGAGATGAATACACCGCTTACCCATAGTTCTTTTATTGCCTCTACACTCTCTGAGTCCTTGACCCGACAGCGACAGTTAGATTTAAAAAAGAAGTAACAGAGGAGATTCATCAAATTGATCAGAGGATAAGGGAGGCAAATAGGCAGAAAAAATTGACAAACAAAGCATTACAACCCCTAGTAGGAGAATGGGTACAGGAAAAGAAGTTCGAGCAAAAACCTGGTTTAAGACCGAAGTGGAAAAAACCTGTTCAAATACACTCTGTTATTAACGAAAGAACAGTTAAAATACATATTAATCAGCTGAATGGCAAGCATATTCTTAAAACTGTCTCCATAGACAATCTCAAAAGATGTCCTGCGGGATACTGAAATGGAGGAACAATACAAGATGCAGTCATACACTGTCTTTCAAGACCCAGCTTGGAGCACGACACAGGAAATGGATGCAATCGAACTACTGACGACGGTCAGTCAGACGGTGGCGCCGACTCCTCCACACGATGCTTGGCAACGCCTCAGGAATTAGATTCGCAAAAAGACACAACAAAAACAAGTAAAGACCAACAAGTTACTTCAACGAAGGAGGAAAACACCGCGGATGAAGAAGGAATCAACTGAGTGCCTGGCAAGGCCTTTACGAAAACAAGAATCTGTACGCACGCCGGATCAAAGGAAAAGCGTGTTAAGCTTCAGCTAGTTCCAAATGATGTCTCCTTGACTCGTATGAATAGCTCACCTCTACGGAACGTACATCTGCCGATTGGACATTCTAAGTACATGTTGTTTCGCTCATTGCATCACTATGTACCTATCATCCTTCTAAATTGTGTACAATTTAAAATAAGGCAAAACATTGTCCTAAGATAACTTAAAAGGAATTTTCATGTAGCACATGATTGTGAATCTCATGAAATTAATCTGCTATTGTAACCTTATTGGTAACATTGACCAAACTCTGTCTTGATGCTCCAGTTCATTTTTTGGTCAAGAGGGGTGTGTGAAGGAATACGCCATATTCAGATAAATACACCATCCTATGAAAGAATTTTGACTTTATTAAAACATGACAGACTGGGCTTGAAGATCTGGAAGCCTCAACAATCAGCAGAAAACTTCAAAGGACATACGACTGAAAAAAGGGTATAAAAATTGGACTTTCAAATGGGAAGATAGATTCGCTTGAAGGGGCAAAGCAATTCTCAGGCTTCAGAGGCAAGCTCTGTAAGTCTTCAACTCTTTGAGTCTCGGGGATCAAAAGGTACTTGTATTTGATTATGGTGGATATCCTGGAATAAGACTAAGAAATGTAAAAATGTAACAAAGTTAAGATTTGAGAATAAGGATCTCTGATAATAAGATTGTAAAAGCTTACTCTTTTTGGAATTGTTAAAGTTGCGATTGAATCACCAACTGTAAATTACATGTCGGTTCTTTAATAAATCTATATATTTTTAGAATTGTCTCATATATTACTTCTGCATCAAACTCGCAAACTCAATCTCTGTAAGCTCTTTGGTGAGGAGTTGCAAAATTCTGGGGGAGTTTTCCAGACCCTCATAATATCCGGAACGTTACAGTCCAGCCAAACTTATTAAAAGTGCTATCTGGAGGACGGTAACATCTTCAGGCTGTTCCTTTACTTTAGGGAGAGATAGTCTGGACCTTTAGACCCAATTAAGCATCTTTAGGATTCGGCTACCTCTAACTTTAGTTGAAGGTGAACGTCTGGGGAATACGCCTGTTCCAGGGTTGCCCAAAAGGGGCTAGGATTAGTAATTATCCCTTCATACTGTTGAAATTCCTCCTTGGATTCGAATTGCCTCGCATGTATTAGTAATTGTATAATTCATTGTGGTATTCTATCTGTTTAGGTTATCACGTAAACTGAAATGAAAAGTAAAAGGCGAAAAACTGGAAAGATTTAAAAGGGGATTTGGGGTGATGGAATCAAATGTATCGACTGTATAAAAGAAATGTAAGATTGGGCTGAGACCGGCAATACACTCACCACAGCAGAAGAATCGACGGAAGTAATATCTCTAGTGTCAGAGATATTAAAGGGGGGAGATGCAGGATACGTTCCTCCCCCCAAATGTAAAATTTATGGAATATAAAAAACCCCAAACCCACGGACATTGAACTGTGAAATATAAAGCCATACCTCAGCACACAGAGGTGGGCTATGCAGTAAGGGGTTAATTCAAACATTGCAATGAAACTATGGCTCATTAAAAGAAATTGGAAAAGACAATGGGCCAGAAATTCGGCTCCCTGGCTTCCCGCGGGTGCAAGGATCGCACGCACACCTACCTACCGTACCTGCCGTTGACCCGTGGGCCCGCGGGGGATTCCAGTCCTGGGCCTCCTCCAACTGCTGGCGTGCAGTGCTTGCGTATCCCAGGGGCGTAGTTAGTGCGATGCGTCCCCTGGGATCACGTGGGCCATGGAGAGCCAATGGCAGCAGACCATCTTTCATTCATAGATTTGACAGGAAGACCTGTCAAATTTATGAATACAGATCGGCCTCAAAACATCCCTAAAACTACAAATAAATAAAAATACATCACATTTTTAAAATAACTATAAATTACATTAATTAACTATTTTAAACAAAAATTTAAAATTTTGAAAAAATGAATTACACTTTTTAACGGGGCTAAAACTAAACTTACCTTTCTTTAAAGTAATTAAAAAAGATAAATCTGTGAATAAAATGTTTAAATTTTAATAAAATCAACACTTACCTTGTTAAAAGAAGGCCTTGCGCCTCCTTTTTCAACGTGCATCTTCTCCATGCTTACCCTCACGGAGGAACCTGTAAAAAAACCTGAAGTGCGAGGCGAACGCGCTGGCCCTCCGGTGTGCGCGTTCGACCTCTGAACCCCTTTCCTTCAGGGGAACGGAAGTGCCGGTTTCCTGCGCATGCGCAGTGCATGCAAGAAACCGGCACTTTCGTTGGGCCTACGGGTGAGTACGCAATGCGTACTCACCCGTAGAGACCCGAATTTCTGCCCTATTATCATACTCAAATGATGCAGGATAACTGCCATCGACTCAATACAATTAAAGTATTGAGAATGCCATCAGCATAGACAATAGCACCGGACGACGTCCATTACCATCTGAATGGTTCCTGCCAAGAAGAAAAAGGGACATTCACACATTTGTTAACTTTAGAGTCAGGAATCTTGTACCATAGAAAGGTTACATTGTTTAATCAGCATGAGAACTGGGCCCACCCGGTCCTGCGTAGACCAGGGCGTGGAATCGAGATATCGTGATAGGTATCTTTATAAAAGAGGACAAAATCACAGAGGGGGACTGCAGTCGGAAGGAGGACAGAAGGTTTGGTCACCTAGTCCGGGCCTACAATCAACGCCAGACCGACCAGCTGTGTGAGTGATTGTAAGTTTCAGTCAATTTATAGAGGGGTTTGTCTGGGTAATTTTGTAAGCAGCAGTCGAATCGCAGAAGGGTTTGTGCTGTGGGGTTTTGTGTTAGTTTCAGTTAAACTGCGGAAGAGTTTTAACTGGTATTTTGTGTCAGTTTCAGGTAACCTTGTGTAAGGGTTTTGTATTGTGGGTTTTGTGTTATCCCGGTCAAATCACAGAGGGGTTTGCACGGGGGGGGGGCGGAATTTTGTGAGTTCAATAAATGAACAAATGGAAGGTTGAGCCAAACCCTGTGTTGTGTGTATTTTGTTCTTATAAATCCTGAAGTCCAAGAACGGTCTGTAAAGGGAGGGGGACGGAAACGTAACCTCCTACAGTACCCCTTACAATTCACATAAAAGACTTCTCTATCTATCAAAGCTCCTACATGGGTGCTATCAATTACATGCTGCACCCTGTACAAACCAGAAAGATGGTGAAAACTAAGAGCAAGTGGTTCATGCCCCAGGCATTCATGGAAAAAACTGTCATCATTTCCCCAGGCAAACAGGGCAACAGTGACATGCTGGATGCATCTATGCAACATCGATTTGACTGATGCAGATAGTGTCACCTGTGGCCCCCTGAAACTGTTCAGTGGCAAAAAGCTTAAGTGCTGTTGTTACTTTTAGTGACACTTCAAGAACTGTGGAAGCTCAGGAGCATGGCTTCAGGTCCTCTTCCAACAGGTGACAGAGCTCTCATACTAACTCCCTGCTAAGCCAGAGTTTCCTTAAGTATTTCTCCTCTGAGAGGTCCGCTTTGGTCTGTAACCTGCTTAGCTGGGTACCTCTGAGTCAGTACCCTCCTCCTCTGGTTTTGTCTCATCGTCCTTCCATCCAGCAGAGCTTCCTGCTCATCCTCCTCTTCCCCCATATAACACATGCAAAGGGAATCCCAAAGAGCACCCCTATCCTGCACCTTGAGACCGATTAAGCTTCACTGTGAAGTTGTATTATTAACAATGCTTCAGCTTTTAAACAGAGAGGTCGAAAAGGATATCAGACTCACTGGTCCTGGTTAATGAATTGGAAAGCCGATATCTACAGTTTTTGGATAGGATGTTACTTTGTGATCTTAATCTTTATAAGCTTAGATTCAATGAAGTATTGACTGCTCCTGTAAAATGTTCCTACTTTGCACTTACCATAGGTATAGAACATTGTGGAGCCAAATTAGTTAACTCTTCATTCTTCATTTAAAGAAACAGTAATAACCTTCATTATCTCATTAGGCCAGAGGATATTTGACCTCTAATTAAGAGCATTTATGAAACACTTTGTGAATTTTAATATGATTGGTACGTTACCAGTAAATGTTTCTGTTTCAGATTCAAATTCTTGCCCTCTTTCAACTAAGCTATATATATTTGCAACCATCAAAATAGATTTATTTGTTCCTTTAATTTGAATTAATCCTGATGAATAATCCCACAAACAATTCCATTTAACATAGATTACATTTTCTCTGGTATATCTTGAAACCCACGATCAGAAGATAGGTTTAGATGAAGAAAGCCCATGAATGACATTTGATCTCACCCTTCCACAATATCAACTCTATCATCTTCCCAGTACAGCATCTAACTATTACTTAAGTCATTCCAGTATCCTACTCTCAACCACCTTCCTGGCTGTTGATCACCCTCTGAAGAAGTAAATCCTGTTGCCTGTCTTAAATTTCCCCTTCACAAACTTCTTACACTGTTGCTCTAGTCTTTCTGAAATTAATTATTCCAGGTTTACCTTCTCTATCCTGTCAGCTATCACATACTGAGAGTAAACTCCACCTAATATGGTGAATCAACCTGGGAAAAGCACAATCTTGAGCCTATATCTAAATCTTGGGATCTGGTACTTTATTTTTGAAAATTAGCCCAACAGAGAAAGGAGTGCTTTCTATATGTTCCAAATGATTTCAGAGGAATTCATGATATAAGTTGTTATCTTGTTATCAGATATTTCATTTTGTAAAACAATAGATAGATAGGAGAAACAAAAAAGCTGATCATTAAAAATAAATGTTTTAGGCTCAAAGGTCGCCTATTTATATTCAGTGAAATATATTATTTTTCTTGTGGTATATCCCATGTATTATACACCAAAATACAGATATTGCATATACGTATTTACAAAATTAAAATACCCATATAAATGGACCAAAAGTTTCTGGTTCCTATTTTGAGACTGTCAGGCTTAAAGTCTCAAGCTTAAATATACTTTAAGCAGTTTCCCGGCATTAAAGGCATATATTTTCTGCTGTACAATTAATGTTACAGGTTCTGAATCATTGCCCCTTGCCCGACTACTATGTTACATTAATTGTAATGATTCTAACTTACCAAATGGAAACAAGTCATGTTACTGCTACAAATATATGCTATAATGCTGGTTGTAATCAAGGGTAGATAATGATGATGCAGGAAAAGAGACGCAGAAGATCATCATAGAATCATAGAATCATAGAAAGTTACAGCACGGAAGGAAGCCATTTTGGCCCATTGTATCCGCGCCGGCCGACAAAGAGCTATCCAACCTAATCCCACTTCCCAGCTCTTGGTCCGTAGCCCTGCAGGTTAGAGCATCCCAAGTGCACATCCAAGTACTTTTTAAATGTGGTTAGGGTTCCTGCCTCTAACACCCTTTCAGGCAGTGAGTTCCAGACCCCCACAACCCTCTGGGTGAAGAAATTTCCCCTCAAATCCCCTCTAAACCTTCCACCAATTACTTTAAATCTGTGCCCCCTGGTTTTTGACCCCTCTGCTAAGGGAAATAGGTCCTTTCTATCCACTTTATCTATGCCCCTCATAATTTTATGCACCTCAATAAAGTCTCCCCTCAGCCTCCTCTGTTCCAAGGAAAATAGACCCAGCCTATCCAATCTTTCCTCATAGCTAAGATTCTCTACTCCCGGCAACATCCTTGTAAATCTCCTCTGTATCCTCTCTAGTGCAATCACATCTTTCCTGTAATGTGCTGACCAGAACTGCACGCAGTACTCTAGCTGAGGCCTAACTAGTGTTTTATACAGTTGAAGCATAACCCCCCTGCTCTTGTATTCTATGCCACGGCTAATAAAGGCAAGCGTTCCTTATGCCTTCTTAACCACCTTATCTACCTGGCCTGCTACCTTCAGGGATCTGTGGACATGCACTCCAAGGTCCCTTTGTTCCTCTACACTACTCAGTGTCCTACCATTTAATGTGTATTCCCTTTCCTTGTTAGTCCTCCCCAAATGCATTACCTCACACTTCTCCGGATTGAATTCCATTTGCCACTGTTTTGCCCACCTGACCAATTTATTGATATCTTCCTGCAGTCTACAGCTTCCTTTTTCAGTATCAACCACACAGCCGATTTTAGTATCATCTGCAAACTTCCTAATCATACCTCCTATATTCAAGTCTAGATCATTGATATATACCACAAAAAGCAAGGGACCTAGTACTGAGTCCTGCGGAACCCCACTGAAAACAGCCTTCCAATCACAAAAACACCCATCAATCATTACCCTCTGCTTCCTGTCTCCGAGCCAGCTTTGAATCCAACTTGACACTTTGTCCTGGATCCCATGGGCTTTTAACTTCGTGACCAGTCTGCCATGTGGAACCTTATCAAAAGCCTTGCTAAAGTCCATACACACTACATCAAACGCACTACCCTCATCTACCCTCCTTGTTACCTCCTCAAAAAATTCAATCAAGTTTGTCAGACATGACCTTCCCTTAACAAATTCATGCTGACTATCCTTGATTAATCTGTGTCTTTCTAAATGAAAATTTATCCTGTCCTTCAGAATTCTTTCCAATAACTTTACCACCACCGAGGTTAGGCTGACTGGCCTGTAATTACTCGGTCTATCCTTTTCTCCCTTTTTAAACAAGGGTACCACATTAGCAGTCCTCCAGTCATCCGGCACCACACCTGAAGCCAGAGAGGATTGGAAAATGATGGTCAGGGCCTCTGCTATTTCCTCTTTTGCTTCGCTTAACAGCCTGGGATACATTTCATCCGGGCCTGGGGATTTATCCACTTTTAAAGCTGCTAAACCCCTTAATACTTCCTCTCTCACTATGTTTATTTCATCTAATATTTCACACTCCTCCCCCCTGATACCAATGTCTGCTTCGACCCTCTCCTTTGTGAAAATAGACGCAAAGTATTAATTAAGAATCCTATCGACGTCTCCTAAAATGAAACAGAACTGTTTGTATTGTAAAAGAGTAAATCAAGTTAGAGGGGTGTAAATTTGTTTCAGCCCATTTTCGGGAGTGTGCGCCAGATGCCAGAGGTCCAAAGTTCACCCGAAATTGGACCTCGGGCCTCATCAGCATATTGCTAGCGAGCTGTGGACGGCAATCAGGCATTCAAAGGCATCTCACCGGTTCCACAAGGCCGAAGCTGGGCCAGCTGTCTTCTCAACAGTGATTTTCGGGTAGGTCCTGGGGGGTGGGGGGGGTGGGGGGGGGCGGAGGGGGGAGGTAACCAGGAGGGAGTGAGGCAGTAATCAGGAGGAGGGAGGGGGTGATCAGGAATGGGGTGATCGGGAGAAGAGGAGTGCAGTGATCAGGATGTGAGGGAGGCGATCGAGAGAGAGAGGGGCTATCAAGAGGAAGGGAGGCGATCGGGGGAAAGTGGGGTGATCAGGAAGGTGGGGGAGGTAAGTAAAATTTTAAAACTTACCTTTTACGCCTGTAAAACAGGCGCAGCGTCAATGAATTTCAAGGACAAATTATTTATTTTACACTAAAATAAAATGGCCCACAAATCAAAGGTGTCCAAAGTCTTCGAGCATCATTATATGTAACTTAACTGTTTCAAGTACAGTAATGCAGAAACTGTATGAGCTAATTAAGCATGTGTTCAAAACTGAAGCAGTGTACAGTACAGAGTGTTTTGAGGGACAAACACAGCCACATTGCTCAGTCAGCCAAAGGAAATTAAAGAAAAAAGACTTGCATTTATATCGCCAGGGCCAATTTCCCTTTTCAGCCAGGAAACATTTATTTTCTAGGTGCTGAGGACAAATTGGCAGAGACCCAATGATGCAAGCTGTCATTCCCCTTGCATTGCCCAGGCATTTCCTGGAAATCCTCTGAGGAGCTGGGCAGAACGCTTGTGCCTACAGCAGGCACAAGCAAGGAAAACCCACACTGATGAGATAGGAGTGAGATTACGTCACCTCGTTTAACTTGCTACACATGGGGTGGCTGACTATTTGGAGGTATCCTAACAGCAAGTGGGCCTTATGGATATGAAAGTGTAGTGGTTACAGTACTGGACTAGCTACCCAATGGTCATGAGTTCAAATACCACCATGTCAAATTGTGAAATTCACTTCCATACATCTGCTAATTGTGAGATAGCAGTAGAAAAATTGCCTTGAAAGCTGCTAGATTGTTATAAAAAAAAACCTTCAGGGAATGGAACCTGCTACACCAGCCTTTCTAAAGTGGTCTAGTAAGCCATTCAGTTATCAAAACAATTGCTTTACAACTAAGAATGGGCAATAAAAGCAGCCTTGTGAGCATTGCCTACATTCTGAGAAGAAATAAAACAAGGGCTTGCGTTTGGGTAGGGAACAAGATGATGGAGGCCAAAAACAGTCCAGTGGCTTTTTTTGCCAGGTGCGGCGCTGGGTCTTTGGGGCTGAAGGCCTTACGGCTTCTCTTTTTGGACAGCAGCCAGAAGGCCCCACAATTGGCAGCCAATATTACTGCTGCAGGTCTCTCAGACATGTAGCAACATTTGACATTCCTCCCAAGTTCCCAGGCACAAGGCCCTGCCAGAGGACAAGCCTGTGCCAGGGGACTAACTGGCTTATTAAAATGAACTGAACCCAGAAATACAGGTGGTTTCAGGTCATGTCAGGCAGATCCCACTTTGGGTGCACTCTACCCGTCTAGCAACCAGACAGGGAGGGGAGGAACTCAGACCAGTCATGTCTCTCAGAAATAAGTGCTTCCCAAACAAATAACTACTTTGGAGCAAAGTAGCTATTGTCATGTAAGCAAACTTCACTGCCATTTTGCATGCAGCAAGATCCCACAAACAGTAATGAAATAAATGACCAGTTAACCTGTTGATGATGATGATGGTTAAGGGAGAAATCTTAGCTAAGACACTTCAATATTCTAGTCAAGGGAGCCAACTCACCTTTAGCTTTTTCCCATTTTGGCAAGAGTTATGTGGCTAGATTTTCCTCATCAGTGGATTTACCACTGGAAGTGCACTGTTCTTAAACTTGCTGGTTTTCTACCACTGAAAACCTGTCCAAATTCCCACAATGTGTCTTTACTATATATTCATAGTAGATTGCAGCTGCTATTAGTTCCTCTAGAGGCAGCATGACTTGGGGGCTGGATGAGGAAAATCTAGAGCTGCTGCAGCACCGGTAATGGTTAAGGCAGCCATTTTGTTTCTATAGCAATGTGACTGAGTGCAATGTCTGAGGCTGGTAGTTCTTCAGGGCACTGAGCCCACATACTTAAAGACACCTCATTTGAGGTATTACTGCCTGTAATCTAGTGAAGGAAGACCCAGCTTTTAGGCTCTGAGGGAAGGAGGCCTGCTGGCATGCTGCTTTTTTTATTTGTTCTTCCAATGCGGGCAATGCGGCATTAATTGACCATTGCTGGTTGACTTGAGAAGGTGGTGGGCCTTCTCCTTGAACTGTTGCAGTCCTTCTGGTGATGATGTTCCATAATGGAACAGTGATAAATGTCCAAGTCAGGTTAATGTGTGACTTGGAGAGAAACTTGGAGGTGATGGTGTTCCCATGATATTGCTGCTCTTGTCTTTCTTGGTGGTATAGGTTGCGAGGGAGGGAGTTCTCATTTGGCAGTGCACTCTTGGCAGTACACACCCACTACCACTAAGACAGTCTTCACTCACATCTTTACCTATCATACTCTTACTCTCAGCATCTGGGTGTCAGGGAATTTCTGCAAAGGGCAACCTCAGCAAACAGTCAAGCACCTTCTTTCCTCAAAATTACTTTGCCAAGCCACAAATTGGCAGGATGTGGCTACCAGTTTACTCAGGGGTCTATGTTGGGACCTTTTATTTCCCATTCATTAAATGATTTGGGCATAGGCTACTGCCACATGGGCTACTGGTAGTCTTCAAGGGTATTGATTTAAATGGACAATGTTTCTCCACATCTCATCATCATGGAATACATGCACACATAGAGGGAAAGTGTCTATGCCACTCGCATATCCTTAGCATTGTCTTCTCTCTCGCCAGTATCAAAGAAATACAACCGAGGGAGGAGCAGCAATACTCAAAACTATACCGTGCGCACACATGAAGAGGAGGCACTGCACATCATGGCAGACAGACAGGAAAAGCTGTGGGAGAAGACAAGGTTGGAGGTGAGGTGGCAACAGAAGGTGGTAAAAGCTGGGAAATGCTTATCACAGGTAGAAATGTGCTTATGCTCAGCAATCATTTTTAGTGGAAGGTGTCCACTACCACATCTGCAACATATTGCAGGAAGTTTCCCATTACCTGCAGAAAACCCTGGAGACTGTGACATCCCAGGATATTTCTGTAGCATCAAGACATTAGGAACAGCATCTAAGGACATTGTTGGCTTCTGGAGTGGTCACTACCAATGCTTCAACAGATGCTTTGAGGGTCAGCCTGAACACCCCATTTGTAAAGTGTTTCCATGACCTGTCTGGGACTATTCAGTCTGTACTAACATTGGCCAGTAGCAGCCCGAGCCTCTGCCCAGCAATAGTGGGCTGCAAGGGTGTCACTGTCTCTCCAGAGTAGCATTGAGGCTGCTTTCTTGAGGCTCCCTCCAATGTCTACATGTGACGGAGCTTCAGACATGGCCCTGGAATCCCTTACCAGTGTAAAAAATCCTGCCAGTAGCTGATCCCTTTCAGACAGCTGCTTCCTTGAGACAAGAGCCACCTCAAGCCTCTGAGGCTCCAAAGACCAGCCGAGCCATCCATTTCTCAACCTCATTTTATGGAGTGAGCATTTTGTAGGAGATTAAGAGCATAGAAAAGGAAGTTGACTGTCACAAAGGATAGACATGATGTTAAGGAATAGTTGTAAATAGGGTGACTGAAATTTTTTGTACTATTTGGTGATTTAGAGAATATATTGGCCCAGAAATTAAACATGGATGGTTCCCGCGGGGGTAAGGATTCCCCGCGATATCGCACTCTGCGCCTACCTTTTTGCTCCGGGCCCACACGAACTTTAGTTTCAAAGCCTCTCTCTGTTGCAACCGTGCAGTGCTTGCGTGTCCCAGAGGCGCAATTAGTTCGTGCGAGCTCTGGGATCACGTGATTCAGTTAGAGCCAATGGCAGCACACCATCTTTCATTCATAGTTTTAACAGCAAGGGCTGTCAAAGCTATGAATACTACAAACCCCCAAAAGAACAGCTAAACCTCAATTAAATTTAAAAAAAGCCATCTCATTAATAAAATAAGTATAGTTAAATAAATTAACCACTTTAAACAAAAAATTAAATTTTTGAAAAAATTTAAAATCTTTTTAAAAGTTATAAAAATAAACTTACCTTTCTTTAAAGTCTCTAAAAAAGATAAACCTGTTGAAATTTTTTTTAAATAACACTTAATTAACTACTTACCTTGTTAAAAGGGGGTCCTACGCCTGCTTTCTTTATGTGTAAAATCTTCACCACTTACCTGCGTGTTCAAAGCTGAAAAAAAAACTAAGTGCACTGCGTGCGCGCAGCCTGTAGTGCACACGCGGTTCACTTAGGAACCGCCCCCTTTTCAACTCACGAAGTGCCGGTTTCCGCGCATGCGCAGTGCATGCAGGAAACCAGCAATTCGGGATCTAATACGCGAGAGTACACAGTGCGTACTCTCACGTATTAGGTTTAATTTTCGGGCCAATGTGTGAAATACACCCAACTTACAAAGTATTACAAAGTATTCACAGCACAGAAACAGGCCATTCGGCCCAACAGGTCCACGTTTATGCTCCACACGAGCCTCTTCCCACCCCTCTTCATCTAACCCCATCAGCTTCTTTTCTTTCCCCCTCGTGTGGTTATCTAGTTTCCCATTGAATGCATCTATGCTATTCGCCTCAAGTACTCCCTGTGGTAGCATGTTCCACATTCTAACCACTTTCTGGGTAAAGCAGTTTCTCCTGAATTCCCTACTAGATTTATTGATGACTATCATATATTTATGGCCCCTAGTTCTGGTCTTGCCCGCAAGTGAAAACATCTTCTCTATGTTTACCCTATCAAACCCTTTCATAATCTTGAAGACCTCTATCAGATCTCTCCTCAGTCTTCTCTAAATCTTTTTTGTACCTTCTCCAGTGCCTCTAGATCCTTTTTATAATATGGAGACCAGAACTGTTCACAATACTCCAAGTGTGGTCTAACCAAGGTTCTGTACAAGTTTAACGTAACTTCTCTGCTTTACAATTCTATACCTCTAGAAATGACCTCAGTGCTTTGTTTGCTTTTTTGTTGCCTTATTAACCTGTGTCGCTACTTTTAGTGATCTGTGTATCTGTACCCTCAAATCTCTCTGTTTCTCTACCCCACTTAGACACTTATTTTCCAAGGAGTAGGTGGCCTCCTTATTCTGCCTACCAAAATGTACTACCTCAAACTTATCTATATTGAAGTTAAATTGCCAATTACATGCCCACTCTGCAAGTTTATTAATATCTTCCTGTATTTTGTCATAGTCCTCCTCTGTATCAACTGCACCACCCAATTGGTGTCATCTGCAAATTTTTAAATTTTACTTCCGATTCCCGAGTCCAAATTATTTATGTAAATTGTGAACAACAGTGGTCCCAGCAGCAATCCTTGTGGAATATCACTTCTCACCATTTGCCAATCTAAGTAACGACCTTTAACCCCTACTCTCTGTTTTCTGTTTTGTAGCCAGATTGTTATCCATTCTGCTACTTTCCCCTGACTCCACATGTTCTCACCTTAAACATGAGTCAACTATGCGGTACCTTATCGAAGGCTTTTTGGAAATCCAAATATATTACATCCACTACATTACCCTTATCTACCCTTTCTGTTACTTCTTCAAAACATTCAATAATGTTGGTCAAGCATGACCTTCCCTTTTGGAATCAGTGCTGACTATTCTTTATTATATTTTCAGTTTCTAGATGTTTTTCTATTACATCTTTGATTAAGGATTCCATTATCTTTCCTACCACTGATGTTAAGATAATTGGCCTATAGTTCCTTGGGCTTGTTCTATCTCCCTTTTTATATATAGGACTAACATTTGCTGTCTGCCAGTCCTCTGGCACTATTCCCTTTTCTAATGAATTTTTATATATATGTAATAGTGCCTCTGCTATCTCTTCCAAAACTTCTTTTAATATGTGCGGATGCAACCCATCCGGACCACGGGTTTTATTCTCTCTAAGTTTGATTAGTTTATGAATTATCTCCCTCCTTTCCATCTTAAATCTCTTTTTCTAATGTCATGTCCACCATGTTAGTTTCCCTGGTAAATACCGACGCAAAGTAATTATTTATGTTATTACCTGTGAGTTTATCGTGTGTATCCATTAGTAGCCCTATCCCTATCCTGATTTTTCTTTCATTATTTATGTGTCTGTAGAATAGTTTACTATTTCTTTTTATATTCCTTGATAATTTAATTTTATAGTTTCTCTTTGCCTTCCTAATAGTTTTTCTGACTTCTTTCCTAACCTTTTTGTATTCCATTTTGTCAGCCTATCCTTTGTTGTCTATGTACTTAGTGTATGCCTTTTTCTTTAGTTTCATGCTGTCGGCCTCATTGTATCTGTTGTCCTCCTCTGTCTGTGAAAGCCTTACTGGAATCATCAGCCATGAATGCAGGGGATAGTTCTGATCACCAATCAACTATCCATATACATGGCTCCAAGTCATGAGGGTCGATATCGTGAACTGTTGCATGATGAATTTGTTATGACAGCTTCTCGGTTATGTGGCATTGACAAGCAGCAATGATTGGCTTTGCACACTAGCTGAACATTAATGGAATGAAAACCTTTCCTATTCATAAAATTGAAGGGTTTGTCATATTGGGCTTTGAGTGCAACACACATTCCATCAATTGCTCCTTGAAACTTGCCAATCTGTAGAAGTGGATAGCTGTCTCTCTTTGTTTGGCTGCTTCCTTTGAATTGTGCAGCTCTCCCAAATAGACCATCAGTGACCATTTTGATGTAGTGATGAGCAGCTGCCTGATTCTGTGACAAAGATCATTTTATGCTGCCTAGAAGGATCCAGACACAAAGAAATTCAAGGCAGTGATGACCTTGACTGGTACAGACAATGCTGTTTTCCTGGTGGAAGTGGGTGGTAGGTATTCCACAGCAGTTGACATGTTTCCCCAGTGTTCTTCTGAGGGGAAGTGCAGCTTTGTGAAGCACTGGCAGTCAGAAAAGTCTCAGGAAGACCTTCTCGGTCTTTAGACCCTGGTAAGTGGAACAAACATGTAGGGAAGATGTGCCTTCTGTGAAGCCTGGTTCTAAAAGCCTCTTTCATGTCCTCCATCCTCTTTCTCTTCATAACATAAGAATAGAGGGATTCCCGTTGGGAAATCCAGGTCCCCAGTGCAAAGCAGTACTTTGTGCAGCGCTGAGTGAAACTAGCAGCAAAAGCCCTGACTGACGCTTTAATGATCGATATGCAAATAAAGTAACACCAACCTTCAGCAATATAGAAAATTATCTCCTTACTGTGGTATCTGATTCAGGGATACCTTCCTGCAGCTCCTATCGCCATTTATATAGTGGTAGTAATTATTTCGTGGAAATGGGTTAGAAGGGTTATCCATGTCCTCTTGATAAAATTTACATGAGGTGGAATGGGCTATTATTGGGCCTTAAAGGGGATTGGTACTTTTTTGTTGGATAATTCAGGTGCAGATTTTTTGCAGCAGATATGAGGTGGTAGTTTTGAAAGGTAAAGCAGCAGCAAAATCTGTTTTTAACTGTCATCCCACACCTAAAGTAAAAATAAAGCATTCACCTGGTTGTAGTAATGATGACCCAACAGCTGAGAATCTAACTTTCTAAGTTTGTTTTGTATAAGCTCATGCATGGGATGTCTTATTTGAAAAGGGAGCAACATTAATTCATGTCTTAAAAACTAATGCTTTTAGCAAATAATCATGCCATCTTTTTGGCTTTTGATGGAATTTTTATAATATTCAAATTAGAGTTGTCCATTGATGTAAGGCCATTATCAGACAACATGAGCCATTATTAATTCAGGTGGCATTTGTCCATTCTTTGCTGTACTTTTAAAGCAATCAATAATATGGATATAAGCATTGGTTAGCCGCATGTGCATGAATAAAATGTCTCTTAAGCACTTACCGATCATTGCTTGGAACAGCTCATCCTTGGGGGATAGTAATGGATGAATAAATGCAGATTCCTATTATTTTTTGAATGCTTTTAGTGACTAAGCATAAAAATATCCTAATGTCATGACTTTTTGCTTTTTGTGGGGTATTGTAACTGCTATCATAAGTACGCTCTCTGCTATTACTGGAACCCAGGTAAGGCATTATACATTATACAATGCATTATCCAGAGTCACCAGGGTACCCACATTGCTAATATGAAGCTTATTTTGTTCCATATTGGACACACATAAAGGAAATAAGCTTCACCTTAGCAATTTTCCAGATGGGTAAAATGCTAACCTCATGATTGCATGATGATTTTATAGGTGGCCATGATGTCGAAAGCTTTCACTACAAACATTATAAATAATACAAATATAAAAATGGATTGTAAAAGCTTCTATAGGTATGTGAAAAGGAAAAGACTGGTGAAGGTAAATGTAGGACCTTTACAGTCAGAGATGGGAGAATTTATAATGGGGAATAAGGAAATGGCAGAAAAATTAAATAAATACTTTGGGCTGGATTTTCCAAGCCCCGAGGAGGCGGGCATGGAGGCGGGACGGCCGGTAAATTCAGAGAAAGTGGGGGCGGATGGCAAACCCACCCCCATCCCGCCTATGTGCCCTTTTGCCAGGAGGCGGGATGCTGTGCAGCTTCAGGTCCCGTCTCCTGGAGGCGGGAAAGGCATTTAATCCTTTTAACTGCCTGTTAACAGGTAGTTAACAAGCAGAAAAAAGGATTAGTGCCATTTTACCTTCACAGGTGAAGGCTTCCCGACCTCAGAGAACCCCGCCGGGTTGGAGGAGATGTGGAAGAGGTCTGTGGCGGTCAGAGGCACCGAGAAGTAAGGTGTAGAGGTGAGTGATGGGAGTGGTAAGTATGTAAAGTGAATGATAAGTTTAAAAAAGTGTGCACTTACCTTGTTTTCTTTCTACAGCCTTTAGCCGCGCTGGATGGAGAGAACCGACATTCTCCTTGTCAATTTCACATAATGGCTGTTGGATCCTCCGACCTTACAGACATGTGAAATTTACAAAGCTGAAAGGTTTGATGAGTCATCACCACAAAGCCTCATCAAACTAAAGAGAATGGCAGTGTATGATAGCTTCACAGAGCTGTCAAACGCTGTCATTTCTTCTTTGAAGAAGTCTTGACAGATAGCATGTCTGACGTTGACGTGATCTGTCAGTGATTTCCTTCCTAATTGGCCTGCTGAGCTCGCAGGGCGGGCTTAACAAGCTCAATCAGGGGAAAATCCCTCTGATTGGTCAGGCAAGGATGGAGGTGGGACATTGAAGCGACAAGCAGCAGTCCCGCCTCCAACTCACCTCCATTCACAAAATCCAGCCCTTTGTTTCTGTCTTCACGGAGGAACATAAAAACTGACTGTAAAAGCTTTTATAGATATGTGAAGAGAAAAAAGATTGGTGAAATCAAGCGTAGGTCCCTTGCAGTCAGAATCAGGGGAATTTATAATGGGGAACAAAGAAATGGCTGACCAATTAAATACATACTTTGGTTCTGTCTTCACAAAGGAGGACACAAATAACCTCCCAGAGATGTTGGGGAACATAGGGTCTAATGAGAGGGAGGAACTTAAAGAAATCAGTATTTGTAGGGAAATAGTGTTAGGCAAATTGACGGGATTGAAGGCCGATAAATCCCCAGGGCTTGATAATCTACATCCTAGGGTACTTAAGGAAGTGGCCCTAGAAATAGTAGATGCATTGCTGGTCATCTTCCAAAATTCGATAGACTCTGGAACAGTTCCCATGGATTGGAGGGTAGCTAATGTTACCCCACTATTCAAAAAAGGTGGGAGAGAGAAAATGGGGAATTATAGACCGGTAAGCCTGACATCGGTAGTGGGGAAAATGCTAGGGTCCATTATAAAAGATGTAATAGCAGAGCACTTGGAAAACAGTGACAGGCTTGGACAAAGTCAACAAAAGGTAAATCACGCTTGACTAATCTACTGGAATTTTTTGAGGATGTAACTGGTAAAATAGATAAGGGAGAACCAGTGGATGTGGTGTATTTGGACTTTCAGAAGGCTTTCGATAAGGTCCCGCATAAGAGATTAGCGTGTAAAGTTAAGGCACATGGGTATGGGGGCAAGATATTGACTTGGATAGAGAACTGGTTGGCAGACAGAAAGCAAAGAGTTGGAATAAATGGGTCTTTTTCTGAGTGGCAGGAAGTGACTAGTGGGGTACCGCAGGGATCGGTCCTAGGACCCCAGCTATTCACAATATATATTAATGATCTAGATGAGGGAATTGGATGTAATATCTCCAAGTTTGCAGACGACACAAAGCTGGGTGGGAGTGTGTGCCATGAGGAGGATGCTGAGAAACTCCAGTATGATTTGGACAGGTTGGGTGATTGGGCAGAAGCATGGCAGATGCAATATAATGTGGATAAATGCGAGGTTATCCACTTTGGTGTCAAAAACAGGAAGGCAGATTATTATCTGAATGGCAATTGATTGGGAGAAGGGGAAGTGCAACGAGACCTGGGTGTCCTTGTGCACTAGTTGCTGAAGGTAAGCACGCAGGTGCAGCAGGCGCTTAAGAAGGCAAATGGTATGTTGGCCTTCGTAGTGAAAGGGTTCGAGTACAGGAACAAGGATGTCTTGCTGCAGTTGTACAGGGCCTTGGTGAGACCACATCTTGAGTATTGTGTGCAGTTTTAGTCGCCTTATCTGAGGAAGGATGTTCTTGCCATGCAGGGAGTGCAGCGAAGATTCACCAGGCTGATACCTGGGATGGCAGGAATGACGTATGAGGAGAGATTGGGTCGATTGGGATTATACTAGCTGGAGGTTAGAAGAATGAGAGGGGATCTCATTGAAACTTATAAAATTCTAACAGGACTAGACAGACTAGATGCAGGAAGGATGTTCCCGATGGCCGGGGAGTCCAGAACCAGGGGTCACAGTCTAAGGATAAGGGGTAAGCCATTTAGGACTGAGATGAGGAGAAATTTCTTCACCCAGAGAGTGGTGAACCTGTGGAATTCTCTACCACAGAAGGCAGTAGAGGCCAATTCATTAAATATATTCAAGAAGGAGTTAGATATATTTCTTAAAGCTAAAGGGATCAAGGGATATGGGGAGAAGGCAGGGACAGGGTACTGAATTTGGATGATCAGCCATGATCTCATTGAATGGCGGAGCAGGCTCGAGGGGCTGAATGGCCTACTCCTGCTCCTATCTTCCATGTAAGACACAAAAAACCTCCCAGAAATACGAGAAAATCAAGGGTGTGGCGAGAATGAGGAACTTAAAGAAATTATTATTAGTAAAAAAACAGTACTAGCAAATTTAATGGGACTATAAGTCTATAAATCCCAAGGACCGGATGATCTACATCCTAGGGTTTTGAAAGAGGTGGCCATTGGGATAGTGGATGCATTGGTTGTCATCTTCCAAAATTCTGTAGATTCTGGAATGGTTCCTGCAGATTGGAGGACAGCAAATGTAACCCAGCTATTTATGAAAGGAGGGAGAGAGAAAATGGGGAACTACACACCTGTTAGCCTCACATCAGTAGTTGGGAAAATGCTGGAATCTATTATAAAGGATGCAATAACTGGGCTCTTACAAACTAATAGTAAGATTGGGTAGAGTCAACATGGATTTATGAAAGGGAAATCCTGTTTGACAAAACTATTGGAGTTCTTTGAGGATGTAACTAGTGGAGTAGACAAAGGGGAACCAATAGATGTGGTGTATTTGGATTTTCAGAAGGCCTTCAATAAGGTCCCGCACAAGAGATTGGTGAACAAAATTAGGGCACATGGAATTGGGGGTAATATACTAGCATGGATTGAGAATTGGTTAACAGACAGAAAAAAAAGTACATATAAGTGTTTTATGTGATTTAGTGTTTTTCTGATATTAGTTCACTGTGATCATTTGATTTGGCTGTTATTTTAAAAGTTGCATGCAATTGGAATTCTCAGGGCCAATGGGTATGGTAGCATAGAGGTTATGTTACTGGATGAGAAGTCAAGAGGCCTGGACTAATGATATGGAGATATGAGTTCAAATCCCACCATGACAGCTGGAGAATTTAAATTAAGTTAATTAAATAAATCTGGAATAAAAAGCTAGTATCAGTAATGGTGACCATGAAACTACTGGATTATTGTAAAAACTTGTCTGGTTCATCAATGTCCTTCAGGGAAGGTAAATCTGCTGTCCTTACCTGGTCTGGCCTATATGTGACTTCAGATCCACAGCAATGTGGTTGACTTTTAACTGCCCTCTGAAATGGCACTCAGTTGTACCAAACCACTACAAAGCAGTATACAAAGAATAAAACCGGACGGACCACCCGGCATCGACCTACGCACAGGACATGACAAAGGCACGCCCAGTCGAACCTGCAATGTCCTCCTCACTAACATCTGGGGACTTACCCAAAATTGGGAGAGCTGTCCCACAGACTAGTCAAGCAACAGCCTGACATAGTCCTACTCACAGAATCATACCTTTCAGCCAACGTCCAGACTCCTCCATCACCATCCCTGGGTATCTCCTGTCCCACCGGCAGGACAGACCCACCATGGGTGGCAGCACAGTGGTATACAGTCGGGAGGGAGCGGCCTTGGGAGTCATCAACATTAAATCTGGACCCCATGAAGTCTCATGGCATCAGGTCAAACATGGGCAAGGAAACCTCCTGCTGATTACCACCTATTGCCCTCCCTCAGCTGATGAATCAGTACTCCTCCGTGTTGTGTGAAGGCATACGCCATATTCAGAAAAATACACCATCCTATGAAAGAATTTTGACTTTATTAAAACATGACAAACTAGGTTTGAAAATCTAAAAGCCTTAACAATGGAAAAGCTGTCAACAGCATACAGGCTTTTGAGATAAGATAAGTTGTTGACACTGAATCAATAGCCTTAATGAAACAGAAGGTTAGAGGTTCCTGGAAGTCTGAAGCTTTGGAAAAAAGACAAAGGAATACCAGTTAAAGTGTCTTAAACCAAAACTTCGGAAAGAATCACAGAAAATTAAAGAAACATATGCCTTCGTAAATATAACATCAAATGAAATATGGAGACACGATTCTGTGTTACAACCAGTTGAGGTAACTAAGAAGACAATGGTGCAACCGGTTGAGGTGTTCTAAATGCAAAAGATACAAACAGAAGACCTTGGTAAGAATGGCATCAAGTGGGGGAGGCACCAGCCATCACATTGTTTTTGTGTTGAACTTGAAACACCTAAAAGGAGAGACACGAGTCTGCTTGCTACCAGCTGAACTAACTGTAAGAATAGAAGGGGTAAGCAGAAAAATGACTAGAGATAATTAACTTACATCAGCAGAAAACTCCAAAGGATTTACCACTGAGAAAGGGTATAAAAATTGGACTTTCAAATGGGAAGATAGATTCGCTTGCAGGGGCAAAGCGATTCTTAGGCTTCAAAGGCAAGCTCTGTAAGTCTTCAACTCTTTGTATCTCGGGGATCAAGGTACTTGTATTTGATTTTGGTGGATATCCTGGAATAAGACTAAGAAATGTAAAAATGTAATGAAGTTAAGATTTGAGAATAAGGATCTCTGATAATAAGAATTGTAAAAGCTTTTTGGATTTGGAATTGTTAATGTTGCGATTGAAACACCTATTGTAAACTGCATGTCGGTTCTTTAATAAATCTATATATTTTTAGAATTGTCTCACATAGTACTTCTGTATCAAACTCGCGAACTCAATCGCTGTACACTCTTTGGTGAGGAGTTGCAGAATTCTGGGGGAGTTTTCCGGACCCTCATAATATCCGGAAGGTTACAGTCTAGCTAAACTTATTAAAAGTGCTATCTGGAGGATGGTAACATCTTCAGGCTGTTCCTTTCCTTTAGGGAGAGATAGTCTGGACCTTTAGACCCAATTAAGCGTCTTTAGGATTCGGCTACCTCTAACTTTAGTTGAAGGTGAACGTCTGGGGAATACGCCTGATCTGGGGTAGCCCAAAAGGGGCTAGGACTAATAATTATCCCTTCAGTTGAACACCACTTGGAAGAAACACTGAGGGTAGTAAGCCACAGAACGTACTCTAGGTGGGGGACTTCAATGTCTATCACCAAGAGAGGCTTGGTAGCACCACTACTGACCGAGCTGGCCGAATCCTGAAGGACATAGAAGCCAGATGGACCTGCGGCAGATGGTGAGAGAACCAACATGACCTACTTGACCTCATTCTCACCAATCTACCTGGCGCAGATGCATCTGTCCATGACAGTATTGGTAGCAGTGACCACCGCACTCTCCTTGTGGAGCCGAAGTCCCATCTTCACACTGAGGACACTCACCATTTTGTTGTGTGGCACTACCACTGTACTAAATGGGATAGATTTAGAACAGATCTAGCAGCTCAAAACTAGGCATCCATGAGGCGCTGTGTGCCATCAGCAGCAGCAGAATTGTATTGCACCACAATCTGTAACCTGTCTTTTCCCTCACTCAACCATTACCATCTAGCTAGGCACCCAACCCTTGTTCAATGAGGAGTGTAGAAGAGCAAGCCAGGAGCAGCACCAGGCATATCTAAAGATGCGGTGCCAACCTGGTTAAGCTACAACACAGGACTACGTGCATGCTAAACCGTGGAAACAGCATGCTATAGACAGAGCTAAGCAATCCCACAACTAACAGATCAGATCAAAGCTCTGCAGTCCTGCCACATCCAGTCGTGAATGGTGCTGGACAATTCAACAACTAACAGGAGAAGGAGACTCCATGAATATCCCCATCCTCAATAATGGCGTAGCCCAGCTCGTGACTGCAAAAGACAAGGCTGAAGCGTTTGCAAACATCTTCAGCCAAAAGTGCCAAGTGAATGATCCATCTCGGGCCCCTCCTGAGTTCCCAATCATCACAGAAGCGAGTTGTCAGCCAATTTGATTCACTCCATGTGATATCAAACACTGGATACAGCAAAGGTTATGGGCGCCAACAATATCCTGGCTGTCATGCTGAAGACTTGTGCTCCAGAACTAGCCGTGAGTCTAGCCAAGCTGTTCCAGTAAAGCTGCAACACTGGCATTTACCTGACAATGTGAAAAATTGCCCAGTCCACAAAAAGCAGGACAATTCCAGTCTGGCCAATTACCGCCCGATCAGTCTACTCTCTATCATCAGCAAGGTGATGGAAGGTGTCATCGACAGTGCTATCAAACTGCATTTACTCACCAATAACCTGCTCAACGATGCTCAGTTTGGGTTCCGCCAGGACCACTCAGTTCTAGACCTCATTACAGCCTTGGTCCAAGTATCGACAAAAGAGCTGAATTCCAGAGGTGAGGTGAGAGTGACTGCCCTTGACACCAAGCCAGCACAGACCGAGTGTGGCATCAAGGAGCCCGAATAAAATTGAAGTCAATGGGAATCAAGGGGAAAACTCTCCACTGGCTGGAGTCATACCTAGCACAAAGAAAGATGGTTGTGGTGGTTGGAGGTCAATCACCTCAGCCCCAGGACATCGCTGCAGGAGTTCCTCAGGGCAGTGTCCTAGGCACAACCATCTTCAGCTGCTTCATCAATGACTTTCCCTCCATCATAGGGTCAGAAGTGGGTTTTCGCTGATGATTGCTCAGTGTTCAGTTCCATTCACAACTCCTCAGATAATGAAGCACTCCGTGCCAGGATGCAGCGAGACCTGGACAACATTCCGGCTTGGGCTGATAAGTGGCAGGTAACATTTGCACAACACAGGTGCCAGGCAATGAACATCTCCAACAAGAGAGAGTCTAACCACCTCCCCTTGACATTCAATGGGATTTCCATCGCCAAATCCTCCACCATCAAATTCCTGGGGGTCACCATTGACCAGAAACTTAACTGGACCAGCCACATAAATACTGTGTCTACAAGAGCAGGTCAGAGGCTGGGTATTCTGCGGCAAGTGTCTCACCTCCTGACTCCCCAAAGCCTTTCCACCATCTACAAGGCACAAGTCAGGAGTGTGATAGAATACTCTCCACTTGCCTGGATGAGTGCAGCTCCAACAACACTCAAGAAGCTTGACACGAAGTGAGGCGAAGGGAGGGGGGGAGAGTCCAGCAGGGATGGGGCATTTTTAAATCTAAATATTTCTTATGTTCTTAAGCAGTGGGGGAGTCAGTGGTTGTGGGGAGCGGGCAGAAGAGTGGAGTTGGGGCAAGGGTCGGATCAGCCATGGTTTCATTGAATGTCGGAGCAGGCTTGAGGGGCCGAATGGCCTGCTCCTGCTCCTGCTCCTATTTCTTATGTTCTTATGTTCTTATGACACCATCCAGGACATAGCAGCCCGCTTGATTGGCACCCCATCCAACACCTTAAACATTCACTCCATTCACCACCGGCGCACCGTGGCTGCAGTGTGTACCATCTACAAGATGCACTGCAGCAACTTGCCGTCCAAACCCGCGACCTCTTCCACCTAGAAGGACAATGGCAGCAGGCGAATGGGAACACCACCACCTCCAAGTTCCCCTCCAAGTCACACACCATCCTGATTTGGAAATATATTGGCGTTCCTTCATCGTCGCTGGGTCAAAATCCTGCAACTCTCTCCCTAACAGCACTGTGGGAGTACCTGCACCACACGGACTGCAGCGGTTCAAGAGATGGCTCACCACCACCTTCTCAAGGGCAATTAGGGATGGGCAATAAATCCTGGCCTTGCCAGTGATGCCCACATCCCATGAACGGAAAAAAAAACATTTCTCCCTAAACCAAAAACAGATCGGTTGGTAATTCATCTGATTTGCTGTTTGTGAGACCTTGCTGTCTGCAACAGTGATTGCACTTCAAAAATTGTTCTTGCGGTATGAGGAATCTTGGAAATCCTGAGGACCAGATAAGGCACTATATAAATAGAAGTACGTTCTCCTTGCTTTTCAATGACATGGCTCAATCAGGGAAAGGAAGAATTTGCACTCAAGTAAGTAATGAGCAATTAAACCAGTAATTATGGGGCATGACAGCCTTAGCTTAGTCAAGTCATTATTTTCCACTAGTGTTTGAGCACTAAATGCTTATTATTAAGATCCATTAAGTTTCAGCACCTCCCACTCCTGTGAGAGAAGTGCTAAGACTGCATACAAGTCTTTCACAGTTCATTTTACAAAGTAAAGTGGTGTGCTTTATGAATCAATTGGAAAAAATTACGACAATTCCAGAAAAGATTCAAGATGTGTAAGAAATCTCTCATCTTACAAATTAGTTGTAGTGCTGAAAATGTAACATGTAGTATAGTTTAAGATGCCGTAATAAATATTGCATTGTTATAATTTTTACTCCATTCAGCTTTTTGATGAATTACCAAGCACCAGGCAAGCCTTCCTCTACAATAAGGTCCGGTGGCGGGTTGGGGAGAAGTTAAAAATTATGAATGTAGATGTAAGGAGGGAAGTAAGTTGGAACATTTTTACATTAATGGTCATAGACTTGTGGCACTTGTGATTACCAGGGAAACTCACTGAATCAATCAGTATAAATGAGCTCAAGAGACAAGAAGATCTGTTTATAGATGGAGAAGTGATTGAGGGATATGGTGAGAAAGTACATGGGCTGGGTTGAAATTAATAAAGATTTGTTTAGAAAATTGGATTTTTCATGTTCCTAAATATTCTATGGCCGGAAATTTCCTCGGAGCCACTCCTGCAACTTTGTTGGAAGTGTTCCTGCTGCATTGTCGGTGAAATTACGGCAGTGGAGTGGGAGCAGCTCCGAGGAAATGCTCAGCTCATTTCTTATATGACATAGGGTAAGTAACAAGCGTGACAATACAGGACCACCTCACAGCAAAACCTCACAATTTTTAAATGGGAACCAAGTTCCCAATATTAAGGAAAGTGTAAGTGGGTGAGGAATAGATAAAGAAAATTACTTTAATTTGACAAACATTCAACAAAAAGTGAATAAAAATGATTTGCATTTATGTGTGCTTAACTTCACTGCCATTTTGTTTACAGGACACCTGGGCTTAAAAATTTGGTTGCTTTGCGCCTCCCGTTAGCGCCCTAAGAGGACGCTAATGGGGCGCAATGCAACTAGCGCCTGGGCACGGTGCCGCCAATGCCTCCCGCGAAATTCAGCGGGAGGTTAGTGGCGGTGGTAACTGTTAGCACCCCGCGGCTCTGCGCCACTGGCGATGACATCATCGCCGTGTGCAGCGCCCCGCTCGCACCCTGGCCGCGATCCTCGGTAGCGCCCCCTGACTTACCGCCGGACGCTATGTCCGACAGGGTCAGAGGGGCCTACCTGTGGCTGGGGCGGCGCAAATTAAAGGGGAGGTGCCGGGCGGCCATTTTTGTTGCTGGCCGCCTGCCAGCACCTGCCCCCTCTGCCGTCCCTGGCCTCCTCTTCAGCCCCCCCACGGAGTGCCAGCTGTGCTCCGTGAGCCCAGCACTTGTCTTGAGTGCCGGGCTCTTTTGCCGGCACTCCGATCCCTGGTGGCCCAGCTGGGCCCCGGGTCGTGCTGCGCTAGGCCCCTTCCCTTTAAGAAGGGTAGGAAGGCCTGCAGTACTGCGCGCAATGTGCCGCAGCGCCGCAATATTCACTCGCAGCGCCCCAAGAGGGAGGTGGGGCGCTTCCAGTAGCACCCCGCCTCCCTCTTGGGGCGCTATCAGTGAATTTCGGCCCCGGGGGCGCTAATTTTTTTGGGGCGCTAAAAGTAGCGCCCCGGAGAAGTTAGCGCCCCAAAGGGGGTGCGACCCAATTTTCCCCTCGCTTGCAATGGAGTTTTGGGATTAGAACAAGAATTCTGCATAAGGTCAGATGGAAGGGCACATCAGCCACAGCTGCAATTGAGGCTACCCCAATAATCCTCACAAGCTCATTGTCAATCAACTCACATGAGGTCTGACTGGCTTCATCCCTGGCTTTGTGGGGAATGGTGGCAAATAACTGTAATCAGCAGATTGATGATGGAGCTAACCTTCTGAACTTGATTGTCAAATTGTAAACGGCACTAAACTGCAACCAGTGACCCTCCTTGCAGATCAGCAATGCTATCATCCACCGCTACTTGGAATGCCCTGTTGGTCAACATAGCAAAATTGGTGAAATGGCATCAAAACGCCCTGTTATAATGTGCCAACCCACTCTGACCAATATCCGGTCTTTGTGGTGCTGGCTCCTCCGTAAAATTCTACATGAATTAGCAAAACGTTTAGCTCAGATTTTTACAACAGCAATAATCAATAAATCAGTAATTGTGTTACTTATATAAAAATATCATCATGTGATTTATCTCTTTAATCGTAAATATAAAAAAATCATTTTTCATCATTACTGTATCCAATCTCTTTTTACTTCAAAACCAGATAAATGATTACCATTGTAGATTAAAACAATCACAATTAACAGAATCTGAGTTGCAAGGTGATCATGTGAACTGCAGTTTTATATTTTGGATTACACTGAAGCACATGCCAAAATATGCAAACTGCCAAGGAGGAGAGAATAAAACTTTTGGACAGTATCGATGCTTCATAATCAAAGCTAGTACCAACCACCAAGGAAAACGCCATGGTCCATGTCACCTAATTTCTTAATAATCTAGCATTTATTAATGTATCAAGAGACATGCAAACTGAAATCAGAAGCAACGTGCAAAAGAAATAATTGAGTGTCCTGTAAGTAAATACCACTGATATTGCAATGTTGGTCCTTGACTCCAGGATTGGCTTACAGAAAACAGGTCATATCTTCTGATGTGTGTAGAATTTTGTGAAAAAAGTTTGCACCTTTACTTAGTTTAATATTCTTTAAACATATGGCACATATTATAGATAGGCACGTTATGCATAACATGGATTAGGCATTTCTGACTATGCATTTATCAAAAAGGATGAGAGTTATTAAACCACTGTACACAAAGTTAGCTCATCAAAAATGTGTAAGAGATAAAGGGGGAGAAATTTATTATCGCCCAGGAATGGGCGCTAACTTTGGAAAAGTTTGAGATTTAGCGCCAGGCGCTAATGAATCTCGCTGCACGCAAAATTCAGTGTCATCGCTCAAGGAAAGGATGGAAGCGCTAAATCAAGTGCTAATGACCTAGTGCAGTGGCGTTAGACTCAAAGCGCTAAGCAATTCAGGTGCAGTCTAATCGCTAGTCATCATTGCCACAGGCTCTTTCCAGTTCTTAAAGGGGAGGGTCAATCATGCTTAAAGGGGATGGCATTAAACAGGAAATTAGAGACACATGCAATAAGGGCACAGCAGTTATCATGGGTGACTTTAATCTACATATAGATTGGGCTAACCAAATTAGTAACAATACTGTGGAGGAGGAATTCCTAGAGTGTATATGGGATAGTTTCCTGGACCAATATGTCGAGGAACCAACTAGAGATCAGGCCATCTTAGACTGGGTATTATGTAATGAGAAATGATTGATTAGCAATCTTGTTGTGCGAGGCCCCTTGGGGAGGAGCGATCATAATATGATAGAATTCTTCATTAAGATGGAGAGTGAAGTAGTTGACTCAGAGACTCGGGTCCTGAATTTAAATAAAGGAAACTACGATGGTATGAGGCGCGAGTTGGCTCGGATGGATTGGGGAATGTTACTTAAAAGGTTGATGGTGGATAGGCAATGGCAAACATTTAAAGATCGCATGGATGAACTACAGAATTTGTTCATCCCTGTCTGTCATAAAATAAAACAAAAAAGGTGGCGCAACTGTGGCTAACAAGGGAAATTAGGGATAGCATAAGATCCAAGGAGAGGACATATAAATTGGCCAGAAAAAGCAGCAAACCTGAGGATTGGGAGCAGTTTAGGATTCAGCAAAGGAGGAAAAAAGGATTAATTAAGAGGGGGAAAATAGAATATGAGAGTAAGCTTTCAGGGAACATAAAAACTGACTGTAAAAGCTTCTATAGATATGTGAAGAGAAAAAGATTGGTGAAGTCAAGCATAGGTCCCTTGCAGTCAGAATCAGGGGAATTTATAGTGGGGAACAAAGAAATGGCTGACCAATTAAATACATACTTTGGTTCTGTCTTCACAAAGGAGGACACAAATAACCTCAAGAGATGTCGGGGAACATAGGGTCTAATGAGAGGGAGGAACTGAATGAAATCAGTATTTGTAGGGAAATAGTATTAGGGACATTGATGGGATTGAAGGCCGATAAATCCCCAGGGCCTGATAATCTACATCCTAGGGTACTTAAGGAAGTGGCCCTAGAAATAGTAGATGCATTGCTGATCATCTTCCAAAATTCTATAGACTCTGGAACAGTTCCCATTGATTGGAGGGTAGCTAATGTAACTCTACTATTTAAAAAATGTGGGAGAGAGAAAACGGGGAATTATAGACCGGTAAGCCTGACATCGGTAGTCGGGAAAATGCTAGAGTCCATTATAAAAGATGTAACAGCAGAGCACCTGGAAAACAGTGACAGGATCGGACAAAGTCAACATGGATTTACAAAAGGTAAATCATGCTTGACTAATCTACTGGAATTTTTTGAGGATGTAACTGGTTGAATAGATAAGGGAGAACCAGTGGATGTGGTGTATTTGGACTTTCAGAAGGCTTTCGATAAGGTCCCGCATAAGAGATTAGTGTGTAAAGTTAAAGCACATGGGATTGGGGGTAAGGTGCTGACTTGGATAGAGAACTGGTTGGCAGACGGGAAGCAAAGAGTTGGAATAAACGGGTCTTTTTCCGAGTGTCAGGCAGTGACTAGTGGGGTACCACAGGAATCGGTGCTAGGACCCCAGCTATTCACAATATATATTAATAATCTAGACGAGGGAACTAGATGTAATATCTCCAAGTTTGCAGACGACACAAAGATGGGTGGGCGTGTGTGCTGTGAGGAGGATGCCGAGAAACTCCAGTATGATTTGGACAAGTTGGGTGATTGGGCAGATGCATGGCAGATGCAGTATAATGTGGATAAATGCGAGGTTATCCACTTTGGTGGCAAAAATAGGAAGGCAGATTATTATCTGAACGGCAATAGATTGGGAAAAGGGGAAGTGCAACGAGACCTGTGTGTCCTTGTGCACCAGTCGCTGAAGGTAAGCATGCAGGTGCAGCAGGCAGTTAAGAAGGCAAATGGTATGTTGGCCTTCATAGCGAGAGGATTCGAGTACAGGAGCAAGGATGTCTTGCTGCAGTTGTACAGGGCCTTGGTGAGACCACACCTTGAGTATTGTGTGCAGTTTTGGTCACCTTATCTGAGGAAGGATGTTCTTGCCATGGAGGGAGTGCAGCGAAGATTCACCAGGCTGATACCTGGGATGGCAGGAATGATGTATGATGAGAGATTGGGTCGATTGGGATTATATTCGCTAGAGTTTAGAAGAATGAGAGGGGATCTCATTGAAACTTATAAAATTCTAACAGGACAAGACAGACTAGATGCAGGAAGGATGTTCCCGATGGCGGGTGAGTCCAGAACCAGGGCTCACAGTCTAAAAGATAAGGGTAAGCCATTTAGGACAGAGATGAGGAGGAATTTCTTCACCCAGAGAGTGGTGAACCTGTGGAATTCTCTACCATAAAAGGCAGTTCAGGCCAATTCATTAAATATATTCAAGAAGGAGTTAGATATATTTCTTAAGGCTAAAGGGATCAAGGGATATGGGGAGAAAGCAGGGACAGGGTACTGAATTTGGATGATCAGCCATGATCTCATTAAATGGCGGAGCAGGCTCGAGGGGCTGAATGGCCTACTCCTGCTCCTATCTTCTAAGTTTCTATGTTTCTGTGCTGCAGAACCTCATTCTCAGCGTTGCTGGTTCTGCAGCTGTCTCAGCAAGCAGCAGAACGCCAAGGAGAAGGAACCGGACCACTGGAAGAGGTGTCATTATGGCAGATCAACAGCCCAGGGAGAGAGCTCACAGATTCTGCGGCCAGGCAGTGGAGACATTGGTCTTTGCTGTGGAGAGACGGAGGGCGCTGCTGTACCCAGCAACTGGCAGGAGGCCCTCACCACAAGTCTTCCGCACCATGTGGAGGGAGGTAGCCCAGCAGGTCTCGGGCAGCACTGTAGTGCCCAGGACCCACACACAGTGCAGGAAGAAATTTAACAACCTCACTCGGGTGGTCAGGGTGAGTCAATGTTTCAACAAATACTACATACCACCATCTGAACCTCAGTCTGCACACACTGCCCAAAGCACCACACCCCCAGCACTCACCCACCAACAATCTCCACCTACCAACACTCACACCCACATCTCACACCTTGCACACAATGACAGCTATTCAACTATGGCAGGCACTTCTCCCAAACACATTGCTCCACACTCACTCACACACTTTCCTCTCTCTTGCAGGCCAAGGTGGCTCACAACAGGAGGGAGCACGAGCGCACAGGTGGGACACAACCTGACACCCAACCACTTTCTGAGCTGGAGGAAAGAGTGCTGCAAATCATTGGGTGCCAGGTGGTGGGCACCGTGGCCACCGTGGCCACCGACAACGCTGACCCCCTTGGGGACAACAATGGTATGTTCATCCCTACTCCTTCTTCTCACATTCCACTTCCCCCTCACCCCACAAGCCTTTCACACTTTACAGCTAATCATGCTGTATGCCTGCCTTTCTCCCTTCCTGCACCTCCTCCCCTCACCTTAGCCCGACTCTTGTGCCTTTATGCTTTCAGATAATGAGCAAGCAGCTGAGCAGCCTGTCTCTGAGGACACCGTTGAGAGCGATGCGGGAGAAGAGGAGGAGGAAGAACACACCGCGTCACAGCATGTCTCACCGGCAGGCACCACCTCAGATACTGGCACTACACGTTCTTTAGAGGCTCGTATAGTAGCGGGATCTGCACAGGGTGATGCACCGGGGACGAGCGGGCTGCAGCAAGGTTAGGGGGAAAGGGTAGCTCGGGAGCCAACTCCCCGGAGGGCGAGTTCTGCTGCACAGGACTCAGATGAGGACCTTGATGGGGAGGCCTTTAGAAAAAGGGTGATGGGCATGCACACGGAGATGATAAGTACAATGGCAAGGGTGCCTGAGAGCCTCTCGGCAATGGTAAGGTGCGTGGAGGAGTCCGCCTCCAACATTGCACAGAGCTCTGCGCACACCATGGAGCCCAGTATTTGCAATCTGCAAAGGATGGTGGACCTCCAGAGAGAACGTGGCAACCCAGACCTCATGCCGCATGTGATGGGCGATGTTGTAGCTTCCATTGCAGCATGTGTGGAAGCCACGCAACATCTTAGTGATGTAATGCAGTCTATGCTTGGTGCCATCCAGTCTCAGACTGCTCTCATGCAGTCTCAGCTTGATGCCACGCAAGCTCTGACTGTTGCCATCATGGCTGGGTCTACCACCATCCACCGGGGCTTTCACGGTGTCACAGCAGGCCAGCAATCTGTGCTACAGCAGATTGGTAGTGATGCTGAGGAGCTGCCCCGGGGGAGTGGCAGTGGATCAGTGGAGCAGGAACCTGCTGTCCTCTCTCAGGATGACAGCATTCCTGCTCCCACCACTGCTACTCCGCCGTTGCCCTTGTCGCTGCCTGTCATCCAGCCAGCCCAAAATGCTGCCGTCCATGCTGAGGTGGTGCAGTCTACAGCCGGGCCTTCCAAGCCCAGGGCTAGTCGAGGGCGTCCTGCAAGGCCATCTGAAGTCTCTCACACAGACACTCAGCAGCCTTCCACCCGCCATACTGGAGCCACTGGGCCAACATTTCGTAGGAGCACTAGAGTAGGCAAAGGCACAGTAACGAGAGGCACTAAGGGATTGCACAAGGGTGAATAGCTAATATTGTTGTTGTAAATATGTGTTCACTGACTATTGATAACTTTATTAATTGGCTTTGGATGATTTTGTGGTGTCTCTCATTTCAGCTTTGCGCTGTGATTTGACCTGTGACAGTAATGGAATGATGGGGATGTGGTGAGCAACGGGGATCTGAGGTTTAATTTATTGGAACTGCAGTCTGATGAGGCAGTCATGGACAACCCTTCCAGAAGGCCGATTGAGTAGCTGCCTCCTCCCTTGCTCCTGTTCCTCCTCCTCCTCCTCCTCGTCTTCCTCTTCCTCCTCATCCTCCTCCTCCACCTCATCTCCCTCTTCCTCCTCATTTTCCTCTTCCTCCTCATCCTCCTCCTCCTCATCATCTCCCTCTTCCTCCTCCTGAGGTGGTCCTGCAATCCCTGGTGGCAAGGGCTGGGCCCTCATGATGGCCAGATTGTGGAGCATGCAGCACACCACGACGAAATGGGACACCTGCTCCAGTGAGTACTGGAGGGCTCCCCCCGAGCAGTCAAGACAGCGGAACCATTGCTTGAGCACCCCGATGGTCTGCTTGATGATGTTCCTGGTGGCAGCATGGCTCTCATTATATGAGTGCTGGGCAGAGTGTTGGGGTTGCGGAGGGGAGTCATGAGCCAGGTGGAGAGCGGATAGCCCTTGTATCTGACCAGCCAGCCGTGAGCTTGATGTGCTGGGTGGAAGAGTGCTGGCACACCGGTCTGGTGCAGGATGAAGGCATCATGGCTGCTGCCAGGATAGCGGGCATTCACATTGAGGATTCGCTGTATGTGGTCGCACACCAACTGCACATTAATTGAATGGTATCCTTTGTGGTTAGAGAAGAACTCAGGATTGTTATGCGGTGCCCGCAAAGCCACGTGGGTGCAGTCAATGGCGCTCTGCACCATGGGGAAGCCCGCTATCCTGGAAAAGCCACATGCGCATTCGTCCTGCTTCTCTCTGGTGATGGAGAAGGAATGTAGAATTCGCAATATATCGCGATTTTATTAATAAGGAGAAAACACAGAGTTTCGTTCAAACAGCTTTTATTTCAGCAGAATGCTGACAGGTTTAAAGTGGACACAAGCAGCCTGTAAAATGGCCGCCGCACCTCGTGACAGAACATTCTAGACTTTTCAACAGGCAGACAAGATGGCGTTCCAATAAACATTTGTGCAAGATCGATTAAGATTCAGCACAGTGAAGATAATACACGAGACATTATGGGTTTGCAGTATACACATAAATACTGAAATCGGTCTCCCAGGTACAAAGGAAAGCCATTGTACCGAGTAATCAAGGGCCCATCCAAAAGACATTAATATGTAGAATCCCAACGACTCTACGATGAGAGAGCCGTTAGCAGGTAGTTATACAGGACACTTGGAAGCCCCAAAACCCCTCCAGGGAGAACGCCGACCGATTTAACAATGGGAGAAATATTAACAGGTACTCAGACATTTACGAGTAGCCCCGAAACCCATTAAGAACGGAGATCACCCATACAAGACATTTGAGCGCCAGACCTTAAACAAAAGAATGGACATTATAGTTGGGCGGGAAACGGAAGATTTTTGCACTATAATTGCAGGCTCCAAACCGTCCATCTTTCTCTTATCCGATCGATTCGTAACCTCGTGGCTGCTCCTGTGTACTCGTAGTTGGGCTCGCTCCTGCTTGCCTGTTGCCTCTTTTGAAAAGGACTGTTGAACTTTCTGATCCGTTCGGATCTACCTCGTGTCGCGTAACGAAGACCTATATTGGTAACCGGTATCGGAACCAAAGGCCCGAGATGAGATGAGATGAGATGAGAAGAGAGGAAGACCATATCCATCGCCACGGTCAGTAAATCCCGACCGCGCCTGTAGGTCGATTAGCCAAGTTTTCCTTGCCAGGAAGACTTCTTCGAACTTATAACGAAACATATCGCATCGATGATATAACTGGAATGTGAAAACCACCAATACAGATCTTCATCACAGCAGACGTTCCAGCCTGCTAGCCGGAGCAGCAGAAGCAAGTAAACAAGTGGGACCAGGAGATCTCCTGACCGACACGTGGGTGCTGCGGTGGAAAACATCCGATCAGCTATTCGGAATTTCTCCGAGTTATCACGAGTGGTGAGCATGAGTCTCGAAATCCTACGAATCTAGTTAGGATAGATATTGATAGGGGAGGGTTTAAGGATTAAGGATATTTGTAATGTGTGCCCCTATTTACTATGTGCCGTTCGTTCCTCGTTTCCCTAAGATCGACTATATAACTGTTTGTAAGATTGTACTGTCATTAATCTGTGCTTATGACATGTATTTCATAATCTTAAGTATCATGCAATAAAGATTTTCCATATCGTACCATTCAAACCTAGTCTACATGAGTTTCATCTCCATTACTGCTCTCGCATCTAAGTCCAGTGTCTAGAACCGTAAGGGAGAGTGATTCGAACCACTCACATGTGTGTCTAGTGTTCTCAGACTGGCTGGAGACCAGAACAGGCAACAAGGCCTAGACCCGCACTGACATACAGGCTGCACAGAGCCGCGTGAACCTCACAGGCTGCGAGACACGCAGGGTCAGAATCCCTTACAGAAAATGGCGACCGCGGCAGGACACTGGCAGCGAGAGGGTAGTGTGTTAGATTTTGGAATGACTGTACGAAATGTTATGCAGGAAAAGATAGCAGATTATGTGTTTGGAAAGGTTAATCTAACTAAGAAATGGATAAGTGAATTGTTAGCGGATAAAAGCCCGCTAGAGGCAGCTGAAAGGTGGACAGATAGTAAAGAACATAGAAAGACACTTGAGAAAGCAGTCTGGCTTATGTGTTACAAAAGGCAGGTTCAGATTTCAAACCAGACCATTACAGCGCTAGTAGCTCGAATCAGTCATTTAGAGGGAGAAATGGATGAGAAGGTTTCTGGAGGGGAGGTGCTCATTAAGAATTTAAATGAGTTGCACCAAGAAAGCCAGGAAGTCTCCAGTCACCTTAAAACAAGGATAGATTATCTCGAGTGCCAGGTCACTGAGGCGAAGTTGAATGAAAGCAGGTTAAAGGAAAGATGTAACCGCCAAGCTGCCCAGATAAGAACTCAAGAAGAGAGCTTAACGGGGGTTAGGGCGGCATATAAGTTGGCCCTTGAGGATAAGTTTCAGGGAGCCGATCATAGCGCCTGCCAAAGGGAGATAGAGCACCTCAAAAAGGCCGTGAACAATGCGAACGGCATGGTGTGCCTTATCAATCCGTCGGCACACCAGCCGCTAGTAAGTGAGAGATTAAAAAAATCCCCACCAAGTAAAGCAGAAGAAGTAGTAGCCACTGCGCCCTCCGCGCCACCCAGCTATTCGGAAACCTGGGTTAGGGAGGAAGCAATGGAAGAAACAAAAGAGCCCCTTGAAAAAGAAGTAGGAAAGGGACAGTTGTATCCAGTAACGGGTATTAAAAGGGGCCCAAGCAGAAACGGTGGGGAAGAACCGGGGGATCTCCTCGGACAGCTGGTGTTGCCTCACAGTTCACATCAGCTGAGAGCTATGATAAATCACGTACGGAAGCTGACCGAGGCAGACGACCCTTCCGTACATTTCAGAGAAGTTGAGCAAGCCGCAGCCATTAACGGCTGCGATGATGGGGAAACAGCAAAAATGCTGCTGTTCTCATTAGACAGCTCGGTCCTTCAGTGTCTCTCAGGCGAGAGCAAGAGGGGAACCAAGAGTTATGAGGAATTAAAGAATGAGGTCCTGGAAGTGTTGGGGGCGAACGACGAAGGTCCGTTTGCTAGAGTGGGACAGACAGTGCAGATGGAGGGAGAGCCCCCGAAGGTTTTTGCCGACAGGCTGTGGCCAGTATATGAGCGCAGCTGCCTAGGTGCGCCCGAGCGCGAAGATGTGGAAGGTTTAGCTTTAACTCATTGGCTTAGGTGCATAATAGCCAACAGTTTACCAGCCGTCAGAGAGCAGGCAAAAGCATGGTTTGATCCCAATGACCCCAACATTACGGAAGAGTCGGTCTTGAATCGACTCACGTTAGGTTATCGCAATATAAGGGGTATGGCAACACGTCCCCTTAAGGGAAGAGTACATGAGGTACGACCCGCAGCCCCGTATCAAAGAGAGTGGCATCAGGAGGGTAATCGCGCCCCACAGGCAGGTAATGCTTGTTACGGGTGTGGGAAGACAGGGCACTGGCGCAAGCATTGCAGGAACCCTTGGAAGGATTCCAAGGATAAAAATCCCGCGGTCCGAGCCCAGGCGCCTGTCCCGGCTAAGGAAGCTAAGGCACCCACCCCTCCTGACGAACTCGAAGTAGTGTTAGGAGCCATGCGCAAGCTAATCTTGAATGCGCGTGGACAGGTGGCGGTCGCAACCGGCCCCGTAGGTGCCGCAGGACCGTCTAATAGTACCCCATGACTAGAACCGGCGCAGCCCGTCTACCTGTGTCCGCTTAGCTATGATGCGTGGAGGCGACCTTTGGTGGAGATGGAGATAGAGAAACAGAAGGGTAGTTATTTGTTGGACACGGGAGCTTCTTGCACCATAATCCATACAGATAACCCTTTTGACTCGCCGCTATCTACCAAGGTCCCATTCACGTTA
This sequence comes from Squalus acanthias, assembly GCA_030390025.1. Taxonomy (NCBI): domain Eukaryota; kingdom Metazoa; phylum Chordata; class Chondrichthyes; order Squaliformes; family Squalidae; genus Squalus; species Squalus acanthias. The sequence continues at coordinate 102,503,568 of CM059432.1, forward strand.
GCAGGGTTCACAGGAAAAGAACAGGCTGGCACGTTTTCCCTTCCGCTATCCATTCGTTTAGGAACACTTCGCCTTAAGTGGAAGTGTATACTGATGGCATGGCAAAAGGGGGGTGGAAGAGGTATTCTCGGGTCCGATCTCCTAGCGGGACACGGGATCCTCGTGGACCTCAGAAATCACTGTCTCTGGGGGGCTAAAGGTGAAAAAGGCGAGGTAATAGTGATTCTGGGGGAGGAAGAAACAGGGGTCCTGTGTACCGTACAGCCATCCGGAGGCTACGACCTCAGGCTTATGGTCGCAGATGTCCCAACGGACATGCAAACGTACGTGTCAGATAATATGCACGCGTTTGCAACCCACAAGCACGATTGTGGGAGAGTGGTCGGGTTTGAGGTCAGCGTAGATGGGGACCCCATGACCCGACCCCAAAAGCAGTATAACTTCCCCAAAGAAGCAGAACCCGATATGGAGACAGCAATGTCCTCCTTGGTGCAGCAGGGCGTGTTGAGGCCGATAGCCACACACGTGAACTCCCCATTATGGCCGGTTAGGAAGCCGGATAATTCGTGGAGAGCCACGGTGGACTACAGAGTCCTTAACAGTAACATTCCCGCCTGCGCGCCCACGGTAGCAGCAGTTGCTGACCTAATAGGGAGCATCCCAGCGTCCGCGACCACGTTCACGGTGCTGGATATCTCGAACGGTTTTTGGTCCATCCCGCTGCGGCGAGAGGACCAGTACAAGTTTGCCTTTACTTTCAAAGGACAACAGTACACGTGGAACTGTCTGCCACAGGGTTTCCACAATAGCCCCAGTATTTTTCATCAGTGTATGGCAGGAAGTTTAAAGGAGTTTAGTCAGCCCAATCAGATAGTACAGTATGTGGATGATTTGCTCCTATTTATGGACTCAAGGGAGGAGCACGGACCATTACTGGACGAGTTATTGGAGCTGTTAGCGAGAAAGGGTTTTAAAATAAACCCTAAGAAAGCACGTATCGGTCAGCGGGAAGTAAAATTCCTGGGACTGACCATACGCGCTGGGGAAAGAGCCATAGACAAAGCAAGGAGGGAGTCGGTGCAAGAATTACCGATTCCCAACAACGTAAGGGGTGTGAGGTCCTTCTTGGGACTGACCGGTTACTGCAGGGATTTTATCGAAGACTATGCGGCCACAGCAGCGCCGCTCCTCCGACTCCTCCATAAGGGGGTGGAGTGGTTTTGGGACGAGGGCTGCCAAGCAGCCTTCGAGAAGTTAAAAAGGGATCTGCAGACCGCGCCAGCCTTAGGGGCCATAGATGGGGGGAAGGAGTTTTTCCTGGAGGTAGCTGCCAGCGGAGACAGCTTAAGCGCCGTACTGCTCCAAGAGCGTCACGGCAAGCTGAGGCCGGTTGTCTATTCATCCAGGGTGTTAACGGATGTGGAGAGAAGTTTCTCCAATTGCGAAAGGCACCTTTTAGCCACGCATTGGGCTGTGAAAAGATCAGCGATCTTCACAGGGCTCTCTCCCATCACTCTCCTCACACATCACACACCAACTAAGATGCTTCTGGATGGGAGGATTAAAGACGGGACCGTAAGCAGCGCACGCATTGCGCGTTGGACCCTTCTTCTCTCCCAGTTGGATCTTAGAGTAAAAGGTCTTTGCGAGCCCAGGCTTGCGGCCAATTTGGTATACCCCGGTACAGTTCGGTGGAAGGGGTGTGGGACGTCAACATAGGTTTACGGGCCGGGATACATCCCACTGGGCGCGAGATTTATGTTGATGGGTCTAGCACAGTATCTGCTGGCGAGCGCCTCACAGGGTGTGGAGTTTATGACCCTGCGGCAGACCTTGCCCTGGCGATCAAGCTCCCTAGCACCATGAGCGCGCAGCAAGCCGAGCTGTCTGCCGTGGTGTACGTTGTGACCCACCCAGACATTTTCCCAACCCCATACACGATTTGCTCGGACAGTATGTTCACCTGCAATTCGTGTACGGAATACCTGGCCATTTGGTCCCGCCGTGGATACACCTCCGCGGACGGGCGACCTTTAACGGTGAAGCCCTTGCTGGAAAAGATCTTAGCAGCAGCAGTAGGGGAGGAAGGAGAGATTTTCATCCATAAGGTGAAGGCTCACTCCTCCACAGAGCCCTGTGGGGAGGGCAACCAGCAGGCGGATGCGCTAGCCAGGGAAGGTGCCCGCAACGGCATTTTCTGGAACCCCTATGGGACCGGACCCATAGCAGCGGTCCGAGGCAGGGACGGGAATCCCGGGAACACCAGGGTAGCATTGCCCCTAGACCTTAAGACCGTCCAAACCCAGGATCCCGCCCTAAAAGCAGTCCTAAAAACGATTGCTGAGGGGAGGCAGGTAGAAGGTCCGTACAGTACGGCAACCCTCTCAGTTAAGGAAGGCATGCTGTTCCGCGAGGAGCAGTGGGTTGTGCCGCAGCAGCACAGGAGGGAATTCCTCCAGTTGGCTCACGAGGGACCAGGGGCAGGGCACCCCGGGCCCGAGGTTACCTGGCAACGGGTAGAGCAAGCGGGATGGTGGCCAGGGCTCAGGGAACAAGTCCGCGAGTTCTGCGCAAACTGTCTTGTGTGCGCTGCAAACAACCCAGACCCCCAGAAAAGGAAGGTGCCCATGGGACACGTAAGAAGGGTAGAGGGACCATGGCAGTCGATACAGATCGACTATATAGGACCCCTGCCCACCACCCAGGGAGGTTATAAGTACTGCCTCGTCCTGGTGGATGTGTTTTCCAAGTGGGTGGAAGCCTTCCCTTGTCGAACAGCTACGGCACTGGGTACAGCAAAAATCTTGGTCCGGGAAGTGTTCTCGCGGTGGGGACTCCCCCGTTTTGTGGAGTCAGACCAAGGGAGTCATTTCACCGGCCAGGTGATGCAGAACACCCTCATGCTTTTGGGCATTGAAGGGAAGTGGCACGTAGCACACAATCCCCAGTCATCCGGGATTGTTGAACGTATGAACCGGACCCTGAAGGAGAAATTGAGGAAAGAGACTAGGAACTCGCCCCAAAAATGGGCGGAAGTTCTGCCTTTAGTCCTCATGGGGGTCCGGGCCAGTCAGTCAAAAAGTACGGGGTACTCCCCGCACGAGGTAATGACCGGGAGGCTCATGCGAACCCCCACCCATGTGCTAGCCCCGGTGCTCACTGAGGGTCAGCTCCAAGAGATAAGCAGGGACAAGTTCGCCCAGACTCTCTTGGAGCGCCTGAAGCAAGTTTATGAGCAGGCGGCTGGGAACATGGGAAGGCAGCATCAGGGCAATCGCTTGTTGCTGGAACCCCGCAAAACGCGGGAGTGGGAAGTGGGAGACCAGGTCATGGTCAGAAACTACGCCAGAGTAGGGAGTCTGGAACCACTGTATATGGGACCCTACAACATTGTAGACAAGGCGAGTCCCATGGTTTACGCCGTAAAAGTACCTCGGCGCACTAAGTGGTTCCACATAAACCAATGCAAACTGTACCAGCCAGGTGCGCAAGGGAAAACTACAGGGGTAAATCCCGCCAACGGGAAAGCACAGCCCCAGGTAGGACCACAAGGCACACAGGCAGGCATAGCAGCTTGCATCAGGGGAAGGGACATCCCGGACGATCATGCAGCGTTTTTCTGGAATTGGGGGTTAGATGAGGAAGAATTCAGGGTACCCGGGTCAGATGAGGATAGTGCAGATGAGGATAGTGATGACGACGGGTGGTTTCGGAGGAACGGTCCCTTTTACGATATGGAGGGGACGGGGGCTGCAGGTAGAGATCCACACAGGGTGGACACCCAAGCTGCAGGTCCCGAAGACAGGAGGGAGGAGCTAGAGGAGGCAGGGCCAGCCGCTATGGGAGCACAGAGAGTACCGGTGTGGCTCCCAGAGATGTGGCCGCCCGCTTTGAACGTCCAGTCCTCGGGGGAGGCAGAGATCACGAGTGAAGGGCCGCCTGCTGGGCCGAGCAGGGCGGGGCCACGAACTGCAAGCCCCGAGGTTAGGGAGGCGGAGTCAGCGGAGGCGGAGCCAGCGACTGTGATGGAACCCCAGGTCATCCCGATGGAAGTCTCGGAACCCGGTCCGTCCGTCACGGAACCCCCGCCCATAGCAACTCCCCGTAGGTCAAGTAGAGAACCCCAGCCCAGGAGGATGTGGTCATGTCCCCAGACTGCCCCAAGGCGTAGAGTTAAGGTTAAGATAACCCAGATACAGGCCGGCCACATCGCAGCAGCAACAGGCTGCGGCAGATCAGAGGGAAGGGTCAGTGCCCTCCCACCGTCGGGAAGAGCTCGCAGCAGCCTTCTCAGAATTTAAAGGGGCCGCCCTGAGAACGGGCGGCACTGTATAGTAATAAGTTTTAAGTTTTAAGTTCATGGTTCAAGGTTAAGTTTATAGTTTTTTAATAAGGTTAAGTTTGTAGTGTTTTTAACAGAAAACGATAAAATGATGGGAGCTTTAAAGATAGGTTTAGTTAAAGTTTATTCAGCGAACGTTGAAGTTTACGTGAGGCGAGGTCAGGGGACCCGCTCACCCTTCACAAAAGCCAGAGACTCTTGCGAGGCTGGCTACCTCATTCTATCTGATCACAGGAACCAAGGAAGGATGGAACGAATTCTAGTATTGCTCGTGGCAATCGGATCTGGATTGGCCTATCGAGGCCGCACCAAGGATGTCGTGGTGTTTGGATGTTCCGGGGACACGGCCCCCATCGCGGTGGATGGGACCGGAAGACGGGAGGCAGAGGAGACCAGCACCTATTTCCACAAGGGAAGGTGGCCAGGATGGCTGGGAACGAACTCAACGGAGTATTCTAGCACATCAGGGTTTGCCTACAAAGAGACTTCTTTACTGTGCCCCAAAGTAAGGATCATCGCACCCAGGATCAGCGTCACCGTCGGCAAACGGATTTGTTTGACTTGTAGTGGGAAGGTCCCATTGAGCCGATGGTGGTGGCTGCGAAAGCTGAGCAAAACTATGAGGAAATCTTCGGTCGAGTGGGAACGACTGGGTAATAATACCCATCGGACAATTACGGGGACAGACGGACAAGTGAAAGTCTGTTGGGACAAATGGTGGGAACCGGATGAGGGAATTTATGTATGTATGTGGGGGTCAAAGTACGTTTGCCCCAAAGGCATCTCCATATTTTTCATTAATCAATGGCAGGATAACGGACAGGGGATGAGGTGGGATGCGAGCACCAGGGGGTGCGGAGCCCCATTCTCCCCGATCCCAGTAAATGCCACTGAGCTCATTACACGCCCACGCAAAGCCCCGCCCACGATTCCGGTGGTTCTAGCTGAGGAAGAAGGGTGCCCTAAAACTAGTAAGGGACCCGGGAATGGTTTGGTACTGGTCCCCACAGACCAGATACTATTTCAGGGAGTACATTACGCGGTGGCCTCGGTGATTTTAAATCTCACCGAGGTGCGGTTACCAGAGTGGTGCCCCAAAAAGACGGAACAGTTGTATCAGGTCCTGTTGACCAAGATGTTCAGACAATTTTACGAATTCGATTTCGCGGAAATTGATAAAACAAGTTTGTACACCGCACCACAGGAAGTTTTGAATCAAGCAGGGAGGCAAAGAAGGGGTTTGGTGAACGATGCGTTCACCGCTTTTAACACAGGTACATCTGTGGTCAACGCTCTAGACAGTGTGGAGCTGCAGACCCAGATTAATGGTTTAAAGACACAATTAAAAGACATTCTAACAGATGAGAATAAAGTGGTAGGGTCAGGTTTACACGAGGACCAAGCCATGACTCTCCATTTAAAGGAAATTATAGCAGAGTTGGAAAAACATGCAAAGACGGTAAATGCCCTGATTAGGGAAGATCGGAATGCATCCGATCAAGCTGCGCAGAACGAGGTGTGCGTGCTTTACGGGGCGTGGTTACTGGGCGAGGGCCGCAGTAATTTGGAGGATTTAAAACAAGGTTTGGTTCCGTCCTGGATAAATAACAAACACCTGCGGGCGCTCCACCCTTTTCAGAACGCATTAAGTCCGTGCCAGCTCAGGCTAGCTTCAGAAGCTTACCCAGTCCCCGTGGACTGCGGACGTTCAAACCATACTATTATGGGAATAGTATTACGCATGCCGGTTTTGGGCGACACAGCAAAGCCCGCCCCGATATATCGGGTGGAGAACATTGGTGTCATTCAGGGGGGAGCCCACATTCGTTACGCAGCGGTTCCACCTTACGTCATCCGCTGGGAGCAAACGATGACAGGTACAGATCTCTCTGGTTGTCGTGGCAGGGGAGCACACATAATACTGTGCCCCCAGCACTTGAATGCCTTTTTAACACCACAGTGCGGGTTCAGAACAACTGGCGCAAAGTCCATGAATTGCACCATGGAGGCAATGGCACAAGATCATGTGCCTCCGCAGGTAGCATACATCGGGGGTGGAACATATTGTGTTACCACTGCAGCGCAACACTACCAGCATGGAAACCGTAGCCGGTGTCCGGTGAGTGACAGCAGTTTCTGTTTTAAACCCAGGGCGGAAGTTCAAGTAGCACAACAGCGAATCATCCCAATCCCTGAACCATCCACTGTTCATCTCACAGTAAAAGAGAATTTCACCGACTTGCAGCGATTCGTCGCGCATTTTGGATACCTCATTCCCCCTCTCCCTGAACACCTCACCAAGCTTTTAAAAGCCGTCGCGGTGTCACAGAAACATTTTTACACATTAGAGCAGAAAACTGTCGAAATAGGAACAGACATTTTGGATATAGTGATTCCACCGTGGTGGAATCTGTTCACTAATATTGAAGTGCCTTCATGGATCAGAATAGCCTCCCACATTTTAGTCGTATGCCAAGTGTTTATTGTAGTGTACCTATTGGTCGTACATTGTAAAAGAGACAAACGCCTCACCAAGCACGAAAACACGGGAGAGTGGCGAGAACGTTACGTGCGCGTGCACGATGAAAGCACCGTGTAATCGGAAAATGGCGTCACTCCCGCTCGCCACGTGCGCCGCGGAAGTTGGTACTCGATCATGATTTTCAAAGATTGTAAATACGTTTGGGAACTCGACATGTTTTAAGAGTTGGTGTTGATTATTTTGGTGATGGTGTTACAGTTAAAAATGATTGTTTGGTTTTGGGTTTTGTTTTTCCTTTCCCTGAATAAAAGATGAATATACAGGTGATACGAGAGGCATCGGCCTGGTTACGCCGGGAAGGAAAACAAGTGGTGTAAGTTTAAGGGCAAATAATGCCTACGGTGATATAAAATGTAATTTTCTTGGGAAATAAGGACGACACAGAGACCCTAGCTCAGTTAAAGTTATGGGATTAATTTGCTGGATTCGGAGAGAAATCGAGATAATATTGCTCACCACTATGATTTTTGATACGATAAGCGGAGTTATTCGCATCAACAGGAGGGACTGTAGAATTCGCAATATATCGCGATTTTATTAATAAGGAGAAAACACAGAGTTTCGTTCAAACAGCTTTTATTTCAGCAGAATGCTGACAGGTTTAAAGTGGACACAAGCAGCCTGTAAAATGGCCGCCGCACCTCGTGACAGAACATTCTAGACTTTTCAACAGGCAGACAAGATGGCGTTCCAATAAACATTTGTGCAAGATCGATTAAGATTCAGCACAGTGAAGATAATACACGAGACATTATGGGTTTGCAGTATACACATAAATACTGAAATCGGTCTCCCAGGTACAAAGGAAAGCCATTGTACCGAGTAATCAAGGGCCCATCCAAAAGACATTAATATGTAGAATCCCAACGACTCTACGATGAGAGAGCCGTTAGCAGGTAGTTATACAGGACACTTGGAAGCCCCAAAACCCCTCCAGGGAGAACGCCGACCGATTTAACAATGGGAGAAATATTAACAGGTACTCAGACATTTACGAGTAGCCCCGAAACCCATTAAGAACGGAGATCACCCATACAAGACATTTGAGCGCCAGACCTTAAACAAAAGAATGGACATTATAGTTGGGCGGGAAACGGAAGATTTTTGCACTATAATTGCAGGCTCCAAACCGTCCATCTTTCTCTTATCCGATCGATTCGTAACCTCGTGGCTGCTCCTGTGTACTCGTAGTTGGGCTCGCTCCTGCTTGCCTGTTGCCTCTTTTGAAAAGGACTGTTGAACTTTCTGATCCGTTCGGATCTACCTCGTGTCGCATAACGAAGACCTATATTGGTAACCGGTATCGGAACCAAAGGCCCGAGATGAGATGAGATGAGATGAGAAGAGAGGAAGACCATATCCATCGCCACGGTCAGTAAATCCCGACCGCGCCTGTAGGTCGATTAGCCAAGTTTTCCTTGCCAGGAAGACTTCTTCGAACTTATAACGAAACATATCGCATCGATGATATAACTGGAATGTGAAAACCACCAATACAGATCTTCATCACAGCAGACGTTCCAGCCTGCTAGCCGGAGCAGCAGAAGCAAGTAAACAAGTGGGACCAGGAGATCTCCTGACCGACACGTGGGTGCTGCGGTGGAAAACATCCGATCAGCTATTCGGAATTTCTCCGAGTTATCACGAGTGGTGAGCATGAGTCTCGAAATCCTACGAATCTAGTTAGGATAGATATTGATAGGGGAGGGTTTAAGGATTAAGGATATTTGTAATGTGTGCCCCTATTTACTATGTGCCGTTCGTTCCTCGTTTCCCTAAGATCGACTATATAACTGTTTGTAAGATTGTACTGTCATTAATCTGTGCTTATGACATGTATTTCATAATCTTAAGTATCATGCAATAAAGATTTTCCATATCGTACCATTCAAACCTAGTCTACATGAGTTTCATCTCCATTACTGCTCTCGCATCTAAGTCCAGTGTCTAGAACCGTAAGGGAGAGTGATTCGAACCACTCACAGGTGTGTCTAGTGTTCCCAGACTGGCTGGAGACCAGAACAGGCAACAAGGCCTAGACCCGCACTGACATACAGGCTGCACAGAGCCGCGTGAACCTCACAGGCTGCGAGACACGCAGGGTCAGAATCCCTTACAGGAACAGTAGTCCCTTCTCCTACAGTAGAGAGCCTCTGTGACCTCCCGGATGCAGCGATGGATGGCGAACTGCGAGATGTTCGCTATATCTCCTGTTGCAGACTGGAAGGAACCGCTGGTGAAGAAATTGAGGGTGACGGTGATCTTGACTGTGACTGAGAGAGCTGTGGTCACCCTGATCTGAGGATCGACGTCTGGTTGCTGGAGGTGGCAGAGTTCTGTGACCATCTCCTTGCTGAAGCGGAGCCTTCAAAGACACTTCTCCTCGCTTAATTGGAGGTAGGAGAATGCTCTCAGAATACCCTCGGTGGGTAAAGCCTCCTGTTGAGATCCCTGATGGCCCTCCTCCTCCCTCTGGCCACATCTTGCAATCTTTCTCGATGCCTGCATTCCCTCCGCAGTAGGTCCTGAAGGGCGAGGTCGACTGTCAGTACAGCCCCCATTAATGTAACAATGTGTAGCGCTTTGAAATTTTGTCAGAATAAATGTAGCAAATTTTTAGTAGCCACAACACTCCTGATACTAAAGAACCTTTAAATGAATTAATTAAAGACTTGCACAATTGCAAACTGACAAGGAAGCAGTGAAACAGCACTAACCTGACAGTTGCGACTCATCCCTTTAAATGTCACCCCTGGAGCCGCCACCCACCTGCTTCACACCTCCTCTCCCTGTCATTGTTGGGGTGAGGCGCTGAGGCAGGGGGCGATAATCAATTTGGCAGATCGGGCACCCAGTGAGCGCTGTACGCTCACTGACGTCATGATCTGCCTGCCCTAAAGCCTCAGGTGCTTACTGTTAGCGGCGGTGCTAAGGGGCAATTGGAATTGGCGTGTGGTGCTGGATTCACCTCGCCCTGGTGCTACTTCATTAGAGCCCCGTTAGCACCCCCGCCAGGCACTAATGGGAGGGGCTAACCAACTGAATTTCTCCCACAAAGTTCCACAGGCAGGGCAAGCAATGTGTGAACCTTCATAGCTGATAATCTCTATGGACTATTTGGGCCCAAAAATGCGCAGGTTGATGCATGTCAGCATAAGTGCCAGGACGCATCTGCCTGCGATCCCCCTGAAGGTCATGTGGTCAGGGGGCAGAGTCTTGGAAAGCGGACCTTTGGCACTAGGTGGCACAGCTACGTCACCCCTCCTTCACCAGAAGAGGCTGCATAGTACATTGTGAATGGCCAGCTGGAGAGCCACCCGAGGAATTTTAGGCCCCTTTGTATTTATGTGAAATGTTGAGGTGCAGTTGCAGCAAATCTTGCATTCCTGGCACCAAAATAGAGGTCTGGTTTAAATGCTAACAACTTTAGTGGTGCTGCTCCAGTTTGGATCACGAATCACAACAATATTCAATTAAGGAGTAATTTTTATATCCATAATATATGAAAAATATTATGTCAGCATGCACTTCCTGTTGATAAATTCTTAATTCCTGTTGTTAACTTGTTCCATTATGTATTCCTCTGTTCATATATATATTTATAATGGATCTGCCTCGGTAATATCTATCAAATTGTAATTACACCTTCCTGCCAGTGGTGGTGCTCCAGCACCTCAATTTTGTGTCTCTCAGCTACTCAGCCTGTGCTGCAGGCCTGTATGTGGCAGAGTAATGCTCACTCTAAATCTTATTTTAGACTTTAAATGGCAACCAAGTTTATTAAACAGTAAATGAAGGACCGAAAAATAGCAGAAACATAACATTGCAGTCGTAATTAAACTTCACTAGCTCCTCGCATAACAGAAAATAAATAGTTTGCAACTCTAGTGTTTAATCGATGAAGAATTACTTTTTATGTAGTTGTCAGTACAGAAGTTGCTTGGCTTAACTTATTCTCTTTTGAAATTCCAGTCAGATAACATTTCTTTGAAGACTCCAGATCAAAAAATCCTTGATTTGAAAAGTGAAGCTGAATAAACCTGTCTGTTAAATTCAAAAAGCTGCCAATCAGACACATATCTTTGATTCATAACAAAAAAATTAAATTAAAAAATGCTCTTTTTGAAGCATATTAGAAAAAACTTTACACGTGATAAGACACAATAACAAAAATCCAGATTATGCAATATGTTTATATTTGAAGTGAGTGTCTTGACTCCTCATGAAAACTGCTCGATGACCAACCAATCATTGCAACGTTGTATCAAGTTAATCTCTGACATTGTTTTTGTGTGTGATTTTTCTTTTAACTCCTTAAGTAGAATGGCAAGATTAAAGAAGCGGAGATGCCGGTGTTGGACTGGGGTGGACAAAATTGAGAGGTCGCACAACACCAGGTTATAGTGCCAACAGTTTTATTTGAAATCACAAGCTTTCGGAGCTTACTACTCCTTCGTCGGGTGAAGTAAAAAGATACAGAATCGCCAAAGCATATATAGATAGAGAGCAATGCATGTGTACCTTACAATTGTCTGCAATTGTAAGGTACACATGCATTGTTCTCTATCTATATATGCTTTGGCGATTCTGTATCTTTTTACTTCACCCGACGAAGGAGTAGTAAGCTCCGAAAGCTTGTGATTTCAAATAAAACTGTTGGACTATAACCTGGTGTTGTGCGACCTCTCAAGATTAAAGAAACCAAGACGCAGCCAAAAATGCTTCATTTTTGTTTCACACATTAGGGGAAAAATTCAGTTGTTGCGCCTCCCGTTAGCGCGTTAAGAGGGCGCTAATGGGGCGCAAAGCAACTAGCGCCCGGGCGCGGCGATGTTTACGCCGCTCGCGAAATTAACTCGACATTTTGCGGCGGCGCTAAATACTACCGCCACGATCTCCTGCGCCGGCAGATCATGATGTCATTCGAGTGTGCAACGCCCCGGTAGTGCCCCGGAGTGGATATTGAGTGGTGCCCCCTGCCTTACTGCCTGCCGCTAGCAACGACAGGTAGAGGGGAGCGTTTAGCAGTCAGGAAGGGACTGGGGGAGCGCTATTTAAAGGTGACCGCTTCCTGCCTTTTTTTGTTGGTGACATTTTTGAACCACGCATTCTGAGAGAGAGAGAGGGACTTCTGGAGAGATTCAACGCTGTATGAAGGAGTTTTGGGTACTGAGCAGCACTTTGCAGGTTCATTTTGATTTGCCCTCCCTTGTATCGATTTAGAAGAGACTGTGGGGGTTGCACTCTGAGCTCTTTCCCTGGTTGTCTCTATTGTTCTTTCCTCAGATTTGATGTGCAGGTCTCTCCAGGCCGAGATTCAAGGCTGCAATGAGCAGGATGTGGATGGAAAGCAAGATCAACCCTCCCCTTTAAGAACTGGCCAGCGCCATTGTGTCTGTGTTCCATTGCTGACTGACATCACATGAGCTTCGCCAGCGCTTTGAGTTAGCGCCTCGCCTTTGCGCCTTAAGACAGATGTGTAGCGCCTGATTTAGCGCTCCAATCAGCTCCAGGGGCGATAAAAGTCAAGTTTGCAGTCGGAGGTGATAATTAGCGCCAGGCGCTAATCTTTGCACCCGGCCGATAATTGCGCCCCAAATGGGGCGATACTGAATTTTTCCCCCATGGGCCAGAAATTCGGGTCGGAGGCTTCCCGCGGGTGCAAGCCCCCAACCTGCACTTACCTAGCGCTCCTGCCATTGTGCTGTGGGCCCACGTGGGATTCTGATCCTGGGCCTCCTCCAGCTGCTGGTGTGCAGTGCTCGCATATCCCAGCGGTGCAACTAGTTTGAAGCATCCCCTGGGATGACGTGGGCCATGGAGAGCCAATCGGAGCAGCGAATCTCCATTCATAGATTTGACAGGAAGACCTGTCAAATGTATACATAGATACATAGATACATAGAAGATAGGAGCAGGAGTAGGCCATCCGGCCCTTCGAGCCTGCTCCGCCATTTAATGAGATCATGGCTGATCCTCCAATTCAGTATCCCGTCCCCGCCTTCTCTCCGTAACCCTTAACCCCTTTTGCCTGTAGAAATATATCTAATTCCCTCTTAAATATATTTAATGAGCTGGCGTACACTGCCCTCTGTGGCAATGAGTTCCACAGGTTCACCACCCTCTGAGTGAAGAAATTCCCCCTCATTTCTGTCCTAAATGGTTTAGCCCTTATCCTTAAATTATGTCCTCTAGTTCTGTTCTCACCCGCCAAGGGAAACATTCCTTCTGCATCTAGTCTGTCTAGACCTGTCAGAATTTTATACACTTCTATGAGGTCCCCTCTCAATCTTCTAAACTCCAGTGTGTACATCCCTAAACTACATCATCTCTCCTCATAGGTCAATCCCGCCATTCCTGGTATCAGCCTGGTGAATCGCCGCTGCACCCCCTCCATGGCAAGAACATCTTTCCTCAGATGAGGCGACCAAAACTGTACACAGTACTCGAGGTGTGAAACATAGAAAAACATAGAATCTAGGAGCAGGAGTAGGCCATTCGGCCCGTCGAGCCTGCTCCGCCATTCAATACGATCATGGCTGATCATCCAAATCCAGTACCCTGTCCCTGCTTTAATCCCCACAGTACACATATCCCACCCTACCCCCGTAACCCCACGTATTTAATTCCCCCTAACATATCCCATCCTATCCCCATAACCCCACATATTTAATCCCCCCTAACACTAAGGGTCAATTTATCATAGCCAAATCAACCTAACCCACACATTTTTGGACTGTGGGAGGAAACCGGAGCACCCGGAGGAAACCCACGCAGACACGGGGAGAATGTGCAAACTCCACACAGACAGTCACCCGAGGTCAGATTCGAACCCGGGTCTCTGGCGCTGTGAGGCACCAGTGCTAACCACTATGCCACCGTGTGGTCTCACCAGTGCCCTGTACAGCTGCAGCAAGGTATCCCTGTTCCTGTATTCCAACCCTTTTGCTATGAAGGCCAGCATACCGTTTGCCTTCTTGATCGCCTGTTGCACCTGCATGCTCGCCTTCAGTGACTGGTGTACAAGAACACCCAGGTCTCTCTGTACTTTCCCCTCTCCCAATTTATTGCCATTTAAATAATAATTTGCCCTCCCGTTCCTGCACCCAAGGTGGATAACTTCGCACTTGTCCACATTATAGTGCATCTGCCATTTATCCGCCCAATCACCCAGTCTGTCCAAATCGCTCTGGAGCTTCCTGGTCTCCTCCTCTGAGCCCACCCCCCCTCCTAGTTTAGTGTCGTCTGCAAATTTGGAAATGCTGCATCCGACTCCCTGATCCAGGTCATTAATGTAAATTGTGAACAGCTGGGGACCCAGGACAGATCCCTGTGGTACCCCACTTGTTACTGCCTGCCATTCAGAAAATGAGCCGTTTATTCCAACTCTCTGTTTTCTATCTGACAGCCAGTTCTCTATCCACGTCAATACTTTCCCCTTTATCCCATGAGCTTCAATTTTCCCTGCTAATCTTTTATGTGGGACCTTATCGAAGGCCTTTTGGAAGTCCAGGTACACCACATCTACTGGCTCTCCCCCATCTATTTTACCAGTTACTCCCTCAAAAAATTCCAATAGATTAGTCAAGCACCATTTACCCTTTGTAAATCCATGTTGACTCTGTCCTATCCTGTCCCCATTTGCTAAGTGCTCCGCTATTTCATCCTTAATGATGGACTCCAGCATTTTGCCCACAACTGATGTAAGGCTTACAGGTCTGTAATTACCTGCTTTTTCCCTACCCCCCTTTTTGAATAGTGGGGTAACGTTAGCTACCCTCCAATCCATGGGCACTGTTCCCGAGTCTAATGAATTCTGAAAAATCATACTTAGTGCATCCGCTATCTCTAGGGCCACCTCCTTCAGCACCCTAGGATGCATGTTATCAGGCCCTGGGGATTTGTCCGCCTTCAATCCCTTTAGCTTCCTTAACACCATATCCTTAGAGATATTGACTTGCGTCAGTTCCTCCTTTGCAAATGTCCCTATTTTTCCCGATATCCCAGGGAGGTTTTTTGTGTCTTCCTTCGTAAAGACTGACCCAAAGTATACATTTAGTTGGTCTGCCATTTCTTTATTTCCCGTTATATATTCCCCCGTATCTGACTGCAATGGGCCAACTTTGGTTTTCACCAGTCTTTTCCTCTTGATATACTTATAAAAGCTTTTGGAGTTAGTTTTTATATTTTCCGCCAGCTTGCTTTCGTAAGCTATTTTGCCCCTCTTGATTAAGCCCTTTGTCCTCCTTTGCTCTATCTTAAACTGTTCCCAATCTTCCGCCCTGGCGCTTTTTTTGGCTATTTTATACGCCCTATCTTTGGATTTTATGCTGTCTCTAATTTCCCCTGTTATCCACGGTATGAATAGAGATCAGCCCCAAAACCTAACTAAAACTTCAAATATTTTTTTTTTTAAATCACATTTTTAAAATAACTATAAATTACATAAATTAACTATTATAAACAAAAATTTAAATTTTTGAAAAAATTAATTACTGATTTTAACAGGGCTAAAAATAAACTTACTTTTCTTTGAAGTATTTAAAAAAGATAAACCTGTGGAAAAAATGTTTAAATATTACTTAATTCACCACTTACCTTGTTAAAAGCAGGCCTTGCGCCTGCTTTTTCCCTGCGCAGCTGCTGGGGACTTACCCTCACAGAGAAACCTGAAAAAAAAGCGGAAGTTCGATGCGTACGCGCTGCCTCTCCGGCGCACGTGTTTGACCTCCGAACCCCTTCCTTCAAGGGAACGGAAGTTCCGGTTTCCAGCGCATGCGCAGTGCATGCGCGAAACCGGCACTTTTGTTGGGTCTACGGGTGAGTACACAGCGCGTACTCACCCGTGGAGACCCGAATTTCCGGCCCAATGTCTGTTGTGAAGAGGCATTCAGAGTTTTTTTGATGGAAGGAGCTAGGCAATATGGCCTGAAAATTGGATATGGCCCGAAAATGGGTGGTGCCACAGCCAACGCTATTTGCCTGCGCCCGTTCAAAGTGGTCAGGCAGCATGCAAAATTCGTGCTGCCTGCTTATTATAATGATTGGAGCGCTCATCTCAGTGCTAAATGCGCTGCTGATTGGCTTAGTGCTCAATGGGGTGGGGGGGGGGGGGGAAACCAATATCAGGTGCAGTCTTATGGCCAGTAATGTTTGGCCTAAAGGAACGGTAGCATAGTGGTAATGTCACTGGGTTAGTAATTCAGAGGGAGGGCTGGACTAATGATCCAGAGATATGAGTTCGAATCCAACCACGACAGCTGGGGAATTTAAATTCAGTTAATTAAATAAATCTTGAATACAAAGCTAGTATCAAATAGTCGTAAAAACCTATCTGGTTCACTAATGTCATTTAGGGAAGGAAATTTGCCAGACCCATAGCAATGTGGTTGGCTCTTAACTGTCCTCTGAAATGGCCTAGCAAGCCACTCAGTTGTAACAAACTGCTATGAAACACAATAATAAGAATGAAACAGGACGGAACATCCGGCATCGACCTCGGCACTGGCGACGGACACAGCAACGGCACACCCAGCCCAGATGACCCTGCAAAGTCCTCCTCACCAACATCTGGGGACTTGTGCCAAATTTGGGAGAGCTGTCCAATAGACTAGTCAAGCAACAGCCTGACATGGTTATACTCACAGAATCATACCTTTCAGCCAATGTCCCAAACTCCTCCATCCCCACTGGCAGGACAGACCCACCAGGGGTGGTGGCACAGTCGGATAGGAGTGGCCCGGGGAGTCCTCAACATTAACTCCGGAACCCATGAAGTCTCATGGCTTTAGGCCAAGCATGGGCAAGGAAACCTCCTGCTGATTACCACCTACCACCCTCCCTCAGCTGATGAATCAGTCCTCCTCCATGTTGAACACCACTTAGAAGAAGCACTGAGAGTAGCAAGGGCACAGAATGTACTCTGGGTGGGGGACTTCAGTGTCCATCACCAAGAGTGGCTTGGTAGCACCACTACTGGCCAAGTCCTGAAGGACATAGCTGCCAGTCTGGGCCTGCGACAGAGAACCAACACGAGGGGAAAAACCTACTTGACCTCGTCCTCACCAATCTACCTGACGCCGATGCATCTGTCCATGACAGTATTGGTAGCAGTGACCACCGCACAGTCATTGTGGAGACGAAGTCCCTTCTTCACATTGAGGACACCCTCCATCGTGTTGTGTGGCACTACCACAGTGCTAAATGGGATAGATTCAGAAAAGATCTAGCAGTTCAAAACTGGGCCATCAGCAGCAGCAGAATTGTATTCCACCACAATCTGTAACCTCATGGCCTGGTATATCCCTCACTCTACCAATACCATCAAGCCAGGGGACCAAGTCTCGTTCAATAAAGAGTGTAGAAGAGCATGCCAGGAGCAGCCCAGGCATACCTAAAAATGAGGTGCCAACCTGGGGAGCCTACAACACAGGACTACATGCATGCTAAAAAGCAGAAGCAGCATGCTATAGACAGGGCTAAGCGATCCCACAATCAACGGATCAGATCAAAACTCTGCAGTCCTGCCACATCCAGTCGTGAATGGTGGTGGACCATTAAACAACTGATGGGAGGAAGAGGCTCCATGAATATCCCCATCCTCAATGATTGGGGAGCCCAGCATGTGAGTGCAAAAGACAAGGCTGAAGCATTCGCAAGCATCTTCAGCCAGAAGTGCCGAGTGGATGATCCATATCGGCCTACTCCTGAGGTCCCCACCATCACAGAAGCCAGTCTTCAGCCAATTTGATTCACTTCACGTGATATCAAGAAGCTGCTGAGCGCATTGGATACAGCAAAGGCTGTGGGCCCCGACAACATCCCGGCTATCGTGCAGAAGACTTGTGCTCCAGAACCAGCCACGCCTCTAGCCAAGCTGTTCCAGTACAGCAACAACACTGGCATCTATCCGACAATGTGGAAAACTGCCCAGGTATGTCCTGTCCATAAAAAGCAGGACAAATCCAATCTGGCCAATTACCTGCCCCATCAGTCTACTCTCAATCATCAGCAAAGTGATCGAAGGTGTCATCAACAGTGCTATCAAGCGGCACTTACTCACCAATAACCTGCTCACTGATACCCAGTTTGGGTTCTGTCAAGACCACTCAGCTCCCGACCTCATTACAGCCTTGGTCCAAACGTGGACAAAGAAGCTGAATTCCAGAGGTGAGGAGAGAGTGACTGCCCTTGACATCAAGGCAGCATTTGAGCAAGTGCTGTAATGGAATAGCCATATTTCAGAAAGATACACCATCCTATGAACAGATTTCTGATATTATTAATACATGACATACTGGGTTTAAAAATCTAAAAGCCTCAACGACACAAGCTGCAAACAGAATACAGGCTTCTGAGATAAGATGAGGTGTTAACACAAAAGCTGTAAACAGCAAACAAGCTTTGAAATGGGAATTGGTTTGTAAATACAAACACAATGGCCTCATTGAAGAAGGAAAGAGTTGGTCCCAAGAAGTCTAGAGTTTGGAACCAACACAATAGCAATGCCCAAGTGAAGTGTAAAAATCTAACACGTCGAACAGGTGCACAGAACATTAAAAAAACAAGTGCCTTTGAAAAAATTACATCAAGTAAAAGAAATACCTGCCGTAAAATAGTTTAATGTTAAACTTAGAACAAGGAGACATGGTTCTTAATACAACCAATTGAAGTAAATAAGAAATGCAAAGAACACCCTAGATGAAGTGTTTTTGATTTACAAATTGTAAAACGTACAAACAGAACACTTTGAAGATATAATATCAATAGATGACACCAAGCAATCACATTATGTTTGTATTGAAAATGGACCAGTTGGGAGACGCGAGGTCTGGAATGCAAGCAGCTAAAGGGAGTTAAGAATTCAACAGAAAGACTTCCTAAGAATGGCATCAAATAGATTAATCGATAATAACCATAAAAATGATAAGTTTTTGAAACACCTATACAGCAGACAGGATTCTAAAAGTTGGCAGCTGAAATGACAGTAAGAATAGAAAAGAAGTCAATAGAGAATCACTAGAGATAATTAGCTTACATCAGCAGAAAACTTCAAAGGATAAACCACTAAAAAAGGTATAAAAATAGAGCTTTTCAGATAGAGAGTCAGAAGTCACTGGGAAGGGGCAGAGCGATTCTCGCCTTCAGAACCACTCTGTAGGCTACAACTCTTAGTCTCGGGTAATCAAGGTATTTGATTTTGGTGGATATTCTGGATTAAGAAATAAGTAGAAGTGTGGAAATGTAACGAAGTTAAGATTTGAGAATAAGGATCTCTGATAAGAAATGTAAGCTATTTGTATTTTGAATGGTTAAAGTTGCGATTGCCATACCAGCTGTTAACTAAATGTCGGTTCTTTAATAAATCTATATAGTTTTAAAATTGTCTCACAGAGTAATTTCTGTAGCAATCTCGCGAACTCAATTTCTGTACACTCCTTTGAGATGGGTGGCAGAATTCTGGGGGGTTTTCCAGACCCTCATAATGTCTAGAAGGTTACAGTCTAGTTAAACTTGTTAAAAGTGCTATCCGGAGGATGGTAACATCTTCAGGCTGTTCCTTTCTTTAGGGAGAGATAGTCTGAACCTTTAGACCCAATTAAGTATCTTATAGGATTCGTCTACCGCTAACTTTAGTTGAAGGTGAACGTCTGGGCAATACGCCTGATCTGGGGTAGCCCGAAAAGGGCTAGGACTTGTAATTATCCCTTCAGTGTAGCATCAAGGAGCCCTAGTAAAACTGAAGTCAATGGGAAGCGGGGGGAAAACACTCCACTGGATGGATTCATACCTAGCACAAAGGAAGATGGTTGCGCCGGTTGAAGGTCAATCATCACAGCCCCAGGACATCACTGCAGGAGTTCCTCAGGGCAATGTCCTAGGCCCAACCATCTTCAGCTGCTTCATCAATGACCTTCCCTCCAACATCAGGTTAGAAATGGGGATGTTTACTGATGACTGCACAGTGTTCAGCGCCATTCACAACTCCTCAGATAATGAAGCAGCCCATGCCCGCATGCAACAAGACCTGGACGACGTTCAGGCTGGGGCTGATAAGTGGCAGGTAACATTCGCGCCACAGAAGTGCCAGGCAATGACTATCTCCAACAATGAGAAGTCGCACAACACCAGGTTATAGTCCAACAGATTTATTTAATTTTACAAGCTTTCGGAGCTGTTCGCTCCTTCCTCAGGTAGGTTAGCAAGCCACGGACAACCTCACGATGCTCCACTTCTCCAGCTTCCACCCTAACCACGTTAAAGAAGCCATCCCCTATGGACAAGCCCTGCGAATACACAGGATCTGCTCAGACGAGGAGGAACGCGATGGACACCTACGGACACTGAAAGACGCCCTCGTAAGAATGGGATATGACGCTCGACTCGTCGATCGACAGTTCCGACGGGCCACAGTGAAAAACCGCATAGACCTCCTCAGAAGACGAACACGGGACACAACCAACAGAGTACCCTACGTCGTCCAGTACTTCCCCAGGGCGGAAAAACTACGCCATGTTCTTCGCAGCCTTCAACATGTCATCGATGACGACGAACACCTTGCTAAGGCCATCCCCACGCCTCCACTACTCGCCTTCAAGCAGCCGCATAACCTCAAAAGTACCATCGTTCGCAGCAGATTACCCATCTTTCAGGAGAACAGCAACCACGACACCACACAACCCTGCCACGGCAACCTCTGCAAGACATGCCAAATCATGGACACAGATACCATCATCACACGTGAGGACACTACCCACCAGGTACACGGTACATACTCATGTGACTCGGCCAACGTTGTCTACCTGATACGTTGCAGTAAAGGATGCTCCAGAGCATGGTACATCGGCGAGACCATGCAGACACTGAGACAACGTATGAACGGACACCGCGCAACAATCGCCAGGCAGGAGGGTTGCCTCCCAGTCGGGGAACACTTCAGCAGCCAGGGGCATTCAGCCTCGGATCTGCGGGTAAGCGTTCTCCAAGGCGGCCTTCGGGATACACGACAGCGCAAAATCATAGAGCAGAAACTGATAGCCAAGTTCCGCACTCATGAGGATGGCCTCAATCGCGATATCGGGTTCATGTCACGATACAGAACGTGACTTGACATCATGGCCGGTCTTCCCAGGTGTTTTTTTTTTTTTAAAAAGACTAACACAAGAACCAACACAAATTGACAGGATATGCAGCCAGCAGGTGGTTTGACACGTTGGACCCCCTGGGACACATCTCATTGTCTTGGCTGTGCTCTTAGTGTGTCTTTGATGTAGGGAAAGATTTGAATAGATTTTGTCTGTGTTTAAATTGTGAATTCTGGGAGATTCTCTCACTGCTAACCTACCTGAGGAAGGAGCGAACAGCTCCGAAAGCTTGTAAAATTAAATAAATCTGTTGGACTATAACCTGTTGTTGTGCGACTTCTCATTTTTGTCCACCCCAGTCCAACGCCGGCATCTCCACATCATATCTCCAACAAGCGAGAGTCTAACCACCGCCCCTTGACATTCAATGGCATTACCATCGCCGAATCCCCCACCATCAACATCCTGGGGGTCACCATTGACCAGAAACTTAACTGGACCAACCACATAAATACTGTGGCAATAAGAGCAGGTCAGAGGCTAGGTATTCTGCGGCGAGTTTCTCACCTCCTGACTCCACAAATCCTTTCCACCATCTATAAGGCACAAGTCAGGAGTATGATGAAATACTTTCCACTTGCCTGGATGAGTGCAGCTCCAACAACACTCAAGAAGCTCGACAACTTCCAGGACAAAGCAGCCCGCTTGATTGCAATCCATCCACCACCTTAAACATTCACTCCCTCCACCACCGGCGTACCTTGGCTGCAGTGTGTACCATCTACAAGATGCACTGCAGCAACTCGCCAAGGCTTCTTCGGCAGCACCTCCCAAACCCGCGACCTCCTCCACCTAGAAGGACAAGGGCTGCAGGCGCATGGGAAAAGTGTGGAAGAGCTATAGTGATAGGGGATTCAATTGTAAGGGGAATAGATAGGCGTTTCTGCGGCCGCAATCGAGACTCCAGGATGGTGGGTTGCCTCCCTGGTGCAAGGGTCAAGGACGTCTTGGAGCGGCTACAGAACACTTTGGAGGGGGAGGGCGAACAGCCAGTTGTCGTGGTGCACATAGGCATCAACGATATAGGTAAAAAATGGGATGAGGTCCTAAAAGCAGAATATAGGGAGTTAGGAGGTAAATTAAAAAAGAGAACCTCAAAGGTAGTAATCTCAGGATTGCTACCAGTGCCACGTGCTAGTCAGAGTAGAAATAGGAGGATATTTCAAATAAATATGTGGCTAGAGGAATGGTGCAAGGGGGAGGGATTCAAATTCCTTGGACATTGGAACCGGTTCTGGGGGAGGTGGGACCAGTACAAACGGGACGGTCTGCACCTGGGCAGGGCCGGGACCGATGTCCTAGGGGGAGTGTTTGCTAGAGCTGTTGGGGAGGGTTTAAACTAAAGTGGCAGGGGGTTGGGAACCTGAGCAGGGAGACAGAGGAAAGGGAAATAAGGATAAAAGCTAAAGACAGGAAGGAGAAAAACAAAAGTAGAAGGCAAAGAACTCAACGGTTTAAATCAAACATGGTCACAGTAAATAATAATTCATATAGGTCTGAGAGCGTTAAAAAAACAAGCCTGAAGGCTTTGTGTCTTAATGCAAGGAGCATTCGGAACAAGGTGGATGAATTAGCTGCGCAAATAGAGGTAAATGAATACGATTTGATTGGGATTACAGAAACATGGCTCCAGGGTGGCCAAGGCTGGGAACTCAACATCCAGGGTTATTCAATATTTAGGAAAGATAGGCAAAAAAGAAAGGGAGGTGGGGTAGCATTGCTGGTTAAAGAGGGGATTAACACAATTGAAAGGAAGGATATTAGCTCTGATGATGCGGAATCTGTATGGGTAGAACTGAGAAATAACAAGGGGCAGAAAACGTTAGTGGGAGTGGTATATAGACCTCCAAACAGTAATACGAAGGTTGGGGACGGCATTAAAAGGGAAATTAGAGAAGCATGCAGTAAGGGCACAGCAGTCATCATGGGTGACTTTAATTTACATATAGATTGGGCTAACCAAATTAGTAAAAATACTGTGGAGGAGGAATTCCTAGAATGTTTACGAGATGGTTTTCTGGAACAATATGTCGAGGAACCAACCAGAGATCAGGCCATCTTAGACTGGGTATTATGCAACGAGAAAGGATTAATTAGCAATCTTGTTGTACGAGGCCCCTTGGGTCAGAGTGATCATAATATGATAGAATTCTTCATTAGGATGGAGAGTGAAGTAGTTGAATCAGAGACTAGGGTCCTGAATTTAAATAAAGGAAACTACGATGGTATGAGGCGCGAATTGGGTAGGATTGATTGGGGAATGTCACTCAAGGGGTTGACGGTGGATAGGCAATGGCAAACATTCAAAGACTGCATGGATAAACTACAGAATTTGTACATCCCAGTGTGGCATAAGAATAAAACAAAAAGGGTGACTCAACCGTGGCTAACAAGGGAAATTAGGGATAGCATAAGATCCAAGGAGAGGGCATTTAATTGGCCAGAAAAAGCAGTAGCCCTGAGGATTGGGAGCAGTTTAGGATTCAACAAAGGAGGACAAAGGGATTAATTAAGAAGGGGAAAATAGAATATGAAAGTAAGCTTGCTGGGAACATAAAAACTGACTGTAAGAGCTTTTATAGATATGTGAAGAGAAAAAGATTAGTGAAATCAAGTGTAGGTCCCTTGCAGTCAGAAGCGGGGGAAGTTATAATGGGGAACAAAGAAATGGCAGCCCAATTAAATGCATATTTTGGTTCTGTCTTCACAAAGGAGGACACAAATAACCTCCCAGAGATGTTGGAGAACATACGGTCTGATGAAAGGGAGGAACTGAAAGAAATCAGTATTTGCAGGGAAATGGTGTTAGGGAAATTGACGGTATTGAAGGCTGATAAATCCCCAGGGCCTGATAATCTACATCCTAGGGTACTTAAGGAAGTGGCCCTAGAAATAGTAGATGCATTGCTGATCATCTTCCAACATTCGATGGAATCTGGAACTGTACCCATGGATTGGAGGGTAGCTAATGTTACCCCACTATTCAAAAAGGGTGGTAGAGAGAAAGCGGGGAATTACAGACCGGTAAGCCTGACATCGGTAGTGGGGAAAATGCTAGAGTCCATTATAAAGGATGTAATAGCTGAGCATTTGAAAAACAGTGACAGGATCGGACAAAGTCAACATGGATTTACAAAAGGTAAATCGTGCTTGACTAATCTACTGGAATTTTTTGAGGATGTAACTGGGAAAATAGATAAGGGAGAACCAGTAGATGTGGTGTATTTGGACTTTCAAAAGGCTTTCGATAAGGTCCTGCATAAGAGATTAGCGGGTAAAGTTAAGGCACATGGGATTGGGGGCAAGGTATTGACTTGGATAGAGAACTGGTTGGCGGACAGAAAGCAGAGAGTAGGAATTAATGGGTCTTTTTCCGAGTGGCAAGGCAGTGACTAGTGGGGTACCGCAGGGATCGGTCCTTGGACCCCAGCTATTCACAATATACATTAATGATCTAGATAAGGGAATTAAATGTAATATCTCCAAGTTTGCAGATGACACAAAGCTGGGTGGGAGTGTGTGCAGCGAGGAGGATAGCGAGAAACTCCAGGATGATCTGGACAGGTTGGGTGAGTGGGCAGAAGCGTGGCAGATGCAATATAACGTGGATAAGTGCGAGGTTATCCACTTTGGTGTCAAAAACAGAAAGGCAGACTATTATCTGAATGGCAATAGATTGGGAGAAGGGGAAGTGCAACGAGACCTGGGTGTCCTTGTGCACCAGTCGCTGAAAGTAAGCATGCAGGTGCAGCAGGCGGTGAAGAAGGCAAATGGTATGTTGGCCTTCATAGCGAAAGGGTTTGAGTATAGGAACAGGGATGTCCTGCTGCAGTTGTACAGGGCCTTGGTGAGACCACACCTTGAGTACTGTGTGCAGTTTTGGTCGCCTTATCTGAGGAAGGATGTTCTTGCCATGGAAGGAGTTCAGCGAAGATTCACAAGGCTGATACCTGGGATGGCAGGAATGACATATGAGGAGAGATTGGGTCGATTGGGCTTATACTCACTGGAGTATAGAAGAATGAGAGGGGATCTCATCGAAACATATAAAATTCTGACAGGTCTGGACAAACTAGATGCAGGAAGAATGTTCCCGATGGTCGGAGAGTCCAGAACCAGGGGTCATAATCTACGGATAACGGGTAAACCATTTAGGACAGAAATGAGGAAGAATTTCTTCACCCAGAGAGTGGTGAACCTGTGGAATTCTCTACGACAGAAGGTAGTTGAGGCGAAGTCATTAAATATATTCAAGGATGAGTTAGATATATTTCTTAAAGCTAAAGGTATCAAGGGATATGGGGAGAAGGCAGGTACAGGGTACTGAGTTTAGATGATCAGCCATGATCTCATCGAATGGCGGAGCAGGCTCGAGGGGCCGAATGGCCTACTCCTGCTCCTATCTTCTATGTTTCTATGTTAACACCACCACCTCCAAGTTCCCCGCCAAGTCACACACCATCCTGACTTGGAAATATATCACTGTTCCTTCATCGTCGCTGGGCAAAATCCTAGAACTCCCTCACTAACAGCACTGTGGGAGTACCTTCACCACACGGACTGTAGCGGTTCAAGAAGGAGGCTCACCACCACTTCTGAAGGGCAACTAGGGATGGACAATAAATGCTGGCCTTGCCAGAGACACCCACATCCCATAACTGAATTTAAAAAAAAGGCTCTCTGCACTATTTAAAGGGGAGGTGCTTGTTGCAGAAGCACCTCATTGTCAGTGTGGATGAAGACATGGATCAGCAACCAAGGGAGCGAGCATGAAGGTTTTCAGATGCTGCACTGGAGGCCTTGGTCGTGGCTGTGCAATGAAGGTGGGTGATCCTGTTCCTGCAGGGTGGCAGGAGGCCATCAAAGACCACTTGCAGAAGGCTCTGGGAGAGATAGCTGACTCCGTCATGGCTACCAATGTGGTCCCAAGGACCTGGATCCAGTGGCGAAAAAAGTTTAATGACCTCATACAGCAAGTCAAGGTGAGTGAAGGCTTCAGCAAATGCCATATCTCACCATCTGCACCACAAGCCTCACACACTGCTCAATGCAACACATCCCCAGCACTCACCTACCAACAATCTCTACCTATCACCACTCATACCACACAATCATGGCTTCACTTCATCCTCACAACATTACTACTGCTGCAACACTCACACTCTGAGGTAATGCATTTGCAACAAGGCAAGGGAATACAATAAATGGTAGGATACTGAGAAGTGCAGAGGATCAGAGGGACCTTGGAGTGCATGTCCACAGATCTCTGAAGGTAGCAGGATAGGTGGATAAGGTGGTTAAGAAGGCATACGCGATACTGTCTTTTATTAGCCGAAGCACAGAATATAAGAGCAGGGAGGTTTTGCTTGAACTGTATAAAACAATAGTTAGGCCACAACTAGAGTACTGTGTACAGTTCTGGTCACCACATTACAGGATAGACGTGACTGCACTAGAGAGGTTACAGAGGAGATTTACGAGGATGCTGCCAGGACTGGAGAATTTTAGCTATGATGAAGATTTGACAGGCTGGGGTTGTTTTCTTTGGAACAGAGGAGGCTGAGGGAAAACTTTATTGAGGTGTATAAAATTATGAGGGGCCCAGATAGAGTGGATACAAAAGACCTATTTCCCTTAGCAGAGATGTCAATAGCCAGGGGCTGTAGATTTAAAGTAATTGGTAGAAGGATTAGAGGGGAGTTGAGGAGAACTTTTTTCACCCAGAGGGTGGTGAGGGTCTGGATATCACTGTCTGAAAGGGTGGTAGAGGCAGAAACCTTCATCGCATTTAAAAATTACTTTGATATGCACTTGAAATGCTGTAACCTACAAGGCTACGAACCAAGAGCTGGAAAGTGGGATTAGGCTGGCTAGCTCTTTTTCAGCCGGCACAGACATGATGGGCTGAATGGCCTCCTTCTGTGCCGTAAATTTCTATGATTCTATGATTCTACGCACCCACATCTCAAACCTTGCACACACTGACAGCTGTTCAACTATGGCAGGCACATCACCCAAACACATTGCTCCAGACTCACTGACACACTTCCCTTTCTCTTGCAGTGAAAGGTGGCACGTAACAGGAGGGAGCACCAGCAGACAGGAGGCAGCCAAGCCGCAATACAGAACTTCACCCGCCTGGAGGAATCGGTGCTTGACATAATTGGAGGGGCAGTGACGGAGTCTGTGGCCAGCGGAGAAATTGAAGCCGTTGCTGATAATGATGGTATGGTCATACCTAATCCTTCTTCTCACATCCCACATTCCCGTCTTCCCACAATCTCTTCGCACTGACCAGCTGCTGATGGTGTCTGCATGGATATCTTGCTTCCCCCCTCCCCTCACCACAACCCGACCCTTGTGCCTTTCGGCTTTCAGATACCCAAGAACTGCCAACAGGCCAGCCTGTCCCTGAACTTGTGGAGGAGAGTGATGGAGGAGAAGAAGAAGTCACATCAGCACTGCATCTGACACTCACAGGCACCAGCTCAGAAACTGGCACTGTGTGGAATTTAGAGGGTATTATGGAGGTGGGGATCTGCACATGGTGAGTCACTGGGCACGAGTGGGCTGCAGCCAGGCCAGGGGAAGGGGTAGCTCGGGTTCCAGCTCCCTGGAGGGCGGGTTCATGCACGAGTTCTGCTGCACAGGACTCAGATGATGACCTCAATTGGGCGACCTTCAGAAGAAGGGTGATGGGCATGCATGCGGAAATTCTAGATTTCCAGGATGGAAATGATGGACAACTCCAGGAGAGACCTTGTGAATCCAGCCATGATGCTGCGTATGATAGGTGATGTTGCAGCTTCCATTGCAGCACAGGAGGAAGTGACCCAACGTCTCACTGTTGCAGTGGAAGCTCAGACTGTTGCCATCGTCGCTGGGTTTGTGGTCTAGAAAGCGGCTTGCAGGGTGTCGCAGCAGGACAGCAATCTGTCCTCCAACAGATTGCTAGGAATGCTGAGGCGGTGCCCCAGGGGAATGGCAGTGGGTCTGTGGAGCAAGAACCTGCTGTCCTCTTTCAGGAAGACAGCATTTCTACTCCCACCACTGCCACTCCACCATTGCACTTTCTGCCGTCTATCAGCCAGCCAGCCCAGACTGCTGCCGCCTATGTCGAGGTGGTGCAGTCTACAGCTGGGCGTACTAGGTCCACAGCTGGTCGAGGTTGTCTGTAGTCTCCCCCACTGAAAGTCAGCAGCCTTGCTGCAGCCACTGGGGAGCACTGCAAAGACCACTAGAATAGGTAAAGGCATATGAACGACTGGCACTAATGGAATGGACAAGGGTGATTAGTTGATCTTGTAACGTTAATTGGATTTGGATAAATTTATGATTTTTGTTTGGAATGTGTGCTTTGTGGTGACTCTGATTTCAGCTTTGAGCCCAGGAGGGCGCTGTTATCTTTCGTGACATGAGGAAGTGGTGAGCAACAGGGATCTGGGGCTTCATTCACTGAAATTGGAGTCTCATGAGGCATTCACGGACAGCCCGCCCAGAATGGGGATTTGCTGCCTGCCTCCTCCCTCCCTCCACTTCCTCTTCCTCTTCCTCTTCCTCCTCTTCCTCCTCCTCTCCCTCCTCCTCCTGAGGTGGTCCCGCAATCCCTGTTGGCAAGGGCTGCGCCCTCATGATGGCCAAGTTGTGAATCATACAGCAGACCACCACGAAATGGGAGGCCCGCACCGACATGTACTAGTGAAGGGATAATTACAAGTCCTAGCCCTTTTCGGGCTACCCCAGATCAGGCGTATTCCACGAGACGTTCACCTTCAACTAACGTTAGCGTTGGCTGAATCCTAGAGACGCTTAATTGGGTCTAAAGGTTCAGACTATCTCTCCCTAAAGGAAAGGAGCGGCCTGAAGATGTTACCGTTCTCCGGATAGAAATTTTAACAAGTTTAACTAGACTGTAACCTTCCGGATATTATGAGGGTCTGGAAAACCCCCCAGAATTCTGCAACTCCTTACAGAAGAGTGTACAGAAATTGAGTTCACGAGATTGATACAGAAATTACTCTGTGAGACAATTTTAAAAATATATAGATTTATTAAAGAACCGACATTTAGTTAACAGCTGGTATGGCAATCACAACTTTAACCGTTCAAAATACAATAGCTTACATTTCTTATCAGAGATCCTTATTCTCAAATCTTAACTTCGTTACATTTCCACACTTCTACTTATTTCTTAATCCAGAATATCCACCAAAATCAAATACCTTGATTACCCGAGACTCAGAGTTGTAGGCCTACAGAGTTGCTCTGAAGGCGAGAATCGCTCTGCCCCTTCCCAGTGACTTCTGACTCTCTATCTGAAAAGCTCTATTTTTATACCTTTTTTTAGTGGTTTATCCTTTGAAGTTTTCTGCTGATGTAAGCTAATTATCTCTAGTAATTCTCGATTGACTTCTTTTCTATTCTTACTGTCAACCCAGCTGCTACCTCTCAGAATCCTGTCTGCTGTATAGGTGTTTCAAAAACTTATCATTTTTATGGTTATTATCAATTCATCTATTTGATGCTATTCTTAGGAAGTCTTTCTATTGAATTCTTAACTCCCTTTAGCTGCTTGCATTCCAGACCTCGCGTCTCCCAACTGTTCCAAGTTCAACACACAAACACAGTGTGATTGCTTGATGCATCCATTGATGTAATATTTTCAAAGCCTTCCTATTTGTACCTTTTACAACATGTAAATCAAAAACACTTCATCTAGGGTGTTCTTTGCATTTCTTATTTACTTCAATTGGTTGTATTAAGAATCATGTCTCCTTGTTCTAAGTTTAACATAAAACTATTTTACGGCAGGTATTTCTTTTACTTGATGTCATTTTTTCAAAGGCACTTGTTTTTTAATGTTCTGTGCTCCTGTGCGACGTGTTAGATTTTAACACTTTACTTGGGCATTGCTATTGTTTTGGTTCCAAACTGTAGACATTCTGGAAGCACCAATGGTTTGCTTCAATAGGCCATTGTGTCAGTGTCAATAACCATTTCTCATTTCAAAGCTTGTTTGGTGTTTACAGCTTTTGTTATCAACTGTTCTTATCTCAAAAGCCTGTATTGTGTTTGCAGCCTGTGTCGCCGAGGCTTTCCAGACTTTTAAACCCAATACGTCATGTATTAATAATATCAGAAATCTGTGCATAGGATGGTGTATCTTTCTGAAATATGGCTATTCCATCACACCCCGCTCTTGACCAAAAGATGAGCTTAAAACATCAGGGCAGAGTTTGGTCAATGTTCCTCATAAGGTTACAATAGCATATTAAGTTCACGAGATGCACAATCATGTGTTACATGAAAATTCCTTTTAAATCATCCTAGGACAATGTTTTGCCTTATTTTAAATTGAACACAATTTAAAAGATTATAGTACATAGTCATGCTATTAGCGAAACAACATGTACTTAGAATGTCCAATCGGCAGATGTACGTTCCGTAGAGGTGAGTTCTTCATACGAGTCAAGGAGACGTCATTTGAAAGTAGTTGAAGCTTGACACGCTGTTCCTTCGATCTGGTGTGTGTACAGATGCTTGTTTTCGTAAAGGCCTTACCAGGCACTCAGTTGATTCCTTCTTCATCCGCGATGTCTTCCTCCTTCGTTAAAGTAACTCATTGATCTTTCCTTGTTTCGGTTGTGGCTTTTCGCAAATCCAAATCCTGATGCGTTGCCAAGCAACATGTAAAAGAGCCAGCAACACCTTCTGACTTCCCACCGTCAGTAATTCGATCGCATCCATTTCCTGTGTCATGCTCCAAGCTGGGTCATAAAAGATAGTGTACAACTGCACCTTGTATTGTTACTCCTTTTCGGTATCCTGCAGGACATCTCTTCATATTGTCTATGGAGACAGTTTTAAGAATATGCTTGCCATTCAGCTGGTTAATATGTATTTGAACTATTCTTTCGTTAATAACAGAATGTATTTGAACAGGTTTTTCCACTTCGGTCTCAAACCAGGTTTTTGTTCGAACTTCTTTTCCTGTACCCATTCTCCTTTTATGGGTTGCCATGCTTTATTTGTCAATTTTTCTACCTATTTGCTTCCCTTATCCTCTGATCAATTCGATGAATCTCCTCTGTTACTTTTTTTTTTCTAACTGTCGCTGTTGGGTCAAGGACTCAAAGTGTGTAGAGGCAATAAAAGAACTATGGGTAAGCGGTTAATGCATCTCAACCCCATACATCAGATAACATGGAGTTTTAGGGGGAAACTGTCCCTGATGTAGATGCAGGCACATTATTGAGTGATAGCTGTACCTCCGGAATGATGGTGGTCCACTTATTCCCCCTGATTCGCAACAGTTTGACCATTAGCTTTATTACTTCCTGGTTTTTACATTCCACAAGCCCCGCTGATTGCAGATGACGTGGCGTGCTGTGCTCTAAGCCAATCCCCCTTTGTTCACAGTAGGCTTTGAGACCTTGGATACAAAGGCTCCGCCTTTAATGGAGTGTAAGATTTTGGGTGCACCAGTACAGTAATTATATCAGAAATAGCCCTGGCAAGTGCGTTTTCCAAAACAGTTTTTGTGGGGACCAGCCAGCAGAAGGAAGTGCATCCATCCACACAAACGAGAACATGTCGATATCCCAAAGATGGGGAAAGTGGTCCAATAAAGTCAATAAAGAATTTTCCCATTGACTCATCAGCTTTCACAGGAGCCAGTGGTGGTGGCTTAATTTAGTGATGACTTATTGGTCGAATAGCATGGCTCACAATATGCCACGTATGTTTTACAGGCTCTAAGCATGCCTGGCCACCAATATAAGAGGGTCAATTTGCAGAATGTTGTTCTCGCACCACAATGTACTTAACTTATGCCCTTGTGAGCTTCTTTTACAAGCTGTTCTCGTTTGTGGCTTGGGGATACTTCTCTGTTTCCCTTGGGCAACTTAACTAGTACAATACCCATATGGGTTTCCAAGTAAAAGTACTTTGGTGGATATTCTGGTGGATTCTCTGTTATTGGGTCTAATAGCTGAATCAGTTCCTCATCCTGATTAGCTGCCCATTCTGCCCTAGTGATTACACTAACATTAGCAGGCCCCTCTCGAGGGGGTGTCATGCAGACCGAACATTTCGCTTGTTCGTCAGCAAGGTCATTTCCTTTTGAGTGTACTATCCCAGTGGTATGCCCGTTTACATGAATCACCTGACAATTCTGTTTCTCCATCCTCGAATGGAGAATGTCTTCTCACAGTGTGGGTTTAATAAAGTCTGCTTTCTCTAAAGCACATCGTAATACTGCAGCTTCAGCATATTGCGCTGTCTTATGGCCAAGGGGTTTAGACAGAAATTCTTCTGTATAAAAAGAATAGGAATCTCAAAAAGTCCCTACTACTATCCCCATCCCAGCTGAGGATTGTTGGGATGTCTCTTTTTTAATCGTCATTGACGTTCCATCACAGTAAATAACTTGATGGTATTCTATAAGCGGTCTCATTGGTATTTGTCTGATTCCCTCCTCTGTATCATCATCCTCCATGATGGGGAGCTGCTCTATCTTTCCACATTGATTTAGATGGCATTGTAGATAAGGGTAATATTATTAATAAATTGCTCGAGGAGGTCTTTGCCTCTCCCCTCTGGGCAAGTTCGATCAAGCTGTGTTCGAACATATTTTTCCCTGTCATCCTGGTCTGTGGATGCTTTTACAGGTTTCGTTGAAATTTTAAGGTAATGCTGCATGTCTGGTTGTACTATAATGAGAGAACAGGCCAATTGTGATACCAGTCCTACATCTAGGGTCACTATTATTACATATATAGTAATAGGTATTTTGTAAAAATTAATTATGTTGGTTTTGTCTTGTGTGAATCCTCCGAATGTTTTTTTACAAATTGGGCTCCCCAATCTGTCCAGTTAGTTTTTATAATTGCAGGATGTATTACAGTATAATCAGCTCCCGTAGCAAACAGGGCCTTCACTTGTGTGTTTGTGGGCAAGGTTGCCAAGGCATAGGGGAATTCAAAAGGCCCTGACTGGGTGCCAGGCTTTCAATCCTGGGATTGTTCATCCTCAGAATCCTGAGTTTTATTTGCTTCTTTGTCTTTAATTATTTTAATTGATTTTTGTTCCTCCCTCTTGGGGGTTGCATGTTTTCCAGATCCCTGAGGGGTTTGTCAGACCGTTTATTATCTTGACGATCCTCCTGTTGAGGTGGACGTTGGTTCTGCCGGGAATCTTTTTGATCCCCATATCGGTTTTCCCAGTATCCTCCCATGGCTCACTGATAACTTTGGCCAGTGTAAAAGCTGTCCCCATAGGGAGTCCACTGTCCTTCGCTTTCCTTTCGAGGTCTAGTCCCTCGTCTATCCCATCTTTCTGGGGAGAAATCTTTCTCGTATTGTGGGCGAGTTGGGGGTGTAAACCTTCTGGAATACCCTCTTGGGGGTCCCGCGCCATGAGTTTGTGTCTGGGCAGGGTGGACTTGAGACTTGGATCTATACAATCCTTCTTTCTGAGTACCTTCTCTGTTTTTTTTTATCCCTAGTTTCTGATCTCATTATAGGTTTAGTTTGGGGTAGACCTAAGAGGTCATGATTTAATTGGATAATGCGATTGACATTATCCCATCTTTGTTGGTTATCTCGATAATCGTTTAGAGCACCCTCACAAGCAAGGTTGAGGGCTGTATTTTGGTATTGATTGGCCAGGCAACCATGTACAATATCCCAGTTATCCTTTGTAAGTACCTAGGCCCACAAATTCGGCCCTTCCCGCATCTCACCCGTATTGATTCCCGAAGTGCCGGTTTCCTGCATGCACTGCGCATGCGCGGGAAACCGGAGCTTCCGGTATGGTGAAGGGGGCGGTTCCTAGGTGAACCGCGTGCGTGCGAGAGGCTGCGCGCACGCAGCACACTTAGATTTTTTTCAGGTTTCTACGTGAGGGTAAGTATTGAAGATACTACGCTAATAAAAAGGAGGCGTAAGACCCCTTTTGAACAAGGTAAGTGGTTAATTAAGTATAATTTTAAATTTTTTTCAACAGGTTTATCTTTTTTAGATACTTTAAAGAAAGGTAAGTTTATTTTTATAACTTTTAAAAAGTATTTTAATTTTTTCAAAAATTTAAATTTTTGTTTAAAGTGGTTAATTTATTTAACTATAGTTATTTTATAAATGTGATTTTTTTAAAAAAATTATTTTAAGTTAGCTGTTCTTTTGGGGCCGATTTCAATTCACAGATTTGACAGGTCTCCTGTCAAATCTATGAATGAAAGATGGTCTGCTGCCATTGGCTCTCCATGGCACACGTGATCCCAGGGGTCGCATCGCACTAACTGCGCCCCTGGAACACGCAAGCACTGCGCGCCGGCTCTTGGGAGAGGCCCAGGGCCTGAAGTTCCTGTGGGCCCAAAACACAACGGCAGGCGCGGTGGGTAAGAGCGCGCGCGATCCTTACCCCCGCGGCAAGCCGGCCACGTGAATTTCTGGGCCCTTGTCTATTCTGTAGGCAGCTACCAGCCCTTTAGTTGTGGCTGTATTAGTGAGTATTTCCTTGATGGAACCCATTACATGTCCTCCCTGAGTTGCCGTGAGAACATAAGCGTATATTTGAACCCAGTTGTTACACTGGTTTAATGGGGGAATTAAGTCTGAACTTAATATCATTTGCAGTAGTTGTCTCAGGTGTTGAGCATTCCAATCTTGGCAACAGGTTTCCAATTTATCAAGGTTAGTTTAAATCCAGCAGGTTTGTTCCTGGCTGGTGTTTCCTGGTCTACCACACATTGTGTAGCTAGAACTCAGGTTTACCTGACCTACGGGCGCAATTTGTGGTTGCTGGGGTTGGTTTACTGGACCATTAATCATTGCGCCTCCAGCATTTAGATAAGAGTGAGCCAGTGCCTGTCGGCATTGATTATAATGAATTCTAAGCTGTCTATAGTTTTCTCGAAGATTGTTGTCATTTATTTCTT
The DNA here is from genome assembly GCA_030390025.1 of Squalus acanthias. Lineage (NCBI taxonomy): Eukaryota > Metazoa > Chordata > Chondrichthyes > Squaliformes > Squalidae > Squalus > Squalus acanthias. The sequence continues at coordinate 102,538,532 of CM059432.1, forward strand.
CAGGAGTTTGCCGCCTTAACGGAATTCATGGCCATATAGGCTGTATAGGCTGCTCCGGGTCCTGCTATTCGCCCATGGTTGCCACCACCTTGTTGGGCACCATTCATTAGGCCTGCCAATTGTGCAGGTGTGCACCTTATCATTAAGGAATTTATTGGATTTGGAGTATTTGTTTGATTATCCCACTGGATATTTTGTATCCCTGGTTCTGGGGATCAACATTAATCGTGCCATGAGTTCTAACGGCTCCTTCGGCATCAAAGCCTTCTATTTCAATAATTATCATTTGGTCTTGTGGAGGTATAGGGATAGGATTATTTCCCCTAATAAAGCAATCGTTTGAATTTCCTAATAAAAAGACTTGGCCAATTCCGACAGGGCTTGCCATTTCTTCAGGACCTAACCTCGTTAGGATTTAATTTTGTCAGGACCTAACCTCGGTTAGGGTTTAATATGAACTTTATAAGACATTTCTAGACCTCAATGGTATATTGAGGGAGTTCTGATTTAAGTTCTACAAGGCCTGATCAGAGACTTGTCATCTCTAGAAACTTAAATCTGGGTCTTAGTACCACTGTCAGTAAACACTCCTATACTTTACAATCTACAAGATGGATATAGATATAAATATAAGTATAGTTTCTGTATCAACTCATTAACACACATGTTGGGCACCAACTGAAGGAATAATTACAAGTCCTAGCCCATTTTGGGCTACCCCAGATCAGGCGTATTCCCCAGACGTTCACCTTCAACTAAAGTTAGCGGTAGTCGAATCCTAGAGATGCTTAATTTAGTCTAAAGGTTCAGACTATCTCTCCCTAAAGGAAAGGAACTGCCTGAAGATGTTACCGTTCTCCGGATAGCACTTTTAACAAGTTTAACTAGACTGCAACCTTCCGGATATTATGAGGGTCTGGAAACACCCCCCCAGAATTCTACAACTACTTACAGAAGAGTGTACAGAAATTGAGTTCGCGAGATTGATACTGAAATTACTCTGTGAGACAATTTTAAAAATATATAGATTTATTAAAGAACCGACATTTAGTTAACAGCTGGTATGGCAATTGCAACTTTAACCGTTCAAAATACAAATAGCTTACATTTCTTATCAGAGATCCTTATTCTCAAATCTTAACTTTGTTACATTTCCACACTTCTACTTATTTCTTAATCCAGAATATCCACCAAAATCAAATACCTTGATTACCCGAGACTCAGAGTTGTAGGCCTACAGAGTTGCTCTGAAGGCGAGAATCGCTCTGCCCCTTCCCAGTGACTTCTGACTCGCTATCTGAAAAGCTCTATTTTTATACCTTTTTTTAGTGGTTTATCCTTTGAAGTTTTCTGCTGATGTAAGCTAATTATCTCCAGTGATTCTCTATTGACTTCTTTTCTATTCTTACTGTCAACCCAGCTGCTACCTCTCAGAATCCTGTCTGCTGTATAGGTGTTTCAAAAACTTATCATTTTTATGGTTATTCTCGATTTATCTATTTGATGCTATTCTTAGGTATTCTTTCTATTGAATTCTTAACTCCCTTTAGCTGCTTGCATTCCAGACCTCGCGTCTCCCAACTGTTCCATTTTCAATACAAACATAATGTGATTGCTTGGTGTCATCTATTGATATTATATCTTCAAAGTGTTCTGTTTGTACCTTTTACAATTTGTAAATCAAAAACACTTCATCTAGGATGTTCTTTGCATTTCTTATTTACTTCAATTGGTTGTATTAAGAATATTGTCTCCTTGTTCTAAGTTTAACATTAAACTATTTTACGGCAGGTATTTCTTTACTTGATGTCATTTTTTCAAAGGCACTTGTTCTTTTAATGTTCTGTGCACCTGTTCGACGTGTTAGATTTTAACGCTTTACTTGGGAAATTGCTATTGTTTTGGTTCCAAACTGTAAACATTCTGGAAGCACCAATGGTTTGCTTCAATAGGCCTTTGTGTCAGTGTCAATAACCATTTCCCATTTCAAAGCTTGTTTGGTGTTTACAGCTTTTGTTATCAACTGTTCTTATCTCAAAAGCCTGTATTGTGTTTTCAGCCTGTGTCGCCGAGGCTTTCCAGACTTTTAAACCCAGTATGTCATGTATTAATAATATCAGAAATCTGTTCATAGGATGGTGTATCTTTCTGAAATATGGCTATTCCATTACACTGGAGGCTCCTCCCGAGGGGTCAAAGCAGCAGAACCGTCCCTTCAGTAGCCCGATGGTCTGCTCGATGATGTTCCTGGTGGCAGTATGGCTCTCATTATATAAGAACATAAGAACATACGAAATAGGAGCAGGAGTAGGCCAATCGGCCCCTCGAGCCTACTCCGCCATTCAATAAGATCATGGCTGATCTGATCCTCACCTCAAATCTAAAGAACACAAGAAGTAGGAGCAGGACCCAGCCACTCAGCCCCTGGGCCCGCTCCGCCACCCACAGGGCCCTGACCGATCCGAACTCAGCCTCATGTCCAATTTCCTGCCCGCTCACCATAACCCCTAATTCCCTTTACCTCTAGGAAACTATCTATTTCTGTTTTAAATTTATTTAATGATGTAGCTTCCACAGCTTCCTGGGGCAGCAAATTCTACAGACCTACTACCCTCTGCTGGGCACGAGTGGTGGGGTTGCGGAGGGGAGTTCCCAGCCATGTGCAGAGCGGATAGCGCTTGTCTCCGAGCAGCCACCCTCGGGTTTGATGTGGTGGCTGGAAGATTGCTGTCACACTGGACTGGCGCAGGATGAAGGAATCAGGATGCGGGCATTCACCATCATGATGCGCTGGCCCTGGTCGCACAACAACTGCACATTAAGTGAATGGTAGCCTTTGCGGTTACGGAAGATCTGTAAGGGATTCTGACCCTGCGTGTCTCGCAGCCTGTGAGATTCACGCGGCTCTGTGCAGCCTGTATGTCAGTGCGGGTTTAGGCCTTGTTGCCTGTTCTGGTCTCCAGCCAGTCTGGGAGCACTAGACACACCTGTGAGTGGTTCGAATCACTCGCCCTTACGGTTCTAGACACTGGACTTAGATGCGAGAGCAGTAATGGAGATGAAACTCATGTAGACTCGGTTGAATGGTACGAAATGGAAAATCTTTATTGCATGATATTTAAGATTACGAAATACATGTCATAAGCACAGATTAATGACAGTACAATCTTACAAGCAGTTATATAGCTGATCCTAGGGAAACGAGGAACGAACGACACACCGTAAATAGGGGCACACATTACAAGTATCCTTAATACTTAAACCCTCCCCTATCAATATCTGTCCTAGCTAGATTCGTAGGATTTCGAGACTCATGCTCACCACTCGTGATAACTCGGAGAAATTCCGAATAGCTGATCGGATGTTTTCCACCGCAGCACCCACGTGTCGGTCAGGAGGTCTCCTGGTCCCACTTGTTTACTTGCTTCTGCTCCGGCTAGCAGGCTGGACCGTCTGCTGTGATGAAGATCTGTGTTGGTTGGTTTAACAGGTACTTTCCGAATACAGACCAGTCAATATCATCTTTGACGATCCGTTCTTGCAAGTTCAAAGAAGTCTTCCTGGCAAGGAAAACTTGGCTGTTCGACCTACAGGCACGGTCGGGATTTACTGACCGTGGCGATGAGTATGGTCTTCCTCTCTTCTCATCTCATCTCATCTCATCTCATCTCATCTCGGGCCTTTGGTTCCGATGCCAGTTACCAACATAGGTCTTCGTTACGCGACACGAGGTAGATCCGAACGGATCAGAAAGTTCAACAGTCTTTTTCAAAAAGGCACCAGGCAAGCAGGAACAAGACTACGAGTCAAAACACAGGAGCAGCCACGAGGTTACGAGTCGATCGGATAAGAGAATAAGAGAAAGATGGACGGTTGGAGCTTGTAATTATAGTACAAAATCTTCCGTTTCCCGCCCAACCTTAATGTCCTTTCTTTTGTTTGGGTTTGGCGCTCAAATGTCTTGTATGGGTCATCTCCGTTCTTAATGGGTTTCGGGGCTACTCGTAACTGTCTGAGTACCTGTTAATATTTCTCCCATTGTTAAATCGATCGGTGTTCTCCCTGGAGGGGTCTTGGGGCTTCCAAGTGTTTTGTATAACTACCTGCTAACGGCTCTCTCATCGTAGAGTCGTTGGGATTTTACATATTAATGTCTTTTGGATGGGCCCTTGATTACTCGGTACAATAGCTTTCATTCGTACCTGGGAGACCGATTTCAGTATTTATGTGTATACTGCAAACCCATAATGTCTCGTGTATTATCTTCACTGTGCTGAATCTTAATCGATCTTGCACAAATGTTTATTGGAACGCCATCTTGTCTGCCTGTCGAAAAGTCTAGAATGTTCTGTCACGAGGTGCGGCGGCCATTTTACAGGCTGCTTGTGTCCACTTTGAGAAACCTGACAGCATTCTGCTGAAATAAAAGCTGTTTGAACGAGACTCTGTGTTTTCTCCTTATTAATAAAATCGCGATATATTGCGAATTCTACAGTCCCTCCTGTTGATGCGAATAACTCCGCTTATCGTATCAAAAATCATAGTGGTGAGCAATATTATCTCGATTTTCTCTCCGAATCCAGCAAATTAATCCCATAACTTTAACCTAGCTAGGGTCTCTGTGTCGTCCTTATTTCCCAAGAAAATTACATTTTATATCACCGTGGGCCTTTATTTGCCCTTAAACTTACACCACTTGTTTTCCTTCCCGGCATAACCAGGCCGATGCCTCTCGTATCACCTGTATATTCATCTTTTATTCAGGGAAAGGAAAAACAAAACCCAAAACCAAACAATCATTTTTAACTACAACACCATCACCAAAAATAATCAACACCAACTCTTAACACATGTCGAGTTCCCAAACGTATTTACAATCATTGAAAATCATGATCGAGTACAAACTTCCGCGGCGCACGTGGCGAGCGGGAATGACGCCATTTTCCGATTACACGGTGCTTTCATCGTGCACGCGCACGTAACGTTCTCGCCACTCTCCCGTGTTTTCATGCTTGGTGAGGCGTTTGTCTCTTTTACAATGTACGACCAATAGGTACACTACAATAAACACTTGACATACGACTAAAATGTGGGAGGCTATTCTGATCCATGAAGGCACTTCAATATTGGTGAACAGATTCCACCACGGTGGAATTACTATATCCAGAATGTCTGTTCCTATTTCGACAGTTTTCTGCTCTAATGTATAAAAATGTTTCTGTGACACCGCGACGGCTTTTAAAAGCTTGGTGAGGTGTTCAGGGAGAGGGGGAATGAGGTATCCGAAATGCGCGACGAATCGTTGCAATTCGGTGAAATTCTCTTTTACTGTGAGATGAACAGTGGATGGTTCAGGGATTGGGATAATTCGCTGTTGTGCTACTTGAACTTCCGCCCTGGGTTTAAAACAGAAACTGCTGTCACTCACCGGACACCGGCTACGGTTTCCATGCTGGTAGTGTTGCGCTGCAGTGGTAACACAATATGTTCCACCCCCGATGTATGCTACCTGCGGAGGCACATGATCTTGTGCCATTGCCTCCATGGTACAATTCATGGACTTGGCGCCAGTCGTTCTGAACCCGCACTGTGGTGTTAAAAGGCATTCAAGTGCTGGGGGCACAGTATTATGTGTGCTCCCCTGCCACGACAACCAGAGAGATCTGTACCTGTCATCGTTTGCTCCCAGCGGATGACGTAAGGTGGAACCGCTGCATAACGAATGTGGGCTCCCCCCTGAATGACACCAATGTTCTCTACCCGATACACCGGGGCGGGCTTTGCTGTGTCGCCCAAAACCGGCATGCGTAAAACTATACCCATAATGGTATGGTTTGATCGTCCGCAGTCCACGGGGACTGGGTATGCTTCTGAAGCTAGCCTGAGCTGGCACGGACTTAATGCGTTCTGAAAAGGGTGGAGCGCCCGCAGGTGTTTGTTACTTATCCAGGACGGGACCAAACCTTGTTTTAAATCCTCCAAATTACTGCGGCCCTCGCCCAGTAACCACGCCCCGTAAAGCACGCACACCTCGTTCTGCGCAGCTTGATCGGATGCATTCCGATCTTCCCTAATCAGGGCATTTACCGTCTTTGCATGTTTCTCCAACTCTTTTAAATGGAGAGTCATGGCTTGGTCCTCGTGTAGACCCGACCCTACCACTTTATTCTCATCTGTTAGAATGTCTTTTAATTGTGTCTTTAAACCATTAATCTGGGTCTGCAGCTCCACACTGTCTAGAGCGTTGACCACAGATGTACCCGTGTTAAAAGCAGTGAACGCATCGTTCACCAAACCCCTTCTTTGCCTCCCTACTTGATCCAAAACTTCCTGTGGTGCGGTGTACAAACTTGTTTTATCAATTTCCGCGAAATCGAATTCGTAAAATTGTCTGAACATCTTGGTCAACAGGACCTGATACAACTGTTCCGTCTTTTTGGGGCACCACTCTGGTAACCGCACCTCGGTGAGATTTAAAATCACCGAGGCCACCGCGTAATGTACTCCCTGAAATAGTATCTGGTCTGTGGGGACCAGTACCAAACCATTCCCGGGTCCCTTACTAGTTTTAGGGCACCCTTCTTCCTCAGCTAGAACCACCGGAATCGTGGGCGGGGCTTTGCGTGGGCGCGTAATGAGCTCAGTGGCATTTACCGGGATCGAAGAGTATGGGGCTCCGCACCCCCTGGTGCTCGCATCCCACCTCATCCCCTGTCCGTTATCCTGCCACTGATTAATGAGAAATATGGATATGCCTTTGGGGCAAGGGTATTTTGACCCCCACATGCATACATAAATTCCCTCGTCCGGTTCCCACCATTTGTCCCAACAGACTTTCACTTGTCCGTTTGTCCCCGTAATTGTCCGATGGGTATTATTACCCAGTCGTTCCCACTCGACCGACGAGTTCCTCATAGTTTTGCTCAGCTTTCGCAGCCACCACCATCGGCTCAATGGGACATTCCCACTACAAGTCAAACAAATCCGTTTGCCGACGGTGACGCTGATCCTGGGTGCGATGATCCTTACTTTGGGGCACATTAAAGAAGTCTCTTTGTAGGCAAACCCCGATGTGCTAGAATACTCCGTTGAGTTCGTTCCCAGCCATCCTGGCCACCTTCCCTTGTGGAAATAGGTGCTGGTCTCCTCTGCCTCCTGTCTTCCGGTCCCATCTACCGCGATGGGGGCCGTGTCCCCGGAACATCCAAACACCACGACATCCTTGGTGCGGCCTCGATAGGCCAATCCACATCCGATTGCCACGAGCAATACTAGAATTCGTTCCATCCTTCCTTGGTTCCTGTGATCAGATAGAATGAGGTAGCCAGCCTCACAAGAGTCTCTGGCTTTTGTGAAGGGTGAGCGGGTCCCCTGACCTCGCCTCACGTAAACTTCAACGTTCGCTGAATAAACTTTAACTAAACCTATCTTTAAAGCTCCCATCATTTTATCGTTTTCTGTTAAAAACACTACAATCTTAACCTTATTAAAACTATAAACTTAACCTTGAACTATGAACTTAAAACTGAAAACTTATTACTATACAGTGCCGCCCGTTCTCAGGGCGGCCCCTTTAAATTCTGAGAAGGCTGCTGCGAGCTCTTCCCGACGGTGGGAGGGCACTGACCCTTCCCTTTGATCTGCCGCAGCCTGTTGCTGCACTGATTCCTTCCTCTGATCTGCCGCAGCCTGTTGCTGCTGCGATGGGGCCGGGCTGTATCTGGGTTGCCTTAACCTTAAGTCTACGCCTTGGGGCAGTCTGGGGACATGACCACATCCTCCTGGGCTGGGGTTCTCTACTTGACCTACGGGGAGTTGCCATGGGCGGGGGTTCCGTGACTGACGGACCGGGTTCCGAGACTTCCATCGGGACGACCTGGGGTTCCACCACAGTCGCTGGGTCCGCCTCCGCTGACTTCGCCTCCCTAACCTCGGGGCTCGCAGTTTGTGGCTCCGCCCTGCTCGGCCCAGCAGGCGGCCCTTCACTCGTGATCTCTGCCTCCCCCGAGGACGGGACGTTCAAAGCGGGCGGCTCTGTCTCTGGGGTCCTCACCGTCACTCCCTGTGCTCCCACAGCGGCTGGCCCCGCCTCCCCTAGCTCCTCCCTCCTGTCTTCGGGACCTGCAGCTTGTGTGTCCACCCTGTGTGGATCTCTATCTGCAGCCCGTATCCTCCCTATACCTAAAATGGGACCGTTCCCCAAAAACCACTCGTCTTCATCACTATCCTCATCTGACTCGAGTTCCCGGAATTCTCCCTCATCTGACTCCCAACCCCACAAAAATGCTTCATGATCTTCCAGGATGTCCCCTCCCCTGATGCAAGCTGCTTTGCCTGCCTGTGTGCCTTGTGGTCCTACCTGGGGCTGCGAGTCCCCACTCGCAGGTTTTTCCCCTGTGGTTTTCCCTTGTGCACCTAGCTTGTACAGTTTGCACTGGTTTACATCCTCATACTCCCGGCTTTTGGCTACCCTGTAGGCTGCTTTTATCTCACTAAGCTGCGCTTCTAGCCTGAGCACGTCTAACTTTCCCATTGAGCGGGCGTTCTCCTCCCGCAGGGCCTGCTCTCTAAGCTGCCCTTCCAGCCCATCTATTTTCCCTATTAAGCGGGCGTTCTCCTCCCGCAAGGCCTGCTCTTTTAACCTGGCCTCCTCACCGCAGACCCCCTCCTGTGCGTGTCTTTTAAAAGGACACAGGTAGGCAGGCTGCGTGGGCTCTAGTCATTGGGTACTATTAGACGGTCCTGCGGCACCTACGGGGCCGGTTGCGACCGCCACCTTTCCATGTGCACTCAATAAACTGCGCATGGCTCCTAACACTACTTCGAGGTCGTCGGGAGGGGTGGGTGCATTAGCTTCCCTAGCCGGGACAGGCGCCTGGGCTCGGACCACGGGATTTTTATCCTTGGAATCTTTCCAAGGGTTCCTGCAATGCTTGCGCCAGTGCCCTGTCTTCCCACACCCGTAACAAGCATTACTTGCCTGTGGGGCGCGATTACCCTCCTGATGCCACTCTCTTTGATACGGGGCTGCGGGTCGTACCTCATGTACTTTTCCCTTAAGGGGACGTGTTGCCATACCCCTTATATTGCGATATCCTAACGTGAGTCGATTCAAGACCGACTCTTCCGTAATGTTGGGGTCATTGGGATCAAACCATGCTTTTGCCTGCTCTCTGACGGCTGGTAAACTGTTGGCTATTATGCACCTAAGCCAATGAGCTAAACTGGCGCCTTCCACATCTTCGCGCTTGGGCGCACCTAGACAGCTGCGCTCATATACTGGCCACAGCCTGTCGGCAAAAACCTTCGGGGGTTCTCCCTCCATCTGCACTGTCTGTCCCACTCTAGCAAACGGACCTTCATCGTTCGCCCCCAACACTTCCAGGACCTCATTCTTTAATGCCTCATAAGTCTTGGTTCCCCTCTTGCTCTCGCCTGAGAGACACTGAAGGACTGAGCTGTCTAATGAGAACAGCAGCATTTTTGCTGTTTCCCCATCATCGCAGCCGTTAATGGCTGCGGCTTGCTCAACTTCTCTGAAATGTACGGAAGGGTCGTCTGACTCGGTCAGCTTCCGTACGTGATTTATCATAGCTCTCAGCTGATGTGAACTGTGAGGCAATACAAGCTGTCCGAGGAGATCCCCTGGTTCTTCCCCACCGTTTCTGTTTGGGCCCCTTTTAATACCCGTTACTGGATACAACGGTCCCTTTTCCACTTCTTTCTCAATGGGCTCTTTCGTTTCTTCCATTGCTTCCTCCCTAACCCAGGTTTCCGAATAGCTGGGTGGCGTGGAGGGCGCAGTGGCTACTACTTCCTCTGCTTTACTTGGTGGGGATTTCTTAAACTTCTCACTTACTAGCGGCTGGTGTGCTGATGGACTGATAAGGCACACCATGCCGTGCGCTTTGTTCACGGCCTTTTTGAGGTGCTCTATCTCTTTTTGGCAGGCGCTATGATCGGCTCCCTGAAACTTATCCTCAAGGGCCAACTTATATGCCGCCCTAACCCCCGTTAAGCTCTCTTCCTGAGTTCTTATCTGGGCAGCTTGGCGGGCACATCTTTCCTTTAACCTGCTCTCATTTAACTTTGCCTCAGTGACCTGGCACTCGAGGTAATCTATCCTTGTTTTATGGTGACTGGAGATTTCCTGGCGTTCTTGGTGCAACGCACTTAAATTCCTAATGAGCATTTCCCCTCCAGAAACCTTCTCATCCATTTCTCCCTCTAAATGACTGATTCGAGCTGTTAGCGCTGTAATGGTCTGGTTTGAAATCTGGACCTGCCTTTTGTAACACATTAGCCAGACTGCTTTCTCGAGTGTCTTTTTATGTTCTTGGCTGATCTGATCCTCACCTCAAATCTAAAGAACACAAGAAGTAGGAGCAGGACCCAGCCACTCAGCCCCTGGGCCCGCTCCGCCACCCACAGGGCCCTGACCGATCCGAACTCAGCCTCATGTCCAATTTCCTGCCCGCTCACCATAACCCCTAATTCCCTTTACCTCTAGGAAACTATCTATTTCTGTTTTAAATTTATTTAATGATGTAGCTTCCACAGCTTCCTGGGGCAGCAATCATTCTAAAGTCTAACACACTACCCTCTCGCTGCCAGTGTCCTGCCGCGGTCGCCATTTTCTTTAAGGGATTCTGACCCTGCGTGTCTCGCAGCCTGTGAGATTCACGCAGCTCTGTGCAGCCTATATGTCAGTGCGGGTTTAGGCCTTGTTGCCTGTTCTGGTCTCCAGACAGTCTGGGAGCACTAGACACACCTGTGAGTGGTTCGAATCACTCGCCCTTACGGTTCTAGACACTGGACTTAGATGCGAGAGCAGTAATGGAGATGAAACTCATGTAGACTCGGTTGAATGGTACGAAATGGAAAATCTTTATTGCATGATATTTAAGATTACGAAATACATGTCATAAGCACAGATTAATGACAGTACAATCTTACAAGCAGTTATATAGCTGATCCTAGGGAAACGAGGAACGAACGACACACCGTAAATAGGGGCACACATTACAAGTATCCTTAATACTTAAACCCTCCCCTATCAATATCTGTCCTAGCTAGATTCGTAGGATTTCGAGACTCATGCTCACCACTCGTGATAACTCGGAGAAATTCCGAATAGCTGATCGGATGTTTTCCACCGCAGCACCCACGTGTCGGTCAGGAGGTCTCCTGGTCCCACTTGTTTACTTGCTTCTGCTCCGGCTAGCAGGCTGGACCGTCTGCTGTGATGAAGATCTGTGTTGGTTGGTTTAACAGGTACTTTCCGAATACAGACCAGTCAATATCATCTTTGACGATCCGTTCTTGCAAGTTCAAAGAAGTCTTCCTGGCAAGGAAAACTTGGCTGTTCGACCTACAGGCACGGTCGGGATTTACTGACCGTGGCGATGAGTATGGTCTTCCTCTCTTCTCATCTCATCTCATCTCATCTCATCTCATCTCGGGCCTTTGGTTCCGATGCCAGTTACCAACATAGGTCTTCGTTACGCGACACGAGGTAGATCCGAACGGATCAGAAAGTTCAACAGTCTTTTTCAAAAAGGCACCAGGCAAGCAGGAACAAGACTACGAGTCAAAACACAGGAGCAGCCACGAGGTTACGAGTCGATCGGATAAGAGAATAAGAGAAAGATGGACGGTTGGAGCTTGTAATTATAGTACAAAATCTTCCGTTTCCCGCCCAACCTTAATGTCCTTTCTTTTGTTTGGGTTTGGCGCTCAAATGTCTTGTATGGGTCATCTCCGTTCTTAATGGGTTTCGGGGCTACTCGTAACTGTCTGAGTACCTGTTAATATTTCTCCCATTGTTAAATCGATCGGTGTTCTCCCTGGAGGGGTCTTGGGGCTTCCAAGTGTTTTGTATAACTACCTGCTAACGGCTCTCTCATCGTAGAGTCGTTGGGATTTTACATATTAATGTCTTTTGGATGGGCCCTTGATTACTCGGTACAATAGCTTTCATTCGTACCTGGGAGACCGATTTCAGTATTTATGTGTATACTGCAAACCCATAATGTCTCGTGTATTATCTTCACTGTGCTGAATCTTAATCGATCTTGCACAAATGTTTATTGGAACGCCATCTTGTCTGCCTGTCGAAAAGTCTAGAATGTTCTGTCACGAGGTGCGGCGGCCATTTTACAGGCTGCTTGTGTCCACTTTGAGAAACCTGACAGCATTCTGCTGAAATAAAAGCTGTTTGAACGAGACTCTGTGTTTTCTCCTTATTAATAAAATCGCGATATATTGCGAATTCTACAGATCTCAGGATTGTTATGCAGCGCCTGCAAAACCACGTGTGTGCAGTCGATGCCGCCCTGCACCATGGGGAAGCCCACTATCCTGGCAAAGCCACTTGCGTGCTCGTCCTGGTTTTCTTTTTTCAGAGGGAAGGCAACGTAGTCCCTTCTCCTGGTGTAGAGAGCCTCAGTGACCTCCCGGACGCAGCGAGGGACGGTGAACTGGGAGATATTAGCTATGTCTCCTGCTATAGATTGGAAGGATCCGCTGGTGAAAAAATTGAGGGCCACGGTGACCTTGATGGCCACTAGGAGAGCCGTGGTCGCCCTGTTCTGAGGTGGCCGGTCTGGTTGCAGGAGGTGGCAAAGTTCTGTGACCACCACCTTGGTGAAGCACAGCCTTCTAATACACTGCTCCTCGCTTAAGTGGAGGTAAGAGAAGTGCTCTCAAAAGATCCTAGGTGGGTAAGGCCTTCTATTGAGAGCCCTCCTGGCCCTCCTCCTCCTCCCTCTGAGAGCATCTTCTCCTCTTCTTCGCTGCCTCTGCTCCCTCTTCCGAAGATACTCATGCGCGAGGGGGACTACAAGTAGAGCCCCCATGACTGTGAGTAAGTGTTGTGAGCAGAAGCCTTTAAATAAGAATGAAGGCATTCTCCACTTCCACCAACACTCCCTGCGATCTCAGGAACTTTAAACAAGTTTAGAAAGCTGCACAATTTGCAGAAACTTAGACAGAGCTAGTCAAACTGAGAAACCATGTCAGCTGCAAGTTATTGATGATGATCCTTAAACATTCACTCCCTCCACCACCAGCGTACCGTGGCTGCAGTGTGTACCATCTATAAGATGCACTGCAGCAACTCGCCAAGGCTTCTTCGGCAGCACCTCCCAAACCCGCGACCTCTTACACCTAGAAGGACAAGGGCAGCAGGCGCATGGGAACACCACCACCTGCAAGTTCCCCTCCAAGTCACACACCATCCTGACTTAGAAGTATATCGCCGATCCTTCATCGTCGCTGGGTCAAAATCCTGGAACTCCCTACCTAACAGCACTGTGGGAGTACCATCACCACACGGACTGCAGCAGTTCAAGAAGGCGGCTCACCACCACCTACTCAAGGGCAACTAGGGATGGACAATAAATGCTGGCCTTGCCAGTGACGCCCTGATCCCATAAACGAAAAAAAAAATCCCTTTAAATAGCGCTGCTGGGGGCTCCTTCCTGCTGCTGAACGCTTGGTCAGCTGGTCGTGATTATGAGAGGGCGGTAAGTGGAGTGGCGACATCGAAAATGACAGATGGGGCGTCAAATGAACATTGCACACTCAAGAACGTCACGATCTGCCTCATTTCCATTTCTGCAGCGAGCGCTGCCAACGGCAGTGCTGCTGACCTGCTGAAAATGACGGCCACCGCAGGACCCTCCGGAAGCATGCGGAAGCGAGTCGGACGCCATTTTTTCTTCAAAATGTGCCTTAACATCCGGCGCTAAACCCCTGAATTTCTAGGCCTGGGCTTCATTAAGGCTTTCTGCAAGTTCCTTTGTGCTGTGTGTTTCTGCAGCTTCCCCCCACCATTACATTTTTCTGCAGCAGTTCTGTTTTCTTCCAGAGGCTTTCAAATTTGATGCAATTGTTGACCTGCCCCTTTGGCCATCTGCAGCAAGGGAGACTCTGCAACTGGACACGAGATCCCTGCCACACAGTGGTGGACTCTTAATGGAAGGTGCAACTAGCCCGAGGAACCCATGCTGAACACTTAATGAACCTCGACACAGAAAAATGTGACAATGTCACAACGGAGCCAGCCTGGTGTCTGGAAGTCCCACCCTGTCCCATTTAGGTGAGAACGCCAAATACCTATCTTTCCCCATTTTCCTGTGAGTTTCTCCCGATTACATTGTAATTCCATTCCATTTTGGTATTATATCCCTACCTTTTCCAATCCTCTCTTCTTTTTTCATCCCTTTTACAGTTTTGTTGTTTGCTCTTAATCTATCTGCTAGTAAATGTCAGCACTTTCTCCAGCTCACAGTTCCTTTTTTTTATTCGTTCATGGAATGTGGGTGTCGCTGGCATGGCCAGCATTTATTGCCCATTCCTAATTGCCCTTGAGAAGGTGGTGATGAGCCGCCTTCTTGAACTGCAGAGGGCAGTTAAGAGTCAACCGCAGTGTTGTGGGTCTGGAGTCACATATAGGCCAGACCAGGTAAGGATGACAGATTTTCTTCCTTAAATTAATTTAAATTCCCCAGCTGCTGCCGTGGGATTTGAATTCATGTCTCATGGATCATTAGTCCAGACTGCTGGATTACTAGTCCAGTAACCTAACCACTATGCGACTGTACCCCTTAGTCCTTAGAGCAGTGATTCCGCAATTGGCTGTTCCCAGCAGGGATTGGTACTTGTAGAGTACACATCATGGGACATTGTGGACACACAAGGGGAAAAATTCAGTATCGCCCCATTTGGGGCGCAATTATCGGCCGGGCGCAAAGATTAGCGCCTGGCGCTAATTATCGCCTTCGACTGCAAACTTGACTTTTATCGACCCTGGAGGTGATTGGAGCACTTAATCAGGTGCTACACATCTGTCTTAAGGTGCAAAGGCTGAGGAGCGAGGCGCTAACTCAGAGCGCTGGCGAAGCTCATGTGATGTCAGTCAGCAATGGAACACAGACACAATGGCCCTGGCCAGTTCTTGAAGAGGAGGGTTGATCTTGCTTTCCATCCACATCCTGCTCATTGCAGCCTTGAATCTCGGCCTGGAGAGACCTGTACATCAAATCTGCTGGAAAGAACAATGGAGAGGACCCAGGGAAAGAGCTCAGAGTGCAGCCCCCATAGTCTCTTCTAAATCGATGCAAGGAAGGGCAAATCAAATGAACCTGTAAAGTGCTGCTCAGTACCCAAAACTCCTTCACACAGCATTGAATCTCTCCAGAAGTCTCTCTCTCTCTCAGAATGCGTGGTTCAAAAATGTCACCTTCAAAAAAAGGCAGGAAGCAGTCGCCTTTAAATAGCGCTCCCCCAGTCCCTTCCTGACTGAAAATGCTCCCCTCAACCTGTCGTTGCTAGCGGCAGGCTCCAGGGCGCTACCGGGGCGTTGCGCACTCGACTGATGTCACGATCTGCCGGCGCAGGAGATCGTGGCGGTACTGTTTAGCACCGCAGCAAAATCTCTGGTTAATTTTGCGAGCGGCGCAAACATCGGCGCGCCCGGGCGCTAGTTGCTTTGTGCCTCATTAGCGCCCTCTTAAAGCGCTAACGGGAGGCGCAACCAACTGAATTTTTCCCCCACAGCCTTTAATTTTCCGTCTATTCAAAGTAATGGACGGAAAATCATGCACTGTGACATGAATCTTGTCATTCATGTATGAAGTAATACTGGGCAGCCTGCTGGTGGTGCTGTCCAGGGAGAGTATAAATACTCGGGCATGGGCCCAGCTTGCTTAGGACATTCCTCAACAGGAACTAGTGAAGGACACAACTAGATCTCCATGTTGGAAAACAGTTAATTAAAGCTTTGTTTAACGCTTAGACCAAGTGCCTGGTAGTTTTCTTACGTCAATTTAATCAACTGGACCTGCTCCACGCTCTGAGTAGTTTTGGGAACAGACGGCTCCGACTCAAATGGTAGAAGGGAACCAGATATAGTAATCAATCCATCATGGAGAAACTACTCCAACCCACCCGTCTTGACTTAGACCCGAATTCACCGACAACTGCTAAGGTATGGAAACACTGGTATCGTACCTTCAGCAACTTCCTCCGGGCATGTGGTGAGAATGTTCCTGATAAGTTAGAGATACTTGCCAATTATGTATCCCCTTATGTGTTTGACTATATTGAAGACTGTGTAAACTATGACTCCGCTATCCGAATACTACAGCAACTATATGTCAAGGCCCCAAACAAAATTTTTGCTCGGCATCTACTGGTCACAACTCGACAACAACCCGGGGTATCACTTGACAAATTCTTTCAAAAGCTTCGCAGGCTCAGCAAAGATTGTAATCTCAAGGCTGTCTCAGCTGAGCAGTACCAGGAGGAGTTAATTCGTGATTCTTTTATGAATGGAATTGCGTCTCCCTTCATATGCCAGCGTCTGCTGGAGAATAAAACCCTCGAGTTACAAGTTGCCTGTGACCAGGCATATTCTCTGGACTTGGCAAAAAAAATGCAGATGCCTATCTTTTACCACGTGCACGAGCTGCTGCTATCACTTTTAATGACTCCTCCGATAAGCCTCAGGCGGAAGCCCTCACTGATGACGACTCTATCCTAGCTGATGACGACCCTACCCTAGCGGCATCTTGGCAATCTAAAAGGAAGTGTTTCTTCTGTGGAGGTGCATTTCACTATAAGAAATGTTGTCCTGCTCGTAATGCAATCTGCAATCATTGCAGTAAGAAAGGCCATTTCTCGAAAGTATGTCAGTCAAGAGCCTCTTCTAGGGTTACAGCTGCTCCCTATAAAACTGCTCCTCCCCCAAGAGCCACTACTAATGTTACAACTGTCATCTATAAAACTGCTCCTCCCCCAAGAACCACTACTAATGTTACAGCTGTCAAGGATAAAACTGCCCCTCCTCCCATCACAGCTGTTTTTCCCCAAAGCCTATCCCATGCAGCCACGAAGGTTTCGGTAAATGGACACATTTTGAGTGCATTCATCGACTCATGCAGCTCTGACAGCTTCATCAGTGAGCAGGCTGTCAGTAAGTTAAAACTGCGGATTTACCCCTCAGACAGGGAAATTGCAATGGCTCTGACGACACTGACCACTAACTCTTCCGGCTTTTGTCTTGTCGACCTTATTCTCAATGGCCGCACTTATTTCTCTACCTGGCTCGGGGTGCTCAAAAACCTGTGCAGTGATGTGCTCCTGGGACAGGATTTCCAGAAACAACACGAAAGACTCACTTTCGAGTTTGTAGGATCAAAGCCGGAGCTTACTATTTCCAAAGTACCGTTTTGTGCACTTTCGGCGGCTTCGCTCGCCGAGCCCTCCTTGTTTGCCAATCTTTCCCCCCGATTTAAGCCCATAGCCACTAAATCATGACGTTTCAGCCAAGATGACCTATCCTTTATCGAGGCAGAGATCCCTCGCCTTCTAGCTGATGGTATCATTGAGCCATGTTCATCTTCCTGGTGGGCTCAAGTCGTCGTTGTTAAAAATCCTCTCAACACAAGAAACGTCTTTGCATCGATTACTCGCAAACTATTAACCAGTATACCGACCTGGACGCCTACCCACTACCACGCATCGATGACATGGTCAATAACCTTGCTAACTACAAGGTATTTTCAACTTTTGACTTAAAGAGCGCATACCATCAAGGACTGTTAAAGGACTCTGACAAAAAGTATACGGCTTTTGAGGTCAATGGTTGGCTTTACCAGTTTCGTCGCCTTCCATTCGGGGTCACCAATGGGGTGGCCGTCTTTCAACGGGCAATGGATAGCCTAGTCAAACAGGAAAACTTAACAGACATTTTTCCATATCTGGATAATATCACCATTGCTGGTCATGACCAGAAGGAGCATGATGCCAACCTCCAGAAATTTCTTGACGTTCTCCGTCGTCACAACTTAACCTTAAATCAGTCCAAATCTGTGAAATCAGTACCATCAGTCAACATCCTTGGCTACTGGGTGGGCAATGGTGTCATCAAATCAGATCCGGAGCGACTTCGTCCTCTTCAGGAGCTCCCTCCTCCTACGAATCTCAGCTCTATCGTCGGGCCCTCGGCATGTTCACCTGTTATGCGAAGTGGATACCTCATTTTTCCAACAAGATCCAGCCCCTGCTTCATGCAAAGTCATTTCCGTTGGAGGCGAGGGCTATTTCAGCTTTCGACCTCCTCAAGCAACAACTGGAAAAAGCCACGCTTCATTCCATCGATGAAAATCTCCCTTTCGTGGTCGAGTGCGATGCATCGGAGGTGGCGATCTCGGCTACCTTGAATCAAGGCAGTCGACCCGTTGCATTTCTGTCTAGAACTTTGCAGGGTAGCGAGCTCCATTATCCTCCTGTCGAGAAGGAGGCTACGGCTATCATCGAAGCAGTACGTAAATGGAGTCATTTTCTCGCTCGTCGCCATTTCACGCTCATAACCGATCAGCGCTCGGTGGCCTTTATGCTGGATAACCGGAAACGCACTAAAATCAAGAATAACAAAATACAGCTCTGGAGGATGGAATTGGCCACCTTTGGCTACACCATACAGTATCGACCCGGCAAGGAGAATGTGGCCCCGGATACCCTCACGCGTGCATTCTGCTCTTCCATGTCAACTTCGATGCTTGCGGATCTTCATACTGACTTATGCCATCCTGGCGTTACCCGTATGTTGCACTTTGTGCGATCTAAAAATCTCCCATTTTCTACGGAAGTCGTGAAAAGAACATGCTCCACTTGTAGAATTTGCGCGGAATTAATTCTTCCGTCCGTCGGATGGCTCGCTCATACACGCTACACAGCCTATGCAGCGACTTACCATTGACTTTAAAGGGCCATTGCCTTCCTCAACGCGAAACACCTACTTGCTTACTATGGTGGACGAATATTCACGCTTTCCCTTTGCTTTCCCCTGTCCCAATATGCTTACTTCCACAGTGATCAAATGCCTCGATCAGGTCTTTTCCCTTTGCGGTACGGCCAATTTCATCCACTCTGATCGGGGTCCCTCCTTCATGTCAAGCGAACTCAAAAGTTATCTTTCCCAACGGGGAATCGCCACAAGTAAAACGACACTGTATCATCCTATTGGAAACGGACAGGTTGAGAGATACAACACTATCAATTGGAACGCTGTTCATCTTGCACTGAGGTCACGCAATCTACCAGACCAGCAGTGGGAAACTATGCTCCCTGACGCGTTGCATTCCATCAGGTCTCTTCTTTCTACATCCAACAATGTTACTCCTCATGAACGATTCTTTGGGTTCCAGCGTCGCTTCACTCATGGGACGTCCCTACCATCATGGTTGGCAGCTCCTGGCTCCGTGCTGCTCCGAAGATTCGTCCGATCCTCCAAGAGTGATCCCCTCGTCGATGAGGTGGACCTAACGGATGTCAATCCTACATACGCGTACGTGCGGAACCCTGATGGCTGGGAGTCCACAGTTTCACTTCGGGATCTGGCTCCCTGCCCAACCGATCCCACGGACCCAATCGATAGAGAGATCCGTATTAATGACGCCGATACTCCGCGCTCCTCCGAGGATGACGCCCTACCCGGGACATCAAGGGATCTGCCAGCTACTCCGCTGGATCAACCCGGGGAACAGAGCGCTCCCCGTGGGATGGCCACCTGAAGCCAGGACGCCAGTCAATCACCGGCTACTGAGCAGGATGAAGCCAGCTCTGCGCCGGTGGGGACCCGCACCCGGAGCCACGATCTCCTCAGTCCCCCTCAGGTCGATCAAGGCGACACGGACTCTGCCAGCCCACCGGTACGAACCAAGCGACCCAGGGACCAAAACACAGTCTGAGGAGACGTGCCTTCCGGCCTCCAATGGAAATCCAAACGACTGCGTCTATTCTTAGTCCGGCTAATTTGGTAGAAGGAAGCCGCCGGACTTCCAATCTTTCAGGCGGGAAGAATGACATGAATCTTGTCATTCATGTATGAAGTAATACTGGGCGGCCTGCTGGTGGCGCTGTCCAGGAAGCGTATAAATACTCGGGCATGGGCCCAGCTTGCTTAGGACATTCCTCAACAGGAACTAGTGAAGGACACAACTAGATCTCCATGTTGAAAAACAGTTGATTAAAGCTTTGTTTAATGCTTAGACCAAGTGCCTAGTAGTTTTCTTACATCACACTGCATGCCAAAATTTTCCTGGATGCTCTCCCTGCGAGTGCCACAACCACTGGGTGCACCGCTGGGGGCCTTGGATGCTGGAATCAGCCCTAAAATGTATTGCTTATAATCTGGATTG
Source organism: Squalus acanthias (assembly GCA_030390025.1). Classification (NCBI taxonomy): domain Eukaryota; kingdom Metazoa; phylum Chordata; class Chondrichthyes; order Squaliformes; family Squalidae; genus Squalus; species Squalus acanthias. The sequence continues at coordinate 102,558,739 of CM059432.1, forward strand.
TTTCTAACCATGTGTATGTAAAGTTTGTTCTATTTTGCTTGGCACTTCAAGAGAACATACAAACATAAGAATTAGGAGCAGGAGTAGGTCATACAGCCCTTCGAGTCTGCTCCACCATTCAATAAGAAAGAAGAGAGAGAAACACTACAGTCCAGCGTTCGTTGGGTCAAGCAGTCAGTCGCAACTGGTGGTCATCAGAAGGAGAGACCAAGAAGAAGAAGGCCCAAGCTGGAAGCGAGTCGGCATCGCTCACCACTCGGACACACCTGAGTCCAGCTCGTGAAGATACCACCTCGACTGACCTCCAACAACGGCCCCAACACAGTCACCCGGAGCAACAAGCAGCAAAAAGTCACCGACGGCTCCACGAGGTCGACCGACACACCAAACAAGGCCTAAAGCCATCGCGGAAACCAAAGGCCTCACAAAACCAACAACCGCGCATTACCCCCAACTGACCGGGTAATTGCAGGCCACCGCGAACAAAAAAGACCAACTCCAGGGAAGAAAACCCGAAGAATCACAAAGTTTCCACACTACAAACTACTCCTGACTTACCCCTGGGTTAGATTTTCCCCAAAGACTCTAAGCCCTACTGCTAAACTAAAGAAATTGGGTACTCACCAGATAAATCCATAACGACATCCTACCGCATCAGCGGCCTCGCGAAGACTGACCAGAGACCCAGGTGAAGTCCTCTACCACGTACGGGGTACGGCAGACACTAACCGCCATAAACAACGAACCCCAAAACTGTGATTTAGCCCAACTGTCAAAGGATTGGTGAGCATTATCCCTGGTCCTTCAAAACCTAACTTAGCTAGTAAAGTGGGATTGGGAGGGGTGAAGTATTTACATACATAGATACATAGAAGATAGGAGCAGGAGTAGGCCATCCGGCCCTTCGAGCCTGCTCCGCCATTTAATGAGATCATGGCTGATCCTCCAATTCAGTATCCCGTCCCCGCCTTCTCTCCGTAACCCTTAACCCCTTTTGCCTGTAGAAATATATCTAATTCCCTCTTAAATATATTTAATGAGCTGGCGTACACTGCCCTCTGTGGCAATGAGTTCCACAGGTTCACCACCCTCTGAGTGAAGAAATTCCCCCTCATTTCTGTCCTAAATGGTTTAGCCCTTATCCTTAAATTATGTCCTCTAGTTCTGTTCTCACCCGCCAAGGGAAACATTCCTTCTGCATCTAGTCTGTCTAGACCTGTCAGAATTTTATACACTTCTATGAGGTCCCCTCTCAATCTTCTAAACTCCAGTGTGTACATCCCTAAACTACATAGTCTCTCCTCATAGGTCAATCCCGCCATTCCTGGTATCAGCCTGGTGAATCGCCGCTGCACCCCCTCCATGGCAAGAACATCTTTCCTCAGATGAGGCGACCAAAACTGTACACAGTACTCGAGGTGTGGTCTCACCAGTGCCCTGTACAGCTGCAGCAAGGTATCCCTGTTCCTGTATTCCAACCCTTTTGCTATGAAGGCCAGCATACTGTTTGCCTTCCTGACCGCCTGCTGCACCTGCATGCTCGCCTTCAGTGACTGGTGTACAAGAACACCCAGGTCTCTCTGTACTTCCCCCTCTCCCAATTTATTGCCATTTAAATAATAATTTGCCCTCCCGTTCCTGCACCCAAGGTGGATAACTTCGCACTTGTCCACATTATAGTGCATCTGCCATTTATCCGCCCAATCACCCAGTCTGTCCAAATCGCTCTGGAGCTTCCTGGTCTCCTCCTCTGAGCCCACCCCCCCTCCTAGTTTAGTGTCGTCTGCAAATTTGGAAATGCTGCATCCGACTCCCTGATCCAGGTCATTAATGTAATTTGTTCTACTGTCATTTCCCTCGCTTGTACCGAAGTGTTCCCCACCTTTAGAGTGATAAGAGTGTTATTATTTGTGTCTTACCTTTTGAATAAAGATTGAAGTTCTTTCATCAAACTCAGTTGTCTGCTGCACCTTTGTATCACAACCCCCAAATAAGTCCAAGGTCTAGAACCAAAGGGAGTGGGAGCGATTCGAACTGCTCAGAAGTCAGAGGTAAAGCTGACACAAAACCACTACAGCTTCTTAAAGGGACACACACATATTTCAGGTAAGTTTAGATTTTTGTTTCTGTACCTTTTTTACATTTTATTGGAGTAGTGGCTTGATGTAATACATTTAAAAAGTTGTTAAATTGTGCAGGGAGTGCAGGGAGTGCTGCTGGATGTTTGCAAGACTTTGGTTGTCAAAGAAAGGCCTCTGAGAACACTACATGCTCCCAGTCCTGGGGGCTCTAGTTGCAGTCCCCTTGATCTGCAGCATCACATGGAGATGGAGCAGAGGCAGCAAAGGGACAAGCTGCTCGCAGGGGCGGAGGAAGCAGAAGAGGAGGAAGCAGAAGTGGAGGAAGCGGAAGGAAGGAGGCAACCCAGACAGCCCCTTTATGGCCAGGATATCTGGGATCGAATCATCTGCCTGCAGTACCAGTAAACACAACCCCAATTCCCCTTTCAACATTATTCCTACACTTTACCTTCCCTCTATTATAACCTACTTCTTTGACCAAACTTTTGGTCATCTGACCTAATTTCTCCTTATGTGGCTCGGTGTCAATTTTTTTTGGCTTAAAACACTACTGTGAAGCACCTTGGAACATTTTACAACATTAAAGGCGCTATATAAATGCAAGTTGTTGTTGTTTTTGGTACTGACCTTCTCCACAAAGCTGAAATAAAACCCACCACAAAGCAAACTTTACAATCCAACTTTATCCATATAAGCATCAAATATTACATCAAAAAATTAACTAATCACCCTTGCGCATTCCCTTAGTGATTGTCTTGTGTGTGCCTTTGCCTGTCCTACTGATGTTACACAGTGCTATCCCAATGGCTGCAGCATGGCTGGTGGAAGGCTGCTGACTTCCAGTGGGGGACACTGCAGATGGCCTATCAGGACGACCTCGAGGAGCTGAAGGCTGGGAGTGTCAAATCGAGTGACGATGTTTCTTTTTCTTCTTCTTCACTCTTCTCTCGCTCTTTTTGGTCAACCACTGGCTGGGCAGGCTGGGCTTCTTGGGTGTCTGAAATGAGGAAGGCACAAGGGTAGGGTTGTAATGTGGGGAAGGGATAGAGCAAGAGGTGCATGCTTACACCATGTGCAACTTGTAAATCAGAAGAGATTGTGGGATGAGGGGGAAATGGGATGTGAGAAGGAAGAGAATGTATGAGGATAGCGGCATCTTGTATTGTTTCAACCCCGTTGGCCAAGGGCTCAGCCATGCCTCCCTCAAGAATGGCCAGCACCGTCTCCTCCAAGGGGGTGAAGTGAAGCTCAGAATGTGAGGTGTGCCTCGTGCTTGGTAGAGATTGTTGGCAGGTGAGTGATGGGGGTGGGGTGGGTCGTGCATTGAGCAGTGTGTGAGGCTCGTGGTGCAGTTGGTAGGAGACAGCTTTTGAAGATGCATTCACTGACCTTGACCACTCGTCTGAGGTCATGAAACTTTTTTAGGCACTGGAGCCAGGTCCTGGGGATGACACTGCTGGCAGGGACTGCCTTGGCGATCTGGTCGCACATCCTTCTTTCTGGAGGGCCTCCTGGCCCCCTGTGGATAGAGGGCCTCTCTTCCAGTGTTGACCCACTGCACAAAGCTGGAGTGCTGTGTGTGAGACCATGGATGCCCTTTCCCTGGCCTGTTGAGACATTTGTATTAGTGCTGAAACACTTTTAGCATGTTTTATGTGGAGAAGGCAGTTCAGCTTTAAGAGCTGCACACTGCCTAGTTCTGAAGGATTTTTTTTTTGCAGAAAGCAGCTCAGCTTTCAGAGCTAGAGACTGCCTTGAAAGGGAGCAGGCTAGCCTTAAGTAAAGCCAGCCTCGCTGCAGCGATGTGAACTTGGGCCCCCTGCTGATTGCACAGCTTGTCAGCAGCGTGTTAGTCACTCGGCTGTGCACTACAATCATCTAAATTAGCAGTTAGCACCAAGTTGACATGCTGCCTGCACTTTCTGAATGGATCGTGGTGCCCGCGCCCGTTTTCGGGCCTTATTGACTTTCACCCCATTTGTGTCCTCCTCACAGCTTACTTCCCCACCTAGCTTTGTATCATCAGCAACCTTGGATACATTACACTCAGTCCCTTCATCTAAGTCATTAATATAGATAGTAAATAGCTGAGGCCCCAACACTAATCCTTGCGGCACCCAACTAGTAACAGCCTGGCAACCTGAAAATGATCGGTTTATTCCTACGCTGTTTTCTGTCCATTAACCAATCCTCTATCCACACTAATATATTACCTCCAACCCCATGAGCACTTATCTTGTGTAACAACCTTTCATGTGCCACCTTATTAAATGCCTTTTGAAAATCCAAATATACTACATTCACTGGTTTCCCCCTTATCTACCCTGCTAGTTACATCCTCAAAAATCTCTATGAAATTTGTCAAACACAATTTCCCTTTCATAAAATCACGTTGACTCTGCCTAATCATATTATGATTTTCTAAGTTCCCTGTTACCACTTCCTGAATAATGGATTCCAGCATTTTCTCAATGACTGATGTCAGGCAAACTGGCCTGTAATTCCCTGTTTTCTCTCTCCCTACTTACTTAAATAGCGGGGTTACATTTGCTACCTTCCAATCCACTGGGACTGTTCCAGAATCTAGGGAATTTTAGAAGATCACAACCAATGCATCCACTATCTCTGCAGCCACCTCTTATAGGACCCTAGTATTGTAGGCCATCAGGTGTAGAGGATTTGTTCACTTTTAGCCAAAGCATTTGTATTTAAGATTTTTTATTATTTCTTTTGTTCTCTTTCATTCATATAGAAACATAGAAACATAGAAAATAGGTGCAGGAGTAGACCATTCGGTCCTTCGAGCCTGCACCGCCATTTAATGCGTTCATGGCTGAACATGCTACCTCAGTACCCCATTCCTGCTTTCTCACCATACCCCTTGATCCCCCTGGTTGTGAGTATTATATCTAACTCCCTTTTGAATATATTTAGCGAACTGGCCTCAACAACCTTCTGTGGTAGAGAATTCCACAGATTCACCACTCTCTGGGTGAAGAAGTTCCTCCTCATCTCAGTCTTAAATGGCTTCCCCTTTATCCTTAGACTGTGACCCCTGGTTTTAGTTTTCCCTAACATTGGAAACATTCTGCCCGCATCTAATTTGTCTAAACCAGTCAGGATTTTAAACGTCTCTATAAGATCCCCCCTCATTCTTCTGAACTCCAGAGGATACAAGTTCAGTTGATCCAGTCTTTCTTGATATGTCAGTCTGGCCATCCCAGGAATCAATCTAGTGAACCTTCATTGCACTCCCTCAATAGCAAGAATGTCCTTCCTCAAGTTAGGAGACCAAAACTGCACACAATACTCCAGGTGTGGCCTCACCAAGGCCCTGTACAACTGTAGCATCACCTCCCTACTCCTGTACTCAAATCCCCTTGCTATGAAGGCCATCATGCCATTTGCTTTCTTGACTGCCTGCTGCACTTGCCTTCCCACCTTCAGTGACTGATGTACCATGACGCCCAGGTCTCGTTGCACCTCCCCTTTCCCTAATCTGTCACCATTCAGGTAATAGTCTGCCTCCCTATTTTTACCACCAAAGTGGATAACCTCACATTTATCCACATTGTACTTCATCTGCCATACATTTGCCCATTCACCCAACCTGTCCAAGTCACTCTGTAGCCTCCTAGCATCCTCCTCATTGTTCACACTGCCTCCCAATTTAGTGTCATCCGCAAATTTGGAGATATTACAATTAATCCCTTCGTCCAAATCATTAATATATAATGTAAACAGCTGGGGCCCCAGCACCGAACCCTGCGGTACCCCGCTGGTCACTGCCTGCCATTCTGAAAAGTACCCATTTACTCCTACTCTTTGTTTCCTGTGTGCCAACCAGTTCTCAATCCACGTCAACACATTACCCCCAATCCCATGTGCTTTAACTTTGCACACCAATCTCTTGTGTGGGACCTTGTCGAAGGCCTTCTGAAAGTCCAAATACACCACATCTACTGGTTCCCCCCCGTCCACCCTATTGGAATCATCCTCAAAAAATTCCAGAAGATTTGTCAAGCATGATTTCCCTTTCACAAATCCATGATGACTTGGACCTATCATGTTGCCACTTTCCAAATGGTCTGTTATGATATCTTTAATAATTGATTCCATCATTTTACCCACCACCGATGTCAGGCTATAATTCCCTGCTTTCTCCCTCCCTCCTTTTTTAAAAAGAGGGGTTACATTAGCCACCCTCCACTCCTTCGGAACTGATCCAGAGTCTAAGGAATGTTGGAAAATGATCGTCAATGCATCCACTATTTCCAAGGCCACCTCCTTAAGTACTCTGGGATGCAGACCATCAGGCCCTGGGGATTTATCAGCCTTCAGTCCCATCAATTTCCCCAACACCTTTTCCCGACTGATAAGGATTTCCCTCAGCTCCTCCCTCTTACCAGATCCTTTGATCTCTTTTATTTCCGGAAGGTTGTTTGTGTCCTCTACAGTAAACACCGAACCAAAGTACTTGTTCAATTGATCTGACATTTCTTTGTTCCCCATTATGACTTCCCCTGTTTCTGACTGCAGCGGACCTACGTTTGTTTTTACTAACCTCTTTCTTTTTACATATTTATAGAAGCTTTTGCAGTCCGTTTTAATGTTCTCCGCAAGCTTCCTTTCATATTTTATTTTCCCTGCCCTAATCAAACCCTTCGTCCTCCTCTGCTGAGTTTTAAAGTTCTCCCAGTCCCCGGGTTTGCTGCTACTTCTGGCCAATTTGTATGCCACTTCCTTGCTTTTAATACTATCCCTGATTTCCCTTGTTAGCCATGGTTGAGCCACCTTCCCTTTTTTATTTTTACGCCAGACAGGGATGTACAATTGCTGTAGTTCATCCATGCGATCTCTAAATGTCCGCCATTGCCCTTCCACTGATAACCCCTTAAATATCGCTTGCCAATCTAACCTCGCCAATTCACGCCTCATACCCTCAAAGTTGCCCTTATTTAAGTTCTGGACCATGGTCTCTGAATTAACTGTTTCCTTCTCCATCCTAATGTAGAACTCCACCATACTATGGTCACTCTTCCCCAAGGGGCCTCGCACCACAAGATTGCTCATTAGTCCTTCCTCATTACACAACACCCAGTCCAGGATGGCCTCCCCTCTGGTTGGTTCCTCAACATATTGGTTTAGGAAACCATCCCTTAAACACTCCAGGAAATCCTCCTCCACTGTATTGCTTCCAGTTTGAGTAGCCCAATCTATATGCATATTAAAGTCACCCATGATAACTGCTGCGCCTTTTTTGCATGCACCTCTGATTTCCTGTTCCATACCCTCCCCCACCTCACTGCTACTGTTTGGAGGTCTGTACACAACCCCCACTAACGTTTTCTGCCCTTTGGTGTTCTGCAGCTCAACCCATATTGATTCCACATCCTCCAAGCTAATGTCATTCCTAGCTATTGCATTAATCTCCTTTTTAACCAGCAATGCTACCCCACCACCTTTTCCTTTTGTTCTATCCTTCCTGAATGTTGAATACCCCTGGATATTCAGTTCCCAGCCTTGTTTGTTCTGGAGCCACGTCTCTGTAATCCCAATCACATCATATCCGTTAACATCAATTTGCACAGTCAATTCATCCACCTTATTACGGATACTCCTTGCATTAAGACACAGAGCCTTTAGGCTTGTTTTATTAACACCTTTTGTCCTTTTAGACTAATGATTTAGTATGGCCCTTTGTGTTTCTTGCCTTTGTTTACTCGGATTTCCCTTATTGTTTCTCACCCTTCTAACATTTGTTTCTGACTGCATATTACTTCCCCCTGCTTCGCTACATAGGTTCCCATTCCCCTGCCATATTAGTTTAAATCCTCCCGAACTGCCTTAGCAAATATTACCCCGAGGACATCGGTTCCAGTCCTGCCCAAGTGCAGACCGTCCCTTTTGTACAGGTCCCACTTCCCCCAGAACTGGTTCCAATGCCTCAGGTATTTGAATCCCTCCCTCCTGCACCACTGCTCAAGTCACGTATTTAATCTCGCTATCCTGTTCATGCTACTCTGATTAGCACGTGGCACTGGTAGCAACCCAGAGATTACTACCTTTGAGGTCCTACTTTTCAATTTAGCTCCTGGCTCCCTAAATTCTGCTTGTAGGACCTCTTCCTGCTTTTTACCTATATCGTTGGTACCTACATGCACCACGACAGCTGGCTCTTCACCCTCCCTTTCCAGAATGTTCTGCAGCCGCTCCGAGACATCCTTGACCCTTGCACCAGGGAGGCAACATACCATCCTGGAATCTCGGTTGCGGCCACAGAAACTCCTGTCTATTCCCCTTACAATTGAGTCCCCTATCACTAGAGCTCTACCACTCTTTTTCCCGCCCTGCTGTGCAGCAGAGCCAGCCATGGTGCCATGAACCTGGCTGCTGGTGCCTTCCCATGAAATTCCATTCATATTATCAGTCAGTAAACATAGAGAGAATTAATTAATGATAATTGTGCATTTTGAACAGGGAACAGCTCAGTTAAATTGCAAATTAATCAATTTTGAGGCTTTGTAAAGAAAATAGTACTGATTTTAGATTAAAAAATCTTTCTTTAAAATCGAAACAGAGCATAATTTCTAGGAAAGTAAATGAGCTTGATTACAGATTTTAAGACGGCAAATACTTGATTATTGTTCAGATCGTCTTTAATGGAGCAGTACTCAGATATCAAAGGAGAACAAAGTAATCTTGAGCATTTGGTTTACCATTCTCAAGCAAAGATTCCTATTAAATTAATTCCTTTGAGAAAATCATTGTGTAATTAAAGTGATGCAGTAGGTTTATGTAAGAAGGTTTTGAATAAACAATTTAAGCTGCTAATGGAAATGCATACAGTCATCGGAGGATATTAATACACCAGACTCTCTTGCTCTGGATAGCTCTGTGTAGATAGGGTATAGATCCTTTAATTTGTGATGTTTATTCAACCACATCCCTACTGAATTGCAAAATCTTTGCTAAAGTTTTAGAAACAAGACTTTTGCTGAAAACCATTAAGAAGGACTACATTGAATTCCTTATAGGAAATCTGGCTTCTGATTGTTTCTACAGATTCATTAGGTTTTCTCCAAATATTTAGATTATTTAGCTGGCTGTCTGAATGCTGAAAAATTGGAGATTGGAAACATTTGAAGCAGCCTCTGAGTTTGATTTGAAAGCAATTTTATTAACTATTGTAGCCCTCACCCAGGATTTCCATTAAAAACAAAAGATAATCATTTGAATGAACACATAATCCATTTGTTGTATATATTAGATGGCATAACATTGTATAGCCAGAGGTAACTGCAAGAAGGACAATAGTGAGACAAGCTGAGGTCATTTGCAGTTTAGTAAGATACGTTTTGTTCAAATGTAATATAATGGCCCAGATTTTGCAGGGCTGATGATGGCGTACGCACAGTGTAGGCTGTTGTAAGCCCTCAGAATAGCCCCGCAAGTTCCGGGTGTCCGCATGTGCTGCACATGCGTGAAAACCCAAAACTTGCGACCTGTCAAGGTTGGCCTTGACAAATCGTCTGCAGGCGTCCCAAAAACACTTTTGCTGGTGCACAGTTGGGCTCTTTGCCCAACTACTGCCCAGCAAATGCCACAAAACTCTTAGGGCCTACTTTTACCAGCGTAAGGGTTAAAATAAATGTTAAATTAAAATTTAAAAAATGATTAAAGCATGCAAAAACATTTAAAATTAGTTTATGTAAATTTTGGCCCGGATTAAAATGTTTAAAATTATAGTTCAAAAAAATTAATTTTTATTTTAAATGCTTAATTAAAGGGTCTTTTAATTAATTTTAAACATAAGAATATTTATTTTTATTAGAGTTGTGTTAATTATTTATTTATTTGGGGATTTCTCATAAGACAAATTTGTTTTGGCTTATCTGAATGAAATCACCATAAGCTTATGAGGAATCTCCCTTCCTAATTGGATGACCTGGCCCACGTGATCCCAGGGACGCTTCCGAACCGCCTGCGTCCCTGGGATCCATGGGCCTTTACGCAGGCGTACCCGAAGACTCCGAAGCTTGGGAGCCAGCAGGTACTCTCGTATTTTTGGGGGTCCGACGTGTACTCTGGAAATTTCGGACCAAAACATTTCATACTGTTTTTATTTACAGAAACCCGATCTAACTTATTCTTAAATGTTGACATGGTCGCTGCTTCAATCACTATCTCTGGAAGTGCATTCCACAGCTTCTGTAAAACAGTTTCACCTGCTCTCTATCCTAAACCTCTTACTTGAATCTTGCATCTTTGTCCCCATGTTCGAGACTCCTCAATCACTAGATACTGTCTGTCTGTTTCTATCCACTCTGTCCCATCCCGTCATAATTTTAAACATCCATATCAAATGAGCCCTTAATGTCTTTCTGTTCTAGTTAGGCTGGTGAATTCTGCTCTTGAAGGAGGGAGTCATTCTGGCTAAAAGCAAACACTGAAGTCAGGCTTTCTTTGAAGACGGAAAGTCTGCTCGGGTAATTAGGCTTTGTTAAAGGGGAAGTTGTGAGGACCTTCATTGAGGAGACGAGGTTAGAAATACTGATGGATACATTAGTTAGAAGACACCTCAACACCAGTGATGTGGGGAAGTGTGGCATGTTCTTTGTTTTGTGTTATTACTGGTTGAACTAAGTGGATCTGATCAAAATTGTTGCTCTGTATGTTCACTCACTATGAAATAAAGCAACTTAATCATTTGCATAAAGTGTTCACTTGGTCCACCTTCAAAGAGATTGAAGAAATACACATGCAAAAGACACTAATATCCATTTCAGGTCACAATGGGTATTGTTGTTATACTCCAGGTTATACTATCGTACAAGTAGATGTAGGGCAATGTCAGTCAACTCCTGTAAAAAAGATACTCGGACGACTGATTACAGAACCCGAGAAGGTATCTATGGCAGAATCAAATTTTTAACAATGGGCAAGGCTCCCTGCCAGTAATGCAAGCTCAAAAAATTATCCTCAAAGAGTTAACAGCAAACACTGCCAGGTAAGATATATTAAGATCCCAAATACAGTCCCCTCTAATCTGCACTGATAGTGTTTGTTAATCCCAACTGCAGAAGTATACTCCTTAGTAATGGTTTCATTTCCCACACCAGCCATCCTTGTGAAAATTCTGTGTGAATTTGCAAATTTTGTGCCAATTAGTGCTTAATTGTCTGCAGCTTTGTACAATAGCCCGTACAAACTAGGAGCTGATTAAAGATTGTCAAAATGCATTTTATTTGGGACACTTTAGTTATCAGAAGAAAGAGTCTGCATATCATCACTCTGTCCTTGAAGGCGACTGGGCAGTGCTACAGCTCAACTACACTAGCCAATCTCTCATTCATTGTAATTAATGGTTTTGGACTATATTGCATCTAAAAGCAAGATTAATGTTCTCTCTGCAAAGCAGGGCCAGAGTATCCCATCAATGTGGGCATATAGGTCCTTATAGAACACAGATGTTGTTCATTGATAAGTAGGCTAAGCTTACAACACTTCACTCAGCTTTTGTTCTCCACTTATTTCCCTGAAATAATTTTGTGTTGAAGTTTTATAACTTACCTGTTGCACTTAATTTGAATACTGTGCCTTTGGCCATATTAAATTCAAAGATGAGAGTAACCCTGTTTGGATTTGTTTTCAAGTGTGCATTGAAAGAAATGAACATTCAAGGTGTCCATGTCTCTTGGGGATTGATTTTGATAATTTTCTTTGAGATTTTAGATGCCAGCCACATGCTTTTTGAACAGATGCTTCTCAACAAGTTAAATAATGTGTTTTCCACAAGCTGCAGTCACATTTTTGTTAGAAAGTAAATTTTGTTACTTGGAATATCATCAAATAGCATTTTTGTGTTCCTGTACCTGGACTCAAAGGAGCCATTTTTCACCTATGGTTGAGCCAAGTATTTTTTGCCTCTACTGCAAAATATTTCTGAATATTTCTTTTAAAATTCTTGCAATAATTTTTGTGAAGAAAATTAAAATAGCCTCCAGAGCCCAGTAAAATATTAATATTATTAGCCATTGAACATGACAGAATTGCATAAATTATAACATTTGAAAAAAAAATGTCAAAGTCAACATATTTGTCAATGGAATAAATAACTAAACAGCCATGTTTCTTTTAAGTAGTTCCTCCAAATCCCTGAGTTGAATATGAATGGCATTTTGGTCATGCACTGCAAGCTTATTATCACTGTTGTATTTTTTGTGTGCTGCATAGGATGGCAAAACAGAAACTTTCAGACAAATGTTTTAAACACATTGGCCCGGATTTTGTTCTAAGCGGTGAAGGAATGGCACTCGCTGTTCACCAAGATGACAGGTGCCCGCATACTTGTTAGCAGAGATTTCCTCTAATCTGGCATCTTTTCCAGCGCGGCGCCCTCTACAGGGGATCTGTGTCGTGTGTGAACAGGTTAAGCAACAGCAACGTTTTTCAACCAATCAAGTTGAAGAACCCTCACTGAGCCACGCAGGAGAAGGAGCTGTACCAATGGGACGTGCTGCACCTGAACCATAATGGGACCAGTGTCCTAGCGGAAAGGGTAAATAGGGAGGTGGCAAAGGCTTTAAACTAGTAAGAAGGGGGGAGGGAGCGACAAGAAATGAAACAAGTCTAAATATAAATGAAACTGGAAAGGAGAGAATAGGACAGACTAACCTAAGGGAGGACATTGATAGCCAGGGAATAAATTGAGTTATAGAACAGGAATGTAAAAAGATGGTTAAAAATAAAGTGAGAAGAACTGCTACATAAAAAGGAGTTAAACTGACTGTACAGCAATGCACACAGTGTCCATAATAAAACAGTGGAACTGGAGGCAATAATATGTTGCGAGGAATCAGATATAGTAGCGATTACTGAGACATGGCTACAGAAAAATCAGGACTGACATTGCAGGGTATAACATATTTAGAAAAGTTAGAGAGCGAAAAAGGGGAGGTGGAGTAGCTGGTATTTATTAGAGATAACATAATGGCAGTAGAAAAAAGTGACACAGCCATCAGTAAGACAGAAATAAAATCCATATGGATAGAGAGAAAAGATAAGAAAGGATCAATCACACTAATAGGGTAACTCCAAAGATCTCCTAATAGTGGAAGGGAGGTGGAGGAAGCAATATGCAAAAAATTAGGGAAATTAGTAAAAAACATTGAAGAATAAACATGGGGGATTTCAACTACCCCAAAATTAATTGGCCAGAAGAGGTAGGTAAAGGGGATAAGGGAATGGAATTCCTACAATGTGTACAGGATTCCTTTCTAACCCAGTATGTAAGAAGCCCAACAAGGGAAGACTTGCTACTGGATCTGGTAATGGGGAACCAACCAAAGCAGATGAATGAAGTAAAAGTAGGGGAACATCTAGGCAATCGTGACCATAATATAATACGCTTTTAGATAATAATTGAGAAGGACATAAGTATGACAAAGACCAGAGTAATAGATTCGAGAAAAGCTGATTTTGAGGGGCTGAGAATAGAACTTGGGAAAATAAAATGGACAACAATATTGGCAAACAATGATGTAGAACAGCAATGGGAAACATTTAAAACAGTTGTACGAAAGACTGGTATTTAGAGACCATATAGTAGATGGGAATCATATATGTATAAATTCAAGTGCAGCCATTGACCAATTAATCTTACCCACAATTCCCAGTGAACATGGAAATATTGAGGCTTGTTCAAAATGCAGCCGCGAGGACAGTTTTGACTAAGCTCGGGTAGCAAACAGCCACAGGCTGCCAGTGAAGGTCAAAGTTTTAAATAACGTATTATAATGCTAAGTAGGAATTAGAGTTCGCTTAACAAAACTAACTGCAAAGATATTTAAAAGATAATTAGTATAAGGACATAAAATGAGAGCGATCATGGGAGTTAAGGTATCCGTCTAGTAGATTAAAGTGAGATAGTCTTGATACCTTAAGACTAGTGAGACAGCGCTGACATGGGCCCCTTGGTACAGAAAGGTTTTGTACTGTTTGTACCAGGAAAGCTAGAAATGAGAGATACGGTAAATTCCAATGAGGTGTAGAACTATAAACAAGATAACACTGAACATGGTAAAGTTGTCGGAAAAATACTAGAAAAGCGGGATGCTACCCTTAGTCTGAGTGACAATGGTATTTTGACCATTAGAAGCAATTAAAGAAGGTGATTTTGTTAAAGACCATATATGGACACTGGCCAAACGAACTTTTGATAAGAAAAGGGTTAAAACCTCGATACTCAAAGAACAACTTTACATAGACGTACTGAGAGAACAAAGGAACAGACTGAAGACGACGTCATCTGTGTCCGAGAGGTTCCAGAGACCAAGGGCTGCGAGCTACTCGTTAAACTATCGCCTGTTGTTAAGTGTATTATATTGTAAGCTTAATAAATCTTGATCTATTGCTCAAACATATTGGCTGCTGTCTATTGGTGTCTTGTCCAAGAACTCTGAGAAATCATTAAGATCTTACACAGTTTTCAACAGTGTCCAGAAAAAATATATTCCGCTGAAAAAACAGAAAAGAACTAAACACTAATGAGACACTATGGATGAATAAAGAAATAAGGGAAAATTTGAGGGTAAGGAAAGAGACATACGCATGGACAGCAGAGGAGAGCATGATGAGGGAGAATACGATGAGATTAGGAGAGAAGTCAAAAAAACAATTAGGAAGGAAAAGAGGAACTATGAAATTAAATTATCAAGGAACGTAAAACAAAATAGTAAAATATTCTCAGGCACATAAATAAAAAAAGGAAAGTCGGGATGGGAATAGGGCCACTAAGTCAAAATCACAGGCAGCAATCGCGACATGGCAGAAATATTAAATAATTACTTTGCTTCAGTATTTAACAAGGAGACAAATCAGGTGGACAATGAGATTAGAAATGATATAACCGCATTTAAAATAAAGAGGAGAAATATTAAATAAACTAATCAAACTCAAACTATGTTCCCGTGCCCATTCAAAGTGATGCAGACAGCATGCAAAATTAGTGCTGCCTGCTTACTATAATGATTTCAGCGCTGATCTCGGTGCGAAACGCACTGTTGATTTCCTTAGCATTGAACAGGGGGGCCAATATTGGGTGCAGTCTACTGGCAAATAAGGTCTGGCCTAGGCTTTCTGCACTACTTAAAGTGGAGATGCTTTGTTGCATAAGCACCTCATTGTCATTGTGGAGAGCCATGGCCGAACAGCCAAGAAAAGGGGCGAGGAGATTTTCAGATGCGGCACTGGAGGCCTTGGTCCTGGGGGTTCAAAAACGCTGTCAGCTCCTCTACCCGCAGGAGGGCAGGAGGCCTTCAAGGCAGAGCAGCAGAAGGCTGTGGGAGAAGATCGCTGAAGCCGTCAGTGCAACGAGTGTTGTCCCCAGGACCTGAATCTAGTGCCGCAAAAAGTTTAATGTCCTCACATGAGTGGTCAAGGTGAGTGAATGCATCATCAAATGCCATATCTGTACCACAAGCCTCACACACTGCTCAATGCACCACACCCCATCACTCACCTACCAACAATCTCTAGCAATCACCACTCATACCCCACAATCATAGCTTCATTTCACCCTCACACACTTATTACTATTGCAAGACTCACACCCACATCTCACACCTTGCGCACACTGCCAGCTATTCAACCATGGCAGGCATATCACCCTACATTGCACCATACTCACTGACACACTTCCCTTTCTCTTGCAGGGAAAGTCACTCAGAACCACTGGGAGCAGCAGCAGGCAGGTGCTATGGTAGCCCATCTGCACAACCTGACGGAGCTGGAGGAAGCCATGCTGGAGACCATTGGAGGGGCAGTCACAGTGTCCGTGGTGAGCAGGGAACTTGAAAGCATTACTGATGATGATGATGAAGCTCATACCTAATCCTTCTTCTCACATCCCATTTCCCCCTCATCCCACAATCTCTTCTCACTTACAAGCTGCTGATGGTGTATGCATGGATATCTTGCTTTCCCCCCTCCCCTCACCAAAGCCCGACCCTTGTGCATTTCTCCTTTCAGATAACCATGACCAATGTTCCCCCTAATTTTTTTAGGTTGCGCGACCCTTGTTTCATAGGACAATGCGTGGCCCATTCAAAGTTTCATGCATGAGCGAAATTTCACTTTGGAAAAGCAGGTCGCGGCCTGCCCAGGATTGGCAGACAATTGAGAGGCTGCGTGACCGCGCAGCTTAAAGGGAACGTTGCCCATGACTGGGAGCAAATGTGCTGACCAGAACCAAGGCCTTCTCCACTTGCAGCACCACTCCCT
Source organism: Squalus acanthias (assembly GCA_030390025.1). NCBI lineage: Eukaryota > Metazoa > Chordata > Chondrichthyes > Squaliformes > Squalidae > Squalus > Squalus acanthias. The sequence goes on from CM059432.1 coordinate 102,575,103, forward strand.
GTCACCTCACCAACTTTAAACAACTGTAGAAAGCTCCAAACACTTCCACAAACTTACACAGAGCCAGTTGAAATTAATCAGCATCTAACCTTAGAGTGATTGCTGATCCCTTTCAATATCATTGGTGGGGAAGTCCTTGCTGCTACAGAACACTTGTTCAGCTGTGCGAGATTTTTGTCTGTTCTGAATTTTTAACTTTTTTTATTTCTAGAAACAGCATGGGAGGGGTAATAACCCATGCTTGCACAAGATATTTTCAAAGGAAATGTCATGATTCAGACATACTGGCTTCAGTAGGTGTGAAGTGTTAGGGGAAAAACAATATAACTATTGATTTCACAATTTCACATTGCATGAAAAGCATCAGATGGCTTTGCCAAAGAATGGCTATATATTTAATATTGATAGAGGAAATACACCCTTTGGTTTCAGTATACCTTCAGATGATGTTGAATGATATATATTGTCTAGTGACTTTATGCTGGTGAGAGGTCCGGTTCCAGGTGGACAGTCTGCTGCCCACAGTAGATGGTCTTCTTTCAAAGGCAGCTTTTCAGCCAGCAGAAAAGTTCTGTGTTGAAGATGGTGTCGGCCAGCAATGAAGGTAGGCCGGTTTGAAACGGCAGCCTGTTTCATAGGACAAGAATTGAGCTTCCATTTTTAGTTTACATACAGACAAAAAATGAGTGGTGTCTTTATTATTTCTGCGGGGGTTCACCTGGTTGTCCGACTTTACTTTGGCAGAAGTGCAGTGAAAACTTGAGAAAACCATTGTAAATGGTGTTTACGCTGTTTTTATATGAACATACGAATTAGGAGCAGGAGTAGGCCACTCGGCCCTTCCAGCCTGCTCCGCCATTCAATAAGATCATGGCTGATCCGATTACTCCACGTTCTCGCCTACCCCCGATAACTTTTCACCCCCTTGTTCACCAAGAATCTATCTACCTCTGCCTTAAAAATATTCAAAGACTCTGCTTCTACCGCCCTCTGAGGAAGAGAGTGCCAAAGACTCACGACCCTCTGTGAGAAAAAATTTCTCCTCATCTCTGTCTTAAATGGGCGACCCCTTATTTTTAAACAGTGTTTCAATCTAGTTCTAGATTCTCCCACAAGAGGACACATCCTCTCCACATCCACCCTGTCCAGGCCCCTCAGGATCTTATATGTTTCAATCAAGTCACCTCTTACTCTTCTAAAATCCAGCGGATACAAGCCTAGCCTGTCCAACCTTTCCTCATAAGACAACCCGCCCATTCCAGGTATTAGTCTAGTAAACCTTCTCTGAACTGCTTCCAACACATTTACATCCTTCCTTAAATAAGGAGACCAATACTGTACACAGTACTCCAGATGTGGTCTCACCAGTGCCCTGTATAACTGAAGCATAACCTCCCTACTTTTGTATTCAATTCCCCTCGCAATAAACGATAACATTCTATTAGATTTCCTAATTACTTACTGTACCTGCATAGTAACCTTTTGCGATTCATGCACTAGGACACCCAGATCCCTCTGCATCTCAGAGCTCTGCAATCTCTCACCATTGAGGTAATATGCTTCCTTTTTATTCTTCCTGCCAAAATGGACAACTTCACATTTTTCCACATTATACACCATTTGCCAGATCTTTGCCCACTCACTTAACCTATCTATATCCCTTTGAAGCCTCCTTATGTCCTCTTCACAATTTACTTTCCTACCTATCTTTGTGTCATCAGCAAATTTTGCAACCATACCTTCGGTCCCTTCATCCAAGTCATTTATATAAATTGTTAAAAGTTGAGGCCCCAGCACTGATCCCTGTGGCACACCACTCGTTACATCTTGCCATTTAGAAAATGACCCATTTATGCCTACTCTCTCGTAAGGGGTTCGCGTGGCTCTGTGCTTAGCCTGGGTGCTAGTGCGGGGTTAGGCCGTGTTGCCTGTTCTGGTCTCCAGCCAGCCTGGTGACACTAGACACTTGTGAGTGGTCGACCCACTCGCCCTTACGGTTCTGACACTGGACTTAGGTGCGAGAGCAATAATGCAGAGAAAACTCAGGTAGACCCGGTTGAATAGTGCAAAATGGAAAATCTTTATTGCATGTTATTCAAGATTACGTAATACATGTCATAAGCACAGATTAATGACAGTACAAACTTACATACATTTATGCAACTAGGTTTAGGGAAACGAGGAGCGCACGACACATCGTAAAAGGGGACACACATTATAATTATCCTTAAAACATAAACCCTCCCCTATCAATACCTGTCCTAATCTAGATCTGTAGGATCGAGACTCATGCTCACCACTCGTGAAAACTCGGAGAATTCCGAAACTCTGCCCGGATGTTTTCACCACAGCACCTGACTATCCACGTGTTGATCAGGGGTCTCTGTACCCCACTTGTTTACTCGCTTTGCTCCGGCTAGCAGGCTGGACCGTCTGCTGTCATGAAGATCTGTGTTGACCTCGGAACTCTGATAAAACTCAAAGAAGAGTCTTCCTGTGCTCGACACCAGTTAGCTGGTAAAATTCAAAGAAGAGTCTTTCTGGACCGACACCAGTTGTCGGTAGAACTCGAAGAAAAGTCTTCCAGGGCCAGTTGTGGAGTAGCCGATAGAATTCGAAGAAGTGGTTAGTCGATTTTCGGGCGCGGTCGGGGTTTACTGACCGTGGCGGCACGTGTAGTCGTCTTCTTCTCTTCTCATCTCATCTCATCTCATCTCCTCTCGGGCCTTCGGTTCCAACACCGTTTACCGACTTCTCGGGATGGTGCACCCGCTTACCGGCCTTCACAGACCAGCTCTCCACAGATCTTCGCGGCAAGCCACGAGGTTGACTCCCGGAAAATCAGCGGCTCAGAGAATAAGAGTCAAGAGTTCCCTAGCGAGTCAAAGGAAAAAGAGAAAGTTGGACGTTTGGACACTACAGTTATAGTACTGTAATTCCTTATCTCCCGCCCAATCTTAATGTCCATCTTTTGTCAATTTTTGGCGCTCAAACTTCTTGTATGGGGTGGTACTTGTCGTTAATGGGTTTCGGTGATACTTGTAACTGTCTGAGTACCCGTTAATATTTCTCCCCTTGTGGAACCGGCTAGGAGTCTCCCTGGAGGGGTTTTGGGGGCCTCCGAATTCTTGCTGTGAGTACCCGCGAACGGCTCTCTCATCGTAGAGCCATGGGGAATTTGCGTATCAATGTCTTTTGGATGGGCCCCTTGATTGCCCAGTACAATTTGTGCATGGAAAAACCAGATTCCAGCACTTATATTCCTGGCTTGGGTGTTAAAATGCAAAACGATCTCGTCTTGTCTTATCTCAATATGCTGAGTCCTGTCCGATCTTGCTGAAATGTTTATTGAAACGCCATCTTGTCTGCCTGCTGAAAGTCTAGAACCTTCTGCCACGAGGCGTGGTGGCCATTTTACAGGCTGCTTGTGTCCGTTTTGAAACCTGACAGCATTTTGCTGAAATAAAGCTGTGTTTACGAAACTGTATGTCTCTTTCTCATTATTTTTAAATCGCGATAATTTGCGAATTCTACACTCTGTTTCCTGATAGCTAGCCAATCTTCTATCCATGCCAATATGTTACCCCCTGGGTTTTTGTAGCACTTCTTCTTTATACATTAAAAAACTTGTTAAATAAGGTAAGTTTATTTTTTAGCCCCTTTAAAACAAGTAAATTTATTTTTCAAAAAATTAAATTTTTGTTTTAAATATTTAATTAAATGCTATTTTAATTCATTTTAAATATGTGATTTTTAAAATTATTTATTTGATGTCTAGGTGTCTTTTTGGGGGTATTCCCATTCATGCTTATGGGGTTTCTGTACATACAGAATACCCATAAACATGAATGGGGATTCCCTTCTGTCACTCGTTGGTCCGGCACACATGATCCCAGGGGCGCTCATGAATCGCCTGCACCCTGGGATACGTGGGTCTCTTCTGGCTGGTACTCGGAGAGCTCCAGGGCCGCGAGTCTCCATGGAGGCCCCATACACAGGCATTTTATTTGCGGATCGGAGGCATTTCCCCATGGGAAGCCTCTGACCCCAAATTCAGGGCCACTGTTCTGTGACATTTTAGTTATTCACTTATCGACTGGGACAGAAACAGAGTAAATAGCGTAAAGGGAATAGAATTCTTAAAATGTGCAAGGGCTCCTTCCTCAAGCAGTATGTTAGTAGGCATGCAAGGGTTCTGGTTATGATTAATGAAATAGATGAGTGGGATGAGCTAAATGTGAGTGAGAGAGTTGGGAATAGTGACCACAATATGATACGGTTTAAGATCCAACTAGAGCGGGAAAAAGTCAGTGCAAAAACTGCAGCACCTGTTTGTAGTTATGGCAGACTTTAAAAGATGAGGAACAAACTAGCCGAGGTGAAGTGGAAGCAGAAATTGCCACACAGGAAAGTAGAGCAACAGTGGGATGTTTTCAAAGAAGAGATTGCAATTGGACCAAATAAGTACATACAAGTGGAACTCACTGCCAAATGGAATAGTTGAGGTGAATAGCATAGATGCATTTAAGGGGAAGCTTGATAAGTACATCAAGAAGAAAGGAATAGAAGAATACAATGATAGGGTGAGGTTTAGTAATGTGGGAGGAGGCTCGTGTGGAGCATAAGCACCGGCATAGACCTGTTGGGCCGAATAGCCTGTTTCTGTGCTGTAAATTCTATGTAATACCATTAAAAAAGAAGGAAGCTACTAGTAGTTTCAGGATACCTTGGATAAATAAAGAGTCTAGAAACAAATTAAATTTGAAGAGAAGTCCCATAAGGACGATAAGAATAATGATAACTAGAAAACTAAAGGAGAATATGAGAAAATTACAAAAGAGGTTAAGAATAGGATAAGGAAAACTAAGAGCGAGTATGAGGAAAAAATTAAAAAAACAACAAAAGGAACTGTAAAAGTATTTTACGGTAAAAAGAGGATTGTTAAAAGCAAGTTTGGAGCCGCTGAGAGGAGAGAATTGTTAACTTGTAGATTGTGATCAAAAATGGCAAAAGTACTTCGCATTAGTCTTTACAAAAGAGATGGATATCGGAGCGGAGGTGAATCGTGAATTGGTCAAGGGCAACAAAAGCAATGTTATGATAGATAAAATAAAAATATTAGATAAGTTAGTTAAGCTAAAGACAAAGTACCAGGACCTGACGGGGACGGAATACATTCCAGGATCCTGAGGGAGATGAGGGAAACATTACTGAGGCCCTATAAATTATATTTCAGGGCTTTATTGAGTGTGGATTGTGCCGAAGAAGCAGAGAGTGATCAATCAAGTACCTGCTTTTAAATCGGGAATCAGAGCTAATCCAGGTAAATACAGGTAGTTAGTTTAACATCCGTGGAAGGGAAAGTTTTCAAGTCCTTAATTAAGAATGGATACCACGTATCCAGATAAAAAGAAAATCGAAGTAGCCAGCACAGATTTCTAAAGGGATGCTTATGCTTGACAAACCTCACAGAATTATTTGAGAAGATTTCAGACTGAAGGGATAATTACAAGTCCGAGCCCTTTTCGGGCTACCCCAGATCAGGCGCATTCCCCAGACGTTCACCTTCAACTAAAGTTAGAGATAGCCGAATCCTATAAGATGCTTAATTTGGTCTAAAGGTCAGACTATCTCTCCCTAAAGGAAAGAAATGACCTGAAGATGTTACCGTCCTCCGGATAGCACTTTTAACAAGTTTAACTAGACTGTAACCTTCCAGATATTATGAGGGTCCAGAAAAACCCTCAGAATTCTGCAACTCCTCTCAAAAGAGTGTACAGAAATTGAGTTTGCGAGATTGATACAGAAATACTCTGTGAGACAATTTTAAATATATATAGATCTATGAAAGAACCAACATTCAGCTAACAGCTGTTGATTCAGTCGTGACTTTAACAGTTCAAAATACAAATAGCTTACATTTCTTATCAGAGATCCTTATTCTCAAATCTTAACTTCGTTACATTTCCACACTTCTACTTATTTCTTAATCCAGAATATCCACCAAAATCAAATACCTTGATTACCCGAGACTCAAAGAGTTGTAGACCTACAGAGTGGTTCTGAAGGCGAGAATCGCTTGCCTTTCCAGCGACTTCTGTTTTCTCATTTGAAAAGCTCTATTTTTATACCATTTTTTAGTGGTTTATCCTTTGAAGTTTTCTGCTGATGTAAGCTAATTATCTCTAGCCATACCTCTGTTGACTTCTTTCTATTCTTACAGTTAATTCAGCTGTTAGTTTTCAGAATTCTGTCTCCTGTATAGGTGTTTCAAAAACTTATCATAAAAAATAATGTAACAGCAGTATCTATTTGATGCCATTCTTTCGAAGGTCTTCAATTCAATTCTTAATATTGGCTTAACTGCTTGTATTTCAGACTTCTTTTCTCCTTGTGTTACAAGTTCAACACATAAACAATGTGATTGCTTGGTACATCTATTGATGTAATATTTACAAAGTCGCCTGTAGGTATCTTTTACAACATGTAAATTAAAAACACTTCATCTTGGGTGTTATTTGCATTTCTTAGCATCTTAGTTGGTTATATATATAATCGTGTTTCCTGTTTCATTTGATGTTACTTTTACAAAGGCACATGGTTTTGTAATGTTCTGTGTTTCTTGTTCGAAGTGTTAGATTTTAACACTTTACTTGGGCATTGCTATTGTGTTGGTTCCAAACTACAGACTCCTTGGAACCAACTCTTTGCTTCTTCAATAGGCCATTGTGTCAGTGTCAATAACCAATACCCATTTCAAAAGCTTGTATGGTGTTTACAACTTTTGGGTTAACAACTGATCTTATCTCAGAAGCCTGTGTTCTGTTTGCAGCCTGTGTCATTGAGGCTTTTAGATTTTTAACCCCAGTTTATCTTGTTTTAATAAAATCAGAATTCTGTTCATAGGATGGTGTATTTTTCTGAATAGGTTTGGCTCATTTGTTTACAAGACATGGTAAGTGAGGAAACTCAGCAAAGGCAATGTACATGGACTTTAGGAAAGCCTTTGACAAGGTACCACATGGAAGATTACTCAAGAAGATTAAGGAGTATGGAATTAGCTGGAGGATAGAAAACTGGATTCAAAATTGGCTAGATTCACCAGAATGATACCAGGGCTTAGAGGGTTAAATTATGAAGATATGTTGCATAAACTTGGCTTGTATTCCCTAAGTTTAGAAAGTTGAGGAGTGATCGAATTGAGGTACTTACAAAGATACAGGAAGTCAATAGGTTAGTTACAGAAAAAACTATGGGGCCTAAATTCCTTAGTGCTCCAAACTGAGAGCCATCTAAAAGGAACACTAGGACATGTATCAGAAGACACAAGTTATGCCCTGTGACCAAAGGAGAAGCATGTAGGAAAAAAACATTAGTGACACATACGTAGGAAAAGAAACTGATTGTACTTTATATGAACTTTGTCCAGAGAGTTGAATTCAAATGGGGCAGTGTAAGGTAACAGCCCCAGGGCATCGCTGCAGGAGTTCCTCAGGGCAGTGTCCTAGGCCCAACCATCCTCAGCTGCTTCATCAATGACCTTCCCTCCAACGTAAGGTCAGAAATGGGGATGTTCGCTGATGATTGCACAATGTTCAGTGTCATTCACAACTCCTCAGATAATGAAGCAGTCCATGCCCACATGCAACAAGGCCTGGACGATGTTCAGGCATGGGCTGATAAGTGGCAGGTAACATTTGCACCACAGAAGTGCCAGGCAATGTCTATCTCCAACAAGCAAGAGTCTAACCACCACCCTTTGACATTCAATGGCATTACCATCACCGAATCCCCCACCATCAAATTCCTGGGGGTCACCATTGACCAGAAACTTAACTGGACCAGCCACATAAATACTGTGGCAACATGAGCAGGTCAGAGGCTAGGTATTCTGCGGCGAGTGTCTCACCTCCTGACTCCCCAAAACCTTTCCACCACCTACAAGGCACAAGTAAGGAGTGTGATGGAATACTCTCCACTTGCCTGGTTGAGTGCAGCTCCAACAACACTCAAGAAGCTCATCACCATCCAGGACAAAGCAGCCCACTTGATTGGCACCCCATCCACCACCTTAAACATTCACTCCCTCCACCACCGGCGTACAGTGGCTGCAGTGTGTACCATCTACAAGATGCAATGCAGCAACTTGCCAAGGCTTCTTCGGCAGCACCTCCCAAACCTGCAACCTCTTCCACCTAGAAGGACAAGGGCAGCAGGCGCATGGAAACACCACCACCTCCAATTTCCCCTCCAAGTCACACACCATCCTGACTTAGAAGTATATTGCCGATCCTACATCATCGCTGGGTCAAAATCCTGGAACTCCCTCCCCAACAGCACTGTGTGAGTACCTTCACCACATGGACTGCAGTGGTTCAAGAAGGCGGCTCACCATCACCTTCTCAAGGGCAATTAGGGATGGGCAATAAATGCTGGCTTTGCCAGCGATGCCCACATCCCATAAACAAATTAAAAAAATTAAAGAATGGGCATCTATAGTAGCTAAGAGCAGAGGATAACGTTGGTGATAATGCCCCAAAAATTGGGGTTGGCGGCATAGCTACGAAGTACGCCACCGACCTACGAAAAGAATACAAACTTACCTGGTGCGAGGCCCAGAATGGAGACTTGCTCTTCGGCGCTGCAAAGTTCTGCACAGCGTCTGGCATCAGGGAGGCCAGGAGCGCAACGTACAGCCTATGTGTAAGGGAAGATACGCCCACAAAAGCTGTCAAAACTAAGCCACACCCACAGAAACTTCTCTCAGTCTCTTCCATTGAAATTACATTTTAAAAACATTTTAAAACTTTTAAAAACTTTTTAAAAATTCTAAAACTTTTAAAAACTTTTAATTAAACTGATACTTGGACTTATTTCATATATCAGCATTTTGCTTTATTTTTTCATCCAAACTCATAGGGGGGAAAATTCAGTCGCGCCCCGTTTGGGGCGCAAATATCGGCCGGGCGCAAAGATTAGCGCCTGGCGCTAATTATCGCCACCGACTGCAAACTTGACTTTTATCGCCCCTGGAGGTGATTGCAGCGCTAAATCAGGCGCTTCACACCTGTCTTAAGGCGCAAAGGCCGAGGAGCGAGGCGCTACCTCAGAGCGCTGGCGAAGCTCATGTAATGTCAGTCAGCAATGGAACACACACACAATGGCACGGGCCAGTTCTTAAAGGGGCTGGTTAATCTTGCTTTCCATCCACATCCTGCTCATTGCAGCCTTGAATCTCGGCCTGGAGAGACCTGCACATCAAATGTGCTGGAAAGAACAATGGAGAGTGCCAGGCAAAGAGCTCAGAGTGCAGCCCCCACAGTCTCTGCTAAATCGATACAAGGAATGGCAAATCAAAATGAACCTGCAAAGTGCTGCTCAGTACCCAAAACTCCTTCACACAACGTTGAATCTCTCCAGAAGTCTCTCTCTCTCTCTCTCTCTCTCTCAGAATGCGTAGTTCAAAAATGGAACCAACAATAAAAGGCAGGAAGCGGTCACCTTTAAATAGCGCTCCCCCTTTCCCTTCATGAGTGCAGAACGCTCCCCTCAACCTGTCATTGCTAGCGTCAGGCGGTAAGGCAGGGGGCGCCACTCAATATCCGCTCCGGGGCGATACTGGGGCGTTGCGCACTCGAGTGACGTCATGATCTGCCGGCGCAGGAGATCGCGGCGATAAAGTTTAGCGCCGCCGCAAAATGTCTAGTTAAGTTCGCGAGCGCCGCAAACATCGCTGCGCCCGGGCGCTAGCTGCTTTGCGCCCCATTAGCGCCCTCTTAAGGCGCTAACGGGAGGCGCAACCAACTGAATTTTTCCCCCAATATCTCCTCGTTACACACTGTTGAAACTAAACTAAAAGTTATCCTTGAAATCTTGAATTGAGTTCTACTTAAAAGTCTGTACAAATTCAAACATTCTGAGGGCACGCATTGCACTGTGAGAAGTGTGTTTTGACTTTAGGAGATGTTTTTATCCAGGCTATTTGAACACGGGTGCTCCCTGATATAACTATGTTCTTAGTAATACAATGCTACAAATATTTACTTGTGTGCTTGTGTACATCTCTCTCACATACACATATAAAAAGCACCAATTATATTGACTGTCAAGCTAGAAAAATTGAAACCTTTTTATTCTAGTTTGACCTGTTTCCTGGTTTTGAAGATTGGGTGTCAGTACAGTACCGTGTCTCACTATATATACTTTAAATTGAAAGGCACGGCCACTTCAACCCTATTTGACCAAAAAAAAAGTTTCCTGCACCAAAATACAGATCTTCTTTTAAGATTTGAAACAGGGTGCTGCGCCTGCTTTCACTAACCATAAAATTTTCAGACGTAATTGCTGGGCAGTTGGAACTCTGCATCAGCAATTGTGATTTCTAACACCATGCAGATCATCTGTCAAGCCGTACCTTGACAGTTTGCAAGTTTGAGATTTAACGCATGCGCAAGTGCATGCGGAAATCCCAAACTTGCGGTATATTTCAAAGGCGGTATGACGGCATACTCTCAGAGTATGCCGTCATACCCACCGCAAAATCCGGGCCAATGTATTGGCACTGCATTATGCATATTTGAACATTTGTTTGTCCATTGGGTAAATCAGGCACTTAGCGAATGCATAAATTGTTTAGAGGTTGAGAGATATCTCTTCCTGGTTTGGAAAGGGTGCCAATAAGGTTATTTTCTGGTACATTCTCAATATGCTTATCTGCCATTGCTTATAGTAGAACATCCTTGTCTCCTTGTTCCATGATAAAGCCTCTGTGTGAGAAAGCTGTGCAACATCCAGCAGGCAATTACTGAAAGAATATTTACTAGTCCTAGCCTCTTTGGGGCTATCACGGATCAGGCGTATTTCTCAGATGTTCACTTTCAACTAAAGGTTGAGGTAGCCGAATCCTAAAGACGCTTAACTGAGTCTAAAGATCTGGGCTATCTTTCCCTAAAGGATAGGAACAACCCGAGAATGTTACCGTCCTCCAGATAGCGCTTTTAATAAGTTTAGCTAGACTGTAACGTCTCGGATATTATGAGGGTCCGGAGATCTCCCCTCAGAAAAATGTACCTCTTCACCAAAGAGTGTACAGAGATTGAGTTTGCGAGTTATTGATACAGAAGACTTATGTGAAACAATTCTAAAAATATAATGGGATTTATTAAAAGAACCGACATGAAATTTACAGTTGGTGAATCAGTCAATCGCAACATTAACAGTTCTAAAAAGAGAAAAAATACGATCTTTTTAACAGAGAATCTTACTTTTAAATCTTAACTTCGCTACAGTATTACAGGCTCTGCAATTCGCCTCTCTGGCTTGCCGCGGGGGTAAGGATCATGCGCGCACTTACCTACCGCGCCTGCCGTTGACCTCTGGGCCCACGGGAACTTCAGCTCCTGGGCCTGCTCCAAGTGCCGGCGCACAGTGCTTGCATGTCCCAGGGGCGTAGTTAGTGCAATGCGTCCCCTGGGATCATGTGGGCCATGGAGAGCCAATGGCAGCAGACCATCTTTCATTCATAGATTTGACAGGAAGACCTGTCAAATCTATGAATTGAAATCGGCCCCAAAAGAACAGCTAAACTTCAAATAATTTTTTTTAAAAACCATCACATTTATAAAATAACTATAAGTTAAATAAATTAACTACTTTAAACAAAAATTTTAATTTTTGAAAAAATTAAAAAACTTTTTAACAGTGCTAAAAATAAACTTACCTTTCTTTAAAGTATCTAAAAAAGATAAACCTGTTGAAAAAATGTTAAAATTATAATTAATTAACCACTTATCTTGTTGAAAACGGGTCCTGCGTCTCCTTTTTGAAAACGTAGGTTCTTCAATACTTACCCTCCCGCAGAAACCTGAAAAAAAACCTAAGTTTGCTTCGTGCGCGCAGCCTCTACCGCACACGCGGTTCACCTATGAACCGCCCCCTTCACCAGACCGGAAGTTCCGGTTTCCCACGCATGCGCAGTGCATGCAGGAAACCGACACTTCAGGACGCCTTACGGGTGAGTATACAGTGCGTACTCACCCGGGAAGGGCCGAATTTTTGTCCCACAGTTCTTAAAGTTTTCTATGCAGGATATCCATCAATATCAAAATACCTTTGATCCCCGAGGTACAAAGAGTGTAAGACCATAGAGCCGCCTTTGTAGTCGAGAATCGCCTTGCCCAATTAAAGCGACTCTGATATCCCATTTGAGACTTCAATATTTATACCCTTTTTCAGTTGTATTTCCTTTAAGGTTTCTGCTGATGCAAGTTAATTATCACTATTCATCTTTCTGCTGACCTCTGCAATTCTTTACTGCCACATCAGATTGTAATATTCCAGAATCTGCCACATCTCCAGGTGTTCTGCGTTCACCATATAAAAAGGTGTGAAAGGCAGGTGTCCCTTATTTTATGTGTCATCTTTACAAGGGCAGATGTTCCTTATCTTATGTGCCATCTTTACGAAGTTTAATTTATGTCACATAGCCAGGGTTGACCATTGTGTTGTTCCCAAAAGGTCAGCTACTCAGAGCTATCCCATTCTTCTGTTTCAATAAGGTTATTTATTCAGGGTCAACAACTTGTCCTGTTTCAACAAGGACAGAATTCTTTCATAAGATAATGTATTTTTCTAAAAAGGCTATAGTATATTCCTTCACACTACTATATTTAAGAGCTTAGTGAGCTTTATTGGAACATGCACTCCCACAATCTGTCTGTACACTTGAAGCACTGCTTTAACATGGATATCATAATTATCCTGATCATGGCTATCTCAAAGGGGTCATAAGCCACAGATGAAAAGGGTATCCTTTTGTTGAACAACAATCTGGCGAGCCTGCTTTCTTCCTCAAATAAATCAGGCACAGTGTGTTGCCTCAAAATGAATGCTGCCAGAGAACCAGGCATTTACTTGCATAATTTGGTGCCTGCACATTCATTGAACATAAGAACATAAGAAATAGGAGCAGGAATAGGCCATTTGGCCCTTCGAGCCTGCTCCGTCATTCAATAAGATCATGCCTGATCTTCTACCTCTTCTCCACTTTCCTGCACTATCCCCATATCCCGTGATTCCCTTAATATTCAAAAATCTATCGATCTCTGTCTTGAATATACTCAACAACTGAGCCTCCACAGCCCTCTCGGGTAGAGAATTCCAAAGATTCACCACCCTCTGAGTGAAGAAATTTCTCCTCATCTCAGTCCTAAGTGGCCGACCCCTTATTCTGAGACTGTGATCCCTGGTTCTAGACTCCCCAGCCAGGGAAAACATCCTCCCTGCATCTACCCTGTCAAGTCCGAAAAGAATTTTGTATGTTTCAATGAGAACACCTCTCATTCTTCTAAACTCCAGAGAATATAGGCTTAGTCTACACAATCTCTCCACACAGGACAATCCTCCCATCCCAGGAACCAGTCTGGTGAACCTTAGTTGCACTCCCTCTATAGCAAGTATATCCTTCCTTAGGTAAGGAGACCAAAACTGTACACAATACTCCAGGTGTGGTCTCACCAGAGCCCTATATAATTGTAGTAAGACATCTTTACTCTTATACTCAAATCCTCGTGTAATAAAGGCCAACATACCATTTGCTTTCCTAATTGCTTGCTGTACCTGCATGTTAACTTTCAGTGATTCGTGTACAAGGACACCCAGGTCCCTCTGAACACCAATATTTTCCAATCTCTCACCATTTAAAAAATACTCTGCTTTTCTATTTTTCCTACCACATTATATTCCATTTGTCATGTTCTTGCCCACTCACTTAGCCTGTCTATACCCCTTGAAGCCTCCTTGCATCCTCCTCACAACTTACATTCCCACCCAGCTTTGTATCATCAGCAAACTTGGATATATTACATTTGGTCCCCTCATCCAAATCATTGATGTAGATTGTGAATAGCCGAGGCCCAAGCACTGATCCTTGCGGTACCCCACTAGTTACAGCCTGCTAACCTAAAAATGACCCGTTTATTCCTACGCTCTGTTTTCTGTCCGTTAACCAATCCTCAATCCATGTTAGTATATTACCCCCAATCCCATGAGCCCTAATTTTGTTTAATAACCTCTTGTGCGGCACTTATCGAATGCCTTCTGAAAATCCAAATACATCACATCCACTGGTTCCCCCTTATCTATTCTGCTAGTTACAACCTCAAACAATTCTAACAGAGTTGTCAAACATGATTTTCCTTTCATAAATCCATGTTGACTCTGCCCAATCCTATTATTATTTTCTAAGTGCCCTGTTACCACGTCCTTAATAGTAGATTCTAGCATTTTCCCTACTACTGATGTCAGGCTAACTGCTTTTTTCCAGTTCTGACGAAAGGTCTTTGACCTGAAACGTTAACTCTGTTTCTCTCTCCACGGATGCTGCCTGGCCTGCTGAGCTTTTCCAGCATTTTCTGTTGTTATTTCGGATTTCCAGCTTCCGCAGTATTTTGCTATCATAACTGGTCTGTAGTTCCCCATTTTCTCTCTCCCTCCTTTCTTAATAGTGGGGTTACATTTGCTACCTTCCAATCCATGGGAACCATTCTAGAATCTATGGAATTTTGGAAAATGACAACCCATGCATCCACTATCTCTATAGCCACCTCTTTCAAAACCCTAGGATATAGGCCATCAGGTCCAGGGGATTTATCAGCTTTCAGTTAATTTCTGCAGTACTATTTTTTTACTAATACCAATTTCTTTCAGTTCCTCATTCTCGCTAGACCCTTGGTTCTCCACTATTTCCAGGAAGTTTTTGGCGTCTTCTTCCGTGAAGACAGACACAAAGGGCTGAATTTTGCCAGTGCTCAGAGGCGGGTCCGCTGTCAGAACCCGCTGTGAACCCACCTCCATGTAAGTTTCCAAAGTGTCGGGTCTGTGATTTCAGAACAGACCCGACAGCAAGCGGCGGGGGAGGCATTTAAGATACTTAACTGCTTGTGAAATGCTTGTTTACTATTATTTTGCCAGCCTTTTTCTATTTTACCACATTTTTAATGGGGTTCACATCGTCAGGTAAGTAGGTCGGGTTCTCCATGTCTCCCCATTGCTGTGAATAGGTGACAGCTGCAAAAGTGGAATGAAACCATTTCACAGCTGGTCACTTTCCAATGTCAGAAGCTTGAGCCTTCAGGACTTGGAAGAAACTTTTGAGCTGTATGCAGTTTGGAAGTGTTTGGAGTAAACTCTCTATCCACTGTCACCTCCTTGGAACAAGCTCTCTCACCATTGACAGATCACTTCTGTCATCTGAAACTCAGCTGCCATCTATTCAAGCAACGTCAGTGCCCTTGAAAAAATCTCACCTTGGTCGTCTGAATCCCTCCATGATTAGCCCCAACACCAAAATCACCAGGCACACCAACATCACCAACAACAATACCAACCTTCTCCGCAATCACCTGATGCTGCACAGGACACAGGGCATCAGCACCCGATCACATTGCTGCTTGGGAGATCAGCGATAGCAATCACCATGGCCAGATTTACTTTTTTAAAATTTGTTTATGGGATGTGGGCGTCGCTGGCAATGCCAGCATTTACTGCCCATCCCGAATTCCTTATGAGAAGGCGCCTTCTTGAACCGCTGCAGTCCGTGTGGTGAAGGTACTCCCACAGTGCTGTTAGGTAGGGAGTTCCAGGATTTTGACCCAGCGACGATGAAGGATCGGCAATAGACTTCTAAGTCAGGATGGTGTGTGACTTGGAGGGGAACTTGGAGATGGTGGTGTTCCCATACGCCTGTTGCCCTTGTGCTTCTAGGTAGAAGAGGTCATGGGTTGGGAGATGCTGCCGAAGAAGCCTTGGCGAGTTGCTGCAGTGCATCTTGTAGATGGTACACACTGCAGCCACGGTATGCCGATGGTGGAGGGAGTGAATGTTTAAGATGGTGGATGGGGTGCCAATCAAGCGGGCTGCTTTGTCCTGGATGGTGTCGAGCTTCTTGAGTGTTGTTGGAGCTGCACTCATCCAGGCAAGTGGGGAATATTCCATCACACTCCTTACTTGTGCCTTGTCGATGGTGGAAAGGTTTTGGGGAGTCAGGAGGTGAGACACTTGCCCCAGAATACTTAGCCTCTGACCTGCTCTTGTTGCCACAGTATTTATGTGGCTGGTCCAGTTAAGTTTCTGGTCAATGGTGACCCCCAGGATGTTGATGGTGGGGGATTCGGCGATGGTAATGCCGTTCAATGTCAAGGGGCGGTGGTTAGACTCTCGCTTGTTGGAGATAGTCATTGCCTGGCACTTCTGTAGGGCGAATGTTACCTGCCACTTATCAGCCCAAGCCTGAATGTCATCAAGGTCTTGTTGCATGCGGGCAACATTACTTCACTTGACACTGTACACCCTGGCTGCCACATGATGCAACCCACAACATCACCATAAAGCATTCCTACAATGACCAAGCTATTCCTTTCACACTCATGACAATTGCGGGGGATAATGTTATGTCTCACATTCATTGCAACTCACTAAGACACTTCCAAAGGTGAGCACAGATCGGTACAATAAGGCAATAAAGATTTCAATGTTTGACAACACATTCACAGAAAATTTACATGAACATTACATAGAGCATCCAAGTGCCTACCCTTGTGTGTTGTTAGTTGGTATGATTGCACTAGGATGAGGGTGAGTGTGAGGGATGGCTAGTGAGATGGGGAAGTGATAATGTAGGTAGAGAGGGATGGGTGGAGGTGCAAGGTAAGTTGGTGTGAGTAAGGATGTGCAGGAGTAGGGTAGGGAAGGCAGAGTTATGGGGATGTGATGAGTGGCACAGCAGGATGAGGTTGAGTGTGGCTTTGCAGTAACGTTTCGTGATCTACTGAGATCATTGAAAGGTTCGCGCCACTGGAGAAAGGTTTTCGTCATGGCATCCCTACTTTTGCCCTCCTGTGCAATGTGCAACCAGGCTGGGGAGGTAGCTTTCGCCCTTGGAAGGGAAGAGAACCTCCCTGCTTGCTGGGTGCAGACATGCACCTTTGTGCAGTGCTTGTCAGTGTTTGCAGCAACTCAATGCTACAGAACACTGACAGCACAACTGTCAAAATTAATGCGGCCATGGTCCATTTAAGGAAACCGGCTGGTGACGTGTCATCAAATGACGTCATCAGACCCGCTTCCTTTTAAATGGCTGTCAACCCCGCAGTG
The DNA here is from genome assembly GCA_030390025.1 of Squalus acanthias. Lineage (NCBI taxonomy): Eukaryota > Metazoa > Chordata > Chondrichthyes > Squaliformes > Squalidae > Squalus > Squalus acanthias. Next base: position 102,592,254 of record CM059432.1, read on the forward strand.
CAGGCTTAACAAGCCCTATTAAAGGAAAACCCTTTTTACAAAGCGGCTGCAGCTGGGAGCGTGACCAAAACCCACCAACAACCTCTCCCGCCATGATCCCGCCTCTGCTGGCAAAATTGTGGCCAAAAATATTTGTTTAATTTCTCTGCCATTTGCTTAGTCCCCATTATAATTTCTCCTGTCTCATCCTCTAAGGGACCCACATTTATTTTCGCCAATCTTTGCCTTTTTACATACCTATAGAAGCTTTTACAGTCTATTTTTATGTCTCTTGCTAGTTTACTCTCATATTCTATTTTCCCTTTCTTGATCAATTTCTTGGTCCTCCGTTGCTGAATTCTTACACAGACCTCTAATTTCCTGATTTATACTCTGCCCTACATTACAACTATTGTTTGGGGTCTATAAACAACTCCCACCAATGTTTTCTGCCCCTTTCTGTTTCTTAGCTCCACCCAAACTGATTCTACTTCTTGATTTTCGGAGCTAAGATCCTTTCTCTCTACTGTCTTTATCCCATCCTTTATTATCAGGGCTACCCCTCCTCCTTTTCCATTTTGCCTATCTCTTCTAAAAGTTAAGTATCCTGGAATATTTAGTTCCCAACCTTGGCCAATTTGCAACCACGGGGGCAATTTTCTCACTGGAGGCGGGTTGGAGGCGGGTTTCAGTTTGGGTTGGGTTCGAAACCCGCCTCGACTGATAGTTTTGAAAAAGTTGCAATTTTCCCGATTGACCACTTGATTTCAGAGGTGTGGGTTGCTCTTGGTCAATTAGTGTTTTGGGACTGAAACTCGCCCCTGCTGACATCACTTTTCCAGCCTCATTTAAGGGCTGCTTGCTGCCTTGGATCCTTCCACTGGATTTCTGCCAATGCTGCACCACTTGCAACATATTTTGAGAAACCACTATGTCCAATTCCAAGGCAAGGGCCTCCCCAAGGTACTCGGATGAAGCGCTACAAATGTTGGTTGAGGGGGTGACAGCTAACAGGGAGGTGCTCTTCCACTCATCTGGGAGGAAGAGGCCTCCCAAAGAAACCAAGGATGTGTGGGTCCAGCTGGCAAGAGATATACCTCCAGATCTGTGTGCAGATTGGGTGAATGTTTATGTGTATTGATGAAATGCCATTCCTGTTGGAAAGCATTAAAATGATTTGATGGCAAAATGTTGGCGTGATGGCATCTGTTCTTTCGCCTTAGGCAGCTCCACATTGCAGGCTCCGCGACACTTGCGTTGTCAGGTTGGTGGCCAGAGTGAAAGGAGGCCAGAGAGTCATGTCCATTGTCAATGATGTCTTAAGATGGAGCCAAGGACATGTGCCAACGTGGGTAACCTATGCAAATCTGGCCAGGATAAGTTCAACCCTTGCATCACGGGCAGCCATGTGCTCGCGTGCTGCTGCTGCTGCTGGTTGATAGACCGGTACTCTGTCCTCCTCCTGCTCCTCCTCATCCTCCTCCTCCTCATCCTCCTCCTCCTCCTCCTCCTCCTCCTCCTCATCCTCCTCAGCTGAGGAGGCCTGGAACTGAGCCACTTGCTCATCAGGAAGCTGCAAGCCACGACGCTGTGCGATGTTGTGCAGTGCACAGCAGACCACAACCATTCTGGAGACCCTGGCTGCTGAATAATGCAGGGCTCCACCTGATCGGTCAATGCATTGGAATCGCATCTTCAACAACCCAATGGTTTGCTCGATGATGGACCTGGTCGAAGTGTGGCTGGCGTTGTAGTACTCTTCAGCCTCGTTAGCTGGCCTCCTGATTGGCGTCATTAGCCACTTCTTCAGGGGGTAGCCTTTGTCACCAAGGAGCCATCCGTTAAGTTGGTTTGGCAGATTGAGAAGCGGAGGAACACTAGAGTGCCGCAGAGTGAAAGAGTCATGGCAACTACTACAGAACTTGGTGCAAACATGCAAAAACTCCTTCTTGTGGTTACATACCAGCTGTACGTTGAGGGAAAGGAAGCCCTTTCGGTTGACAAAGATAGCTGGGTTGTGATGGGGTGCCCTAAGGGCCACATGTGTGCAGTCTATGAGGCCCTGCATCATTGGCATGCCTGCCATATTTGCAAAGCCAACCGAACGCGCGGTTATACTTGCTTGATCCCTTGAGAACTGAATGTAATTGTGGGCCTTAGCGAAAAGGGCATCAGTAACCTGTGTGATGCAACTGTGGACGGCCGACTAGGAGATGCCGCTGATGTCTGCTGATGATCCCTGGAAGGAGCCTGAGGCAAAGAAGTTGAGTGCGGTGGTGAGTTTGACAGCCACTGGTAAGGAGTGTCCACCTGTTCCTCTGGGCACCAGGTCTTGCTGCAGCAGTCCGCAGATCTCCCAGACAACCTCTCGTGAAAGTCTCAGCCTCCTTTGGCACTGCTGCTCACTCATGTTGAGGTAGCTCATCCTCTGTCTGTAAACCCTCTGTCGGGGGTATCTCCTGCAGCGAGGTGCCTCGATGCGCTGGCGCCTTCTGCCCTGTGCAGCATCAGGTGGCTGAGCAGGAGGTTGGGGCTCCTGCTGCTGTTGCTGCTGAGCTGCCTGGTTCTGCTGCTGCCGTGGATGCTCCTCATCCGAATCTGAGGTCCACGGTGAAAGAAAATGAGTGGTTCCCATGCTGCTTACAGATGCCTCCGTTGGGGAAGCGCTTATTGCAAGCGGGGAGAGGGCCTTCCAAGGAGGTCCCACAGTTGATAGATTCAAGCTGCAGCAGCTCCGACTTCGGAAGGCCTGCTAAAAGTGCTCAAAGATCTTTTAAAGCAAAGTTCTGCCACCTGCAACTAATCCCTGATGAAATCTCCGTTTTAATGTTGGACCTGCAGCTGTGAGGAGACCACCCACTTGTCAACCCGCCAGGTCTAGCTGGCGTGGTTTAGGAGGGTCGTGGAACACGCTGAAATGGTTGAAAATAATGAGGGCCTCTCAAAATAGGCTTAGAGAGGCCCTTAATGAGCATTTAAACCTCTTAACAAGCTCTCTGGCCTGCTGGAGGCGGGACCATTCCCGCCCTGCAAAACCAGCACTGGCAAAATGGCGCAGAGGCAGGTTGGAGGCGGGTTCCGAACCCACACTCATTTTTTCCGATTTTCCCACCTTTTCTGCCTCCAAACCCACCTCCTCGGGGCTGAGAAAATCGCCCCCCACGTCTCTGTTATGGCTATTAGATCAAACCGGTTAATTTCTATCTGCGCTATTAATTCATCTATTTTGTTGCGAATGCTTCGCACATTCAGATATAGTGCCTTTAGCTTTGACTTATTTCTATTTTTCCCTGAATTTACCGTAGTCACTGATGCATTATTGGCCCTGAAATTCGCCTCTCCGGCTTGCCGCGGGGGTAACGATCGCGCGCGCACTTACCTACCGCGCCTGTTGTTGACCTCTGGGCCCACGGGAACTTTAGCTCCTGGGCCTGCTCCAAATGCCGGCGCGCAGTGTTTGCATGTCCCAGGGGCGTAGTTAGTGCGATGCGTCCCCTGGGATCACGTGGGCCATGGAGAGCCAATGGCAGACCATCTTTCATTCAGAGATTTGACAGGAAGGCCTGTCAAATCTATGAATTGAAATCAGCCCCAAAAGAACAGCTAAACTTCAAATAAATTTTTAAAAAAACCATCACATTTATAAAATAACTATAAGTTAAATAAATTAACTACTTTAAACAAAAATGTAAATTTTTGAAAAAATTAAAATACTTTTTAACAGTGCTAAAAATAAACTTACCTTTCTTTAAAGTATCTAAAAAAGATAAACCTGTTGAAAAAATTTTTAAATTATAATTAATTGACCACTTACCTTGTTGAAAACGGGTTCTGTGCCTCCTTTTTAAAAGCACAGGTTCTTCAATACTTACCCTCCTGGAGAAACCTGAAAAAAAACCTAAGTTTGCTGCGTGCGCACAGCCTCTACCGCGCACGCGGTTCACCTCTGAACCACTGCCTTCACCAGACCGGAAGTTCCGGTTTCCCGCGCATGCGCAGTGCATGCAGGAAACTGGCACTTCAGGAGGCCTTGCGGGTGAGTACACAGCACGTACTCACCCGGCAAGTGCCGAAGTTTTGGCCCATTACCTTTGTTACTCTCTCTGTCGCTTCCTGACCCACTCTGCTTATTTTTACCCAAAACTCTACTCTGCTCTACAGCCTTGACATTTCTCTCACTGCTTTTAAATTTACTCTTTCCTGAATCCTCACACCACCCCTGCGCCCCCCCCACCCCCCGCCCACCTTCATTAGTTTAAAACCTTGTCTACTGCCCTACTTATTCGATTCGCCAGGACACTGGTCCCAGCCCGGTTTAAGTGGAGCCGGTCCCAATGGAACAGCTCCCTCTCTCTTTCCCCAGTACTGGTACCAGTGCCCCATGAACTGAAACCCCTTCCTCCCATTACTTTGAGCCACGCATTTAAACCTCTAATCTGTTTGTCCCTATGCCAATTTGCACGTGACTCAGGTAACAATCCAGAGATTATTACCTTTGAGGTTCTGCTTTTTAATTTGGATCCTAGCTCCTCAAACTCCCTCAGCAGAACCTTGTTCCTAGTTCTACCTATTTTGTTGGTTCCTACGTGGACCACAACAATTGGATCCTCCCCCTCCCACTCCAAGTTCTTCTCCAGCTGCGAGGAAATGTCTTTAACCCTGGCACCGGGCAGGCAGCACAACCTTCGGAACTCTCGGTCGTGGCCGCAGAGTTTGATTTGAATCCCTTTCTGTTCACAAAATCCACGGCGTTCAACAACATTAGCAACAACAACTTTCAAAAAGTAAACTACTCCAGAATCTGTAAATCTAAATATAAAAACAGGAAAAGTTGGAACTACTCAGCAGGTCCTGCAGCATCTGTGGAGAAACAGAAGATAGTGTGGGGTAATTTTGACATTAGGCAATAGTTTAAAATGCACAATTTCGCTTGGCCACCTGTTAAATACCTCTCCCGACTTTAGTTAACGGTAGTGAATATCGGGAGAGGTGTTTAACAAGTGCCGAGCCAATATCGCACGTTTTTCACCCATATGGCTGCCACATGCTGTACTAGGTTGCCCCCGCACCCCCACCCCCCTCCGTCCAACAACACCACAAAGCAGCCCTACAATGACCAAGCCATTCCTCACACACAAACCCCCATAGCTCGAGATTAAGTAATGTCTCAGCATTCACTTCAAGTGACAAAGCCACTTCCCAGTTAGCAGGCAAAAGTGGACAACACAGGAAAGTGGTGCAAAGAAATAAATTTATGTGCGTCATAAATACAACTGAAACTTAACATTAACATTTTGTCATACACCCATGAGCATACCCTTCTGCATCAAGGATTGTGCCTTTTTTTGTTTACGCATGCTTCTATGAGGTGCAACCCCTGTGGCTTCAGCAGAGATAGAGACAGGCTGCTCACTTCACTGCTGCGACTGCTTTGACACTTTTGGTGGACGTCCTCTGGGTTTTGGAGCCTGTGAGGACCCTGCCAAAGACTGCTCCTCCTGCAACTGTGCAGGGGTAGACACAGCCATCGGGATCTGAGGCAGCATGTGGGGCTCTGACTGAGGAGGAGGCAATGGGGAAGAAGTGGGAGCATTTGAGAAGAGCCCCCACTTCCATGTCCCCTCTCAACATCATCCATCTCATGGGCCACCCACAATTCCCTGCTAGCAAGGAGCTGGCGAGCACCTTGCTGCACATCAGTGGGGCGATGAACGCCCAAGTCTATGTTGATATCACTCCTCAAGATGAGGTCAATGAGCATCTGCAATCTGTTGTTCACAGCAAGCATGTTCTCATTGGATTGGTGCATTAGCTGCTCCATGTAGGTGGCCATCCTATCCTTGGAAGAGCCTACAATCGCCATCGCCTGCGAGATATTAGTGCTCATGTTGGAGATGGACTCCTCCATTCTCTGTACATTTGCAGACATCTTAGGTGAAAAAGCTGCCAGAGCCTCACGCATTTGTTGCTGCTCCTCCAAGATCACCCTCTTTCTCGACGGCCCCTGAGGTTCAACATCTGCATGCAGCTCAGCAGAGCTTGGAGTGTCCTGCGCCCTCCGGTGAGGAGGCTCCACTGCTGTCCCTGTCAACAGCATCTGCTCTTGCTCACTTATGATGTGAGAGACACCAGATGACAACATTACTCTATGTCTCACAGGACCCACCGAGGTGTGCGTATCTGCACTGGTGCTGGGTGCATGTGGGTCTGTTGATGGTGCACTCTCAGAGGCTGGAGCGCCCTCTGAGGAGTCGTCTTCCTCCTCCGGCTGGACAGTGGGGTGGGGTGGGGGGGGCACTTGATGGACATGTGGGAGAGTAAAGAGATGAATTAGAAATGTTCTAATAATAATTGGTAACGTTACCATTATACACATGATGAAATTTCACTGAGAATTGGTGTCAAATTACTGAAGACTGGAGGGACACCTCCGGTTCTCTGCCTCTCCCTATTGTTGTGCACTCTTCTCCTGTAAGGAGGGAAAGAAGAGAACTTTGAGTGAGAGTGATGGAATGAGTGTAAGGAATTGATGGGCTACATCTTTAGAGGGTAACTATAAGGAAGTGGCGTGACATTGCCAAATGTCCTCCTTCTGAGGAGTTACTTGCTATGATTGCATTAGGATGAGGGTGAGTGTCAGTGGTGGTTAGTCAGATGGGGATGTGAGTAGGTGCATAGACAGTGAGGGATGGGTGGACCTGCAAGGTAGGTTCGTGTCAGGAATGATGGGCAGAAGTAGGCTTGGGAAGCCAGAGTGATGGGGTTGGGGTGACACACACATCAGGATGTAGGTGGAGTGTGGCATTGCACTCATCTTTCCTGACCTCATGAAATCATTGAATCTTTTCTGGCACTGGATCCATATCCGCCTTACCACTGCTGACCTACTCTGTGATCTCCAGCCATGTTCTTTCCGTCTCTTTGGGTGGCCGTTTTCGTTGATCGCCAGGGAAGAGAACCTCTCTGCGTGCTCTTACTGCCTGCATCAGAACTTCCAGGGAGGCATCTTTATTTGGCTTTATTGCAAGGGGGATGGAGTATAAAAGTAGGGAAGTCTTGCTACAACTGTATAGGGCGTTGATGAGATCACATCTGGAGTACTGCGTACAGTTTTGGTCTCCTTATTTAAGGAAGGATATACTTGCATTGCAGGCAGTTCAGAGAAGGTTCACTAGGTTGATTCCTGAGTTGAAGGGGTTGTCTTATGAGGAAAGGTTGAGCAGGTTGGGCCTATACTCTTTGGAGTTTAGAAGAATGAGAGGTGATCTTATTGAAACATATAAGATTCTGAGGGGGCTTGACAGGGTTTATTTTTATTCACTTATGGGATCTGGGCATCGCTGGCAAGGCCAGCATTTATTACCCATCCCTCGCTGCCCTTGAGAAGCTGGTGGTGAGCTGAATTCTTGAACCGCTGCAGTCCGCGTGGTGAAGGTACTCCCACAGTGCTGTTAGGTAGGGAGTCCCCAGGATTTTGACCCAGCGACGATGAAGGATCGGCGAAAAACTTCTAAGTCAGGATGGTGTCTGACTTGGAGGGGAACTTGGAGGTGGTGGTGTTCCCATGCGCCTGCTAGGTGGAAGAGGTCGCGGGTTTGGGAGGTGCTGCCGAAGAAGCCTTGGCGAGTTACTGCAGTGCATCTTGTAGATGTTACACACTGCAGCCACGGTATGCCAGTGGTGGAGGGAGTAAATGTTTAAGGTGGTAGAGGGGGTGCCAATCCAACGGGCTGCTTTGTCCTGGAAGGTTTCGAGCTTCTTGAGTGTTGTTGGAGCTGCACTCATCCAGGCAAGTGGAGAGTTTTCCATCACACTCCTTACTTGTGCCTTGTAGATGGTGGAAAGGCTTTGGGGAGTCAGGAGGTGAGACAATCGCCGCAGAATACCAGGCCTCTGACCTGCTCTTGTTGCCACAGTATTTATGTGACTGGCCCAGTTAAGTTTCTGGTCAATGGTGACCCCCAGGATGTTGATGGTGGAGGATTCGGTGATGGTAATGCCGTTAAATGTCAAGGGGAGGTAGTTAGACTCTCGCTTGTTGGAGATAGTCATTGCCTGGCACTTCTGTGGCGCGAATGTTACCTGCCACTTATCAGCCCAAGCCTGAACGTCGTCCAGGTCTTGTTGCATGCGGGCATGGACTGCTTCGTTATCTGAGGAGTTGTGAATGGCGCTGAACACTGTGCAGTCATCAGCGAACATCCCCATTTCTGACCTTAAGTTGGAGGGAAGGTCATTGATGAAGCAGCTGAAGATGGTTGGGCCTAGGACACTGCCCTGAGGATCTCCTGCAGCGATGTCCTGGGGCTGTGATGATTGACCTTCAAGCATCTTCCTTTGTGCTAGGTATGACTCCAGCCAGTGGAGTGTTTTCCCCCTGGTTACCATTGACTTCAGTTTTACTAGGGCTCCTTGATGCCACACTCAGTCAAATGCTGCCTTGATGTCAAGGGCAGTCACTCTCACCTCACCTCTGAAATTTAGCTCCTTTGTCCATGTTTGGACCAAGGCTGTAATGAGGTCAGGAGCTAAATGGTCTTGGCGGAACCCAAACTGGGCATCAGTGAGCAGGTTATTGGTGAGTAAGTGCCGCTTGATAGCACTGTCGATGACACCTTCCATCACTTTGCTGATGATTGAGAGTAGACTGATGGGGCGGTAATTGGCCGGATTGGATTTGTCCTGCTTTTTGTGGACAGGACATAACTGGGCAGTTTTACACATTGTTGGATAGATGCCAGTGTTGTAGCTGTACTGGAACAGCTTAGCTAGAGGCGCGGCTAGTTCTGGAGCACAAGTCTTCAGCATGATAGCCGGGATGTTAACGGGGCTCATAGCCTTTGCTGTATCCAGTGCGCTCAGCCATTTCTTGATATCACGTGGAGTGAATCGAATTGGCTGAAGACTGGCTTCTGTGATGATGGGGACCTCGGGAGTAGGCCGATATGGATCATCCACTCGGCACTTCTGGCTGAAGATGGTTGCAAACACTTCAGCCTTGTCTTTTGCACTCACGTGCTGGGCTCCACCTTCATTGAGGATGGGAATATTCATGGAGCCTCCTCCTCCCGTTAGTTGTTTAATGGTCCACCACCATTCACAACTGGATGTGGCAGGACTGCAGAGCTTTGATCTGATCCGTTGATTGTGCGATTGCTTAGCCCTGTCTATAGCATGCTGCTTCCACTTTTTAGCATGCATGTAGTCCTGTGTTGCAGCTTCCCAGGTTGGCACCTCATTTTTAGGTACACCTGGTGCTGCTCCTGGCATGCTCTTCTACACTCCTTATTGAACCAGGGTTGGCCCCCTGGCTTGATGGTAATGGTCGAGTGAGGGATATGCCAGGCCATGAGGTTACAGATTGTGGTGGAATACAATTCTGCTGCTGCCCCACAGCACCTCATGGATGCCCAGTTTTGAGCTGCTAGATCTGTTCTGAATCTGTCCCATCTAGCACGATGGTAGTGCCACACAACACGATGAAGGGTGTTCTCAGTGTGAAGACGGGACATCATCTCCACAATGACTGTGCGGTGGTCATTGCTACCAATGCTCTCATGGACAGATGCATCTGCAACAGGTAGATTGGTGAGGGCGAGGTCAAGTCGGTTTTTCCCTCGTGTTGGTTCTCTCACCACCTGTCGCAGGCCCAGACTGGCAGTTATGTCCTTCAGGACTCAGCCAGCTCGGTCAGTAGTGTGCTACCGAGCCACTCTTGGAGATAGACATTGAAGTCCCCCACCCAGAGTACATTCTGTGTCCTTGCTACTCTCAGTGCTTCTTCCAAGTAATGTTCAACATGGAGGAGTACTGATTCATCAGCTGAGGGAGGGCGGTAGGTGGTAATCAGCAGGAAGTTTCCTTGTCCATGCTTGACCTGAAGCCATGAGACTTCATGGGGTCCGGAGTCAATGTTGAGGACTCCCAGGGCCACTCCTTCCTGACTGTATACCACTGTGTCACCACCCCTGGTGGGTCTGTCCTGCCTGTGGGACAGGACATACCCAGGGATGGTGATGGAGGAGTTTGGGACATTGGCTGAAAGGTATGATTCTGTGAGTATGACTATGTCAGGCTGTTGCTTGACTAGTCTGTGGGACAGCTCTCCCAATTTTGGCACAATTTTCCAGATGTTGGTGAGGAGGACATTGCAGGGTTGACTGGACTGGGTGTGCTGTTGCCGTGTCCGTAGCCGGTGCCGAAGTCAATGCCGGGTGGTCCGTCCGGTTTCATTCTTATTATGTTTCTTAGCAGTTAGTTACAACTGAGTGACTTGCTAGGCCATTTCAAAGGGCAGTTAAGAGTCAACTACATTGCTGTTGGTCTGGAGTCACATATAGACCAGACCAGGTAAAGACGGCATATTTCCTTCCCTAAAGGACATTAGTGAACCAGATGGTTTTTTACGACAATCCGATAATTTCATGTTTACCATGACTGATGCTAGCTTTTTATTCCAGATTTATTTAATTAACTGAATTTAAATTCCCCAGCTGCCATGATGGGATTTGAACTCACCATTCGGGATTACCAGTCCAGTGACATAACTACTATGGTGCCATTCCCGAAGGACTGAGAAAGAAACAGAAGAACCATGGAGAAGGAAATAGGGTGAATTAGAGTCAAATTAGGTACAGAAAGAGGAATAAAGAGAGGGAAAGAAAAATTCCTTAAAAGAGAGAGAAAAAAAGAGACAGAAAAAGTAATAACATTTTTTATAAAATTACATTTTAAATTAAAAAAATCTCTCACAATTTACTGCCTGTAAGAATGATACTCCGCAGTTTAAATTGTTTCCTTTCTGGGCCTGGGAGGTTAAATGGCATTGCAGGAACATAACTCCTGAATTTAAAGGATGCTTACACTGTTAAGTTCCAGCTCTAACTTTCTGTGGCAAACCTAATTGGCAATTATGTGCAAATGCAGCAATTTCATGAAACTCACAGGGATGCTGTTTTCACGAGGCTAACGGCGCAACGGCACAAATCGTCCAGCAAATTGTGGAGGTTTGCAATTCAAGGCGTATCCCTTCCTTGCCATAAATTGCTGGCCAATTTGCACATTATTAAATATGTGCGTCATTCACACATTGTTATTTTTTCTGCAAATTTTGGGCCAATGTTTTCTTGTTAGAATTTCAATTCAAAATCACTAGATGCATGTCTATATCAACAGAGATAGAAATCCATTTAAACTAAAAACTTTTTTCTTTTCAGAAGCTTTGATTTCCCACACAGACCTTTCCACTTTCACGGGCCTTGAGTTTGCCTAATGCTCCATTCCTGGAGCTCCAATTTTTTCTTGTGACGGTTCTCCCTTGATCTTTATACGCCTCCATGCATGTTAGACTCTGTCTGCACTCGCATGATTCTGTGCCTCGCTCACAGCTCTGATCCTTTGGGTGGGCATAGCATTTCTTTACGCCCTGCCTCAAGGTAATAGATAGAAATTAATTGCGTCAGTAAAGGAATAAGATTGGCAGCTGTGCAAAGCGATTGAGAAACATACCAATTGGTCAGGAGACAGAGGAAAGGAGAAACAGTGAGAAGAAGAATTAGGGACAGATATACAAACACAATAAGAAATGTGTGTGAAATCCATATGAAAAGAAAAAAACTTTCCAGCTCCCTCCTTCCCATCCTAGAACAGGCCTAAGCCCACTCTTCACTCCTCCCTTCCCTGCTCAACCTCGACTTGGTTATTTCCCATTCCCAAGCCTGTTTTCCCATTTTATAAGCCCCATTCAATTTGCTCTCGTGCTCCATATAAGCTATGTTCTCACCATTGCCTCTCCTAATGTGAGGCCCTCTACCATCACACTGTTACCCTCAGTTCCCAGACTCCTGCTAATCTTTCCCAATGGCGCTTCCCCTCGAACCTCTGCCCAGTTCCAACTTTACCATTTAGATCCTTTCTGCCTTTCTTTTTTTTTACTAAACTGGACATATTGGGCTGGATATTAGCTCGGAGGCGGGGATGGAGTAGAGTAGCTGGTTTGTGGTCGGGAAACCCGGAAGTACGAGTTTCCCGAACATCCTGCAGTTTTTAAGATGGTGGTCGGGGGGGGTTGGGAGGAGCAGCTGATGGTCGGGGGGTCCTATCGCCGGGGGCGTCTGATTGCGGGGTGGAGACAAGACAGAACATGGGGGTGGGGTAGGGGGCAGTTATTGGGTAGCTTGTTGGGCTTGGAGGAAATGCCCCTACTCCTCCTGGCCCACAAGAAGTGCTGTAAAGGCACTTACCTCGTGGAATCAGCCCTTCCCACCTCCTTTCACCTGATGGATTTCCCGAGACCTGGGAAACCCGGTCGCCTATTTTTAAAAATAGAATGTTAAAATGAAGGCACGCAGCCTCATTAAAATAGTTAAATGACCAACCTCCTGCGAGTGGTTTGGTCGTCCGCCCCTCATCCCATCACCGTTAAAATCAAAAGTGGGCGGGTTCGAAGCGGCTTGGGTTCCTGTTTCAGATTTCTGGATTTTTAACCATCCACCCGAACCAAACCTACCCGTTTTTGGGTGTTAAAGATACCCCCATTGATTTAATTAAAAAAACTCAAAGAGATTTAATTGCAATTTATACTATCACGGATCAACTACTTAATTTAAAAATGCATGCACAGGTTATTGAATATAAAGTTGAATACCATTTTTCACAAGTGAACATATTTTAACACAGTAAAAGGAATCACAAATGAACTGAAAATTGCAAGTCAAATATTATTTAAAAAGTTAAAAATAAATTGATGTAGTCAGCAAACAAAATACAAGGAATAAGAGAAAAGCTCTATTTTTAAAATTCAGTTACTATTTTAAGATTATATAAGAACATAAGAAATAGGAGCAGAAGTAGGCCATCCGGCCCCTCGCGCCTGCTCCGCCATTCAATAAGTTCATGGCTGATCTTTGACCTCAACTCCACTTGCCCACCCAATCCACATATCTCTTGATTCCCTTAGTGCCGAAGAATCTATCGCTCTCAGTCTTGAATATACTCAACGACTGAGCATCCACAGCTTCCTACCAATGTGGATACCATGGGTGGAAGAGACCTCCCCAGGAGATCAACACAGCCTAGTTGTACATTGCAGAGGAGGGCACAAGCAGGGATATGGTTAGGAAGACCTGAGTACAGTGCCACAAACGTTTCAATGATCTCAGTAGATCACGAAACGTTAGTACTAAGCCACACTCAACCTCATCCTGCTGTGCCTCTCATCACATCCCCATCACTCTGCCTTTCCTACCCTACTCCTGCACATCCTTCTCACACCAACTTACTTTGCACCTCCACCCATCCCTCTCTATCTATATTATCACATCGCCATCTCACTAGCGACCCCTCATACTCACCCTCATCCTAGTGCAATCATACCAACTAACAATACACAAGGGTAGGCACTTGGGTGTTTTATGCAATGTTCATGTAAAGTTTCTGTTAATGTAGTGTCAAACATTGAAACCTTTATTTTCAACACTTTGTCTTCTTGTACAGATTTGTGTGCACCTTTGGCAATGGCTTAGTGTATTGCAGTGAATGGTGAGACATATCGGTACCCCCCGCAATGATGATGAGTGTGAAAGGAATGGCTTGGGCATTGTAGGGATGCTTTATGGTGTTGGTGTTGGGTGGTGCCAACCTGGCGCATCATGTGGCAGCCAGGGTGTACAGCATCAAGTGAAGTAAATCTGGTCATAGTGAGGCTATCTTTGGCCTCCCGGGCAGCAATGTGGTCGGGTGCTGATGCCCTCTGTCCTGTGCAGCATCAGGTGATTGCGGAGAAGGTTGGTGGTGTTGTTGTTGGTGCTGCTGGTGTTGGAGGGATTTTGAGGACCAAGGTGAGAGAGTATAAACAGCACCCATGCTGATGGAATAGATGGCAGGTGAAGTAGAGTTGACAGAAGTGATCTGTCAATGGTGAGAGAGGTAATGAGGTCAGACTGGATGGAGACTTGTGTAAAGACTTGCAGCATGGTGAATCTGTTGCGAATATGTAGTGAGGAAGAGCTTGTGGCTGAGGGAAGATATCTCTGTAAGGTGGGACCTTTTTCTTTACATTTGAAGCTGTCAACTCAACAGCTAATTCAATGGCCACTGAACTCCTGCCTCAGCTTCACAGATGTGGTCCACGACCAGCGTGGACCCCGTGGGCGAGCTGTCAAATGCAGAAGGTGAGCTGAAATTCATTCTTAAATGGCTCTAAACAAGCCATTAATTACCGAAATCGGGTCCCCCGCTGTGAACCCGCTACTTCGTGTCGGGCCTGCTCAGCACTGACAGACCTGACATTTGGTAAAGGTGAGTGGCGATGGGTTCACAGCGGGGTCCCAACCTGCTGGGGGAAAAAAAACACTTTCCCACCCAACCCGCCACCAATCGCGCCTGCTGACCCCCCACAAAATCTCAGCCTTTGTTTTCTTTCCATTAACCAATCCTCAATCCATGTTAATATATTACCCCAAATCCCATGAGCCCTAATCTTGCATAAAAACTCTTGTGCGGCACCTTATCGAATGCCTTCTGAAAATCCAAATAAAGTACATCCACTGGTTCCCTCTTATCTACCCTGCTAGTTACACCCTCAAAAAACTCTAATAGATTTGTCAAACATGATTTCCCTTTCATAAAACCATGTTGACTCTACCTAATCATATTATGATTTTCCATGTGCCCTGTTACCACGTCCTTAATAATAGATTCTTGCATTTTCCCGACTACTGATGTCAGGCTAACTGGTCTGTAGATCTCTGTTTTCTCCCTCTCTCCTTTCTTGAACAGTGGGGTTACATTTGCTATCTTACAATCCATGGGGACTATTCTAGATTCTAGGGAATTCTGGAAGATCAAAGCCAATGCATCCACTATTTCTGCAGCCACCTCTTTTAAAACCCTAGGGTGTAGGCCATCAGGTCCAGGGGATTTGTCACATTTCAGACCCATTAACTTCTACAATACCTTTTCTTTACTAATATTAATTAGTTTAATTTCCTCACTCACAATAGACCCTGCCTATCTATCTGATGTATATTTTTAATGCTCTAAGTATCAAACAGTTAATTTCGAAACCAGTTGAACTGTACACAAAACTAGGACTGATATAGCATGCTGAAGAAAAAGGATATGTCAGACGTTCAGCCACATTCTATACACTGGATTTTTGTTATAAATCACAATGGCCCGTATTTTCCTGCGTGCGAAGGCCTCCGATCTGGAAAAAATCTACGCCCTTACCTGAGGGCTCCAGAGGTCCGGACATTTCCGATCCTGGGCCTCTGCTCTACGAAATGCGCAGGGCCCAGGTATCCCAGGGGCGCATGCGGTTCGCAAGCGTCCCTGGGATCACGTGGGCCATGGGGAACCAATGGAAGAAGGGAATCCCCCTTCATACTTTTGACAGCTTAGACCTGTCAAAAGTATGAATGGGGATCACTGAAAAACACATCAAAACATTACATTTTTTTTTAAATCACGTTTTTAAAATTAGTTAAAATTACATTAAATTAAATATTTCAAACAAAAATTTAATTTATTGGAAAAAGATATAAAGTTTTTTATGGGGCTATAAATAAACTTATCTTTTTTAAAAGTATTTTTAAATTATAAATGAGTGCAAAAAAAATAATATTTTTACTTTTTTAAACTCTTATGCTGGTAAAAGCAGGCCTTACATCTGCTTTTACCAGGCGTAAGATTCTTAAGGGTTTTCAGCTGGTGGAGGTTCTGCAGAAAGCGGAACTCTCCACCCGCAGAGGCCCTTCTCCAGGGCAGGCGTGTGATCTGTCAAGAGCATTCTTGACAGATCGGAAATGCCAGTTTTCAGCGCATGTGCTTCGCATGCCTGAAACCGGCACTTGCGAGGTCCCTACTGGTGTGTACACAGCTCGTACACACCCGTAGGGATCGGAAAATACGGGCCAATGGTTTTTCAATCAACTATTTCAATTTTTTGATGAATTTGGTCATTTGTTGTGCAATTTATGGGGATACTTAATACTGTTCACCTCAGGGATAAATTTACAAGCCTGTGCTGTCAAGGGGAGCCTCACCCACCAGCAGTGCACTGTGGAAATTCAGAGATGCAGGCCCACAATTTTCTGATCATTAACTTCTGATGGTTAAAAGTGTTGTCCCTGTAAGAGGAAAACTTCCCGAAAGTGAGTTTTATCTTATTACTGCTCGTGAAATGAGCAATTTTGTACATATGGAAAGCAGAGAGCTCTCTAACATCCACCAGCTAGATCTGAAAAATAAAGGATGTTGTGAATTAGGAGTGCATGACTGAATGATCGAGTGAATAAATCTCAAAGTTCCTGCAGGGCCCTCAGAAATGTTATTACAAGCTACAATCATGATTCCATGTGATGCCATTTTTACCTATAAAGAAAAAGAAAGAACTTGCATTTATAGGAACAGGAGTAGGCCATTCAGCCCCTCAAGCCTGTTCCACCATTCAATTAGATCATGTCTGATCTGTATCTTAACTCCATCGACTCACCTTTGTAAGGGGTTACGGTCCTAGGTGCATGTGCGTGGTTAGGCCTTCGTTGCCTAATACTATTGCTTGCTCTGGTCTCCGGCCAGCCTTGTTGCAATAAGCACCTGTGAGTGGTTCGACCCACTCGCCCTTACGGTTCTGACACTGGACTTAGGTGCGAGAGGAATAACGCAGAGAAAACTCAGGTAGACCCGGTTGAATAGTGCGAAATGGAAAATCTTTATTGCATATTATTCAAGATTACGAAATACATGTCATAAGCACAGATTAATGACAGTACAAACTTACATACATTTATGCAACTAGGTTTAGGGAAACGAGGAGCGCACGACACATCATAAAAGGGGACACACATTATAATTATCCTTAAAACATAAACCCTCCCCTATCAATGCCTGTCCTAATCTAGATCTGCAGGATCGAGACTCATGCTCACCACTCGTGATAACTCGGAGAATTCCGAAACTCTGCTCGGATGTTTTCACCGCAGCACCTGACTATCCACGTGTTGATCAGGGGTCTCTGTACCCCACTTGTTTACTCGCTTCTGCTCCGGCTAGCAGGCTGGACCGTCTGCTGTCGTGAAGATCTGTGTTGACCTCGGACTCCAGATACAGTTCGAAGAAGAGTCTTACTGTGCCTGACACCAGTTGTCGGTAGAACTCGAAGAATAGTCTTCTCGGGCCAGTTCGTGCAGTATCCTGTAAAATTCGAAAAATGGTCATTATATTTTGAGGCGCGGTCGGGGCTTACTGACCGCGGCGACACGTGTAGTCTTCTTCTTCTCTTCTCATCTCATCTCATCTCATCTCCTCTCGGGCCTTCGGATCCGACACCGTTTACCGACTTCTCGGGATAGTGCGCCCGCTTACCGGCCTTCGCAGTCCAGCTCTCCACAGATCTTCGCGGCAAGCCACGAGGTTGACTCCCGGAAAATCAACGGATCAGAGAATGAGAGTCCAGAGCTCCAGTCGGTGGTAAAGAATAAGAGAAAGATGGACGTTTGGACACTACAGTTTATAGTACTGTAATTCCTTATCTCCCGCCCAATCTAAATGTTCATCTTTGTCATGTATTGGCGCTCAAAACTTCTTGTACGGGGTGGTACTTGTCGTTAATGGGTTTCGGTGATACTTGTAACTGTCTGAGTACCCGTTAATATTTCTCCCATTGTGGAACCGGCTAGTAGTCTCCCTGGAGGGGTTTTGGGGGCTTCCAAATGCTTCTTGTGAGTACCCGCGAACGGCTCTCTCATCGTAGAGCCGTGGGGATTTTGCATATCAATGTCTTTGGATGGGTCCTTGATCGCCCAGTACAATAGCCCTCGTTTGTACCTGGAAGACCGATTCCAGTATTTATGTTTAAAATGCAAACCCATCGCGTCTTGTCATTATCTCAAATGTGCTGAGTCCTGTCCGATCTTGCTGAAATGTTTATTGAAACGCCATCTTGTCTGCCTCCTGAAAGTCTAGAACCTTCTGCCACGAGGCGTGGCGACCATTTTACAGGCTGCTTGTGCCCTTTTTGAAGCATGACAGCATTTTGCTGAAATAAAGCTGTTTATACGAAACTTTATGTCTCCTTCTTATTATTATAAAATCGCGATAATTTTGTGAATTCTACACCTTGGTTCTGTAATCCTTAACAACCTTGGTAACAAAAACCTAAGGGGGAAAAATTCATCCCCTTAGCTCCTCCCGTTAGTGCCAGTAGATGGCGCCAATGGGGCACTAGACCAGTAGGGCCGGTGCGAGGTGCATCCAGCACCGCACACCAAATCCAGCCCCCCCGTAGCACCGCCGTAAGAAGTATCGCCAGGAACGTCAACGCTCACTGAACGCCCGATTTGCAAAATTGATTCTCGACACTTAACTCACTGCCTGGAGTAAACACCGACAGGGAGAGCTGGCGTACAGCACCAGGAAGCCGGCTCCAGGGATGTTATTTAAAGGGATCATCAGTAATCACTCGCAGCTATCAGGTTAGTGCAGTTTCAATGTTTTTTTGTTAGTTTCACCTACTGCAACATTTTCATTCAGTAATTTCAAGGTTCTTTTGTATCAGGAGTCTTCTGGCAACTAAAAAGTAGCTACATTTATTCTTCAAAGATTTAAACTGCTACACTTGGTAACATTACTGGGGGCTGTACTGGCACCTCCCCCTCCAGGATCTATGGCGGAGGCAGCCAGAAATACAGGAACATGTGTGCAGAGGGATGAGGAGGGATATCAGGGCTCTCACCAGGAGGCCACCGAGGGTATTCCGAGAGCACTTCTCCTACCTTCAATTAAGTGAGGAGCAGTGTATTAGACGGCTCTGCTTTACCAAGGTGGTGGTCATAGAACTCTGCCACCTCCTCCAAACAGACCTCTAGTCTCACACCAGGATGACTTAAACCCCAGATCTCTTTTGCTCACCACATTCCCATCATACCATCCCTGTGTCATGCCATATCACAGCATCCTCCTGGGTGAAAAGGTGAAATGAGAGAGACCACAAAATATTGCAAACTCCATTAATAAATTATGCATAAACATATCACACATATCACAATCATTCTAATAACTAATGACCCTTGTGCCTGCCATAGTTGAATAGCTTTCATTGTGTGCAAGGTGTGAGATGTGGGTGTGAGTGTTGGTAGGTAGCGATTGTTGATGTGTGAGCACTGGGGGTGTGGTACTTTGGGCAGTGTGTGAAGTTTGTGGTACAGATGGTGGTATGTAGCATTTGTTGAAGCATTCAATCACCCTGACCACCTGACTGAGGTGGATCTGCCATGAGCACACCTGCTTCAGTCCTCTGGCTCCATCTCCTTGTTCTGCTTCTCCTTGCTGAGGCAGCTGCACAGCCAGCTAGGCCTTTAAGACTTGAATTAGCTCCAATCATTTTTTGAGCAGTGAGAATGAATTTTGCGTGCAGTCTGAATCATTAGTGCCTGGCGCTAATTCTCAAACTTTTCTAAAGATACTGCCATTCCTGGGCTAGAAAGAATTTCTAGCCCATGGTTTTTAATTTTTCAATTGACCTAGCCTCAACAGCTTTTTGGGTAAGAATTACCTCCTGACATCACTTTTGAACAGCCTAGTTCATATTTGTCCAATAGCTCAGTCACGCTGTCCCTAATAACATATTCTAGTAACTTCCTCACAACAAACATTAGACTGGTTTTACAACATCAGGACATAATACCTGTAGTTAATTGAAACGCATCGCCCTCCAGAATATGGGCCTAGAAATTGGTCTACTAACTGCCACCCGTTTGTGCCGCTATCCTAGTGCCCTTCTCTGGCACGGGACTCAGCAGCCGCCATTTTGGTCAGGGCCTTAGCGAACAGCGCTGGCTCTGGAGAAGTAAATGAAGAGAGTGTGACATCAGTTGCTGTGCAACACCGACTTGATGCCATGTCTGCGAACTTCGGCCTTAGCGCTAAGTTTAGCGCTGGGTCCTAAGCTTGCTCTGAAAAGCTAGTGTTCAGCAGACTGACAGAGACGCTGTCAGCACTTCTTGAAGGGACTCACACATCTGTCAGGTAAGATTGCATTTAAGCTTTTGGACTGGATTTTTTTGATGTTATTGAATTAGTGGCTTGCTGCAATACATGGTAAAAGTTTTTGAAGTGTGCAGGGAGTGCATGGAGTACTGCTGGACACTCACAGGACCTCGGATGGCAAAGAAAGGCCTCTGAGAAGACAGAAAATGCTGGAAATATGTGTATTTATAGTAGCATCTGTGGAGAGGGAAAGAGAGTTCACATCGCAGGTTGAGATGCTGCCTGACCTGCTAAGTATTTCCAGCATTTTATGCTTTTATTTCAGATTAACAGCATTCACTCGCAGAGGGAAGAGGAAGACGCAGAAGTGGAGGAAGCAGAAGGAAGGATGCAACCCAGACAGCCCATTTCTAGCCAGGATATCCAGGATGGAATCATCCGCCTGCAGTACCAGTGACAACAACCCCAACTCTGCTTTCAACATTTGCCCCACACCTTACCTTCCCTCTGTTACTGACCATCACAGTGTCCTCTTGGCCACAATACTGAAATAAAAGCCACCACAAAGCAAACTTTCCAATCCAACATTATACATCTATCCATCCAATATGACATCAAGAAATCAACTCATCACCCTTGTGCATTCCCTTAGTGATTGTCTTGTGTGTGCCTTTGCCTGTCCTACTGATTTCACACAGTGCTTCCCCAGTGGCTGCAGCATGGCTGGTGGAAGGCTGCTGACTTTCAGTGGGGGACACAGCAGATGGCCTTGCAGGATGACCTCAAAGAGCAGTGGCTAGGAGTGTGAAATCGAGTGATGGTGTTTCTTCTACTTCTTCTTCTTCACTCTCCTCTCCTTCTTCTTGGATAACCATTGGCTGGGCCGGCTGGATTTCTTGGGTGTGTGAAATGAGGAAGGCACAAGGGTGAAGTTGTGGTGAGGGGAGGGCAAGAAAGCAAGAGCTGCATGCTTACACCATGCACACCTTGTAACTCGGAAGATATTGTGGGATGAGAGGGAAGTGGGATGTAAGAAGGAGGATAACATATGAGGATACCAGCATCTTTCAGCCCTGCTGCTGGCCAAGGGTTCAGCCATGCACCTGCCAAGAGTGGCCAGCACTGTTTCCCCCAAGGGTGTGAGATGAAGCGAGGAATGGGTGGTGTGCCTCATGTTTGGTACAGATTGTTGGTAGGTGAGTAATGGGGTGGGGTTGTGCAATGAGCGGTGTGTGAGGCTAGTGGTGCAGTTGGTAGGAGACGGCTTTTGAAGATACATTCACTTACCTTGACCAATGGCCTGAGGTTATGAAGCCTCTTTGGGCACTGGAGCCATGTTGTGGGGGCAACGCTGCTGGCAGTGATGGCCTCGGTGATCTGGTCTCACATCATTCTTTCTGGAGAGCCTCCTGGACCCTGTGGGTAGAGGACCTTTCTTGCAGTGTTAACTCCCTGCACAAAGCTGGAGTGCTGCATGCGAGACCCTGGGAGCCCCTTCCCTAGCTTGCTGAGCCATTTGTGTTAGTGCTGAAGCACTTTTACAATTTTTTTAGGCGCAGAAGGCAGTTCATCTTTAAGAGCTGACGACTACCATTTAGGAATTATTTTTAATTTTTTTTTCAGAAGGCAGTTGAGCTGTAAGAGCTAAAAACTGCCTATTTAGAAATGATTTTTTTTTTCATTTTTGAAGGCAGTTCCCCTTTAAGGGACTGACACTGCTTTCTAAAATGACAGCCTTGCATTAAGACAACGCTGCTCTTGCTTCAGGGACGCTACGGCCACGCTACATTGGGCCTCCTGCTGAGAGTAGCACTGGAAAACCAGTCTTTCATGGTAGGTTTAATGCTGCGCTAATTTAAATTAGCAGGCAGCACTAAAATACCTGCCTGCGCTATGATTTTGGGCGGCCATTAACTGTGGCACATGGTGGCTCAGGCAGCTTTCCGATCCACTGCAATTTCTAGGCCCGAGTTTCTGAGCAAGTTCACATCTTGTAGAAACAATAATTATCAAACCATCCAGCCATTACATTTCATTGAATAAATGACCTAGTTAATTATCTGGATTAGAAAAAATGTGGAAATCAGTATTTGCTGGCACAAATTTGGAGCTGATTTTCATCTACAGGTTCAAATCAGTTCTAAATGGTTATCTGGAACTGGTGCAAACCTTGTCTGGTGCAAATAGCACTCTAGTGTGAGCTCGTGTGCAAGGTGAGTATGAGGAGGGTTTCCCTCTTTGGCATTTTATGATACTCTTTCCAAAGACAGAAGAACACATTGCCTGTCCTGAGGTGGCAGCTAGGCTCAACAGTCTGCTCTGCACTCTTGGGAATCCTGTCACTGTGGAAAAATTCTGTGTCCTGTCTAGCCGATGCTTACTTCATAAGAAATGTGATGGACATGTTGTCCCTGGCAAACAGGATCTTTGCCACTCGCTTCATGCATTTGTCAATGGTCGACTAACTGATTTAGCGTATGGCATTGATATTCTTGGAAGAATTCAATGGCATAAAAGTTTAATGCAGTCGTGACCTTCATGCCTATGAGAAGCAATATGCCTGTGGTGCAGGTTGCTGGCAGGTTTGCCTCCAGGAGATGCTATATCATGTGGCAGCACCAAAGACAGGTCATAAGAACATAAGAAATAGGAGCAGGAGTAGGCCATTCGACCCTTCGAGCCTGCTCCATCATTCAATGAGATCATGGCTGATCTTCTGCCTCAACTTCATTCACCGGCCCTATCGCCATATCCCTTGATGCCCTTACTAGTCAGAAATCTATCGACTTCTATTTTGAATATACCCAATGAGAGAGCCTCCACAGCCCTCTGGGGTAGAGAATTCCAAAGATTCACCACCCTCTGTGTGAAGAAATTTCTTCTCATCTCTGTCCTGAATGGCCTACCCTTTATCTTGAGGCTGTGGCCCCTGGTTCTAGACTCCCTAGCCAAGGGAAACATTCTCCCAGCATCCACCCTATCAAGCCCTGTAATAATTTTGTATGCTTCAATGAGATCCCCTCTCATTCTTCTGAATTCAAGAGAATACAGGCCTAGTTTACTCAATTTCTTCTCATACGACAGTCCCGCCATCCCAGGAATCAATCTCGTGAAGCTTCGTTGCACTCCCTCTATGGCAAGTATATCCTTCCTTAGGTAAGGAGACCAAAATTGTACACAGTACTCCAGGTGTGGTCTCACCAAGGCCCTATATAATTGGAGTAAGACTTCTTTACTCCTGTACTCAAATCCTCTTGTAATGAAGGCCAGCATACCATTTGCCTTCCTAATGGCTTGCTGCATCTGCATATTCACTTTCAGTGACTCATGTACAAGGACACCCAGGTCCCTTTGAGCATCTGCATTTCCCAATCTTTCATCATTTAGGAAATACTCTGCCTTTCTGTTTTTTCTACCAAAGTGGATAACTTCACATTTATCCACATTATATTCCATCTGCCATGTTCTCGCCTACTCACTGAGCCTGTCGAGATCCCCTTGAAGCCTTTTCACATCCTCTTCGCAACTGACACTGCCACCTAGCTTTGTATCATCAGCAAATTTGGAAATGTTACATTTAGTCCCCTCATCCAAATCATTGATATAGATTGTGAATAGCTGGGGCCCAAGCACCGATCTTTGCGGTACCCTATCAGTCACAGCCTGCCATCCTGAAAAAGACCAGTTTAGCCCTACTCTTTGTTTTCTGTCTGTTAACTAATTCTCAATCCATGCTGGTATATTACCCCCAATTCCATGTGCCCTAATTTTGTTCACCAACCTCTTGCATGAGACCTTATCGAAGGCCTTCTGAAAATCCAGGTACACCACATCTATCAGTTCCCCTTTGTCTACTCCACTAGTTATATCCTCAAAGAGCTCCAATAGATTTGTCAAACAGGATTTCCCTTTCATAAATCCATGTTGACTCTGCCCAATCTTACTATTAGTTTCTAACTGCCCAGTTATTGCATCCTTTATAATAGATTCCAGCATTTTCCCAACTATTGATGTGAGGCTAACAGGTCTGTCGTTTCCCGTTTTCTCTCTCCCTCCTTTCTTAAATAGCGAGGTTACATTTGCTATCCTCCAATCTGCAGGAACCGTTCCAGAATCTATAGAATTTTGGAAGATGACAACCAATGCGTCCACTATCCCAATGGCCACCTCTTTCAAAACCCTAGGATGTAGGTCATCCGGTCCTTGGGATTTATTGACTTTTAGTCCCATTAATTTTGCTAGTACTGTTTTTTTACAAATAATAATTTCTTTATGTTCCTCATTCTCGTCACATCCTTGGTTTCCTTGTATTTCTGGGAGGTTTTTTGTGTCTTCCTCTGTGAAAACAGAAACAAAGTACTTATTTAATTTCTCTGCCATTTCCTCATTCCCCATTATAAATTCTCCTGTTTCTGACTGCAAAGGACCTACATTTACCTTCACCAGTCTTTTCCTTTTCACATACCTATAGGAGCTTTTACAATCCGTTTTTATATGTTTCACTAGTTTGTGCTCATATTCCATTTTCCCTTTCTTTATCAATTTCTTAGTCCTCCTTTGCTGATTTCTAAAAAGATCCCAATCCTCAGGCTGACCGCTTTTTCTGGCAACTTTATAAGCTTCCTCTTTTGACTTAATATTAGCTTTAATTTCTTTTGTTAGCCATGGTTGGATCACTTTTCCTTTTGGGTTTTTATAACCTAGAGGAATATATGTTTGTTGCAAATTATGCATTATTTCCTTGAATGTTAGCCATTGTATGTCCACCTTCATACCTTTTAGTGTAGTCTCCCAATCTACCATGGCCAACTTGTCCCTCATACCCTTGTAGTTTCCTCTGTTTAGATTGAAGACCTTAGTTTCAGATTGGACTACATCACTCTCAAACTTAGTGTAAAATTCAATCACATTATGGTCACTTGTCCCTAAAGGCCCCTTTACCACAAGATTATTGATTAGCCCTTTCTCATTACACAGTACCAGATCCAGAATAGCCTGTTCCCTGGTTGGTTCCTCCACATACTGATCCAGGAAACCATCTCGCATGCATTCCAAGAATTCGTCCTCCACACCATTAGTGGTTATTTGATTTGCCCAATCAGTATGTAGATTAAAGTCCCCCATGATTACCGTATTGCCCTTGTTACATGCACTTCTAATCTCTTGATTGATACTGTGCCCTACATTACCATTACTGTTTGGTGGCCTATATACAACTCCCACCAATGTTTTCCGTCCTTTGCTGTTTCTTAGGTCCACCCAAACTGATTCCAGTTCTACATCACGATCTGCCAAGCCAAGATCTTGTATCTCTACCGTACCGATCTCATCCCTTATTAAAAGCGCTACGCCACCTCCTTTTCCTTTTTGTCTGTCCTTCCTAAATGTTGAGTACCCTGGAACATTCAGTTCCCAGCTTTGGTTACCCTGCAACCATGTCTCTGTAATGGCAATTACATCATACCCATTTACTTCTATTAGTGCCATTAATTCATCCACCTTGTTGCAAATGCTACGTGCATTTAGATAAAGTGCCTTCAACTTTGCCTGTTTAATATTTTTCTGCACTTTGACCCTCTTTACTGTTGGCCTTTGTTTCTGCTCCCTACTAGTTTTGCTGACTACTTTTCTAACTTGCACTTCCAGCTTTGTTTCTCTCCGTTCTGGGCCCACACTTAGGTTCCCAGCCCCCTGACAAACTAGTTTAACTCCTTTCCAACAGCACTAGCAAACCCCCCTGTGAGGATGTTGGTCCCGTTTCTGCTGAGGTGTAACCCGTCCAGCTTGTACAGGTCCCACCTTCCCCAGAATCGGTCCCAATGCCTCAGGAATTTAAATCCCTCCCTCCTACACCATCTCTCCAGCCATACATTCATCTGGTCTATTCTCCTATTTCTGCTCTCGCTAGCATGTGGCACTGGGAGTAATCCTGAGATTACTACCTTTGAGGTCCTGCTTTTTAATTTATTTCCTAGCTCCCTATATTCTGCTTGCAGGACCTCGTCCCTCTTTCTACCTATGTCCTTGGTCCCGATATGGACCACGACCTCTGGCTGTTCACCCTCCCCCTTCAGAATGTCCTGCAGCCGCTCAGTGACATCCTTGACCCTGGAACCAGGGAGGCAACATACCATCCTGCAATCACGTCTGTGGCCACAGAAACGTCTATCTGTTCCCCTTACGATAGAATCCCCTATCACTATTGCTCTCCCACTCTTTTTTCTCCCCTCCTGTGCAGCTGAGCCACTCGTAGTGCCACGGACTTGGCTCTTGCTGCATCCCCCTGAGAAACCATCTCCCCCAGCAGTATCCAAAACGGAAAATCTGTTGGAGAGGGAGATGGACCCAGGGGACTCCTGCACTACCTTCCTAGTTCTTTTATTCAGTCTGGCGGTCACCCATTCCCTGTCTGCCTGTGCACTCTTTACCTGTGGTGTGACCACTTCGTTAAATGTGCTATCC
This sequence comes from Squalus acanthias, assembly GCA_030390025.1. Lineage (NCBI taxonomy): Eukaryota > Metazoa > Chordata > Chondrichthyes > Squaliformes > Squalidae > Squalus > Squalus acanthias. The sequence goes on from CM059432.1 coordinate 102,618,684, forward strand.
ATGAATATCTCAGCCTCGCGGATGCTCCACAGTGACTTCAGCTGCAGCTCCAGCTCCGAAACGCGGATTTCGAATAGCTGCAGCTGGAGACACTTTCTGCACACGTGTTCACCCTGGACACCGAAAGGGTCCCTGACTTGCCACATAGCACAGGAGGAGCACTCCACGCTGCCAAGCTGCCCTGCCATGTCCTACCCTTAATTTATTCCCTTTACTTCCTTTAAATTAAAGAATATTAAATACACTAGGGACCTTACTTCACTTTAAACACTACTTACTCTAAACTAGAGACCTTACTTTTACTTTAACGACTGGACTGTAGAAATACTCACCAGGTCCTACTTACTAATCAGCTCCTTCCCTTGTGCCGACGTCACTTTTAATCTCTGATGTCACTTTCGAATGTTGCCTGTTGAAGTCCGCTCTCGCTGCTGCTCCCCATAGCTCGGTCTGGGCCTCGAGCCTCAGGCTTTATTTCCTCGCTCCTCCTTCGCCTGTTTCCTCACAGGTTGGTCCGCTCTCGCTGCTGCTCCCCATAGCTCGGTCTGGGCCTCGAGCTTCAGGCTTTATTTCCTCGCTCCTCCTTCGACTGTTCCCTCACAGGTTGGTCCGCTCTCGCTGCTGCTCCCAATAGCTCGGTCTGGGCCTCGAGCCTTGGGCTTTATTTCCTCGCTCCTCCTTTGCCTGTTCCCTCACAGGTCGGTCCGCTCTCGCTGCTGCTCCCAATCGTTCTGAGATGCCCATGAAGACTCTTTGGGCCAGTAAAATGGGTACTGGGGAACTGATAAGTGCACACATAACTCCATAAATGTTGTAGCATCTACCTTTCATGTCCCCAAATGAACTCATCATCCTCATCTAAAATGTAAAGCACTATAGCAACTCCTCAAAGGAATTCCAAGTCTCAGTACTTTGATAGCAGCAAGTTTAATTGCAGCAGGAAGCAACAGTATTATAGAAAAATATTGGCGATAAAAATCTTACAGTGCATAAATACCACCCTCCATAGCAACAGAAACTATTGCAGGGCGCTAAAAGCAACTAAATGTCAATGCTCTTTCTAAAAGCAATACAGGGGTAATTTTCTGTGTTCACACACCGGGGGTGAGGCCCTTACAAGTTTTGTAACAATACTAACAATCTACAGGCCAAGGCAGTGAATAGACTTGCGGAGTTTGCCTGTAAAATTTAGCTTGGGAGTTGATTTGCATCATTTTATCATTGAAATGAGTCTTGTGCTGACCACCAACCCAGCCTCCATTTGCTGCCGACTTTCGACATTGCAAAATGCAGAGTACGGCAAATCAGACTTGTGGGGCTCGGCTTCCCTGAGAGAGACTCCCCTTGTGGGGCTCGGCTTCCCCTGGTGAGACTCCCCATGTGGGGCTCGGCTTCCCCTGGTGAGACTCCCCTTGTGGGGCTCGGCTTCCCCTGGTGAGACTCCCCTTGTGGGCCTGTGCTTCCCCGAGTGAGGCTCCCCTTGTGGGCCTGTGCTTCCCCGAGTGTGGCTCCCCTTGTGGGCCTTTGCTTTCCCGGTGAGACTCCTCTTGTGGGCCTGTGCTTCCCCGAGTGAGGCTCCCCTTGTGGGCCTGTGCTTCCCCGAGTGAGGCTCCCCTTGCGGGCCTGTGCTTCCCCTGGTGAGACTCCCCTTGTGGGCCTGTGCTTCCCCTGGTGAGACTCCCCTTGTGGGCCTGTGCTTCCCCGAGTGAGGCTCCCCTTGCGGGCCTGTGCTTCCCCTGGTGAGACTTCCCTTGTGGGCCTGCGGCTCCCCTGGTGAGGTTCCACGTAGCCACTGGAACCTCACAAAATCAGAGTTGAGTGGAATAGGAAAGATTGATTTGGGATATACGTCTAGTGTTAATAGGCTAGAAATTCATTATAGCCCAGGAATGGGCAGTAAAATTAGAAAAGTTGGATAATTAGAGCCAGGCGCTAATGCTTTCGACTGCACGCAAAATTTATGCTCACTGGCCACAGAAACGTTTATCTGTTCCCCTTACGAGAGAATCCCCTATCACTATTGCTCTCCCACTCTTTTTCCTCCCCTCCTGTGCAGCTGAGCCACTCGTAGTGCCACGGACTTGGCTCTTGCTGCATCCCCCTGAGAAACCATCTCCCCCAGCAGTATCCAAAACGGAAAATCTGTTGGAGAGGGAGATGGACCCAGGGGACTCCTGCACTACCTTCCTAGTTCTTTTATTCTGTCTGGCGGTCACCCATTCCCTGTCTGCCTGTGCACTCTTTACCTGCGGTGTGACCACATCGTTAAATGTGCTATCCATGAAGATCTCAGCCTCGCGGATGCTCCACAGTGACTTCAGCTGCAGCTCCAGCTCCGAAACGCGGATTTTGAATAGCTGCAGCTGGAGACCCTTCCTGCACACGTGTTCACCCTGGACACCGAAAGGGTCCCTGACTTGCCACATAGCACAGGAGGAGCACTCCACGCTGCCAAGCTGCCCTGCCATGTCCTACCCTTAATTTACTCCCTTTACTTCCTTTAAATTAAAGAATATTAAATACACTAGGGACCTTACTTCACTTTAAACACTACTTACTCTAAACTAGAGACCTTACTTTTACTTTAACGACTGGACTATAGAAATACTCACCAGGTCCTACTTACTAATCAGCTCCTTCCCTTGTGCCGACGTCACTTTTAATCTCTGATGTCACTTTCGAATGTTGCCTGTTGAGGTCCGCTCTCGCTGCTGCTCCCCATAGCTCGGTCTGGGCCTCGAGCTTCAGGCTTTATTTCCTCGCTCCTCCTTCGCTTGTTCCCTCACAGGTTGGTCCGCTCTCGCTGCTGCTCCCAATAGCTCGGTCTGGGCCTCGAGCCTCGGGCTTTATTTCCTCGCTCCTCCTTTGCCTGTTCCCTCACAGGTCGGTCCGCTCTCGCTGCTGCTCCCAATCATTCTGAGATGCCCATGAAGACTCTTTGGGCCAGTAACTTCTCACTTACTAGCGGCTGGTGTGCTGATGGACTGATCAGGCACACCATGCCGTTCGCTTTGTTTACGGCCTTCTTGAGGTGCTCTATCTCCCTTTGGCAGGCGCTATGGTCGGCTCCCTCAAACTTATCCTCAAGGGCCAACTTATATGCCGCCCTAACCCCCGTTAAGCTCTCTTCTTGAGTTCTTATCTGGGCAGCTTGGCGGTTACATCTTTCCTTTAACCTGCTCTCATTCAACTTCGCCTCAGTGACCTGGCACTCGAGATAATCTATCCTTGTTTTAAGGTGACTGGAGATTTCCTGGCTTTCTTGGTGCAACTCATTTAAATTCTTAATGAGCACTTCCCCTCCAGAAACCTTCTCATCCATTTCTCCCTCTAAATGACTGATTCGAGCTACTAGCGCTGTAATGGTCTGGTTTGAAATCTGAACCTGCCTTTTGTAACACATAAGCCAGACTGCTTTCTCAAGTGTCTTTCTATGTTCTTTACTATCTGTCCACCTTTCGGCTGCCTCTAACGGGCTTTTATCCGCTAACAATTCACTTATCCATTTCTTAGTTAGATTAACCTTTCCGAACACATAATCTGCTATCTTTTCCTGCATAACATTTCGTACAGTCATTCCAAAGTCTAACACACTACCCTCTCGCTGCCAGTGTCCTGCCGCGGTCGCCATTTTCTGTAAGGGATTCTGACCCTGCGTGTCTCGCAGCCTGTGAGATTCACGCGGCTCTGTGCAGCCTGTATGTCAGTGCGGGTCTAGGCCTTGTTGCCTGTTCTGGTCTCCAGCCAGTCTGGGAACACTAGACACACCTGTGAGTGGTTCGAATCACTCGCCCTTACGGTTCTAGACACTGGACTTAGATGCGAGAGCAGTAATGGAGATGAAACTCATGTAGACTCGGTTGAATGGTACGAAATGGAAAATCTTTATTGCATGATACTTAAGATTATGAAATACATGTCATAAGCACAGATTAATGACAGTACAATCTTACAAGCAGTTATATAGTCGATCTTAGGGAAACGAGGAACGAACGGCACATAGTAAATAGGGGCACACATTACAAATATCCTTAATCCTTAAACCCTCCCCTATCAATATCTATCCTAACTAGATTCGTAGGATTTCGAGACTCATGCTCACCACTCGTGATAACTCGGAGAAATTCCGAATAGCTGATCGGATGTTTTTCACCGCAGCACCCACGTGTCGGTCAGGAGATCTCCTGGTCCCACTTGTTTACTTGCTTCTGCTGCTCCGGCTAGCAGGCTGGACCGTCTGCTGTGATGAAGACCTGTGTTGGTTGGTTTAACAGGTACTTTTCGAGCACAGTTGTCAATATCATCGATGCGATATGTTCTTTGCAAGTTCGAAGAAGTCTTCCTGGCAAGGAAAAACCTTGGCTGTTCGACCTACAGGCGCGGTCGGGATTTACTGACCGTGGCGATGGATATGGTCTTCCTCTCTTCTCATCTCATCTCATCTCATCTCATCTCATCTCGGGCCTTTGGTTCCGCTGCCAGTTACCAACATAGGTCTTCGTTACGCGACACGAGGTAGATCCGAACGGATCAGAAAGTTCAACAGTCTTTTTCAAAAGGGCAACAGGCAAGCAGGAGCCCGACTACGAGTACACAGGAGCAGCCACGATGATAAGAGTCGATCGGATAAGAGCAACAAGATCAGAGAAAGATGGACGGTTTGGAGCCTGTAATTATAGTGCAAAATCTTCCGTTTCCCGCCCAACCTTAATGTCCATTCTTTTGTTTAGGGTCTGGCGCTCAAATGTCTTGTATGGGTGATCTCCGTTCTTAATGGGTTACCTGTTAATATTTCTCCCATTGTTAAATCGGTCGGTGTTCTCCCTGGAGGGGTTGTGGGGCTTCCAAGTGTTTTGTATAACTACCTGCTAACGGCTCTCTCATCGTAGAGTCGTTGGGATTTTACATATTAATGTCTTTTGGATGGGCCCTTGATTACTCGGTACAATAGCTTTCATTTGTACCTGGGAGACCGATTTTAGTATTTATGTGTATACTGCAAACCCATAATGTCTCGTGTATTATCTTCACTGTGCTGAATCTTAATCGATCTTGCACAAATGTTTATTGGAACGCCATCTTGTCTGCCTGTTGAAAAGTCTAGAGTGTTCTGTCACGAGGTGCGGCGGCCATTTTACAGGCTGCTTGTGTCCACTTTAAACCTGGCAGCATTCTGCTGAAATAAAAGCTGTTTGAACGAAACTCTGTGTTTTCTCCTTATTAATAAAATCGCGATATATTGCGAATTCTACAGTAGAATATCTGATATCTCGGGGGTTGTGGAGCTGAAGGTGATTACAGAGATAGGGAGGACCGAGGCCATGGAGGGATTTGAAAAAAAGGATGAGAATTTTAGAGTCATATATAGAGTCATAGAGTTATACAGCACAGAAAGAGGCCCTTCGGCCCATCGTGTCCACGCCGGCCATCAAGCTCTGTCTATTCTAATCCCATTTTCCAGCACTTGGTCCGTAGCCTTGTATGCTATGGCGTTTCAAGTGCTCATCTAAATGCTTCTTGAATGTTGTGAGAGTTCCTGCCTCTACCACCCTTTCAGGCAGTGAGTTCCAGATTCCAACCACCCTCTGGGTGAAAATGTTTTTCCTCAAATCCCCTCTAAACCTCCTGCCCCTTACCTTGAAACTATGCCCCCTGGTTATTGACCCCTCTACTAAGGGGAAAAGTTCCTTTCTATCTACCCTATCTATGCCCCTCATAATTTTATACACCTCAATCAGGTCCCCCCTCAGCCTTCTCTGCTCTAAGGAAAACTACCCCAGCCTGTCCAGTCTCTCTTCATAGCTGAAGTGCTCCAGCCCAGGTAACATCCTGGTGAATCTCCTCTGCACCCTCTCCAATGCAATCACATCCTTCCTATAGTGTGGCGATCAGAACTACACACAATATTCCAGCTGTGGCCTAACTATCGTTTTGTGCAGCTCCATCATAACCTCCCTGCTCTTATATTCTATGCCTCGGCTAATGAAGGCAAGTATCCCATATGCCTTTTTAAACACCTTATCTGCCTGTCCTGCTACCTTCATGGATCTATGTACATGCACACCAAGGTCCCTCTGATCCTCTGTCCTTCCTAGGGTCCTACCATTCATTGTGTATTCCCTTGCCTTGATAGTCTTCTCAGAATGCATTACCTCACACTTTTCAGGGTTAAATTCCATTTGCCACTGTTCTGCCCATCTAACCAACCCATCTATATCATCCTGTAGCCTAAGGCTTCCCTCCTCGCTATTTACCACTCCACCAATTTTCATGTCATCTGCAAACTTACTGATCATACCTCCTACATTCATATCTAAATCATTAATGTGCACTACAAACAGCAAAGAACCCAACACCGATCCCTGCGGTACACCACTGGACACAGGCTTCCAGTCACAAAAACAACCTTTGACCATCACTCTCTGCCTCCTGCCACTAAGCCAATTTTGGATCCAATGTGCCAAATTGCCCTGGATCCCATGGGCTCTTACCTTCTTGACCAGTCTCCCATGCAGGATTTTGTCAAAAGCCTCACTGAAGTCCATGTAGACTACATCAACTGCACTACCCTTATCCACACACCTAGTCAGCTCCTCGAAAAATTCAATCAAATTGGTTAGACATGACGGGATACTGAATTGGAGGATCAGCCATGATCTCATTAAATGGCGGAGCAGGCTCGAAGGGCCGGATGGCCTACTCCTGCTCCTATCTTCTATGTATCTATGTATCTATGTATGATCTCCCCCTGACAAAGCCATGCTGACTATCCTTGATTAATCCTTGCCTCTCAAAGTGGAGACTAATTCTGTCCCTCAGAATTTTTTCCAATAATTTCCCTACCACTGGTGTTAGGCTCACTGGCCTGTAATTCCCTGGTTTATCCCTACTACCCTTCTTGAATAATGGTACTACGTTAGCTGTTCTCCAGTCCTCTGGCACCTCCCCTGTGGCCAGAGAGGTTCTGGAAATTTGTGTCAGAGCCCCTGCAATCTCCTCCCTTGCCTCACTCAGCAGCCTGGGATACATCTCGTCTGAGCCTGGGGATTTATCCACTTTTAAGCCCGCTAAAACCGCTAGTACCTCCTCCCTCTCAATACTAATTTGTTCAAGTATATCACAATCCCCCTGCCTGATTTCTATGCCTATATCGTCCTTCTCCATAGTGAACACAGATGCAAAATATTCATTTAAAACCTCACCTACATCTTTCGGCTCTACACACAGATTGCCACTTTGGTCCCTAATGGGCCCTACTCTTTCCCTGGTTATCCTCTTGCCCTTAATATACTTATAAAACACCTTGGGATTTTCCTTTATTTTGCCCGCCAGTGTTTTTTCATGCCCCCTCTTCGCTCTCCTAATTTCTTTTTTAAGTACCCCCCTGCACCTTCTATACTCCTCTAGGGCTTCCACTGTTTTTAGTCCTTTCTATCTGCCAAAAGCCTCCCTTTCTTTCCTAATCCATTCTTATATATCCCTTGACATCCAGGGTTCCCTGGGCTTGTTGTTCCCACCCTTGACCTTTACGGGAACATGTTGGCGTTTGAAATCGAGGCGTGCTTAACTGGGAGCCAATGTAGGTCAGCGAGCACAGGGGTGATGGGTTAACGGGACTTGGTGCGAGTTAAGACACAGGCAGCCGAGTTTTGGATGACCTCAAGTTTACGTAGGGTAGAATGTGGGATGCCAGCCAGGAGTGAATTGGAATAGTCAAGTCTAGAGGTAACAAAGGTATGGATGAGGGTTTCAGCTGTGGATGAGGGATGGAGTCAGTAGCTAGGGAATGGAGTTTGTGGTGGGGACCAAAAACAATGGCTTCGGTCTTCCCAATATGTAATTGGAGAACATTTCTGCTCTCCAGAACTGGATGTCGGACAAGCAGTCTGTCAAATTAGAGACCGTGGAGGGGTTGAGAGAAGTGGTAGTGAGGTAGAGCTGGGTGTCATCAGCGTACATGTGGAAATTGACGCTGTATTTTTGGATGATGTCGCCAAGGGGCAACATGTAGACGAGAAATAGGAGGGGGCCAAGGATAGATCCTTGGGGATTCTATCAATGGTGAATGAATTCTTACAAAGATGTGATACTGGATCGAGAGTGGAAAGTGGAAAGTGGAAAGCCTGCAGAATCTGACTGAGAAACAGCTTGTGGCTGAGGAAAGTGGAGATCTGTCAGGTGGGAGCTTTTACTGTACATTTGAAGTTGTCAAGTAATCAGCTGGAGCAATGGCAATTGAACTCCCACCTCAGGTTGACAGCCATGGTCCCCAAACAGCGTGGTTCCCATGACCATGAAGTTAAAGTGAAAAGGTAAGTGTAAGGGGTGACGTGTGGCTCTGTGCTTAGCCTGGGTGCTAGTGCGGGGTTAGGCCTTGTTGCCTGTTCTGGTCTCCAGCCAGCCTGGTAACACTAGACACTTGTGAGTGGTTCGACCCACTCGCCCTTACGGTTCTGACACTGGACTTAGGTGCGAGAGCAATAATGCAGAGAAAACTCAGGTAGACCCGGTTGAATAGTGCGAAATGGAAAATCTTTATTGCATATTATTCAAGATTACGAAATACATGTCATAAGCACAGATTAATGACAGTACAAACTTACATACATTTATGCAACTAGGTTTAGGGAAATGATGAGCGCACGACACATCGTAAAAGGGGACACACATTATAATTATCCTTAAAACATAAACCCTCCCCTATCAATACCTGTCCTAATCTAGATCTGTAGGATCGAGACTCATGCTCACCACTCGTGATAACTCGGAGAATTCCGAAACTCTGCTCGGATGTTTTTACCGCAGCACCTGACTATCCACGTGTTGATCAGGGGTCTCTGTACCCCACTTGTTTACTCGCTTCTGCTCCGGCTAGCAGGCTGGACCGTCTGCTGTCATGAAGATCTGTGTTGTCCTCGGAACTCTGACAAAACTCAAAGAAGAGTCTTCCTGTGCCCTACACCAGTTGTCTGTAAAATTCAAAGAACAGTCTTCCTGGGCCAGTTCTAGAGTAGCCGATAGAATTCGAAAATGGTCCTTATATTTTTAGGCGCGGTCGGGGCTTACTGACCGTGGCGACACGTGTATAGTCTTCTTCTCATCTCATCTCATCTCATCTCATCTCATCTCATCTCATCTCCTCTCGGGCCTTCAGTTCCAACACCGTTTACCGACTTCTCGGGATGGTGCGCCCGCCTCCAGGCCTTCACAGCCCAGTTCTCCACAGATCTTCGCGGCAAGCCACGAGGTTGATCCTAGCGGATCAGAGTCCAGAGTCGTCAGGCAAGAGAATAAGAGTTCAGCAGCCTTCCAGCGATTCAAAGCAGCAAGAGAAAGATGGACGGTTGTACTTTACAGTTATAGTGCTGTAATTCCTATTTTCCCGCCCAATCTTAATGTCTATCTTTTGTCAGGTTTTTGGCACTCAAAACTTCTTGTATGGGGTGATCTCAGTCTTTAATGGGTTTCGGTGACACTTGTAACTGTCTGAGTACCCGTTAATATTTCCCCCATTGTGGAACCGGCTAGTAGTCTCCCTGGAGGGGTTTTGGGGCTTCCAAATGCTTGCTGTGAGTACCCGCAAACGGCTCTCTCATCGTAGAGCCATGGGGATTCTGCATATTAATGTCTTTGGATGGGTCCTTGATCGCTCAGTACAATAGCCCTTGTCCGATTCCAGTATTTATGTATAAAATGCAAACCCATCACGTCTTATCATTATCTCAAATGTGCTGAGTCCTGTCCGATCTTGCTGAAATGTTTATTGAAACGCCATCTTGTCTGCCTACTGAAAGTCTAGAACTTTCTGCCACGAGGCGTGGCGGCCATTTTACAGGCTGTTTGTGTCCGTTTTGAAACCTGACAGCATTCTGCTGAAATAAAGCTGTTTATACGAAACTTTATGTCTCCTTCCTATTTTTATAAAATCGCGATAATTTTGCGAATTCTACATAAGTTAAAAAAGCTTGTTAATGATCTGCCAACAAGGCAATAAAGAGCTTAATTGGGTCCCCCGCCGCTGCATGTCGGGTCTGCTCAGCGTTGACAGGCCCGACACTGGGAAAGGCGTGTGGCAGCGGGTTGACAGCGGGGTACCGACCCGCTGTCGAAAAAAATACTTTCCCATCCGACTTGCCACCAATCCCATCCGATGACCCCCCTGGAAAATTTCGGCCACAGTTTATGAGTAATTTGAAACTTGACATGTGGCAAGTGTAGCAAGCTTGGGAGGTGACTTTGGACCTATGGTTCCCAAAGCTCTCCACCACTGGGGCTTTACTCATATCTGGGTCTGTTCTAGACTAATTGATAGAGATTGATTGCTATAATTAGTCAACAACTCCATTATCAGTGTATCATGTGACTACTAGGCTGGCAGTAGACAAAATAGATGGGCCTTGGTCTTTTATTGTCTAGCAATTCTTATGTTCCTATGAAAGCAGTGTCATGACATTAAAAATAATACTAAAAAAAAAACAAAGAGAGAGATGAATTATGAGAGTAAACTGGCAAGAAACATTAAAACAGATAGTAAGAGCTTCTACAGGTATATAAAAAGGAAGAGAGTAGCTAAAGTAAACGTTGGTCCCTTAGAGGATGAAACTGAGGAATTAATAATGGGGAACAGGGAAATGGCAGAAACTCTGAATACAAATATTTTGTATCTGTCTTCACGGTAGAAGACACTAACAACATCCCAATAATGGATAATCAAGGAACCACAGGGAGGGGGGAACTAAAGACAATCACTATCACTAAGGAAAAAGTACTTGGTAAAATAATGGGACTAAAAGACGGCAAGTCCCCTGGACCAGATGGCCTGCATCCCAGGGTCTTAAAAGAAGTGGCTGCAGAGATAGTGGATGCATTGGTTGCAATATACCAAAATTCCCTGGACTCTGGAGAGGTCCCAGCGGATTGGAAAACCACAAATGTAAGACCCTATTTAAGAAAGTAGGGAGACAGAAAGCAGGAAACTATAGACCAGTTAGTCTAACATCTGTCATTGGGAAAACACTAGAGTCCTTCATTAAGGAAGCAGTATCAGGGCATTTGGAAAATCATAATGCAGTCAAGCAGAGTCAGCATGGTTTTATGAAAGGGAAATCATGTTTAACAAATTTGCTGGAGTTCTTTGAGGATGTAACAAGCAGGGTGGACAAAGGTGAGCCAGTGGATGTGGTGTATTTGGATTTCCAGAAGGCATTCAATAAGGTGCCACATAAAAGGTTACTACATAAGATAAGAGCTCACAGAGTTGGGGGTAATATATTAGCATGGATAGAGAATTGGCTTACTAACAGAAAGCAGAGAGTCGGGATAAATGGGTCATTTTCCGGTTGGCAAACGGTAACTAGTGGGGTGCCACAGGGATCGGTGCTGGGGCCTTAACTATTTACAATCTACCTTAATGACTTGGATGAAGGGACCGAGTGTAATGTAGCCAAGTTTGCGGATGATGCAAAGACGGGTGGGAAAGCAAGTTGTGCAGAGGACTCAAAGAATCTACAAAGGGATATAGACAGGCTAAGTGAATGGGCAAACATTTGGCAGATGGAGTATAATGTGGGAAAGTGCGAGGTTATCCACTTTGGCAGGAAAAATAAAAAAGCAAATTATTATTTAAATGGAGAAAGATTACAAAATGCTACAGTTCAGAGGGACCTGGAGGTCCTTGTGCATGAAACACAAAAAGTTAGCATGCAGGTACGCAAGTAATCAAAAAGGCAAATGGAATGTTGGCCTTTATTTCAAGGGGATTGGAGTATAAAAGCAGGGAAGCCCTGCTACAATTGTACAGGGTATTGGTGAGACCACACCTTGAGTACTGCGTACAGTTTTGGTCTCCTTATTTAAGGAAGGATATATTTGCATTGGAGGCAGTTCAGAGACGATTCACTAGGTTAATTCCAGAGATGAGGGGGTTGACTTATGAAGAGAGGTTGAGCAGGTTGGGCCTATACTCATTGGAATTTAGAAGAATGAGAGGTGATCTTATTGAAACATATAAGATACTGAGGGGCTCGACAAGGTAGAGAGGATGTTTCCCCTCGTGGGGAAATCTAGAACTCGGGGACATAGTTTCAGAATAAAGGGTTGCCCTTTTAGAACTGAGATGAGGAGGAATTTCTTCTCTCAGAGGGTCGTAAATCTGTGGAATTCTCTGCCCCAGAGAGCCGTGGAGGCTGGGTCATTAAATACATTTAAGGTAGAGATAGAGAGATTTTTGCAAGATAAGGGAGTGAAGGGTTATGGGGAGCGGGCAGGGAACTGGCTTTGAGCCCAAGATCAGCCATGATCTTATTGAATGGCGGAGCAGGCTCGAGGGGCCAAGTGGCCGATTCCTGCTCCTATTTCTTATGTTCTTATGACGTACCCACTGGGTGTTCCACTGTTTCTGATCATGCGGGCTGGAATGGCTGGTTCAATACTTCTCAAGGGTCAATACAGCAATTCCCAAACACAATTGGGTTACAATGTTCCCTTCTTCTGCTTGTTCTTTTCTTTCTTTTCCTTTCTGTCTTTTTTTCCCACTGTCTTTCTTTCCTTCTCTTTATTCCTCTTTCTGTCTCTATATATTTTGTTTGACTCTAATTCACCCTAATTACTTCTCAGTTGTTTTCTCTGCTTCTTTCTCTATCCTTTTTGGTTATTGGTTAAGGAGATAAGCCATTGGGCATGATGTTCAAGAGGTCCCAGATGCGACATTAACATCGCTAAGCCTTTATCCCATTGACATGACAGCAATTTGCAACACTAGTGCGATGCCAATGGTGAACAGAAAAGTCCAATTAATGTCGTTTGCCATGAAACCCACCATTGCAGCAATTTCTGGCGCTTGATCTGGTCATTTATCTCATTGCTGTTTGTGGGACATTGCTGTGCACTAATTGGCTGCCATGACTCCCTACCTTCCAACAGTGACTACACTTTCAAAGGTATTTCATTGGCTGTAAAGCACTTTGAGACGTCCTGAGGTCAAGAAAGGCAGTATAAACATGCATTGGTTCTTTCTTTCTATAAAGGGACCACTCAATAAAAGCCCAAGAAACTTGCGTTTTTTTTATTTTTGTGGGGCTAGGAGAAGCAGGAGTGCGCCTCATGGGCCCACAAAAAAAAACATTGGCTCATTTGAGGCCATCCCACCCTAGGATTGCTTCCAGACCCAACCTGCCAAAAGGTTCCGAATGAGAGCCGACTGATTTCCCATCCTCCCCGACCGTTGAGCTGTAGCTGGGCACCACTTGGTGCCCGCAACTCACAGCAGCATTTAAGTGAAGCTAGAAGCCAAATTTATCTCAGGCCTCAGGCTGATGGAGCAGCTACTCCGCCTCCATTTTAGGTGGAAGTTGAATTTCTTCCCCAGTGTTCTGAGTTCATGCATGGGCAACGAGAGAGCATTGAAACGTGATGCAAGCAAGATACATTTAAATGCCAATAACGCAGGTTTAACAGGGTCAACCATTAAAGTGCAGAGATTCAGCATCATAATGCTGAGCAACTAGGTCATGCCACTGGTAATTTTGCAATGTGTCATAAAGCCAGGCCAAATTTAGCACTACATGGCATTTATAAAACTATTCACCTGCAACAAGCAAATGACAGCTACATTAAAAGCAACAGCTAAAATAAATTGCAGGTTGTAATGTTTTTCTATTCTTCTCTTCCGAAAAGTCTTGTTTCCTGTTATTCTGTGATGTATTAATAGAAATGCTAAATAATTGTTTGATCAGTGCGTAAAAAGCATACTGAGGTTATAAAAAGGCACAAGTGAAGTATCCAAGTGAAGAGTGCACAAGTGGAGAATGAATACAAGTCCTTTTTCATCAGGCTGGCTATTACAATTCACTCCTTAGGGCGTCTGGTCACTTATGACCACCTTTGCTTTCTGGCTATCAATTAAATTGAAAGGTTATATAAATTTCTCCCGTTTAGTTTTTCTTCAAACAGTTGACAAGCTCACTTGTCACAATTGACTGGGCTATTACTGATAAAGGGGCAGATGTTGACTTTGTGCAATAGTGTAAAATGAATGATAGCGATTAGGTAGCTGTTTTACATCTTTCTCGATTTTTATTTCCATTGACTTCAAAAATCGAGAAAGATTTAAAACAGGTTGCCGATTCGCTATCATTTTACACTGTCGCACAAAGTCAAGATCTACCTCCAAGGGTGATTATTCGTGTCTTTAACGGTGGTTTTGATCATTACTCTGGTATGGTGAAGTGTTTAGATAAAACGACTCTCTAAGGCACCTATTCACCAAATAAATTCTGTATATCCGTATGAATCTAAATTCATTATAACCTGGTTTGGGGCGCTAAAACTTCGAAAGTTGAAAAATTAGCGCCAGGTGCTAATAATGATAGGCTCCCGCGAAATTCAGTTGCAGTGCTCCAAGAGAGAAGTGGAGCACTAAATCAAGCACTAACCACTTCTTTTAGGGCGCTAAAGTCGGAGAGCGGGGCGGTACCGGCAGAGCGTGAGACAATTTGCAGCGCATTCCAGACGGCACTCTTCAATCACAGAGGCTGCTTCCCTCGCTTAAAGGGAAAGGACAATACTGCACCAGAAGCTATTTGTCGGCACTGCAGTCTTGCAAGGCGACTGCCGATACAGCCCCAAACACTGTCACGAAGTGGAGGGCTTGGACATCCTGCAACAATGAAAGAGTGAAAACTTTGCGCAGGCATCAGACTGGTGCAAATAATAACGGTTCAGCGATCTGAAAAGCATTCCCTTTAATTACCCCTCCCGAAGCAGTCATTCGACTTCTGAACGCCTCCTCTTGCTGGTGTTGTCAGCGCGAGGCGATAATGCAGGGGGCGAAAGTCAATTTCACATCCGGGGGCGGTAACGGGGCGCTTCGCACATGATGACGTCACGATCTACGGGGCGCTAGAGACCGAGGCGGTAAATGTTAGCGCCAGCCCAAAACCACTAGGGAGGTTCGAGGGCGTCGCTAAATTCGCCGCGCCCGATCGGTAATCCCTTAGCGCACCATTACCACCCCCTGCAGGCACTAACGGGAGGCGCAAAGCAGCCAAATTTCTAGCCCTAAGAGTGTTAATAATTTCATATATCACACAGATAAGGGTTTCTTCATGGTTGCTTGATAAGAGAAAGGAAGTTTTGAAATATGAAGCTGTTTCCATTGTAACTAACCTATGCTATTGATATAAGTTATGCAGCAGGAGCCTCTGGGCCATCGGCGGGCTGGTAGGTAACCTGCCCAGAGCCCACCATAAATAATTTAAGATCCCCAGGACACTCGGCATGGGTCATGACAGTGTCAGGGAAGCATGGCAGAAGTCCCTACTCAACTATTTCCCTCTTAAATCTTCTTCTCCAATTTTCAATCCAGAGGAGATGCTTATGCTCCTGTTCATTCTAACATTGCTGCGAGCAACCTTAGCTCCATTGAATCAACTGATTTTGAACTCCTGTGGTTAAAAATATCTCTCTCTTACTTCAGTATCCACTGCTGTCCTATTCTTAACAATTCTCCAGAACGTTACAACATTTTATTAAGAAACGAAGCTGTAACTTTCTGTCTGCTGAAATTACTATTCTTGTGGACTTCAGTAGCTCCACGTTTCCTCTTCTGCTGATCAGGCTGACAATAATGGCAAGTTTTTCCTATCCTGAATGACATTGAGCAACCCATCAATCAGCCTACCCATAACCCTGATCAGACCAGTAATTCAGTTCATCTTCCATAACTTTTCTCCATGTCCAATCCTACCTCTTGCATATTGTTTAGTCTCCTCACTGCAGTGCTTGTCTAACCATCATCTTGTATCTGACTCTGGTGGAATACCCTGCAACAAATTATATTCTGAATATCACTCCTGCTTGTTGGTTGGGCTATGAGAATTCTTTGCAGCTTTTACTTTCTGTTTCCTCTGTTTGTGCCAGTGAAGTAACTAATGTTATTCCAGTTAGCAAAGAAGGTTTCATACCTCAATCTTCCCCTTCTGTCAGATTTGGTACTGCATCTTTATTCAATTGTATCTGTTATTCTACTGTTCTCATAAAAATTTACTCTATTGTACCTTGCAACTCAAGTAGTCTGAAGCATCTCAAACTAGCTTTATCTCTGTAACTTCTGTTAATCCATTGTTAGAAGTGCTAAATGTAAAATCAATGAAAAGAAGCAACAACAAATGTCTTCAAGCTCCTCCGCTTCTATTGGTCCCTTTCTAAAACAGTCTTTCGTAATTTCTGTGAATTCACCTTTGTGCTCAGTTGCAAATTTTTCGAACAAAAAAAAAAGTACCTTTCTGGCTTGCTTTCCTCCCAATCTAATCATGAAAAAGAACATCCTGCATTGCTCAGACCTGCCACATCTGTTAGATCATTCACTCAGTGGACTCCAATAAGATTGCAGGCTCTGATGTTATTATCCCACTATCCTCAAAACGTGCGCCTCTGAACTTACAACTGCTCAATGCTGTCTCTTCAAACTCCTCTACTCTCTATCCATCTATCCGTTTCCTTGGACATTTACTGTGTTCACCCCAAACCTAGGAAAGGTTCTTGCCTATGTTAGCCAAATCTGGAATTCTGCTCTTGAGCACTTTGATGAATCATCTGTCTTGGACATTTCTAACGTTTTGACAGGGTCTAGCACCATGCATTTCATAAGTCCACCAAAATATGTTCATGGCAATCTAACTTCCTTTCATATCACTCTATATGTTCTGTTGTTGATAACTTACCCTCTGACATTTTTTCATTATTTCAGGGGTGTCCCAAGACTCTGTGTTCCTTCTTCAGATCAAAGATCTCCTCCTCTTATTATCCAGTTCTATCTGCATTTTTGTTGATATTCAACTCTACTTTCACCAACTGTCCAGAGTTCACACAACCTTCATTCCCTCTGCCAATGCGATGGTTGAGTCACCACACTTCTTGCTTTTCTGTACACACTTAAATGGAGACGTGAACATTTTGTTTCTTCCAAATCTTCAAAAACAAATCTCCCTCATGTCTGTCAAGTCTAATCAACAGCTGCCAGCTCTTACCTTTAATGGCGTCATCCATATTCCTCCTTCAACATTCTTGACCATCTCCTCTGACCTCAAATGGAACTCTGACATTTCCACTATTGTTTAAACTGTCTCTCAGAAGCTCAACATTATCTTTCAATGCCAAATATTTAGTTTTTCCTCAACAATTTTTAGCTTTCCATAAATCAAAGTCCATCCAAGATTTGAGTATTGCTCACATATCTAATCATGACACAAGATAAAGTTAGTCATTTGGTAGTAGATCCCACTTTCAACCCAAGCTTCAAATCTCTCTCGCTCTGCATCCCAATCTTTCTTGTCTCTCTCTGTCTCTATCACTACTGCTATGGTCAGTATCCCTCTAAACTTTCCTTTATTGTTTCTCCTAAACCCCCAAATACTCCATCCTAAATATTGTTGCTCCTTCCTACATCCTCACTATTTGGAAATCAAGATGCATCATCCAGTTTCTTACTCCAACTTGTTCTTTCCCGGAATCTCAAACTATGGAACTTCTACCCCTTCAATCTTTCTCCTTCCTGCAATCTTCAGTTTTTTAAAACAAAAGCTTACCAATTCCTATTCACTACTTCCTGACTAATGTTGTCTTCTCTTTTGAACCTTGGTGATATCCTGCACTCTAGGCGTTGGCCATTCAGCAAAGTTTATCAATAAAATATCACCATAATAAAGCATAAAAATAAATGTAGGGCAGAAAATGTGCAGCACTTTCTGCCTTAATTCTTGGGGTAGTAGATCAGATGGGTCACAAATTATGTTAGGACCTGGTTGCCTAGGCAGTGCCTGCCTAATGTTAGCATTCCCTCATGGCCTTGTAATGGGTGGAGACTCCATTTGCCCCAAACAAGGCCATTGATGCAGGAGGGGAGGGTCTAGGGGTGCAAGGACTCCCAAACCCCACCCCCCCACCACATCCCCAGCTCTCAGTGGCACCGGCATTACATCAACAGGAGTACCAGCCATTAAAGTCATCTGAATGGCAGTAGTGGGCCCCACCTGAAGACCCCGAGAAGAAAGTGAAAATTATTTTAAAATAATTTTAAAGTAGTCAGCTTACAAAGGGGACAGCCGCGATGCACCCTCGGTGGACCGGATGCCAACCATTCTTCACCAGAACTTCCCAAACCCACGACCTCTACCACCTAGAAGGACAAGGGCAGCAGGTGCATGGGAACACCATCACCTCCAAGTTCCCCTCCAAGTCACACACCATCCTGACTTGGAAATATATTGCCATTCCTTCATCGTCGCTGGGTCAAAATCCTGGAACTCCCTCCGTAACAGCACTGTGGGTGTATCTTCACCACACAGACTGCAGCGGTTCAAGAAGGCGGCTCACCACCATCTTCTCAAGGGCAATTAGGGATGGGCAATAAATGCTGCCCTTGCCAGCGATGCACAAATCCCATGAACGAATAAAAAAAAATCTCATTGATTACGGATCTAGACTGTTGGACCTGTTGTTCACCAAGGTACCTGGAACTCCCTCCTTGGCAGCACTATGTGAGCACCTTCACAACGCGGGCTGCAGCGGTTCAAGAAGGTGGATCATCATCACCTTCTCAAGGACAATTAGGGATGCTGGCCTTTCCAGCGACGCCCACATCCCAGGAACAAATTTAAAAAAAATTACACATTAATCAAGGAAGCTCCTCCTGAACCCACAAACTTCAGCAGGGTCAGCAGTGGAGATCCCAAGTGGGCGCATCCAGGCAGTTACGCCAGAAAGCGCTCACCTTCACCTCACACACATTCGGTCCCATTATTTTTTGTATGACCATGAATTGGGGTATATCTTCCACAACTTTCTATTTATAGCTGAAAGCTGATGTGAATGTAAAGCAGTGTTCCCCACTACTTTCTTGTGATCTGTTCTCAAATAATACCTGCTGAAAAACAGTAACACCGAGATGTTCCTCGGAACTTCTATCGCTTCGCCGATGTAACCTTGGTGGAAGTTTGGGATTTCTGCCAAAATTATGTGGTGAAAAGGGAGAAGCTCTGCGGAAATTCCCACAATGGATTTCTGTTTTATTCAAATTATGATTAGCTTCTTCAAAAGGTCCTAAAACATAATGTTAATCTCTAGTTTCTGGAAGATCTTTCAGGAGAAAGATATAGGCTGCAAAATTCAGCTCAGTAGCACCCGTTGTATGGGCACTACGAGTGCCGTTTATGTTCCAAAATGGTGTCCGCGGCGCGCGTCCGCCAGATGTATGCAGAGTCGGCAGATCATGCGTCAGTGTACAATGCTGATTTGAAACCAGCGCTGCCATTTTGGATCTCAACGCTCCATGTAATGCCCTCTCTTAAGTTCACTCAGCTGAACACGCGTTCAGCAGCAGGAAGGACACCCCACCAGCGCTATTTGAAGGGATCATCAACTACTTTCAGGTTAGTTGCTGATTGATTTCTACTGGCTGTTGCTGAGTTTGTAGAAATGTTTGGTGGTTTGTACAGTTATTTCAAATTGCTAAAGTCTACAGGGAGTGGTGTGACAGGTGCTGAAGGACTTTGTCCTGATTTCAAGGATTCTGCACACACCACTTGCTCCCAGACATGGATGCAGTAGTAGGCATTCCATTTGGCCTACAGCATGACAGGGTGAATGAGCAGAGGCGACACAGAGCAGGACAAGCTGTAGAAAGAGGGAGGAGGAGGGGGGGAGATGTGCTCTCACAGAAGACCATGCCTGCCCAGGGTGTTCAGGGAGCAATGCTCCTACATGAACCTCAGTGAGGAACAGTGTGTCAGAAATCTTCACTTCACCAAGGACGTCCTCACTGAAATCTACCACCTGCTGCAGCCACAACTTCAACCTCAGAGCAGGGCGATGACCGCATTGCCAGAAACTGTGAAGGTCACCGTGGCTGTGAACCTTTATGCGTCGGGCTCCTTCCAGGCTAGAGCAGGACATATTTGCAACATCTCCCATTTTGTCGTGCTCTGTTGCATAAGGGAGGTAACTGATTCTGTATTCGAAGAGAGCTGAATACATTTCCTTCTCTCTTGCCAGAGAGCAGCAGGCGGAGCAAGCACGTGGTTTTGTGGGGATTGCAGGCTTCCCCGTTGTGCAGGATGTCATTGACTGCAAGCATGTCACTTTGTGGGTGCTGCGTGTCAACACTGAGATATACCACAACCGAAAGGGATTCCACTTCCTCAATGTCCAGCTGGTGTGTCACCGTACTCGGTGAATCATGCAACTCAATGCTCGGTATCCTGGCAGCAGTCCTGGGGGAGAAATTCCCTACCTTAGGACCACCCGTTAGTGCAACGTTAAGTCAGGAAAGCGGTGGCGGGTCCAGCAGTGTCCTCCATTTTCAAAGTCCCAGTAGCGCTGCCGTTCTGAAGTAGTGCCCTGCAAAAAAAAATGGCGGAGTGGTGACATACACCGACTTAACGTCACCACGGCGAACTTCCGCACTAGCGCTGAGTTCAGCTCTGGGACCTAAGCACACCAGGTAAACCTAGCGTGCAAGCAGACTGACAGTGGTGCTGTCAGCACCTCTTAAAGGGACACACACATCTTTCAGGTAAGTTTGCATTTAAACGTTTGGACAATTTTTTTTTTTTTTATTGAAGTAGTGGCTTGCTGCAATAGATGTTAGAAGTTTTTTTACGTGTGCAGGGAGTGCAGCTGGATGCTTACAAGGCCTTGTATGGTAAAGGAAGGCCTCTGAGAATACAGAAAATGCTGCAAATACTCAGCAGGTCAGGCAACATCCGTGGAGAGAAAAACAGAGTTCACATCTCAGGTTGAGATGCTGCCTCACCAACTGAGTATTTCCAGCATTTTATACTGTCATTTCAGATTTACAGCATCCGCTTGCAGAGGGAAGGGGAAGACACAGAAGAGGAAGAAGCCGAGGAGGAGGAAGCAGAAGAGGAGGAAGCAGACAGCCCCTTTCTGGCTGGGATATCCGGGATGGAATCATCCGCCTGTGGTACCAGTGACCACAACCCCAATTCCCCTTTCAACATTTGTCCCACACCTTACCTTCCCTCTGTTACTGACGATCAAAGCATCCTCTTGGCCACAATGCTAAAATAAAAGCCACAACAAAGCAAAATTTCCAATCTAACTTTAAACATTTATCCATCCAATATGACATCAAGAAATCAACTCATCACCCGTATGTATTCTCTTAGTGATTGTCTTGTGTGTGCCTTTGCCTATCCTACTGATGTCACACAGTGCTATCCCAGTGGCTGCAGCTTGGCTGGTGGAAGGCTGCTGACTTTCAGAGGGGGACACTGCAAATGGCCTTGCTGGTCAACCTTGAGGAGCTGGTGGCTGGGAGTGTCAAATTGAATGACGGTGTTTCTTCTTCTTCTTCTTCACTCTCCTCTCCCTCTTCTTGGTCAACCACTGGCTGGACAGGCTGCATTTCTTGGGTTTGTGAAATGGGTAAGTCACAAGTGTGGAGTTGTGGTGAGGGGAGGATGGGAAAGCAAGAGGTGCATGCCAGAAGGAGGATAATATATTAGGATACCAGCATCTTACATCCTTTCAGCCCCGCCGCTGGCCAAGGGTTCAAACATGCCTCTGCCAAGAATGGCCTGCACCGTCTCCTCCAAGGGGGTGAGGTCAGGCTAGGAATGGGAGGCGTCCCTCATGTTTGGTACAGATTGTTGGTAGGTGAGTGATTGGGGGTGGGGTCATGCATTGAGCAGTGTGTGAGGCTAGTGATGCAGTTGGTAGGAGGCGGCCTTTGAAGATGCATTCACTGACTTTGACCAGTGGTCTGAGGTCATGAAGCTTCTTTGGGCACTGGAGCCAGGTGGTGGAGCGACACTGCTGGCAGTGACGGCCTCGGTGATGTGGCCCCACATCGTTCTTTCTGGAGAGCCTCCTGGCCCCTGTGGGTAGAGGACCTCTCTTGCAGTGGTGACCCCCTCCACAAAGCTGGAGTGCTGCGTGCGAGACCCTGGGTGCCGCTTCCCTGGCTTGCTGAGCCACTTGTGTTAGTGCTGAAGCACTTTTCCCATTTTTTGAGGTTCAGAAGGCAATGCAGCTTTAAGTGCTGAAGACGCCCATTTGAGACTTCTTTTACATTTTTTTTTGAAAGGCAGTAAGGGGTGAAAAATACATTTTTTCACTTGATTTTAATTTTTATTAGTTTTGAACGCATTGCCCCTTTAATTCATAGCCTTTTTAATTTCCCACAATTTTTTGTGAACTCCACAGCCTTGCTCCTAGAGGCTGTAAGAAGCTGCTACACCGCTCCTGGATGGGAACTTCGTGTCGGATGCCTCCACTAACACCACCAGAAGGGCGTTAAACGATAAGTTAGCGCTGCACTACAAATCTCCAGATCCCAGCATGATTTTTTGCCCAGTAGCGCTGCGGCAATTCTAAGCAGCCGTAAACCCGAGGCCACGGCGACATTGGCAGGTTTCTGTGGATGTCCAAAATTTCCCCCACGATGCCTTCATTCTGTGGCAGTCCGCTGTCCCATCTGCATTTGAGCCACCTTGACAAACCAAAGGGTGCCTACTGGGAAACAAGGGTTATCCATTAACAACATGGCTCTTGACTCTGGTGCGCAACCCACGCACATGTGGGCAGCATTCATACAAAGAAAGCCATGCTGCCACATGAAATATCATCACGCAGACCATCGCAGAGCAGACCAACACTTCCGCTGCCTGGACCGCTCCAGAGGAGCCCTGCAGTACTCGCGGGTGTCAAGATTCATGGTGGTCTGCTGCATGCTGCACAACCTCCCCATCATGATGGTACAGCCCTGGCCAACAGCCATACGGTGACCAGCTGAGAAGTAGGAGGCAAACCAGACAACCCCTTTCTGGCTGGGCTGTTCATGACCGACTCATCTGGCTGCGATACCAGTAAACGCAACCCCAATCCCACATTACTATCCCTCTGATATGGACCATCACAGCATCCTCATTGGTAATCAGCAAAAGGTTTCCTTGCCCAGGTTTGACCTGATATCCGGAGTCAATGTTGAGAACTCCCAGGGCCACTCCCTCCGGACTCTATACCACTGTGCCGCCACCTCTGGTGGGTCTGTCCTGCCTGTGGGACAGGACATACCCAGGGATGGTGATGGAGGAGTTTGGGACATTGGCTGAAAGGTATGATTCTGTGAGTATGACCATGTCAGGCTGTTGCTTGACTAGTCTGTAGGACAGCTCTCCCAATTTTGGCAGAAGATGTTAGTGAGGAGGACTTTGCAGGGTCTACTGGGCTGGGTGTGCCTTTGTCATGTTCAAAGCCGGTGCCTAGGTCAATGCCAGGTGGTCAGTCCAGTTTTTTTATTACTATTGTTTTTCGTAGCGGTTTGGTACAACTGAGTGGCTTGCTCGGCCATTTCAGAGGGCAGTTAAGAGCCAACCACATTGCTGGGGGTCTGGAGTCACATATAGGCCAGACCAGGCAAATTTCCTTCCCTAAAGGACATTAGTGAACCAGATGGGTTTTTAACAACAATCCAGTAGTTTCGTTACTGATACTAGTTTTTTATTCCAGATTTATTGAATTGAATTTAAATTATGGTGGGATTTGAACTCACGTTTCGCAGATCATTACTTCAGACCTCTGGGTGATTAGTCCAGTACATAACCACTATGCTACCGTACGCGTAGTGCTACGTAGTGGCTGGTGGAAGGCTGTTGACTTTCAGTGGAGGAGACTGCAGATGGCCTTGCAGGATGACCTCGAGCAACTCTGGGCCTAGAAGGCCCAGCTTCGGACTGCACCATCTTGGCATGCGTAGCAGCAGTCTGGATGGCTGGCTAACAGGCAACAGCAAGGGCACTGGTGGAATAGCAGAGGTGGGAGGATGAACGCTGTCATCCTGAGAGAGAACAGCAGGTTTGCTGATGACACAAAGACAGGTAGGAAAGTAAATTGTGAAGAGGACATAAGGAGGCTACAAAGGGATATAGATAAGTTAAGTGAGTGGGCAAAGATCTGGTAGATGGAGTATAATGTGGGAAAATGTGAAGTTGTCCATTTTGGCAGGAGAATAAAAAAGAAGCATGTTATCTAAATGGTGAGAGATTGCAGAACTCTGAGATGCAGAGGGATCTGGGTGTCCTCGTGCATGAATCACAAAGGTTACTATGCAGGTACAGCATGTAATTAAGAAAGCTAATAGAATGTTATCGTTTATTGCGAGGGGAATTGAATACAAAAGTAGGGAGGTTATGCTTCAGTTGTACAGGGCATTGGTGAGACCACATCTGGAGTACTGTGTACAGTATTGGTCTCCTTATTTAAGGAAGGATGTAAATGCGTTGGAAGCAGTTCAGAGAAGGTTTACCAGACTAATACCTGGAATGGGCGGGTTGCCTTATGAGAAAAGGTTGGACAGGCTAGGCTTGTATCCGTTGGAGTTTAGAAGAGTAAGAGGTGACTTGATTGAAACATATAAGATTCTGAGGGGTCTGGACAGGGTGGATGTGGAGAGGATGTTTCCTCTTGTGGGAGAATCTAGAACTAGGGGTCACTGTTTAAAAATAAGGGGTCGCCCATTTAAGACAGAGATGAGGAGAAATTTTTTCTCACAGAGGGTCGTGAGTCTTTGGAACTCTTCCTCAGAGGGCGGTGGAAGCAGAGTCTTTGAATATTTTTAAGGCAGAGGTAGATAGATTCTTGGTGAGCAAGGGGGTGAAAAGTTATCGGGGGTAGGCGGGAATGTGGAGTAATCGGATCAGCCATGATCTTATTGAATGACAGAGCAGGCTCGAAGGGCCGAGTGGCCTACTCCCGCTCCTAATTCGTATGTTTGTATGTAAACAAAGAGCTTTAATTAAAAGGTTATGATCGACAAATGATTAAGTTACATTATTGGGACATTTGCTGTTGCAGGTATTGATTTTTATCTTTATCTTTAATGAAATATGGCCTAGATAACTGTAGAAAAGAGTGCTTATGGTAGAATTCCACTTTAAGTCCAAGCAGGACTGATTTTAAACCCAGGCAGACAGGCAGCTCTGCAATCAGGATGGGTGAGAAATACAGTGGCTTCTCTGCTGGTGCTGAGCTGGAAGTAATGAGTTAAAGGTGATGGGAGGCAATTGCAGGGGTGGAGATGCGGATGGACCAGCATGCTCCTCCTGGCCCCATAAAAATTCTTTTAAAAACTTGTACTTACCTTTTTTTGAGCAGTCTGCAGTGGTCCCTTTAAGTCTCTGCTCCTGGTACCAATTAGTGTAGCATGAGCAATACATGCTCTGCTCACTGATATCTCAAAATTGTGTTAGGGTCTTATGTACATCATAGGACCATCATTAACATATTGAAAGTTGACTCACACCCGAAACAGGTGGGTGCCTGAGACACCCATGTGAAGGCCCTGACGAAAATGGCATACTGGAAGCAGGAATGCAGCGGTAAGTGATGCCCTGCCATTACTACCCCATTCCTGCCAAACAGAGGCTGTAAAGATTGACCCCACCATGTTGGAAACCCAAAGATCTGCCTTCCAGTGCGGTCATATTTTATTTGAGCAACTGGATATTGGAGTCTGCAATATGACTCATATTGTAAAATACCAACTACCTTCTCTGCCATTACTTCACTATTTCAAATACTGATTTTGCTATTTCAAGGCAGAATTCTGGCAATGGGCTTTGACAATTCTTTATAGAAGCTAGGCTAAAACTGCTAATTAAAAAGATAAATTATTTGAATTAATTTGAAAATCACATAACTTCAACTTCAGAACATTTTTAACTCCAGTATTTAATATCCCATAGCATTACAAATTTTAGGTTAATACCTTTGATTGTACTTGAACAACTCTTGTTATGAATAAGCACATTGATTTAAGCCCCGACATGACAGAATGGGAGTAGAATATTGGATGGCCTTTCAAAGAGTGATTGGTAGGAGACTTAGAATGTAGCCTTCAAAAAGTAATCTTAATCTTCTATTCATCATAAAGTAAGTCATTTTAACGCCTTATATTCAGCCAATATTACTAATCTATTTCAAAACCATATCTAACAAATAATTCCTCCCTTGTGATAGAAACAATGTGGATAGATTGACACTTTATTCATGCTTTTGCACACAATACAAACATTTTGTAAAATGCTGCTTTTTTTAATTCCTTGAACGTAGATCCATCTCATAGAATCATAGAATGGTTACAGCACAGAAGAAGGCCATTCAGCCCGTCATTCCCATGCCAGCTCTCTGCAAGAGCATCTCAGCTAGTCCCACACCCCGGCCCTTTCCCCGTAGCCCTGCAAATGTTTTTCTTTCAGGTACTTGTCCAACTCCCTTGTGAAAGCCATGATTGAGTCTGCCTCCACCACCCTTTCAGACAGTGAATTCCAGATCTTAACCACTCACTGCGTAAAAAAGTTTTTTCTTATGTTGCCTTTGGTTCCATAAGCTTTTTTAACTGCTTTCTCAATCTGCCCTGCCACCTTCAACGATTTGTGCACATATACCCCCAGGTCTCTCTGTTCATGCACCCCCTTTAGGATTGTACCCTTTCATTTATATTTCCTCTCCTCATTCTTTCTACGAAAATGTATCACTTCACACGTTTCTGCATTAAATTTCATCTGCCACGTGTCTGCCCATTCCACCAGCCTGTCTATATCCTTTTGAAGTCTATCACTATCCTCCTCACTGTTCATTATACTTCCAAGTTTTGTGTCATCTGCAAATTTTGAAATTGTGCCCTGTACACCCACATCCAAGTCATTAATATATATCAAGAAAAGCAGTGGTCCTAGTACCGACCCCTGGGGAACACCACTGTATACCTTCCTCCAGTCCGAAAAACAACCGTTCACCACTACTCTCTGTTTCCTGTCACTTAGCCAATTTCGTATCCATGCTGCCACTGTCCCTTTTATTCCAGGGGCGTCAACTTTGCTGGCAAGCCTATTATGTGGCACTTTGTCAAACGACTTTTGGAAATCCATGTACATCACATCAACCGCATTGCCCTCATCAACCCTCTATGTTATCTCATCAAAAAACTTGATCAAGTTGGTTAAACACGATTTGCCTTTAACAAATCTGTGCTGGATTTCCTTAATTAATCCACACTTGTCCAAGTGACTGTCAATTTTGTCCTTGATTATTGTTTCTAAAAGCTTCCTCAGTACAGAGGTTTAACTGACCAGCCTATAATTGCTGGGTTTATCTTTACACCCTTTTTTGAACAAGGGTGTAACATTTGCAATTCTCCAGTTCTCTGGCACCACCCCCGTTTCTAAGGAGGATTGGAAGATTATGGCCAGTACCTCCGTGATTTCTTCCTTCACTTCCCTCAGTATCCTAGGATGCATCCCATCCGGTCCTGGTGACTTATCTACTTTAAGTACAGCCAGCCTTTCTAGTATCTCATCTTTATCAATTCTTATCCCATCCAGTATCTCCTCTACCTCCTCCTTTACTGTGTCTATGGCAGCATCCTCTTCCTTGGTGAAGACAGATGCAAAGTACTCATTTAGTACCTCAGCCATGCCCTCTGCCTCCATGTGTAGGTCTCCTTTTTGGTCCTTAATCGGCCCCACCCCTCCTCTTACTACCTGTTTACTATTTATATGCCTATAGAAGACTTTTGGATTACATTTTATGTTAGCTGCCATTCTATTCTCATACCCTCCCTTTGCCCCTCTTATTTTCTTTTTCACTTCTCCTCTGAACTTTCTATATTTAACCTGATTCTCAGATGTATTCTTGACCTGACATCTATCATATGCGCTCTTTTTAAGCTTCATCTTACTCTCTATCTCTTTCGTCATCCAGGGAGCTCTGACTTTAGTAGCTAAACTTGTATCGAAGTTTGGTTAGACCACACTTGGAGTATTGTTTGCAATTCTGGTAGCCATATTATAAAAAGGATATAGAGGCACTGGAGAGGGTGCAAAACAGATTTACAAGGAGGATACCAGAAATGCAAGGGTATACCCATCAGGAAAGGATGAACAGGCTGGGTCTCTTTTCTCTTGAAAAAAGAAAGCTGAGGGGTGACCTAATAGAGATCTTTAAAATTATGAAAGGTTTTGATAGAGTAGACACAGAGAGAATGTTTCCACTTATGGGGAAGAGCATAACTAGAGGCCATCAATATAAGATAGTCACCAAGAAATCAAATAGGGAATTCAGAAGAAGCTTCTTTACACAGAGAGTGGTGAGAATGTGGAACTTGCTACCACAGGGAGTGGTTGAAGCGAATAATATAGATACATTTAAGGGGAGGCTAGATAAGCATATGAGGGAGAAGGGAATAGAGGGTAATGCTGGTAGAGTTAGATGAGGAAAGATGGGAGGAGGCTCAAATGGAGCATAAATGCCAGCATGGACTGGTTGGGCTGACTGGCCTGTTTCTGTGCTGTATATCCTAATTAATCCTATATAATCTTATGTAATTTCTCCTGTACTTTTTCTTTACTAATATTAATTACTTTAAGCTCCTCACTCTCATTAGACCCTTGCCTCCCCACTATTTCTGGTATTTTTTGTGTCTTCTACTGTGAAGACAGATACAAAATATTTGTTTAACCAATTTCCTTAATCCCTATTATAATTTCTCCTGTCTCAGCCTCTAAGGGACCCACGTTTACTTTCGCTACTCTCTTCCTTTTTACATACTTGTAGAAGGTCTTACAATCTGTTTTTATATTTCTTGCTAGTTTACTCTCATATTCTATTTTCCCTCTTTTTGTTCATCCTTTGCTGGTTTCTAAAACTCTCCCAATCCTCAGGCTTACTACTCTTTTTGGCAACATTATAAGCCTCTTCTTTTAATCTAATACTATTCTTAACCTCTTTAGTTAGCCACTTTTCTGGTAGAGATTTTATTTCTCAATGGAATGTATATTCGTTGAGAATTATGAAATATTTCTATAAATGTTTGCCATTACTTATCTACCATCATACCTTTCAATCAAATTTCCCAATCTACCTTAACCAACTTGCCCCTCATGCCTATGTAATTGGCTTTATTTAATTTTAATACTCTAGTTTAAACTTAAGTACATCACTCTCGAACTCAATGCAAAATTCTATCATATTATGATCACTCCTCCCCAGAGGAGTCCTTATTATGAGATTATGAATTAATCCTGTCTCATTACACAGAAGAAGACCTAAAATAGTCTCTTCCCTGGACCCCTCCCTCTGGCCTCTTACCCTCTCTTGATCTTTTCATTGCTAACTGCCGCCGTGACATCGGCCAGCTCAATTTCTCTGCTCCCCTCACTCACTCCAACCTACCTCCCTCTGAACTTGCAGCACTCCATTCTCTCCGATCCAACCCTGACATTGTCATTAAACCTGCTGACAAGGGTGGCGCTGTTGTTGTTTGGCGAACCGACCTCTACCTAGCGGAAGTTGAACGCCAACTCTCTGACACCTCCTCCTACCTCCACCTGGACCATGACCCCACTACCGAACATCAAGCCACCGTGTCCAAGACTGTCACTGACCTCATCTCCTCTGGAGATCTTCCCCCCACGGCCGCCAACCTCATAGTTCCCCAACCCCGCACAGCCCGCTTCTACCTCCTTCCCAAGATCCACAAACAGGACTGCCCCGGTAGACCCATCGTTTCAGCCTGTTCTTGCCCCACGGAACTTATCTCTTCCTATCTCGACTCTATTTTTTCTCCCCTTGTCCAGTCTCTTCCCACCTACATCCGCGACTCTTCCGATGCCCTCCGCCATTTTAACAGTTTCCAGTTTCCCGGCCCCAACCGTCTCCTCTTCACTATGGACGTACAATCCCTCTACACCTCCATTCCCCACCAGGATGGCCTGAGGGCGCTCCGCTTCTTCCTTGAACAGAGGCCCAACCAGTCCCCATCCACCACCACCCTCCTCCGCCTGGCTGAATTTGTTCTCACATTGAACAACTTCTCCTTTGACTCTACCCATTTCCTCCAAATTAAAGGTGTTGCTATGGGTACCCGCATGGGTCCTAGCTATGCCTGCCTTTTCGTGGGATATGTGGAACACTCTTTGTTCCAGTCCTACTCGGGTCCCCTCCCTCACCTCTTTTTCCGGTACATTGATGACTGTATCGGTGCCGTCTCCTGCTCTCGCCCTGAACTAGAACATTTCATTCACTATGCTTCCAATTTCCACCCTTCCCTCACCTTCACATGGTCCATCTCCGACTCTTCTCTTCCCTTCCTCGACTTCTCCATCTCCATCTCTGGGGATAGGTTATTGACTAACATTCACTACAAGCCCACCGACTCCCACAGCTACCTGGACTACACTTCCTCCCACCCCGCCTCCTGTAAGGACTCTATTCCATTCTCCCAGTTTCTCCGTCTCCGCCGCATCTGCTCTGATGATGCCACCTTCCATACCAGTGCTTCCGACATGTCTTCCTTTTTCCTCAACCGAGGATTCCCCTCTACCGTGGTCGACACGGCCCTCGACCGTGTCCGTTCTATCTCCCGCACATCTGCCCTCACCCCTGCCCCTCCCTCCCGGAACCACGATAGGGTTCCCCTTGTCCTCACCTTTCACCCCACCAGCCTCCACATTCAACGGATCATCCTCCGCCATTTCCGCCACCTCCAGCGTGATCCCACCACCAAACACATCTTCCTCTCACCTCCCCTTTCAGCATTCCGCAGGGACCGCTCCCTCCGCGACACCCTAGTCCACTCCTCTACCACCCCCAGCACCCCTTCCCCTTCGCCCGGCACCTTCCCGTGCACGCGCAGGAGATGCAACACATGCCCTTATACCTCCCCTCTTCCCACTGTCCAGGGCCCCAAACACCCCTTCCAGGTGAAACAGCGATTTACTTGTACTTCCTGCAATTTAGTATACTGTATTCGCTGCTCACGATGTGGACTCCTCTACATTGGGGAGACCAAACGCAGATTGGGTGACCGCTTTGCGGAACACCTCCGTTCAGTCCGTAAGGGGGACCCCGAGCTCCCGGTGGCCTGTCACTTTAATTCACCGCTTCACTCCCACTCTGACCTCACCGTCCTCGGCCTAATACACTGTTCCACGGAAGCTCAGCGTAAGCTCGAGGAACAGCACCTCATCTTTCGTTTAGGCACGCTACAGCCCTCTGGACTCAATATCGAGTTCAACAATTTTAGATCATAACCTCAGCTCCAATCACATTTATATTTTATTTTATCCACCCTTTTATTTGTCCCCCCCACCTTTTTTTTCCTCCTAGAAGCTGGCAGCTGTCCTTCATTCTGCCAGTAGATTTCACACTTCATTCAGCCTTAATCTGTCACATTAACACCACCTCTAGCCTTGCATATCTCTTAATGTCTCTTAATGTCTCTTCATCTCCTCCTTTGTTCCTTTATCCCCTCCCCCTTTTCCCAGCTTTACCCTGGCCTTAAATCTATTTGATTTCCAGCTCTTCCCAGTTCTGATGAAAGGTCATCGACCTGAAACGTCAACTCTCTTTCTCTCTCCACGGATGCTGCCTGGCCTGCTGAGTTTTTCCAGCGTTTTCTGTTGTTATATAGTCTCTTCCCTTGTTGGTTCCACAAGATATTGTTGTAGGAAACTGTCTCAAATGCACTCCATGAACTCGTCCTCCAATTACTTTATTGCCAATTTGATTTGTCCAGTCTATATGAAGATTAATGTCCCCCACGATTATTGCATTACTTTTCAATTCTACCCCTATCTTGGGCCGCAAATTTAATAGTGCTCAGGGGGCAGGTTTGGAGGTGGGTCTGCTGTCAAAATAGCAAAGATTGACAGCGGGTAGAAAACCCACTGTCAACCCGCCTCCACGCGAGTCTCCCAGGTGTCGGGTCTGTCAGGGGAGAACTGACCTGACACCAAGCGGCGGGGGATACAATTCAGATTGTTAAATGGCTTGTTAAGAGCCAATTTAAGACTATTTAGAGACTTGCTTCTCATTTTACGTTCTCCCCCATGGGTTACCCGCTGTTCGGGGAACACAACAGCTCAACCTGGCGTGTCTTGAGTCTGCTCTGATGTTTGTGAAAAGCTGACAGCTGCAGAAGTGGTGTAAAGGATACCATGTTGCACATGGTGAGTTTCAGAGTGCAGAAACTGTTGGTTACTGCATTTTTAATACATATAGGCCCAAAAATTCATCTTGCTGCGCGAGAGTACGCACTGCGTACACTCGCGTATTCCCTCTTCAATTGCCGGTTTTCTGCATGCACTACGCATGCGCTGAAAACCGGCACTTCATGTCTGGTCAGTTTCATGGATCTGCGAGTAATCGCGTGGGCTGGTGATTCTGCGCGTGCGTCGGAAAATTCATGTATTTTGTGAATGAGAGTAGTGTGTGTAAGCTCCGAGCAGTTACACATTTTAAAACCAGGAGTAGCAGCCATTTATACATTTGCCGAGATAAGTAGGAGGAAGAAATCCTTTTGGAGTGTGGCTACTGAGGTGAGGTTTTTAAATTTGAAAGACACAAAAGTTTTAAATGAAGTCTTATATAAGTTAAGAGTTTTAAAAAAAAATTTTTAAAAACGGGTTTTGACCATTTGGAGTAGTATAGCAACTGTGGGTGTGTACAAGGCATATTGAGGTATCTATCTGTGAAAATGAAAGTTTAAAAATGAACTGTTTACGTTTCAAAAAGTTTTAAAGATGAAAATGAGTAAGTAAGTAAGTATGTATGTATGAATTTATGAAAATGTTACAGGTTTGGAAAATCAGCTAGGGCCGTGTGGCGGGTAGATGTGTTCCCAAGCTGATAGCGCACGTATCCCACCATAGCCTGACCTGATTTTATAGCCACTCACTTAACTAAAGTTACTTTAACAACTATTTCCATTTTTTCATTACAACTTTCAGTTTGAGGAGGAAGCCTGTGTGAGAGAAAGATGCCCTTTTGCAATCGATTGTTCTTCCTCCTCTGTGTGATTACGTATCTGAGAATTTTCGAATACAGACAACGAATCAGACGGAGGAACCAAGCCCGTCTCCTCCAGAGAAGGAGAAACTACTACCCACCAAATAGAGTGTACAGGCAGAGGCTGTCATTTGAGATGCTGTCGGAGGAGCTGTGTGTGAGGAGGCTGCGCTTCAGTAAAGAGTCAATTGGCCGAATCTGTGAGATGTTACAGGAGGACCTTCAAACACGCACGAAGAACCGCAATGCATTGTCACTGAGCATGAAGGTAACCACAGCACTGAACTTCTTTGCAAATGGGACTTTTCAGGCAAGCACCGGTGACATTTGCAACATAT
Organism: Squalus acanthias; assembly: GCA_030390025.1. Lineage (NCBI taxonomy): Eukaryota > Metazoa > Chordata > Chondrichthyes > Squaliformes > Squalidae > Squalus > Squalus acanthias. The sequence continues at coordinate 102,651,887 of CM059432.1, forward strand.
CCAAGAATGCTGCGAGGGCCTGCATTCACCAGGTCACAGAAGCCATTTACCGTAGGGCTTCTGAGTTCATTAAGTATGACTTGTCTGCTCGCCATCAAAAGGAGATGGCGCTTGCATTTCATAACATTGCTGGATTCCCCAAAGTGATTGGGGCTGTCGATGGAACCCATGTAGCATTGAAGGCACCAGGGGTTGCACCTGTGACATTTATCAACAGGAAGGGGTTTCATTCACTGAATGTCCAGATTGTCTGTGATGCGCATCTCAGGATCTTAAATGTGAATGCAGGTAACCGTGGAAGTAATCATGACTCCTTCGTCCTCCGTAACTCTGACTTATATGGCGCCCTCAACGCATTGCCTCCAGGATCCGCATGGATATTGGGCGACAAGGGCTACCCGCTAAGACCATGGCTGATGACTCCCTACCGCAAGACCAATAATGAGGCTCAGGAGAGATACAACCAGGCACACGTGTCCACACGGCAAGTGGTGGAGAGGACAATTGGAGTTCTGAAATCACGCTTCCGGTGCCTGGACAGGTCAGGGGGGACCTTGCAGTATTCTCCTCAGAAAGTGGCAAAGATTGTGGTGGCCTGTTGTGCTTTGCATAACTTTGCCCTGCAGGAAGGACTGACCCTTAACGCTGCAGATGAACTACCTGCAGAAATGGAGGACGTGGACAATGCCAATGTGCCTGTGGGAAGGCATGATGGGGAAGAGCCAACTGCTGCTCAAAGTAAGGCTGCTCGGGAGCAGCTGGTAGCCAACACCTTCACGAGGTAGTGTCGCCTTGTACCTCCCGCTCCCCCTCCCCTCTCCCCCTCCCCTCTCCCCCTCCCCCTCCCCTCTCCCCCTCCCCTCTCCCCCTCCCCTCTCCCCCTCCCTCTCCCCATCCCTCTCCCTCTCCCCCTCCCTCTCCACCAGCAAGGCAAATAAAGGTACAGACACAATTTAAAGTGAAACAGTGCTCTTTTATTGCAGCATTACAGACTTCTGAGGTTCATTGTTGCTTTACATAGTTTATAACTTTTCAATGTTAACTAGCTACTTTTCAACTTTGTAAACAATCGTAAACAGAAATAGGTTTTTCAAAAATTTGTTAACAGTTCTCAGTAACTTTTTTGCTTCGTTAATGCAGTAAAGACATTCAAGATGGGAAATAACTCTTTCCTATATGTAAACAAGTTTAAATGTTCAATTTTTTTGTGAAAATAAACAATTTGAATTTTTATAAAGTGACTAAAGGCTGTACTTTTTCAATGAAAAGCTAACTTTCAGTTTCAGTGTCAAATATATATATAAATAAAGAAAAATGTAAACATGTAAGTTTTAAATAAAACTAAAAAGTAAACACTTGAGAAATTTAACCACAAATAAACTATTCCTGAGGGTCAATGGATGTGCATTGTGGAACATGCAACACCCTAACGTCTCTTGCGCTTTCTTGATTGCATCATCGTTGGTGGCTCTTGGACCTGCACTGATTCTGCGCTGGGAGCAGGTAAGGTTGGTTCTGATGGAGTCACAGTAATTGCAGCAGAAATTATTCGCATGAGTCCTTCAAGAGACTCATTTATTTTACTAAGCTGCACTCCCACCAGTCCTTCAAGAGACTCATTTAATTTACTAAGCTGCACTCCCACATCGGGTTTCTGCAACATTCCTTCAAGAGACTCATTTATTTTACTAAGCTGCACTCCCACATCGGGTTTCTGCAACATTCCTTCAAGAGACTCATTTATATTCTTAAGCTCCATTCCCAGATTTCCCAATCCCTGCTTGACCAAGGTAAGACAATCAACTTCTTTCTCTGAAATAGAAGAGATCGATTGAGTCAAGCCTACAAGTTGGTGGATGTCACCATGCATCACCTGTTCTGCTGCATATATATCTGTGTCTCCCACAGGCACTGTAGTATCAAGCTGCTGTCTGTTTGGCACAGAGCCAGAGGGGCCAGGAGTTGGAGAGGAAGATTGAGAGGACCTCTCCTGCAACCCAGATTCCAGAGCCTCCATGTTTAATTCAGCAAAAACTTCCTCCTGCTGCTCCTCCACCAACACCTCACTCGCATCTCCCACTGGCTCAACATGCCCTTCACTAATGACCTCTTCGGCTGCAGACTCAACGAACTGCTCATCCCGTGACTGAGAAGTATGCTCAAAACCTATGTAAAGGAAACAGTAAAGATTAGCAAAGGTAAAGCATGATGTGCCACATCACAGAAGCTATTCAGCACACATCACCTTTGTCGAATCGATCATTTCCAAAGGGACATCCGCTAAGATATCCAAAGATATGCTCGAGCCTTTCCTCTTGTTCGGTTAAAGCCCTTAACATGACAACACCACCGCCTGTCAGTGAACGTTCTCTGGCGTTGTGAGCAGTTTTACTCTAAAATTGAAAATGAAAATCTGAAATGTAAGGGTTTTTACACCAGAACTGCATTGGCACTCACACAGTTAACTCAGTAAGCAACTCAAAGCATTTCAATCAAGATGACATTAGCATTTTATGAGACTTGCCTGGCTACAAAAGCCACAAAAATTTATGGTAGCATCTTGTGACTTCAGTTAACTCAGCTTAGCAAACAAACACTTTTTCAAGGCTTTTCATTTTAAATGTAAAGACATTTTAACATTGACTTTTGTTATAACTATACAAACCTTCAGCGTTCGATATAAATCGCTGAATTTTTTGCGACATTGCTCGGCTGTACGTGGAATGGTCGAGGTTGCGCTCACACTTTGAGCAACCTCTTTCCACGCTGCCATTTGGCCTTTTCGCGGCGGCTTGGACTTCTGAGTTCCAATTATCCGTGAACGTTTCGATTCTACCTCGTCAAGAAGTGTACGGAGATCATCATCACTGAAATTCTGTGTTCTTTTTATAAATTGGATAGTGCTGATAGCTGCCATTTTCGTTTGCTGATTATAAACAGTTAAATCTCTGAAAAAAATGATTTCTGAACTTTTAAAAGTACTTAAATTACTTTAAATCTCTTTGCAAATGTTTAACATTACTCAAATTATACTAAAAATCTTTAAAAGTTTACAAAACCATGCATTTAAAACCTACTTACTGCAAATTCCACCTGAAACAGTGAGAAAACTGTGTCTCCAGCTGCTTTACAATGGCTGCAGTGGAGAAAAAAATCGGGGGCGTGGCCTATGGAAAAGAGACCTTAATGGGCGTGTCTTCACTCCACATCGCACGCGATGCAACGCGCACGCTGCGCTGCAGGGCAGTGTGACGTCATACGCTGCCCTGCACTCAATCAGCCAGAAGATGAATTTGCAACGTGAAAAAGAGGAAACGGCAGACGCGGTATGTATTACCGCGCCTGCTTCTTACACCCGCGGGAACGGAGCCAGATGAATTTCTGGCCCATAGAGATTTCTTTAGCTTACAAGTTTTTAGATCCAACTGTATGTCCAGTGCCACCTCATTGGGAGAACCTCTCTCACCAGTGACAGATCGCTTCTGTCATCTCACCTGCAGCTGCCATCTATTGCAGCAACATCGGAGCCATTGAAACAATCAGACCTTGGTCCTCCAAATCCTTCCACAATCAGCCCCAACACCAACATCACCAGGCACACCAATATCACCAACAACATCACCAACCTTCTCCACCATCACCTGATGCTGCACTGGACACAGGGCATCAGCCCCTGACAACATTGCTGCCCGGGAGGCCAGCGATGGCATCACCGTGGCCAGATTTTCTTCACTTGACACTGTAAACCCTGGCTGCCACATGATGCGCCAGGTTGACAAACAAAACCAGCACCGTGAAGCATCCCTTTAATGTCCAAGCCATTCCATGCACACACATCAATATAGCGGGGGAGGGGGGGGGTGGAATTTATGTCTGAACAATCACTGGAACTCAGTAAGACACTTCTCAAGGTGCACTCAGATCTGTCCAATAAGGGGCACTTTTGGAAAAATAGATTTCACTGTATGACAACACATTACCAGAAACTTCACATGGACATTGGCTAAACCTCTCAAGTGCCTACCCTTGTGTGTTGGTAGTTGGTATGCTTGCAGTAGGATGAGGGTGAGTATGAGGGGTGGCTAGTGAGATGGGGAAGTGATAAAGTAGATAAAGAGGGTTGGGTGGAGTTGCAAGGTAAGTTGGTGTAAGGATGTGCAGGAGTAGGGTATGGAAGGCAGAGTGATGGGGATGTGTTGAGTGGCACAGCAGGGTGAGTTTGAGTGTGGCTTTGCAATAATGTTTCGTGATCCACTGAGATCATTGAGAGGTTGGCGCCACTGCAGTCAGGGACCCCTGATGACATCCATGCTTTTGTCTTCCTGTGCAATGTGCAACCAGGCTGCGTTGGTGTCATGGGGAGGTCTCTTCCCCCCTTGGAAGGGAAGTGAACCTCCCTGCGTGCTGTGCCTCCCTCCATAAGCATATAGAGGGAGTCATTGAAGAGCCTGGGTTCAAGCGTCCAACTTGACCTCCCTATTTTTCTTGCCAAAATGTAATACCTCACATTTATCTGTGTTGAAATTCATTTGTCAATTATATGCCCATTCTGCAAGTTTATTAAAGTCTTCCTGCAATTTGTTGCAGTCCTCCTCAGTATTGACCAATATTAATTTTGTCTCATCTGCAAATTTAGAAATTGTGTTTTTGATTCCAAAGTATAAACCGTTAATATAAATAGTGAACAACAGTGGTCCCAGCAATTTTCCTTGTGGAACACCACTTCCTACCTTCTGCCACTCTGAACAGTTAGTCTTTACCCCTACTCTCTGCTTTCTACTCCACATTCTCTGACCTTGTTCATCAGTCTATTATGTGGTACCTTATCAAAGGCCTTTTGGCAATCTGGATAAATTACATCTACTACATTACCCTTGTCTACTCTCTCTGCTACCTCTTCAAAAAATTCAATGAGGTTGGTCAAACAAGACTTTCCCTTTTGAATTCCAAGCTGACTATTCATTATTAGATGTTTTGTTTCTGGATGTTCTTCTATTGTTTCCTTTAGTAGGGATTTCATTATTTTTCCTACCACTGATGTTAAGCTGACTGGTCTATAATTCCCTGGACATTTTCTATCTCCCTTCTTAAATATAGGTATTACATTAGCTATCCGCCAGTCCTCTGGCATCATACCTTTTTCTAACAAATTATTAAATATGTGTAGTAATGCCTCTGCTAACTCTTCGCTAGATTCTTTTAAAATGTGCGGATGTAATCTGTCTGGACCAGGGGTTTTATCCTCTTTAAGTTTGATCAGTTTATTTAATATTTCTCCTCTTTTTATTTAAAATGCATTTAAATCTCATTTCTAATCTCATCATCTGATGTCATGCCCACCTGATCTGTTTCCCTGGTAAATACTGAAGCAAAGTAAGTATTTAATATTTCTGCCATTTCACTATCGCTGCCTGTGATTTTATCCTGTCCATCCCTCAGTCCCATCCCGACTTTCCTTTATTATTTATGTGCCTGTGGAATATTTTACTATTTTGTTTTATGTTCCTTGATAATTTAATTTCATAGTTCCTCTTTGTCTTCCTAATTGTTTTTTTGACTTCACTCCTAATCTCTTCATATTCTCCCTTGTCGTTCTCTCCCCTTCTGTCCATGTACATAGTGTATGCCCCTTTCCTTACCCACAATTTTTCCCTCATGTCTTTATTCATCCATGGTGTCGCATTAGTGTTTAGCTTGTTCTTGTTTTTTAACGGAATATATTTTTCCTGGACTCTGTTGAACACCGTTTTAAATGTTTCCCATTGCTGTTCTGCATCATTGTTTGCCAATATTGTTGTCCATTTTATTTTCCCAAGTTCTATTCTCAGCCCCTCAAAATCGGCTTTTCCCAATCTATTACCCTGGTCTTCGTCATACTTATGTCCTTCTCAATTATTCTCTTAAAGCGTATTATATTATGGTCACTATTGCCTAGATGTACCCCTACTTTTACTTCTTTTATCTACTCTGGTTCATTCCAATTATAAGATCCAGTAGCAAATCCTCCCTTGTCGGGCTTCTTACATATTGGGTTAGAAAGGAGTCCTGTACACATTGTAGGAACTCCATTCATTTATCCCCTTTACCTACCTCTTCTGGCCAATTAATTTCGGGACAAATGAAATCCCCCATGATTATTATTCTATGCTTTTTACTCATTTCCCTAATTTGTTTGCATATTTCTTCCTCCACCTCCCTTGCACTGTTAGGTGATGTGTCAACTACCCCTATTAGTGTGATTGATTAATGGGACTAAATTAATGGGACTAAAAGCTAACAAATCCCCTGGACCTGATGGCCTACATCCTAGGGTTCCAAAAGAGACAGCTGCAAAGATCGTGGATGCATTGGTTGTGATCTTCCAGAATTCTGTAGATTCTGGCATGGTCCCAGTGGATTGGAAGGTAGCAAATGTAACACTGCTATTCATGAAAGAAGGGAGAGAGAAAACAGGGAACTATGGACCAGTTAGCCTGACATCAGTAGTAGGGCAAATGCTAGAATCTATTATTAAGGACATGGCAACAGGGCACTTAGAAAATCATAATATGATTGGGCAGAGCCGACATGGATTTACAAAAGGGAAATCGTGTTTGACAAATCAGTTAGAGTGTTTTAAGGTTGGAACTAGCAGGGTAGGTAAGAGGGAACCAGTGGATGTAGTGTATTTGAATTTTCAGAAAGCATTCGATAATGTGCCACACAAAAAGTTATTACACAAAATTAGGGCTCATGCGATTGGGGATAATATGTTAGCATGGATTGAGGATTGGTTAACAGACAGAAAAGAGAGAGTAGGAATAAACGGGTCATTTTCAGGTTGGCAGACTGTTACTAGTGGGATACCACAAGGATCAGTGCTGGGGCCTCAGCTATTCACAATCTATATTAATGACTTAGATGAAGTGACTGACTGTAATGTACCCAAGTTTGCTGACGATACAACGCTAGGTGAGAAAGTAAGTTGTGAGGAGGACACAAAGAGCCTGCAAAGGGATATACATAGGTTAAGTGAGTGGGTAAGAAAAAAAAAAGACTTGCATTTATATAGCGCCTTTCATGACTACCGGACGTCTCAAAGCGCTTTACAGCCAATGAAGTACTTTTAAAGTGTAGTCACTATTGTAATGTAGGAAAGAAGGTGGCAGATGGAGTATAACATGGGGAAATGTGAGGTTATTTACTTTGGTAGGAAGAATAGAAAGACAGAATATTTTTTAAATGGTGAGAAATTATTAAATGGTGTTCAGAGGGAGTTGGGTGTCCTTCTACACGAAACACAGAAAGTTAACATACAGGTATAGCCAGCAATTAGGAAGGTAAATGGTATATTGGCCTTTATTGCAAGGGGGTTGGTGTACAAAAGTAAGGAAGTCTTGCTGCAATTGTACAGGGCTTTGGTGAGACCACACCTGGAGTATTGTGCACAGTTTTGATCTCCGTACCTAAGGAAGAATATACTTGCCTTCGAGCGGGTGCAATGAAGGTTCACTAGATTGATCCCTGGGAAACGAGGGTTGTCCTATGAGAAGAGATTGAGTAGACTGGGCCTATACTCTCTGGAATTTAGAAGAATGAGAGGTGATCCCATTGAAACATATAAGGTTCTGAGAGGGCTCGACAGGGTAGATGCTGAGAGGCTGTTTCCCCTGGCTTGAGAGTCTAGAACTAGGGGGCATAGTCTCAGGATAAGGGGTCGGCCATTTAGGACTCAGATGAGGGTTCACTCAGAGGGTTGTAAATCTTTGGAATTCTCTACCCCAGAGGCTTATGGATGCTGAGTCGTTGAGTATATTCAAGGCTGAGATAGATAGATTTTTGGACTCTAAGGGAATCAAGGGATATGGGGATCGGGCGGGAAAGTGGAGTTTAGGTCGAAGATCAGCCATGATCTTATTGAATGGTGCAGTAGGCTTGAGGGGCCGTAAAGCCTACTCCTGCTCCTAATTTTTATGTTTTTATGAAATGTCAGTGCTACTTGACAAGTTATGTCAAAGCCTTTTTGCATATTTCATGGCAGGAGGTTAAAATAGTTTTTTGATGTATCGCACAAGAAACAAATTATATCACTGGTACACTTTTATATTTTAAAATGTGTAAGATATTGAAGTGATATATTCCTGCATTTAGAAATCATCTTAATTGTTTCCTCTGTTTTAGTATGTACTCTTTGAAGTATCATCCAATATTCTACTCAAAAAACTCTACTAGACTATTGTATAAAAGAAACTCCACACATTCCAAAACACCTTTTGCAAAGGAAAGGTAGGAGATTTCTTCTAGTCCTTAAGTCTGACTGAATTGTTTAGAAAGTTGCGCTGAAGAGAAAAACAAGTGAATCCCTTGTGGAAAACAACTGGTCAGCAGATCCTTAGTCTCAGTCCAGACAAAGTTTTGAACAAGGTCATTTAAAGCACTCCCTCTACAATACCTTACATTATATCCATCTTTCTTAAGTGAGAAAAAGACCCCTCACTCTTTACAAGTTACCGATCTGTCTCTCTGAACACTATTTTTTCCATTTTTAATCACAAAATTATTATAATTATTGACAGAAGAAGACCGAATGGATCTCAATGGAAATAAAAATTGGGAGAGATGGAAAACAGGCTGTCCATTTGCTATCACCCATTTAACACTATTGCGCAAAGTCAAAATCTACCTCATGATACCTTGAAAAAGGATCCACATGAATCAATTAATCAACTTTATTGCTTATTAGTAGTTATGTCACAAGTGGGATTTTCTTGGTGATAGATAATGGGCCATAATTTGCTGTAGGAGTGAATCTAATGGTAAACGCCCTTGCATGTTTAACTTTTTAAATTGGTTGCATAGCAAGTTGCTGCAAGTGCGAGCTGATAACGTCGCAGCGAGGGAAACAGGGCATCTGGGACCTGAGTGAACAGGGAAAGCAACCTCCTTAACCAATCAGATTGAAGGACTGTGAAATAAACTGTGCAAGGACTGAGAAGGATGTGTAAATTAGAATGGGGGAATTCAATGCCAAATAAGGTACAGAAAAAGAAATAAAGGCTACGATTTTGCCTAACGAGGCGGGTCCGGTGCGGTCGGGGTCGGTGGCGGGGTGCGACCCCGCTGCTGGCTCCATCCCACTCTGTGAAAAGAATTTTCTGCTGATTGGGCTTGTTAAGCCCGCCCAGCATGTTTCCCGGCCAATTGAAGGAAGCGGGTCTGATGACGTCACTTCATCAAACGGTTTCCTTAAAGGGACCATGCACAAATTGTTTTTGACAGTTCTGTCAGTGTTCTACAGCATTGAGGTGCTGCAAACACTGACAAGCACTGCACAGAGGTGCAGGGCTGCACCCAGGCTCTCCCATGACTCGCTCCATATGCTTATGGAGGGAGTCACATCAGGCAAGGAGGTTCTCTTCCCTTCCCATGGGCAGAAGAGACCTCCCCAGGAGATCAACGCAGCCTGGTTGCACATTGCACAGCAGGACACAAGCAGGGATGTGGTCAGGAGGACCAGGCTGCAGTGGCGCAAACCTTTCAATGATCTCAGTAGATCACGAAACGTTACTGCAAAGCCACACTCAACCTCATCCTGCTGTGCCACTCATCACATCCCCGTCACTCTGCCTTCCCTACCCTACTCCTGCACATCCTTACTCACACCAACTTACCTTGCACCTCCACCCATCTCTCTCTATCTACATTATCACATCCCCATCTCAATAGCCACCCCTCACACTCACCCTCATCTTAGTCCAATCATACAAACTAACAACACACAGGGGTAGGAACTTGGGTGTTTTAGCCAATGTTCATGTAAAGTTTCTGTTAATGTGCTGTCAAACATTGAACTCTTTATTTTCAACACTTTGCATTCTTGGACAGATTTGTGTGCACCTCTGGAAGTGGCTTAGTGAGTTGCAGTGAATGGTGAGACATAACGGTACCCCCCGCAATGGCGATGAATGTGAAAGGAATGGTTTAGGCATTGTAGGGATGCTTTATGTTGTGAGGTGGTGCCAACCTGGTGCATTATGTGGCAGCCAGGGTGTACAGCATCAAGTGAAGTAAATCTGGCTATGGTGAGGCCATCCCTGGCATCCCGGGCAGCAATGTGGTCGGGTGCTGATACCCTGTGTCCTGTGCAGCATCAGGTGATTGCGGAGAAGATTGGTGTTGTTGTTGGTGCTGCTGGTGTGCCTGGTGCTGCTGCTGTTGGGGCTGATCGTGGTGGGATTCTGAGGACCAAGGTGAGATTTTTTCAAGGGCACCGATGCTGATGGAATAGATGGCAGGTGCAGTTGAGATGACAGAAGTGATCTGTCAATGGTGAGAGAGGTTGTTCCAATGAGGTGACACTGGATAGAGCATTTTCTCCAAACACTTGCAACCTGCATAAAGCTCAATCTGTCTTCTAAATGCAGTAAGCAACAGCTTCTAACTTGGAAAGTGAACAGCTGTGAGATGGGAGCTTTTATACAACATTTGTAGCTGTCAAGTAAAGAAATCATCCCATGCTGACACAACTCCCGACCTCCTTACCTGACGTGATCCCTGAGCAGCGGGGAAGCCATTCGCGAACTCTAAAAATCTAAAGATGAGCTAAAAATCTATTTAATTGCCTCTTAACAATCTCTCTAATGATCTCAATTGCCTCCCCCGCCACTTGGTGTCGGGTCTGTTCAGCGATGACAGACCCGACATTTGGGAGACTAGCATGGAGGCGGGTTGACAGTGGGCTCCCAGCCGACCTGCCACCTAACGCAGCCGCTGATCCCCGAAAAATTACCCCCAAAGAGACAGAAAGAAAGATTGGATTAAGAAAGAGAGAAAAAAGAGGCTGAAAGGAAAAGTACATTTTGTTTTAACATTTTTTTATATCTCCAACATCAATTAATACCTGAAGGAATAAGACTCCACACTTGTAATATTTAATTTTCAGTGCCAGAGAAGTTGATTGGCAGTAATTAACACTTAATCACATACTGGAGCTTGAAATGACAGGACTTAACTTTCTGTGGCGAGTTTAGTTTGTATCTACCGCAACAAATACAGCAACTTCACGCCATTCAATGCATTTCAATGGTGACGCAGACAGCGAGGTGTCGTTTCCGCTAAGCTAACGGTGGAGTGCCGCAACTCGGACAGCAACTTTTGGATATTTGTCTTTAACCGTGCATCTGCCCCTCGCCTGAAATTGCTGTACCATTTACGCATAAATAACGGTGAGCGCCATTAGCCTCAACGTTATTTTGACAGCAAATTCTAGCCCAAGGTATTTAAGGTTGTGCTTTGCCCACCCAAAGAGCAGTTTCTCATCAGTTCCAAAAGCTAAGGGAGAGATAAAGAGTGACAGTTGAAAGGGTGAGAAAGGTTAAGTATATAAAGTGTATCATAACTGTTAATTAAGAGCTTAAGTCTCTGAGCCAGAGGTAAAGGATTCTATATAACAACATGAAGAATTATAATACATGCAAGGTTAACTAAAGCTAGGAGCAGGAGATTACTGAAGAAAAAACACAACAATCACAGACTCCGACTCACGACAAATGCCTCCAGAGACCAAGCATCCTTAAAGAAGGCAGAATTGCCCAAAGAGACAGCAGCTAACCTATTGCAAACGTATTATGCTCATGTCACGGAAGTGTAGTCTGAATAGCGGAAAGTAGTTGTGATGTATTAAATATAGATTGTAAACCTAACATTGCTAAGCTGTACTATAATCATAAACATTGACTATAACTGTTATTCAGTTATTGTAACATCAACTTGTCTTTATATAACACCTTTAACATAGCAAAAGGTCCCAAGGCGCTTCACAGGAGTGTTATAAGACAATAATTTGACACCGAGCCACATAAGGTGATATTAGGGCAGCTGACCAAAAGCTTGGTCAAAGAGATAGGTTTTAAGGAGCATCTTAAAGGAGCAAAGAGAGGTAGAGAGGCGAGAGATTTAGGGAATTCCAGAGCTTAGGGCCTAGGCAGCTGAAGCATGGCCACCAATGGTAGAGCGATTAAAATCAGGGATGCTCAAGAGGGCAGAATTAGAGCAGCGCAGATATCTCAGGGGGATGTGGGGCTAGAGGAGATGACAGAGATAGAGATGCGAGGCCATGGAGGGATTTAAAAACAAGGATCAGAATTTTAAAATCAAGGCGTTGCTTAACCGGGAGCCAACGTAGGTCAGCGAGCACAGGGGTGGGTGATGGGTGAACGGGACTTGGATGACTTCAGTTTTACGCGGGGTAGAATGTGGGAGGCCAGCCAGGAGTGCGTTGGAATAGTCATAAACAAAATTCGGCTACATTGAGATATTGTGATGCACTTAAACTAGTCTTGCCTATGATAGTTTAGTTTTTTCTGATTGATATTAAGTACCTAATCATTTTACTTCAATCACTGCTACTAGACCTTGTGATGGTGTCGATTGTGCTATCATTGTTAAATTAAGTAGTGTTAGTTAATGCATTTCATGTGTCCGTCTTCATCTTTAACAACTCTGGCAAGAAGGAGTTAAGTATCACTTCACATAATGTTGTACTGCATCATGCTGTGATTGATTTGGTTTGGTTAGTTATCAATATTATACGGAGCAGGCCAAAGTCATGCCAAATTAGGCATCTTATAAATCCTAGACATGAACAGTAGGTCCCAATCCAATCTTTTAATGTCTATTTGTTAGCAAAGTGGGAAAGACCATTTGATGCTCTAATATGGATTATATATTGGAATTTTGCATACAATATGTCTTGGATATTGTACAAGATTTAGCATTCATGTACTCTACAATTAGCACTTTCATCTTTTTCTTTTTGCAATTTCTCCTACAATCCACAGACTTTTAAAACCCACTTTTGGCATCACCTGATCATTCATTTTTGACAGCTGCATTCAGGATCACCTGGTCTACATGTGGCCTAACCAGTTTCCTTAAAGGGACTGATGGATGCTGCCACCAAAAAGGTAAGCTTCTTGAAAGATACTTACCTCAGCGTAGAACCGGGAGGTGCAGGAGCGCTCCTCTCAGCTCCACTACCGAAGACCGATGCCGGCCTCCGATCAGCCCCCAAATTCTCTCTCGATCATTTTCCCCTCTCCCAGCCATTCCGCCCCCCCCGCCGCCCCCAACCGATCATAACCTCCTTCTCTCCCGACAGGTCCCCTCACTCCCTCACGAACATTTTCTCCCTCTCCCAATCGTGAGCCCCGCCTTCCGATCAGCCCCCTCACATTCTCCCAATCATTTTCCCCTCTCTCATTTTCCCTCCCTCTTGATTGTTCCCCCACCCCCACTCCCAGATGCCCCCTACCACCCGGTTGCTTCCCCAATCTCTTGGTCGCTATCCCCTCCTGATCACTTACTCCCTCTCTGGGGTGCCCCTCTCTCGACCAATTGTTCCCCCACCCACCCCCCCTCGAGTTCCGGTCACCTCCCTCCTCCCCAATTGCTCCCCCACCTCTCCCGGTTGCCCCCTCCCTCCAGATCATTGGCCCCCACTTTCAGGTGAACCCCGCCCCCAGATCACTTCCCCCACTCTCCCAGGACCTCCCTGAATGAGAGTCAAATAATTCACTCCCTCTTTTATTTGTATTTGACAGAGCTTGCGATTTGTTAAGTATCTCTTTTTGTAGTGCTAATCCTCTTGAAAGTTTCTTAGAGTAAGCTGAGGGTTGATTGTTCCTAACAATAATGGGTTTGGAATTCTGCGGTACTGCATTAGTTTCTTGTTTTCTGATGCCAATTTTTAATAATTTTAAAGTGATTAATTCTTAGCTACACTTAATTCAGCATTTTCTTAGTTTTGATATAACTATTATATTCAACAAGGCAAATCATAATTAATGTGCAGTATGCATTGCTAATAAAATGCTAATTTAAAAAAAACCACTACATGGGCAATTTTTATTTAAATTTGCTTCAAAGAATTATGCAAATGAGGAAAGGTGTTCAAATATTCTGCTCTTGTTTGAACTCCAATGTGTCCTGCTATTATAGCTGATTCATCTTATTACTAAGGAGGAGCATTTTTTTTCAGTCAAGTGTAGTTTGCTTCGGAGCATGTACAATTTAGGTATTTGAAAGCTGAGTCACAGTTACCAACAGAGAACAAAGCAATATCTACCACTATATTGTTCAAGAATATGAACAGAAAATCACATACAAACTGCTAGAGATTAGACATGCCCTACTTGGCTTCTGGGAATTAAAGTTACCCCACTGCTCATCCCCCAACCACTATGACCACCTCCACTAATCCAACAGGAATAGAATCGTAGAATGATACAGCACAGGAGGCCATTCGGCCCATCGTGCCTGTGTCCACTCTTTGGAAGAGCTATCTGATTAGTCCCACTCCTCTGCTCTTTCCCCATAGCCCAGCAAATTTTCTACCTTCAAGTATTTGTCCAATTCCCTTTTGAAAGTTATTATTGAATCTGCTTCCACCACCCTTTCAGGCAGTGCATTCCAGATCATAACAACTCACTGCGTAAAACAAAAAATCCTCATATCGCCTCTGGTTCTTTTGCCAATTACTTTAAATCTGTGACCTTTAGTTACCGACCCTTCTGCCACTGGAAACAGTTTCTCCTTATTTACTATATCAAAACCATTCATGATTTTGAACAACTCTATCAAATCTCCCCTTAACCTTCTCTGCTCTAAGAACAACCCCAGTTTCTCCAGCCTCATGTAACTGAAGTCTTTCATTTTTGGTACCATTTGGTACATCTCCTCTGCACCCTCTCTAAGAGCTGAATTTTGCCTGCGCTCAGAGTGCGGGTTTAGAGGCGGGTCCAGTGTCAAAATAGCAAAGATTGACAGCGGGTAGGAAAGCTGCTGTCAACCCGCCTCCACGAGAGTCTCCCAGGTGTCGGGTCTGTCTGCGCTGAACTGACCCGACACCAAGCGGCGGGGGAGACAATTTAGATCATTAAATGGCATGTTACCAGCCAATTTAATGGTATTTTGAGCCTACCTTGTAATTTTACATGCTCCCCGACGGGTTACCCGCTGCTTGGGGAACACGCCAGCTCGCCCTGTCGTGAGTGGAGTCTGCTTTAATTTATCTGATAACCTGACAGCTGCAGAAGTGGTATAAAGATACCGTGTTGCAGCTGTTCAGTTTCAGAGCTCAGAAGCTGTTGGTTACTGCATTTGTAAGACATAGAGAGGGAAAAATTCGATGGCGCCCCCTTTGGGGCGCTAACGTCGCCTTTAGCGCCACACAAAAGTTAGCACCCCTGCGCCATAAATTTAGTCATAGCACACCAAGCAGGAGGCGGGGTGCTACTGGAAGCCCTCTCCCTCCTTCTTGGGATGCTACCAGTGAATTTCACGGTGCTACGTGCAACACGTCGGCACATAGCGCCGCATAATTGCAGGCCTCCCTCCCCTGATTAAAGGGGAGGGGCCTAGCACTGCGCGCACCGGGGCCCTGCTGGACCACCGGGAAGCGGAGTACTGGGAAAACAGCCCGGCACTCAAGAGAGAGCAGTAACGGGAGGCGCAAAGCAGCCCAATCTTTCCCCCATAGAGCTTTCTGTAGCCTGCAAGTGTTTAAAGCCAACTCTCTATCCAGTGTCACCTCATTGGAACAACCTCTCTCACCATTGACAGAGCGCTTCTGTCATCTCAACTGCAGCTACCATCTATTCCAGCAACATCAATGCCCTTGAAAAAATCTCACCTTGGACCTTGGACCTCAGCCCCAACACCAACAGCACCAACAACAACACCAACCTTCTCTGCCATCATCTGATGCTGCACAGGACACAGGGCATCAGCACCCGACCACATTGCTGCCCAGGAGGCCAGCGATGGCATCACCATGGCCAGATTTACTTCACTTGACGCTGTACACCCTGGCTGCCACATGATGTGCCAGGTTGACACCATCCCACACCAGCACCATAAAGCATCCCTATAATGTCCAAGCCATTCCTTTCACACTCATCACAATAGCGGTGGGCGGAGAGTTATGTCTGAACATTCACTGGAACTCACTAAGACACTTCTCAAGGTGTGCACAGATCTGTCCAATAAGGTGAAGTGTTGAAAATATAGATTTCAATGTTTGACAACACATTAACAGAAACTTCACATGAACATTAGCTAAACCACTCAAGTGCCTACCCTTGTGTGTTGTTAGTTGGTATGATTGTTCTAGGATGAGGGTGAGTGTGAGGGGTGGCGAGTGAGATGGGGAAGTGATAATGTAGATAGAGAGGGATGGGTGGAGGTGCAAGATAAGTTGGTGTGAGTAAGGATGTGCAGGAGTAGGGTAGGGAAGGCAGAGTGATGGGGATGTGATGAGTGGCAGAGCAGGATGAGTTTGAGTGTGGCTTGGCAGTATCGTTTCGTGATCTGCTCAGATCATTGAAAGACCCGCATGGCGGTGCTGGAGCTGCGGGTGGACTCACTCTGGAGCATGCACGATGCCGAGAACTCGGTGAATCGCTCATTTAGTGAGTTGTCCACACCGCAGGTAAAGGCTAGGACAGACAGAGAATGGGTGACCAAGAAGCAGGGCAATATCAGGAAGGTAGTGCAGGAGTCCCCTGTGGTCATCTCCCTCCAAAACAGGTATGCCGCTTTGGATACTGTTGGGGGAGATGGCCTACCAGGGGAAGGCACTAGCAGCCAGGTTCATGGCACCATGGCTGGCTCTGCTGCACAGCAGGGCGGGAAAAAGAGTGGTAGGGCTATAGTGATAGGGGACTCAATTGTAAGGGGAATAGACAGGAGTTTCTGTGGCCGCAACCGAGATTCCAGGATGGTATGTTGCCTCCCTGGTGCAAGGGTCAAGGATGTCTCGGAGCGGCTGCAGAACATTCTGAAGAGGGAGGGTGAACAGCCAGCTGTCGTGGTGCATGTAGGTACCAACGATATAGGTAAAAAGCGGGAAGAGGTCCTACAAGCAGAATTTAGGGAGCTAGGAGCTAAATTAAAAAGTAGGACCTCTAAGGTAGTAATCTCTGGATTGCTACCAGGGCCACGTGCTAATCAGAATAGAGAGAACAGGATAGTGAGATTGAATACGTGGCTTGAGCAGTGGTGCAGGAGGGAGGGATTCAAATTCCTGAGGCATTGGAACCAGTTCTGGGGGAAGTGGGACCTGTACAAAAGGGACGGTCTGCACTTGGGCAGGACTGGAACCGATGTCCTCGGGGTAATATTTGCTAAAGCAGTTCGGGAGGATTTAAACTAATATGGCAGGGGAATGGGAACCTATGTAGCGAAACAGGGGGAAGTAATATGCAGTCAGAAACAAATGTTAGAAGGGTGAGAAACAATAGGGGAAGGCCGAGTAAACAAAGGCAAGAAACACAAAGGGCCATACTAAATCATAAGTCTAAAAGGACAAAGGATGTTAATAAAACAAGCCTAAAGGCTCTGTGTCTTAATGCAAGGAGTATCCGTAATAAGGTGGATGAATTGACTGTGCAAATAGATGTTAACGGATACGATGTGATTGGGATTACAGAGACGTGGCTCCAGAACAATCAAGGCTGGGAACTGAACATCCAGGGGTATTCAACATTCAGAAAGGATAGAATAAAAGGAAAAGGGGGTGGGGTAGCATTGCTGGTTAAAGAGGAGATTAATGCAATAGCTAGGAAGGACATCAGCTTGGAGGATGTGGAATCAATATGGGTTGAGCTGCAGAACACCAAAGGGCAGAAAACGTTAGTGGGAGTTGTGTACAGACCTCCAAACAGCAGTAGTGAGGTGGGGGAGGGTATGAAACAGGAAATCAGAGGTGCGTGCAAAAAGGCACGGCAGTTATCATGGGTGACTTTAATATGCATATAGATTGGGCTACTCAAACTGGAAGCAATACGGTGGAGGAGGATTTCCTGGAGTGTTTAAGGGATGGTTTCCTAAACCAATATGTTGAGGAACCAACTCGAGGGGAGGCCATCCTGGACTGGGTGTTGTGTAATGAGGAGGGACTAATCAGCAATCTTGTGGTACGAGGCCCCCTGGGGAAGAGTGACCATAGTATGGTGGAGTTCTACATTAGGATGGAGAAGGAAACAGTTAAGTCAGAGACCATGGTCCAGAACTTAAATAAGGGCAACTTTGAGGGTATGAGGCGTGAATTGGTGAGGTTAAATTGGCAAGCGATATTTAAGGGGCTATCAGTGGAAGGGCAATGGCAGACATTTAGAGATCGCATGGATGAACTACAACAATTGTACATCCCGGTCTGGCATAAAAATAAAAAAGGGAAGGTGGCTCAACCATGGCTAACAAGGGAAATCAGGGATAGTATTAAAACCAAGGAAGTTGCATACAAATTGGCCAGAAGTAGCAGCAAACCCGGGGACTGGGAGAACTTCAAAACTCAGCAGAGGAGGACGAAGGGTTTGATTAGGGCAGGGAAAATAAAATATGAAAGGAAGCTTGCAGAGAACATTAAAATGGACTGCAAAAGCTTCTATAAATATGTAAAAAGAAAGAGGTTAGTAAAAACAAACGTAGGTCCCCTGCAGTCGGAAACAGGGGAAGTCGTAATGGGGAACAAGGAAATGGCAGATCAATTGAACAAGTACTTTGGTTCGGTGTTTACTGTGGAGGACACACACAACCTGCCGGAAATAAAAGGGGTCAGAGGATCTGGTAAGAGGGAGGAGCTGAGGGAAATCCTTATTAGTCGGGAAAAGGTATTGGGGAAATTGATGGGACTGAAGGCTGAAAAATCCCCGGGGCCTGATGGTCTGCATCCCAGAGTACTTAAGGAGGTGGCCTTGGAAATAGTGGATGCATTGACGATCATTTTCCAACATTCCTTAGACTCTGGATCAGTTCCGATGGAGTGGAGGGTGGCAAATGTAACCCCTCTTTTTAAAAAAGGAGGGAGGGAGAAAGCAGGGAATTATAGACCGGTCAGCCTGACATCGGTCGTGGGTAAAATGATGGAAGCAATTATTAAAGATGTCATAACAGACCATTTGGAAAGTGACGACATGATAGGTCCAAGTCAGCATGGATTTGTGAAAGGGAAATCATGCTTGACAAATCTTCTGGAATTTTTTGAGGATGTTTCCAATAGGGTGGACAGGGGGGAACCAGTAGATGTGGTGTATTTGGACTTTCAGAAGGCCTTCGACAAGGTCCCACACAAGAGATTGGTGAGCAAAGTTAAAGCACATGGGATTGGGGGTAATGTGTTGACGTGGATTGAGAACTGGTTGGCACACAGGAAACAAAGAGTAGGAGTAAATGGGTACTTTTCAGAATGGCAGGCAGTGACCAGCGGGGTACCGCAGGGTTCGGTGCTGGGACCCCAGCTGTTTACATTATATATTAATGATTTGGACGAAGGGATTAAATGTAATATCTCCAAATTTGCGGATGACACTAAATTGGGAGGAAGTGTGAACAATGAGGAGGATGCTAGGAGGCTACAGAGTGACTTGGACAGGTTGGGTGAATGGGCAAATGTATGGCAGATGAAGTACAATGTGGATAAATGTGAGGTTATCCACTTTGGTGGTAAAAATAGAGAGGCGGACTATTACCTGAATGGTGGCAGATTAGGGAAAGGGGACGTGCAACGAGACCTGGGCGTCATGGTACATCAGTCACTGAAGGTGGGAATGCAAGTGCAGCAGGCAGTCAAGAAAGCAAACGGAATGATGGCCTTCATAGCAAGGGGATTTGAGTACAGGAGTAGGGAGGTGATGCTACAGTTGTACAGGGCCTTGGTGAGGCCACACCTGAAGTATTGTGCGCAGTTTTGGTCTCCTAACTTAAGGAAGGACATTCTTGCTATTGAGGGAGTGCAGCGAAGGTTCACTAGATTGATTCCTGGGATGGCCGGACTGACATATCAAGAAAGATTGGGTCAACTGAACTTGTATCCTCTGGAGTTCAGAATTTGCACCACTGCAGCCTGGTCCTCCTGACGACATCCCTACTTGTGTCCTCCTGTGCAATGTGCAACCAGGCTGTGTTGATCTCCTGGGGAGGTCTCTTCCGCCCATGGGAATGGAAGAGAACCTCTCTGCATGCTGTGCCTCCCTCCATAAGCATATGGAGGGAGTCATGCGTGAGCCTGGGTGCAGCCGTCCACCTTTGTGCAGTGCTTGTCAGTGTTTGCAGCACCTCAATGCTGTAGAACACTGACAGCACAACTGTCAAAATGATTGTGGCCGTGGTCCCTTGAAGAAAACCGGCTGATGATGTCATCAAACCCGCTTCCTTTTCATTGGCCAGGAACACCGCAGGACGGGCTTAACAAGGCCAATCTACGGAAAATCATTTTCAGAGAGCGGCTGCAGATGAGACCGCCAACCAGCTCTCCCGCCGCCATCCCACCTCCGCAGGGAAAATCGTGCCCTAAGGCTTTGGCATCCTTCCTAAAGTGTGGTTCCCAGAATTGGCCACAATGCTCCAGCTGGGGCATAACCAGTGTTTTATAACGGTTTAGCATAACTTCCTTGCTTTTGTACTCTGTGCCTCTATTTATAAAGCCAAGAATTCCGTATGCCTTTTTAAGAGCCTTCTCAACTGGTCCTGCCACCTTCAAAGACTTGTGTATGTACACCCCAGGTTTCTCACTTCCTACACCGCCTTTAAAATTGTACCATTTAGTTATATTGCCTCTCCTCATTCTTCATACCAAAATGAATCACTTCACACTTCTCTGCATTAAATTTCATCTGCCATGTGTCTTCCCATTTCACCAGTCTGTCTATGTCTTCCGGGTGTCTGTTACTATCCTCTTCGCTGTTTATTATATTTCCACGTTTCCTGTCATCTGCAAACTTTGAAACTATGCCCTGTATACCCAAGTGCAGGTCATTAATATATATCAAGAAGAGCAGTGGTCCCAACAGCAACCTCTGGTGAGCACCACTGCACACTTCCCTCCAGTCTGAAAAACAACCGCTCACCACTATTCTCTGCTTTCTGTCCCTTAGCCAATTACGTAAAGAGAAGAGAGAACTTCTATTTATATAGCCTCTTTCACAATCTCAGGACATCCCAAAGCATTTTGCAGCCAATTAAATACTTTAGAGTTTAGTCACTGTTGTAATGTAGGAAACGCGGCAGCCAATTTGCGCACATCAAAATCCCACAAACAGCAATGAGATAATGATCAGATAATCTGTTGATTAGTGATGTTGGTTGAGGGATGAATATTGGTCAGGACACCAGAGAAAACTCCCCTGCTCTTCTTTGAATAGTGTCATGGGATCTTTTACATCCACCTGAGAGTGCTCATTTAACGTCTCATTCAAAAGACGGCACCTCCGACAGTGCAGCACTCCCTCAGTACTGCACTGGCGTGTTAGCCTAGATTTTGTGCTCAAGTCTCTGGAATGGGACTTGAACCCACAATCTTCTGACTCAGAGGCAAGAATGTTACCACTGAGCCACAGCTGACACAAGAGGGAATTAGATAAGCATTTCAAAAAGAAAAATATTAAGGGGTACGTTGATAGAACAGGAAAATGTTTGGAGGGAGTAGTGACACAAGTCTACTGGACCGCACGCCTCTTTCTGTGCTTAAATTTCTATGATTTCTACAATTGAATGTTTTTGTAGAGAGAGGATGGGTTGAGCGATATGGTGAGAAGACAGGCAGGTGGGATTGATCTACAAAAAAGGGATGGTCTTGC
The DNA here is from genome assembly GCA_030390025.1 of Squalus acanthias. NCBI lineage: Eukaryota > Metazoa > Chordata > Chondrichthyes > Squaliformes > Squalidae > Squalus > Squalus acanthias. Next base: position 102,673,501 of record CM059432.1, read on the forward strand.
TTGAGCCTTGTTAGTGCATTTCCCCATGGTTACTGTCGCAACAAATGGCTGTTAGTCAGGCGACAATAAATCCACTCATGATTCCAGCCGGAGTGTTTTTTTTTATAACAACAAGCTTTATTTACATTGACTAATAACAGTATTAGATTTTATATATCTATTCTACAGTATTATATTAAATGACAAGATGATATGCAAATAATACAACCTGGTTCCCAGGCCTGGAGTGATCACTTTTGGCTCTCTAGGCTGCCTCCGTAGCTGTGGGCTTCCGACTGATCCTGAGAGTGCTCTGACCCCCAAGAGAACAACACAGGCCTGGTTCCTAAGACATGGAGCGACCAGCTCCAGGCCTCCAGCAAGTTCTATTCTTATACTATCGGCTACCTTGGGCTGTGCCTACGTTCAACATAATACGTAGTTGCACGTTTGTGAGGCCACATATTTAGGTGTTTACAAAAGCAAAATACTGTAGATGCTGGAAATCTGAAATAAAAACAGAAAATGCTGCAAATACTCAGCAGGTCAGGCAGCATCAGTAGAGAGAGAAACAGAGTTAACGTTTCAGCTCGAGGACCTTTCATCAGAACAGTACTGGGTTACGCTAGGTTTTGTTGCTTACTGCTGGCTCGTGCTGGACTTGTCGGGACATGGTTGGTTATGCTGAACTTAGTTTAGTTGTGCTTTTCATCAGAACAGTTCTGATGAAAGGTGATCGACCTGAAACATTAACTCGGTTTCTCTCTCCACAGATGTTGCCGGACATGCTGAGTATTTCCAGCATTTTCTGTTTTTACTTAGGTGCTTACCCTGCTTCTAATCTTTTTGCCTCCAGCTCTGTTCTACAAGCTTTGTTTATTATACTGTAAGTGCGTAGGCCAATCTTTATCTTTTACTGTGGTATATGGTGTCTTGGCAACTAGGGGGAAAAATTCGGTGTCGCACCTTTTGGAGCGCTAACGTTGATTAGCGCCCCAAAAAATTAGCGCCACTCCGTCTGAATTTTAGTTGTAGCACCTCAAGCAGGAGGCGGGGCACTACTGGAAGTGCTCCATCTCCTTCTTAGGGCTCTACAACTGAATATCGCGGCGCTACGTGCAACAGCACCATGCGCGTCGGTATGTAGCGCCACGTCATTGCAGGCCTCCCTCCCCTGATTAAAGGGAAGGGGCCTAGCACTGTGCACTCCGGGGCCCTGCTAGGTCACCGGGGAGCGGGGTGCCATGAAAACAGTGGTCGTGGCCAGCTCCCGTAAGAAAAAGTGGGAAGGGGGCAGGTGCCGGCAGTCGGCCAAAAAAAAATGGCCGCCCGACATCTGCCCTTTAAGTAGCGCTGCCGCGGCTGCAAAAATGCCACCCTGACCCTGTTGGACATATCGTCTGGCGATAGGTAAGGGGGCGCAACCCAAGTTTGCGGCCGGGGTGTGAGCGGGGCGCTGCGCACGGCGATGACCTCATCGCTGGCAGCGCAGCGTCACAGGGCGCTACCAGCTGCCGCCGCCACTGAATTTTGCAGGAAGCGTCAGCGGTGCCGCGCACGGGCGTTTGGGGATTTGCGCCCCGTTAGCGCAAATCAACCCAATTTTTCCCCCCTAGTCTCTCATCAGGGTATGAGCCTTTTCTTGACCTGGGTGTTATTATTCTCTCTCTTGCATTTCCAAACTTTTGTTCATACATAGAGATAAGATTCAAGTTTCCCTTTCGGCCACATTTGCTCCAACACTGAAAATGATAAGGGAAAGGATAGCATAACAACATAAGAACATAAGAAATAGAGCAGGAATAGGCCACTTGGCCCCTCAAGCCTGCTCCGCCATTCAATAAGATCATGGCTGATCTAGGGCTCAAAGCCACTTCCCAGCCGGCTCCCCATAACCCTTCACTCCCCTATCTTGCAAAAATCTGTCTATCTCCACCTTAAATGTATTCAATGACCCAGCCTCCACAGCTCTCTGGGGCAGAGAATTCCACAGATTTACGACCCTCTGAGAGAAGAAATTCCTCCTCATCTCAGTTCTTAAAGGGCGACCTTTTATTCTGAAATATGGCCCAGAGTTCTAGATTTCCCCACGAGGGGAAACATCCTCTCTGCATCTACCCCTCAGTATCTTATATGTTTCAATAAGCATGACCATTTAAATCATCTTAAAATATTCAAACAAATCTCATGGACTTTTCCTATTCAAAAAAAACTTATTTTCTTATTCTTAAGTGATTTGCATCAGGATCCCTATCGCTACCAAATATCCATGTGTTTTTTCTACACCCTACCTCTCCAAATGTTCCATTCTTACATTTCTTCTTTCCTTACCTTCATTATAATAGTTTGCCCTAGGGCATGATCTATTACAAGCAACTGACAACAATAATATATAATGGGCCGAAAAGACAGCCATTAAAAATTCATCCCTCTAAACTTGAGCAGTTCGTGGAACACAAAACAGAAAAAGTGCTGGTGGCATTTTATTACAGATAAGGGAAAAATTGGGTTGATTTGCGCCTCTCGCGAGGGGTCGCTAATGGGGCGCAAATCCTCTAGCGCCCGGGTGCGGCATCGCTAATGCCTCCCGCGAAATTCAACGGGAGGTTAGTGGCGGTGATAGCCAGTAGCGCCCCGCAGTGCTGTGCCGTCGGCAATGATGTCATCACACGATATGTCCGACAGGGTCAGGGTGGCGTTTTTGCAGCTGTTGCGGCGCTACTTAAAGGGCAGGTGTCGTGCGGCAAATTTTTTTTGGCCGACTGCCTGCACCTGCCCCCGTCCCCTTTTTTCCTCGGGGTGCCGGCCGTGACCGCTCAGCCTGGCACTCCTCTTGAGTGCCGGGTTGTTTTCACGTCACTCCGCTCCCCAGTGATCTAGCAGGGCCCTGGTGCACGCAGCGCTAGGCCCCTCCCCTTTAATCAGGGGAGGGAGGCCTGCAATGCCGCGGTGCTACGTGCCAACGAGCATGGCGCTGTTACATGTAACGCCGCGATATTCAGTTGTAGCGCCCCAAGAAGGAGGTGGAGCGCTTCCAGTAGCGATCCACCTCCTGCTTGGAGCGCTACAACTGAATTTCAGGTGGAGGGGCACTCATTTATTCGGGGCGCCCCGGCGATGTTAGCACCCTAAAAGGGGCGACTCCGAATTTTTCCTCTGTGTATAATATCACTGGAACAACCAAAGTAACTCAGTCTTTTGATTTAATTGAGCTTTTGGTTGAACAGTAAGATATATATATAGAACATCTTGTAATATGTGACATTATCTTCCGCTGGTCCAGCTTATGATTCTCTACAGGGTCTCAATGACTACTTGCAGAGTCAAAAGAATGGAAATTATGAATTACCTTAAGTATTGGCAATGTGGGAGTAAATCGGTAGGGAAAACAGAAAGGTAGAGTATTATTTAAATGGTGATAGATTGGGAAAAGTTGATGTACAAAGGGACCTGGGTGTCCTTGTACACCAGTCACTGAAAGCAAACATGCAGGTGCAGCAAGCAGTTCGGAAGGCAAATGGTATGTTGGCCTTCATTGCAAGAGGATTTGAGTACAGGAGCAAGGATGTCTTACTACAGTTATACAGGGCCTTGGTGAGACCACACCTGGAGTATTGTGTGCAGTTTTGGTCTCCTTACATAAGAAAATATATACTTGCCATAGAGGGAGTGCAGCGAAGGTTCACCAGACTAATTCCTGGGATGGCAGGACTGTCGTATGAGGAGAGATTGGGTCGACTAAGCCTGTATTCACTAGAGTTTAGAAGAATGAGAGGGGATCTCATTGAAACTTATAAAATTCTGACAGGGCCAGACAGACTGGATGCAGGGAGAATGTTTCCCGTGGCTGGGGGCTCTAGAACGAGGGGTCACAGTCTCAGGATATGGGGTACATAAGAACATAAGAAATAGGAGCAGGAGTAGGCCATTCGGCCCTTCGAGCCTGCTCCGCCATTCAATGAGATCATGGCTGATCTTCTGCCTCAACTCCATTCACCGGCCCTATCGCCATATCCCTTGATGCCTTTACTAGTCAGAAATCTATCGACTTCTGTTTTGAATATACCCAGTGACTGAGCCTCCACTGCCATCTGGGGTAGCGAATTCCAAAGATTCACCACCCTCTGTGTGAAGAAATGTCTTCTCATCTCAGTCCTGAATGGCCTACCCTTTATCCTGAGGCTGTGGCCCCTGGTTCTAGGCTCCCCAGCCAAGGGAAACATTCTCCCAGCATCCACCCTATCAAGCCCTGTAATAATTTTGTATGCTTCAATGAGATCCCCTCTCATTCTTCTGAATTCAAGAGAATACAGGCCTAGTTTACTCAATCTCTCCTCATACGACAGTCCTGCCATCCCAGGAATCAATCTCGTGAACCTTGGTTGCACTCCCTCTATGGCAAGTATATCCTTCCTTAGGTAAGGAGACCAAAATTGTACACAGTACTCCAGGTGTGGTCTCACCAAGGCCCTATATAATTGGAGTAAGACTTCTTTACTCCTGTACTCAAATCCTCTTGTAATGAAGGCCAGCATACCATTTGCCTTCCTAATGTAGGACATTTAGGACTGAGATGAGGAGAAATTTCTTCACTCAGAGGGTGGTGAACTTGTGGAATTCTCTACCACAGAAGGCTGTGGAGGCCAAGTCACTGAATATATTTAAGAAGGAGATAGATAGATTTCTAGACACAAACAGGCGTCAAGGGGTATGGGGAGAAAGCGGTAATATGGTATTTAGATAGAGGATCAGCCATGATCATATTGAATGGCGGAGCAGGCTCGAAGGGCCAAATGGCCTACTCCTGCTCTTATTTTTCTATGTTCTATGTTTCTAGAAGGGATTGTCCTGCACTTCCTTGGGTCAATTATTGTAGGGAACAATTATTGTAACAGAATTTATATGTATACAGACTGATAGAACCTAGCATTAACACACTGCTTGATAAAACTGAAGGTGGGTTTTTTAACCCTTTACAATATTTGAACCTAATCCTGTGATGTAAACCAAAGCAAAAAAAAAATCTTGGTCTAATGTTGGCCAGACTTCCTAGGAACTGTGCTGGCCCCACTGACCTACGGAGCAGCAAGTATAAATACATCAGACTGTGGAGTTTGAGAGGTGGGGGGAGGAATATATGTAAAAGTATTTAAATACATCTCTCTTTGGGAGTGGGAGGATACCTATATTAGTTGTAGAGTCTTTAGACTTGATGCTCCTCTCAGCCCTGATGACTTCAGGTTTGCATGTTTAAGTGTCCACCTGGACAGTGGTGTGTAGAAGGCAGGATTTTTTAGAAAACTGGAAATATGGACATTTTAATTTCACTTTGGAGCTGTCATTTACAGTATTTATGAGAAGTATAACAGTAGTTTGTCAATAGTGGTCATTGACAATCAGGTAATAAAATGCAAGAAAAAGGTTTAGAATTAGAAACAAATATAGTTTGAGCCGTAGGTGGCACTGGAAGTTTGAACCCAATTTTGGAATTGCATGCAATTTTGACCACAATTTTCTTCTTTATACTTCCCTTCTCTCCTGAAGGAAAAGACTCATGTTGGGGTATAGTTTCACTGCTGCCAAATGCCCTCCACAACCTCAGCAAAGTGGTGAGTCACCATTTGTGAGGTTAGGCAGTGAACCCAGGGGTAGTTTGGCTAATTGTAGCACTGCTGCTGTCACCCCAACTGAGATCTGCTAATTCAGTACAGAACAGAGACTGAACCCGAGACCTTTAAGAACATAACAGCATAAGAAATAGCAGCAGGAGTAGGCCATTCGGCCCTTCGAGCCTGCTCCGCCATTCAATAAGATCATGGCTGATCTTCGACATCAACTCCACCTTCCCGCACTATCCTCATATCCCTTGGTTCCCTTAATATTCAAAAATCTATCGATCTCTGTCTTGAATAAACTCAACGACTGAGCATCCACAACCCTCTGGGAAGAGACTTCTAAAGATTCACAACCCTTTGAGTCCTAAATGGCTGACCCCTAGTTCTAGACTCCCCAGCCAGGGGAAACATCCTCCCTGCATCTACCCCGTCAAGCCCCTTAAGATTTTATAAGTTTCAATGAGATCACCTCTCATTCTTCTAAACTCGAGAGCATATAGGCCGAGTCTACTCAATCTCTCCTCATAGGACAATCCTCCCATCCCAGGAATCAGTCTAGTGAACCTTCATTGCACTCCCTCTATGGCAAGTATATCCTTCCTTAGGTAAGGAGACCAAGACTGTACACAGTACTCCAAATGTGGTCTCACCAAGGCCCTATATAATTGCAGCATGCCTTCTTTACTCTTATACTCCAGTCCTTTTGTAATAAAGGCTAGCATACCATTTGCTTTCCTAATTGTTTGCTGTACCCTCATGTTAACTTTCCACCCAGGTTCCTCTGAATACCAACATTTCCCAATCTCTCACCATTTTAAAATAAAAATCTGCTTTTCTATTTTTCCTACCAAAGTGGATAACTTCACATTTCTCCACATTACCTGCCATCTTCTTGCCCATTCACTTAACCTGTCTATATCTCTTTGCAGCCGCTTTCCATCCTCTTCATAACTTATTTTCCCACCTAGTTTTGTATCGTCAGCAAACTTAGATGCATTACACTCGATCCCCTCATCGAAGTCATTGAAATAGATTGTAAATAGCTGAGGCCCAAGCACTGATCGCTTTCACAAATCAGTGTAGACTCTGCCCAATCATATTATGATTTTCTAAGTGCCCTGTTATCACGTCCCTAATAATGGATTCTAGCATTTTCCCTACTACTGGATGGCTCAGTATTACACAAGGTATCAAGGGCACAGCTGTCCTTGTGCAGATACCCACTGAGGCAGCAGGAGAACTATGAAATAAAAACAGAAAATGCTGGAAATACTCAGCAGGTCAGGCAGCATATGTAGAGAGAGAATCAGAGTTAATGTTTCAGGTCGATGACCCTTCGTCAGAACTGGAAAAAGTTGGAGATGTAACAGGTTTTTAAACAAGTGTAGGGACAGGGAGAGGGGGGAGGGGAGGAAAGAACAAAAGGGAAGGTCTGTGATAGGATGGAAGGCAGGAGAGATTAAGAGAAAAAAGGGATGATGGTGCAAGGCAAAAGGTGATGGTAATGGGACAAGTTAAGAAACAAAAGATGAGTCTAGATGAAGTGTAAATGGCAATGGCAGAATCATCAACAGCTGCCATGTGAGAGAGAGAAAAAAAAAGGGAGAACTATGTCACTGATTTTCATCGCTACAGCATCATTATGCAAACTATTAGCACGCAGTGGTTTGGCAGACAGGTTTCTAACGTGTCATTTACCTGGAAAAATGTACTGCACAACACTCATAGAGGGTCATTTGTACAATAGTGTAAAATGAATGTTGGCGAGTCGGTAGCCCATTTTACATCTCTCCTGCTATTCATTTCCAATGGAAATAATAGTCAGGATAAATTTAAACAGACTGCCGATTTGCTATTACCCATTTTGCACTATCACATAATGTCAAAATTACCCCCATAGATTCTAGTAAAACATAAAGTAAAACATTTTTTTTAACAGACTAAATAAATGCCTTTTTGGCATTTTATTTATGCAACTGCCGGCATGCAGGTTTTGATCCCCATTTGTTGCTGATTTCAGTTGCAGCAGGACAGGGAGGGGCCGCCCAGAGGTTCTTCTTGGGGTCAGGGAGGAACCAGAGGGAGATAAACTGTGAACCACTCGGTGTGTCTCCAAGCAGCCTGTTGAGAGCAACAATGGCAGTCACTCATGAATGGGGTTTCCCCCATTTCAGCCACAACTGAAAGCATCAACTGGGAAGGAAATAGATACCCTTTTAAAAAAAGTATATTTTTGTCAGTGGGCTATTCTTGGAGCATAATTAGGAGGAAAGAAAGAATTATGTCACAGATCTTTGCAAATCATGCCATTAAAAGTAAATTGGATAGCTGGTTTGAATGAACATTCAGATTGCTTAAGCAGTAACTCCCATTTGTCGAGAGTGTGTGAAGCAATAAATGGCTCCCGTACTCATGGCTCTGGTACTTAATCAATGCACAAGACAGTTATTGCTGAGGATGCTCTGAGAAAATGAAGACTACTTTTACAATACTACGATGGAACTCTTTTAAAGACTTCTCGCACCGCTTTTGCAAGCAAGTCTTTTTGTAGAAGTTTTTAAAGCATAATGCAAATGAAAAGATTTTGAAATTAGCTCTTTTTAGATATATCCTTTGAAATGCAAATATTTTGTTAACTCATAGCTTTTGTTTAATATTTTGTATTTTATTACTCACTTTTGCTCTATGATGACATATTCAAACTACACAATTCAGGTACCAGTAGCTCAAGATTCATTTAGCATATATCAGGCAATTAACTATAGGGTAATTTTATAAAATTGTGCTCCAGCATGGAACCTTACCAACTAGGTTGGGAATTTGTGGCTTCACGCTACATGATTTTCAGTTCAGTAAAGTTAATCCAGAGACTTGAGCAGATAAGCCAGGCAGTAGTGAGTGAGTGCTCCGTTGACGGAAGGTACCGTCTTTCAGATGAGACGTTAAACCGAGGCCCCGTTTTCCCTCTCAGGTGGACGTAAATGATCCCGTTGCTCTATTTTGAAGAAGAGGAGTTCTCCCGGTGTTCTGGCCAACCAACATCACTAAAATATTATCTGGTCATTATCTTACTGCTGCTTGTGGGACCTCCCTGTGCACAAATTGGCTACTGCATTTCCTACTTTACAACAGTGGCTACACTTCAAAAGTACTTTGGGACATCCTGAGGCCGTGAAAGGCGCTATATAAATGCAACCTCTTTCTTTCCTTAATAGATGGAAAATCACAGGGGCATCCACCTGGCTTTCCAATATGACATCCAAGGTGGTGAGGATGCCCACTGGATGTGCAATTTTGTAAAATTACCCCCTACATATGTAGTCGCTGACATTCCTGAAACTAATTCTGATGACTGGCAGCTTCTCGTTAATATATGCTTGTCCATGTGTGCCATTAACCAAACACGCAGCATAAATTATCTTGCATGATCACGTAACATTCTGATAACATAATCGGCGCCAACAAGCTTGAATTTTAAATACAACAACAGAACCACTATCACATTCTTAATTAAGGCCTTCTGACATTAAATGTAAAATTTGCTCAATCTTTCAAGCACTGCAAAGTTGAACCAATAATTTCAATATATATAATAATAGTAATATTTTCCATTTGTTCAGTGTCCATGGAAACAAATGGCTGCCACACTGTTTCAGTGCTTCTGCCTGCAGCCTTGGCAGTTAATCAGCAGAGTAGCCATTTATTGCCTCATTGAATACTAGAAATTGGAAATTATAATTTTAATAACCACTGCTCATATGATCATGATTGTCCTATGATTACATCATATGGTATTATACAACATAATTTTCATTATGGCCATAATGATGTAAGGAAATTTTACAAATGCTTTTATGGTTTTAGATCAGTAAATAATCCTTTTCTACTCTTATAAGTGAATTTAAAGCATTGGATATGTTTTAGAGATATATTTCATTGTTTCTCTTCGCAGTCCCCCCCACCCCCAAAAAAATCTCCACTTTTCTCCTGAAGGTGCTGACTGAAATTGGGTAGAGTTCAACTGGTAGTACTCTAGTACCTCAACTCAGTGGCCACGCTTAAAGAGTGAGCTGATACTCAGCAGGATATCTGGCTGTGAAGGGGGCATCGCAATCAAGCCGCTGTTATCACTTGCCGCTCAAGTATGCGGGTCACTGAACAATGATCCTGGGTGATTTTTCCTTGTGATAGTTCAGAGGCGCAGAGGCCAACTGTACACCCCAATCACCAGCTTTCCTCAACACAGACTGGGACCATAGTGCTCAGTTCCATACTCGATAATGCACATAGTAACAAGTCATCGGGGTCCAGTATTATTGGTGTAACAATTTTTCCTTTAAAGCAAAATTCTATATTTTCCTAAATAGAAAGTACCTCAGAAAAGAAATACCGAAAGACTTGTGCCTTTCACACGCTCAGGTCTTTCCAAAGCGCTTTCCAGCCAATGAAGGACTTTTGAAGTGTAGTCACTGTTGTAATGTAGGAAATACAGTAGCCAATTTACACACAGCAAGCTCCCACAAGCAGCAATGATCAGATAATCTGCTTTGAGATGTTGAATGAGGGATAAATATTGACAAGGACACCAGACAGAAATCCCCTGCTCTTCTTCGAAATAGTGTCGTGGGATCTTTTATGTCCACCTGAGGTGGCTGACGGGGCCTCAATTTAACAACTCAACCGAAAGATAGTGCCTCCGACAGTGTCAACCTGGATTATGGGCTCAAGGCACTGGAGTGGGGCTTGAACCCATGACTTTCAGACTCAGAGGTGAGAGTGCTATCAACTGAGCCAGAGCTGCTGACACATAGGCCAGAATTTTGCCTACCTGGGCGGGTCCGGTGTGGGCGGTGTCTGTGGCGGAACGCAACCCCGCTGCTGACTCCATCCTGCTGCTGAAAATGAACTTACCTTAATGGGGCCTATTAAACCCGCCCAGCGCGTTACCCGGCCCAATTAGATGGAGTGAGTCTGGTGACATCATTCATGACGCGTTTTCAGCCGGGATCTTTAAAGGGACCATGGTCACATTAGATTTGAAGTTTAATCTAACATAGTACTGTTAGTGTACTACAGCATTGGAGTGCTGCAAACACTGATAATAACTACACAGAGGCAGAGGGCTGCACCCAGGTTCTCCCAAGACTCCCTCCATATGTTTACGGAGGGTGTTAGAGCCAACAGTTCTCTTCCCTTCCCATGGGCGGAAGAGACCTCCCCAGGAGATCAACGCAGCCTGGTTGCAGATTGCACAGGAGGGCACAAGCAGGGATGTGGTCAAGAGGACCTGGGTGCAGTGCCGCAAACATTTCAATGATCTCATTAGATCAGCAAGCGTTACTACAAAGCCACAGTCAACTGCATCCTGCTGTGCCTCTCATCACATCCCCATCGCTCTGCCTTCCCAACCCTATTCCTGCACATCCTTACTGACAGCAACATACCTTGCACCTCCACCCATCCCTCTCTCTCTATCTACATTATCACATCCCTATCTCACTAGCCACCCCTCAAACTCACCCTTATGCTAGTGCAATCATATCAATTAATAACACACAAGGATAGCCACTTGGGTGTTTTATCCAATGTTTATGTAAAGTTTCTGTTAATGTGGTGTCAAACATAAAAATCTTTATTTTCAACACTTTCCAGTCTTGGACAGATTTGTGTGCACCTTTGGAAGTGGCTTAGTGAGTTGCAGTGAATGGTGAGACATAACGGTACCTCCTGCAATGAAGATGAGTATGAAAGGAATGGCTTGGGCATTGTAGGGATGCTTTATGGTGTTGGTATGGGTGATGCCAACCTGGCACATCATGTGGCATACATATGGGTGTACAGCGTAAAGTTAACTAAATCTGGACATGATGAGGCCCATCCCTGGCATCCCGGGCAGCAATGTGCTTGGGTGCAGATGCCCTCTGTCCTGTGCAGCATCAGGTGATTGCGGAGAAGTTTGGTGGTATTGTTGGTGCAGCTGGTGTGCCTGGTTCTGCTGGTGTTAGGGCTGATCGTGGTGGGATTCTGATGACCAAGGTGAGAGAGTATAAAGGGCACCCATGTTGATGGAATAGATGTGAGAAGTCGCACAACACCAGGTTATAGTCCAACAGTTTTAATTGAAATCACAAGCTCTCGGAGCGCTGCTCCTTCGTCAGGTGAAGTGAAGACTTCTCTTCACGTCACCTGACGAAGGAGCAGCGCTCCGAAAGCTTGTGATTTCAAATAAAACTGTTGGACTATAACCTGGTGTTGTGCGACTTCTCACATTTGTCCACCCCAGTCCAACACCGGCATCTCCACATGATGGAATAGATGACAGGTGAAGTACAGATGACAGAAGCATTCTGTCAATGGTGAGAGAGTTCTTCCAATGAGGTGACACTGGATGGAGACTTTTCTGGAAACACTTGCAGCCTGCAGAATCAGTGCTGGAAATGGACTGAGCAACAGCTTCTGCCTGAGGAAAGTTATCATCTGTCAGGTGGGAGCTTTTACTGTACATTTGATGCTGTCAAGTAATCAGCTGGAGCAATGGCCACTGAACTCCTGTCTCAGGTTGACAGACGTGGTTCCCAAGTGGCATGAATCCCGTGGCCATGCAGGGAAATGTTAAAAATAAGTGAAAAAAGGCTCTTAAGTGCCTGTAAACTATCTGATAATCATCTCAATTGAGTCACCCGCCACTGCCGGTCGGGTCGGCTCAGCGATGACATGGGGAAAGGTGCCTGGGAGTGAGATGACTGCGGGTCCCCGACCTGCTGTCAAAAATAACAACCATCACACCCGACCTGCCACCGATCTCGCTCGCTACCACCCCGGAAAATTCAGCCCATAGTTTACTGGTAGAAGTTACCTTTGCACTCACTCCCTACCAATAAAGCCATTTATCAGCCTTTTTGCTGCAGACCCTCGGTCCAAGAATATGCCAAGCACATCTTTATTGCAACTGTGTAATGAGTATGGATGTACTGTACCCAGTGATTACAAAGTATTTACAGCACAGAAACATTCGGCCCAACAGATCTATGCTAGTGTTTATGCTCCACACGAGCCGCCTCCCACCTTTCTTCATCTAAACTCATCAACGTAGTGGGCAAAGATCTGGCAAATGGAGTATAATGTGGGAAAATGTGAAATTGTCCATTTTGGCAGGAAGAATAAAAAAGAAGCATATTATCTAAATGGTGAGAGATTGCAGAGCTCTGAGATGCAGAGGGATCTGGGTGTCCTAGTGCATGAATCGCAAAAGGTTACGATACAGGTACAGCAAGTAATTAGGAAAGCTAATAGAATGTTATTGTTTATTGCAAGGGGAATTGAATACAAAAGTAGGGAGGTTATGTTTCAGTTATACAGGGCATTGGTGAGACCACATCTGGAGTACTGTGTACAGTATTGGTCTCCTTATTTAAGGAAGGATGTAAATGCGTTGGAAGCAGTTCAGAGAAGGTTTACTAGACTAATACCTGGAATGGGCGGGTTGTCTTATGAGGAAAGGTTGGACAGGCTAGGCTTGTATCCGCTGGAGTTTAGAAGAGTAAGAGGTGACTTGATTGAAACATATAAGATCCTGAGGGGTCTGGACAGAGTGGATGTGGAGAGGATGTTTCCTCTTGTGGGAGAATCTAGAACTAGGGGTCACTGTTTAAAAATAAGGGGTCGCCCATTTAAGACAGAGATGAGGAGACATTTTTTCTCACACAGGGTCATGAGTCTTTGGAACGCTCTTCCTCAGAGGGCGGTGGAAGCAGAGCCTTTGAATATTTTTAAGGCAGAGGTAGATAGATTCTTGGTAAGCAAAGGGGGCGAAAAGTTATCGGGGGTAGGCGGGAATGTGGAGTAATCGGATCAGCCATGATCTTATTGAATGACAGAGGAGGCTGGAAGGGCCGAGTGGCCTACTCCTGCTCCTAATTCGTATGTTCATATGTTATATTCCTTTCTCTCTCATGTGCTTATCTAGCTTCACCTTAAATGCATCTTTGCTATTCGCCTCAACTACTGATTGTGGTAACGAGTTCCACATTCTAAGCACTCTCTGGGTAAAGAAGTTTCTCCTGAATTCCCTATTGGATTTATTAGTGACTATCTTATATTTATAGCCCCTAATTCTGGTATCGCCTGCAAGTGGAAACATCTTCTCTACGTCTATTCTATCAAACCCTTTCATAATCTTGAAGACCCCTATCAGGTCACCCCTCAGTCTTCTCTTTTCTAAAGAAAAGAGCCTCAGCCCGTTCAATCTTTCCTGATAGGTCTCAGTTCTGTTATCATTCTAGTAAATCCTTTTTTCCACCTTCTCCAGTGCCTCTATGTCCTTTTTATAATATGGAGACCAGTGATATAACCATTGCAGTGTGTAGTGACCAAATTGAGTGAAATTTCATTTTTTGTCTGTGTTTGTAAGGTTAACTGGTTAATGATCACAGGCCTACAAATTGGATGAATAGCTGTGTTCATTCAATTTGGTAAAGATCTTTCAGCAATAATGCATTTCTACTTAAAAGATGTTAACCTACTTTCACCAGTTGATTTAGCTTCACAAAGCAATCACTGACTGTTCTTCAGATGAGGTGGTATCTCAACTTTCCTTGCAAGTTGAGTTTGATTTCTTGTGCACTGTCATTTTCTCTTTTACTGAGTATGAAATGATCCAATACATGACCCAATTGAAATAAGATCTTTGATGGATTGCATAATTTTTAACATGCCATTACACTATTATAATCCTTTAATTGAAGCGCTGGACATATTGAAGTCATAGGTCTCTAAGCTTAATGTTGATGTATGCCTGATAAGACAGTTCACTTTTTGCAAATGCAATCTATGTTTTTCTACTAACAATTCAATTTTTGCATAATATCACAGTGATTTGATAAGTATATGGTCTCGAGCTGAACCTAATATCTGACAGCACATATTAAATCATAATTAAATTCACTAGAAAATGGCTGTCAAAAAATGCTCTCACTGTTGCCTAGAAATCAACTTGTCACATGGCAGAAATAGTTCAAGGGTGCCATTTAAGTGCTGTTATAAATATCTAAAAACATCAAGTATATATTTTGTCCGTGTCAGTCTTGGCTCGGTGCTAACACCCTCACCTCTGAGTCAAAAAAAACCTCAAAACAATAGCACAGCACTCGAGCATAACACAAGCATCTTAGGCAAATGCTGGTGAATATTTTATCATCCAGCATTCTAATCAGCAGCAAAAAGCTTGGTAGGAAAGTTCACAACTGAGACCCATGGCATCATCAAGCGCTACCTTTTGGGGAGGGAGAGGGGGGTCAAGAGCCAATTAAAAAAAAACACAACTTTTGCGAGTGAGATAAAAGCCACGAGCAAAATCCAAACTATTTTTTTGTAACAAGTCCTACTCCAGAGACTTGAGCACAAAATCTCAGGCTGACACTTCAGTGCAATACTGAGGGAGAGCTATACTGTCGGAGGTGGCATCTTTCGGTTGAATCATTAAACTGAGGCCCTGTAGGCGCAAAAGATCTCATGGCACTATTTGAAGAAGAGCAGGGGACCTGGCCAATATTTATCCCCTGATGCAATGTCAGCGTGCTCTCTATTTGTTAACATGTAAAATTATCTTACAAGACATTGGCCTCGAGTTTAACTCCACCCGCCTGGCGGAAACCGGGTGGGGGGACAGTTAAAATGAGGCCAATAACTTATCCCCACTGCCTTCCCGCCATGTCCCGACCTTAGCCTGCTCTTGTGAGCAGGTAAGCGGGATCACTCGATAGGAAGGAAGTGGGGTCCTTCTTTAATTATGCAGATTGGGTGCCGATGATGTTATCGGGTCCCGACGGCAATATTAGTCGGAGGCCTGAGCAGGGGAGCAGTGACAGCTTCCCTGTCTTGCCAAGGCTGCCGGGAAGTGGGTCGTGGGTAAGAAGAGGCCCAGCAGGTAAGTTTAAAAATTTATATTTTAGGTTTCCTTGTGGGCCAGACGTGCTCCTCCGGGCATCACATGGAAGCCTTGGGTATCCTTTACCCCGGGTTCCCTCCCAAACTTCCAATCACCTCCAAAGGCACCACCCCACTCCCCAGCCCACAACTGTGGGCCAGGGACCAATCCCACTGGTCCCCGGCTATGGCCTCCTGTCGCTGAATTATCACTCTATCCACAGGTACTGGATCTGGCCAGGTTCGAGCGGTAGTCTGGAAAATTTATTCAAATAAGAGACTTCATTAGAGACTTCGAGGAACGCATGCTCCATTCCTGTCCCCACTTTAAAATCAGGGCCAATGCATCAGATGAGAATGCTGTTTAAGTATAGCGAAACATGGATTATGCAAAGAAAGGATTAGTTTCAATGGTTGAGCATTTCGCCTAAATGAAGTGCTCAGCTGTAGGCCATTGAGCTACATAATGTCAGACACTATTACACCAATGTCCCACATGTCCAGAAACCCTTCCAGTCACATATAGCAACTCCTGTGGATAACATTCTGATTATAAGTGCCCATATGTTGTAAAATCATACTGAACATGCAATTGCAATTGCCATGAGGAACAAAAGGTTTGTTTTTGTTTTAGCACCACAATTTATCAGTGCATCACTGGAAGAAAACACAGTTAAGTCACCGAAATTTCTAATCTTTTTTAAGCACAGAGCTTGATTCTTTGTGCTTGAGCTTCGTTAATAGATTAGTCGTAATTATCTGGTTTGATTAATTCGTTTTGACAAGCATGTCTGCAGCAGATTCTAATGGTCGCACGTGGGAGGCTTTAGTTTCCTCACCTGTTGACTAAATACTTATTCATTTGTCAGATTCTCACGAAGGAGAATCCTCGCAGGAAATGTAATGCTGATTTGCAGTCCTTCCAGAACTCCCAAATAGAAACATTATGAATTTCATGATGACGCAGTATTCACAATACATTTCCATAGAAGGTGGCATTTTCAGGCTATTTACAATCAATAATATGCAGAAAATAGAGAAGCATTTTTAGAATCCTGAGAAATGTGTAAGTTCTTTGCCAAGAAAGAGTTATGCTTGGACTGTGATTTCATAATACTGCACATATATGCAAAAGATTGGCAAAATCTTTCTACCAATCTTTCTACTATACTCATTCTTTCAGCCTGAACCAGAAAAAACAGAAAAAGTATGAAAAAAACTATGTTGCGGCAATGATTAAATTGCTAAATGCACTTTTGTCTCTGGATTCGGTTTTACAATGAATTGTATCGTGCAAGCTGAGTATTAAAAATCAAATGGAAAATTAGGCAACAATATTTGCTTGAATCAGGAATTTCAATTTAACAACTCTGCTTGGTTCAGGAATTCAATAATGGGAGCGAATACATATTTTGTACATTTGGATATCATTCTTGAATCAAGTATGCTCTTAACTATGCTATTTAAACACTATAATTAACCCCCATAGCAAACTATGTTTACGACATCTTAATAGGAATTTCAGTTAAATATATGCGCGCATGTCATATCACATCATGTAAGTGAAAGAGCAGAATTCATCTCCAGAAACACCATCATTAAGAAATTCAAAACCATGTAGAGCAAAACCGAAATCAGCAATGGAATTATAAAGCAAAGACATTTATCTGCCGATGCAGGAAGCACTGCAAAGCTCCAGCAGAGGTTCAAATTCCACCTACCAAGAAAAAAAGTGGGTGCAAGTACAAAACAGGAAAAGCTGTTTCTTTCTCACATCAACGTTTTTACTGAAAGTACCATGAGGAGAGATTTAAGGAGACAGTGGGGGCGATCTTCGACTTCTGTCCAAAATGGGCATGAAGTTGGCAGAGTGGCTGCACTGCCACCCAAAGCCGGAGTCGGGAGGCCCGAACCATTTTCTCGCTTTGGGCCTCATTTAACTACTGTTAGCGAGCTGCGAGCGCCAAACAGGCGACCACTGCGGGTCACTGATTCTGGGAGGGTGGGAAATCAGCCAGCTCAGAAGTGGAACCAGCCGGCAGTTTGGACCTGGGGATGGAAGACAATTCCGAGGGCGGGGGAGAGGTGGGATGCGGGGGGGGGGGGGTGTGCGCGGTCTCCTATAGGCTGGCAGCGGGACGGAGGTTTCCTGCCCAGAGTGTACAACTGGCAAAGGAGCCCAATTTGCATATTTAAGCAGCCTCCTGCCGGAAGCAAGTGGGTGTGCTGTTTGCCCTTTTACAAGCCTGCCTGAAAATTGGATCAGGCAGGTCTTGGGAGTCGATGGAACAGCCGAGATGCTCCCCGGAATTTTCAGGTGATAAATGGACGGTCGGCAGCTGAAAAGTGCCCCCAACAAGTCCTCATGACTGCAATTAGTTACGTTATGGTGCTGCTAACACAGCAAGTATTTCATGCTAACAAGTTATATGAATGGCATTCATAAAAATGTAATAAAAGATTAACGATGCTCTCAGTGCATTTTATTCATTTATCCAGTATATAAATTTGTGCTGGCCAACGAAGGTAAATGTAAGCAAAACACATGCTTATTTTCATCCAAATTTACTAGTCCATTGTTAATTAAGAACATCAAAAATAGTGCAGATACAATGCTTGTGTTGCAGCAAAGCAGAAGCTCCATAGAGGAAAAGAAGACTGCAGAGTGATTATAGCATCTTACCATAGCCAAATAATTGCATTAGCTCGAGGGCCCTAATTTCAGAAAAGAACCTTTATGTGTCCATGCACTAGCAGACACAAAATTTGAGCATGCAGGACTTTTAACGTCCTGCGGGGTAGAACTTTTGAAATTCAAATTGCATTGGTAGAATGCAGGACATTGTGGTGGATTAGTGCCCAGTCAGCAGTGTATCAGATCGTGTAAAGATGACAATCCATTTATGAATAGGATTAGTTATTTGTGGACTGTAATAGCATTCTGCACTAAAATCTAAAATGAATACAACAAGATAAATAGGGTAATTGTTTGCTTAGAGTGCATTACAAGGCAGTGACACACTTGAGGGATTCAAATGACAGCTTAAGCTGTCTATAAAAAGAAAAGAAAGACTTGCATTTATATAGCGCCTTTCATGACCGCAGGGCATCCCAAAGCACTTTACAACCAATTAAATACTTTTAAAGTGTTGCAATGTAGGAAACACAGCAGCCAATTTGCGTACATCCAGGTCCCACAAATAGTAATGTGATAATCTGTTTTAATGATGTTGGTTGAGAGATAAATATTGGCCAGGACACCAGGGAAATTGGCCGGGACCCCTGTTCTTTTTGAATAGTGCCATGGGATCTTTTATGTCTACCTGAGAGGGCAAATGGGGCCTTGGCTTAAAATCTTACCTGAAAATCGGCACCTCCGACAGTGTAGCACTCCCTCAGTGCACCTGCCAGCACATCGTGGCCTTGGAATAGAAGATTTAAAGAAGCCATTATTTTTATAATAATTACACATACACTAGTTACATTTTTAGTGCTATTACTTGTTATTTTTGCAGCGTCTCGTGCACTATGGTGCCCATACTCAGTGGTACAGCAGGACCTTTTTAGTAACCCAGGAATTCAGTAGCACTGAAGTTTTGCTTTACTATTTATTTAATTTCATTTTTAAGTTGTTTAATTTTGGTTTTTTTTATTTTATGGAGTTGCATGTCATTTTGTAAGGCTTAGGATGTATTTGTTTTTTAAAAATCCATCCATATCTGACCAGTACTCATTTTTTGGGTGAAACGTGACCTAACTGTTCCACGAGTAAAGAGACCTCCTCTCCTTGCAGTAACACAAGCATAGTGCAGAAACATAAGTAGGGAGCTCTCTGGAGATACTGGAGGTAACTTTCAAATTCATCGCCTGTGCTGTAACCTGTCAGAGCAGATCGCCCACTGTATGACCCAACCAATTTTAGTCCCATTGATTCGTGTACTATAACACCTAGGTTCCCTTGCCACTCAACAGACCTTAGTTCAGAACCCTAATGAAATAAAGCTCTCAAACATGCAAACTGTCGCCCCCATTACCAGGAACTCCCAAAAGAAACTGGCCAAACGTGCTGCTGTAAATTTTCATAATGAAGCTGTGGACTGTACAAAACTAGAATAATGACACAGCAAAATTTGAAAAGGCCCATTTCACAGACCACACCATAAAGGTGTGAGTTGTGCAATGGAGAACTTTGCAGACCTTTTTAGTGCAGCAGGGCAGCCTGTAAGTAAGCCATGGAGATTTTAAAAAAGTGGCAATACATCTCACAGTATAAGAACTCAAGCTCAAGCATTGTGAAAAGGAACTAAGAGATCTGGAAGAAGTTTCATGTCCTGAAAAACAGCACAAAGGTAAGTCAAGCATGTTTTAAAATGGAGATGAGGGATGAATACGTAAGACAGATTCTTCAGCTGATGGGATCATTCGCACCATGCAGAATGGGCGAGCAACGACCAGGACATCGGACAGAGATCTATACTGCCCAAATCACGCAGCACTTAAACTTACAGCCAGGCTTCAAGGTAGTCTCAGGTATTGTGTTTGAGAGCTTCATTTTAATGTGGAAATCGATATAAAATGGGTAATGAAGGCTAGGCATATTTTGGGCTCTGAGGATGTTGTTAAAGCTTAAAGATTGGCGGGGGGGGGGGAAATTCAGTTGGTTAGCACCTCCAGTTAGCACCTGGCGGGGGTGCTAATGGGGCGGTGATGCAGTAGTGCCGGGGCGAGGTGAATCCAGCGATGCACGCCAAATCTGCCCTCCCCCCCCGTAGCACTGCCGCTACGAGTTACTGCCAGGGACCTCAGCGCCAGGCAGATCGTGACGTCAGTGAATGTGCAACGCTCACTGGGCACCCGGTCTGCAAAATTCATTGTTGCCCCCTGCCTTAGCACATCCCCAGACAGTGACAGGGAGAGGAGGCATCAAGCAGGTGGATGCCAGCTCCAGGGGTGCTACTTAAAGGGATCATGAGTAATGAGTCGAAGCTGTCAATTTAGTGCTGTTTCATGGCTTCCTTGTCAGTTTGACATTGTGCAACAGTTTAATTCAGTCATTTAAAGGTTGTTTAGTATCAGGAGTGTTGTGGCTACTAACAATTAGTTACATTTATTCTCACAACATATCAACGCGCTACACTTGGTTACATTAATGGGGGCTGTACTGGCAGTCGACCTCGCCCTCCAGGATCTCCGGCAGAGGGAGCGGAGGCAACGAGAAAGATTGGAACATGTGGCCAGAGGGAGAAGAAGGGCCATGAGGGCTCTCAACAGGAGGCCTTACCCTCCGAGGGTATTTCGAGAGCACTTCTCCTACCTCCAATTAAGCGAAGAGCAGTGTATTAGAAGGCTCCGCTTCAGCAAGGAGGTGGTCACAGAACTCTGCCACCTCTTGCAACCAGACCTCCAGCCTCAGATCAGAGTGACAAAGGCTCTCCCCGTAGCAGTCAAGGTCACCGTCACTCTCAATTTCTTTGCCAGTGGATCCTTCCAGTCTGCAACAGGAGATATAGCTAACATCTCGCAGTTCGCCATCCATCGCTGCATCCGGGTGGTCAAAGAGGCTCTCTACAGTCCCCATCACCAGAGAGAAGCAGGACGAACGCGCATGTGGCTTTGCCAGGATAGCGGGCTTCCCCATGGTGCAGGGCGCCATTGACTGCACCCACATGGCTTTGCGGGCACCGCATAACAATCCTGAAATCTTCCATAACTGCAAAGGCTACCACTCACTTAATGTCCAGTTGGTGTGCGACCACAGACAGCGAATCCTCAATGTGAATGCCCGCTATCCTGGCAGCAGCCACGATGCCTTCATCCTGCGCCAGACCAGTGTGCCAGCAATCATCCAGCCACCACATCAAGCCCACGGCTGGCTGGTCAGAGACAAAGGTTATCCACTCTCCTCCTGGCTCACGATTCCTGTCCGCAACCCCAACACTCCTGCCCAGCACTCATCGAATAAGAGTCATGCCGCCACCAGAAATATCGTCGAGCAGACCATCGGGGTACCCTTTCCCCCTGGCCTTGCTGCAGCCGCTCTTCCCAGGTGCATCATGCTTTGCAGATCCCGCTACTATACTAGCCTCTAAAGAATGCGTAGTGCCAGTATCTGAGCTGGTGCCTGCGGGTGAGACATGCAGTGACGCAGTGTGTTCTTCCTCCTCCTCTTCTCCTGCCTCACTCTCTACTGTGCCCTCAGGGACAGGCTGCTAAGGTGCTTGCTCATTATCTGAAAGCATAAAGGCACAAGAGTCAGGTTAAGGTGAGGGGAGGGGGCAGTAAGGAAGAAATGCATGCATACAGCATGATTAGCTGGAAAGTGTGAAAGGCTTGTGGGTTGAGGGGGAAGTGGGATGTGAGAAGAAGGAGTAGGGATGAACATACCGTTGTTATCCCCAAGGGGGTCAATGTTGCCGGTGGCCACAGCGCCCAACACCTGGCGCCCAATAATCTGCAGCACTCGTGTCTCTAGCTCAGACAGTGGTTGGGTGTCGGCTTGTCCCCTGCCTGTGCGACCCTGCTTCCTCCTGTTCTGAGCCGCCTTGGCCTGCAAGAGAAAGGAGAGTGTGTGAGTGAGTGTGGAGCAACGTGTTTGGGTGATGTGCCTGCCATAGATGAATAGCTGTCATTGTGCGCAAGGTGTGAGATGTGGGTGTGAGTGTTGGTAGGTAGAGATTGTTGGTGGGTGAGTGCTGGGGGTGTGGTGCTTTGGGCAGTGTGTGCAGACTGTGGTCCAGATGGTGGTATGTAGCATTTGTTGAAGTTTCTGCAGGGTGTTTTTGCGTGCCCCGTGTTTTTATGACTCTCCCGTGAGTCGACCCGTGCATTAAAAACTCCCCAGTTTGGGTTGTTTCCCTTGGACGGCAGGAGCTTTTGCCAATAGTCCCTGCCTAGCCCGTCGATTAGCGGGTAATCCCACACAGAGAGAGAGACCAAGGCCAAATAGGTCTTCTCCTATGCCCGATGCACAGTGTCCCCAGCGGGATTACTGTGTAACCCGGCCGTGACCGGATGCCACCCGGTTGGTCTTCCGAATTATACCGCGAACCACAAGCACCACAACCCCCAAGTTCGGACCCAAGGAGTTGCAATGGATAGATTATAATTGGCTCAGATGAAACGAAATGGTTCAGGTTGGTCAAAGATCGATTCCTTTTTATTACACTCACAAAACGACAATCCCTACTCCTCTCGCTTGCGGCATAACGAGTAGGTGACCGTGGACACTAGCTTAATTATGAGGGGTAAATAGAGTATGAGAGTAAGCTTGCAGGGAACATAAAAACTGACTGTAAAAGCTTCTATAGATATGTGAAGAGAAAAAGATTGGTGAAGTCAAGCGTAGGTCCCTTGCAGTCAGAATCAGGGGCATTTATAATGGGGAACAAAGAAATGGCAGACTAATTAAATACATACTTTGGTTCTGTCTTCACAAAGGAGGACACAAATAACCTCCCAGAGATGTCGGGGAACATAGGGTCCGATGAGAGGGAGGAACTGAATAAAATCAGTATTTGTAGGGAAATGGTGTGAGGGAAATTGACGGGATTGAAGGCCGATAAATCCCCAGGGCCTGATAATCTACATCCTAGGGTACTTAAGGAAGTGGCCCTAGAAATAGTAGATGCATTGCTGGTCATCTTTCAAAATTCGATAGACTCTGGAACAGTCCCCATGGATTGGAGGGTAGCTAATGTAACCCCACTATTTAAAAAAGGTGTTAGAGAGAAAACGAGGAATTATAGACCGGTAAGCCTGACATCGGTAGTGGGGAAAATGCTAGAGTCCATTATAAAAGATGTAATAGCAGAGCACTTGGAAAACAGTGACAGGATCGGACAAAGTCAACATGGATTTACAAAAGGTAAATCATGCTTGACTAATCTACTGGAATTTTTTGAGGATGTAACTGCTAGAATAGATAAGGGAAAACCAGTGGATGTGGTGTATTTGGACTTTCAGAAGGCTTTCGATAAGGTCCCGCATAAGAGAGTAGCGTGCAAAGTTAAAGCACATGGGATTGGGGGTAAGGTACTGACTTGGATAGAGAAGTGGTTGGCAGACAGGAAGCAAAGAGTTGGAATAAACGGGTCTTTTTCCGAGTGGCAGTCAGTGACTAGTGGGGTACCGCAGGGATCGGTGCTAGGACCCCAGCTATTCACAATATATATTAATGATCTAGACGAGGGAACTAGATGTAATATCTCCAAGTTTGCAGATGACACAAAGCTGGGTGGGCGTGTGTGCTGTGAGGATGATGCCGAGAAACTCCAATATGATTTGGACAGGTTGGGTGATTGGGCAGATGCATGGCAGATGCAGTATAATGTGGATAAATGCGAGGTTATCCACTTTGGTGGCAAAAACAGGAAGGCAGATTATTATCTGAACGGCAATAGACTGGGAAAAGGGGAAGTGCAATGAGACCTGGGTGTCCTTGTGCACCAGCCGCTGAAGGTAAGCATGCAGGTGCAGCAGGCGGTTAAGAAGGCAAATGGTATGTTGGCCTTCATAGCGAGAGGATTTGAGTACAGGAGCAAGGATGTCTTGCTGCAGTTGTACAGGGCCTTGGTGAGACCACACCTTGAGTATTCTGTGCAGTTTTGGTCACCTTATCTGAGGAAGGATGTTCTTGCCATGGAGGGAGTGCAGCGTTGATTCACCAGACTGATACCTGGGATGGGAGGAATGACGTATGAAGGGAGATTGGGTCGATTGGGCTTGGATTCGCTAGAGTTTAGAAGAATGAGAGGGGATCTCATTGAAACTTATAAAATTCTAACAAGACTAGACAGACTAGATGCAGGAAGGATGTTCCCGATTGCGGGGAATCCAGAACCAGGGGTCACAGTCTAAGGATAAGGGGTAAGCCATTTAGGACTGAGATGAGGAGGAATTTCTTCACCCAGAGAGTGGTGAACCTGTGGAATTCTCTATCAGACAAGTCAGTTGAGGCCAATTCATTAAATATATTCAAGAAGGAGTTAGATATATTTCTTAAGGCTAAAGGGATCAAGGGATATGGGGAGAAAGCAAGGACAGGGTACTGAATTTGGATGATCAGCTATGATCTCATTAAATGGTGGAACAGGCTCAAGGGGCCGAATGGCCTACTCCTGCTCCTATCTTCTATGTTTTTATGTTTCTATGTTTCTATGTTGTAACCTTAGACTAAAATACCCACCCTGTTGGTTACGCCGAACCAACCCCTTCCCAGAATCTAAGCATAGATAATGGAAAAACCCTTCTAACTAAACCCCTCTCCCGGTTTGGTCAGAACCAACACTTGGAAGCCTCCTCACACACACACACATGTTAGCCTGCGTCTTGGACACTTGCAGTTCTCAGCAGCCAAACACGCGGGCGGTCCTGGGGATTTCTAGTGGTGTATGCTGGATATAATTACCAGCCTTGTCGTTGATTCACGCGGTCCCGGGTCCATTCGATTCCAGAGGCAAAACCGTGCCTAACAGAGGCATGCGATGAGGCCCAGAGAGTTACGTTCAGGTGGTACGGCGAGGCACTCACTTCGGGTGTTCCTGGAGAGTTGACGGACGCGTAGTTACGTGGAGAACCTCATCCCAGATGGTAGAGAAATGCAAGCCCCGAATCCCCAAAGTTCAGCATATTTATACCCCGTATAATACACAAAACTGGCCAGGCGATTCCTGGTTACCATGGTCGCAGAGATGCTAATTGGTCTTCCTGGTGATGTCTCTGTCCTGGATTGGTCATCTTGATGAAAACAATGGTAGGCCATTACTGTAGATGAGCAGTTCTCGAAGTGCTAACAGTTTGTAAAATTCTTGACTGCTCCTTCATTGAAAGAGTCCAGAGGTGTTACTTTTGGCCTGCAAACCTCATTGTCCATCCAGACATCCCGGCTCCATGGACAAAAGGTGTTTTTCCACAAATCACACAAGTTCGAATATGAAAAGGCCCCTGCCTTTCATGACGTCAGCGTTGAGACTGGTCCCATGGCAACACAAAAGTCAGACAGTTCCTGCTATCTTCACAGAAACCAACAGTCAGTCCTTTTTTTTAAAGTCCAAGGGGGAAAAATTAGGTCGCGCCCCGTTTGGGGCGCAAATATCGTCTGGACGCAAAAATTAGCGCCTGGCGCTAATTATCGCCACTGACTGGAAACTTCACTTTTACCGCCCCGGGAGGTGAGTGGAGCGCTAAAGCAGGCGCTGCACACCTGTCTTAAGGCGCAAAGGCCGAGCAGTGAGGCGCTAACTCAGCGCGCGAGCGCAGCGCAGGTGCTGCCAGTTAGCGAGGGAACACAGACACACTGGCGCCGGCCAGTTCTTAAAGCGGGGGGGCCAACTTGCTCCCCAGCCACACCCTGCTCATTGCAGCCTTGAATCTCGGCCTGGAGAGACCTGTGAATCCATTTTGCTGCCAAGGATGGAGAGGGTGAGAGAACGAGCTCAGCGCTTCACCGAGCGGGCCTTGGATGCTCTGGTTGGCGCGGTGGAGCGCAGAAGATGTATACTCTTCCCTGAGAGTGGCAGGAGGCCTTTGCCACGCGAGTACAGAAGAGTGTGGAGGGAGGTGACTCAGAGCGTCTCCTCCAGGAGCATGGTGCCCAGGACCCATGTTCAATGCCGCAAAAAGTTCAACGACCTCACTCGGGTCGTCAGGGTGAGTGGCTTTTTCTCAATACCTCTCCATCCCTCCATCTCAACCTCACTCTATGGCCAGAGGGTCTTAAAACCCCAATGCACAACACTCATCCAACACCTATGGCCCTTTCATGAAACACACACACACATTCCACACTTTGCATACAGTAAGGGCTATTCACCTATGGGAGGCACATCAGGCAAGACCATGGCTGTATATTTACTCAGATGCTGTCCTTTTACTTGCAGGCCAAGCTGGCGCATAATAGGAGACAGCAGCAACGGACAGGTGGAGGGCGGCCTCAGCTGCAACCCCTCAGCGATCTTGAGGAGCGCGTCCACAGGATTGTGGCAAGCCGGGTGATCGGTCCCGTCGCCACTGGAGACGCCGACCCCGTTCTGGACAGCAATGGTAAGGTTATCACCTTTTTGTCCTCTGTCCTTCCAGTTGTCCCTCTCAACACCAGCCTTTGACACTTTCAATCCAACTTGCTAACTCGCTGCACTTATTCCTCCCTTACTGCCACCCTGTCCTCACGCTAAAGCCACTCTTGTACCTCCCTGCTTTCAGATGGTGATTCACCAGCTGAGGAGACGGGCCCTGAAGCTGCCAGTGGGAGTGAAGCTGCAGCCGAGGAGGAAGAGGAAGCCGGAGCATCCGTGCCACCCTCTCCCGAGGAAGCCCATGCCCACACTGGGAACACGCCTTCCCTGGTGGGGAGCAGGGGGGAAGGGTCTGATGAGGGTGAAGCTCCAGGACCCAGCGGGCTGCAGGAACGCCATGGGGTAAGGGAAGAACGGGGGCCTTCTCCCCAGAGGGAGAGTATGCCAGCGACTCCTACTGCAATGGACGCAGAGGAGGAGCGGCTGATCGCAGAAATGAACACCCAGGTGGTGGGCATGCACACTGAGCTCATGGGTGCAGTGGGAAGGGTGCCCGAATGCATTGAGTCACTGGCAAGGAGTGTGGAGCACTTCGCTGTAGCACAGGCGGATGCCACACTAAAGCTTAGTGCTGCAATTCAGTCACTGACTGCCGTGATCCCATCTCTGACTACTCTCATGCAGACTCAGATTGAGGCCACGCGAGCACTGACTGCTGCCAACCTCGATGGTTCGTTCACATGTCCCCGGGGCTCTCACCGCGTCGCAGCAGGCCAGCAATCTGTGCTCCAGCAGATTGCTCCGGATGCTGAAGTGCTGCCCCGTGGGAGTGCCAGTGTGTCGGGCGAGCAGGGAGTTGCTGTCCTCTCTCACGATGACAGCATTCCTGCTGTCAACACTGTCACTTCTCCACTGCACTTGCCACCGCCTGTAGGACAGACTGCTGCCGCCCATGCAGAGTTGGTGCAGTCTGCAGCCGGGCCCTCCAGGCCCAGAACTGGTTGAGGCCGTCCTTCAGGGGCATCTGCAGTGTCAGGGTCTGACAATCTGCAGCCTTCCACCAGCCTTGCTGCAGCCACTGAGGTCCCATTACAGAGGAGCAGTAGGGTTAGAAGGGGGGAAGTGTGCAAGGGAAGGAGATCACCCTCGAAGGGCAAAAAGTAGGAGGTGTGACAAAATGCTGGTCATTTTTTTATTAAAGGCCGAGGTTCGTGGTCCAACTTTTGTCTAGTGTTTTGGACATTATCTCCAGGTTGTGAGAACCAGTTATGTTAATGACTGTTTTTTTGTGTTTATTTCTATGAGTTTGTCATGAGGAAATGACACACACAGAGTTTGTAAAATAAATAAGTTTTTGTATTCAAAATATACATGTTTGGTGTTTGGAATCATTGGTGCCTTGGCCGGCTTAGGGGTTGCGTGCTGGGTTCATTGATGTTGTTAGCAATGGCAGAAGCCATTTCCACAGCAGGGGCCCTAGAAGCGGCTTGCTATCAGCCGTTGACGGACGGCTCTTGCAGTTTCACCATTGTGGGCCGCCCTCCAGCCTTGGTGCTGCTGATGATCATCCTCCTCGTCCTCTTCCTCCTCTTCCTCCTCCTCCTCTGGTGGTGCTCCAAGGCCTGGTGGCATTGGCTGGGTCCTGACGATTGCCATGTTATGCAACATGCAGCACACAACTACGAAGTTGGATACTCGCTCAGGCGAGTACTGCAGGGCTCCTCCAGAATGGTCGAGACAGCGGAACCGTTGCTTCAGCACGCCGATTGTGCACTCAATGATGTTCCTGGTAGCTTGATGGCTCTCGTTGTACCGCAGCTCAGCAGGGGTGTTGGGCGTACGGAGCGGTGTCATCAGCCAGGTGCTCAATGGATACCCCTTGTCCCCGAGAAGCCAACCAACTGGCTGATGCGGTGCCTCGAAAAGTTCTGCCACAGTAGTCTGGCGCAGGATGAAAGCATCGTGACAACTGCCAGGATAGTGGGCATTGACAGCGAGTATCAGCTGTCTGTGGTCACAGACCAACTGAACATTGAAGGAATGGAACCCCTTTCTGTTCCGGAATTCCTCGGCATTCTCATGTGGAGCACGCAAAGCCACATGCGTGCAGTCAATGGCGCCCTGCACCATGGGGAAGCCCGCTATCCTCGCAAAGCCCAGAGCGCGGTCACGCTGCTTGTCTGGGGTCATGGGGAAAGAGATGAACTCTCGTCTCCTTTTAAAGAGGGCATTTGTGACCTGCCGGATGCAGCAATGCACCGCGAACTGGGAGATATTGGTGAGGTCCCCAGCAGCAGCTTGAAATGAGCCAGTAGCATAGAAGTTGAGAGCCACTGTGACCTTCACTGCCACCGACAGAGACGTCCTGGACCTCAGTTGAGGCTGCAGATCTGGCTGCAGCAGGTGGCAGAGCTCAGTGACCACCTCCTTGCTGAATCGCAGCCTTCGCAAACACAGCTCCTCAGACATATGAATGTAGGAGAGCTGTTCACGATATACCCTGGGAGGGTAAGCTCTCCTGTACATACGCCTGTTGGCCCTCCTCCGTCTGGCCATCATTGCTACTCTCTCTCTGCGTCTCTGTGTCCTCCGATTCACCTGGAGCAGGACGACGCCCCCAATCAGTGCAGCCCCCATAGTCTCTTTGCAAGCAAAGTTATGAAGGACAGCAACCAAAGTACCAGTGAAGTTAGGATCAGTAGGCAAAACTACCTCACACAGCGTTGACTCAATGCAGAAGTCTCTCTTTCTCTCTCTCCGAATCTCTCTCTCTCTCTCAGAACGAGTGGTGCAAAAATGTCAACCACAGAAAAAGACAGGAAGAGGCCCCCTTTAAATAGCGCCCCCCCCAGCCCCACAGCGATTGATAGCGTTCCAGTCTTCCGGTCGTTGGATGCGCCAGGCGGTAAGGCAGGGGGCGCCACTCAATTTCCGCTCTGGGGCACCACAAGGGCGTTGCACCATGGAATGACGTCACAATCTGCGCGCGCAGGTGGTCGCGGCGGTAAAGTTTAGCACCGCCGCACAATGTCTAGTTAAGTTCCCGAGTGGCGCAAACATCGCTGCGCCCGGGCGCTAGCGGCTTTGCGCCCCATTAGCGCCCTCTTAAGGCGCTAACGGGAGGCGCAACCAACTGAATTTTTACCCCCAAAAGTCCAAACTCCATTTTGAAACGCAGCCCAAGTGCGTCTCCATTTTAAAAGGGTACAGCTCCATTTTAAAAGTCCAAACATCCTTCAGGCACATGCACCCAGTGATGTTGGCACCGGCCAAATCCTACACCCCCCCTGTGATAATAACACCGTCAAACCTATGGCAGAATTATCACGCAACCAGTGTGTGTATGGAGGCCCCGGTATTTATTCAGACCAAACCAAACCTGCCTTCCTGGGAGTTTCCTAAACTAAAACAAACTGTTCCCAAAACTTGGACAACGAAACAGTTCCCTGAAAGTACAATGTCCCCAAATCTTTAAAACTCGTTACAAGGTGGAGACAGAAAAACCTGTTTCCCTGAATAATTTGTGACCACATTCATAACGATACAAGGGAAAAGATAAGTCGTTTTTCCCCACAGCATTTCTCAGAAATGAACTGAAAGCGGGTCCCCTCCCCCACCCCCGCCGGGTCCCCTCTCCCACAGCCTCCAATTTTAATTACACTCGACGACCAGGCTTCGGGCACCCTTGTACATTCCCGTAAATGCATTAAAACCCACGCAACAGTACCCGACGCAACATATACAACAGACTGGGTCGGCCCCGCCGGTCCACCCGAGAACGCAGACATCCGACAGTACATCACACAACTCATTTATAGCAACGGTGAAACAGCTTGTGGAGTCCGGGGCCGATAATGCAGCAGCCTCAGCCACCGATCTCGAACTGCTTTCCCTCGTTGTCTGCAGGTCACAAAACAAAACATACAACAAACAAAACACCCGCAAACGCAACCTTAAAGAACGGAAAATGTACAAAGCTGGGCCTGCTGACCCCAGCCCTAGAGAGCCCCATGACCTACGTCCGGGGCCTCTTGTGGCTGACTGGGGGTGAGTAAGGTGGCGTCCACAGCGCCCTCAGCCGCCGGACTCGACTGCCCCTTCTTACTACCCCTGATCGTCCGGTAGCGGGTCACCCTCATCCCACATTCCGGGTGTGAGACTCGTCTCAATCATGCTCATAATTGTACCCTTGTGGCGTGTGGTTCCCTCCTTGGGCTTAAACTGCTTACACTGATTGATGTGGAACCAGTTTGTGCGCCTAGGGAGTTTTATGGCATAGACCATAGGACTGGCTTTGTCCACAATTGCGTATGGTCCCATGTATAAAGGCTCAAACACCCCTACCCGAGCATAGTTACGGACCATGACTTGATCCCCTACCTCCCATTCGTATGTGTGCTGAGGCTCTAACAACAATTTGTTCTGGCGATGTTGTACCCCACGTTGTGGGCTGCCCGCCCGTAGACCTGTTTTAAGGTCGTGTACAAGTTCTGAACGAACTTATCCCGGTCGACCTCCTGGAGCTGAGACACAGTGAGGACCGGCACCAACACGTGGGTTGGGGTACGCATGGTCCTCCCGGTCATTATCTCGTATGGGGAATACCCTGTGCTTCTGGAAGGGCTGGCCCGGACCCCATGAGGATCAGAGGCAGGACCTCGTCCCATGACTTTGGGAACTGGCCCATCTCCTTCCTCAACCGTTCCTTCAGGGTCCGGTTCATGCGCTCCACAATCCCCGATGACTGGGGGTTGTGAGCCACATGCCACTTCCCTTCTATCCCCAAGAGCTTGAGGGGGGACTGCATGACCTGCCCCATAAAATGGCTCCCCTGGTCGGATTCCACTACTTGGGGCAGCCCCCACCTTGAGAACACTTCCTTGACCAGTATGCGAGCAGTGGCCAGGGCTGTAGCTGCCTGGCAAGGAAAAGCTTCCACCCACTTGGAGAACACATCCACCAGGACCAAGCAGTACTTATTCCCGGATTTTGTGGTGGGTAGGGGCCCAATAAAATCGATCTGCACCGATCGCCATGGTCCCTCTACCCTCCTGGTGTGTCCCAAAGGAGCTTTCCTGTGCTGAGGGTCGGGATTGTTAGCTGCACACACTAAACAATGTGTGCAGAAACCCCTTACATCCTCCCTTAGCTGCGGCCACCACCCTGCCTCTTCTACCCGCTGCCAAGTTGTCTCTGGTCCGAGGTGTCCCGCCCCGGGGCCCCCGTGAGCTCGCTGGAGAAAGTCCTCCCGATGCTGTACTGGGACCACCCACCGGTCCCCCTTAAACAACATCCCGTCCTTAACGCTGATGTCAGCAGCGCAAAAGGGACTTTCTATTACCTCCCCCTTCTCCCTACCTAGTAGGACGGCCTTGAGAATGGGGTCCTGTGCCTGTGCCTGTTTAAGGTCAGGGGCTAGAGCGATCCCTGGTGTGCCTCCCCTGTCCCGGATGGCTGCTACCGGGGCCGCTTTCCCCGGATCCCACAGGGTTCCCTCTCTAGCTCCCTTCTTTGCTAATTCGTCTGCCCTCTGGTTCCCCTCCCCATGGGGTTCTGTCTTAGAATGGGCCTTTACCTTGTGGATGTAATAATCCCCTCTATTCTGTGGCCTCTAAGATTTTGTGGAGCAACCATGCTGTGGCCAGGGGTCTCCCGTCGGCGGATTTAAACCCTCATCTTGCCCAGATTGCCAAATATTCAGTGCAAGAGTTGTACGTGAACATTGAATCCGAGCAAATGGTATATGGAGGGGGGAACTCTTCGGGGTGGGTCACCACGTAGGCCACGGCTGCCACTTCGGCGTGCTGAGCGCTCATGGTGCTGGGGAGTTTTATGACCTTCTCCACCTGAGCAGTCGGGTCATAAATCCCGCAACCTGTGAGCTGCTCCCCATTGGACACGGTACTGGAACCATCCATGTAGATGTCCCGGCCCGTTGGGTGTATCCCGGCCCTGAGTCCCTCCTCCACGTCCCATACCCCTTCCACTGTGCATGTGTGCGCCGTCCCGGGGTACACCATGTTTCCTACAAGTTTCGGCTCAGTCAACCCCTGCACTCTGAGATTAAGCTGCGAGAGCAGTAGGGTCCAGCGAGCAATGCGGGCACTGCTCACTGTCCCGTCCTTAATCCGCCCATCCAAAAGCATCTGGGTTGGCATGAGATGCGTTAGGAGAACTAGCGGGGAGGATCCCGTGAAGAGCTGCGAGCGCTTCACGGCCCAATGCGTGGCTAAAAGGTGCCTTTCGCAATTGGAGTATCCTCTCTCCACATCTGTGAGCACCCTGGAGGAGTACACCACAGGTCTCAGCTTGCCCTGTCGCTCCTGGAGCAACACCGAGCTCAAGCTGTCCCCGCTGGCTGCTACCTCTGGAGAGAACTCTTCCCCCTGGTTAATCGCACCCAACGCAGGTGCGGTTTGGAGGTCCCTTTTTAGCTGGGTGAATGCGGCCTGGCAGTTGGAATTCCACTCCCATTCGACTCCCATGTGGAGGAGCCGAAGTAAAGGGGCTGCTGTGGCTGCATATCCCTCGATGAAATCCCGGCAGTACCCTGTGAGCTCCAGAAAAGACCTCACCCCTGACACCGTCTTGGGGGCTGGGAGCTCCTGTACTGCCTTTCGACGGGCATCATCGATCGCCCTTTCCCCTGCTCGGACAGTCAGCCCGAGAAATTTTACTTCCTTCTGACCGACCTGAGTCTTCTTTGGGTTGACTTTGAAACCCGCATCCCTGAGTAACTTCAGCTGCTCGCTCAGCAGTGGCCCGTGCTCCTCCTTATCACTAAAGAGGAGAATGTCGCCCACATACTGAACAATCTGCTGGGGCTGGCTAAAATTCTTCAGAGCATTAGCCATGCTCTGATGGAAGATGGAGGGGCTGTTATGAAACCCCTGGGGAAGACACGTCCAAGTATACTGTTGGCCCTTAAATGTAAAGGCGAACTTATACTGGTCTTCCCGTCGAAGGGGAATCAACCAGAACCCATTTGAAATATCCAGCACCGAGAACGTGGTCGCGGTGGCTGGAATATTTTCAATTAGGTCCGCTACAGCCGCGACTGTGGGCGCGCAGGCTGGGATATTATTGTTGAGGACCCGATAGTCCACCGTGGCTCTCCATGACCCGTCAGGTTTCTTGACCAGCCAAAGGGGAGAGTTCACATGGGTGGCAATCGGCCTCAACACACGCTGCTTTACCAGGGAACCCAGTGCCGTCTCCAAGTCTGCCTCCGCTTCCCTGGGAAAACTATACTGTTTTTGGGGCCTAGACATGGGATCCCCATCTACTCTAACCTCTACCCCTGTCACCCGTCCGCAGTCGTGCTTGTGGGTGGCGAAAGCATCTAAATTGCTCCGCACCTCTGCCTGGTACTGGAGCGGGGTGTTACTTACCAAAACCTCTAGGTCTTAACTACCCCAGGGCTTCATGCTGCAGATGCTCCCTCGTCCCCACTTGTCTCTGGGTATTACCACTACCTCATCCACCTTATCGGAACCCACTGCTCCCCACAAGCAATGGTTCCTAAAATCTACAATGATTTTGTGAGCCAACATGAAGTCGGACCCAAGGACTCCCCACCCGGGCTGATCCCATTTCATGAGAACGCATTCCCATTTAGTGGTGAGGGAACCTAGCTTAATGGTAAGGGGAGTGGACCTTGCTCCCGCCTGCTCATCCCCGGTGAACCCCATCAAACTGAAGGGGACTTTACTGGACCAGGGTGAATTGGCCGGGTCCTTGGAATGGATCGCCGTGCTCGAGGCTCCGGTGTCCACCAGGTACTTCTCCGTGACCGTTTCCACCCCCATCCGCACACAGGGCCTGCCCCACTCATCGTAGATGAGCAGGCACAGGTACTCAGGCTGAGCGTGCTCTAGTCAGGGTGACGGGGGACCCACTGGAGCGCTCGGTATGACCTCGCTGACTGCAACATCAAGTCTACCGGTGCCCTTGCCCATCACCGTACGGAGGGCAGCCACTAGGACCTCATATCCTGACTGCTGGCTGGTGTCCCTCGTGTCGGTGTTTGGGGACTTCTTCCGGGGAGGCCCTCCTCGGCCGGGTACCCCTTTCTGGGTTGGACACTCCCACCTCCAATGCCCCATCTGTCCACACTGAAAACAAGCTTTTGACCCACTAGTGTGGGGCCCTTCCTGACGCCATTCCTTCCTTTCCCCCTTACCGGCCTTCATCTCACTGACCCTGCCCCGTTGCATTGCCTCCTCCCCACCCAGGGACTTGAAAGCCATGGTGAGCTTTCTAAGCACCCCGGCCTCGGTGTTAGCGAGGTCCTCGGCATTGAACCAGGCGTCGGCCTTGTCTCGAATACCTGGGAGGCTTTTCGCAACCAGGGTCCTTAACTAGTAATTACGGACCTCCCCTAGCAGTTGCGCTCGGTCCGGTTTGCCCACCATGGCCTTAGCGTAGACGGGCCAGAGCCTGTCGGCAAACGCAATCAGCGCTTCTCTGGGCATCTGCAGCGTATTCTCAACTAGGGAAAATGGACTTCCCTGTGTATGGCCCATGGCTCATAGGATTTCCTCCTTGAGCCCCACTAAAGTGCCTCATCCCGACTTAAAGGCTTTGGTATAGTGTCCCTTCTAGGGAGAATAAAAGTAACTTATGCGTTTCTGCATCGTTACACTCGTTTAAGCCCCCTATCTGTTCTACCTTAGCAAAATGGACTGCGGGGTCCCCTTTGATGCTAAGTTTTGTCAGCCCTGTAAAATTTCGCAATTATCGCGATTCAAAATAACACAAGAGAAGCAGATTCGTTTGATCAGTTTTATGAAACGAAATGCTGTCCTGATAATAAAGGACACAGAAGCCTGTAAGATGGCCGCCGCGCATCGTGGCAGAAGCTTCCAGAATTACAGTGGGCAGACAAGATGGCGTCGAATAAACATTTAATGTAAGATTGGATCATACTCGGTAAACATTGATAAAGACAGGATGCAACCTGTTTGCATTTGGAACAATAGCAAAGATATAAGTGCTGGAATCATTTTCCATGCACAAGTAAGGACCATTGTACTGGGCGATCGAAGGCCCATCCAGACACATCAATACACAAATACCCCCCCGGCTCTACAATGAGAGAGACATTGACAGGTGATTAAGCAAGTATTCGGGGGGCCCCAAAACCAGTCAGGGAGACGATTCATACACATCCTGGCTGGGTCAACAATGGGGAAAACATTAATGGATAGTTGGCCAGTTTCAGGTGCTACCAAAACCCGTTAAAGAGAAGAATCGCCCCATGCTGGGAGTTTTGAGCGCCAATATTACACAAAGGACAAACATTAAGATTTGAGCGGGAGATAAGGGAACACATCACTATAACTATAGTGAACAAATGTCCATCTCCCTCTCTTATTCGCTTGCTGCTTCATGGACTCGCTCGATCGCTGGCTGAAGCTCTTCCTTCGGGCTGGACTTTGTTGACTCTTGACTTTTAGCCGTACTGGTCGGTTATTCGAATGTTGGGTGGAGCTCAATCGGAACGAGCCGCCCCGACAAGGGCAAGTAACAGTG
The DNA here is from genome assembly GCA_030390025.1 of Squalus acanthias. Classification (NCBI taxonomy): domain Eukaryota; kingdom Metazoa; phylum Chordata; class Chondrichthyes; order Squaliformes; family Squalidae; genus Squalus; species Squalus acanthias. The sequence continues at coordinate 102,709,565 of CM059432.1, forward strand.
TGCACCATCCTGAGTGTCGGTAAACGGTGTCTGGACCCGGAGGCCCGAAGAGACGAGACGAGACGAGAAGAAGAGGAGAAGAATCCACGTGCCGCCACAGTCAGTAAACCCCGACCGCGCCCGAAAATATAAATAAAGAACTTTTCATTGAAGTCTACCGACAACCGGTGTCGAGCACAGGAAGACTCTTCTTTGAATTTTACAAACGTTTCCGAGTTCTGTCGAGTTCTTCATGACAACAGGGAGTCTGGCCTGCTTGTCGCAGCAGCGAAAATAAACAAGTGGGGTACAGAGACCCTTCCAAACACGTGACAGTCAGGCGCTGCAGCGAAACGAGCCGAGTGCCTCACTTTAAAATTCTCCGAAGTAACACGAGTGGTGAGCATGTTTCCCGATCCTACAAATCTAGACGTAGTGTAGGCATTGTTAAGGGAGGGTGGTTTTATTAAGGTTAAAGTATAATGTGTTCCCCTTTTTACGATGTGCCGTGCGTTCTTCATTTCCATAGACCAAGCTTTATGAATGTATGTATACTTGTACTCTCGTTAATTTGCGCCTATGACATGTAGTTCATGATTTTGGACGCTATGCAATAAAGATTTCCATTTCGTACTATTCAACCGGGTCTATTTGAGTTTTCTCTGCATTACTGCTCCCTGCACCTAAGTCCAGTGTTAGAACCGTAAGGGCGAGTGGGTCGAACCACTCACAGGTGCTTATTGCAAAAAGGCTGGCTGGAGACCAGAGCAAGCAATAGTATTAGGCAACGAAGGCCTAACCTCGCACCAGCACCGTCTCTGAGAGACACGTTCCAAACCCTTACAGCCCCTCCACCATCATTTGGAGCTGAGGAGTCATGAACGGGACCACGTAGTCATTTTGGAGCAGGCCCTCATCACCGTTGGGTGCCGGCGGACCATACCTCTGCTGCCGCAATGGACACATGGGTCCCGGTTGCTCCCTGCCCACTGGTGGAGCTACTTCCTCCTGTACTGCTACCGGCACTTCTGCTGGGGGCCTATCCTCTTCCCAGTCTAACTGGGATCCACCTGGCGCCATTAAACACACCATGCCTCTAGCCCCAGCCAAAGCCCTTTGTAGCTTCCTGATCTTTTCCTCGCACTGATCGTGACTACAATCCTCAAACCCCTACTTCTTGCTACCCTGTAGGCGGTTTTGATATCATTATACTGGCTCTCTAGCCCTTCAGCTTTCGCTGCTAAATGGCAGTTTTCCTCCCGGAGAATTTGTTCATTGTGCTTGGCCTCTGTTACTTGGCACTGTAGATACTCCCCAGCCATCCGGGAAGATACTTCTACAGCCCTCCTTTCCTACTTTTCTAGAGCTAATTCCCCCACCAACTGCCGACCCACTATACCCCGTGCGTCTGATTCCCTTTCAGACTCCTCCAGCTGCCCCTGAAGCCTGTTTACCTGCTTCCTTAACAGCTGAATCTGTTTTTGCAAGCATATGAGCCAAATTGCCTTTTCTTTGGACTTCTTATGCTCCTTTCCCCCTGTCCACTCAGCTGCCCTATCCTGAGGACTGTCTGAGTGTAACATGTCCAGCACCCACTGCTGGGACATGTTAATTTTGGTGAACACATAGGACGCGATCCTATCTTCCAAACCTGACCGAACCGTTTCAACCTTAGAGTCATTTGGACTACCCATGCCATCAAGGTCCTGCCACGGTTGCCATTTCTGTAGGGTGTTTTTGCGTGCCCCGTGTTTTTATGACTCTCCCTTGAGTAGACCCGTGCATTAAAAACTCCCCGGTTTGGGTTGTTTCCCTTGGACGGCAGGAGCTTTTGCCAATAGTCCCAGCATAGCCCGTTGATTAGTGGGTAATTCCACAGAGAGAGAGAGACCAAGGCCAAATAGGTCTTCTCCTATGCCCGATGCGCAGTGTCCCCAGCAGGATTACTGATGCCACCCGGTTGGACTTCCAAATTATACCACGAACCACAAGCCCCACAATCCCCAAGTTTGGACCCAAGGAGTTACAATGGATAGATTATAATTGACTCAGATGAAACAAAACGGTTCAGGTTGGTCAAAGATCGATTCCTTTTTATTACACTCACAAAAGGACAATTCCTACTCCTCTTGCTTGTGGCAGAACGAGTAGGTGACCATGGACACTAGCTTATAACCTTAGACTAAAATACCCACCCTGTTGGTTACGCCGAACCAACCCCTTCCCAGAATCTAAGCCTAGATAATGGAAAAACCCTTCTAACTAAACCCCTCTCCCGGTTTGGTCAGAACCCACACTTGGAAGCCTCCTCACACACACACATGTGTTAGCCTGCGTCTTGGACACTTGCAGTTCCTCAGCAGCCAAACACGCGGGCGGTCCTGGAGATTTCTAGAGGTGTACGCTGGATATAATTACCAGCCCTTGTCATTGATTCACGTGGTCCCGGGTCCATTCGACTCCAGAGGCAAAACCATGTCTAACAGAGGCATGCGATGAGGCCTAGAGAGTTACGTTCAGGTGGTACGGCGAGGCACTCACTTCGGGCGTTCCTGGAGAGTTGACAGACGCGTAGTTACGTGGAGAACCCTGTCCCAGATGGTAGAGAAAAGCAAGCCCTGAATCCCCAAAGTTCAGCATATTTATACCCCGTATAATACAAAAAACTGGCTGGGTGATTCCTGGTTGCCATGGTCGCAGTGTGAAGGAATAAGCCATATTCAGAAAAATACACCATTCTATGAAGGAATTCTGGCCTTTGTAACATGACAAACTGGGCTTGAAAATCTAAAAACCTAACAATGGAGAAGCTGTAAACAGCATACAGGCTATTGAGATACGATAAGTTGTTGACACTGAATCAATAACCTTATTGAAACAGGAGGTTGGAGGTTCCTGATAGTCTGAAGCATTGGAAAGAACACAATGGTATACCTGGTTAAGGTGTCTTAAATTACACTTTGGAAAGAAACACAGACAATTAAGAAACATATGCCTTCATAAAAATGACATCAAATGAAACACAGGAGACATGATTCTGTGTTGCAACCAGCTGAGGTAACTACAAAGACAATGGTGCACCCGGTTGAGGTGTTTTAATATACACGTCGTAAAAAGACACAAACAGAAGACCTTGGTAAGAATGACATCAAATAGATGCATCTGCTGTCACACCGTTTTTATGATAAGCTCCGAACATCTAAAGGTAGAGACATAATTCTTAATGCTACCAGCTGAACTGACTGTAAGAATAGCAGGGGTCAGCAGAAAAATGCTTACATCAGCAGAAAACTTCAAAGGAAATACCACTGAAAAAAGATATAAATATTGAACTTTCAAATGGGATGATAGATTCACTGTAAAGGGGCAAAGCGATTCTCAGCTTCAGAGGCAAGCTCTGTAAGTCTACAACTCTTTGGGCTGGATTTTGATTCAGGGGCGGGCTAGGGTCCTGTTATCCGCATTTTGTGTTAGCCACCCGAATCTAAATCGATGTGGGAGATTGATGCGATTTTAACATAATTGGCCAATTGAGTTCCAACGTGTGGGAACCCATGGCCAGTGAGTTTTTCCAGTCTGAAAGTCGCTTCCGATGATGTCATCATTGCTGCAGCATTTAAGGTCTGCAACAAGCCTTGCCTCCTCTGCAGACTGCCAAGCTTCTGCCTTTGCATATTAGAGGCACCTGCAGGAAGAATGGCCAGCCAGAGACCTAGGTCTGCACCTCGATTTGATGACGTCATCCTGCAAGCTTTAATTGAGGGAGCCAGAGTTAATAAGCAAGTTCTCTCCCTTCTTCAGGGAGGAAGAAGCCTTTCCATCAAACCAAGGCTGTGTGGATCCAGGTGGCAGAGGAGGTCAACTCGTTGTCCATAACCCGCAGAACCTGGCTTCAGTGCAGGAAGAGGTTTCATGACCTGCTGCGCACTGGAAAAGTGAGTATGAATTTTCCCATCACCCTCATTCTGATCCCCATTGCCTCTCCTCACCAGCACTCAGCTTTGACAACCTCTTCCTCCACATCCCACTTGACACTGACATCCCTTCCCTGCACCCTTACCCATTCCCTCTCTCTGTATGGTCACATTCACCTAACTATTTGACTATGCAGCCCTCACACTCCCTATCGCTGTGATGCTATGGAAACAACTTACAACACACAGGGAGGGCCCATGGTCTTGCCACCTCACTCCGAATTTGTCTCCTTCTAACCATCAATGATATAGATTCTCTACACTCACTCCTTCATTCTCACTCAAACTCCACTTGTCTCCCTCATTGCAGGAAAAGAGAGCTCACAATAAGAGGGAAAGAGTGAGGACAGGAGGAGGGCCACCCTCAGTAGCCCAGCTCACCACCTGGGAGGAGGCGGTCCTGGAGATCATGGGAGTGGAGGAGGATGCGCAAGTGGGGGACGGACAGACGGGTGCATCAGAGCAAGCTGGTGACAGAATAGTTTATCATCTCTCTCATTGACATTGCATGAGTCATTGATAATGATTCTGATGCTCCAGCAGACTGACTTATGATCATCTGCAATATGCAATGTGCATGTAACCTTGGACTTACATCTCTGACTCTTTCCTTTACTCCCGCCCAGGACCATCGTGAGCAGCCGTCCCCACCATCCAGGAGGAAGAGCATGAGCCTCACCACTCCTCAGAGGAAGCTGCAACCTCTGAGGGTGCCGCGTCAGCAGAATTCAGCGCACCCAGCACCAGCGCAGACACTCACACCTCGGAGGGAACATCGCGAGATAGAGTAGTGTTGTCACCTGGTGTATCACAGCTCACAAGTGAGCATCAGCAGATAGTGGAGACAGGGACAGCAGTGGAGAGTCCTAGTCGGAGGGCGCAGGACTCTCCTAGCTCGGCTCAGCTGCATGTCGACCCTCTGCCTCTGGGTCCATCCATAAGGTCAGCAGTGCTGGAACTCCAGGAACAGATGCAGGAGTCTCTGGCAGGTTTTGTCCCTGAGTAACTTCAGCTGCTCGCTCAGCAGTGGCCCGTGCTCCTCCTTATCACTAAAGAGGAGAATGTCGCCCACATACTGAACAATCTGCTGGGGCTGGCTAAAATTCTTCAGAGCATTAGCCATGCTCTGATGGAAGATGGAGGGGCTGTTATGAAACCCCTGGGGAAGACACGTCCAAGTATACTGTTGGCCCTTAAATGTAAAGGCGAACTTATACTGGTCTTCCCGTCGAAGGGGAATCAACCAGAACCCATTTGAAATATCCAGCACCGAGAACGTGGTCGCGGTGGCTGGAATATTTTCAATTAGGTCCGCTACAGCCGCGACTGTGGGCGCGCAGGCTGGGATATTATTGTTGAGGACCCGATAGTCCACCGTGGCTCTCCATGACCCATCAGGTTTCTTGACCAGCCAAAGGGGAGAGTTCACATGGGTGGCAATCGGCCTCAACACACGCTGCTTTACCAGGGAACCCAGTGCCGTCTCCAAGTCTGCCTCCGCTTCCCTGGGAAAACTATACTGTTTTTGGGGCCTAGACATGGGATCCCCATCTACTCTAACCTCTACCCCAGTCACCCGTCCGCAGTCGTGCTTGTGGGTGGCGAAAGCATCTAAATTGCTCCGCACCTCTGCCTGGTACTGGAGCGGGGTGTTACTTACCAAAACCTCTAGGTCTTAACTACCCCAGGGCTTCATGCTGCAGATGCTCCCTCGTCCCCACTTGTCTCTGGGTATTACCACTACCTCATCCACCTTATCGGAACCCACTGCTCCCCACAAGCAATGGTTCCTAAAATCTACAATGATTTTGTGAGCCAACATGAAGTCGGACCCAAGGACTCCCCACCCGGGCTGATCCCATTTCATGAGAACGCACTCCCATTTAGTGGTGAGGGAACCTAGCTTAATGGTAAGGGGAGTGGACCTTGCTCCCGCCTGCTCATCCCCGGTGAACCCCATCAAACTGAAGGGGACTTTACTGGACCAGGGTGAATTGGCCGGGTCCTTGGAATGGATCGCCGTGCTCGAGGCTCCGGTGTCCACCAGGTACTTCTCCGTGACCGTTTCCACCCCCATCCGCACACAGGGCCTGCCCCACTCATCGTAGATGAGCAGGCACAGGTACTCAGGCTGAGCGTGCTCTAGTCAGGGTGACGGGGGACCCACTGGAGCGCTCGGTATGACCTCGCTGACTGCAACATCAAGTCTACCGGTGCCCTTGCCCATCACCGTACGGAGGGCAGCCACTAGGACCTCATATCCTGACTGCTGGCTGGTGTCCCTCGTGTCGGTGTTTGGGGACTTCTTCCGGGGAGGCCCTCCTCGGCCGGGTACCCCTTTCTGGGTTGGACACTCCCACCTCCAATGCCCCATCTGTCCACACTGAAAACAAGCTTTTGACCCACTAGTGTGGGGCCCTTCCTGACGCCATTCCTTCCTTTCCCCCTTACCGGCCTTCATCTCACTGACCCTGCCCCGTTGCATTGCCTCCTCCCCACCCAGGGACTTGAAAGCCATGGTGAGCTTTCTAAGCACCCCGGCCTCGGTGTTAGCGAGGTCCTCGGCATTGAACCAGGCGTCGGCCTTGTCTCGAATACCTGGGAGGCTTTTCGCAACCAGGGTCCTTAACTAGTAATTACGGACCTCCCCTAGCAGTTGCGCTCGGTCCGGTTTGCCCACCATGGCCTTAGCGTAGACGGGCCAGAGCCTGTCGGCAAACGCAATCAGCGCTTCTCTGGGCATCTGCAGCGTATTCTCAACTAGGGAAAATGGACTTCCCTGTGTATGGCCCATGGCTCATAGGATTTCCTCCTTGAGCCCCACTAAAGTGCCTCATCCCGACTTAAAGGCTTTGGTATAGTGTCCCTTCTAGGGAGAATAAAAGTAACTTATGCGTTTCTGCATCGTTACACTCGTTTAAGCCCCCTATCTGTTCTACCTTAGCAAAATGGACTGCGGGGTCCCCTTTGATGCTAAGTTTTGTCAGCCCTGTAAAATTTCGCAATTATCGCGATTCAAAATAACACAAGAGAAGCAGATTCGTTTGATCAGTTTTATGAAACGAAATGCTGTCCTGATAATAAAGGACACAGAAGCCTGTAAGATGGCCGCCGCGCATCGTGGCAGAAGCTTCCAGAATTACAGTGGGCAGACAAGATGGCGTCGAATAAACATTTAATGTAAGATTGGATCATACTCGGTAAACATTGATAAAGACAGGATGCAACCTGTTTGCATTTGGAACAATAGCAAAGATATAAGTGCTGGAATCATTTTCCATGCACAAGTAAGGACCATTGTACTGGGCGATCGAAGGCCCATCCAGACACATCAATACACAAATACCCCCCCGGCTCTACAATGAGAGAGACATTGACAGGTGATTAAGCAAGTATTCGGGGGCCCCCAAAACCAGTCAGGGAGACGATTCATACACATCCTGGCTGGGTCAACAATGGGGAAAACATTAATGGATAGTTGGCCAGTTTCAGGTGCTACCAAAACCCGTTAAAGAGAAGAATCGCCCCATGCTGGGAGTTTTGAGCGCCAATATTACACAAAGGACAAACATTAAGATTTGAGCGGGAGATAAGGGAACACATCACTATAACTATAGTGAACAAATGTCCATCTCCCTCTCTTATTCGCTTGCTGCTTCATGGACTCGCTCGATCGCTGGCTGAAGCTCTTCCTTCGGGCTGGACTTTGTTGACTCTTGACTTTTAGCCGTACTGGTCGGTTATTCGAATGTTGGGTGGAGCTCAATCGGAACGAGCCGCCCCGACAAGGGCAAGTAACAGTGTGCACCATCCTGAGTGTCGGTAAACGGTGTCTGGACCCGGAGGCCCGAAGAGACGAGACGAGACGAGAAGAAGAGGAGAAGAATCCACGTGCCGCCACAGTCAGTAAACCCCGACCGCGCCCGAAAATATAAATAAAGAACTTTTCATTGAAGTCTACCGACAACCGGTGTCGAGCACAGGAAGACTCTTCTTTGAATTTTACAAACGTTTCCGAGTTCTGTCGAGTTCTTCATGACAACAGGGAGTCTGGCCTGCTTGTCGCAGCAGCGAAAATAAACAAGTGGGGTACAGAGACCCTTCCAAACACGTGACAGTCAGGCGCTGCAGCGAAACGAGCCGAGTGCCTCACTTTAAAATTCTCCGAAGTAACACGAGTGGTGAGCATGTTTCCCGATCCTACAAATCTAGACGTAGTGTAGGCATTGTTAAGGGAGGGTGGTTTTATTAAGGTTAAAGTATAATGTGTTCCCCTTTTTACGATGTGCCGTGCGTTCTTCATTTCCATAGACCAAGCTTTATGAATGTATGTATACTTGTACTCTCGTTAATTTGCGCCTATGACATGTAGTTCATGATTTTGGACGCTATGCAATAAAGATTTCCATTTCGTACTATTCAACCGGGTCTATTTGAGTTTTCTCTGCATTACTGCTCCCTGCACCTAAGTCCAGTGTTAGAACCGTAAGGGCGAGTGGGTCGAACCACTCACAGGTGCTTATTGCAAAAAGGCTGGCTGGAGACCAGAGCAAGCAATAGTATTAGGCAACGAAGGCCTAACCTCGCACCAGCACCGTCTCTGAGAGACACGTTCCAAACCCTTACAGCCCCTCCACCATCATTTGGAGCTGAGGAGTCATGAACGGGACCACGTAGTCATTTTGGAGCAGGCCCTCATCACCGTTGGGTGCCGGCGGACCATACCTCTGCTGCCGCAATGGACACATGGGTCCCGGTTGCTCCCTGCCCACTGGTGGAGCTACTTCCTCCTGTACTGCTACCGGCACTTCTGCTGGGGGCCTATCCTCTTCCCAGTCTAACTGGGATCCACCTGGCGCCATTAAACACACCATGCCTCTAGCCCCAGCCAAAGCCCTTTGTAGCTTCCTGATCTTTTCCTCGCACTGATCGTGACTACAATCCTCAAACCCCTACTTCTTGCTACCCTGTAGGCGGTTTTGATATCATTATACTGGCTCTCTAGCCCTTCAGCTTTCGCTGCTAAATGGCAGTTTTCCTCCCGGAGAATTTGTTCATTGTGCTTGGCCTCTGTTACTTGGCACTGTAGATACTCCCCAGCCATCCGGGAAGATACTTCTACAGCCCTCCTTTCCTACTTTTCTAGAGCTAATTCCCCCACCAACTGCCGACCCACTATACCCCGTGCGTCTGATTCCCTTTCAGACTCCTCCAGCTGCCCCTGAAGCCTGTTTACCTGCTTCCTTAACAGCTGAATCTGTTTTTGCAAGCATATGAGCCAAATTGCCTTTTCTTTGGACTTCTTATGCTCCTTTCCCCCTGTCCACTCAGCTGCCCTATCCTGAGGACTGTCTGAGTGTAACATGTCCAGCACCCACTGCTGGGACATGTTAATTTTGGTGAACACATAGGACGCGATCCTATCTTCCAAACCTGACCGAACCGTTTCAACCTTAGAGTCATTTGGACTACCCATGCCATCAAGGTCCTGCCACGGTTGCCATTTCTGTAGGGTGTTTTTGCGTGCCCCGTGTTTTTATGACTCTCCCTTGAGTAGACCCGTGCATTAAAAACTCCCCGGTTTGGGTTGTTTCCCTTGGACGGCAGGAGCTTTTGCCAATAGTCCCAGCATAGCCCGTTGATTAGTGGGTAATTCCACAGAGAGAGAGAGACCAAGGCCAAATAGGTCTTCTCCTATGCCCGATGCGCAGTGTCCCCAGCAGGATTACTGATGCCACCCGGTTGGACTTCCAAATTATACCACGAACCACAAGCCCCACAATCCCCAAGTTTGGACCCAAGGAGTTACAATGGATAGATTATAATTGACTCAGATGAAACAAAACGGTTCAGGTTGGTCAAAGATCGATTCCTTTTTATTACACTCACAAAAGGACAATTCCTACTCCTCTTGCTTGTGGCAGAACGAGTAGGTGACCATGGACACTAGCTTATAACCTTAGACTAAAATACCCACCCTGTTGGTTACGCCGAACCAACCCCTTCCCAGAATCTAAGCCTAGATAATGGAAAAACCCTTCTAACTAAACCCCTCTCCCGGTTTGGTCAGAACCCACACTTGGAAGCCTCCTCACACACACACATGTGTTAGCCTGCGTCTTGGACACTTGCAGTTCCTCAGCAGCCAAACACGCGGGCGGTCCTGGAGATTTCTAGAGGTGTACGCTGGATATAATTACCAGCCCTTGTCATTGATTCACGTGGTCCCGGGTCCATTCGACTCCAGAGGCAAAACCATGTCTAACAGAGGCATGCGATGAGGCCTAGAGAGTTACGTTCAGGTGGTACGGCGAGGCACTCACTTCGGGCGTTCCTGGAGAGTTGACAGACGCGTAGTTACGTGGAGAACCCTGTCCCAGATGCTAGAGAAAAGCAAGCCCTGAATCCCCAAAGTTCAGCATATTTATACCCCGTATAATACAAAAAACTGGCTGGGTGATTCCTGGTTGCCATGGTCGCAGTGTGAAGGAATAAGCCATATTCAGAAAAATACACCATTCTATGAAGGAATTCTGGCCTTTGTAACATGACAAACTGGGCTTGAAAATCTAAAAACCTAACAATGGAGAAGCTGTAAACAGCATACAGGCTATTGAGATACGATAAGTTGTTGACACTGAATCAATAACCTTATTGAAACAGGAGGTTGGAGGTTCCTGATAGTCTGAAGCATTGGAAAGAACACAATGGTATACCTGGTTAAGGTGTCTTAAATTACACTTTGGAAAGAAACACAGACAATTAAGAAACATATGCCTTCATAAAAATGACATCAAATGAAACACAGGAGACATGATTCTGTGTTGCAACCAGCTGAGGTAACTACAAAGACAATGGTGCACCCGGTTGAGGTGTTTTAATATACACGTCGTAAAAAGACACAAACAGAAGACCTTGGTAAGAATGACATCAAATAGATGCATCTGCTGTCACACCGTTTTTATGATAAGCTCCGAACATCTAAAGGTAGAGACATAATTCTTAATGCTACCAGCTGAACTGACTGTAAGAATAGCAGGGGTCAGCAGAAAAATGCTTACATCAGCAGAAAACTTCAAAGGAAATACCACTGAAAAAAGATATAAATATTGAACTTTCAAATGGGATGATAGATTCACTGTAAAGGGGCAAAGCGATTCTCAGCTTCAGAGGCAAGCTCTGTAAGTCTACAACTCTTTGGGCTGGATTTTGATTCAGGGGCGGGCTAGGGTCCTGTTATCCGCATTTTGTGTTAGCCACCCGAATCTAAATCGATGTGGGAGATTGATGCGATTTTAACATAATTGGCCAATTGAGTTCCAACGTGTGGGAACCCATGGCCAGTGAGTTTTTCCAGTCTGAAAGTCGCTTCCGATGATGTCATCATTGCTGCAGCATTTAAGGTCTGCAACAAGCCTTGCCTCCTCTGCAGACTGCCAAGCTTCTGCCTTTGCATATTAGAGGCACCTGCAGGAAGAATGGCCAGCCAGAGACCTAGGTCTGCACCTCGATTTGATGACGTCATCCTGCAAGCTTTAATTGAGGGAGCCAGAGTTAATAAGCAAGTTCTCTCCCTTCTTCAGGGAGGAAGAAGCCTTTCCATCAAACCAAGGCTGTGTGGATCCAGGTGGCAGAGGAGGTCAACTCGTTGTCCATAACCCGCAGAACCTGGCTTCAGTGCAGGAAGAGGTTTCATGACCTGCTGCGCACTGGAAAAATGAGTATGAATTTCCCATCACCCTCATTCTGATCCCCATTGCCTCTCCTCACCAGCACTCAGCTTTGACAACCTCTTCCTCCACATCCCACTTGACACTGACATCCCTGCACCCTTACCCATTCCCTCTCTCTGTATGGTCACATTCACCTAACTATTCGACTATGCAGCCCTCACACTCCCTATCGCTGTGATGCTATGGAAACAACTTACAACACACAGGGAGGGCCCATGGTCTTGCCACCTCACTCCGAATTTGTCTCCTTCTAACCATCAATGATATAGATTCTCTACACTCACTCCTTCATTCTCACTCAAACTCCACTTGTCTCCCTCATTGCAGGAAAAGAGAGCTCACAATAAGAGGGAAAGAGTGAGGACAGGAGAAGGGCCACCCTCAGTAGCCCAGCTCACCACCTGGGAGGAGGCGGTCCTGGAGATCATGGGAGTGGAGGAGGATGCGCAAGTGGGGGACGGACAGACGGGTGCATCAGAGCAAGCTGGTGACAGAATAGTTTATCATCTCTCTCATTGACATTGCATGAGTCATTGATAATGATTCTGATGCTCCAGCAGACTGACTTATGATCATCTGCAATATGCAATGTGCATGTAACCTTGGACTTACATCTCTGACTCTTTCCTTTACTCCCGCCCAGGACCATCGCGAGCAGCCGTCCCCACCATCCAGGAGGAAGAGCATGAGCCTCACCACTCCTCAGAGGAAGCTGCAACCTCTGAGGGTGCCGCGTCAGCAGAATTCAGCGCACCCAGCACCAGCGCAGACACTCACACCTCGGAGGGAACATCGCGAGATAGAGTAGTGTTGTCACCTGGTGTATCACAGCTCACAAGTGAGCATCAGCAGATAGTGGAGACAGGGACAGCAGTGGAGAGTCCTAGTCGGAGGGCGCAGGACTCTCCTAGCTCGGCTCAGCTGCATGTCGACCCTCTGCCTCTGGGTCCATCCATAAGGTCAGCAGTGCTGGAACTCCAGGAACAGATGCAGGAGTCTCTGGCAGGTTTTGTCTCCAGGGTCACTGCGAGTGTGGAGTGAATGGAGGAGTCCATAGCGAACATGAGCAGAGCCTTTGTAGAGTCATTGGCGCATGAATGCATCACCATGGAAAGGATGACAACCTCCGTGGAAAGGATGGCTACAGTAGAGGAGAGGATGGCTACAGCTATGGAGGAGATAAGTCACCAGAGTGTAGAAAACAAGGTCATTGTTCAGAATAGACTGGCATCTCTTGAGGAGCGATGGTCCTCTATGGAACACAGAAACCAGACCTTCATGGAAGTCCTTCTGAGTAGGACTTCCAGTGCAGATACGGGTCCCCATGGCCCCCCTGATGTGCAGCAAGGTGCTCTCAATCCACTTGCAAGCGCTGAAGTGGAGCTGACCCATGAGAGAGATGTTGGTGGCAGAGAACAAGGAAGTGGGGGCTCCTCTCCAAGCGCTCACACGACCAAGCCACTGCAAAGCCCTCGGTCAGAGCCCTACCAGAGTCCTCACCCAACTGAGATGGGCGTCTCAACCCCTGCACAGCCGCAGGAGCAGCAGACTGTTGCCGAGCCCTCACAGGCTCGCAACCCCAGAGGACGCCCGCCAAAGGTGTCGAGGCAGGAGCAGCAAGAAAGTGAGCAAGGGGGCTTCACATCTGCTGAAGCCACAGGGGAAGCACCACGTAGGAGCACGCGTAAAAGAAAAATAATGCACAAGTAGTCACAAGGGTAGTCACTTGGGTGTAATGTTGTATTTAATCTTGAAATGCCAGCACTTGCTTGGTGTGATTAAAAATTCTGCTGGCAAACTGCTGAAGTTGTGGCGTCTGTCATTTCGCAAATGGGACTTCCACATTGAGGGCTTAGGATGACTTGCAATTGTCAGAATGGTGGTCAGAGTGATAGGAATCCACAGGTTCCTGGCCATTGTCGATGGTCTGATAAGAAGGTGCGAGGCAAAAGTGTTTGATTGTGCAGGCTAAGCAAATCTGGTCAAGTGCGTCCCTTGCATCTCGGGCAGCAATGTTGTCGCGCGCTGGCGCCTTCTGGCCTGTGCAGCTTCAGGTGGGTGAGGAGCAGCTTGGCACTCCTGTTGATGCTGCTGCTGCTGGTGGTGGTGTTGTTCATGGTTCTGCTGCTGCCACGGCTGGTCCTTGTCCGAATCTGATGTCCAGGAGGAAAGGAAATAAATGGTTCCCATGCTTCTGGTATATGCCTCAGTTGAGGAAGCGCTCAGTCAAGGTGGCGAGAGGCGTTTCCCAGGAGGTCACACTGGAGATGGGTGTCAGGCTCCAAACTTCCACAGCTGTGGTTATGCCATATAAAAGTTCCCCCAGACCTCAGACAACAAAGTCCTGCCAACTGCAAATGATGGCTGATCACATCTTCTATTTCATGGTTGAGCTGCAGCTGATAGTCAGCAATCCAAATGTGCTACCGCCAGGTTTCACATTCGTGGTTCAGAACAGGCGTGCTTCACGTGGAAAAAGGGTTAAAATCACAAAGGCCTTTCAAAATGGCATTATAGAGGCAAATAAGTGCTTGTTAAGGGCCTTAACGGCCTATCCCGCCTCTTGGAGGCGGGACGGAGTCGGGACCAGCAGACACGATTTAATGAAAATTGCGTGGAGGCGGGATGGAGGTGGGCTCGTGCCCGCCCACCAGTTTTCGCAATTTTAACCCCCCACACGCCTCCAAACCCGCCTCCACGGGTCAATGAAAATTCTGACCTTTGTATCTCGGGGATCAAGGTATTGTACTGTATTTCATTTTGGTGGATATCCTGGAATAAACTAAGAGCTGTAAAACTGTAATGAAGTTAAGATTTGAGAAAAAGGATCTCTGATAATAGAATTGTAAGATTTCTGTTTTTGGAACTGGTAATGTTGCAATTGAATCACCAACTGTAAATTACATGTTGGTTCTTTAATAAATCTATATATTTTTAGAATTATCTCACATCATACTTCTGTATCAAACTCGCGAACTCAATCTCTGTACGCTCTTTGGTGAGGAGTTGCAGAATTCTGGGGGAGTTTTCCGGACCCTCATAATATCCGGAACGTTACATTCTAGCTAAACTTATTAAAAGTGCTATCTGGAGGATGGTAACATCTTCAGGTTGTTCCTTTCCTTTAGGGAGAGATAGTCTGGACCTTTGGACCCAATTAAGTGTCTTTAGGATTCGGCTACCTCAAACTTTAGTTGAAAGTGAACATCTGGGGAATACGCTTGACCCTAAAGGGGCTAGGACTAGTAATTATCCCTTCAGCAGAGATGCTAGTTGGTCTTCCTGGTAACGCCTCTGTCCTGGATTGGTCATCTTGATGAAAACAATGGTAGGCCATTACTGTAGATGAGCAGTTCTCGAAGTGCTAGCTGTTTGTTAAGTTCTTGACTGCTTCTTCATTCAAAGAGTCCAGAGGTGTTACTTTTGGCCTGCAAACCTCATTGTCCATACAGACATCCAGGCTCCATGGACAAAAGGTGTTTTTCCACAAATCACACAAGTTCGAATATGAAAAGGCCCCTGCCTTTCATGACGTCAGCGTTGAGACTGGTCCCATGGCAACCCAAAAGACAGACAGTTCCTGCTATCTTCACAGAAACTAACAATCAGTCCGTTTTTTAAAGTCCAAGGGGGAGAAATTCAGTATCGCCCCATTTGGGACGCAATTATCGGCCGGGCGCAAAGATTAGCGCCTGGCGCTAATTATCGCCACCGACTGCAAACTTCACTTTTATCGCCCCTGGAGGTGATTGGAGCACTAAATCAGGCGCTTCACACCTGTCTTAAGGCGCAAAGGCCGAGGAGCGAGGCGCTACCTCAGAGCGCTGGCGAAGCTCATGTAATGTCAGTCAGCAATGGAACACACACACAATGGCACAGGCCAGTTCTTAAAGGGGATGGTTAATCTTGCTTTCCATCCACATCCTGCTCATTGCAGCCTTGAATCTCGGCCTGGAGAGACCTGCACATCAAATCTGCTGGAAAGAACAATGGAGAGTACCAGGCAAAGAGCTCAGAGTGCAGCCCCACAGTCTCTTCTAAATCGATACAAGGAATGGCAAATCAAAATGAACCTGCAAAGTGCTGCTGAGTACCCAAAACTCCTTCACACAACGTTGACTCTCTCCAGAAGTCTCTCTCTCTCTCTCTCTCTCAGAATACGTAGTTCAAAAATGGCACCAACAATAAAAGGCAGGTAGCGGTAGCCTTTAAATAGCGCTCCCCCAGTCCCTTCCTGACTGCAAAACGCTCCCCTCAACCTGTCGTTGCTAGCGTCAGGCGGTAAGGCAGGGGGCGCCACTCAATATCCGCTCCGGGGCGATACCGGGGCGTTGCGCACTCGACTGACGTCACGATCTGCCGGCGCAGGAGATCGCGGCGGTAGTGTTTAGCGCTGCCGCAAAATGTCTAGTTAATTTCGCGAGCGGCGCAAACTTCGCCGCGCCTGGGCGCTAGATGCTTTGCGCCCCATTAGCGCCCTCTTAAGGCGCTAACAGGAGGCGCAACCAACTGAATTTTTCCCCCCAAAAGTCCAAACTCCATTTTGAAACTCAGCCCAAGTGTGTCTCCATTTTAAAAGGGTACATATCCATTTTAAAAATCCAAAAATCCTTCAGGCACATGCACCCACTGATGTTGGCACCGGCCAAATCTACACATTGACTCACCCTGACCACCCGAGTGAGGTTGTTAAATTTCTTCCTGCACTGTGTGTGGGTCCTGGGGACCACAGTGCTGCCCGAGACATGCTGGGCTATCTCCCTCCACATGGTGCAGACGACTTGCAGTGAGGGCCTCTTGCCACTTGCAGGGTAGAGCACTGCCTTCTGTCTTTCCACTACGAATACCAAAGCCTCCAATACTTGATCGCAGAATCTGCGGGCTCTCTCCCTGGGGCATGGATCTGCCATCATTATGGCTGCTTGAGTCATCCAACTCCTTCTCCTTGACCAGCTGCTGCTGGCTGAGATGGCTGCACACCCAGCAATGATGAGAATGAGTTTCTGCACCATCAAGAACCTCCCCTTTAAGAACTGGAAAGAGCCTGTGGCAACAATGACGTGTGATTAGACCGCACCTGATATTGGTCAGCACTTCGAGCTTAATGCCACTGAGCTAGGCCATTAGCGCTTGATTTAGCGCTCCAATCCTTTCTTTGTGCAATGAGACTGAATTTTGTGTGCAGTCTGAAGCTTTAGCGCTTGGCGCTAATTCTCAAACTTTTCAAAAGTTAGCGTCATTTCCTGGGCTAGAATTTTTGACATGTGAGCTTTTCACTGACATTTCTCTTTGGATTTTTGTTAGCTGGATTTCTGATTGTTGGATTTTTTTTTGCTGCATTTTTGCATGCCTGAGAACAGTGAACAAAAACCGAGCAGCAATTTCCTGGCATGCTGTTACCATGTGGATAACTGAGCAGATAGAGTAATCTTGCATATCTTGGGAGGGAAAGATTACAGATATTTTGTCCAAGATTAAAACTAGTTCCTCAATAAATGAGATCACTCTAGCACATCAGTTTTCTCCCATGCAGAAACAGTAAGGCAGGAAATTTATGCAAGGTTTTTGCTCACTGTTCTCAGATAAACCAGGCTTTGCTAAACATCAATATATGTAGTAAATATGGGGCTCGAGGGGTTAATTATTGGCGCCTTTCTGTGGCAAAAGTACAGCAGAGTGGGCACCAACAACCTTTGCTTCTGACTCCACCCAAGTCTCCAAGGTCCATGCAGGGTTACGTAATTTAAATGCCAGTGGTGGGCACCAACGCCAGTCTGTCCAGTAAACCTTTTTTAATAAGGTGGTCAAAGAGAATCTTGGTGCCAACATTCTAATAAAGTTAGAGTTAGGTCCAAGCCTAAACCCAAGGTGGGCACCATTTCCACTGCTGTGTAGACCTATGTGCCTGGATCATCCAGGTTGCTAGGCAATAGGGACCCTAGGGCTGAGGAAATACCTAGCGTGGGAATTCCCTTCCCTCGTATCCACTAACATCAGAGGTCATGTTTGAAGCAGATGGATATTTTTGTGAAAGTTAGAAGCCAGCGGGATTCTGAGTGGAGACCTGACATTCCCGGTTCCCATCAGAATTCTCACTTCTATTGGGCCTTCTGTGCCAGACTTGTGCCCTAGGACTGTTGTTGGGGTTGTGCATTTTCAGCCCCAGGTGCTTCAATGCCAGTGTACTACTGCACATACCCCGTACCCAAAGTGTGAAGGAACATAAAGCTAGGGAAGTGCAGGAGATACTGGCCTTAGGAGAGATTGGGTCGACTAGGCCTGTATTCACTAAAGTTTCGAAGAATGAGAGGGGATCTCATTGAAACGTATAGAATTCTGACAGGGCTAGACAGACTGGATGCAGGGAGGATGTTTTCCCTGGCTGGGGAGTCTAGAACGAGGGGTCACAGTCTCAGGATGCGGGGTAGGACATTTAGGACTGAGATGAGGACAAATTTCTTCACTCAGAGGGTGGTGAACCTGTGGAATTCTCTACCACAGAAGGCTGTGGAGGCCAAATCACTGAATATATTTAAGAAGGAGGTAGATAGATTTCTAGACACAAAAGGCATCAAGGGTTATGGGGAGAGAGCGGGAATATGGTATTGAGATAGAGGATCAGCCATGATCATATTGAATGGCGGAGCAGGCTCGAAGGGCCGAATGGCCTACTCCTGCTCCTATTTTTCTATGTTTCTATGTTTCTAATATGGCCTTCCCAGAGCCCAAGTCATCGCCAGTGGTGTTCGTCCCTAACATTTACGAGACCATGCAGTATTGTGTAAATTATCATAAACTAAATGCCTTCACAATATCACAAGATAGTTATTCACGAGGAAAGCCGTTTAGCCTATCTAAATTCATCTATCTAGAAAGTCCTGTAATCTGCCCATAGCAACATCCAATTGATTCATAAATACTTCCAATTCACCTCCACTATTCCATCTGGAAGTCTATTGATCACTCCTTGTGAAGAAGAATTTCCTGATATTTGACCTAATGTTACCTTTTACTAGTTTACTGTGTATCCTTATCCTATTGTAAATTAATTTAAAGTCATGTTCCAGATATACCTTTTCCATTTCATTGACCTTATATATATCTAGAAGATCACTTCTCAGATGCACCCTTTCCAGACTGTAAAGCCCAGATTTCTCCAGTCTTTCCTCATAACTCAGACCCCTGAAACTAGGGGTCATCCTCAGTGCTTCTCTAGATTGCCTCTAGTGCTTCAGTGTTTTCCTTACGTCTTGCTGACCAGAACTGGACATAATACTGAAGGTGCAGTTTGACCAGAGCACTGTTCAGTTTGATCACCACTTCCTCTGACTTATATTCTATTGTTTTAGCTATGTAGTTCAACATTCTATTGGCTTTGTTAGTTGCTACTTGGCATTAGTTGGACATGTTTAATATTGAGTCTACCAGGACTCCTAAGTCTCTTTCAGCTTCATCCATAGCTACTTCAACACCATTCATGGAGTATATGTGACACTTACTTTTCCATCCTATGTGCAGTATTTGTCAGTTGTCTGCATTAAACCTCATCTACCATTTATCTGCCAACATACTTATTTTGTCCAACTCATTCTGTAATTTCTGAGCTGCTTACTTCCATTCTCCTCCTAGTTTGGTATCATTTACAAATTTGACCATTCTGCATTGAGTTTCAAAATCCGGGTCATTTATGTAAATTAGAAATAGTAGTGGTCCCAATACCGAGCCTGAGGGCACCCTACTCAGTACTCCCCCCCACTCGATATAATTATTTTAATGATTACTTATCATTTTTTACTTTTAGCAAGTTTCTTACCTAATCCCAGGGTTTACCCTAAATTCTCAGAGCTCTGAGTTTAACTAATATCCTTTCATGTGGAACTTTGTTACGTGCCTTTTGGATTCTAGGTAAACTATATCATAGTACTTTCCACAGTTCCTTTGGGATGTCACTTCCTCAAAGAAGTCAAGGGGGTTGGTCAGGCAGGATCTTCACCTCCTGAATCTGTAGTTGGCTACTGTTTACGAGGTTATTACTGTTCAGATTTACTTCTGATAATCAATTCCATTATTTTACACAGAATGGAAGTGAGAGTAATGGATCTGCAGTTTCTTACATCTGTTTAGTCCCCTTTTTTGAATATGGACACCACATTGGCCTGTTTCCAACCTACTGTTACCTTCCCAGTGTCCACTCACTCCCTCATAATGATTGTCAATGCCAAACAAAACTCTTCCCTGGTCTCATTCAACACTCAAGGTTAAAAACTATCTATCCCTGAGAATTTATTTGTTTTCAACCCTTTTAGCCTATCTGGGATTTCTATTTCATTTATATCAAAGTTATTGATTTTGCTTAGATTATCTCTTTGGAGAGGGCATGTTGCTCAAGTCATCCCTCGTGAATACTTGGAAGAAGTAATGATTCAAAATATTTAAAATTTGGGCTCATCCTCAGTTTCAAACCCGTTTGTATCTTTTATGGTTTTCACCTTGTCCCTGACTGTCCTCTTACTATTGTAGCACTGCAATAGCTTTTTAAACTCTTATGGTTAACCTCAGTGGCTTTATCCATGTCTCTCATTGCCTCTTAGATCACCCTTTTTAATGTGCTTTTATATTTTCTTATATTCATCTCAGAGTCTGACATCTACTTAGTGTTTCAGATGGAAGAGATCCTGGTTAAACTAGGGAACACCAAATAACTGATGGCCAATGCCGTGAAGCTATAGCTGAAGTGAATAGGGTGCTAGGGTGTATTTACAGAACAATTCACTATAAAACAAAGCACAACATTTTGTCTTGTACAAGGCCTTGGTTAGGCCTCAGTTAGAATACTGTGTTCAGTTTTGGTCTCCTCACATGGTGGGTGATATTGAGACTTTGGAAAGGGTGCAGAGGAGGGTCACATGACTAAGTCCCAGTTCACCGCATCTTAGTTACCCAGATAGACTCAAAGAGCTGGGTCACTATACTTTAGTTTTGGGGCAGGAGGGACCAGTACAAGGTGGATGTTAGATTCCACCTAAACAGTACTGGAACCAATGTTCTCGCGGGGAAGTTAAATAGTGCTGTGGGGGAAGGGTTTAAACTAATTTGGCTGGGGGAGGGGAACCAGGTTGAAACATCATAAGGAGAAACAAGGTGCATTTAGGACTGGGAGAGACAAACCGTATTAGAATAAAGAGTAGTTCAGAAATAGGAGGATCAGACAGCGGAGAAATGCAAAGCAGACTAAGGTGGGTTTGGACTGTGGTAAATAAGGCTGGTGACCTCCAGGCACAAGTTGCCACATGGGTTATGATAAACTGACAATAACAGACACCTGGCTGAAACAAGGGCAGGAATTGGAACTTAACTTCCTGGCTACAATGTATTCAGGAGGGATAGGGAAGGAAATAAAGGAGAGGGGTGGGGCGGCGGGGGTGGGGGCTGGTGGCAGTATTGATCATAGACACTGTTACAGCCCTGGAAATGGATGATGTGCTAGAGGATTCAAAGACAGGATCTATTTGATTAGAGTTAAGGAGCAGAGTAGGAGCTGTTACGCTTTTGGTATATACTATAGGCCACCAAAGAGTGGGAAGGAGATGAAGGAGCAAATCTGCGCGCAAATTTCAGAAAGATGTAAAAATAATAGAGTATTGATAATGGGGGACTCCAACTATCCTAATATAGACTGGGGGAAAAATCTGCTTTTTCCATTTTTCACATTTCTGTCGCAACTCCGGGCTTTACCTGGTGGTCACGGGGAGTGGCGAGAACAGGGACGGGTGGGAGGGAAATGGCTTGGGAACCTGGCCTCTGTCACCCATACCCCCCCGCCCCCCACCCTCCCCACACTGACATTTGCATACAGTGGACGGGGAAGGAACAACCATTCTGGTTCATTTTAAGCACTTACATAGGACTAGAACTGGGGGCTGAGGGGCCAAGTCTGTATTGATTTTTGTCAGTAAACACTAACACGCTGACTGGACTACCAAAACGCTGAATGTTAGCATGAAACACTGGCGGTTGGCATATATGCTCCAAAGTGGTCGACTCCTCCTACTTCTGCTGAATGTATCAATATTATGTAAAAGAACAGTTGCAGCAGAAAATTCAGGCATAAATCACTTTTCTGAAAGCATAGGTTTAAATAAATTCATTTTTCCAAGCAAAACAAATGAAGAGAAGACCAGATTTATGTTGTTCTCTCTCTCTGCTTTTTACAGTGTTGTACTTATGAATTGTCAAACAATGATTAGTTTATTTAAAACAAACGTTGTTTTGCAGAGAAGTAGAACATGAAGCTATACAGACCGCTGCCAAGTGTAATAGCATTTTGATAAGATAGCAGAAGTCATGCTTTTCTAACAATAAATTAGGCAGAGTGGTCAGAAAAAGCTGGCAGGCATTGTGCCAATTCTTCTGTCACCCCCCACGCTTTGCTCTCGGCAGGAACAGCACACTACAATTGTCCAGGCCCAGAGGTGCCGCTACTTTCTGTCCCAGGCCTTGCGCAGGAAAGCAGGGCAGGGAATAGGGGTGCAGGTAAGGTTGCTAACCCTGCTTGGACATATTCCTGGAGGTCCGATCACGTGCCGTCTGATCACATGACATCTGATCACATGACACCTGCCCAAAGTTTGCAACTGAATTGCATTTACCTTATGAAATGAGGCCACACATGCTAAAAACTTTCCTCCAACTGTTCCATCCGGGAGGAAAACCCTGCCCTTTGTTTCTCCGTGTCTGGAACTTTACCAAGCTGCCCGTCGCTTTTATCAGAAATCCCTATCCAGTGTTAGTCATTCAGTATACACGTGCTAGCAGAGTTGTATTAAGAATTCTGAGGGCATTGGGCATCAAGAACATTCGGGGCCCTCTGCACCCACCACACCATGTATTAAAACACCCCCTTATAAATCTACAGTGCTCTTTTCGGAGATTCACTCTGATCCCTCAGCTGCAAAGGGGTTTAAAACTAGAACTCTTCAAAATAAAGGTGCAAAATACGTTAATATATCCAATGAAGCATTAAACTTCTGAAGACTTGTGTCGAAACAGTCACATTAATTAAAAAACGTACATATTAAAATAATTCCCCAGGAATTATCTGACAACTCCAACACTAGTATATTTGGATTTCAAGATGCAACCTGCATTAAATATTTATTTTCCGATATCTTTTGTAAACAGTTGTGTGAAAGGATTTTTGTCTTTTTCAACAAAATAACTTTCGAAAAGCAATGTGACTGGGTCTGGATGTTCTCAATAACTGAGTGACAGTCAGTTGATCCATTACCACACTCTCAAATCATGTGGCAAGTAAAACCAAGGCCAAATTATGTTTTGTTTATATATAAAATGTGATTTAAAGGGTCAAGGCAGCCCATGTGTATGGGATCATGTCACTATAGAGTACAAACCTCATTCTTCACATAAAGCTCTCCCAACTATCAGAGCTATCGGGAGAAGCAGAGCGGCAGATACCAGACAAGCACAGGGGAAAACTCAAACAGTGACGTCATAGTGAGCACAGAGCATGAAGCAGTGCGGGTAAGTTACAGAGAAGTATTTAGTTCATTGGTTAGTGTTATTGGTAGTTAGTGTAAGTATTTAGTTTATTGGTTAGTGTTTTTAGTGGTTAGTTTTTTCTGTCGTTAGAGTTTTTTTTTAGTGTTAGCTAAACAGTTAAATAGCCTTAAAGCTAAAGCAAAAGGGCACAAAATTGGGCTCGGTATCGCCCGTTGTTTGGGCGCTATGGGTGCCATTTGGGGACAAAAATGGTGTCTGATGCACGCATGCACAATTCTGCCATGGACGCAATATTGGTGAAGGTATTAGCGCATGCACAGCATTCTGGGCGGCAACAGTCTGGGCTGGCTGGCTGACAGGCAACAGCAAGGGCACTGGTGGAGTGGCAGTGGTGGGAGGACGAATGCTGTCATCCTGTGAGAGGACAGCAGGTTCATGCTCCAAGAGCCACTGCCACTCCCCAGGCGCGGCGCCTCAGCAATCCTAGTAATCTGTTGGAGGCCAGATTGCTGGACTGCTGCGAGACCCTGGAAGCCCTTTTGAACACAGCCATGATGGCAGCAGTCTGAGCTTGCAAGGCAGCAAGCTGATCTTGCATGACAGCAGTCAGAGCTTCCACTACAGCACTCAGACCTTGGGTGGCTGCTGCTTATGCTGCAATGGAAGTTGTGACATCGGCCATCAGACACTGCATCATAGTTGGGTCCACAAGTGTGCCAACAGAGTTGGCCATCAATTCCATGCTGGAAAGGATGGGCTCCAAGCTCTGCGCAAAGCCCTGTGCCAAGTTGGTGCTGGACTCCGCCATGCTCCTTGACATTGCACGCAGGCTTTCTATCAGGCCTCCCAATACACCAAGCATTTTGTTGTGCATATCCATCAGCCTTCTTCTGTAGGCTGCCCCATCAAAGTCCACATCTGAGTCCTCTGTAGCAGAACCCGTGTGCGACTTCGCCCTCTGGCGAGCGAAAACCTGTGCCCTGGCTGCAGCCCACTCGTGCCCAGTGTCTTACCACGTGCAGATCCCGCCTCTAATCTATCTTCTAAGACACGTGCAGTGTCAGTATCTGAGCTGGTGGCTGTGAGCGTGAAATCAAGTAACGGTGCTGTGTCTTCATCATCACTCTCTTCTTCCTGTTCCTCCACTGCCTGGCCTGGTTGCACCTCTTGGGTATCTAAAGGAAAAAGGCACAAGAGTAAGGTTGTGGTGAGGGGAGGGGGGCAAGGTAAGAGGTGCATGCTTACACCATCTGCAACTTGTAAATCAGAAGTGATTGTGGGATGAGAGGAAAGTGGGATGTGAGAAAGAGGATTAGGTATGAGGATACCATTGTCTTTGATGATTTCAGACCCGCCGCTGGCCACGGCCTCAGGAATGGCCGTTCCCATAATGGCCGTTCCCATAATGGCCAGCACCGTTTCCTCCATGATGGTTAGGACATGCAGGCGCACCTGTCTTCCTATGGGTAGCCCCTGCTGCCTCCAGTTGTGCGCCACCTTGTCCTGCAAGAGAGAGGGAAGTGTGTCAGTGTGTGTGGTGAAATCTGTTTGGGTGATGTGGCTGTCATGGTTGAATAGTTGGCAGTGTGTGAAAGCTGTGAGATGTGGGTGTGAGGCTTGCAGCAGCGGTTAAGTGTGTGAGATTGAGGTGAAGCTATAAATGTTAGGTATGAGTTCTGATTGATAGAATTGTTGGTAGGTGAGTGATGGAGGTATGGTGCATTGCAGAGTGTCTGAGGTTTCGGTGCAGTTGTTGGGATATGGCATTTGAAGATGCATTCACTGACTTTGACCACTCGTGTGAGGTCATTGAACTTCTTGCAGCACTGCATCCAGGTCCTCGGGACTAGACTCCTGGCATTGACCTCCACGGCTATCTGCTCCCACTGCCTTTTGAGTGTGTGTCTGGAGGGCCTCCTGGCCCCCGGCAGATACAGGACATCTCCCCTATGCTCCACCTCCTCCACCAAGGCCTCCAGTGCAGCGTCGAAAAACCTTGTTGCCCGCTGTCTCCTATGTTGTGCCATTCTTCACTTTTTTCCATGTCAGATTCACTTCCTGTACGACTGCCAGCACCTGCTCCAGCCACAATGCACCGCTCCTTTAACATGTGCAGGCTGGCTTTAGGCAATGTTGGCTAGATTTAATTAGTCCTAGCAAGTATCGATTTTGGGCCCCCTGCTGATGCGTGCAGCCAATAAACAGCACAGTTAGCACTGGCTGCATGCAGAAATCATTATAATGAGCAGGCAACACGAAGTTGGCATGCCTGTTTTCGGGCGCTATCCACATGCTAGTGAGTACAGAAACATGGAAGACAGCTCTGGTGAATGCATGGTTGGACATGTGGTACAGGAGGGAGGGCTTCAGATTCCTGGGGCATTAGTAGCAGTTCTGGGCCAGGAGGGACCTGTACAAGCCTGACAGGTTGCACCTGAACAGGGCTGGGACAAATGTCCTTACGGGGAGGTTAACTAGTGCTGTAGGGGATGGTTTAAACTAATTTGGCTGGGGAAGGGGCACCAGCATGTAGCAGCAGAGAGGAGAGACAAGGTGCATAGAAAACTAGGAGGGACAAACAGCAACAGAACAAAGAATAGTGTAGAAAGAGCAGGAATTAGATGGAGGAATAAAGCAAAGCCGGCTAGCATGGTAAGACGTGTAGACTTCCATTTTTATACAGCGCCTTTCACGACCACTGGATGTCTCAAAGTGCTTTACAGCCAATGAAGTACTTTTTGGAGTGTAATCACTGTTGTAATGTGGGAAACACGGCAGCCAATTTGCGTACAGCAAGCTCCCACAAACAGCAATGTGATAATGACCAGATAATCTGTTTTTGTAATGTTGATCGAGGGATAAATATTGGCCAGGACACCGGGGATAATGCCCCTGCTCTTCTTTGAAATAGTGCCATGGGGTTTTTTACGTCCACCTAGAGAGAGCAGATAGGGCCTTGATTTAACGTCTCATCCAAAAGACGGCACCTCCGACAGTGCAGCGCTCCCTCAGCACTGTAAAGGAGTGTCAGCTGAGATTTATATGCTCAAGTCCCTGGAGTGGGACTTTGAACCCACAACCTTCTGAGCTACAGCTGATAGAAATGGTATTGGAATTCATGTGTGTTAATCCAAGGAGTGTTACAAATAAGGTTGACGAGTTATAGGCGCAAGTTACCTCTTGGGGTTATGATATTGTGGCTATAACGGAGACCTGGCTTAAACATGAGTAGGATTGGGAAGTAAACATTCCTGACTACAATGTATTCAGGAGGGATAGGGAAGGAAAAAAAGACAGGAGGGGGGTGGCAGTACTGACCAAGGATAATATTACAGTTCTGCAGAGGGACGATTTACTAGAGAGTTCAAGGACCGAATCTATTTGGTTAGAGTTAAGGAACAGAAAAGAAGCTGTTGCATTGCTGGGTGTTTATTATAGACCCCCAAATAGTAAGAAGGAGATAGAGAAGCAAATCTGTAGGCAAATTTCAAAGAAATGTAAAATTAATGGAGCAGTTGTGTAGGGGACTTCAATTATCCAAATACAGACTGGGGGGAAACATAGTAAAGGGCAAAGAGGGTGAAGCATTCCAAAAATATGTGCAAAACTTCCTTAATCATTATGTTTCTTGCCCAATGAGGAATGAGGCAGTGTTGGATTTAGTTCTGGTGAATGGAAGTAGGGCAAGTGAAGTGTGTTCCAGTGTGAGAACATCTGGGTAACAGTGATCATAATATAATTAGGTTTCAAACAGTTATGGAAAGGGACAAAGAAAAATCAAAAGTTAAAATACCCAACTGGAAGAGAAACAATTTCAGTGATTTGAGAAGGGATCTAGCACAGGTGGACTGGAAACAAAGATTGGCCAGGAAGACAGTTAATTAGTAATGGCAGGCCTTGATGGCACAGACACTTCAGGTACAAACCAAGTATATTCCCATAAGGTGGAAAGATGGGGCATTCAAACCTAACGCTCCCTGGATGACAAAGGAAATAGAAGTTAAAATAAAAGAGAGAAAGGAGGTTTATGACCAATGTCAGGTACAGAATATATTAGAAAACCAGGCCGAATACAGAGAGTGCAGGTGGAAATTGAAAAAGGATATAAGAAGGGCAAAGAGAGAATATGGGAAAAGATTAGAAGGTAACATAAAAGGGGACACTAAAATCTTTTATCAAAAATGATATTTAAAGGAATGGTGAGGCCGATTAGACACAAAAAGGAAATTTTCTTGTGTAGGCAGAGGGCATGGGCTGAGGTACTGAATGCATACTTTGCATCTGTCTTCACAAAGGAAGAGCATGAAGTTAATGTTGTAGTAGAGGAGGGAGGAGTACAGATATTGAATAGGATAAAAACAGATAGAAGGGAGGTGCTAAATAAGTTGGCATCACGCAAAGTTAACAAGTCACCCGGTCTAGATGGGATGCATCCTAGGTTGCTGAGGGAGGCTAGGGTGGAGATAGAAGAAGCTCTGACCACAAGCTTTCAAACCTCCTTGAATTTGGGAGTGGTGCCAGAGAACTGGAGGATTACAAATGATCAAAAAATGGGAGAGGGATAAACCTGGTAAATACAGGCCAATCAGTCTAACGTCAGTGGTGGGAAAACTACTTGGAGAAGCATGGGTTAATTTGGGACAGCCAAATTTGTTAAAGGCAAATCATGTCTGACAAACCTCATTGATTTCTTACAAAAGCAAAATACTGTGGATGCTGGAAATCTGAAATAAAAAGAGAAAATGCTGGAAATACTCAGCAGGTCAGGTAGCATCTGAGTCCAGAAGGCTGTAAAGTGCCTAATCTAAAGATGAGGTGCTGTTCCTTGAGCTTACGTTAAGCTTCGTTGGAACAGTGTAAGAGGCCAAGGACAGAGAGGTCAGAGTGGGAGTGGACCGATGAATTAAAATGGCAAAATTGAGTTCAAATCTGTTTAAAATCTATTACATCTCTAACTTTTTCCAGTTCTGACAAAAGGTCACTGACCTGAAACGTTAACTATGTTCTCTCTTCATAGATGCTGCCTGATCTGCTGAGTATTTTCAGCATTTTCTGTTTTTATTTCTCATTGATTTCTTTGATGAAGTAACAGAGAGAGTTGATGAAGGTAGTGCAGTAGATGTTGTATATATGGACTTTCAAAAGGCATTTGATAAAGTACCACATAACAGATTTATTCGGAAAATAGAAGCACATGGTATTAAAGGAACAGTGGTAACTTGGATAGGACATTGGCTAATGGATAGGAGGCAGAGAGTAGTCATTAACAGATTTTTTTCTGGCTGGAAGGAAGTATGCAATGGGGTCTCCTAGGAGTCGGTATTAGAACTATTGTTTTTCTTATATATAAATGTCCTTGGCTTGGGTATATCGAGTACAATTTTTGAAGATTGTGGATGATGCACTTTGGAAGAAACAGCATGGAGAAGTGGTTTAATCTAAATGATACTATTTTGAGGGTTTTCTTTTTTTTCTTTTTTTTAATTCATTCACAGGATGTGGCAAGGCCAGCATTTATTGCCCATCCCTAATTGCCCTTGAGAAGGTGTGGGTGAGCATGTTGAACATTCTTGAACCGCTGCAGTCCGTGTGATGAAGGTACTCCTACAGTGCTGTTAAGTAGGGAGTTCCAGGATTTTGACCCAGCGATGATCAAGGAACAGCGATATATATCCAAGTCAGGATGCTGAGTGACTTGGAGGGGAACTTGGAGTTGGTGGTGATGTAGGGTGTGGTTGTGGTAGGAGTCAGCCTTTCCCCTGACTCAGTGAGCGGTTCGAATCGCTCCCACGCCCCAGGTTCAAAACTTGGACTTATTTAGGGGTTGTGAATAAAGATGCAGTAGACCACAGGTTCCAATGAAAGAACTATAACTTTTATTAAAATTAAAAGGTAACAAACTTAAACACACTTCACACTTAAACAGGTTTGGGGAACACACGGTTACAGGTGAGGAAAATTGACAGTATACAAGAAAAAAACAAAACCTTTATCCCTCCCAAAAATCCCACTTCTAGCTAGGTTTCGGTTTCAGGAGATCAGGGATAATGCTCACCACTGTAGAATTCGCAAAATTATCGCGATTTTATAAAATAAGAAGGAGACATAAAGTTTCGTATAAACAGCTTTATTTCAGCAGAATGCTGTCAGGTTTCAAAACGGACACAAACAGCCTGTAAATGGCCACCACGCCTCGTGGCAGAAAGTTCTAGACTTTCAGTAGGCAGACAAGATGGCGTTTCAATAAACATTTCAGCAAGATCGAACAGGACTCAGCACATTTGAGTTAATGACAAGACATGATGGGTTTGCATTTTAAACATAAATACTGGAATCGGTCTCCCAGGTGCAAACAAGGGCTATTGTACTGAGCGATCAAGGACGCATCCAAAGACATTAATATGCAAAATCCCCACGGCTCTACGATGAGAGAGCCGTTCACGGGTACTTACAGCAAGCATTTGGAAGCCCCAAAACCCCTCCAGGGAGACTACTAGCCGGTTCCACAATGGGAGAAATATTAACGGGTACTCAGACAGTTACAAGTGTCACCGAAACCCATTAAAGACTGAGATCACCCCATACAAGAAGTTTGAGCGCCAAAACCCTGACAAAAGATAGACATTAAGATTGGGCGGGAAAAGAGGAATTACAGCACTATAACTGTAAAGTACAACCGTCCATCTCTCTCTTGCTGCTTTGACTCGCTGGAAGGCTGCTGAACTCTTATTCTCTTGCCTGACGACTCTGGACTCTGATCCGCTAGGATCAACCCCGTGGCTTGCTGTGAAGATCTGTGGAGAACTGGGCTGTGAAGGCCTGGAAGCGGGCGCACCATCCCGAGAAGTCGGTAAACGGTGTTGGAACCAGAAGGCCCGAGAGGAGATGAGATGAGATGAGATGAGAAGAGAAGAAGACGACAATACGTATCACCACGGTCAGTAAGCCCCGACCGCGCCTGTAAGTCGATTAAACACTTCTTTGAATTCTACCGACTTCTTCACAACTGGCCCAGGAAGACCCTTCTTCGAGTTCTATCGAACCGGTGTAGGACACAGGAAGACTCTTTTTTTGAGTAGTATCAGAACTCCGAGGGCAACACAGATCTTCATGACAGCAGACGGTCCAGCCTGCTAGCCGGAGCAGAAACGAGTAAACAAGTGGGGTACAGAGACCTCTGATCAACACGTGGATAGTCAGGTGCTGCGGTAAAAACATCCGAGCAGAGTTTCGGAATTCTCCGAGTTATCACGAGTGGTGAGCATGAGTCTCGATCCTACAAATCTAGATTAGGACAGGTATTGATAGGGGAGGGTTTAAGTTTTAAGGATAATTATAATGTGTGTCCCCTTTTACGATGTGTCGTGCGCTCCTCGTTTCCCCAAAATTAGTTTCATAACTGTGTGTAACATTGTACTGTCATTAATCTGTGCTTATGACATGTATCTCGTAATCTTGAATAATATGCAATAAAGATTTTCCATTTCGCACTATTCAACCGGGTCTACCTGAGTTTTCTCTGCATTATTGCTCTCGCACCTAAGTCCAGTGTCAGAACCGTAAGGGCGAGTGGGTCGAACCACTCACAGGTGTCTAGTGTTACCAGGCTGGCTGGAGACCAGAATAGGCAACAAGGCCTAACCCCGCACTAGCACCCAGGCTAAGCACAGAGCCGCACGTCACCCCTTACACCAGACAGGGGTATTAACAGTACGAAATCCAGCCAGGTAAGTCGATGTTGATTCTGGTCATCGAATGTCTTCCTTTACCATGCGGCTTCTGGGCAGTGCTGCGAGAGAGCCTTGTCCAGCGTAGTCGGCGAGTCAAAAGAGAGAGAGCTCTTGGCTCCTGCTATAGATATAGTCCTTTTTCGCCCCCCCCCCCACCCCCCCACAAAACTCCTCACGAAAAACTGGTTTCGTAATGCAGTGAGTTTTCAGGTGAGGCCTGTTCATTGTCTTTGTTAAAATTTTGATGGGCTTTCAACTATGCTAAACCAAATCAAATGGCTTACATCCTGTTGCGCTGTTGTTCCATGGAAGCTTGCATTGTTCTCCTGCTTTGGGTTCCTTGCTGGGCCTAGCATTCCTATGGGCTCTGTGTTTTGGGTGTGGCGGCCTTTCCCCAGGGCCTATTGTCCAAATGTTAATGTTTGCTGGGCTTTGAATTCCCAGACCATCCACGTGCCGTACATGTCCAGGCATGTTTCCTTTAAAGTTCCAAAGTCCTTATTTTTTCCTTTCGATATATCTTTGGGGATCTGCAAATTTTGAAATCTTACAGTCCCTCCTGCGATACTTCAGTTCACTACAGTATCGTCCTGGGTGGACAAAATTCCTGATCCCCGAAAACCAAAACCCCAAACATACATTCCCCTTTAAATGTGGCGTTTTAGGTACATACAGGTAAGAAAACCTTTTTTCACAACCAAGCACGGAGAGGGTCCGACACCCCTGCACTGCTTGGGAAAACACATATCTTTATTAAAAGGAACAAAACACAAAAAAACAACAATCTTTATTCAGGAACACAGAATAAAAAAATTCAAACAGGTGTATCTCTCTCCACCTCAGCATAATGCTTCTTCCAAGTCCTTTCATTTCGGAACTGTAGTATTCTGCCCTTTCCCTTGCACTGAGTGCACACCAGGTACAATACTATTCCCAGTTGGCAAACTACGAGGAGGTGGGAAGCCATTCTGACCCATGAAGGGTGCTCTATGTTTTCGAAGATGTCCCACCTTGATACCTTGAATCTCTCTCTCTATCTCGTGTGTATTCTGTTCTAAAGTGTAGAAATGTTTTTGAGAGAGCTCTACAGCTTTTAGTAACTTGGTAAGGCATTCTGGTAGAGGGGGAATTTCGTAGCCAAAATGTGCTACATATTTTTGCAGGTTGGTGAAATTTTGTGTTACAGTGAGGTGAACAGTGGAGGGTTCAAGAATGGGGACAATCCATTCCTGGGCCACTTGAACTTCTGCCTTGGGTTTAAAGCAGAAACTGCTGTCACTTACTGGTAGTGAGGCGCGCTGGTGGTGACACAATATGTCTCACCTCCTATATATGTTACCTGTGGGGGAACATGGTCTTGTGCCATGGCTTCCATGGTACAATTTATAGGTCGTGCGCTCACAGCTTTAAACCCACACTGTGGTTTAGAATAGGCGTTCAAGTGCTGGGGACACAGTATTATGTGTGAACCCCGGCTCCGGCACCCGGAGAGGTCAGTACCTGTCATAGCATGCTCCCACTTTATGACATAAGGTGGGACCGCTGTGAAACGGATGTGTGCACCCCCTTGAATGACTCCAATGTTCTCCACCCTGTATACCGGTGCGGGTCGGGCGGTCCCACCCATGACCGGCATCCTCACCACTATCCCCATGATAGTGTGATTGGAACACCCACAATCTACTGGTACAGGGTAGGCTTCAGAGGCTAGACGGAGCTGACACGGGCTTAGTGAATTCTCAAATGGGTGGAGGGCTGCGAGGTGCTTGTTGCTGATCCAGGAGGGGACTAAACCTTGCCTTAAATCCTCCAGGTTACTCCGGCCCTCGCCTAGCAACCATGCCCTGTACAGTATGCACACCTCGTTCTGTGCAGCCTGGTCTGATGCATTCCTGTCCTCCTGTATGGGTGCATTTACCGTCTTTGCGTGCCTTTCCAGATCAGCAATGATTTCTTTTAAATGGACCATCATAGCTTGGTCCTCGTGTAACTCTGAGCCCACTATTGTATTTTCATCCATTAAGATTTTGCGCAATTGTGTTTTTAAACAGTTTATTTGTGTCTGCAATTCTATGTCATCCAGACTGTTGATGACAGAGGACCCTGTATTATACGCTGTAAAAATATAATTCCAGGCTCCCCTCCTTTGTCTCCCCGTATTGCCAAAATACTCAGTGTGTGCAGTGTACAGTTCTGCTTTGTCTACGTTTGCGAAATCAAACTCGTAGAACTTCCTGAACATTTCTCTGAACAGGGCCTGGTATAGCTGTTCTGTCTCTTTGGGGCACCACTCAGGTAAGTGTACCTCCGTGAGGTTTAGGATCACGGAAGCTACTGCGTAGTGTACCCCCTGGTATAGCACCTTTTCGGTTGGCACTAGTACTAGCCCATTCCCTGGTCCCTTGGTGGTGGTAGGGCACGTCTCTGTGTGTCCTTGCTGTCTGGGTTGTGGGCAGGGGCTTACGGGCGTGTGCCACGAGTTCAGTGGCCTTGACTGGGGCTGGAGAGGGCGGGACTATGCAAGTGTGTAGGTGGGAATCCCATTCCACCCGCTTCCCCTTATCCAGCTATGCTGCGGAAAAGATAATGGATATGCCCGTGGGGCAGGCCTTCCGCGACCCCCACATGCAGACATAAATCCCCTGTTCTGATTTCTACCACTTGTCCTAGCACACGCTCACCCCCCTATGGTCCCCCGTAATGGTCCGATGGGTGTCATTCCCCAGTCGCTCCCAGTCAGCTGTACGGTCCCCCATGTCTCTGCTCAGCTTCCTGAGCCACCACCACCTTCCCAGGGGAATCTGTCCTCTGCAGGTCAGACACACGCGTTTCCCCTCAGTGACCCCGACCCGAGTGGCTACAACCTGTATGCTGGGACAGGGGAGGGAGGCCTCCCCGTAGGTGAGCCCGGTCTGACTGGAGTATTGGGTGGAGTTAGATCCCAGCCACCCTGGCCATCTTCCCACGTGGGAATAGGTAGCGAGCTCCTTCACGCCTCGCTTGCTGCCACCCGCAGTCATCACCGGTGCTCTCTCTCCTGAGCACCCAAAAATATTGGAGTCCTCCACGTCACCTCGCCTCCCAACGCTCATTCCTATCAGAGCGAGTAGGAGTATGCCCCCCTTCATATCGACAATCCCTTCTGTAAGGAGACACAAGAGCATATAGCCAGGTCCCGAGTAGATTCTCTGGCTTGGGTGAAGCATAGTCGGGTCTTGCGACCTCGACTCAATACAAAACACTCTTGAAATTATAACATTTTAAAACTACCAATCACCTTACTTAAAATTTAACTAAAAACACCCAAACTTAACAATCTCAAAATTTAACAAACAAAAGCTATGTACATTCGCCGCCTGTCTCCGAGTGGCCAGACTAAACCCTGTTGGGGCTGCAGCACACTACTCCCTTTTGTGTGGCCGCCCTGTCCTGTACCTTTGGTCCCTTGCAGCCTATGGCTGCTGGCCGGGAACCTCTGTCCTCAGATCGACCCCTGGCTTGAGGGGCGGCCCTTTTAAATTGGGGTGCCGGTGACCACGGTTTCTTTGGCTGTGGCGTACGTGGGGACCTTCTAGGGGCTCTGGCTGGTGGGGTTTTCTGGCTGGTGGGTCTTTAACATGAGCCACTGCCCCCTGTTGTGTGGTCTGTGAATCTTCCACTGCCACTGCCTGGGGATTTCTATCCTCAGAGTGTACCTCTTCTAAACCTGTGTCAGGGTCAGGTGACTCTTCGCAGCCTGGTGCTGATTCAACACCTGGATCGGGGGCGGGGCTATCTGGTTCGGGCTCCTCCTCCTCTAAATCCCAGAGGATTGGGGGAATGTCCCAAACGGTGGGTGGGGTGGCCCCTCCCCTAAGACAGGCCGGGTGGGGTGGCCCCTCCCCTAAGACAGGCCACTGCGCTTGCTTGTGTGGTCTGAAATTTCTCCTGCTGCAGGCTGAGGATTTCTATCCTGTTTTAGTTTGGTCAACTCTGCTACCATGGCTTGCAACTGCGGGCTGGTGAATTCCCCCGGGGTTGTTGAGCAAACCATCCCTCTGGCTTTGGGTAGGGCTTGGGTCAGACCTTTTATCCTTTCCTCACAGGGCCCATGGTTTAAATCCTCATACTCCCTGCTCCTGGCTACCTTGTAGACTGCCTTTATGTCTCTAAGCTGCCCCTCTAGCCCGTCTACTTTCCCCATTAAGCGGGGTTTCTCCTCCCGTAAGGCCTGCTCATTTAACCTGGCCTCCTTACAGGAGGTCTCTTCCTGTGCGTGTCTTTCAAGGGGACACAGGTAGGCAGGCTGCGCTGGTTCCAGTCATAGGTCTGGGTTGTATGGAGCTGCTGCTACCTTCCCTGGGCCAGTCAATAGGGACCTCATGGCATCCAAAAATGACTCGACCGTGGCGGGAGGGATCCCTGTCTCTGCCTTTTGGGCTGGGGCTGAGGAATTCTTTCCCTTGTTATCCTTCCAAGGATTCTTACACTCCTTCCTCCAGTGACCATCCTTCCCACACCCATAACAGTTAAGCTTTGTGTTGGAAGGGTTATTCCCCTCCTGATGCCACTCCTTCCTACTCTGGCCGGGTTTTATTTCATGTACTTTCCCTTTTTGTGGGGGCTCCTCCGCCCCTCTCCCGTTCCGGTAGGCCAGGTTCAGCTGTCTGACCACTGCCTCCTCAGTGACCCGGGGGTCTTTCGGGTCAAACCAAAGCTCAGCCTGGGTTTTGATCCGAGGCAAGCTGTTTGCCACTTGGCTACGGAGCCAGTGGGCCAGCTCATCCCGGTTTAGGTGAGCCCTGTTAAGAGCCCCACCACAAGCACCCCTGTACACGGGCCACAGCCTGTCTGCAAAAGCCTGTGGGGTCTCTCCTGCGAGCTGCACTGTTTTCTCCACCCGGGAGAAAGGACTTCCCTCATTCATCCCCATTGCCTCTAAAACTTCCTCAGTGATGGCCGCATATCCATTCTGTCCTCTCTTGCTCTCAGCAGAGAGAGACTGGTACAGCCAGCTGTCCAGTGAGAACAGGAGCATTTTTGCCATCTCGGCATCATCACAGCCGTTGACGCCTGCTGCCTGTTCTACCTCTATGTAGTGAACTGAGGGGTCCCCTTGTTGGGTGAGTTTACTCAGGTGGCTTACCATAACCCTAAGCTGTTGTGTACCGTGGGGAGCCACGAACTGGCTTTGGAGGGGTCCCGCATCCCCGTTATCAGCGGGTGGGCCAAATCTGTCCTGCCGGGCCGGGCACATCGGCCCCGGTCCCAGCCTCTCTTGCGGGGTTTTTTCCACCTCAGCTTCTGCCCCTAACTACACCCCTTCTTCTTGCCAGACTGCGCTAAAGCTTGGCGCTATGGGTGGTGGTCGTGGGCCCTCCCGCTCCTCAACCGGGTCGTCCCTTGGCGCTATCTTTGGTGTCTGAACCGTTCTCCCCAGGTTCCCTGTAAAGTCGACCTGGGCTGCACTTGGGCTTATGAGGCACGCCACACCTCTTGCCTTCTTTAGAGCAAGGCTGAGACTCTCTATCTGCTTCTGGCAGGGGCCATGGTCCGCATCCTCAAACCCCTGTGCGCTCATTACCTTATAGGCTGCCTGTAAGCCTTTTACTGTCTCCTCCTGCTCTCGTACTTGTTTTGCCAGGCGGGCATTCTTTTCCCGCAACCTCAGCTCATTGTTCTTGGTCTCAGTGACCTGGCACTGTAAATAATCCTGCCAGGTCTTGTGTTCCCCCACTAACTGCACCCTTTCCTGGTTTAGCGCCTGAAATGCTAACAGTAACTTCTCCCCTGCTAGGGCCTTTGTTTGGACTTCCAGGGCTGACTCCTGAATCTCGGCTGCCTGTGCTTCAACGAGTCTGTCCAAAAGTTGGATCTGTTTCTTGAAGCACATCAGCCAGACTGCCTTTTCTAAGGATTTTTTATGATCCTTCCCTTCTGTCCATTTAGCTGCTGCATCTACCGGGCGCCCAGTTTTTAATAGATTAGTGACCCACTTCTTTTCCATATTCACTTTGCTGAATACATAATCTGAAATCCTCTCTTCCATTACAGTTCTCTCTTCTGAATCAGTGTCTACTGCTTCACAACTCTTTTGCCAAGTCCTTGCCACGGTCGCCATTTATGTAGGGTGTGGTTGTGGTAGGAGTCAGCCTTTCCCCTGACTCAGTGAGTGGTTCGAATCGCTCCCACACCCCAGGTTCAAAACTTGGACTTATTTAGGGGTTGTGAATAAAGATGCAGTAGACCACAGGTTCCAATGAAAGAACTATAACTTTTATTAAAATTAAAAGGTAACAAACTGAAACACACTTCACACTTAAACAAGTTTGGGGAACACACGGTTACAGGCGAGGAAAATTGACAGTATACAAGAAAAAAACAAAACCTTTATCCCTCCCAAAAATCCCACTTCTAGCTAGGTTTCGGTTTCAGGAGATCAGGGATAATGCTCACCAGACAGGGGTATTAACAGTACGAAATCCAGCCAGGTAAGTCGATGGTGATTCTGGTCATCGAGTGTCTTCCTTTACCATGTGGCTTCTGGGCAGTGCTGCGAGAGAGCCTTGTCCCAGCGTAGTCGGCGAGTCAAAAGAGAGAGAGCTCTTGGCTCCTGCTATAGATATAGTCCTTTTTCACCTCCCCCCCCCCGCCCCCCACAAAACTCCTCACGAAAAACTGGTTTCGTAATGCAATGAGTTTTCAGGTGAGGCCTGTTCATTGTCTTTGTTAAAATTTTGATGGGCCTTCAACTATGCTAAACGAAATCAATGGCTTACATCCTGTTGTGCTGTTGTTCCGTGGAAGCTTGCATTGTTCTCCTGCTTTGGGTTCCTTGCTGGGCCTAGCATTCCTATGGGCTCTGTGTTTTGGGTGGGGCGGCCTTCTCCCAGGGCCTATTGTCCAAATGTTAATGTTTGCTGGGCTTTGAATTCCCAGACCATCCATGTGCCGTACATGTTCAGACAGGTTTCCTTTAAAGTTCCAAAGTCCTTATTTTTTCCTTTCGATATATTTTTGGGGATCTGCAAATTTTGGAAATCTTACAGTGATCCCATGCACCTGCTGCCCTTGTCCTTCTAAGTCATAGAGGTCGCAGGGTTGGGAGGTGCTGTCAAAGAAGCCTTGGAGAGTTGCTGCAGTGCACCTTGTAGATGGTACACACTGCAGACATGGTGCACCGGTGGTGGAGGGAGTAAATGTTTAATGTGGTGGATGGGGTGGTCAAGCGGACTGCTTTGTCTTGGATGGTGTCAAGCTTCTTGAGTGTTGTTGGAGCTGCACTCATCCAGGCAAGTAGAGAGTATTCCATCACACTCCTGACTTTGTGCTTTGTAGAAGGTGAAAAGGTTTTGGGGAGTCAGGAGAAACATTCCCTCGAAGCTGCGCTCGTCATCCAGGGAGCTTTATGTTTGAATGCCCCATCTTTCCTCCTTGTGGAAATATGCTTGGTTTGTACCCAGGCAGCCCGGGACCGACTTTTCAAATTTGAAGTTTCGCACAGCACGAAATTTGGATGGGCCATTAAAGGGACCGTGCACCCTCAAAAAAACTATGAGAACATTGGTAAGGAGGTGAGACACTCGCCAAAGAATACCCAGCCTCTGACCTGCTCTTGTAGCCACAGTATTTATGTGGCTGTTCCATTTAAGTTTCTGGTCAATGGTCACACCCAGGATGTTGATGCTGGGGGATTTGACGGTGTTAATGCCGTTGAATGTCAAGGGGAGGTGGTTAAACTTCTCTTGTGAGAAATAGTCATTGCCTGGCACTTGTGTGGCACGAATATTACTTGCCACTTATCAGCCCAAGCCTGAATATTGTCAGGTTTTGCTGTATGCTGGCACGGACTGCTTCATTATCTAAGGAGTTGAAAATGCAGCAGGACACTGTGCAATCATCAGCGAACATCCCCACTTCTGACCTTATGATGGAGGGAAGGTCATTGATGAAGCAGCTGAAGATGGTTGTGCCTACGACACTACCCTGCAGTGATGTCCTGGGGCTGAGATGATTGGCCTCCAACAACCACAACCATCTTCCTTTGTGCTAGGTATGACTCTAGCCAGTGGAGTGTTTTCCCCCAATTCCCATTGACTTCAATTTTACTAATGCTCCTTGATACCACACTTGGTCAAATGCTGCTTTGATGTCAAGGACATTCACTGTCACCTCATCTCAGAAATTCAGCACTTTCGTCCATGATTGGACCAAGGCTGCAATGAGATCTTGAGCCAAATGGCCCTGATGGAACCAAAACTGAGCATCAGTGAGCAGGTTATTGGTGAGTAAGTGCCGCTTGATTGCACTGTCGACGACACCTTCCATCACTTTGCTGATGATTGAGAGTAGACTGATGAGGCGGTAATTGGCCGGATAGGATTTATCCTGCTTTTGTGGACAGGAGTTACCTGGGCAATTTTAGACATTGTCAGACAGATGCCAGTGTTCCAGCTGTACTGTAACAGCTTGGCTAGAGGTGCGTCTAGTTCTGGAGCACAAGTCTTCAGCACTACAGCGGGGGTGTTCTGGGTCCTATAGCCTTTTCTGTATCCAGTGTGCTCAGCCATTTCTTGATATCACTTGGAGTGAATTGAATTGGCTGAAGACTGGCTTCTGTGATGGTGGGGCCGGGATAGATCATCCACTCGACACTCCTGGCTGAAGATGGTTGCAAATGCTTCAGCCTTGTCTTTTGTACTCATATGCTGGTCTCTGCCATCATTGAGGATGGGGATGTTCACGGAGCCTCCTCCTCCCGTTAGTTGTGTAATTGTCCACCACCATTCACGACTGGACGTGGAAGGACTGCAGAGCTTTGATCTGATCCGTTGGTTGTGGGATCGCTTAGCCCTGTCTATAGCATGCTGCTTCTGCTGTTTAGCATGCATGTAGTCCTGTGTTGTAGCTTCACCAGGTTGGCACCTCATTTTCAGGTACGCCTGGTGCTGCTCCTGGCATGCACTTGTACACTCCTCATTGAACCAGGGTTGGTCCCCTGGCTTAATGGTAATGGTACAGTGAGGAATATGCCGGGCCATATTGTTATAGATTGTGATGGAATACAATTCTGCTGCTGATGATGACCCACAGCGCCTCATGGATGCCCAATTTTGAACTGCTAGATCTGTTCTGAATCTATCCCATTTAGCACGATGATAGTGCCACACCACATGCTGGAGGATTTTTTCAGTGTGAAGACGGGACTTCATCTCCACAAGGACTGTGCAGTGATCACTCCTACCGATACTGTCATAGACAGATGCATCTCATAGAG
Source organism: Squalus acanthias (assembly GCA_030390025.1). Classification (NCBI taxonomy): domain Eukaryota; kingdom Metazoa; phylum Chordata; class Chondrichthyes; order Squaliformes; family Squalidae; genus Squalus; species Squalus acanthias. Next base: position 102,749,757 of record CM059432.1, read on the forward strand.
TCATAGAGTCATAGGGCTGGATTTTGTCTTGGGGTCGGGTTGGGGTCGTGTCATCTGCATTTCGTGTTCCCCCCGACTCCAGATTAATGTGGATGAATGATGCAATTTTCACTTAATTGGGCAATTGAGTTCTAGCATGTGGGAACCCATGAACTAATTAGTGGTTTCAGTCTGAAAGTCGCCTCTGATGATGTCATCATTGCTGCTGCATTGCAGGTTAGAGACTGCCTGCTGGTCTCAGAGACTGACTGGATGTTGGAGAGAGAGGACCTGCTGGCCTTTGCTGTGAGTGGACCTGGATGCAAAATGGAGAGAGAGAGAGAGAGAGAGAGAGAGAGAATTTTTTTGCATCCAAGTCCTCTCACAGCAAAGGCCATGCAGTCAAGATATTAAATGCAACTTTCAGACCTAATACTACTACTACCTTCATCACATCTCCGCTGTAATAGTGGACCTGCAGCTGATAGTCAGCTATCCACTTGTGCTCCCGCAAGGTTTCACTGGAGTGTTTCACATCAGGCGTACTTCACGTGGGAAAAGGGTTAAACTAGCTAAAACATTTCAAAATGGCATTACAGAGCCAATTTAGGGCTTGTTAAGGGCTTTAATGGCCTCTCCCGCCTCTTGGAGGCGGGACGGAATCGGGAACTCCGCGACTGATTTTGTCAAAATTGCGTGGAAGTGGGATGGAGTCGGGATGGGGTCGGGACCCCCGACCCCGCAAATTTTACCCCCCACACGTCTCCAAACCTGACTCCACGGGTCATTCAAAATCCAGCCCATAGAGTTATACAGCACAGAAAGAGGCCCTTCGGCCCATCGTGTCCACGCTGGCCATCAAGCCCTGTCTATTCTAGTCCCATTTTCCAGCACTTGGTCCGTAGCCTTGTATGCTATGGCGTTTCAAGTGCTCATCTAAATGCTTCTTGAATGTTGTGAGGGTTCCTGCCTCTACCACCCTTTCAGGCAGTGAGTTCCAGATTCCAACCACCCTCTGGGTGAAAAAGTTTTTCCTCAAATCCCCTCTAAACCTCCTGCCCCTTACCTTGAAACTATGTCCCCCTGGTTATTGACCCCTCTACTAAGGGGAAAAGTTCCTTTCTATCTACCCTATCTATGCCCCTCATAATTTTGTACACCTCAATCAGGTCCCCCCTCAGCCTTCTCTGCTCTAAGGAAAACAACCCCAGCCTGTCCAGTCTCTCTTCATAGCTGAAGCACTGCAGCCCAGGTAACATCCTGGTGAATCTCCTCTGAACCCTCTCCAATGCAATCACATCCTTCCTATAGTGTGGCGACCAGAACTGCACACAGTATTCCAGCTGTGGCCTAACTAGCGTTTTGTACAGCTCCATCATAACCTCCCTGCTCTTATATTCTATGCCTCGGCTAATGAAGGCAAGTATCCCATATGCCTTTTTAACCACCTTATCTACCTGTCCTGCTGCCTTCAGGGATCTATGTACATGCACACCAAGGTCCCTCTGATCCTCTGTCCTTCTTAAGGTCCTACCATTCATTGTGTATTCCCTTGCCTTGATAGTCCTCCCAAAATGCATCACCTCACACTTTTCAGGGTTAAATTCCATTTGCCACTGTTCTGCCCATCGAACCAACCCGTCTATATCGTCCTGTAGCCTGAGGCTTCCCTCCTCACTATTTACCACCCCACCAATTTTCGTGTCATCTGCGAACTTACTGATCATACCTCCTACATTCATAACTAAATCATTAATGTACACTACAAACAGCAAAGGACCCAGCACCGATCCCTGCGGTACACCACTGGACACAGGCTTCCATTCACAAAAACAACCTTCGACCATCACCCTCTGCCTCCTGCCACTAAGCCAATTTTGGATCCAATGTGCCAAGTTGCCCTGGATCCCATGGGCTTTTACCTTCTTGACCAGTCTCCCATGCGGGACTTTGTCAAAAGCCTTACTGAAGTCCATGTAGACCACATCAACTGCACTACCCTCATCCACACACCTAGTCACGCCCTCGAAAAATTCAATCAAATTGGTCAGACATGATCTCCCCCTCACAAAGCCATGCTGACTATCCTTGATTAATCCTTGCCTCTCCAAGTGGAGACTAATTCTGTCCCTCAGAATGTTTTCCAATAATTTCCCTACCACTGATGTTAGGCTCACTGGCCTGTAATTCCCTGGTTTATCCCTACTACACTTCTTGAATAATGGTACTACGTTAGCTGTTCTCCAGTCCTCTGGCACCTCCCCTGTGGCCAGAGAGGTTCTGAAAATTTGTGTCAGAGCCCCTGCAATCTCCTCCCTTGCCTCACACAGTAGCCTGGGATACATCTCGTCTGGGCCTGGGGATTTATCCACTTTTAAGCCAGCTAAAACCGCTAGTACCTCCTCCCTCTCAATACTAATTTGTTCAAGTATATCACAATCCCCTGCCTGATTTCTATGCCTAAATCGTCCTTCTCCATAGTGAACACAGCTGCAAAATATTCATTTAAAACCTCACTACAACTTCTGACTCGACACACAGATTGCCACTTTGGTCCCTAATGGGCCCTACTCTTTCCCTGGTTATCCTCTTGCCCTTAATATACTTATAAAACACCTTGGGATTTTCCTTTATTTTGCCCGCCAGTGTTTTTTCATGCCCCCTCTTCGCTCTCCTAATTTCTTTTTTAAGTACCCCCCTGCACTTTCTATACTCCTCAAGGGCTTCCACTGTTTTTAGTGCTTTGTATCTGCCAAAAGCCTTCCTTTTTTTCCGAATCCATTCTCGTATATCCCTTGACATCCAGGGTTCCCTGGGCTTGTTGGTCCCACCCTTGACCTTTACGGGAACATGTTGCTGTTGTACTCTCTCTATTTCCTTTCTGAAAGACTCCCACTGCTCTGATGTGGATTTTCCTACAAGTAGCTGATCCCAGTCCACTTTGGCCAGATCCTGCCTTATCATAATAAAATCAGCTTCCCCCAATTTAGAACCTTTATTTCCGGTCCATCTTTGTCCTTTTCCATGACTACCTTAAATCTCACCGAATTATGGTCACGATCACCAAAATGCTCTCCTACTAACACTTCTACCACTTGTCCAGCTACATTCCCTTGAATTAGGTCCAGTACCGCCCCCTCTCTTGTAGGACTTTCTACATGCTGGCTCAAAAAGCTCTCCTGGATGCACTTTAAGAATTCCGCACCCTCTAAGCCTTTCACACTCTGACTATCCCAGTTAATATTGGATAAGTTGAAATCCCCTACTATTATTACCCTATTATTTCTACACTTCTCTGAGATTTGCCTACATATCTGTTCCTCTATCTCCCCCTGACTGTTTGGGGGGCCTATAGTACACTCCCAGCAAAGTGTTTGCCCCCTTTTTGTTTTTAAGTTCTACCCATATGGCCTCATTAGAGGAACCTGCTAAGATATCATCCCTCCTTACAGCAGTAATTGACTCCTTGATTAATATTGCGACACCCCCTCCTCTTTTACACCCCCCTCTGTCTCGCCTGAAGATTCTATACCCCGGAATATTGAGCTGCCAGTCCTTCCCCTCCCTCAACCATGTCTCTGTGATAGCAACAATATCATACTCCCATGTGTTCATCAATACCTTCAATTCATCTGCCTTACTCGCAAGACTCCTTGCATTAAAATAAATGCCATCCAGCCTTGCCATACTCCCTTGTGCCGTTACATATTTGCCCTGCCTTCCAGGCTGACTTGTTTTTTCCTCTATATTTGGCTGTGCATCACCCCCTACTATAGCTCCACTCCGTATCCCATCCCCCTGCCTAGTTAGTTTAAACCCCCCCCAACAGTACTAGCAAACCTCCCAGAAGGATGTTGGTACCATTTCGGTTCAGGTACAACCCGTCCGACTTGTACAGGTCCCACCTTCCCCAGAAGCAGACCCAATGATCCAGGAAACTAAAGCCCTCCCTCATGCACCAACTCTTTAGCCATGCATTCATCTGCTCTATCCTCCTATTCCTATACTCACTAGCACGTGGCACCAGGAGTAATCCAGAGAGTACAACCTTTGAGGTTCTGCTTTTTAATCTGCTACCTAGCTCCCTAAATTCTTGTTGCAGGACCTCATCCCTCTTTCTACCCATGTCGTTGGTACCATTGTGAACCACGACCTCTGACTGTTCGCCCTCCCCCTTCAGAATGCCCTGCAGCCGTTCAGTGACATCCTTGACCCTGGCACCAGGGAGGCAACATACCATCCTGGAGTCACGTCTGCGGCCACAGAAACGTCTATCTGTTTCCCTTACGATAGAATCCCCTATCACTATTGCTCTCCCAATCTTTTTCCTCCCCTCCTGTGCAGCTGAGCCACTTGTAGTGCCACGGACTTGGCTCTTGCTGCATTCCCCTGAGAAACCATCTCCCCCATCAGTATCCAAAATGGAAAATCTGTCGGAGAGGGAGATGGACCCAAGAGACTCCTGCACTACCTTCCTAGTTCTTTTACTCTGTCTGGCGGTCACCCATTCCCTGCCTGCCTGTGCAATCTTTACCTGAGGTGTGACCACCTTGTTAACGTGCTATCCACGAAGATCTCAGCTTTGCGGATGCTCCACAGTGACTCCAGCCGCAGCTCCAGCTCTGAAACGCAGATTTCGAGTAGCTGCAGCTGGAGACACTTCCTGCACATGTGTTCGCCCTGGACACCTAAAGTGTCCCTGACTTCCCATATAGCACAGGGGGAGCACTCCACGCTGCCGAGCTGCCCTGCCATATCCTACCCTTAATTTACTCCCTTTAAATTAAAGAATATTAAATGCACTAAGGACCTTACTTCCCTTTAAACACTACTTACTCTAAACTAGAGACCTTACTTTTACTTTAATGACTGGAATGTAGAAATACTCACTGCTGGTTCTCTGTCCCCTCTTGTGCAGCTTTTTAGCTCCTGCTCTCCTGGAAGCTGACAAAGATGGAAAAAGAATGTCTGTCACCCACCCACCCACTCACTCACTCACTCACTCACTCACTCACTCACTCACTCACTCACTCACTCACTCACTCACTCACTCACTCACTCACTCACTCACTCACTCACTCACTCACTCACTCACTCACTCACCCACCCACTCACCCACTCACCCACTCACCCACTCACTCACCAAACTCGCAGCTTAAAACTCTGTTCCAATCTGCACTCTATGACAAACTGCACTCAAGCCTTCCTTATTTATACTGCTGAGATTTAAATAAGTGAGCTCTCTGGCAGTTACAGAACCAGATTAGACCACTTAATTAATTAATTACTCTCACCTGCTCTCCTGCACAGAGCTTGCTTAGCCCTGCCCAAGCCTGGAAGAAACTTAAAACTTGAAACAGTAAATTTAAATGCTAATTGCAAGCACACAAGACTAGAATTTATAAAATTAAGAGATTAACCTTTAAGATTCACTCCCTCACTCACCAAACTCACAGCTTAACACTCTGTTCCAATCTGCAACAGGTAAATTGGTGAGGACGAGAAGTAGGATTATCCCTCATGTTGGTTCTCTCACCACCTGCCGCAGGCCCAGTCTGGCAGCTATGACCTCAGGACTCGGCCAGCTCGGTCAGTATTGGTGCTACCGAGCCATTCTTAGTGATGGATGTTGCAGTCCCCCACCCAGAGTACATTCTGTGCCCTTGCTGCCCTCAGTGCTTCTTCCAAGTGATGTTCAACATGGAAGACTACTGATTCATTAGTTGAGGGAGGGCGGTTGGTGGTAATCAGCAGGAAGTTTCCTTTCCCATGTTTGACCTGATGCCATGAGACATCATGGGGTCAAGAGTCAATGTTGCGAATTCCCAGGGCCACTCCCTCACGACTCTATACCACTGTGCCACCACCTCTGATGGGTTTGTCTTTCCCGTGGGACAGGACATACCCAGGAATGGTGATGGAGGAGTCTGGGACATTGGTTGAAATGCATGATTCTGTGAGTGTGAATATGTCAGGCTGTTGCTTGACTAGTCTGTGGGACAGCTTTCCCAATTTTGGCACAAGCCCCCAGATGTTAGTGAGGAGGACTTTACAGGGTCAACGAGGCTGGGTGTGCCTTTGTCATGTCCGATTCCGGCGCCTTGGTCGATGCTGGGTGGTCCGTCCTGTTTTATTCTTATTATTGTTTTTCATAGCGGTTTGATACAACTGAGTGGCTTGCTGGGCCATTTCAGAGGGCAGTTAAGAGTTAACAACATTGCTCTGGAATCATATACAGGCCAGACCAGGTAAGGACAGCAGATTTCCTTCCCAAAAGGACATTAATGAGATGGTTTCGGCAAGAGCAGAGGGACCTGGGGGTGCATATTCACAAATCCTTGAACGTGACAGGGCAAGTTGATAAGGCAGTTAAGAAAGTGTATGGGATATTTATAAATAGGGGCATTGAATACAAAAACAAGGAAGTCATGCTAAACCTTTACAAATCACTGGTTCGGCCTCAGCTGGAGTATTGTGTACAATTCTGGGCAGCACACTTTAGGAAGGTTGTCAAGGTCCTGGAGAGGGTACATAGTTTTACAAGGATGATAACAGGGATGAGGGGCCTTCAGTTATGTGGAGAGATTGGAGAAGCTGGGATTGTCCTCCTTAGAGCAGAGATGTTTAAGTAGCGACCTAATAGAGGTATTCAAAATTATGAGGGGTTTTGATAGTCAATAGGGAGAAACTGTTTCCTCTGGCAAGTGGGTAGGTAATCAGAGATCATAGATTTAAAATTATTGGCAAAAGAACTAGAGGGGAAATGAGGAGAAATTTCTTCACACAGAGGGTTATTAAAATCTGGAACACACTATCTGAAAGTGTGGTGGAAGCAGATTCCATAGGAACTTTCAAATACAATTGGACATGTAGCTGAAGAGGACTAATTTGCAGGGTTGGAGAAAGCAGGGGTGAGGGACTACATTGGACAGCTCTTTCAAAGAGCCGGCACAGGCCCAGTGACTGAATGGTCTCCTCCTGTGCTGTAATGTTCTATGATTCTACCTGTATTTGTAGGGAGGACCCGTCTGTTCCAGTTGCAGGGCAGATGGAAGGAGAGCCTATAACCAGCAGGATGTAGTGGAATTAGGTATTTTTGCTGTCCTCAATTATTTCTAGAAGCTTAAAATTTCAGATGAAGTAATTTTCTCCAGTTTTCAGAGTACAAATTGCCTACTAATTTTGCTTTTTGAAAATGTTAATGTTGAAAGCAAGAAATGTTTGTGTCAAATCATAAAACAGCTCTTTGCCACATACAGAAAAGTTTGAGTCACTAAATTCACCAACTGACTTACAAAGAGTGACTGCGCGGGAGTGTCTTCTAAAAGAGAGAGGGGGAGAAATTGGCCTCCTTTGCGCCTCCCGTTAGTGCCTCCAGGGGGCAATAACGGGGCGCAAATGGGTTTGCGAGCGGGCGCGGCGAGTTCAGTGATGCCTGCGAAATTTCCTGTCGTTTTTGCGCTGGCGCCACAGGTGATTGTGATGTCATCCGGTGCGTAGCGCCCCGTTATCGCCCAGGATCTGAAATTCACTTCCGCCCCCTGCAGCATCGCCAGGCGTCAACAATGGTAGCTGCAGAAGGCGTTGTCACCGCGGGTGTCTGCTTGGGGAGCGGTAATTAAAGGCAGTGGTGGTCAGATAGGCCAAAATTTTATTATCACCCCAGTGTGCTGTTTTCCATCCCGCGATTAATCAGCCCTGCACTCTCTTACAGTGCTTGGGGGTGCTCCTCTCGTGAATCGCAGGTGCCGTTGCCGACTGTTCCCAGCCTTACCTCAGCTTTGGCCCTTCCTTTTAAGGGAGGGAAGGAGCCTGAAAATCCTGCAGTGCTGCACGGGACACTGTACAGCGCTCTGCCGCTACCGCCCCTCTTGCTCCATTTAGAGCTAGCACTTCCCTCCTAGAGCGCTAAACCGGAAGTTCGCATTGAATTCAATTGTGTAGCGCCCAGCGATACTTTAGCGCTCCTGCAAAAGTTATCGCCCCAAACGGGGCGCTATGCAATTTCTAGCCTTAGAATGTTTTCCAGCACGCCATGCATTCGGGGTAGAGAGATCTGCCATTAACCCCCAGAATTGTCGAACGGATCCTATTAAGATCAGGGCCGAGTAGAACCGCGCTTGGAGCAGGGAATGCAGGGTAGGGTCCGTAATAAATGAAATAAACAGAAACCGGAGATTCTGGGTCCCCGGCAACGCATGGGACACATGTGCTAGAATTCCACGTCAAAAGTCTAAACTGCAGACCCCCACCCTCCCACTCGCACTTCAGTAAACTTAAGAGGCTTTTTAATTGAAATAGTTTCAATTATTTTTTTATTTTACTTGGAAGTTTTCCATCGATAAATTGAATTAATTATTACTGAGTTCCCTGACTGCAGTTTAGGCGCAAATACAAAATACTTTTCTTCCAGTTGCTGGAAGCAGTGCCCAGGAGATCAATACTCTATTCCTGGAAACTCCCGGACAATCCAGGAGGGTTGGCAATCCTGACACACACACACTGGAAGAAGAATCGTGGGAAATTAAACGCCATTTCACACTCCATTTCAATGAAAAGTGACAGGGGAAAATGAATTCAGGAGGGCGAAAAAAAGTCCATCAGTGGTTTCCAACCACTTAATTCCCAAAATGACCTAATCGTTTCCTCACAAGTGGGCCACAGATTTAGGAAAATATTCAATGAAGGGGGAGAGTCAAATGGAAAAGGGAATTGATTGGAATAGAAAAGTTAGTACAAGTGCTTACCTAAAACGGCTCCTGTTTGGGAACTTTACCTCCTACTGTGCTCATACAGGATCCAGCGCAGCCTACCTTGCTAACAGAAACCCACCACCGCCCCATGCCCACTGGCCTCCTCATCGAGCCCGTAAATGCTCCGCTTCCTCTCATTGGTGCACCGGCGCTGCCCATTAACTCTACTCCCCTATTTTCTACCGGGTTGCTCGCAACAGTGCCCAGGAGACTACCCGACTATCCAGGAGGGTTGGCAACCCGAAGCAGGAGCGGTCGATAGGAGTCCTACTAGTTGCAGGTGTTCGGTCCTTCTGGCTACTGCAGCAGTACACCAGCTCAAAGGCCCTGATATCATCCTGCAGGGGGAGTCAAGAAAAACCTACCTTGGTTTCTTCTTTTCTCTTTGGTGTGTTCTCAGGATCCCTGCAGACCTTCCAGTCCATGGGAGTGCCAGCATTAGCCCCAATGTTTGGTTTCTTAAAACTCTCCATTAATTGCAAGTGTTAATTGCACGGTGGCATAGTGGTTAGCACTGGTGCCTCACAGCGCCAGAGACCCGGGTTCGAATCTGACCTCGGGTGACTGTCTGTGTGGAGTTTGCACATTCTCCCCGTGTCTGCGTGGGTTTCCTCCGGGTGCTCCGGTTTCCTCCCACAGTCCAAAAATGTGTGGGTTAGGTTGATTTGGCTATGATAAATTGACCCTTAGTGTTAGGGGGGATTAAATATGTGGGGTTATGGGGATAGGATGGGATATGTTAGGGGGAATTAAATACGTGGGGTTACGGGGGTAGGGTGGGATATGTGTACTGTGGGGATTAAAGCAGGGACAGGGTACTGGATTTGGATGATCAGCCATGATCGTATTGAATGGCGGAGCAGGCTCGACGGGCCGAATGGCCTACTCCTGCTCCTAGATTCTATGTTTCTATGTTTCTATGTTTCTATGTTAAGGAGTCAAAAATCCATTTTGCTGAGTCTCCACTATTTTTCATGACTTTTGTGCCCTGGACATGAGCATTTCCTTAGAGCAAATGTTAGGAAAAATGGCCCCTCAAATGACCCTCAAATTCCTGGGGCTGGAAAAGGCAGAAAGTTCAGCTTTTCTTTCCAGGGGGCCAGGAATTTGGTGCAGAACCTAGTTACACCAGCATTCCAACCTGTTTGCACTGGACTCTTTAATTCCATAAGGGGGTGTCACAGTCAGCGGGGTGGAACGGTCATCACCATATACATCAAGGTTAGTCCACTGGGAACTGCATTTGAGTCAGTTGTGAAGGGACGACCCTGCCAGTTTTCCTTCCCGCCCACATGTAATCCAGCCTAGCAAACTTTTCCCTGGGGAACAGTTAACTGGAAATGTCTATTGAGACAGTAATTCAAATGCCAATCTCAGAATTACACAATATAATTGTCAGCCAAGTGCAATCGTTCTAATCAGCAGGAGTTTGGTGGAAAAAATGGACTAAAACATGAATAATAGATACATAGAATGTGTTTACAAGGGATTTGGATGATGTTACATACCACAGGAGTGAAGCTGTAAAAGTATATAACTATGCCCTAAACCTCAAGATTAGGTTATGGCTTCTTCGTGGTATAAATCAATGCTACTTTGTTTTAATGTGGGGGAATTTTGTTTATCTTGGCATCATTCACAATGTAACTCCACACATCCCCATTCTAAACCATAGGATGGTCGTAAGAAACACATCTCTAAATACTATGCACATTATTGCTGAAGCACAATTTGGTTCATCTTATAAAGGCTGCAGAAAGATAGTTCAGTACACTCCTAATACCAAATGTTAACAGTATGATGACTAACAAAATGGGAGGAAAGTAAAATAAATTACAAATCAGGATCCAATGATGAGGTAATTATTTCACTCAAGTTGCAACGATATTGGATATTTTCAGAGATTGGCTGACATAATGAAACTCCATCCAGTGACTGCACTCTTTCATAGCATGATTCCTTATTTGGACCAAACAAACATAGAGGAAGAGAGAAACATAGGAACAGGAGTAGGCCATTTAGCTCCTCGGGCCTGTTCCGTCATTCAGTGAGGTATGGCTGATCTGCGACCTAACTCCATATACTTGCATTTGTCCCATATCCCTCAATACCTTTGGTTAACATAAGTCTATCAATCTCAGATTTAAAATTAACAATTGACCTAGCATCAATTGCCATTTACGGACGAGAGTTCCAAACTTCTATCACCCTTTTACATGTAGAACTGTTTCCTAACTTCACTCCTGAGAGGCCTGGCTCTAATTTGTATGCCCCCTAGTCCTTGACTCCCTAACCAGTGGAAATAGTTTCTCTCTATCTACCCTATCAGTTCCCCTTAATGTCTTGAAAACTTCAATCAAATCACCACTTAACCTTCTAAATTCCAGGGAATACGACCCTAGTTTGTGTAATCTCTCCTCGTAACTTAACCCTTGGAGTCCAGGTATCATAATAAAAGATATCTCATTACTTTTTTAACTTCTATTACTTCTATTAACATAATGATAATTATAGCACATTTATAATACAATAAATAATTTGACTTAAAAATTAGTATTTTAAGGATTCTTTATAAAAATAAGGGCCGGCATTCCTGTGTTCAGCACCCAATACTTATTCCCTGGGTGCTATTGCAAAGAAATAAAGAAAGACTTACAATTATATGGTGCCTTTCACGACCTCAAAAATCCCAAAGCTCTTTACAGCCAATTAAGTACTTTTTAGGTGTAATCACTGTTGTAATGTAGAAAACACGGCAGCCAATTTGTGCACAGCAAGATCCCACAAACAACAATGAAGTAAATGACCAGATCATCTATTTTAGTTGATTGAGGGATAAATATTGGTCAGATAGGGAGAAATCCCCATCTCTTCTACGAAATAGTGCAATACGACCTTTTATGTCCACCTGAGAGGACAGATGGGCCTTCAATTTAATGTCTTATCTCCAACAGTGCAGCTCTCCCTCAGTACTGCATTGAAGCATCAGCCTGGATTATGTGCTCAAATCTCTGGAGTGGGACTGGAACGCACAACCTTCTGACTCAAAGACGAGAGTGCTACCACTGAGCTAAGGCTAACATCAATAGGGATGGAAACCTGTCAAGGTCAGGTCTTAGGCACACTTATGTTGCTTCAAGATTTCTGAGTACTCACCCAAGGGAGGGCAAACAACCTGAACCTGCAGTAGGTGCAGGCAAAGAACAGTCATTCAGTGAGGTATTCCCAATCTACCCACCTCATTTGTTTGTACCTTTGCCAGCCGACCACCCATTTTGAGGGGTGCCAAGAATAAGTGGACTTAAGGACAGCACTGTCAGAATTTGCTCTCCCACTTTAAGCATTAGCCCTGCCAGGAGGCAGTCCTGTACCAGGGGAGCCTCTGGGCCATCTAAATGATCTCAACTTGCAAACACAGGCAGGTTCAGGTCACTGTAGATGGAGTGCAATGTGCAGGCTGTATCCAGTAGTTGAGGGGACAAGAATGAGGGACCATAGATACAACATTAAATGTAAGAGATTTAGAACAGAGGGCAAGAGAAATTTCTTTACGCAGTGAGTTGTGAGGCTGTGGAATTCACATCCAGGGTTATTGGTTGAGGCCGAAACTATGTCAACATTCTAGATTAGTAGCTTGAGAGTTGACTGGGCCCTTTCTATTTCACAATTATTCCTATCTGTTACCTGCCATTTCTTTTTTGTAAATAGGCACAAAATATACATATAGAAACATAGAAACTAGGAGCAGGAGTAGGCCATTCGGCCCGTCGAGCCTGCTCCACCATTCAATACGATCATGGCTGATCATCCAAATCCAGTACCCTGTCCCTGCTTTCTCACACAGAATCCCCATCGAGCCTGCACCGACACATATCCCACCCTATCCCCGTAACCCCACGTATTTAATTCCCCCTAACATATCCCTTCCTATCCTATCCCCGTAACCCCACATATTTAATCCCCCCTTAACACTAAGGGTCAATTTATCATAGCCAAATCAACCTAACCCGCACATTTTTGGACTGTGGGAGGAAACCGGAGCACCCGGAGGAAACCCACGCAGACACGGGGAGAATGTGCAAACTCCACACAGACAGTCACCCGAGGCCAGATTCGAACCCGGGTCCCTGGCGCTGTGAGGCACCAGTGCTAACCACTATGTGGAATTTGAAAGAGCAGATACAGTGTAACCCAAGTGTCCAGTCTACATGCCACTGTGTGTAGTCCACAAGCATGGAGCATACAAATAATTTCTGTTGGCAGTGGGCTTTGTTATACTAACTTGCAAGATCTATGTGTAACATTAGAAGCAAATGTTGGTGTGTACATGCAGGTGTCAAAAAGGTGAAAGTTTTCCTGAGTGCTTTGCAAGCTGCCTCAGTGAAGCTACACCAACTTGAGAGTTTCACTCTTGTTGGCATTCATCCTAAGTGCGTGCACTAAAATGCAAGTTTGTGGGTACTTTTACATTGGCAACATTCCTGACTCCAGAAATGTATTTTATATCTAATCCCACTACTTGCAGATGTGAGAAACTGCTTTTACTCCTTTTGACATCTCAAGCTAGGCATTCCTTATGGTGGATTCGACTAGCAGGGCCCCTTCAACTACAAAGATGGCAACCCTCTTTTACTGCACCTCCAGAGCAGAATCCTCATAAACAGCAGTCCTGTTTCTGTCACTCCTTGCTTCTATATTCAACTGGTATCACCAAACTTTCATTTTTCAACGTGCAGCTCATCTTAATTTGTGTGCAGCTGTAGACCTGCAGAAGATTCCATCCAATGCGTTCAGTGTACTCCCTGAACATTAGCCAATCTGTGTAGGGCGCATAGGATCAGTATTAAAATGAAATGACTGCGTAAAATCACTCTCTGTGCTACTTAGGTGCTATTGGCACAATGCATTGCAGTCCCTCTGGCACTGCAATGGGACCAGGTAATTGGCCTCAAAATATCACAACTGCAAGTTACTTTCCTGTATTATAACTCACTCCATAATTTGTTATTCAATATAATATACAGAATCATAGTAGTTTCTTACTATTTCTCATCTTTTGATTTGCTAGCAGTGGATTTTAGCAAATTATCACGATCAAATAACATTACTGTAACACTTGCATTTTACATAGTGCCTCACCATATTGAAGAATTAACTCCAAGCATTTGCCACAACTATTATGTAAGCAAACTTGGCAACTATTCTGCAACAGTGACTTCCCACCAACAGTAATGATATAAACAACCAGTTTATCTTTTTTCTGTGTGGTATTGGTAGATGGAGCATGTGCAATGGAGAACTCCCTGTTTTTCTTTGAATAGTGCCATGCACTGTTCCCTCTAATTTTTTTGTGGGTGTGCAGCCCCTTTAACGGCTGCGCGGCCCATTGCAGTTTCCACGCATGCATGGTTTTTCCAATTAAAAGCTGGTGAGCAGCCAGCTTAATGGGAACATTGGTGCAGTGGGATCTTTAGCATCCGCTTGGACCACTGAAATAGGTTTATCATCTCATTTGAAGCACAGCACTCCCTCAGTACTGCACTGGAATGTTAGCCTACATTAGGAAAAATACCTGATATTTTACTATGTGATTTGATATGCATTGATATCAAGATTCATTTTACTGACTGTCAAGTAGTTTTATAGCTTTAATAAATGAAATACTAGTATGAACTGTATTATAGAGATATAAAACTCCTGCACAGTTTATCATGATATGTTCTAAGTTTTGCAAAAGTATAACAGGGTAAATTTCTCAGAGAACCCACTTTAGGCATTCTATTCATAGCACTCCTGATTTTGCAACAGAAAGACTGATTTGGAAAATTTGGAAAACTGTGAATCAGGCCACTGACTGCGTCTTATTTTATAATCTGCACTCCCATTGAGCAAGACTCCACATCGGCAGCAAAAGCCCCAATATTCCTGTGCATCTTATATAACAAGCTCTGTGATGCTGAGCCATAACATTGTTTTATAATATATATATATATGCTGAACAGAGAACTTGCTGGTCAATAACTATGTATCATTTTTCAATCATTCTAAAGTATGGGCCCTCCCGTTTGTTAATCCCCTTATGTGAGCATCATCTGACATGCACTAAAACCAGCACACTGTCAGCACTAAAACCAGCAAAAAGAAATAAAATCCTTATATTAAACTAAATAGTACTGATTACATAAATACTGTTTTAATTTTATTTCATCCAGTTAATTCAGGATTATAATTTAAATCTGGAAGTTTGGTACATCGTTAAAAAATGTTTCGCTCCTGTAATTTACAACATTGTCCAAATCCCTTGTAATTACTTTTAACTATGTATTCTCTGTATAATATATTTTAATTCAATTTTCACTCTTCATTCTGAACAGAATAAATGCATTTGACTGACAATTATAGTTTTTCAACAGAACTGCTCAGTCTTCTAACCCCCAACTTTACACACCTTCATTTCCAAACAGCAGGATAGAGGCAAGAAATGTATCTCTAAACAGAGTATATTACTGCCTGGTGTGGTAGCTTGGTCCCAAGCAGAGTACTGTGTCTCAGTGTCCCAGAACTGCCTGTTACTCATCTTGCTTGAATCTTGACAGTCCTCAGCTGAATAAAATGCTATCTAAAAAACAAGGCGCTCTTACTGCACGGTGACTGCAAAACCTCCCAGATCCTGATGGGATTGTTTGCCATAAATGTTCCTGTTTCTTCCAGCACAGCTTTGGAGTTTCCCTTTACATTAAATTAATGGAAAATTAGCTAAATGGGTTGAAAACTGGTTTAGCAGCAGAAAGCTGAAAGTGCTGATAAATTCAAAAAAAATCTGGTTGCAAGGTTCAGCTGCAGGTTCCCTGCTTTTTACACTCTACATAAATAATCTGGAGCAGGGTACTTTTAGCAATATTATAAAACTTGCTGATCACATCAAGTATGTGCTGAGCATAAGATAAATTGATGGCTTCAAATTGTTCTGGACAAATTAATGATAGATGAATTTTAATGTGGCTAAACATAGGTAACACGAAGAGCTGGATTTTCTGCAGGTTTTTGGCCAGGCAGGAGCAGGAACTGTGACAGGGAGCCAGCCAACCCTCCATGTCCCTGGCCGCAGCCGCTAGTTCACCCATCTCAGAGGGAATAAAATGCCTGTACAAAAGCAAAATACTGCAGATACTGGAAATCTGAAATAAAAACAGAAAATACTGGAAATACTCAGCAGGTCAGGCAGCATCTGTGGAGAGAGAAACAGAGTTAACCGTCGATGACACTTCGTCAGAACTGGAAAAAGTTGGAGATGGAACAGATTTTTATGCAAGTGTAGGGCAGGGAAAGAGGGGAGGGGAGGAAAGAACAAAAGGGAAGGTCTGTGATAGGATGGAAGGCAGGAGAGATTAAGAGACAAAAGGGATGATGGTGCAGGCAGAAGGAGATGGTAATGGGACAAGTTAAGAAACAAAAGATGACTCTAGATGAAGTGTAAATGGCAGAATGATTGACAGCTGCCATGTGCGAGAGAGAGAAAAACAAGATAGGGGCAGAGGTTATGGTCTGAAATTGTTGAACTCAATGTTGAGTCCAGAAGGCTGTAAAGTGCCTAATCGAAAGATGAGGTTCTGTTCCTCGAGCTTACGTTGAGCTTCATTGGAACAGTGTAAGAGGCCGAGGACCGAGAGGTCAGAGTAGGAGTGGAGCGGAGAATTAAAGTGACAGGCGACTGGAAGCTCAGGGTCACCCTTACGGACTGAACGGAGGTGTTCCGCAAAGCGGTCACCCAATCTGCGTTTGGTCTCCCCAATGTAGAGTAGACTGCATCGTGAGCAGCGAATACAGTATACTAGATTGCAAGAAGTACAAGTAAATCGCTGTTTCACCTGGAAGGACTGTTTGGGGCCCTGGACAGTGGGAAGGGAGGAGGTAAAAGGGCATGTGTTGCATCTCCTGCGCTTGCACGTGAAGGTGCCGGGCGAAGGGGGAGGGGTGTTGGGGGTGATAGAGGAGTGGACCAGGGTGTCGCGGAGGGAGCGGTCCCATCGGGATGCTGAAAGGGGAGGTGAGGGGAAGATGTGTTTGGTGGTGGGATCACGCTGGAGGTGATGGAAATGGCGGAGGATGATCCATTGAATGTGGAGGCTGGTGGGGTGAAAGGTGAGGACAACGGGAACCCTACCATGGTTCTGGGAGGGAGGGGAAGGGGTGAGAGCAGAAGTGTGGGAAATAGAATGGACACAGTCAAGGCCGTGTCAACCACAGTAGAGGGGAATCCTCAGTTGAGGAAAAAGGAACACATGTCGGAAGCACTGGTATGGAAGGTGGCATCGTCAGAGCAGATGCGGCGGAGATGGAGAAACTTGGAGAATGGAATAGAGTCCTTACAGGAAGCGGGGTGGAAGGAAGTGTAGTCCAGGTAGCTGTGGGAGTCAGTGGGCTTATAGTGAATGTTTGTCAATAGCCTATCCCCAGAGATGGAGACAGAGAAGTCGAGGAAGGGAAGGGAAGAGTCGGAGATGGACAATGTGAAGGTGAGGGAAGGGTGGAAATTGGAAGCAAAGTGAATGAAATTTTCTAGTTCAGAGCAAGAGCAGGAAATGGCACCGATACAGTCATCAATGTACCAGAAAAAGAGGTGAGGGTGGGGACCTGAGTAGGACTGGAACAAAGAATGTTCCACATATCTCACGAAAAGGCAGGCATAGCTAGGACCCATGCAGGTTCCCATAGCAACACCTTTAATTTGGAGGAAGTGAGTGGAGTCAAAGGAGAAGTTGTTCAATGTGAGAACAAGTTCAGCCAGGCGGAGGAGGGTGGTGGTGGATTGGGACTGGTTGGGCCTCTGTTCAAGGAAGAAGCAGAGTGCCCTCAGGCCATCCTGGTGGGGGCTGGAGGCGTAGATGGATTGCCTGTGGTGCTTGCCATGTTTTAGCGTGGCAGGCGGAGCTGGCTGATATGGAAAAAAAAACTGGAGTGGAAAATCTCCCACTCCCTGACCGCTGCCACCACTTTTGCGATTTCCAACATATTTCTCATCATTAACGCCTTAGTATTACATTGAATTACATAGAATTTTACAGCACAAAAACAAGCCATTCAGCCCAACAAATCTATACTGGTCTTTATGCTCCACATGAACCTCCTCTCACCTTGCTTCATCTAATCCTATCAATATATCCTTCTATTCCTTTCTCCCCCATGTATTTATCTAGCTTCCCCTTAAATGCATCTATGCTATTCACCTCAAACACTCCATGTGGTAGCGAGTTCCACATTCTAAACACTCTGGGTAAAGAAGTTTCTCCTGAATTCCTTATTGGATTTATTAGTGACTCTCTTATATTTATGGCCTTAGTTATGGACTCCCCCACAAGTAATTTAGTTACTCCCACATTAGTAATGTGGTTTCTTTTCTAATTTGAAGGGCTGCATTACCTAGTGCAGTCAACTGCAGGACAATCGATGATATTTAAGAGAAAATCCCCCCACCCCCACCGCCGCCCCCACAACTATTTGGCTCACTACAGCCAGCGCTGCCTGCTCTGCTAGAATGTGGCAGGGACCACAGTCATTTTTCCTTGCCCTCCACCCGAGATGACTGACCTAGCAGCAGCGCAAATATCAGCAGGAGCTTGCCACAAAATTCCAAATGAATCCGATCCTAGAAGATCTGCTGAAGCCAAGGTGACAAGAAACAGGCAGTCACAAAGGATGCTCCACCACCACTGTGGCAGGATTCCCAGTGGATCGGAAAATTTAGGCTAAAATATTTGCATGATGAGGGTATGTCCATTGGTAAATGTGGAAAAGAAAAGGGAACTGAGAGTAATTATTGAAACTTCATAGAGTCTCAGAACAAGTTGTTCCAAATTTATAGGTCATTCGTGAGCCCATATTTGGAATATTAGAGTCAATTCAGTGACTGTGTGCTCACACAGTTCCCCCTCACAGTCTGGGAATTCAACTTAAAGAACTGAACACCAAATTTGCAATTCATTAAATTCAGTGAGCTGCAAGCTTAATACATTTTTGGGAACCTTGCATAAAAGCATGCATGAGCCTCATTACACCCCTTCAGTTCAGGCAATCTTATGTAATTTGACCAAAATCAGCAATATTTTTCAATTGTTCACTCATTCAACATTACCCACCCATTTAAAACGGTCACTGCTGAGATGTATGAAAATAATTTAATTCGTCATCTAAACTTCATGAGAGAGGCTGTCACAGGATAATTCTATCTCCTCAAGCCCGACCGCTAGACAAGATATACCACATTGACAGCCCTGCCCATGGCTGTGAAGTTTACCGCAGAATAACGTAGTAAACAATAGGATCCTTCCAAAATATCACTGCTGATATTTGCTGCATCAGTCAGTCTTCAGTCCACCAACACATAAAACATGTGAAAGTAGCGTTTTTTCCCAGGGCAAACACTTTCATCACTTTCCCCATGGAAAGGACACAACAGCATGAGAGGTAATAGCAGGGCCTCATTGATAGCACACATGTGGCCCTCAGGGCTTCCAGAAACAATTTATGATATATATATGAATAAGAAAGCCTTTCATTCTATTACAGTGCAAGTGGCGCGGACCACAGGAACAGAATTATGCAAGCAAATAACCCCGGCAGCTGTGTTGTCCTTGTTTTGCACCAGTCCACTGTGCCAGACAGATTGCATAGCTCGCTACTGAGGGACCAAGGACACCAACTGCAGCCCTAGCTAATGACCTCATTGAGAAATCTCCAAACAGAGACAGAATGCAGATACAACATAGCTCATGCTTCAATCTGAATTCCAGTGGAAAAACAATACTGAAGCAGAGATCCTTTTATTGATCAGATTGGGGAAATTGGGCAGGCAGAATTACTGATGAGCTCTATGGCCCTGACCTTATCTGCCGCTGTGGTATGTTGCAGTTTCACTGTCCATAGAGGAGTAATTACTCAGCAAGAGTACCAGGGGTCGCAGCCAGGAAGAAGAAGAAGAAGAAATGGTTGCGGGCAATGTACAGCCAGGGAGACTCAATAATTAACTGGAACGACTTTTACTTACCGCTATCAACGTTAGCAAAAAACGTCCTATGGTCAAAGAAACAATATAGTAGGTTTATGAACACGCTCACACACAGTGTGAGCTACCATAGAAACTGTTAAAGCTATCAGCAGAGCATCCATCATGGTGGGTGCCACCATCATTTTCGTAGAGCTGACCACTCGCTCCACGTTGGACAGAATAGTTTCCATGATCTCCGCAAAGCGCCGACAGAAGTTGGAGCTGGACTCCTCCATGTTCTGAGTCATTGCCTGCAAGCTCACTATTAGGCTTCCCGGTGCATCAAGCATTTCCTGATATATGCTCATCAGCCTTCTTTAATAGCCTGGTCCCTAGAACTCTGCATCTGAGTCCTCTGCAGCAGAGCTAGTATGAGATGACGCCCTCCAGCAAGTTGCCACATGTGGCATCCTATCCCATTGCCCTAGCCCCTGCACACTTGTGCCAGGTGATTCATCACGTGAAGACGTCCTCCTCCAGCCTATCCTCTAAAGGACGCTTGGTGCCAGTCTCTGAGCTGGATCCTGCTGGGATCAGATCGAGTCACCCTGCATCTTCAGGAAGTCTGGTCTCCTCTTCCTGGTAGAGCAGCATCCATCTTTTGAGCACATGTAATGAAATAGAGGGACAAGAGTTAGCTTTTAGTGTGTGGGGAGAACAGAGAGAGATGACTAGCTGCTGGACGTAGCTGCAGTTTGTCATGAAGATTGTATAGGGTGAGATAGAAGTAAGAAGGAAAAAGAGGATAAGGTGTGAAAAAATCTGAGCAACATCTCCTCCAGCATTGCCACTTGTTATACCAACACCAATTACACGTGGTTCCTGAGACCATTTGAACAGGCACTGCAGCCCGTCCTGCACCCTGCATGCCTGTTTTCTGTCACAATCAAATTTCTAGGCCAGAAAGTTTTAAATAGTTCTATGTGATCCTTTGAAATCCTATCACAGCATAAGAAAATGAAAATTTGAATTAATCTTGTTGGCATTAGAAATTTTCTTCAAAATATTTATAAAGTTTTTCAAATTTTACAGGAAAAGGAAACTGATTTTTTTGTGCTGTAATAGTAATTTCGAAAAGAATATCACTCAAAACAAAATTTAAAACAAACTTCTGATAAAGCATAAAAATAAGGTGAGGCAATGACATCAATCATTATTCTACTTGGATGATAAAGTATGGAGCACCAAGAATTTTTTAACATGCATTCATGGGGAACCTTTATGTGTAGGTCACCTACATAAATCATTGTAGGACTGATCCAACCTGTATTTTATTCTGTGAGGGACTTCAACTGTTGTCACACAACAGTAATCAGAGTGGAGCTTGTGTTGTTTTACATGCGCCTGATATTTATCATAAAAATGAATTGTGATGCGTGAGCAGGTCATCTTTACTGAAGTTTTCTGAAACATTACCTATTAAAATTGTGATATATAATTGAATGGACAGGTAAAGTACAATGGGTCTCCATAGAGTTTTGTCCATTTAAGAAAAATACATAAAATGTGAATGAACCATTTTTCAACAGTAAATCATGACATTTAAAAAAATAACAAAGTATTGGAATATTGATGTTTTCTAAGCTGCAGTGTCCCTAATTGACAATCTGTACTCAGATTACAGCACACACAAAACCCGCCATCTTCCAGTATCAACCAGCTGAATAAAAGCTTTGGGCTGGATTTTGCCAGCGCTCAGAGGGTAGGTTTGGAGGCGGGTCCGCTGTCAAAAAAGCAAAGATTGACAGCGGGAAGGATCCCACTGTCAACCCGCCTCCACGCAAGTCTCCCAGGTGTCGGGTCTGTCTGAGCAGAACTGACCCGACACCAAGCGACGGGGCAGACAATTTAGATCATTAAATGGCATGTTAACAGCCAATTTAATGCTATTTTGAGTATACCTTACAATTTTACGTGCTCCCCCCACGGGTTACCTGCTGCTCAGGGAACATGCCAGCTCACCCTGGCGTGAGTTGAGTCTGCTCTGATGTATCTGATAAGCTGACAGCTGCAGAAGTGGTATAAAGAATACCATATTGCAGATGTTCAGTTTCAGAGCTCAGAAACTGTTGGTTACTGCATTTGTAAGACAAAGAGATTTCTTTAGCTTGCAAGTGTTTAGAGCCAACTGTATAATCAGTGCCACCTCATTGGAACAACCTCTCTCACCATTGACAGATCGCTTCTGTCATCTCACCTGCAGCTGCCATCTATTGCAGCAACATCGGTGCCATTGGAAAAATCACATCTTGGTCCTCTGAATCCTTCCACGATCAGCCCCAACACCAACATCACCAGGCACACCAACAACATCAGCAACCTTCTCCGCCATCACCTGATGCTGCACAGGACACAGGGCATCAGCCCCTGACAACATTGCTGCCCGGGAGGCCAGCGATGGCATCACTTGACGCTGTAAACCCTGACTGCCACATGATGCACCAGGTTGACACCATCCCACACCAGCACTGTAAAGCATCCTTTTAATGTCCAAGCCATTCCATTCGCACTCATCACTATAGCGGCGGGGTGGAGGGTGGGGGGGAAGTGTAGGTATTCTGCAGCGAGTGTCTCACCTCCTGACTCCCCAAAGCTTTTCCACCATCCACAAGGCACAAGTAAGGAGTGTGATGGAATACTCTCCACTTGCTTGGATGAGTGCAGCTCCAACAACATTGAAGAAGCTCGACACCATCCAGGACAAAGCAGCCCGTTTGATTGGCACCCCAACCACCACCTTAAACATTCACTCCCTCCACCACCGGCGTACTGTGGCTGCAGTGTGTACCATCTACAAGATGCACTGCAGCAACTCGCCAAGGCTTCTTCAGCAGCACCTCCCCAAGGCTTCTTCAGCAGCACCTCACCAAGGCTTCTTCAGCAGCACCTCTCAAACCCACGACCTCTTCCACCTAGAAGGACAAGGGCAGCAGGCGCATGGGAACACCACCACCTCCACGGTCCCCTCCAAGTCAAACACCATTCTGACTTAAAAGTATATCACCGATCCTTCATCGTCGCTGGGTCAAAATCCTGGAACTCCCGACCTAACAGCAGTGTGGGAGTACCTTCACCACACGGAGTGCAGCAGTTCAAGAAGGCAGCACCCCCCCACCTTCTCAAGGGCAATTAGGGATGGGCAATAAATGCTGGGCTTGCCAGCGACGCCGACATCCCATAAACGAATTTAAAAAAGTTATGTCTCAACATTCACTGCAACTCACTAGGCCACTTCCAAAGATGCACACAAATCTGTCCAAGAATGCAAAGCGTTGAAAATAAAGGTTTCAATGTTTGACAGCACATTAACAGAAACTTTACATGAACATTGCATAAAACACTCAAGTGTCGACCCTTGTGTGTTGTTAGTTGGTATGCTTACACTAGGATGAGAGTGAGTGTGAGGGGTGGCTAGTGAGATGGGGAAGTGATAATGTAGACAGAGAGGGATGGGTGGAGGTACAAGGTAAGTTGGTGTGAGTAAGAATGTGCAGGAGTAGGGTGGGGAAGGCAGAGTGATGGGGATGTGATGAGTGGCACAGCAGGATGGGGCTGAGTGTGGCATGGCAGTAACGTTTTGTGATCTACTGAGATCATTGAAAGGTTTGCGTCACTGCAGCCAGGTCCTCCTGACAACATCCCTGCTTGTGACCTGCTGTGCAATGTGCAACCAGACTGCATTGGTGTCCTGGGGAGGTCTCTTCCGCCCATGGGAAGGGAAGAGAATCTCGCTGTGTGCTGTGACTTCCTCCATAAGCATGAGCCTGGGTGCAGCCGTGCACCTCTGTGCAGTGCTTGTCAGTGTTTGCAGCACCTCAATGCTGCAGAGCACTGACAGCACAAATGTCAAAATCAATGTGGCCGTGGTCCCTTTAAGGAAACCGGCTGATGACGCATCATCAAATGACATCATCAGACCCGCTTCCTGTTAATTGGCCAGGAACCCCGCAGGGCGGGCTTAACAAGGTCAATATAAGGGAAATCTTTTTGAGAGAGTGGCTGTAGCCGAGAGCGGACCGGAACCCGCCATCCAGCTCTCCCACCACCATCCCGCCTCCGCAGGGAAAATCTAGCCCTTTCTGTTTGCTCGACTCAAAAACTTGAGTCCTTAGGTGCCCTCGCAATTTGATTGTGGTGCTATTCATTTTTGTGAAGTCTACACTTCTGCATCATATTCTCTGATGCATATTTTGACTTTGTATATATAATAAAGAATTAAAAGATTGATAAGAATGTGTTTGAAGGTACAACTTGTGGTACTGATGACATTGAACCCCTTACTATTTATTATCCTTTATATATAGCCATCACTCTTTGTTCTCAAATAGAATGGATAGCGGGGCAATGTTGGGGTGGGTGTTAAAAGTCCTCTGGAGATCAAACCTGCCATACACCATTGTTTCCGCTGTATATGCAAACTCCTGGCTGAGCGTTAAGATGGATCTACGGTGCTTTCACCAAAAACAGACAAGAGCTTCACTTTCATAGGTTCACCCTTACAAAACAAATGATTAAGATAATGGCCCGGAAATTACGGTTAGCAGTGAAGCGAAGGTGCTCACACAAGGATCTCGCGATCCCAGTGTCGAGAACTTCGGGTTTTCCGACCTTCAAATCAAATCAACAGAAGTTAATGGGGATCCCCTTGTGCGAACTGCTGTGACGTCAACAAGCTGTCTGAGCAGCCAATCAAAAGGTAGAATTCTCACAGACAGCAAACAAGGAAGTGAGTAAGCCCTTAAAATTCTAACTTTTTAAAAATGTTAGAGAGAGCAAAACAAAGATTGGGGCTCTCACATGGGGAAAAGGCAAACTTGAAATAAAGATGGACACACTTTTTAAAAAAATTATTTGAAAAATGTCTTTAAAATTTTAATTTTTATTAAAATGGACAAATTTCACAATGGACAAAATTAAAATTAGTTTTCCAGGCCCCTAACATTTGCTTAGCAGTAATAACATTGTCAAAACCCCAGTTACACCTAATCCCTCTGGGTCTAACTTTTAGTGGGGAATTTAACAGTGTACTTACTGCGGAAGAGCCGAAGTTTTCGTCAGTTTCCCTGATTTGGGTGATTTCACTGATTTTGCCGATTCGGAGGGTGGGGGGTGGGGGGAGGGGAGGGGGGGCCTGTGTCAGAGCTGTCAATGACAGACCAAAAATTCCGAGCCATTAAGTTTAGCTGCGTAAGGCTTTCTCCATTAGTAAGTCCCCTAAGACCTGGGATCATCCTAACCACTCTCACTCTCCTCTGAACACTTTCTAATGCATCTATATCTTTTTGAGGTAGGGCGACCAAAACTGCATGGCAAATTTCAGAATTGACCTTACCGCTGATTTGTACAATGTCAGTATACAACTTCTTCTAACTTGGAGTTTGATGTCTTCCAACTTTATCCCAGAACTAAATTTACCTTATCAATAACAACCCCACACTACCAGATGCTTTTAGAATATGCTCAATTGAAATTACCCCCACCCCCATTTCCAAATGGTTAGGTGAGAGCAGTTGCACTTTGAAGTGGCAGTGTGTCCTGCTGCAGTATGAAAATGCATGTGAAGCGTGGAAAGAATTATTATGTGAGGACTTAGTATGCAGCCTTAATTATGGTCTAACAGGAAACTGTTAGTACCCTGCATACTTTGTGTATCTACTTGATACAATACAATACTGGCAAACCATACCTTGGCAGGCACCCTAAGGCTATTAACGTACTTCTTCATCTGCTCCTGTGTTTTCTGGCTGTTTGCTCCTGCATTCATTCTGGTAGCCTCTTCCTGCTGAGCAGTCTCTTCTGTGAGGAGCATGCCATGAGATGCTGAAAAGGGCAGCTATGCTTTGTTTGACTTCTTCCACCAGCACCACCAAAGCTTTGTCTGAAAATTCTGGTGCTTTGCCTCCTCTCGCAGCAATGATTCCCTCACCAGCCAGCAACAAAGGAGTTACTTTAAATTGCAGCTACATGCTATTTCCTCCATCCACCACCGAACAGTCTTGCCCAGCAGGCAGGCCCATTTTGAGTGGGAGCTTGCTCTGAACAGTCAATGAAGCTGACCATGGGAAAGATTCAAGGCTGATCTAGTATGAGATCAGCGAGAACTAAACTCTGCTCTGTGGTCACCCTGCATCAGCAGATTGGAAAATTACCCTCAGTAAATTGTAAAAATAGACAATTTTGCAACCTTTAAATTGTTTAAGCAATATTTTAATTTCTCAATTGAACAATATGGTTCGGGAACAAATTCAAAACAAAGCATTAAAGATGATCCATTCCAACAATATTTCCAATTTAATATCAATGTTAGATCATCTGCTGCATTCCATTAATGAAATATGAAATTTAAAACATTATTTCAGCATAGAAGGAACTTAACATACATATTTTACTGATTCAATTATAATCTTAACCCCTCTATGAATTCAAAAGGATAACCACATACCATCAAATTCCAGTGTAATCCTTTTTTAATATATTGCAAATAATTTTAGACATTAGGATGAAATTTACAATTTATTAACAAGGCACATGTGATCAATGAAGTGACCATGACCGCTTTCATCACATCAACATGTCTGTTAAGCCTCACTTCAAAACAATGTGAGAGTAGTATCAACTGAGTCAACTGTTGATTTGGGGACAAAAAGAGGGAAAATACTTTGAGAAATTCTCAGACCCTTTCAGCAAAATATGGTAATAATGCTATCAACTGCTGTACCTGACAACTTACACAAGGTGGGGTGGGGGTTAACTCTTTAGTCCAACATTTTGCTTCGGAATATGCCAGCTAACACCAGACCCAAATCTAGAATGTACTTTCTCCCCAGTTTCGTGAGAAATGCAAAAAAAAAGGGACAAGTGCTTTTAAAGTTTACATGAAGTTTGCAGTGCCAAAAAATGTTAAGTAATGCAGCTGCCGGAGCACTGGGATGCTGATATTCAGTCATTCCTTCAGGAAGTAAAGCAGCGCTCAATGCCCTTTCCATTTGTGACCTTGGTGCATGTAAAGTGATCTTTCAGCCTTTATTTGCAAAGTTTGAGACAAATGGTGTGTGGCGCTATCCATCAGAAATCGTGGAAACTCAATATTTTGTCCTTCAAAAAGGGCATTATAGGAAACTTTGCTGACTTCAGGGAAGTGCGCTTTCAGGCTGTTAGAATGGAGCCAATTCATGACAAATCTGAACTGCTGTGTGACGAGAATAAAATTGGATATAAATTAAGTACTCTTTTGCACTTTATAGAATTTTGTATTTATATGCAACAACAGTCATTTACAGCTTTACAATATCTGATACTGTCTTTAATGTAAGCTAAGACGATAAGAATATTGGAAATAGGGGTAAATTGACACTATTTTCATAATGCTACTAACCATCATGCTCTGCAGGCTGTGCTGCATATTTTGCTGAGTGTGTGGCATATTTTAGGAAAATAGGCCATTGAGCACCTCGAGCCTGTTACACCATTCAATGAGATCATGGCTGATCTGCGACCTAACTCCATATACCCACCTTTGCCCCATATTCTTAATACCTTTGGTTAACAAAAATCTATCAATCTCAGAATTAAAATTAACAATTGATTTAGCATCAATTGCCATTTGCGGAAGAGAGTTCCATACTTCTACCACCCTTTGTGTGTAGAAGTGTCTCCTAATTTCACTCCTGAAAGGTCTGGCTCTAATTTTTAGACTATGCCCCCTAGTCCTGGAATCCCCAACCAGCAGAAATAGTTTCTCTCTATCTACTTTACTATTATTTTGCTGAATTTCAAACTTTTAACCTTTAACTCATGACTGACACTTATTACCCTCACTGTGAGGCAAAGCAGTTATGTCATCGAATCATAGAATCTTAGAATCATAGAAGTTTACAGCACAGAAGGAGGCCATTCGGCTCTTTTAAATGATAAAAGAGGAACAAGGGCCCCAAAAATTGGAACAATAATCCAAAGATAGTGATAAAACCAGGACAATGACAAGCTAGCTAGACAAATGTGGTCAGACAAACGGGCCACCTTGAAAAGCAACCTTGCAAAGAGTCTTGTGGTTCGATGAGTAATGTTAAAACAAGCTGACCATTTGAATTCTTTGAAAAGCAAGTTATTAACAAGGGTCTTGGGAATAACAACCACATGGCTGCAAAATTCGGCTCCTTAATGTCCGTTATTTCAGCGCTACGAGTGCCGTTTTGGCTCTGAAATGGCATACGCGGCGTGCGCACACTTCTGGTGCGAGTCACGCTGGACGCCATCTTGGTGAGTGCCTTAGTGCGTGTGCAGCGAGCGTCCACCAGAGTAGACAGTATGCAGAGTAGACAGATCATGACGTCAATCAGTGTGTAATGCTGATTTGACACCAGTGGTGCCATTTTGGAGCTTAATGCTTGAGCTAACGTCCTCTCTTAAGCTCGCACAGCTGAACGCATGTCCAGCAGTCGGAAGGACCCCACCCCCCAACCACTGCTATTTAAAGGGATCATCAACTACTTTCAGGTTAGTTGCTGATTGATTTCTGCTGGCTGTTGCTATGACTGTACTAGTGTTTGGTGCTTTCTAGAGTTCTTTAAAGTTGCTAAAGTTTACAGGGGGTGATGTAGCAGGTGCCGAAGGAGGTATCAGCGAAGATCGCTCAGAAGACTGCACAGCTGGTCAATGAACCCAACTATCAGAAGACTGCCTAGTGGTCAGAGAACTTCAAACGACCACATCACCACCTTAAGAACGTAAGAACATAAGAACATAAGAAATAGGAGCAGGAGTAGGCCAATTGGCCCCTCGAGCCTGCTCCACCATTCAATAAGATCATGGCTGATCTGATCCTAGCCGCCAATCTACTATCACAGAACCATCTCCTGAACCTAACAGAATTGGTCACACGAAATAGGAGCAGGATCAGGCTCCACGGTCCCTGGGCCCGCTACGCTACCCACAGAGCCATGACCGATCCGAACCTAGACTCATGTCCAAATTCCTGCCCGCTCCCTGTAACCCTTAATTCCCTCTACTTCTAGGAAACTGTCTATTTCTGTTTTAAATTTATGTAATGATGTAGCTTCTACAGCTTTTTGGGGCAGCATATTCCATGGACCTACCACCCTCTGAGTGAAGTAGTTCCTTCTCATCTCAGTTTTGAAAGAGCAGCCCCTTATTCTAAGACTATGCCCCCTAGTTCTAGTTTCACCCATCATCGGGAACATCCTCTCCGCATCCACCCAATCCAACCCCTTCACAATCTTATATGTTTCAATAAGATCGCCTCTCATTCTTCTGAACTCCAATGAGTAGAGTCCCAATCTACCCAACCTCTCCTCATATGTCCATCCCCTCATCCCCGGGATTAACCGAGTGAACCTTCTTTGTACTGACTCGAGAGCAAGTATGTCTTTTCTTAAGTATGGACACCAAAACTGTATGCAGTATTCCAGGTGCAGTCTCACCAATACCTTGTACAACTGAAGCAATACCTCCCTATTTTTATATTCTATCCCCCTAGCAATGAAAGCCAACATTCCATTTGCCTTCTTAATCACTTGCTGCACCTGCATACTAACCTTTTGAGTTTCGTGCACCAGGACCCCCAGATCCCTTTGTACTTCAGTACTTTCCAGTTTCTTGCCATTAAGATAATAACTTGCTCTACTATTTTTCCTGCCAAAGTGCATAACCTCACACTTTCCAGTATTGTATTCCATCTGCCAAATCTCTGCCCACTTACTTAGCCTGTCTATGTCCCCTTGCAGATTTTTTATGTCCTCCTCACTCACTACTTTCCCTCCCATCTTAGTATCATCTGCAAACTTTGATATGTTACACTCGGTCCCCTCCTCCAAATCGTTAATATAGATTGTAAAGAGTTGGGGACCCAGCACTGACCCCTGCGGAAAACCACTAGTTACTGATTGCCAGTCTGAGAATGAACCATTTATCCCAACTGTCTGCCTTCTGTTAGATAGCCAATCCTCTATCCATGCCAGAATATTACCCCCAATCCCGTGATTTTTTATCTTAAGCAATAAACTTTTGTGTGGCACCTTGTCAAATGCCTTTTGGAAGTCTAAATACACCACATCCACTGGTTCCCCTTTATCCACCCTGTATGTTAATTCCTCAAAGAACTCCAGCAAATTTGTCAAACATGACTTCTCCTTCATAAAAGCATGCTGACTTTGTCCTATTAAATTATGATTATCCAAATGTCCCGTTACTGTCTCCTTAATAATGGACTCCAAAATTTTACCAACCACAGCTGTTAGGCTATAGTTTCCAGCCTTCTGTCTACTGCCCTTTTTAAATAAGGGTGTTACATTAGCAGTTTTCCAGTCTGCCGGGATCTTTGCTGAGTCCAGGGAGTTTTGGAAAATTATTACCAATGCATCCACAATCCCTACCGCCACTTCCCTCAAGACCCTAGGATGTAAGCCATCAGGTCCAGGTGATTTATCCGCCTTGAGTCCCATTATTTTACCGAGTACTTCTTAGTGATTTTGATCGTGTTTAGCTCCTCCCCCCCTATAGCCCCCTGCTTGTCCAGTGTTGGGATATTCTTAGTGTCCTCTACTGTAAAGAATGATACAAAATATTCATTCAGTGTATTTGCCATCTCCATATTTCCCACCATTAATTTCCCAGTCTCATCCTCTAAGGGACCAACATTTACTTTAGCCACCCTTTTTCTTTTCATATAACTATAAAAACTCTTAGGGGTAAAAATTCACTTGGCTGCGCCTCCCGTTAGCGCCTTAAGAGGGCGCTAATGGGGCGTTAAGCCGCTAACGCCCGGGCGCAGCGCTGTTTGCTCCGCTCGAGAACTTAACTTGAGATTGTGCGGCGGCGCTAAAACTTACCGCTGCGACCACCTGCGCGCGCAGATTGTGACGTCATTCCATGGTGCAATGCCCTTGGGGCGCCCCGGAGCGGAAATTGAGTGGCGCCCCCTGCCTTACCGCCTGGCGCTTCCAACGACCGGAAGACTGGAACATTATCAATCGGTGTGGGGCTGGGGGGGGCGCTATTTAAAGGGGGCCTCTTCCTGTCTTTTTCTGTGGTCGACATTTATGCACCACTTGTTCTGAGAGAGAGAGAGAGAATTGGAGAGAGAGAGAGAGAGACTTCTACATTGACTCAACGCTTTGTGAGGTAGTTTTGCCTATTCATCCTAACTTTGTTGCTACTTTAGTTGCTGTACCTCATTACTTTTCTGGCAAAGAGAATATGGGGGCTGCAATGATTGGGGGCGTCGACCTGCTCCAGCTGAATCGGAGGATACAGAGACGCAGACAGAGAGTGGCAATGATGGCCAGACGGAGGAGGGCCATCAGGCGCATGTACAGGAGAGCTTACCCTCCCAGGGTATATCGTGAACAGCTCTCCTACATCCATATGTCCGAGGAGCTGTGTTTGCGAAGGCTGCAATTCAGCAAGGAGGTGGTCACTGAGCTCTGCCACCTGCTGCAGCCAGATCTGCAGCCTCAGCTGAGGTCCAGGACGTCTCTGTCGGTGGCAGTGAAGGTCACAGTGGCTTTGAACTTCTACGCCACTGGCTCATTCCAAGCTGCTGTTGGGGACCTCGCCAATATCTCCCAGTTTGCGGTGCATCGCTGCATCCGGCAGGTCACCAATGCCCTCTTCAGAAGGAGACGAGACTTCATCTCTTTCCCAATGAGCCCAGACAAGCAGCGTGACCGTGCTCTGGGCTTTGCGAGGGTAGCGGGCTTCCCCATGGTGCAGGGCGCCATTGACTGCACGCATGTGGCTTTACGTGCTCCGCGAGAGAATGCAGAGGAATTCAGGAACAGAAAGGGGTTCCATTCCTTGAATGTGCAGTTGGTCTGTGACCACAGACAGGTGATACTCGCTGTCAATGCCCACTATCCGGGCAGCTGCCACGATGCTTTCATCCTGCGCCAGACTACTGTGGCAGAACTTTTCGAGGCACCGCATCAGCCAGTTGGTTGGCTTCTGGGGGACAAGGGGTACGCATTGAGCACCTGGCTGATGACACCGCTCCGTACGCCAAACACCCCTGCTGAGCTGCGGTACAATGAAAGCCATCAAGCAACCAGGAACATTATTGAGCGCACAATCGGCGTGCTGAAACAACGGTTCCGCTGTCTGGACCATTCCGGAGGAGCCCTGCAGTACTCGCCTGAGCAAGTTTCGAACTTCGTAGTCGTGTGCTGCATGTTGCACAACATGGCAATCCTCAGGACCCAGCCAATGCCACCAGGCCTTGTAGCACCACCAGAGGAGGAGGAGGAAGAGGACGAGGACGATGATCATCAGCAGCACCAAGGCAGGAGGGCGGCCCACAATGGTCAAACTGCAAGGGCCGTCCGTCAACGACTAATAGCAAGCCGCTTCTAGGGCCCCTGCCATTGCTACAAACACTAATCAACCCAGCACGCAACCCCTAAGCCGGCCAAGGCACCAATAATTCCAACCACCAGCCATGTATATTTTGAATACAGAAACTTATTTATTTTACAAACTCTGTGTGTGTCAATTCCTCATGACAAACTCATAGAAATAAACACAAAAAAACAGTCAATAACATAACTGGTTCTCACAACCTGGAGATAATGTCCAAAACACTAAACAAAAGTTGGACCATGAACCTCGGCCTTTAATAAAAAAATGACCAGCATTTTGGCACACCTCCTACTTTTTGCCCTTCGAGGGTGATCTCCTTCCCTTGCGCACTTCCCCCCTTCTAACCCTACTGCTCCTCCGTAATGGGACCTCAGTGGCTGCAGCAAGGCTGGTGGAAGGCTGATGCTCGTCAGACCCTGACACTGCAGATGCCCCTGAAGGACGGCCTCGACCACTTCTGGGCCTGGAGGGCCCGGCTGCAGACTGCACCAACTCTGCATGGGCGGCAGCAGTCTGTCCTACAGGCGGTGGCAAGTGCAGTGGAGAAGTGACAGTGTTGGCAGCAGGAATGCTGTCATCGTGAGAGAGGCCAGCAACTCCCTGCTCGCCCGACACACTGGCACTCCCACGGGGCAGCACTTCAGCATCCGGAGCAATCTGCCGGAGAACAGATTGCTGGCCTGCTGCGGCGCGGTGACAGCCCCGGGGACATGTGCACGAACCATCGAGGTTGGCAGCAGTCTGTGCTCGCGTGGCCTCCATCTGAGTCTGTATGAGAGCAGTCAGAGGTGGGATCACGGCAGCCAGTGACTGAATTGCAGCACTAAGCCGCTCCTCCTCTGCGTCCATTGCAGTAGGAGTCTCTGGCATACTCTCCCTCTGGGGAGAAGGCCCCCGTTCTTCCCCACCCCCCCCATGGCGTTGCTGCAGCCCGCTGGGTCCTGGAGCTTCACCATCATCAGCCCCTTCCCCCCTGCTCCCCTCCGGGGAAGGCGTGTTCCCAGTGTGGCCATGGGCTTCCTCGGGAGAGGGTGGCACTGATGCTCTGGCTTCCTCTTCCTCCTCAGCTGCAGCATCACTCCCAGTGGCAGCTTCAGGGCCCGTCTCCTCAGCTGGTGAATCACCATCTGAAAGCAGGGAGGTACAAGAGTGGCTTTAGCGTGAGGACAGGGTGGCAGTAAGGGAGGAATAAGTGCAGCGAGTTAGCAAGTTGGATTGAAAGTGTCAAAGGCTGGTATTGTGAGGGACAAGTGGAAGGACAGAGGATAAAAAGGTGATGACCTTACCATTGCTGTCCACAACGGGGTCGGCGTCTCCAGTGACGACGGGACCGATCACCCGGCTTGCCACAATCCTGTGGACGCGCTCCTCCAGATCGCTGAGGGGTTGCAGCTGAAGCCGCCCTCCACCCGTCCGTTGCTGCTGTCTCCGATTATGAGCCAGCTTAGCCTGCAAGAAAAAGGACAGCATCTGAGTAAATATACAGCCATGGTCTTGCCTGATGTGCCTCCCATAGGTGAATAGCCCTTACAATATACAGCCATGGTCTTGCCTGATGTGCCTCCCATAGGTGAATAGCCCTTACTGTATGCAAAGTGTGGAATGTGTGTGTGTGTTTGATGAAAGGGCCATAGGTGTTGGATGAGTGTTGTGCATTGGGGTTTTAAGACCCTCTGGCCATAGAGTGAGGTTGAGATGGAGGGATGGAGAGGTATTGAGAAAAAGCCACTCACCCTGACGACCCGAGTGAGGTCGTTGAACTTTTTGCAGCATTGAGTATGGGTCCTGGGCACCATGCTCCTGGAGGAGACGCTCTGAGCCACCTCCCTCCACACTCTTCTGAACTCGCGTGGCAAAGGCCTCCTGCCACTCTCAGGGAACAGCATACATCGTCTGCGCTCCACTGCGTCAACCAGAGCATCCAAGGCCCGCTCGGTGAAGCGATGAGCGCGTTCTCTCACCCTCTCCATGCTTGGCAGCAAAATGGATTACAGGTCTCTCCAGGCTGAGATTCAAGGCTGCAATGAGCAGGGTGTGGCTGGGGAGCAAGTGGCCCCCCCCGCTTTAAGAAGTGGCCGGCGCCAGTGTGTCTGTGTTCCCTCGCTAACTGGCAGCAGCTGCGCTGCGCTCGTGCGCTGAGTTAGCGCCTCACTCCTTGGCCTTTGCGCCTTAAGAGAGGTGTGCAGCGCCTGCTTTAGCGCTCCACTCACCTCCCGGGGCGGTAAAAGTG
This sequence comes from Squalus acanthias, assembly GCA_030390025.1. Classification (NCBI taxonomy): domain Eukaryota; kingdom Metazoa; phylum Chordata; class Chondrichthyes; order Squaliformes; family Squalidae; genus Squalus; species Squalus acanthias. Next base: position 102,784,135 of record CM059432.1, read on the forward strand.
AAGTTTCCTGTCAGTGCCGATAATTAGCGCCAGGCGCTAATATTTGCGTCCGGACGATATTTGCGCCCCAAATGGGGCGCAACCTAATTTCTACCCCTTACTATCTGTTTTTATATTTTTTGCTAATTTACTTTCATAATCTATCTTCCCTTTCTTAATCAATCTTTTTGTTATTTTTTGCTGTCTTTTAACGTTTTCCCAATCCTCTATCCTCCCACTAGATTTGGCTACCTTATATGACCTTGTTTTTAGTCGAATACTATCCTTAATTTCTTGACTGTCTTTTCTTTTACACCCTTTTCTTCTCAGTGGAATATATATTTTTTGGAAGTTGTAAAATAACTCCTTAAATGTACACCACTGATCATGTATCGTCTTACCCTTTAATCTATTTTCCCAATCCACTCTACTCAATTTCACTCGCATACCTTCGTAGTCTCCTTTATTCAAGCTTAGCACGCTTATTTGAGATCCAACCTTCTCACCCTCTAATTGAATATGGAATTCAACCATGTTATGGTCACTCATTCCAAGGGGATCCTTTACTAGGACATTTTTTATTAATCCTGTCTCGTTACACAGGACCAGATCTAAGGTTGCTTGCCCCCTGGTCGGTTCAGTTACATACTGCTCAAGAAACCCATCCCTAACACACTCAATGAACTCATCCTCAAGGCAGCCCTGCCCAATTTGATTTGTCCAATTAATATGATAGTTAAAATCCCCCATAATTATAGATGTTCAACACGGGCAACATGGTGGCATAGTGGTTAGCACTGTTGCCTCAGAGCGCCAGGGACCTGGGTTCGAATCCGGCCTCGGGTGACTGTCTGTGTGGAGTTTACACATTCTCCCCGTGTCTGCGTGGGTTTCCTCTGGGTGCTCTGGTTTCCTCCCACAGTCCAAAGATGTGCGGGTTAGGTTGATTTGGCTATGATAAATTGACCCTTAGTGTTAGGGGGATTAAATACGCGGGGATAGGGTGGGATATGTGTCGGTGCAGGCTCGATGGGCTGAAATGGCCTCTATCTGCACTGTGGGGATTCTGTGATGTTCCCTTATTACAAGCCTCAACTATTTCCTGATTGATACTCCGTCCAACAGAGTTGCAACTGTTCGGAGGCCTATAGACTACGCCCACTAGTGTTTTTTCCCCTTATTATTCCTTATCTCCACCCAAACTGTTTCATTATCCTGATCTTTTGACCCAATATCATTTCTCTTTATTACAGTGATTCCTTCCTTTATTAACATAGCCACCCCACCTCCCCTTCCTTCCTGCCTGTCCTTCCTGATCGTTAAATAACCTGGTATGTTTAATTCCCAGGCATTGTCACCCTGCAGCCATGTTTCTGTAATGGCCACAGGATCATACGCATATGTAGTTATTTGTGCCATTAACTTGTCTATTTTGTTATGAATGCTATGTGCATTCAGATAGAGAACTTTCAAACATGTTTTGTGACACTTAGTTCCTGCTTTTGCCCTTTTTATTACTTTACCTTTTACTCCATACCTTCTGCCCCTTCCTGACACACTCTGGTTTTTAATTTCCCCACTGCTACCTAAGTCTATGACCTTCTCTGTTGTCATTTTTATTATTTGCTCTCTAGGAACCTCCCCACCACTAGTTAGTTTAAAGCCCTCTCTACAGCCCTAGTTATATGATCCGCCAGGACTCTAGTCCCAGCACTGGCCAAGTGAAGCCCGTCCCAACGGAACAGCTCCCTCCTGCCCCAGTACTGGTGCCAGTGTCCCAGGAAGCAAAACCCATTTTTCCCACACTAGTCTTTGAGCCACTCATTTAACTCTCTAATTTTATTTGTCCTAGCCAAATTCGCTCGTGGCTCAGGTAATAATCAAAGATTATTACCCTTGAGGTTCTGTTTTTTTAATTTGACCCCTAGCTGCTCATACTCCTTTAACAGAACCGGCTTCCTTGTCCTATCTACGTCGTTTGTACCAACATGGACCACGACAACTGGATCCAGCCCCTCTCACTGCAAGTTTCTTTCCAGCCCAGAGGAGATGTCCTTAACCCTGGCACCGGGCAGGCAACACAGCCTATGGGACTCTCGCTCTCGGCTGCAGAGAACTCTATCTATCCCCCTAATAATACTATCCCCTACCACTACAACATTTCTATTTACTCCCCCCTCTTGAATGGCCCCCCGTTCCACGGTGCTGTGGCCAGGTTGCTCATCCTCCCTGCAGTCCCTGCTCCTGTCCCCACAGGGAGTAAGAACCTCAAACCGGTTGGACAAGAGCAAGGGCTGCGGCTCCTCCAACACTACCTCCTGGATCCCCGTACCTGCCTCACTCGTAGTCACACCGTCCTGTTCCTGACCATGGGCTACATCTGAATTAATTAACTTCATCGGTGTGACCACCTCCTGAAACACAGAGTCCAGGTACTTCTCCCCCTCCCTGATGTGTCACAGTGTCTGAAGCTCAGACTCCAGCTCATCAACACGGAGCTGGAGTTCCTGTAGCAGCAGACACTTGTCACAGATGTAATCACCGTGAGCCTCAATGGGGTCCACCGGCTCCCACATCTCGCAACAGTAACACATCACCTGCTCCATTCTATGTAATTAATTAAAAAAATTTATTGTTAGTTATGGACACTCTCTGCCCGATTATAGATGCTAGTATCCCCTCTAATTAATTGGATTTAAATTAAATCAATCCCTCTAAATTACACCAGTTAAATGGTTTACCAACAGTCACTCTGCACCAGAAAGGCCTTATTAGCTACAACCCACAGAGTTAAAGTTTGAAAAGAGCACCCTACACCCCACTCACCTGAACTCACACTTACCCAAACTCAGCACTCTCTGCTGACTCGCACTTAATTGTGACTTCTGCCCAGAAATCAAACGGGGTAATATTGTTTTAAAAACTAATATTGCTGCGGGAGCCTAATGTCGTTTTGATCTCTGTATTATTATAATTGTCTTCTAATTTTTTTGATATTTTTACATAGAGTCATAGAGTCATAATGGCACAGAAGGAGGCCATTCGGCCCATCGAGTCCATGCTGGCTCTCTGCAGAGCAATTCAGTCAGTAGCATTCCCCCACTCTATCCCCGTAGCCCTGCAAGTTTATTTCCCTCAAGTGCCTATCCAGTCTCCCCTTGAAAACATTGAGTGTCTCCGCTTCCACCACTTCCGTTGGCAGCGAATTCCAGGTCATCACCACTCGCTGCGTAAAAAGTTTTTCCTCACATCCCCCCTGTATCTCTTGCCCAAAACCTTAAATCTGTGTCCCCTCATCCTTGTACCATCAACTAGTAGGAACAGCCTTTCCCCAACTAGCCTATCCAAACCCGTCATAATCTTGTACACCTCTATCAAATCACCCCTCAACCTCCTTTGCTCTAATAAAAACAAATCCAGCTTCTCCAAACTGTCCTTGTAGCTAAGATCACCCATCCCGAGAACCATTCTGGTAAATCTCCTCTGCACTCTGTCAAGGGCCTTCACATCCTTCCTAAAGTGTGGTGACCAGAACTGAATGCAATTCTCCAGCGCTTTATAAAGGTGATGTAAGAAAACTACTAGGCACTTGGTCTAAGCATTAAACAAAGCTTTAATCAACTGTTTTTCAACATGGAGATCTTGTTGTATCCTTCACTAGTTCCTGTTGAGGAATGTCCTAAGCAAGCTGGGCCCATGCCCGAGTATTTATACTCTCCCTGGACAGCACCACCAGCAGGCCGCCCAGTATTACTTCATACATGAATGACAAGATTTATGTCAAAAGGTTGAGCATAACTTCTCTACTTTTGTACCCAATACCTCTATTTATGAAGCCCAAGATTCCATGGGGGAAAAATTCAGTTGGTTGCGCCTCCTGTTAGCGCCTTAAGAGGGCGCTAATGGGGCGCAAAGCAACTAGGGGCCGGGCACGGCGATGTTTGCGCCGCTCGCGAAATTAGCGACATTTTGCGGCAGCGCTAAACAGTACCACCACGATCTCCTGCACCGGCAGATCATGATGTCAGTCGAGTGCGCAACACCCCGGTAGCGCCCCGGAGCGGATATTGAGTGGCGCCCCCTGCCATACTGCCTGCCACTAGCAACGACAGGTTGAGGGGAGCGTTTTGCAGTCAGGAAGGGACTGGGGCAGCGCTACTTAAAGGCGACCGCTTCCTGCCTTTTTTTGTTGGCGACATTTTTGAACCACGCATTCTGAGAGAGTGAGACTTCTGGAGAGATTCAACGCTGTGTGAAGGAGTTTTGGATACTGAGCAGCACTTTGCAGGTTCATTTTGATTTGCCCTTCCTTGTATCGATTTAGAAGAGACTTTGGGGACTGCACTCTGAGCTCTTTCCCTGGTCCTCTCCATTGTTCTTTCCAGCAGATTTGATGCACAGGTCTCTCCAGGCCGAGATTCAAGGCTGCAATGAGCAGGATGTGGATGGAAAGCAAGATCAACCCTCCCCTTTAAGAACTGGCCGGGGCCATTGTGTCTGTGTTCCATTGCTGACTACATCAGAAGAGCTTCGCCAGCGTTCTGTGTTAGCGCCTCGCTCCTCGGGCTTTGCGCCTTAAGACAGATGTGTAGCGCCTGATTTAGTGCTCCAATCACCTCCAGGGGCGATAAAAGTCGTTTGCAGTCGGAGGCGATAATTAGCGCCAGGCGCTAATCTTTGCGCCCGGCCGATAATTGTGCCCCAAACGGGGCGATACTGAATTTTTCCCCCCATATGTTTTGTTAACCACTCTCTCAATATGTCCTGCCACTTTCAGGGAGCTATGCACATTAACTCCCAAGTCCCTCTGTCCTTGCACACTCTTTAAAACTGCCATTAAGTGTATATTGCCTCTCTCTGTTCCTTCTGCCAAAATGCATCACCTCACACTTCTCTGTATTAATTTCCATCTGCCACTTGTCTGCCCATTCTGCTAGCCTTTCTATGTCCTGTTGCAGTCGATTGAAATCATCATCATTGTTTGCCATACCCCCAAGTTTGGTGTCATCGGCAAATTTAGAAATTCTACTCTGTATTCCAATATCCAGGTCATTTATATATATCAAAAAAAGCAGTGGCCCCAGCACTGACCCTTGGGGAACACCACTGTCTACCATCCTCCAGTCTGAAAAACAGCCATTTACCACAACTCGCTGTTTTCTGTCCTTATCCAAGCTGCTACTGACCCACCTATTCCATGAGCCTCAATTTTGTTAACCAGCCTTCTATATTGTACTTTGTCAAACGCCTTCCGAAAATCCATGTAGATAGCAGCCATTGCATTCCCTTCATCAATCCTCTCTGTTATTTCATCAAAAAATTCAATTAGATTCGTCAAACACGATCTGCCTTTTACAAATCTGTGTTGGCTCTTCTTAATTAGCTTAAACCTCTCCAAGTGCCCATTAATTTTTTTCTTGATTATTGTTCCTAAAACTTTACCCACCACTGATGTTAAACTGACTGGCCTGTAGTTACTAGGATTGTCCTTACACCCTTTCTTGAACAATGGTGTCACATTTGCCACTTTCCAATCCTCAGGCACTTCCCCCGCATCTAGGGAAGATTGAAAAATTATGGCAAGCCCTTCCGCTATCTCCTCCCACAATTCCCTTAGCAACCTGGGATGCAAACCATCTGGATCAGGCAACTTGTCCACTCTAAGCATACCCAGCCTTTCTAGTACATCCTGTCTATCAATTTTCACCCCTTCCATTGTTTCTACCTTTTCCACTTCTACCGATATTTTGTCAGAATCCACCTCCTTAGTAAACACCGATACAAAGTACTCATTCATTATTCTAGCCTTGCCCTGCGCCTCTAAGCATATATCACCTTCTTTGTCTCTAACATGTTTGATTTAACTATAAATAAACAAGATATTGAAAACTATTTGATGTCACGTCTAAATCTGTTACAAGACCTAGCACACTTGTATTAAAGTAAGCTCAGCAAAGATCTCCCAATGGCTCAGAGACTTCATCCATTGAGTAGCAGAGCCATACAACCAGAAAGGCCCAAGGTGGTGATGAATTTTGCCGGTCTCAGTTTGGGGCAGCTCGAGGGCCTCTGGATTAGTAAGGGAAAAAACAACTTGAGTTACTGTTCTTAATTGCAATCCAGCAACTCCAGCTGGAAATGCACCTGTGTGGACATCGATTGAAGATACGTTTTGGTTTAGCTGTGATGTCTCCATATTCCAGCCTGCTCGCAAATGAATGATGAAAAATAAAATGAATAATGGCCACTTGGACAAGGTATAGGGTGCCCAGCATTCATGAAGCCACATCCCAGCAATCAGTCAATAAAAATGTTTGAGGGTGAATATTTCGATAATTTCCGCAGACATCATGGAGCAGCAGAACTTAGTACTCACCAATGGGTTGGCCATATGGGATTTCCTGAGGTCAGTCTCATTAACTACTCACAGGGAGCTCTAGGCCTGCATTGGGCCTACCTGTGGGAAGGGAGAAAATTTGCAAGAGAAGGAGAGGAAATGAGTAATACACAGCACCTTGAGCATTACAATAACGTTAAGACACTCACTCCAACATCACATTACAATTATTATAGATCACACTGGTATTAAGAAACACAACAACATCACACTGACAGTAACACATTCACTCCAACATCACACTGACAGTAACACATTCACTCCAACATCAAACCCCAATTATTATAGGTACTCCAACATCATACTGGTGTTAACAGTCTAATATCGTACTGACAGTAACATAGTGGGGCCAAATATGCGATGGCTGGCATCCATTGTGCTGAAGCGCATCAGGTGCCAGCTCCCATATTAACAGGTACAGAGGTCTGAGGCCTTTCCCAGACCCAAAAATTGGGAGAGATGTAAAACGGGCTGCCAACTCACGATCACCCGTTTTACACTATCGCACAAAGTCAAGATCTACCCGCAATAATACTAAACAACTATTATTATGCTCAAGTTTCTGAATACTGTAGCTGAAGTATTGCAATGCTCCATTTTTCCCATTAATGACAATTTAGTAATAGTATCATTTTAGGCTATTTAAAGCATTTGCTAATTTATTCGAGTATACATTTGAAATACTTTTTTTCCTTTGCCTTGAGCAGATGATTCACTCTCTCCTGGATATTCAGCTGCAGTTGTAATGCACATAGGGATACAAGAGCAGTTCATCTTTGAGTCCATAGTAGTCACATACCTCATAGTTATATGGCTATTGTGCTATCTTCGATTCCTTTGAGATTCTGAAGCCCGTTCCAGAACCCAAGATGTTCATACACGTTAATGTCTGATGTGTGAGGGGAAACAGCCACCTGTATCTTTCTGGTAGTTTTTAGCAGTCCTGACATCATGACATTTTTGTCAGTGACATTCGACAGATGTTCTTCTGTGCAACTGAAGTCCAAGAAACCAGAGTTACACTGTAACCTGCAACCCATACTTTCAGCTTGAAACTCTCAGATACTGGACTTTCACTTCTCCTACTCAAATCTCACTCCAGCGTTATACTGCTACTTCTGCATTGTAGAAACTACATTGCAGCAACAAAACAATTGATAGTATGACTTCAGCCTTAAACTGGTGCTCAGAGTAATGTGACGTTTTAATGAAGGGCTGAACTAAATCTTTGCTTCGCACATTTCTAACATTGAGGAAGTAACAGAAAGAGTAGAAATGGGTAATGCAGTAGATGTAATATACATAGGGGGGAAATTCAGTTGGTTGCGCCTCCCATTAGCGCCTTAAGAGGGCGCTAATGGGGCGCAAAGCATCTAGCGCCCAGGCGCGGCGAAGTTTGCGCCGCTCGCGAAATTAACTAGACATTTTGCGGCGGCGCTAAACACTACCGCCACGATCTCCTGCGCCGGCAGATCGTGACATCAGTTGAGTGCGCAATGCCCCGGTATCGCCCCGGAGCGGATATTGAGTGACGCCTCCTGCCTTACCGCCTGACGCTAGCAACGACAGGTTGAGGGGAGCGTTCTCCAGTCATGAAGGGAAAGGGGGAGCGCTATTTAAAGGTGACCGCTTCCTGCCTTTTATTGTTGGTGCCATTTTTGAACTACGCATTCTGAGAGAGAGAGAGAGACTTCTGGAGAGATTCAATGTTGTGTGAAGGAGTTTTGGGTACTGAGCAGCACTTTGCAGGTTCATTTTGATTTGCCATTCCTTGTATCGATTTAGAAGAGACTGTTGGGGCTACACTCTGAGCTCTTTGCCTGGTACTCTCCATTGTTCTTTCCAGCAGATTTGATGTGCAGGTCTCTCCAGGCCGAGATTCAAGGCTGCAATGAGCAGGATGTGGATGGAAAGCAAGATTGACCATCCCCTTTAAGAACTGGCCCGTACCATTGTGTGTGTGTTCCATTGCTGACTGACATTACATGAGCTTCGCCAGCGCTCTGAGGTAGCGCCTCGCTCCTCAGCCTTTGCGCCTTAAGACAGGTGTGAAGCGCCTGATTTAGCGCTCCAATCACCTCCAGGGGCGATAAAAGTCAAGTTTGCAGTCGGTGGCGATAATTAGCGCCAGGCGCTAATCTTTGCGCCCGGCCGATAATTGCGCCCCAAATGGGGCGATACTGAATTTCTCCCCCATAGACTTTCAAAAGGCCTTTGATAGGGTACCACATAGTAGACTCATGACTAAGGCCAGAGCAAGTGGAATCAGGAGACAAGCAGTAGAATGGATAGTAAACTGGCTACTAAACAAAAAAGAGACAGCAGGGTTTAAAGGTAGTTACTCAGACTGGCGGAAGATGGGAAGTGGTGTTCCACAGAGATTCGTGCTGGGACCACTGTTCACCATTTACAAAAACGAATTGGACTCAGGAATCAGAAGTACAATTTTAAAACCTGCGGATGATACCAAACTGGGGGTGTAGTTAATACTGAGGAAAACTTCAACAAAATGTAAGAAGATGTTAGCAAACTTGGAGAATGGGTGTGTAAATGGCAAATAAATTTCAATGTCGATAAGTGTCAGGTACTGAAAGCCATAAAAGGTGCAAATAAAACACTGGTGTTCATTTCTAGAGGAATAGAATTCAAAAGCAGAGAAGTTACGTTAAACTTATATCGAACCTTGATTGGACCACACTGAGAGTGCTATGCACAGTTCTGGTCTCCATATTACAAAAAGGATATAGGAGCACTGGAGAAAGTGCAAAAAAGATTTACAAGGATGATACCAGAACTGCGAGGGTACAACAATCAAGAAAGACTGAACAGGCTGGGGCTCTATTCTCTAGAAAAGAGAGACTGAGAGATGACCTGGTAGGGAAAGTAAGCTGTGAGGAGGACACAAAGAGCCTGCAAAGGGATAGAGACAGGTTAAATGAGTGGGCAATAAGGGGGCAGATGCAGTATAATGAGGGGAAATGTGAGGTTATTCACTTTGGTAGGAAGAATAAAAAATAGAATATTTTTTAAATGGTGAGAAACTATTAAATACTGGTGTTCAGAGAGATTTAGATGAAATCGTACAGGAAACACAGAGAGTTAGCATACAGGTACAGCAAGCAATTAGGAAGGTAAATGGCATGTTAGCCTTTATTGCAAGAGGGTTGGAGGACAAGAGTAAGGAAGCCTTGCTACAATTGTACAGGGCTTTGGTGAGACCACACCTGGAACACTGTGCACAGTTTTGGTCTCTTTATCTGAGGAAAGATATACTTGCCTTAGAGGCGGTGCAACAAAGGTTCACTAGATTGATTCCTGGGATGAGAGGGTTGTCCTATGAGGAGAGATTGAGTACATTGGGCCAATACTTTCTGGAGTTTTGAAGCATGAGAGGTGATCTCATTGAAACATGTAAGATTCAGAGGGGGATTGACAGGGTAGCTGCTGAGAGGTTGTTTCCCCTGGCTGGTGAGTCTAGAACTTGGGGGCATAGTCTCAGGATAAGGGGTCAGCCATTTAAGACTAAGATGAGGAGGAATTTCTTCACTCAGAGGGTTGTGAATCTTTGGAATTGTATACCCCAAAGGACTGTCGATGCTGAATCGTTGAGTATACTTAAGACTGAGATAGATAGTTTTTTGGACTTTAGGGGAAAAAAGGGATATAGAGATCGGGCAGGAAAGGAGTTGACCTCTTCCACCTAGAAGGACAAGGGCAGCAGGCGCATGGGAACACCACCACCTCCAAGTTCACCTCCAAGTCACACACCATCCTGACTTAGAACTTTATCGCCGATCCTTCATCGTCGCTGGGTCAAAATCCTGGAACTCCCTACCTAACAGCACTATGGGAGTACCTTCACCACACAGACTGCAGCGGTTCAAGAAGGCGGCTCACCACCACCTTCTCAAGGGCAACTAGGGATGGGCAATAAATGCTGGCCTTGCCAGCGACGCCCAGATCTCATAAGCGATTTAAAATAAAAGATCAGCTATGATCTTATTGAATGGCGGAGCAGGCTCGAGGGAGCCATATAGCCTACTCCTGCTCCTAATTCTTATGTTCTTATGTTAGTATGTTCTTATGGTAGAGGTCTTTAAAATATGAAGAGGTTTGACAGGGTAGGTGTAGAAAGGATGTTTCCACTTGTGGGGGAATCCAAAATTAGGGGCCATAAGTATAAGATAGTCACTAATAAATCCAATAAAGAATACATGAGAAATGTCTTTACTTAGAGAGTGGTTAGAATGTGGAACTCATAGATACATAGATACATAGAAGATAGGAGCAGGAGTAGGCCATCCGGCCCTTCGAGCCTGCTCCGCCATTTAATGAGATCATGGCTGATCCTCCAATTCAGTATCCCGTCCCCGCCTTCTCTCCGTAACCCTTAACCCCTTTTGCCTGTAGAAATATATCTAATTCCCTCTTAAATATATTTAATGAGCTGGCGTACACTGCCCTCTGTGGCAATGAGTTCCACAGGTTCACCACCCTCTGAGTGAAGAAATTCCCCCTCATTTCTGTCCTAAATGGTTTAGCCCTTATCCTTAAATTATGTCCTCTAGTTCTGTTCTCACCCGCCAAGGGAAACATTCCTTCTGCATCTAGTCTGTCTAGACCTGTCAGAATTTTATACACTTCTATGAGGTCCCCTCTCAATCTTCTAAACTCCAGTGTGTACATCCCTAAACTACATAGTCTCTCCTCATAGGTCAATCCCGCCATTCCTGGTATCAGCCTGGTGAATCGCCGCTGCACCCCCTCCATGGCAAGAACATCTTTCCTCAGATGAGGCGACCAAAACTGTACACAGTACTCGAGGTGTGGTCTCACCAGTGCCCTGTACAGCTGCAGCAAGGTATCCCTGTTCCTGTATTCCAACCCTTTTGCTATGAAGGCCAGCATACCGTTTGCCTTCTTGACCGCCTGTTGCACCTGCATGCTCGCCTTCAGTGACTGGTGTACAAGAACACCCAGGTCTCTCTGTACTTCCCCCTCTCCCAATTTATTGCCATTTAAATAATAATTTGCCCTCCCGTTCCTGCACCCAAGGTGGATAACTTCGCACTTGTCCACATTATAGTGCATCTGCCATTTATCCGCCCAATCACCCAGTCTGTCCAAATCGCTCTGGAGCTTCCTGGTCTCCTCCTCTGAGCCCACCCCCCCTCCTAGTTTAGTGTCGTCTGCAAATTTGGAAATGCTGCATCCGACTCCCTGATCCAGGTCATTAATGTAAATTGTGAACAGCTGGGGACCCAGGACAGATCCCTGCGGTACCCCACTTGTTACTGCCTGCCATTCAGAAAATGAGCCGTTTATTCCAACTCTCTGTTTTCTATCTGACAGCCAGTTCTCTATCCACGTCAATACTTTCCCCTTTATCCCATGAGCTTCAATTTTCCATGCTAATCTTTTATGTGGGACCTTGTCGAAGGCCTTTTGGAAGTCCAGGTACACCACATCTACTGGCTCTCCCCCATCTATTTTACCAGTTACTCCCTCAAAAAATTCCAATAGATTAGTCAAGCACGATTTACCCTTTGTAAATCCATGTTGACTCTGTCCTATCCTGTCCCCATTTGCTAAGTGCTCCGCTATTTCATCCTTAATGATGGACTCCAGCATTTTGCCCACAACTGATGTAAGGCTTACAGGTCTGTAATTACCTGCTTTTTCCCTACCCCGCTTTTTGAATAGTGGGGTAACGTTAGCTACCCTCCAATCCATGGGCACTGTTCCCGAGTCTAATGAATTCTGAAAAATCATACTTAGCGCATCCGCTATCTCTAAGGCCACCTCCTTCAGTACCCTAGGATGCATGTTATCAGGCCCTGGGGATTTGTCCGCCTTCAATCCCTTTAGCTTCCTTAACACCATATCCTTAGAGATATTGATTTGCGTCAGTTCCTCCTTTGCCAATGTCCCTATTTTTCCCGATATCCCAGGGAGGTTTTTTGTGTCTTCCTTCGTAAAGACTGACCCAAAGTATGCATTTAGTTGGTCTGCCATTTCCTTATTTCCCGTTATATATTCCCCCGTATCTGACTGCAATGGACCAACTTTGGTTTTCACCAGTCTTTTCCTCTTGATATACTTATAAAAGCTTTTGGAGTTAGTTTTTATATTTTCCGCCAGCTTGCTTTCGTAAGCTATTTTGCCCCTCTTGATTAAGCCCTTTGTCCTCCTTTGCTCTATCTTAAACTGTTCCCAATCTTCCGCTCTGGTGCTTTTTTTGGCTATTTTATACGCCCTATCTTTGGATCTTATGCTGTCTCTAATTTCCCCTGTTATCCACGGTTGAGTCACCTTTTTAGATTTCCTTTTATGCCAGATTGGTATAAACAATTTTTGCAATTTTGTCATTCTATCTTTAAATGCTTGCCATTGTTTATCTACCTCCAGTCCTCCCAGGAACGTTGTCCAATCAGACCTACTCAGTTCCCGTCTAATGGCATCATAATTCCCCTTGTTTAAATTCAGGACCTTAGTCTCTGAGTCAATTTCTTCGCTCTCCATTTCGAGTGAGAAATCGATCATGTTATGATCGCTCTGACCCAAGGGTCCCCGTACAACAAGATTACTAATTAGTCCCTTCTCATTGCACAGTACCCAGTCCAATATAGCCTGTTCCCGAGTTGGTTCCACATGGAATGTTTGAGGCGACAAGCATAGATGCTTTTAAGGGGAAGCTAGATAAGTACATGAGGGAGAAAGGAATAGGAGAATGGAACCCCATTGCAGCATGCCTACAAAAAGATGTAGTCACGTTTTGGGCCACAGCTGACCGTTACTGTCCCTGCATGTGCAAACACTATGCTGCATGGCAGCCACAGGTGACCTTGCAGCAAGCAGCACAGCTTTGCCTCTTTGCCTCTCAGCTGACTCAGATCCTGAAAAGACTCCCGCCATAGTCTTTCGCAGGTAGGTTTGCCAGGCCTGAAGAAATGGTTAGTGATACTGGACAGATGCAATCAGTGAGTTAACACCAGCTCTTCTCTACCCTGGCATAATTCTTTCATGTGGTACCACATAAAGCATGACATGCTGTGATTTGGGAGGTTTCTGAAGAACCATCCAGCATTACAGTTAGTTAGTCATTCAGATATCATAGTCATGCCATCCGGCGACTGATGATACAGCTTTCTTTGGAATGAAGAGCCTCCCCCAGCAACATGTCTGCCAAAATGTGTTAATTTCACCTCTCCCTGCAGAAAAGTGTGTGTGAGTGACAGTGAGAAACCACAGAGTACCAATAGGGCAGCCTGGCATCCCTCTGCAGGTCCTCCTCTTCTTTCGAACAAGTCAGATTGGAGTATTCCCATTGGTGTCAGTTAAGTTGTTGTGGGTAAAATAAATAATAATAATTAAAGTCGACTGGTGCAAAGGCTAAGTGCCATCAGGAATAAAAAGGGCTCAGAAATGGCCCGAAAATGCTTTCCTGAAACATTGTTGGCCTGTCAAATGCCCTTCCGCCAGAAGGTGCATCCCAAGCCACCCTTGCTATCTGGTTTTCTAAGCTTGTAATAGCTTTGGCACCCAGCACACCTGCTAACCAGAAAATACAGCAAGGGCCACACAGCTGCATTTTTGAATACAAGAGTGAAACTCCTGCCTGCTTCAGGCAAGAGCTTCCACCACCTACTCATTGCATGCTGAGACCTCTGACAAAAGGCAAGATCAGCATTTAAACATGAGAGCAATGGGGATTAAGACAGCCTAAACTGGCCTATGGAAATTCTTCTCTTTATCTGCGCCATTCACTTCCATTATAGCCCTATATTCTTGTTAAGATTTCTCTATGTGACTACAACCTTTTGTATGTACGCTACCGATGCATTATCAAGCACAACAGATCAGAATGCAAATTTTTTTTTTTTATTCGTTCGTGGGACTTGGGCGTCTTTGGCAAGGCCAGCATTTATTGCCCATCCCTTATTGCGAAGGTGGTAGTGAGCCACCTTCTTGAACCGCTGCAGTCCGTGTGGTGAATGTACTCCCACAGTGCTGTTAGGAAGGGAGTTCCAGGATTTTGACCCAGTGATGATGAAGGAACGGCGGAATATTTCCAAGTAAGGATGGTGTGTGACTTAGAGGGCAACTGGGAGGTGATGGTGTTCCCATGCTCCTGCTGCCCTTGTCCTTCTAGGTGGTAGAGGTTACGGGTTTGGGAGATGCTGTCGAAGAAACCTTGGTGAGGTGTTGCAGTGCATCTTGTAGATGGTAAACACTGCAGCCATGGTATGCCGGTGGTGGAGGGAGTGAACGTTTAAGGTGCTGGATAGGGTGCCAATCAAGCGGGCTGCTTTGTCCTGGATGGTGTCGAGCTTCTTGAGTGTTGTTGGAGCTGCACTCATCCAGGCAAGTGGAGAGTATTCCATCACACTCCTTACTTGTGCCTTGTAGATGGTGGAAAGGCTTTGGGGAGTCAGGAGGTGAGACACTCGCCGCAGAATACCTAGCTTCTGACCTGCTCTTGTTGCCACAGTATTTATGTGGCTGGTCCAGTTAAGTTTCAGGTTAATGTTGACTCCCAGGATATTGATGGTGGGGATACAGCGATGGTAATGATGTTGACTGTCAAGTGGCAGTGGTTAGACTCTCTCTTGTTGGAGATAGTCATTGCCTGGCACTTCTGTGGCACGAATGTTACTTGCCACTTATCAGCTCAAACCTGAATGCCGTCCAGGTCTTGCTGCATGCGGGCATGGATTGCTTCATTATCTGAGGAGTTGTGAATGGTGCTGAATACTGTGCAGTCATCAGTGCACATCCCCATTTCTGACCTTATGATGGAGGGACGGTCATTGATGAAGCAGCTGAAGATGGTTGGGCCTAGGACAGTCCCCTGAGGGATTGCTGCAGCAATGTCCTGGGGCTGAGATGATTGGCCTCCAACAACCACAACTATCTTCATTTGTGCTAGGTATGACGCCAGCCAGTGGAGAGTTAATTCCCATTGACTTCAACTTTACTAGGGCTCCTTGATGCCACACTCGGTCAAATGCTGCCTTAATGTCAAGGGCAGTCACTTTCACATCACCTCTGGAATTCAGCTCTTTTGCCCATGTTTGGACCAAGGCTGTAATGAGGTCGGGAGCCGTGAGGATTTGGCAGAACCCAAACCTAGCATCGGTGAGCAGGTTATTGGTGAGTAAGTGCCGCTTTATAGCACTGTCGATGACACCTTCCATCACTTTGCTGATGATTGAGAGTAGACTGACGGAGCGGTAATTGGTCGGATTGGATTCGTCCTGCTTTTTGTAGACAGGGCATACCTGGACAATTTTACACATTGTCGGGTAGATGCCAGTGTTGTAGCTGCACTGGAACAGCTTGGCTGGAGGTGCAACTAGTTCTGGAGCACAAGTCTTCAGCATGATAGCCGGGATGTTGTCAGGCCCACAAGCCTTTGCTGTATCCAGTGTGCTCAGCCATTTCTTGGTATCATGTGGAGTGGATCAAATTGGCTGAAGACTGGCTTCTGTGATGGTGGGGACCTCAGGAGAAGGCTGGGATGGATCTTCCATTCGACACTTCTGGCTGAAGATGGTTGCGAACGCTTCAGTCTTGTCTTTTGCACTCACGTGCTGGGCTCTGCCATCATTAAGGATGGGGATGTTCATGGAGCCTCCTCCTGCCGTTAGTTGTTTAATTGTCCGCCACCATTCATGACTGGTGTGGCAGGACTGCAGAGCTTTGATCTGATCCTTTGATTGTGGGATCGCTTAGCTCTGTCTATAGCATGCTGCTTCCGCTGTTTAGCATGCATGTAGTCCTGTGTTGCAGCTTCCCCGAGTTGGCATCTCATTTTTTGTTGCCTGTTGCTGCTCCTGACATGGTCTTCTCCACTCCTTATTGAACCAGGGTTGGTCCTCTGGCATGATGGTAATGGTAGAGTGAGGGATATGCCGGGCCATGAGGTTACAGATTGTGGTGGAATACAATTCTGCTGCTGCTGATGGCCCACAGTGCCTCATGGATGCCCAGTTTTGAGCTGCTAGATCTGACCTGAATCAATCCCATTTAGCACAGTGGTAGTGTGTTAGCATATGGAACTCGGTTAATCCAGCTTCTGAAAGGTGTTCATGTTTGGTTTCGTCGATATAGGGAAAATATATGGTTGGTATCATTGGAGAGAGAGAGAGAGACAGATTTCACTAAGCAACAGCTAGTGTTTACAACCAACCGGCCTTGGATATTTTCAGAATAGAATGTTTCGATTAGAAATATTATGTTAGGATAAGAAGGTCTAGAGACTAGAAGGTTTATGCTTATTACAGCAAGGCCACGATGTTTTTATGTGCTTCGAACGTTGTTGATGTATGTCGAAGAAAATGCAGACTTGTGTCTCTGCAGTAGCCAGAGACTACCATATTAGGCAATGACTGCTACAGTTTGATAAGAAAACAGTGTATAAATGCAAGCTTTTACCTTTGTTCAAGCAGCACGAAAAGTACCATGCTTAGGTTCGTGTGTTCTATCTGTGACTATACTCCATTTATAAATTGCTTTT
Organism: Squalus acanthias; assembly: GCA_030390025.1. NCBI lineage: Eukaryota > Metazoa > Chordata > Chondrichthyes > Squaliformes > Squalidae > Squalus > Squalus acanthias. The sequence continues at coordinate 102,801,030 of CM059432.1, forward strand.
TATGCTGAAGTTAAAGAATAAAATGATTATATCATATCCATTAGTCCAGGCCTCTAGATTACTAGTCCAGCAACATAACCACTGTGCTACTCTACCCTTAAATGGAAATGAACAAGCAGATGAGTTCATTCAAACACTCCCGCCAAAAGTGTTTTATTTCTTTTCTGACCAGAAGTTGATGTTAATAAAGAGTGAGACAGAAAAGAATGAGACATTTGAGCACTCTCACCTCTGAATCAGAAAGTTGTGGGTTTCAGTTCATAGACTTGACTACATTATCTAGGCTGACACTTCAGTGCAGTACTGATGGAATGCTGCACTGGTTGTGGTGCCATCTTTCAGATTAAATGTTCAACCATGAGCCCCATCTGCCCTCTCAGGTGAACATAAAAGATCCCACCGCAGCAGAGGTCTGTAACAGCCTGCCTGGAGAAGCGCAGCCTCCTACTGCACTACTCCTCAGATAGATCCAAGAAATTGACTCTTCACCTGCTGTCTTCTGATAGGCCCCACTGTTGCTGCTAGTGCTGGTTGTTGAGGCTGATGCTCCTGTTCCTCCAACTGTCGCTCCATCCAAATGAAACTCGCAATAACAGCACCCATTATAAGCAGATTAACACTTTCTGAGGGCAACAATGCAAAACGAAAGTGAGAAAGAAGTAATCTGTAAACTGGAAACTCTTCTCGCAATTCAAATAGCACAAAGATCCTATGATGTTAATAGCTACAGATGAGTGTCCCTTTAAATACTGCTTCAGTGTCTCTCAGAGACCAATTCTGACAGCCTTCACTGGCGGGATGGGCTTTGGATGGGACTTCCATGATTTTCAGTTAAAATGGCGTTGTAATCTTAATTACATCATAGGATCTCGATTTGAATATATTTGAGGCCCCTGCCTGTGGCGATGCCTTGGCCACCTCCAAACGTATGCAGTTAAAATGACAGGGGACGGGAGCACATTGCGAATATAATAATAAATACTCTATCGCTATTTTAACCACCCACCTGCCCTGTTCCCGTCGAGCGGACAGGATTAAAAATCAGGGCTTATGTCAGCATTCAAGATTGGATTGAATAGGTAGACAAAGGGAAAGGGGTTGAAGGTGTATGAGAATAGGGTGGGTAAATGTAATTCAAGCGTTTTTCTCGCGTGGAGGGTAAAGGCTGACACGGTGGGGGGGCAGGGGTGGGAAATCCCAGTTGGAGCAGTGAGGTGGCTGTAGGCCTCACAGTCCCATTTTCCTGTCATTTCCACTGGAATCACTGAGGAAAATCCCATTAAATTTCCAGAAAAGCTTACAGAAACGGTCCTGCTGATCCCACAAACTCTGCCGTGGAGGGCACTGGAGGCTGATATCCTGACCTAGCTGCCACAATCACATCCCGCAGACATTCGAGCCTGTAATGATATCTTAGCTTGAGTATGGGAATTTATACACATTCCTTTAACATATCTCAATGTTTTAATCAACCACAAGTGATTCGAACCAGACTGGAAGAGTAGGGATGACTGCATAAACAGTTTGAAAACTGCTCAACATTTCCGGAATATATAGATGTTTTCTATCACAATAAAATCTAGTTGTTTTTCCATTATCACTTCAATTATTAGGAATCCTAATAAAATAAACTTTAAAACAATGGCCTGGAGTTTGCGCTTGATTGCGCTGGTTTTTTCGGCGCAATTCGGCCAAATTCAACGTCACTGGCGCAAAAGATCGTGGAATTTTAAGCGCAATTTGCATTCAGCACAATTCGAGTTTCCACGATCTTTTGCGCTAGTTTTAAAAATATCACACTCAAAGCAGGCCCCGCCCACAAAATTGGCCACGCCACCCCCAGGGTGAATTAATCACCATTGGGAGTTTATGCTAATTGCGCTCGTTTCCAGCCCTTCAGGGAGGCTTTAAAAATTAAGCTGGTTCTTTTGGGCACAATGACACTAATAGGTACGTTTTAAAAGCTTTTAAAGTGATTTTTGTTTTAATTTAATAAGAAACTGACTAATGTACCCCAATATAACTAGAAAATAGTTTTATATATGTTTTACAAGTGGATTTCAGTAATTTAACATTGGGTTACTCAAAGCGGGTGAATTGACACTGTGATTAAAAATGCTTATTTTTTGTGATAAACCTATTTTCAGTTGTATTAATCAAACTGCACTTCTAAATATATGAAGGAAATTTGTTTAAAGGAAATCTTAAAAAAAAAATTACCTTTTAAAATGCTGCCTGATTGTGCTGGTTCATGGCAGATTTTGTGTTCGGCGATAGGCAAATGAGTTTGTGTGGAAACTCGGGGAAATTTTTTTTTTCACAACGGGTGCGATTTTGGGCAGAAACTCTACCCCACTATTGTTAGTAAAATAGGTTCTTCATGTTTGGCTTCGAGACATTTCTCACATCTGTAGGTAGCTGAATGAACTTTTCACATTGATACCACTCAAGTGGCTCATTAGCTGTTTCAGAAGTCTTAAAGGAATATTATTGCTGATGAGGTATGATTGGCGTTTTTTTCATTCTTGGTAACAAAACGGCATTCAGTGAAACTGTGCAGTTCTAAAGTGCATGTGGATCATAAGTTTTGATGAACATCTGTTTTTCTTGAACAGAGGTACTAGTTTGTAAATAATAACAGATTTGTAATCTTGATCTTTAATCATGCTGTCTATCCTTAATAACAGCTTACTGTACATTTTGCACCCCATTATTACTAAAATTGTTAGAATCAGTTTTATTTTTACTTTTTTTTTACCAATTACTTTGATAAATTGAAGTATACACTAATCAGCAGAACATCAGTACTCAAATGAAGTACGATTTACCAAGATTGTATTTTTCCTCATTTTTACTGTTTAGGCACGAATTCTGGGGGGTAGTAGCAATGAAACACAACTCCCTGGGTCTTCATGGTGCTATTTCATATACCACTAAAGAAAGCTCCAAGCAGGAAGGGAACAATCCTGATAAACATGGCATATATTGATGTGCTGAAAGGCTTGCCAATCTCAATAGTTCAGCTTTATTGTTGGACCATTTCCCTTGCTGTTTTACAATTAATAACAACATACAGGGACTATTGATTATCTAATTTACTTTATTCTCCATGCACAACATTTCTTTAATCAGTTCGGTCATCCCCTTTAAAAATCTATAACAGTTAAGTTCTCACAAAAAGCCACACAAATATCATCACTATTTTCCCCACAATAAATGGGACAGAAACTGGACCTCGTTGCGACCATTTAGAGAACAGGGGGAAAAAGGTCCAATTTCACAAGGCTATGTCAGAAATACCAGCTGAAATACTTCCGACCCCATATTGGGTCAGGCAATTTTTCAGGCATTTCTGGTGGTCACCTAAAATAGGCGTTAGGCCTCATGTATCTGTTAATTAGGGGCCTAATTCTTGTTTTAAGTCAGCTTCCTGAAATTGGGCTGACCTGAGTAGAGCAGTCCTGGCACTTACTCCGCTCAGGTATTCCTGCATTGGATGCGACCTTACAAGGGGCTGCCATCAATAGGTGTTTTTTTTTATACCTTCATGTGGAGCCAGGAGGAGCAGGAGTGCTCCTCCCGTCTCCACAGCACTCCTGAGGGCTGCTGGCGGCCCGCGATCGCGTCCCCCCCCCCCCCTCAACCCCCCCACCAACTCCCATTCTCTTTTCCTTCACTTCCAACACAAATTGGATCCCTCGAAATAGGCAAGCTGCCTCTGGAGGCACAACAGGCAGCTCGCTCCAATTATTCAGATGAGGCCTGAGGCCCAATTTCGTTAGGGCTTCGAACCTTTCGGTTCAGGTGCAGCAGCTGTTTCCTGCGCCCAGTTTGCACTGGCCTAGCAGCATGAACAAATTATTAGCCCAGTAACTCCAATGTGTCACTTACAGCCATTATGGCTTCTGTCTTCATGAATTTCAAATTTATGAGAAAATAGTAAAAGACATCATGGCTGCTGTCTTCAGAAATGTAACATTTAGGATTTAAAATAATAAGAGATTGCTAGTATCAGAAATCTAGCAGTTTTCACAGTAACATGTTTGAATTATGTTGGCTCCACAGAACAGATTACAGCAGATTGACACGTCCACCAGCATCATCAACAAAGTGACTATTGTTTGTACACAGCAATATCTGGTTTCCAATCCTGAATGAAAGATTCAATCTATTTTACTCAATCTATTTTTCATTCTACAAATAACAGAACTATCCATCTTCTAAGTTTAGAGGAAACTGTGTCTGATGACACGGCTTTCAAAAGGGAGTTGGATAAGTATCTGAAGGAAAGAAATTTGCAGGGCTATGTGGAAAGGGCGGGGGAGTGGGACTAGCTGAAGTGCTCTTGCAGAGAGCTGGCACGGGCTCGACGAGCCAAGTGGCCTTCTTCCATGCTGTAACCATTCTATGAGTTCAAAATCACAGACTGACTAGACAAATGCCAATCACATGTGACAGGCAGTAAGATTAGGCAATTGCAGCAACTGCAGATATAATAGATCTGTTATTGATTGTAGAGGTTGCTTACTTTCTTCCGAAATGAGATTACCATGCATGAAAGAAAAGTGTAATAATAAAAATTGCTGGAATTAGATTTTAAAATTGTTTTGAGGATATAAGTACCTTCTGCACAAATATGTGGAAAATATTTCATTCTATGTCCATCAAGCTTTTCCAAAAAGTCTTTGCCGATTTTGAAAGGTTGTATGGACTCATGGCCAACTGTGTGGTATTTTTTCTGTTATGGCAGGATCAACCTGGCTTCACTGTAAACCGTAACAACCAAAGTTTTTTCAACTAAACAAACTAGGCTGGATTTTGCTCAGAGCGTGCTCTGTTCATTACTCTTACATTTGCCTATAGATTTTCTATGGGCTTTTGTACTGGAAGTTGCTGTCAATCAACTATCCAAATAGCACAGCGCCCTCTACATATTGAATTCAATGTCAAATCAGGTACAAAATGCAAAATAAAGAAAGAGAAAGAAAAATGGGATTAAGGGAGAGCCAAAAAAACAGGCAGAAATCAAAAGTAAAAAATATAATTTTTATTTATATTTTTTAATTCTTTTAAATCTCCAACAATAATTAAAATCTGAATGAATGAGACTCCACACTTTTAAAGGTTAATTTTCAGTGCCAAAGAGGTTGGAATGGACAATCCCTAACTTTTTCTGGCAAGTTTAGTTCGTATGCAGGAAAGAAAAAAAAGAAAAAGAAAGAAAGAAAGACTTGCATTTATATAGCACCTTTCACGACCACCGGACGTCCCAAAGCACTTTACAGCCAATTAAGTACTTTTTGAAGTGTAGTCACTGTGGAATGCAGGAACGAAAAATGCTATGATAAAAATTACTGGGATTAGATTTTAAAATGTTGTAATGTATGAGGTAAGTACAGCAACTTCAGGCTGTTCAATATATTTGAATGGCGAGTATCTCGGTATCACGCAGCTTTTGGAGGAGCAGGGCATCTTGGACAGCAACTTCCTGATTTCTACGTTTAACTGCGCATATACGGTCGCTGGAAGTTGCTGTCCGATTTCCAGGTAAATAACGGTGAGCGCTATTTCGGCCCATCGTACAAAGAATTCAAATCAAGCAACATTACTAATACTAGTGACCCTGAGACCACCTGCAGGTTTACAAGGTCGTTTTTTTCCTTTTCAAACAATGTTCTAAACCATTCAGAGCGTTAAAAAGAAACAACTGTTAGTGAAAGAAAAGATGCAGAAGGCAGGCTCATTCAATTAACCCCTCACATGAATACTAATGAAGTAGCTGGTTACATTCCTTTAAAAAATATGCAATGCAACACACAAAGAAAATACTGAGCAAAAAATTCTCAAAGGGATGCTATAATAATACTGTTTGAACATCTAGCCCAGTTAGTCTAACATCAGTTGTGGGGAAATTTTTAGCCTCCATGATTTGAGATAAAATTAGTGAGCATAAGAAATGACTGATTGTAGAGACAAGTGAATGTAGTAGTTGTAGTGTACATGGATTTTCAGAAGGTGTTTGATAAAGTGTCTCACAGGAGGATTCCTACAAAAATTCGGGCATTTTACATACGAGAAAATGTAGCAGCGTGGGTAAAATGTTATAGTTGACAGATGAAATCAAAGGGTTGGTGTTAATGGGATCAGCGTTAACAAGTTTCTAACAGTCTCAAAATGGGGTTGATTAATGCCCCATAACGCCAAGGCCATTTTTAAAGAGGACCCACCACTAGTTGGCCAAAACGTCCAGCGGCTTCAGGCGGTCGGCACTTTTAATACGCAAATAGGGGTCCGATGCTGCACATGGGACACTGACTACCATTTTGGGAGACAACTGGCAGCGCCGTGGATACTCCAACCAGTTTTACTGGCGGTACAGCAGAAGGGCTCCCAAAAAGGTAAGTTTTAAATTATTTTTGTGGAGCCAGGGAGATCACGGGCTCCACCCATCCCCCGTCTGCCATCGCGAATGTCCCCCAGGACTTAACTTGCTGCCGGCTGCATGGCCCTTGAGCCACCCCATATTGCGCCAACCTGAATCCAGCAAGCGGCTTTGGGAAGCACATTCGGGACGGGCAGCTCGCCAGTTTTAATTAAATGAGACCCAAGCCTTCAGATGGCTCCACCCTCATTATTCCCGACACGAGCAAGCGACCAGCATGCTCCACCAGTCGGCCGCCCTCAAGCTACCCCATTGGGAGCTACTTGGAAATGGAGAACTACAACAACAACAATTTACATTTATATAGCACCTTTAATGTAGTAAAACATCCCAAGGCACTTCACAGGAACATTATAAAAACAAAATTTGACACCAAGCCACATAAGGAGATATTAGGGCAGATGAGATGTAGGTTTTAAGGCGTGTCTTAAAGGAGGAGAGAGAGGTAGAGGGGGGGAGAGGTTTAGGGAGGGAATTTCAGAGCTTAGTGCTTGTGCAACTTAAGGCACGGCCGCCTCTGGTAGAGTGATTTGTAAGAAATAGCTATTAGATTCATAGATGAAGTTTGACTCATAGAACAGAAATCAAAATGCAGTCAGGAACAAATGGTTGAAGTGTCAGCAAGGTCAATTAACAAACACCAAAATGATAAGAAGATCGTAAAATGCAAGAAAACACGGGAGGATAATTGTGGCTAGACAATAAGGAGCCACGAAGTCATAAAATGTCCTTAAAGAAACATAACAAAACATTCCCCAGAAAGATAAGAGAAAGGCCTCGTCAGCCATGCAGAAAGGGGCAGTGAGGGATGTCTTCCCGCACCACACTTGGATTATAGATGATTATAGGTGATTGACACTAGATAGATCACAGCCCACCGAAATAACTATAAATATAGAGGGCTGAGAAAAGAAATCAGGCAGCGAGGGGCGAAGGCTTTTTTGAGGTGGAAATCAATGCTGGCTCAGGCCTAACACCTTGACTAAGTTTAGCCTCTGAGGTGGATCAATGCTGGCTTATGCCTAATACCTCCAACAGCCCGGGGGACGAATCAACAGAAGTGCCTGCTGTTACTGACCGCAGAGACCTGCTGACCCGAGACCTTCACGCTGTCTCATCAGACATCTAACCAACCGTCCGTCCGGTCCGCTTCGGGAGTCGGAGATCGCTTTCTACTGTCATGGGTTGTATGTCTATTATACTGAGATCGCTTTCCACTGTCATGGGTTGTATGTCTATTATACTCAGCTTAAACCATATGTAATATCTGATTATGCTTTAAAACTGTAGCTCTTTAATAAAAGCCTTGCAACTCCTAAAACCCTTTGGGTAATCTGTGTGTGACCTTTGATCCTAATCTTACAGATTGAAATCGCAGATGCACAAGAGGCCAGAATTGGAGGAGCGCAGATATCTCAGAGGGTTGTAGGGCTGGAGAAGTTTACAGAGATAGGGAGGGGGCGAGGCTATGGAGGGATTTGTAAACAAGGATGAGAAATTTAAAATCGAGGCGTTGCTTAACCAGAAACCGAGGTAGGTCAGCGAGCACAGGGGTGATGGGTGAACGGGACTTGGTGCAAGTTTGGATATGGGCAGCAGAGCTTTAGGTGAGCTTAGGTTTATGGAGGATGGAAGATGGGAGGCCAGCCAGGAGTGCGTTGGAATAGTCAAGTCTAGAGGTTACAAAGGCATGGATGAGGATTTCAGCAGCTGAAGCAGGGGCAGAGTCAGACATTGTTATGGAGGTGGAAGTAGGCGGTCTTAGTGATGGCGCAGATATGTGTTCGGAAGCTCATCTCTTGGTCAAATATGACACCAAGGTGCGAACAGTCTGGTTCAACCTCAGACAGTTGCCAGGGAGAGGGATGGAGCTGATGGCTAGGGAACAGAGTTTGTGGTGGGCACCGAAGACAATGGCTTTGGTCTTCCCAATATTTAGTTGGAGGAAATTTCTGCTCATCCAGTACTGTATGTCGGACAAGCAGTCTGACAATTAGAGACAGTGGTGTGGTCGAGAGAGGTGGTAGTGAGGTAGAGCTAGGTGTCATCAGTATACATGTGGAACCTGATGTTGTGTTTTCAGATGATGTCGCCAAAGGGGAACATGTAAATGCGAAATAGGAAAGGGCTAAGGATAGATCCTTGGGGGACACCAGAGGTAACAATGCGGGAGTTGGAAGAGAAGCAATTGCAGGTGATTCTCTGGCTATGACTGGATAGATGAGAATGGAACCAGGCAAGTGCAGTCCCACCCAGCTGGATGACGGCGGAGAGGTATTGGAGGAGGATGGAGTGGTCAATGGTGTCAAAGGCTGCAGACAGGTCGAGAAGGATGAGGAGGGATAGTTTGCCATGGTCACAATCACATAGGATGTAATTTGTGACTTTGATGAGAGTCGTTTCGGTACTGTGGCAGGGGCAGAAATCTGATTGGAGGGATTCAAACATGGAGTTATGGAAAAGATGAGCATGGATTTGGAAGGCGACAGCACATTCAAGAACTTTGGAGAGGAAAGGGAGGTTGGAGAAGGGGCGGTAGTTTGCAGGGACAGAGGTCAAGAGTTTTTTTTGAGGAGAGGGGTGATAACGGCAGATTTGAAGGGGAGGGGGACAGTACCTGAGGAGAGAGAATCGTTAACAATATCAGCTAACATGCGGGCCAGGAATGATGGTCAGCAGTTTAGTGGGAATAGGGTTGAGGGAGCAGGAGGTGCATCTCATGGACAAGATGAGCTCGGAGAGGGCATGAGGGGAGATAGGAGAGAAACTAGAGAAAGATGCGAGTTCAGGGCTAGGGCAAGGGGGAACCTTAGAGGAAATTTGGCTCAGTAGGCTAGGGGAAGGGAGGCAAGCAGCAGAGGCAGCTTGTTATGTTGTGGGCAGCATGTTAAATTGGTGGTGCCTGCTCTTTTACATGATTTCTGCAAGCAGCCAGCACGACCCGCACTGTTCATTGGCTACACGCGTCAGCAGGGGGCCGATATCTCGAGTGGCTAGCGCTACTTAAAGGTAGCCTGCACCTCTTAAAGGGGAGGTGTATTGTGGCTACAAGAAGTGGTGGGAGTTTTTCAAAAGTCAGTCTGGGCTGTGATAATTTGAGCAATGGCTGAACATGCGAGAGAGATAGCATCAAGGTTTTCAGACAATGCACTGGAGGTCTTGGTGGAACAGGTGGAAAGAAAGAGAGACATCCTGTATCCGCAGGGGGGACAGGAGGCCCTCCAGGCAATTGCTCAGAAGGCAGTGGGAACAAGCAGTGGCGGAGGTCAATGCCGGGAGTGTTGCTCCAAGAATATGGATGCTGTGCAGGAAGAAGTTTAATGATCTCACATGAGTTATCAAGGTGAGTGAGCTCAACTTCAAATGGCATATCCTACCAAATGCACCACTAGACTCATCCGCTGCTCAATACACTACACCCCCATCACCCACCTACCAACAATCTCTATCAATCAGTACTCAACCCCAAAATTGATATACGCTTTACCTCACCCTCACACATTTAGCACTGTTGTAAGTTTTGCAACCACAATGTGCAGATTACACACACTGGCAGCTATTCAACCATTATAGCCACATCACCCAAACATATTGCAGAACACTCACTGATACACTTCTGTCTTTCTTGCAGGAGAAGGTGGCACTTAACAGCAAAGAACTGGAGGAACAGGAGGCGCCTGCATGTTTTAACACCCATGGAGGAGACAGTGCTAGCCATCATGGGAAGTGGCATCACTGAGGCCATGACCACTGGTGGAGCTGAAGTGATCAATGATAAGGGTATCTGCATACCTAATCCTCCTTCTCTCATCCCACTTCTCCTTCATCCCACAATCTCTTCTGACTTAGAAGCTGCAGATGGTGTCAGCACGCACTTCTTACTTTCTCCTCTCCCCTCACCACAACCTAGCCTTTGTTCCTTATTTTATTTAAGATAACCAAGAATAGGAAACTTCCCAGTCAGTGGAGGAAGAGGAAGACAACAGTGAAGATGAAGAGACACCGTCACTCAATCTTACACTCGCAGCACCAGCTTAGACACTGACACTGCAAGCATTTTAAAGGCTAGGATAGAGGAGGGATCTGCCCGTGGTGAGACACCGGGCACAAGTGCGCAGGAGCCAGGGCGTGGGAAACAGATAGCGCAGGTGCCAGCTCACCAGAGGGCAAGGTCACACACTAGTTCTGCTGCAGAGGACTCAGATGAAGACTTCGATGGACCAGGCTACAGAAGAAGGCTGATGGGTGTACATAACCAAATGCTTGGGGCACTGGAAAGCCTGCCAAAAAGCCTGCGCTCAATGTCAAGGAGCATGGAGGAGTCCAGCAACAACTTGGCACAGGCATTTGCGCAGAGCTTGGAGCGGATCCATTCCAACATGGAACAGGTGGTCAGCTCCATCAGCACACCTGTGGAACCCACCATGATGCAGCATCTGATGGCCGATTTCTCAACTTCCATTGCAGCACAAACAGCTTCCATCAACGGTCTGAGTGCTGCAGTGGAAGCTCAGACTGCTGCCATGATGGCTCTGGATATCACTGTTCAAAGGGGCTTTCATAACTTCAGAGCAGTTCAACAATCTGTTCTTCAACAGACCAGTAGGAATGCTGAGGCGCCGCCCCGGGAGAGTGGCAGTGGATCCATGGAGCACGAACCTACTGTCCTTTCAGGATGACAGCATTCCAGCTCCCAACCCTGCCACTCCGCCAGTGCCCTTGCTGTTGCCTGTCAGTCAGCCAGCCCAGACTGCTCCAGCCCATGACAAAATGGTGTAGTCTAAAGCTGGGCCTTCTGGGCCCAGAGCTGCTCGAAGTTGCTTCCAAGGCCATCTGCAGTCTCCTCAATTAGAGGTCAGCAGGCTTCCACCACCCATACTGTAGCCAGTGGGGAAGCGCCTCATCAGAGCACTAGGAGAAGCAAAGGTACATGGAAGACAGGCACTAAGGGAATGTACAAGGATGATCAGTTTATTCTTGTATGTATTATGTCATAATTGAATTTATAAATTTGGATTGGAATGTGCATTTTTTGGTGGGTTTATTTTTGTGTTGCAAGAAAGAGGACGATGTGATGGTCAGTGATAGAGGAAAGGTAAGGCGAGTGGGACTGTTGGTGAATGCTGAGGTGTGGTTGAGGTTACTGGTATCACTCATTAATTATTTCATCATGTAGAGCCTGGGCAGAAAGGGGCTATCTAAATTATAGCATCCTTTCCTCTTCCTGTTCCTCCACTTTCTTTTGTACTTCCTCCTCCTCCTCCTCTTCCTCATGCTCCCGCTCCTCAGCTTCTCACCAGATAGGTGGTGGCAAGGGCTGTTCCCTCATAATGGTGAGATTGTGTAGCATGCAGTAGACTGTCACAAATCTTGATACCCGCTCAGCTGATTACTGCAGGGCTCCTCCAGAATGGTACCGGACCAGAGTCATGAGCCATGTCATGAGTGGATAACCCTTGTCGCCCAGTAGCCTTCCTTTGGCTTGCCGTGGTGGGTCAGATAAAGGTGGCATAGAGGACTGCCGCAGAATGAAGGAATCATGACTACTGCCAGGATAACTGGCACTCACTGTCTGTGGTCGCACATTAGTTGCACATTGAGGGATTGGAATCCCTTTCGGTTCATGAAAATGGGCGGGTTCAGATGAGGCGCTGCAAGGCAATGTGTATACAGTCAATGGCGCCCTGCACCATGGGGAAGCCTGCAATCCGTGTAAACCCTCGTGCTCGCTCCACCTGCTTGTCTCTGGCAAGGGGGAATGAGATGAAGCTGTCTCTCTGTGTAGAGAGAGCCTCAGTGGCCTCCCTTATGCAGCAATGCACTGCAAACTCCAAGATGTTGCTTATATCTCCAGCAGCAGCCTGGAAGGAGCCAGATGCATAAAAGTTAAGAGCTACGGTCACCTTGACAGCCACAAGCAATGCTGTCCTTGTCCTGCTTTGAGGTTGTAGTTGTGGCTGCAACAGTTGGCAGATTTTAGTCACGACCTCTTTAGTGAAGCAAAGACGTCTCAAGCATTGTTCCTCACTGAAGTTGAGGTAAGAGAATTGCTCCCTAAAGACCCTCAGTGGAAAAGGCCTCCTGCTGAGAGCCCTTCTCCCCTCTTCCTCCTCCCTCTTCTAGCAGCTTGTCCTGCTCTGCATGGCCTCTCTTCATTCTCCCAGTCATGCTCAATTCCAAGAGGAAGGCTTACCAGGCCACCCGTGTCTGGAAGCAACTCGTCTCAGCATTAGATTTAAATGAACAACAAGGTACTTAAACACCAGCCAGACCACTCCCTGTAGGATATTCAAACCTTAGGCAAGTGTAGAAAAACTAACCTGTAAGTAGTTCATGATCCCCTTAAATAGTGCTGGTGGGGGTCCTTAATGTCGTTTAAAGTTGTGTTCAGCAGTCTTCTTCTTAGGCAGTCCCTCGGAACTGAGGATGACTTGTTTCCACATTAAAAATGAGTTCTCAGGTGACTGATGAGTCCAATGCGGGACCTACAGTCTCTGTCACAGGTGGGGCAGACGGTGGTTGAAGGGGCGGGTGGGTGGGGTGCTTGGGTTGACGAGCGCTCCTTCCCCTGTTTGCGCTTGGCTTCCACTTGCTCCCGGCGAAGAGACTCGAGGTGTTCGGCGCCTTCCCGAATGCTTCTCCTCCACTTTGTGCGGTCTTGGGCCAGGGATTCCCAGGTGTCGGTGTGGTTGTTGCACTTTTTCAAGGAGGCTTTGAGGGTGTACTTGAAGCGTTTCCTCTGCCCACCTGGGGCTCTCTTGCCGTGTCGGAGCTCCGAGTAGAATGCTTGTTTTGGGAGTCTTTCAGGCATGCGGACGATGTGGCCCGTCCATCGAAGCTGATCGAGCATGGTCAAAGCTTCGATGCTGGGGATGTTGACCTGAGCGAGAACACTGACGTTGGTGCGCCTATCCTGCCAATGAATTTGCAGGATCTTGCAGAAGCAGCGTTGGTGGTACGTCTCCAGTGCTTTGAGGTGCCTGCTGTATATGGTCCATGTCTCTGAAGCATACAGGAGGGCGGGTATCACTACTGCTCTGTAGAGCATGAGCTTGGTGCTGGGATTGAGGTCCTGGTCTTCAAACAATCTCTTCCTCAGGCAACCGAAGGCTGCACTGGCACACTGAATGCGGTGTTGGACTTCGTCATCGACGTTTGCCCTTGTTGATAGTAGGCTCCCGAGGTATGGAAGGTGGTCCACGTTGTCCAAGGCCTCGTCATGGATTTTGATAATCGGGGAGCAGTACTGTGTGGCGGGGGCAGGTTGGTAGAGGACCTTTGTCTTCTGGATGTTTAGTGTAAGGCCCATGCTCTCGTACGCTTCGGTGAAGGTGTTGACGATGGTTTGGAGTTCGGCCTCAGATTGTGCGCAGATGCAAGCATCATCTGCATACTGTAATTCGATGACAGAGGATGGGAGGAACTTAGATCTGGACTGGAGGCGACGAAGGTTGAACAGTTTCCCGTTTGTTCCAGCGGGGAGTTTACTGAGGGTGAGATGGAGCATTGCAGCCAGGAAGATAGAAAAGAGCGTTGGTGCGATGGCACAGCCTTGTTTGATTCGGGTCCATACGTGAATTGGGTCTGTGGTGGATCCGTTGGTCAGGATCACAGCTTGCATGTCGTCGTGAAGCAGGCGGAGGATGGTGACAAACTTTTGAGGGCAGCCGAATTTGAGGAGGACACTCCATAATTCCTCACGGTTGATGGTGTTGAAGGCCTTTGTGAAGTCAAAGAAGTCCATATAGTTGGTGCTGTTCCCTGCATTTCCCTTGTAGTTGGCGCATGATGAAGATCATGTCCATTGTGCCCCTTAGTGGGCGGAATCCGCATTGCAACTCTGGGAAGAGCTCTTCAGCCACTGGGAGAAGGCGATTGAGGAGGATTCTTGCGATGACTTTCCCTGTGGCAGACAGCAGGGGGACTCCTCTGTAATTACCGCAATCGGACTTGTCGGGCTGGATTTTGAATGACCCATGGAGTCGGGTTTGGAGGCGTGTGGGGGGTTAAATTTGTGGGGTCGGGGTTTCCGACCCCATCCCGACTCCATCCCGCCTCCACGCAATTTTGACATAATCAGTCGCGGGGTTCCCGACTCTGTCCCGCCTTCAAGAGGCGGGAGAGGCCATTAAAGCCCTTAACAAGCTCTAAATTGGCTCTGTAATGCCATTTTGAAACGCTGTAGTTAGTTTAACCCTCTTCTGACGTGAAGTACGCCTGGTGTGAAACACTCCAGTGAAACCTGGCGGGAGCACAAGTAGATAGCTGACTATCGGCTGCAGGCCCACTATTACAACGGAGATGTGATGAAGGTAGGTAGTAGTAGTATTAGGTGTGAACGTCGCCTCTGACGCTGATGCATTGAATGTCTTCAGAGACTGTCTGGGAGGACTTGCTTGGCAAAAAATTCTCTCTCTCTCTCTCTCTCTCTCCCCCTTTTGCATCCAGGTCCACTCACATCAAAAGCCAGGCAAGGCAAGTCCTCTCTCACCAACAGTCTCTGAGACTAGGCAGTGAGGAATGATGACATCATCAGAGGCGACTTTCAGACTGAAAACACTAATTAGTTCATGAGTTCCCACATGCTCCAACTCAATTGCCCAATTAAGTGAAAATTGCATCAGGCATCCACATTAATCTGGAGTCGGGGGGGAAACACGAAATGTGGATTACACGACCCCAACCCGACCCCAAGACAAAATCCAGCCCGTCACCTTTCTTGAAGATGGTCATGATTACGGCGTTTCTGAGATCCCCTGGCATGCTCTCCTTCCTTCCAAATGAGAGGTTAAGAAAGGGCATATGCTAAAGCGTGGCATTTGAAAATGGCAGCGCTGGTGTTAAATAAGTGTTGCACACTGATTCACGTCAAAATCTTCCTGCTCTGCATGCTGCCGGAGGTCATTAGGTGAGCGCCCCAAACACCTTTACCAAGATGGCGTCCGGTGCACTCCCTATTGGAAGTGTGCGCGCATCTCAGACCCCATTTTCCACCGTTAGGAGGCCGCATAGTGCCTATAAAACAAGCGCTAGAGAGACCAATTTCTCCCCCATATTGTTTAGAATTAGCAAGAGTTTTCTGCTGGGCACTTCAAGTGGTTATGCATGATAACAGCCTCAATAAAGGACCATGACATAATCACTGCAAGTTTATCACATGAAAATCAGCAGTTGAATACCCGAAAGCAGTACAGTTAATGGCTTAGAAATTGGGCTATGTACCGCCACCGATTTGCGCCACTATCGTGGTGAGAAAAGGCCTTTCTCTGGCGTGGGACTCGGCGGCCGCCATTTTGGTGAGGGCCTTAGCGCTGCCAATAGCAGCGCTGGCCCATGAGATGTAAATGAAGAGAGCGTGATGTCAGCCAGTGTGCAACGCTGACTTGACACAACGTCTACGAACTTTGACTTTAGCGCTGTATTTAGCGCTGGGTCCTAAGCTCGCTCTGTTAGGCAAGCGTTCAGCAGAATGACAGAGACGATGTCAGCACTTCTTAAAGGGACACACACATCTTTGAGGTAAGTTTGCATTTAAGATTTTATTGAAGTAGTGGCTTGGTGCAATATATGTTAAAAGATTTGTAAGTGTGCAAGGGGTGCTGCTGGACACTTGCAAGGCCTCATTTGGTAAAGGAAGGCCTCTGAGAAGACAGAAAAAGGTGGAAATACTCAGCAGGTCAGGTAGCATCCGTGGAGAGAGAAACAGAGTTCACATCTCAGGTCGAGATGCTGCCTGACCTGCTGAGTATTTCCAGCATTTTAGGCTTTTATTTCAGATTTACAGCATCCGCTCGCAGAGGGAAGAGGAAGACACAGAAGAGGAAGATGCAGAAGAGAAAGATGCAGAAGAAGAGGAAAAAGAAGTGGAGGAAGCAGAAGGAAGAATGCAACCCAGACAGCCCCTTTTTGGCCAGGATATCCGGGATAGAATCATCCATCTGCGGTACCAATGACCACAACCCCAATTCCCCTTTCAACATTAGTCCCACACCTTCCCTTCCCTCTGTTACTGACCATCACAGCATCCTCTTGGCCACAATAATGAAATAAAAGCCACCACAAAGCAAACTTTCCAATCCAACTTTATACATCTATCCATCCAATATGACATCAAGAAATCAACTCATCACCCTTATGCATTCCCTTAGTGACTGTCTTGTGTGTGCCTTTGCCTATCCTACTGATGTCATTCAGTGCTATCCCAGTGGCTGCAGCATGGCTGGTGGAAGGCTGCTGACTTTCAGTGGGGGACACTGCAAATGGCCTTGCTGGACGACCTTGAGGAGCTGGTGGCTGGGAGTGTCAAATCGAGTGATGGTGTTACTTCTTTCTTCTTTCTTCTTTTTTTCTTTTTTCTTCTTCTTCGTTCCCCCCGCCCCCCCCTCAAACTGGCTGGGCAAGCTGCATTTCTAGCCTCCTGGCCCCTGTGGGTAGAGGACCTCTCTTCCAGTGTTGAACCCCTGCACAAAGCTGGAGTGCTGCATCTGAGACTCTGGGTGCCTTTTTCCTGGCCTGCTGAGACATTTGCGTTAGTGCTGAAGCACCTTTAGCATTTTCTACGCGCAGAAGGCAGTTCAGCTTTAAGAACTAAGGATTGCCTTGAAAAGGAGCAGGCTAGCTTTAAGTAAAGCCAGCCTCGTTCCAGCGATGCGAACTTGGGCCCCCTGCTGATTGCACAGCCTATCAGCAGCGCGTCAGTCGTTAGGCTGTGCGCTACAATTATGATAATTAGCAGGCAGCACCAAACTGATGGGCTGCCTGCGCTTTCTGAACGGGCGCGGGCGTATCTCGCATCGGAGTGCCCACGTCCGTTTGCAGGCCTTATCGAATTTAAACCCCCATATTTCTTACAATGTTGCATTTACAATAAGAACACAAAACTTTTAATACCTGTTCACAAACAAAATGAAACAATTATCGAGGTCAATTAGATGTCTCAAAATCATAAATATCACATACTTAAAATATCAATTGTTACGACACTAGGAAAAAAATAAAACAAGCTCAATTTAATCAGCTAGACCTCAGTGAGAAATCTAGTGATTCCTGAGTCTCTTTCCTTTTGTACTTGAGTATTATAATATGCTTCACTCAGAATTAAATTCAATTTACTCAGTTGGTATTCAAAGCCGCATTAGGCTGACACTGTAAACCAGCGAAGGTGAACAAGAGCCAAGTAGAACAAGATATAATTATTTATGCAAAGTGGTCTATTGTATTGATTATTTCTCTTGTTAAAATCATAGTGCATTATGTATTCCTCAAGAAAAAAATATGACATTAGCATTAATCTGCAAAAGCTTTCATAATGCTAACCTTAAACGACCTGTCACTTTCCAACCATTTGAAGTTGTTGTGACTAAAATATTTTCAAGTCTTTTTATCTAATAAGGGACAACATTATAGACACAGGACTATCTTTTTTTCTGCATGATTGAAGAGAAGTGAGAATTACTTTGAAATTCTTAAGATGTTAGTAAACAATATTAAACGACATCAAAAACATTCAGAGCTAGAAATTCGGCTCGGTTGCGTCCGATTTTTCGTGCTGTACTGGATGCCATCTTGGTGAGGAGGGTAGGGTGGGCATTAGGAGCATACGCCGGAAGTATGTTGAGTGGGCAGATCGTGACATCACGCTGATTTGATGCCAGCGCTGCCATTTTCATCCTCAACCCTGGAGTTAACGCCCTGTCTTAACGTCGCACGATAGAACCTGCGTTCAACAGCAGCAAGGACTCCCCACTGGCGATATTTAAAGGGATCTGCAACCACTCTAAGGTTAGTTGCTGATTAATTTCTACTGGCTCTGTGTAAGTTTGTTGAAGTGTTTTGAGCTTTCTAGAGTTATTTAAAGTTGGTGAGGTGACAGGGAGTGGTGCTGCAGTGGAGAAGGCCTTGGTTCTGACTTCATGGGTTCTGGTTAGACTACTTGCTCCCATCATGGGTGCTCTAGTTGTCATCACCCTTGGCCTGCAGCATGACAGGGAGATGGAGCAGAGGCAACAAAGAAGAGGACAAACTGCTCGCAGAGGGAGGAGGAGAAGGGCTCTCAACAGGAGGACTTACCCACCTAGGGTCTTCCGAGAGCAATTTTTTTACCTCAGCCTGAGCCAGGAGCAGTGTGTGAGGTGCTTTACGGAAGAGGTGCTCACAGAACTCGGCCACCCGCTGCAACCAGACCTGCAGCCTCACATCAGGGCAAGGACAGCACTGCCAGTAGCTGTGAAGGTGACCGTGGCCCTGAATTTCCTCGCATTGGGATCCTTCCAGGCTGGAGCAGGTGACATCTGTAACATCTCCCAGTTCGCCGTCCACTGCTGCATAAGAGAGGTGACAGAGGTTCTTTATGCCAGGAGAGGGGACTTCACTGTCTTCTCTCTCTGAACAGAAAGAAGCAGGCGGAGCATGCACGTGGCTTTGCCAGGATAGCGGGCTTCCCCATGGTGCAGGGCGCCATCGACTGCATGCACATGGCTTTATGAGCGCCGCATCTAAATGCTGAGATGTACCACAACTACAAAGGTTACCACTCGCTGAATGTGCAGTTGGTGTGCGACCATGCTCAGCACGTCATGATGGTGAATGCCCGGTATCCTGGTAGCATTTATGATGCTTTTATTCTGCGTCAGTCCACTGTTCCCTCAGTCCCTGAGCCACCAAGACAAACAAGAGTGTGGCTATTAGGTGACAAGAGCTATCCGCTGACCACCTGGCTCATGACTCGGTTGTGCAACCCACACACACATGGGCAGCATGCATATAACAAAAGCCATGCTGCCACACAGAATCTGATAGAGCAGACCATTGGTGTCCTTAAACAATGCTTCTGCTGCCTGGAGTGCCCTGGAGGAGCCCTGCAGTACTCACCAGAGCGCATCTCAAGATTCATCGTGGTCTGCTGTATGCTTCACAACCTTGCCATCATGAAGGTTCAGTCCTTGACACCAGGCATACGGCGACCAGCTGAGGAGGAGAAAGAGGAGGAAGAAGAAAAGGAGGAGGAGGAAGAGGAAGAGGAGGAGGAGGAAGAGAAGGAAGCAGTAGAGGAGAAAGCAGCAGGGAGGAGGCAATCCAGATAACTCCTTTCTGCCCGGGCTGTCCGTGATCGACTTATCCGACTGCGGTACCAGTGACCGCAACCCCAATTCCCCATTCAACAATAGTCCCACACCTTGCCTTTCCTCTGTTACTGACCATCACAGCACCCTCTTGGCCACAATGCTGAAATAAAAGCCACCACGAAAGAAACATTCCAATCCAACTGTATACATCAATCCATCCAAAATTACACACCAAAGTGAACTAATCACCCTTGTACATTCCCTTAGTGCCTGTCTTCAGTGTGCCTTTCCCTGACCTATTGCTCCTACAAAGTGCTCCCCCAGTGGCTGCAGCATGGCTGGTGGGAGGCTGCTGACTTTCAGTGGGGGAGACTGCAGATGGCCTTGCAGGACGCCCTCGAGGAACTCTGGGCTCAGAAGGCCCGGCTACGGACTGCATCACGTGGGCATGGGTGGCTACAATCTGGACTGGCTGGCTGACAGTCAACAGCAAGGACACTAGCGGAGTGGCAGTGGTGGGAGGACGAATGCTGTCCTCCTGAGAGAGGACAGCAGGTTCACGCTCCATGGAGCCATTGCCACACCCCCAGGTTGGCCTTCAGCATTCCTATTAATCTGTTGGCGGACAGATTGCTGGACTGCTGTGACACCCTGCAAGCCGCTTTCCACACTGGTAAACACAGCCACAATGGCAGCAGTCTGAGCCTGTAAGAGAGCAGTCTGAGCTTCCACTGCAGCACTCAGACATTGGGTGGCTTCTGCTTTTATTACAATGGAAGCTGAGACATCGGCCATCAGACTCCGCATCATAGTTGGGTCCACGAGTGCGCAAATGGAGTTGGCCACCACTTCCATGCTGGAAATCATGGGTTCCAAGCTCTGCGCAAAGCCCTGTGCAAGGTTGGTGCTGGACTCCTCCATGCTCCTTGACATTGTACTCAGGCTTTCTGGCAGGTCTGCCAATGTACCAAGCATTTCATTGTGCGTACCCATCAGCTTCTTCTGTAGGCTGCCCCATCAAAGTCCTCATCTGAGTCCTCTGCAACAGAGCTCGTCTGCGACTTCGCCCTCGGGGAGCTGGCACTTGTGCTACCCTGTCCTGGTTGCAGACCACTCGTGCCCATGTCTCACCACGTGCAAATCCCACCTCTAACCTATACGTTAAAGTACGCAGAGTGTCAGTATCTCAGCTGGAGGCTGCAAGTGTGAAATCGAGTGATGGGTGATGGTGCTGTGTCTTCCTCATCAGTGCCTTGGTATTCTTCTACTTTCTGCTCCTCCACCAGTGCCTGGCCAGTTGTCAGTCCTTGGCTATCTGAAAGGAGAAAGGCACAAGGGGAAGGTTGTGTTGAGGGGAGGTGGGGGGAATGCAAGAGGTACATGCCTACACCATGTGCAGCTTGTAAATCAGAAGAGATTGTAGGATGAGGGGAAGTGGGATGTGAGAAGGAGGGTTACATATGAGGAAACCGGCATCTTGTATTCTTTCAGCCCTGCCGCTGGCCACGGGCTCAGTGATGACCCTGCCAATAGTGGCCGGCACCGTCTCCTCCACGGGGGTCAGGTAATGCAGGAGCACCTGTCCCTCGGCAGTTAGGTCCTGCTGGCACCTATTTTGAGCCACCTTTCCCTGCAAGAGAAAGGGAAGTGTGTCAGTGAGTGTGGTGCAATGTGTTTGGGTGATATGCCTGTCATGGATGAATAGCTGACAGTGTGTGCAAGCTGTGAGATGTGGGTGTGCGGTTTCAAGCAGCAGTAAGTGTATGAGGGTGAAGGTGAAGCTATGAATGTGAGCTATGAGTCATGTTTGGTAGAGATTGCTGGTAAGTGAGTGATGGGGGTGTGGTACATTGAGCAGTGTCTGAGGCTAGTGGTGCAGATGGTGGGATATGGCATTTGAAGATGAAGTCACTGACCTTGACCACTTGTGTGAGGTCATTAAACTTCTTCCTGCACTGCATCCAGTCCTCGGGGCTATACTGTTGGCATTCACCACAGTGGCTATCTGCTCACATTGGATTTTACGCATTTGCCTGGATGGCCTCATGGTCTTGTGGAATGAGGACCTCTCTGCTCGTGTTGACCTCCTGCACCAATACTTCCAGTGCTGCATCGAAGAACCTTGGCGCCTGCTCTCTCCCCTGTTCTGACATCAGTGATGTTTTTTCCTCCTCTCACTCTCTCCCCCAGCCAGTTGAATGAGCTGCTGCAGGCAGAATGCACCTCCCCTTTAAGAGGTGCAGACTGCCTTTAAGTAGTGCAGGCTAGCTTTAATTGGTGCTAGGCTCGCACAAACTTGGGCTCACTGCTGAGCGTTCAGCCACTCAGCAGCATGTTCAGCGCTGGGCTGAATGCCGCAATGATGCTAATCAGCAGACACCACAAAGTTAACGTGTTGCCTGCATTCCTTTGAACAGGCGTGGGGTGATCATGCATCGCAACCCCTGTGCCCGTTTTCAGGGGCAAACGAATTTTTATCCCTAACTGACTGAGTGTAATTAACAACCCTACCCCCTCCCCCCCTCCCCCCCACCCTCATGCTAAATTCTTCCTTCTGATTGAGAAAGGGTAGTGGAAATCCCCAAAAGGCTGTGGATGCTGGATAATTAAAACTTTTAAGACTTGAGTTCGCTAGATTTCCTGTTCAGTAAGGGTAAAGCAAGACTTACATTTATATCATGCCTTTCACAACCTCAGGACGTCCCAAAGCGCTTTACAGTCAATTAAGTACTTTTGAAGTGTAGTCACTGTTGTAATGTAGGTAATGCAGCAGCTGTTTTTTAGTGATGCTGATTCAGGGATAAATATTGGCCAAGACACTGGGGAGAGCTCCCCTGCTCCTCTTCGAAATAGTGCCATGGGATCTTTTATGTCCATCTGAGAGGGTAGACAGGGCCTTAGTTTAACATCCTCATCTGAAAGACGGCACCTCCAACAGTGCAGCACTCCCATAGTACTACACTAAGCGTGTCAGCCTAGATGTTGTGCTCAAGTCTCTGGAATGGGGCTTAGAATCCATGACCTTCTGACTCATAGGGGAGATTGTTACCACTGAGCCACGCCTGACACTTCATCAAGGGGCATGGAGCAAAGCAAGTAAATAGAGTTGAGGTACAGATCAGCCATGATCTAACTGAATGGTAAAACAAGCTCAAGGGGCTCCTGTTTCTATGTGGAAACATAAATTTAAAATTTGTTCAAAGCTGAAATGTCACCGGTAACATCCCTTTAAAATCAGTATTATATGCTTTAACGCTCTTTTGCCTATCTATCCGTGTTGACATTTTTTTAAGTGGAGATTGCTGACAGTATTGGATGAAATAACTAGAAGTCACTAAGCCTAATTGTACAAAAAAACTGAATTAACATGCATAGCGACAAAGGGGGTAATTTTGACTTTGGATGATAGTAGAAAACAGATAATATCAATTCAGCTGCCAGTTATTCATCTATGCTGAATCAATGTTGCCCGTTTTACACTATCATCCAAAGTCAACATAACCCTGAAAGGGGGTAATCATCCTTTGAGCAGTTATGGCAGTTTAGATAGTAAATGAGAGCAACATATGAGCTATTGCTTTTGAATTTGGTATTTTATTGCTAGTGGTAGGTATAGCCATCTAATGGAAAGTTGAATGTAATTGTGCAAATTTATCCAAATAAAAGGAAGCTTAACTTTTGGTAATAAGTCAGACTTTACTTCTACTGATGGTCACAGAGAAAAAATTCACGTAAAACACCACTGAGGTGTGAGCAATATGAATGAAGAATAAGCTGAATGTTTTAGTGAAATGAGTTATAAAATTGAAAGAAGCAATTATGGGATCCAAAAGACAGATGTCTACATAAACTGCACGTCCAGGCACCTGGGCAAAAATAGACCAAAAATCAAACAGGAACTCACACATTAGGAGGCATTCTAATAACCCAATTAAACATTGCAGGGTTTTACCAGGCGTAAG